>CM076997.1:40636748-42059456 GCA_039090855.1 Macrothele yani | reverse complement strand
GGGTTTTGAGGAATCCTGTATTTGTTCTTTTTCATAAAGGAAAAAGGTATCATTCTCACAAGTAAGACGTTTCGTATTAGCCCGCTTAATGTGTCAGGGAAAGTCTTGATAACATAGCTCGTGATAGATGGAAAGCTCATTGATAAGATATCAATTTTTGCATTAGAGAAAATCTGAGATGTACGAGGTGGTTTTATTCTGGCAAGAGCTTCACTAAACAAGATTTATGCTACGTATGATGAGTTGTTAAAACAAACTTTTGTAGGTGGCGGACATCGGAGCCGTATCCTTCTTCTCCGTAGCCGAATGCTTTCCCAATTACTATACACTGAGTGGCCACTTTATTATGACCACCTGACAGTTTTAAGCAAATGAGCTATGGCTGCACGCTGTTGCCGCAAGAGGGCGGGGCTAGTATAAAAAGGGAAAGCTTAGTGCTTGCGACAGCAGTAGAAGTGATTTTTGGCTGATGAGATGAGTAAAAAATGCGATTTGACGGACTGGGATGATTGTAGGAGCTTGGAGACATGGAGCGAGTATCACCGAAACCGCCACATTCGTGAAATGTTCCAGAGCAGCTGTTGTTAAAGTGTTTAAAGACTGGACTGTCAGCCAAAAAACTGGGTCTCTACGTGCAACGTGTGGTCGTCATCGACTAGTGACTGCTCGGGCGGAACGGAGAGTATCCAGACTAGTAACAGACAACAGAAGGGTAACAGTGCAGCAAATTACAGACCATCTTAATCAAGGATCCCCTCAAATGATCTCTGCACGCACTGTTCGCCGTACACTGCATCGGATGGAATATGGCAGCCGAAGGCCTGTTTGAACACCTTTGCTCTCTGCAGTTAACAAGAGAAAACGTCTTCAGTTTGCACAGGAGCACAAGGATTAGACAGTCGATAATTGGAAACAAATTATGTGGTCCGATGAATCACGTTTTCAGTTGCACCATGCCTATGACCGAGTGAGAATTTGGCGGAGACAGCACGAAAGCATGGACCCCAAATGCATTGCTACAACCCTTCAAGCTGGTGAAGGCAACGTTATGGTTTGGGAAATGTTTTCCTGGCATGCTTTGGGACCTTTAATTCGTGTTGATCAACGTCTGACTGACACATCATATCTAAAGATCGTTGCGGACCAAGTGCATCCTGTCATGTGGATGGTTTATCCCAATGGCGATGGCTACCTTCAACAAAATAATGCGCCCTTCCATAGTGCTCGTATTATACAGGATTGGTTTTAGGAACATGCCGGTGAGTTTACTTTGCTTAGGTGGCACCCACAATCTCCAGATCTCAACCCCATTGAGAATTTGTGAGATGAAGTTGAACGAGTCTTCAGACAGCTGAATTCACAACCTTGCCCTTCACACTCCTGGAAAGTGCTATCCATCAAGCATGGCCTCAGATTCAACAAACCACCTATCAACATCTCGTGGAGTCCATGCCACGAAGAATCGACACAGTATTAAAGGCAAAAGGTGGCCCAACGAAGTACTGAGGGGGTGGTCTAATAAAGTGGCCACTCAGTGTATAAATCGGCGGAATTTATTGCTGCAAATCTTCCGTCTTGACATATGCTTCACTATTGTAGTACGTCACAGTGTCAAAGGCATGAATTTGTCTGTCGGTAAAAGGTTTTTAGAGGTTTCATTGCTTTTGTATA
Source organism: Macrothele yani (assembly GCA_039090855.1). Classification (NCBI taxonomy): domain Eukaryota; kingdom Metazoa; phylum Arthropoda; class Arachnida; order Araneae; family Macrothelidae; genus Macrothele; species Macrothele yani. The sequence continues at coordinate 42,057,785 of CM076997.1, read as the reverse complement.
TTTGAGGAAGGGTTGTAGATTTGGAGACATCCATTCTGAAACCACTTGTCTCAGCGAAAAAAGACAGAAAATTCGTTGAGAACGCCGAGAACGGACAAAAGAGCAATGAAGAAGGGATGTGCTAATGAATCATGGTATACATTGTTTTGGGCCGATGGTCGTGAATGCACAGGAGACAAAAGAAAGAAGGTGATGTGGGAAAATGAATCATATTATACATTGTTCTGAGCTGATGACCGGTAGAACTTCATGAAGCGATGAGCCAAACATGCTTTGTGTACCAATCTATGCATCTGGAAACAACATCCTTTCCTGGGAGATGCTCTGTTGTTTAGAACCGGGCCCTCTGATACCAGTGGAAGGTAATATAACATCTACGGACATCTACCGAGTATCTTAGTGTTGTATCGGATCAAGTGCACACTACGTTTTATTATACTTCCCTGCGCGTTGTTGCTTATTTACGGTGAACGTACATCGTGCCGTCATCGTGCAAGAATGGTTTGATGGGAACGTGAAGGACGTCCCATCATCTCCCCTAGCCTCTCAAATCCCCTTATCTCAGTCATATTGTAAATGTGTGGAACACCCTGAAAAGAGCCTTTCGGCGTCGATGTTCTTTTCCGTCAACATATGACGTATATTCTAATTTACCTTTCATTTTTAGTTTCTTTCTCCATGTAAATTTGAATTCATTCTCTTTAAGTGTTTTTCTAATTTAACTTTATATTTTCGCGCAATTCGAAACTGAGCTGATAAAGGTTCAGTATTGTAAGTGATGTGGATATCATTATGTTTTATTAAATTGAAGTACATGTACCATGTTTATGCTTTTCCTGAAACAACAAATAAAGACCATTTATGTGAGTAATTGAAGTCTTGGTTCTTCTGGCCGGTGGGTCGCCTATTTTAGCTCAGTGAATAATTAAAGATTTTTGTGTGCTAGCTATCCGGTGCTTAAGACTTCGTAGTTACGGTGCTACGAGTTAAACTGACAGACTTGCGCGATTTGTTTCTACAGAAATGGTTATATTTGAATTACGACGAACTCAGACATCTCACGGAATCCATTTTGCTTCGCATTCTTGCTCCCATTCGTAACAGATGTGACCCGACTCGTTACTAAATAAACTCTCGGGTTTTCTTTTGCCAGTGTGTGTATAACGCTATTAATACATAGGTCCTACACAGTCGTGTGCTCAAATTACAGAACTTATACAATGTAGCTTATGCAGTGCTTTTCGTAAAATATGTAAATAAAAAAATAACTCTGATTTACTCTCGTATGTAAAAACCAAGGTTATTTTTAAAATTTAATCAGAATTTCCAGCACTCAATAGATGTTCACGGGAATAGATGTTTGTGTGTTGCATAAAAGCCATTGTTAAAGATGAATTATTTTGATGCCTGCACTCATTTTTAATAAATTGCCATAACGTTTTACAAATATTTCAGGGGAATGAGGATCAGGCGCCCAAAAACTCGGTTAGTATCATGTGAATTTTTATTGTGAAGAGAGTTACGTGTCTTAATTATGTTCTTGTATTAAAACTGAAATTAAAGAAAGAGCTTTTCGTTTCAAATTTTTGTTGTCTGCATGATGCGTTTCACAATTAATAACTGTCAACATGTTGAATTTAAGCAGTTGCAGAAGTCACCAGCTGATTCGTGATCTTCTGACTCTTTTCGCAGTTTAACACATTTGAGCAGCTCATAATAAATTATTGCAATGAGAAGCTCCAACAAATACTCATTGAGCTAACACTAAAGCAAGAGCAAGAAGAGTATATAAAAGAGGTAAGCAAGTTTAGACTTTTTTTTAACACATGCATGCAAAATGGTAGAAAAGTCCGTATTAGAAGAATAACACGAATCTTCCGAATGATATGGTGGCAATAATAATGAATATCAGAACATACAGAAACAGCTAGTTACTTTGCAATAGTGATTTACTAGTGGTAAGATAATTGTACAGTATTTAACGTAGAGAGATAGATTTCTTTTTTTATAATTAGTACACTTGAAACGTTAAGTCTCTATGCACTGTGTGGCAGGCGGACGTTGCTGACGGGTGTTCGGCCCCCAGTCCTGCCGGCCATCTAGCCTGCGGGTTTTCCGAAGACTCCCCGTGTTTGGGGACGCAAATGCGTGGATGCTTCCCTCTCAAGTCGGCCCCGGACGCATTTTGTCCTTGAACCTGCTATCCTCGGCTGTCTGGGTTTACCAGATTTGTGTCGATGCGCTGGTAGGGAAACATTAAAAGACGATTGTAATCTGATGCCTGATGGCACGAGGCACCTACATGAATCTTCCCATGGTATTCCGCAGACTCCCCGTGTTTGGGGACGTGAATGCGTTGATGGTTCACTCTCAAGTCGGTCCCGGACGCACTTTGTCCTTGGACTCCCTTTCCTAGGCTGCCTGGGTTTACCAGACCGGTGTCAATGCGCTAGTAGTAAAACAATAAAAGACGTTCGATTGTGATCTGATGCCTCGTGGCACGAAATACCTACGGGAATCTTCTCATGGTTTTCCACAGACTCCCTGTGTTTAGGGACGCGAATCCGTGGATGGTTCCCTCTCAAGTCGGCCCCGGACGCACTTCGTCCTTGAACTCCCTTCCCTGGGCTGCCAGGGTTACCAGATGAGTGTCGATGTGCTCGTAGCGAAACAATTCAAGAAGATTGTAATTTGATGCCTCATGGCCCCAGATACCTATGGGAATCTTCCCATGGTTGCTGCTGCTGATGATGATGATACTCAGAACGACACAGTAGAATGACAAGAAAGAAATCAAATCTACTGTGGTTAATTTTACGGTGATCTTTATAACGTTGACCAAATGATCGATTGATAAACTTATTCTAGAAATGTTTCGAGCTGCCATCTGTTACTGGGTAAAACTAGTAACAGATGGCAGCTCGAAATTCTTATTCCGGAACAAGTCGCTCTACCAACTGAGCTACGCAGATGTTCGTTCTTGCTGCTATCTGCCTTTATGTTGTGTGCGTCCTGCGGTGCAGGCAAGTCACATCTCCCCTCCCCCGAAAGAGGGCCGGGGGGACATGGCGCACGGGTCAACCGGGACCACGAATTGTTGCAGGCAGCCATCCGCTGAAGAACGTTCCCTTGAGAACTCCCAGTCAATCTGATGTGTGGAATGCAACATCACACACATTTATTTTTCGAAGCGCTGATAAAGGGATTCTCTTATTTTTCATGTCTCGCGGTGTGGAATGCACATCACACCAATGCGAGATCTTTAACGGCCGGGTCATCCGGGAAGTTCGGGCGCCGTTATAACGAAGAAAATTTCTCCGTCATTTTTGGTCCACGCCGGGGATCGAACCCGGGTCAACTTATTCCGGAACAAGTCGCTCTACCAACTGAGCAACGCAGACGTTCGTTCTCGCTGCTACCTGCCTTTATGTCGTGTGCGACCTGCGGGGCAGGCACGTCACAAGTTCCTTTTTTATAATTTCAGAGTTTTACGAAGTTCCGTAGCATTTATAGATATAAATAGTTGCTCATCACTATCTTAGGGTCGCCATCTTGGTGGGTGGCATACAGGTACGAGCCTTTGACTAATCGTGCTATCAGGATCTGTGCTTGAGCCTCGGTTAAGATATTACTTGGTGTTTCTTCCCAAAAGAGCCATCCTGGACCCTCTGAGGAACCAGTAATCCCAATTCATGGATAAGCGTTGTTCCATAGTTTTCGACGCTTATGGAAATTGTTAAGCCATGAAAACAAAAAGAGAAAACAACTGGTTTCAAGCAAACTATAGAATCATCACGGAAGACAAACACATGCCTTAGCCGCGATTCAAACCCGTCCTAGCGCTGACGACCCACCGGCCACCGATGCTACCACACATACGCTTACTGTGGATTTTGTTGGGACATTAAACCGCCGCTCGCCTCAAGACAAACGAACAAGGTACCCTACGATGTAGTTTACTTCATTAGAAAAATTGACCTTTTGATGCTTTGCATCTTTCTCGACAGTGGTAAAGTAAAGCCCAAGTAAAACGCATTTCGATGTAAGGAAAATGGGTAACGGAAATAGTCGGTGTACCACCCAGGTTCATTTTCTCAAATATCTCGAAAACGGTGCGTCATAGCGAAATTCTGCTTCCTCTGGACTTCCAACGGAAGAGTTACCTGGCATTGACGAGAGCTTTAAAATGATGTATAACAGGATGTGGTGTAACTGTAGATATCCTAGACTAAACGTTACCAATCCCTCTCACTAACACACTTGAGATTCAGTTTCGCTTTCCAATTTGAGGTCAGATTTTAGCTTGAGTGTGCGCAGGTGGACGGACTTTCCTAGGGTCGTTCCTTACGTTCGTCTAAACCTGAATATTAAATAACAATAAAAATAAATATTGTTTTTGAAAAACTAAACAGTCGAAATACTAACTATTGCCGCCGCCGTAGTTTAGTAAATATTTAGTTCTATGACTCACATATATTCTTTCATTAGTTTTTATGATAATAACATTCATTCGTCCACCACTGCGCCGTGCAATGTCAAGAACTATTAAACCTTATTGCTTGTTGTTATGATCTAATTCCACTTAGTATGTAGCGGACTGTGGCTCTGTGTTATTGTGAAAGTCGCAAATAAATGCAAGGTGTAGTACGCAAATAAATATACACTGTCGTATTACTCGTCTTATTTCATACCCGCATAGATCTTGGCATGCGAAAGATACATAGCATAAGTTATCTACAAAGAGTACTAGAGTACACGCGCTTTTTTTTTTAACATCGACATTCCATACACATATACTGCATATTATGTGTGTGTTTATGTTTTCATAGAGTACTGTTCAAAAAAATTACATCATCTGCATGTGTAACTATTTTTGACATTTGAAGCCTATTTCATGAATGGTACCTGTTGTTTTAAATGATTCAGTATGAATAGTACTTACTTAAGAAAAGAATGCCATAACAATCAGCAATAGCAAACTTTGTAGAATCTTTATTTAGCCGGAGGAGGAGGAAGTACAAGTATCTGAGTATTCACAGAAAGCAAGAAATAACCTTTAGGAAACAAATTAGTGAGACCTCATAACATTTGAGACATATCTACGCAACGGGAAAAATCATGACCCGTTAATAGTTTGTCGGACCGTTTTTCCCCAGATGGATGCACGACAAAGACGAGGCATGGACAAAATCAGACTTTTGATGGATTCTTGTGAAACTCTCTGGTACCAGATAATAATGAGTGTTTCCTGAAGTTCATAAAGAGTGTGCGACTTCGTATCTGCAAAAGGCTGGTTTATGTGGTTCCAACAATTCTCAGCAGGCATGAGATCTGGACTATTTCCTGACCATGGCAGAATGTAAATACACTGCCCCAACCAATTCTTCGCTTATTTAGAAAATAATCCTACAAAACACCACACATGTAGCAACACGGTAATACATTAAATGATATAATAGCCAAATATGGGTATCACCTATCATTTTAACTCTGCCGTAAAGTGTTGAATCATCTTGAAAAAGGAACTAACTAGAGTCTATGAAGTTGTCCCAAATTGTAGGTAGCAAGCTGGACTCAGGGAGGTATCTGTATGTTTGATCACTCGTTGGACGTTTCATGCACAGTGGCCGGACAATTCCATGGTAAGAAAAGCTTCCCCAAACCGTCTGACTTTTAGAAAGCTTCGTAGTGGGCATTACACAATCAAGATGGAATTTTTCTCCTTGCCTATTCCACACAAACTGCTGGCCATCTGAACAGTTTAGGTTGGATTGCGATTCATCGGATGAAATAATGTGTCCCCACTGCTTTGTAGGCCAATTCACGTGCCTTAGCTGATCCCAGGTATTCCATTTTCTTGGTTAGAAGTGGAATCTTAGGAGGGAATCACTTCTAGCTTCTTCACACCAGATTGAAGTGATTGTCTCCTAATGGTTACAGCACTCGCCATTACTCCTGTGTGCTCTTCTCAATACGCTTTCAAGTCTATGGATGCAACATGTCAATTTTGCAGACTTAAATCCTTCAACACTCTGTCTTCGAAAGTAGTAGACGCTCTCGTCTTCGTCCACTTTTTGGTTTTGTTTCTACAATGCCTGTCGTGGACAGTTTTGACAGCAAACGAGACTGTAGATCAGCTACAGAGCAGACCAGATGTTTTGATAAGAATTTGCTCTCACAGAAACTGACAAATACTTCTGATTTAGTGTTAATTGCAGGTGTGATCTCACAACTGGTTGCTTGCTCAACTGGCCTGTCCTTTGTGCCTTCCAACATCGATTCTACAATAGCAGGTACTGTTGCCTCTGCGAAGAGTACGTGATGCGATACATGTGTATGCTCACCAGTTATTAGAAGCATCATATACCAGCAGAATATAGCATACATGAAATTTTTTGAAGTTATGCAGTTTCTTTTAACATTATTGTATGCACATACATATCCAAGTGTAGGCATATGTCTACACATACACAGTCCAGTCAAAACAAATTGATCACGTGTTAGCATGAGGAATGACCTTTCCGCGCCGCCAATACAGCAGATATACGGCGTGGCATTGATTCAATGATGATTCTAAACGTTTATGTAAAGACTCTATATCATGCAGACACCAGATATTTTGGCACATCGTCGAGAGTCATCGTGGTAGATCCATACGTCGAGCCTGTTGGTCAAGATAGCCCCACAGACGTTCAATGGCAGTGATGTTAGGTGGCCAGGACAGTAAGCTAAAGTCACTGGAATGCTCTTCAAACCTCTCAAACACACTCATGGCAACATGGTAAGGGGCATTATCTTGCTGGAAGCTACCAGAGCCATCGGGGTAGACAGTTATCACTAATGGGAGCATCACCTGATCCGCCGCAATGGATAGGTAGCTTGAAGTGTTCATTGCTCCCAATGATTTCCAGGAAAACGTGCCTCGCGAGAGCACACTGCCACCTCCTAGCTGTTTCTTCTTGAACATCGTGTCGGGATGATTTCTGTCATCAGTTCTTCGCCATACTCTCCATGGACCACTCACAGTCCCACACGATAAAGCAGAAAAAGTGATTCGTCTCATGATCCCTCCTCTCAGATGCAAATTCTACTGTTCGATGGCTCAATCCCTCCTCTCAGATGCAAATCCTACTGTTCGATTGCTCAATCCCTTCTCTCAGATGCAAATTCTACTGTTCGATGGCTCAATCCCTCCTCTCAGATGCAAATTCTACTGTTCGATGGCTCAATCACTCATCTCAGATGTCAATTCCACTGTTCGATGGCTCAATCCAACCTCTCAGATGCAAATTCTACTGTTCGATGGCCCAATCACTCATCTCAGATGTCAATTCCACTGTTCGATGGCTCAATCCCTCCTCTCAGATGCAAATTCTACTGTTCGATGGCTCAATCACTCATCTCAGATGTAAATTCCACTGTTCGATGGCTCAATCACTCATCTCAGATGTAAATTCCACTGTTCGATGGCTCAATCCCTCCTCTCAGATGCAAATTCACGCCGTAATCGTCGATGTCTGGCAATCAACATGGGTACCTAGAGTGGACGGTGACCCCGGAGACCCATAGAGAACAGAGTTTGTTGGACTGTGGTCTGCGATACACTCCTCGATGTACCTGCATTAAATGCTCTGGCCAGTTGTTCCACTGTAGCCCGTCTGTTGGATCGTACTAATCGGGATAGCCATTGCTGCTTACGGTTGTCAGTATTCCGTGAGCGTCCACTATTACCTCAATTACTGCAGGCGTTGCCGGTTTCTTACCATTCCTGAAACACTTTAACAACTGCTCTACGTGAACATGCCACAATATCGACCAGTTCTGTAATGCCACCGCCCTTCAGTCGGTAGCCAACAATCTTTTTTCTTCAAACTCTGTTAGGTCACGTCCTTTTCCCATTTTCACGCAAAACTGCATACCATTAGCAAGTATGGATCCTTTTAAATGTCTCCCATGATTCTAAGTACGCTATCTTGCTGCTGTTTACAATTCCCTCTTACTTCGCTGTGGTCTTAATTATTTGTCTGGACTGTGTATATACACATGGACAAATCCTGATCATCAAACATTATTAACCCACTGCTGGAGAAAAGCAATTTTCCTAATTTTCTTCCACAAATTTGTGTCTTGAGCCAGTTTTCTTCGTGTAACTGTAACATCCTTTCAAATTTCATCCACTCGTCTCCCACATCCTCTCTCCCACACACACATATCTGCATTTTGCAACTACGATGGCGTGCTATAATCGTTAGGAAAATGAACGTTGATGGCGTATGAATTTCTTTTGGTGCCGTTATAAAGAATTTTGGGGATTGCGCTAAAGATTAACACTCTAAAATGACAAATGTAATTTTGTAAATTTTCTTGCGTTTGACACTTGAAATTTTCGATCCCATAATTCTCGTACATGTTAGTTTTCTGCACCATACAAGTTACTTTTTCGCACAAACCCGCTACATTTAGACATTTACTTAGTCTTTTGTCTGCCTCTGTAGATTAGTAATATTTTACTTATTAACTAAAGAGAATTCTCAATTGTGATTTAACCATGAATTTTAGCATAACATATCTCTTTACTAAAATATTTTCCTATTTCAGGGTATTCAATGGGAGCACATTGACTATTTCAATAATGCAGTGATCTGTGACCTCATTGAGAAAGTAAGTCATTAAATGATTTGTCGTTATAATCAGCTGTTGTCAAGTGTTAACCATTTGCAGTTACTAAACAGTTTATAAGCTAAGGTCACTCTTTGATGTTATAAATATTTGTGGATATAAATAGTGAAAACACAAATTTTTCCGTGGCAGGAATCGAAGCTGCGCCTTCTCACTCCGAAGTAATTTGCTCTCCCAACTAAGCTACACAAATGGAATGTATTGCTGTCGTCTTGTCATGTGATTTACCTCTGTAGTACGTCACGGAATGTGTTCAGATCAAAGTCATGCAGGTCGAGAACTGTTCATGAGCAATAGTAGTCCAATAATGTGATAGATCATTTTAGCATGAAGGTTTGAAAGATTCAAATTCTACGATGAGTTTATACTCTCTTTAAACATAATAAGCTTGTTTAAATGAAAATCAGAATATTACCCGTGAGCGGTTTGGTGCCCTGATGGGCAAGTTCTCTGACGTCCTAATGTGAGAGTGAGACGCCCCAGAACAAGCAAAACCCCGTAGTAAGATATTTGTGTTGGAGACTGTGGTGTTCAGGAAGAAAATGGCATGTATTTAGATTCTAGAAATGAAGATGCACTTTTCGTTTTCCCTATTAGCAAAGCCACTTGAAGATACTCTCAATGATTCAGGGACCTGTTCTTTTTCCACTAGTTAGGGGGTTCCAGTGGCTACAGTTTCAAGTCGGCTTTTCTTCTTCTGGCTCCACTCATTCGAGGACCGAATGGTGACACTTGATGAGAGATTGATATAACTCTATCTCCAGATGTCAAAATTAAACTCCTGCGTATCACAGAGGAGTATCCGAAGATCTAAGCTCAATCCTGTCAGCAAAGAGCTGAGGCTGACAACCAAATCAAAGATACATTGCAATCCTTCCTCGACTCCCAACTTCAAAAAGTTCTTGTCTTTGTGCATCAAGCCACATCTACTTCTCTCTACGAAATAAAAGAAGCAACGTTGGAGAAGCTCTCCTGTTTTTCAAGAATTCAGAAGTTTTATAAAACTGCTTTCGAAGCTGTGCATCATCAGACAAGAGAAGTTATGTCCCGTAACTTTGTCAAGGATATACTTATTTCTCTTCCTGCTATTCTTGCTAAAAGTACAAAATTCTATGCTTCTGTTCCTGCTTCGGTATGTTCTACACACATGATCTCCAGTTCTTCCTCTAAATCTACAGACATGGAAACATTTGCTGAGAAGAAAAATTCTTCAAACACTCCCAGGCTACTTCTTAATTTTCTGCAAATTCAGTTAAGAAGACCATAAAGTTTCGCTCTTCTGAGTCATAAAGAGCATCTGGAACATCTCTTCCAGTGCGATTTTTAAAATTTTACTCTTACTGTAACTCATTTCCAACGCTCTTAGGGTGCCTTGCATTCGGGCTTTCAATATGGGACATCCTTTTGATAATACACAGTAGTGTCACATTATTGTGACCACCTCCTACTTTTTGCGTCAACAGCGCGTAGCCGATGAAATAAGGTATGTGTCGTAACCTGGCTTGGAGGGTATATAAGGTATGCTGTAGGCATTCTGAAAACACATCACTCGTTGCTGTCATGGATAACAGGAGTGACTTATCATGATAAATCGCTCCTAATTCATAAAAAAGGATGATTATCGTTCTGGTAAATCGCAAAAAAAGATGATTATCTGCTTTCGGGCCTAGGGTGGCAGTATTTCTGAAACAGCGCAGTTTGTGAACTGTTCGCGTGCTGCTGTGGATAAAGTGTATCGTGATTGGAGAAATCGCACCATTGTGAATAAGCGATGTGGAAACTGCAGAGCACCACGTGCCATTGATATGATAGGTGAACGTCGGCTGCGAATCTACTCGCGGGCCGATCGACACACTACAGTGGAGCACCTGACTGGCCGAATGAACCAGGGGGCTACTGGAAGTATGTCTGAAACTACAACTGAGCGAACCCTGCTGCGTATGGGGCTCCGATGCAGAAGGATGGTCACTGCACCTATGCTAACGAAAGTGCATCGGCAGACAAAGCCTTACATTTGCACGGCAGTATCAAAATTGGACCTCCGCTGACTGGCAAAGGATTGCCTTCTCCGATGAGTCACGTTTACTGCTTCATTGAACGGATGGACTTTGGCGTATAAGGCGAGAAACATCGGAGAACAAACACCCTTCAACCACTGCTGGAAGAACGTAAGCTGGTGGGGGCAGCGTTATGGTCTCATGAATGTTATCGTGGTATTCTCTGGGTCCACTCATACCTGTGGAAGGCACTATAGACCAAATTCGTTATGAACCCATCCTTGCAGACCACGTACACCCATGCAAGCTCATTGTCTTCCCTGGGGCGGATGGGGTCTTCCAGCACGACAATGCGACGTGTCACGCAGCTAGAAGTGTCCGAGAGTGGTCGGAAGAGCACGATGAAGACTTCAAAGTACTTTCCTGGTACCCTAATTCTGCAGGCTTGAACTCAATTGAGCTTCCGAGGACCACCTCGATCGTGTTGCTCGCGCTATGGTCCCTCCACCACGCACCCTTAAGTAACTGTCAGATACACTGCAGTCAGCATGGCTCCAGATACCTGTGAACGCCTTCCTGCAACTTATTGAGCCATTCCTAGCCCGTCTGGCTGCTGTGTGCGCTGAGCACGGCGGTTACTCTGGATAAAAGCTGGTGGTCACAATAATGTGACTCGATGGTGTATAATGGTGGTGATATCAATGTCTGAATGCTTGTGGAAAGGTTTTGTGAAGAAGCTCATTTACGGTTGTGCTGGTGTACAAACATTAAACACTTTCATTTGAACAACCTTAATATTAACAGGTGATAATTTGTAAGAATTTTCGTGTTGCTCAGATTGCATACCATGCCACGTTGAAAGTCACTGTGCTCTGTCATATGGCTCATTCTACTTTTCATGTCTGGACATGATGTATGCCAAGCCACGTGCATCCTCTTGTACCTGTCTGGGCTGTGTCGTATATGGAAAAAAGCTAACACAACTACTCAAGAAGAGATGCTCGGAAAAACACTACTCAAAAGAGGTGTTCGGTAATTTTGTTTATATACGTAGTGTGGCTCACACTAGAAATAACGAAGTGAACAAAACTTCCAGGATGAAAGAATAAGCACTTAACTTTAACAGCCAGTTGTTCTTTATTTTCCTCGCATTGGAAGATTTAGGTCACCAATACTATACAATCATTAAGTTGTGATTTATCTGCTAAAACTTAATGGCAAACTTTTATATCATCTTAAAGATCTCAGTCACGCGTTATTCGTGTATTCACATAAATCTAAATCAAGCTTCCACCTCTTTCGCTATTTCAACTACACTATCTACCAACTGGTAATTGGACACCTGTGATAGCAAAGGAAAACAAAGTTTATTCACCTTCAATAGTTGGTGGAGCCTCCACGAGCGGCGATTACAGCTGCGATCTTCCGGGGCATACTCTCATCCAGGCGTTGTACGACGGCTAGCGGTATTTTCTTCCACTCGGCTTGGAGAAGACAGGTCAGTTCCTTCACCAATTTCGAACGGTGGGGGCATCCCTTACGTCGACGCTCCAACTCGTCCCAGAGGTGCTCGATAGGGTTAAGGTCTGGGCTCTGCGCAGGCCAGTCCATTCGATTAACCCCATTGTCACCATACCAAGCCATGGTGGGCCCGCAGCATGACAGGTGGCATTGTCATCCTGAAAGTAACATGGGTCCACCCCATAAAACTGCCACAATGTAGGAAGTGCATGGTTATCCAAAATGGTTCAGTAGGTCTAGGCGTTGAGTCTACCAGGAATTGCGACCAAGGGTCCCGTGCCATACCAGGAGAAACACCCCCATAGCATAATTCCACCGCCGCCAAACTTCACAGTTGGCACAATTCATTCCGGCAGGAGGCGTTCTCCAAGCAGAAGCCAAACCCAGACCCTGCCATCCGAACGGTAGAGGGTGAACCTTGATTCGTCGCTCCAGAGAACCTGTTTCCACTGTTCAACGGTCCACTGTCGACGTTCTTTGCACCACGTTAGCCAAGCAGCGCTGTTGGACTTGGTGATCAAAGGCTTGTGGGCGGCAGCACGTCCATGATAACCGAGCAGATGGGATTCCTTACGGATGGTATTCATCGAAAGAACACTCCCGGATACCTGTTGAAACTCCTCGTGGATGTGGCTCATCGATTTGGTCCGGTTCTTCCGAATTTCTCTGGCCAGAACCCGTCGGTCTCTAACTCCCAGTTTTGTGGGTCTGCCGAGTCGGGGCACATTCCGACAGTCACCTCTCATCTTCCACTTGCCAATCACGTAGGCCACTGTCGATTTCGGGTACTTCAACTTGCTGGATATGTCACGTATGGATCGGCCATTTCTGTGATACCCGACGATTACACATTTCTCGAAATCAGAGAGCTCCGGACTGCGCGGCATCTTGCATGCGACTGGTTGCGTTGTTGTTTCCCACACGATATTTAACGGCGGCGGCCGTGACCTGTATCAGAACCGCAGATATCGTCGATTGCAGTGGTGTCCAATTACTTGTTGGTAGATAGTGTATATCTTCACTATATCCACACATTTTCATTCAACGTAGCCTATTTATTTCCTTTTGCCTCATTTTCTGCGTTGCTAAAGTGTATAAACTGTTCGGTAAGCAATGTGCCGTTCAGGGAGAAAATCTTTAACCAAGATGTAACTAAATTTAGATGAGAAAACAGAAACTCAAAAAGAAGTTTAAATTTCAGGTACACGCCATACATAATAAATATGCACAAAATGTTATAACTCAGTTTCTCTGCATTCAATAAGTCCGTTCACGTTGACTTTTTTATCCTACAGAGACCATTTAATGTTCTTCTATAAAACACACACGCGCACATGAGTGCTTTGATGAGTTCAATGGCTGGAGTGAATTTCTAACTGGTTCTGTTAGTGCCTGTTCTCTGCTGTTGCCAAAATGCCTCAACTCAGAAATTGAAATCCTTCTACGTTTACTTGAAATAATCTGTGGAAGTGAATGATTCGAGATTTAGTACAAATGTTTGACGTAAGGCAGATTTGGTGGTTTCTTATAAGCTCCTACCCACACAGCATAGAATACTTCGTATATGTTACAAGTACGTAGCACTAAAACATTGAGACTTTTCAGATACGTTGCGCAATGAAACAGTAATGTTTCAGAAACCTTACGGTTACGTCAAAATGACAAACGTTACATGACTTTGAAACAAAACTGATTCGTAACAGTGAAAGGTCTATAACGAAGTAAATTTCTCCGTCATTTCTGGTCTACGCCGGGATTCGAACCCGAGTCCGCTCATTCCGGAACAAGTCGCTCTACCAACTGAGCTACGAAGACGTTCATTCTGATTGCTATCTGCCTTTATGTCATGTGCGTCCTGCTGGCAGGTACGTCACATCCCCCCCGGAAAGTGGGCCGGGGGCATGGCCCACGGGTCAGCCGTGACCATGAATCGTTGCAGGCAGCCATCCACTGTAGAACGTGCAGTTTCTCTGCATTCACTTGAGAACTCCCAGTCAATCTGGTGTGTGAATGCAACGTCACACACATTTATTTTTCGAAGCGCTGGAGAAGGGATTCTCTGATTCTTCCTATCTCGCGGTGTGGAAAGAACATCACACCAGTGCGAGATTTTGAACGGCCGGGTCATCCGGATAGTTCGGGCGCCATTATAACGAAGTAAATTTCTCCGTCATTTCTGGTCTACGCCGGGATTCGAACCCGAGTCCGCTTATTCCGGAACAAGTCGCTTTACCAACTGAGCTACGCAGACGTTCATTCTTATTGCTATCTGCTTTATGTCGTGTGAGTCCTGCTGGCAGGTACGTCACAGGTCTTTGTAACTTCAACATACCAATTTCATGTTTCTGTTACGTGTTTGAAAGATATTTGTGACATCATCATATTATTGTTACGTATTTACTACGTTGAACATTATAGATTTAATAAACTTTGTAAAATCACAAAACATTTTACACTCGACAGCTGTTTCAAAAGCAACAACAGTCGTATTACGAGTTGTTTACGTTTTCACAATATCAACGCAGTCCGCTTTCCATTGGAAACAGTGGCGGCGTTTATATATTGATAACAAAAGAAATAAAAATCGGTCCAAATTGAGGGTGCCGAATTTCTATCATACATATGAAACAGACTATATTTCAGCGAAAACAGGAAAGAAAATCAAATTCATCATTTCTCTAAATACCTACCAATATGAAATTTCTCAGCTTCAAGTAAAAAAAAAACATGATGGTATAGTATACTAAAACAACACGGCCGTCTACTTAGATTTTATGAAATGCTTTTTGGAATTTAAAAATTATAATAATCAAAACAGTTACTTACTTTCTTTTTTTTTTTTTTTTTGGTTGGAGGTTTAACGACCGCCGTGAGCAACTCAATGGGCTATAAGCAGTCGCCCGTCCCTAATTTAGGGTCACTGGTTCCAGGGAAGGGAGAGAGCCAGTGCCGTAAGACAAACACAACATTTATGCCTTACCAGGATTCGAACCCGGACCCCTTACGGACGAATGATCAGAGGCCAACGCCTTAGACCACTGTGCCACCGGCTTACTTACTTTCAGATGATCTTGAATCACAAAGAAAAGGAAAAAAAAGGATGAAATATTAAATCAACTAACTAGCTAACTCGAGTACGATAGTATCACCAAAGAATATCCCAGTAGCACATGGAAATACGAGTACGAGAGTGCTTCGGTAAAATGGCATAAATGCGCATGCGCATCCACGCCGTTGCCAAACCAAGAATCTTAAATATCGCCGGAATGTAGCATCAAGGAAGCAATTATTTACAATGGAAACTATAAAACAGTAGTATCGGTCAATGCTATTTTTAACGACCCCGTAATGTATAAAGAGTTATGTTCCAAAATAGATGTTGCGGAACCGTAATTGTAAGATATCTCTGAAAGTGTAACGAAAATGAAAGATTTTAACATTATTGATACATATCTGAAACGTTCTGTACCGTATGGGTAAATAGCTGCAAACTGAAAACTCCCTTCCTTGAATTTAGGACGAGAATTAACTTTTTTTATCCAGTAATCCATTATTTAATGCATAGAATCACACCACTACATTTTAGGTAATACTGTTAGCTTCATCTTTTATTGTTAAAAAATTTTCATTGATTCATGCTTCTACATGCCCCAGACCAGACTTACTTGCACTGGATCTGTTTCTTTCATCTGCCGTAGTCGCACCCATATTCGGAAACAAAACTTACTTTAAAAGAAACAATAAATAAAATTATTACTGTTTATGAAACTAAATTGCTTTCAGTTTCATTTACATGCAACGTAACTAACCCATATTTACTCACTGCTTTAACAAGGTCATTCAACTTCCCATTTATTCCTTACAGAAGTCTTACATTTAACCTGACGTGACGTAATTCACCATGTATTAGAGCCATTTTGTTTTCCGTGGTAAATCAGCATTTCTCAAGTATGATGCCTCCACATTTCACACTTGAGTCCATTATTATTTCCCTTTGCGGCCCGCAACAATATACACAGTGCTTCAAAGAATTTTTAAGACTGGCGCTAGATTTCAGCCTACGGTGGCGCCACTAGTGTAATCGCGAATGCGTTATAAACCGTGACCATATGCTTGCTTTCTGCCAAAAGTACTGCGCAGTTGTTAAAATAACTCAAACGATACGGGCGTTCATTAGAGAAGTAAAAATTGTTTCATGTTGAATTATTAAGATGGAACAAAAGGCTGTTATTAAATTTAACGCAAAACTTTTTAAAAGTGCCTGAGAAACGTACCAAATGATGAAACAAGTTTACAGTGAGTTTTGTTTAAATAGATCAAATATTTTCCTGTGGCACAAACGTTTTTTGGACGGAAGAGAGACGCTAGAAGATGATAAGCATACCGGAAGACCAAGTTCATCTAGGACACCTGAGATTATTGAAAAGGTGTGTGATTTCGTGGCAAACAATCGGTGTGCGTCACTAAGAATGATGGAAGAGTCTTTAAACATCAACAAAGAAACGATTCGAACAATCCTGCCTGAAAATTTGGGCAAAACAAAAGTCTGTGCTAAATTTGTTCCACACACGTTAACTAATGAGCAAAAATCAGAGAGAAGTGCACATTGCAAAGACATCATTTCAGCTGCTGAAAATGATCCAAACTTCTTAAAATCGATTGTTACAGGTGATGAAACATGGTGTTTTCAATATGACCCTAAAACAAAGCGACAAAGTGCGGAATGGAAGTCAAAAAACTCGGCACAAGCCAAGAAAACAAGAAAAGTTCCATCGAAAATCAAAACAATGCTCATTACATTCTTCGATAATAAGGGTATTAATAATCCACAAAGAATTTGTTCCAAGTGGACAAACAATTACTGGTGAGTTTTATTTAAAGTTTTGAGGCGTTTGATGGGCAGAATTCGTCGAATTCGTCCAGAATATCGATATGAAAGCAGTTGGTGTTTGTTGCACGATAATGCAAACAGTCACACCTCACTTCTTGTTCGTGGATTTTTGGGCGAAAAATAGCCTCTGTGTGTTGAATCATCCACCGCATTCTCCTGATTTAGCACCCTACGACTTTTCTTTGTTCCCAAAACTTAAAATGACGTTAAAAGGGTGTTATTTTGATGATATTTCGATCATACAAACAGCTTCGACGCGTGCGTTGGAGGCAATTCCGCAAAGTGAACTGGAACAGGTATTCGAATCATTATTAAATCGCTGTAACGAGTGTATTGACGCCGGAGGGATTTACTTTGAATAACAAACCAAAACAAAATATAATTTCTTGTTTCTATTTCATCATTTTACAGACCCAGTCTTAAAAATTCTTTGACGCACTGTGTACATCTATCATTGTGGTTGCGGTTCCAGCTGGTCATTGTATCTAAGAGCTCTTAAACAAAATCCAGTGCGTTAGAATGCTGGTACTTAGACAGTTTATATGCTGAAGCCTCTGAGCTTCTTAAGCATTGGAGCCCCGGTTGCCGTCATGGGTGTATTACTGCCAGTAAAGCTCCTCCTGAAGGCTACCCCATCTTCTAAAATCAGCCTTAGGTGAAAACTGGGGAACACATATTCGACATGTCCTGTTGTATACCTTTAGGAAAGATTTAAAAAGTAATAAATTACTTCAATAACTTTTGAGCTTCGAATGTACCGTCCCATAACTTAATACGATGATGTCCTTTAGATCTTTAGATACACGACACCAATGTGATTTCACAAAATTACATTTCCATACTCGTTACTCTTCATCCTTAATGACAAAAATAGGTGTTGAATTTTGTATAAATGCCACGCTTATTAGAAACAGAGTAATTTAACACAAGCTATTCGTAGTTTCTTTGCACGTGTGTTACCCAAGTGAGCTGGCAATTTTTTTTTCAGACTAATGAAACCGAGATGCTCACAGACCGACGGATTGTTGGGCCGCGTATGGCCTAGTGGGTAACGTTCGTGACTGCCACGGAAAGGACATAATGTTCGATCCCAGGAAGGTACGAACGCTCGATCCACTAAATATCCGCCGTGCGTCGGATGGGCACTTTAAGCCGTCGGACCCCGGGTACTGGCCCCCGGTAATAACTAAGGGCGTCTTCCTCCCCCTTTCTACTTCGCTTACGTGACACTTTCCTATCGGGCACTCTTGCCCAAATCTCCTAGCTTCTTATTTCTAAGGGTTCTTTCAGACCTGGGGTCAGACACTCCCTTCCTAAAATCCTCTACATATGATCAGATGATCAGACCGACGGATTGCCTAACAATGATTCTATGTATAAGTACCTTATTGACTCATAAAAGCATACTGAAAAAAATTCATTCAGTGGAAAATTATTAATGTAATTATTGAACGCTAACAATTTTCCCTTCATAACAAGGCGTATCAATCATGATTATGTCACATACATATTAGTACTGCCGAATGGAGGAATAAATATCTACGTGTCTGAAAGAAAGGCATTCGGTGAAAGCAAAATATACACTATCTACCAACAAGTAATTGGACACCCCTGCAATCGACGATATCTGCGGTCCTGACACACGTCACGGCCGCCGCCGTTAAATATCGTGTGGGAAATAACAACGCAACCAGTCGCATGCAAGATGCCACGCAGTTCGTAGCTCTCTGATTTCGAGAAAGGTGTAATCGTCGGCTATCACAGAAATGGCCTATCCATACGCGACATATCCAGCGAGTTGAAGTACCCAAAATCGACATCGGCCTACGTGATTGGCAAGTGGAAGATGAGAGGTGACTGTCGGAATTTGCCCCGACCCGGCAGACCCACAAAACTGGGAGTTAGAGACCGACGGGTGCTGGCCAGAAACATTCGGAAGAACCGCACCAAATCGATGGGCCACATCCGCGAGCAGTTTCAACAGGCATCCGAGAGTGTTCTTTCGATGAATACCATCCGTAAGGAAGCCCATCTGCTCGGTTATCATGGACGTGCTGCCGCCCACAAGCGTTTGATCACCAAGTCCAATAGCGCTGCTCGGCTAACGTGGTGCAAAAAACGTCGACAGTGGACCGTTGAACAGTGGAAACAGGTTCTCTGGAGCGACGAATCAAGGTTCGCCCTCTACCGTTCGGATGGCAGGGTCAGGGTTTGGCGTCTGCCTCGAGAACGCCTCCTGCCGGAATGTATTGTGCC
The DNA here is from genome assembly GCA_039090855.1 of Macrothele yani. Taxonomy (NCBI): domain Eukaryota; kingdom Metazoa; phylum Arthropoda; class Arachnida; order Araneae; family Macrothelidae; genus Macrothele; species Macrothele yani. The sequence goes on along the minus strand of CM076997.1, from coordinate 42,038,441 downwards.
AACTGTGAAGTTCGGCGGCGGTGGAATTACGCTATGGGGGTGTTTCTCCTGGTATGGCACGGGACCCTTGGTCGCAATTCCTGGTAGACTCAACGCCGAGACCTACTGCACCATTTTGGGTGACCATACGCTTCCTTCGTTGTGGCAGTTTTACGGGGTGGACCCATGTTACTTTCAGGATCACAATGCCACCTGTCATGTTGTGAGGTCCACCAAGGCTTGGTATGTTGACAATGTTGTTGATCGAATGGACTGGCCTGCGCAGAGCCTGGAACTTAACATTATCGAGCACCTCTGGGACGAGTTGGAGCGTCGACTTACGGGGTGCCCCCACCGTCCGAAATCGGTGAAGAAACTGACCTGTCTTCTCCAAGCCGAGTGGAAGTAAATACCGCTAGCCGTCGTACAACGCCTGGTTGAGAGTATTCCCCGGAGGATCGCAGCTGTAATCGCCGCTCGTGGAGGCTCCATCAACTATTGAAGGTGAATAAACTTCGTTTTCCTTTGCTATCACAGGTGTCCAATTACTTGTTGGTAGATAGTGTATATCATTTATCTTTGGGGTGCAAGAAGGGTGTTAACGATCACCATGAGCAACTCGATGGCCTGCAAGCAGTCGCCCGTACCAAATTTAGGGCCACTGATTCCAGTGAAGGGAGAGAAGCAGTGCCGCAGGAAAAGCACAGCAGCCATGCATTCTCAGGATTCAAACCCGGTCCCATCTCGGATGAAATATCAGAAGCCAGCGATTAGAACACTGCGCCAACAGAATGGCACGTCAGTTTTAACAAATTAACTGTTTTCGTGGTGCAATCAAAGTTATTTACGCTTTCCAACCGTTGGTTGAAGAAGCGTATATGCTCCAGCTTTGTCTGTCTGTCTGCCTGTCTGCACGATAACTCGCGTACAAATGGCTCGATTTCAATGAAATTTTAGTATGAGGTAGGGAACAATCTGGGGACGAACCCTATTGAAAATAGAAGAAATGGGGTTAAAGGTCAGGACATAGGAGCGAGATCAATTCCAACGCCCTAATGCGTCATAACTTACGTAAAAATGCTTCGGTTGCGTCAAAACTTTATAATGTTGTCCCGGAGGTATACTGAACCGGTTTTGTTGAATATCGTCGAAATGGGGTCAAACATTGTGTGACGTACAGGAGCGAGATTTATTCCACAGCCATTATCCTCATAACTTAAGTAATGATTTCTGGTATGTTGGAAAGAGTATCATAATGAATGTATTGCATGATTTTACTAACTTGTTATCTTATAGCAATGTAACTGGCGTTTCTAAATAAAGTTTTGCTGTAGCAGATAATATAAAAAATTCACTTTTGTTGCAGTAATTCTGAAATACTTTGTCCAAGGATTGAGCAAGGAAAAGCGATTCTCCATGTCCATGTATGAGTACATATTTCGCTTACTAAACGCATCTGCTCACAAAGCCAGAAACAAGAGACACATTTCAAAAAGGTTGAACCTTTCGCGATGTTTACGTCACATTCGAAAGTTTGCGTAAAAATGTTTTGCCTACACCTGTTTACTTGTGACAGGTGTTGGCGTAACATTTGTGTGACGATGTTTACGTCACACCTTGACAGTTTATGTTCAAATGCAAGTGTACTGTGTTTGCTTACTAGAGAAATGAAATTCATTTTGTTGTGCTACATGATGAAAGTCAATGATTTGTTTCTGTTCCCTTGCAGAATAACCACGGTATCCTTGCCTTGTTGGATGAAGAGTGCCTTCGGCCGGGCCCAGTCAGTGACGAGACCTTCCTCTACAAGCTGACCCAAGCCTGCCAAGACAACCCTTACTTTGAAAGCAGGGGTTGTCGCAATTTCCTCACCGACAGTTCTCTACCATATCACAGCTTCAGGGTCAGGCATTATGCTGGAGCTGTTAGTATCATGAACTGTTTTATTTTGCTAGTTTTTAAGGTGTTTTTTTAAATTAATGTTAAGAATCATTTTGGTCTACACCCTTTCATTTTACATTATACATTTTCCATCTTCGGGACTTTTTTAAATTAAAACATTTTTGTCTTTGCAACATTTTATTTCAAACAATATGAGTTATAACAAGAAAGATGACACCGAAGTTTTAGGTAAAATGAGCACGTCATTTGAATCCGTTCTGACACAAATTGAATTTATCAGAGCTATTCAAAGTCAATGGAACCGGGATGGAAAACAATAGAATCTGTCGGAAGAAGGAAGTTTTTCAATCTGGTGTTTAATCCCGCAGATACTGCTGTAAACGGAATCGCGAGCTTGCTCCCTCTGGTTGCAGACTTGTACATGAAGAAAAATTTGAATTTATACGAGAAACATTTCGCAGCGGAAACGCTCTCCAACAAAGAAAGAATTTTTTCAAAACGGACTTTCCGGAACAGAAATGTGGACAAATATAAAACATGCGTCTACGCTCCCTGGCGTAGAAACTATGCATTATTTAAAGAAGAAAATATTCTTAAAAGGTTTGTCGATGTGAGTAGTGTCGGTCCACAAATGATTTTTTTTCATTCGAGATTTTAGAAGCTCAGATTTTGTTGCAAAACCTTCAGAAGCGGAAATTAAGGCTTACGCCCTCTGGTGGCCAAACCGTTTTTATCTAAATTAAAAATTATATGCAAAGGATATCCCATCAGGAGCTGTATCCGGTGCAGAAATAATTTTTCAAATCGGAGTTTTAGAAGCAGAAATATCGGGGGAAACGCAATTTACCTTTACGCCCCCTAGCGGAAAGTCTATGAATTATTTTAAAATGTTGAAATTATATGAAGAACATGTCACACCGGAATCTATATCCAATAGAAAAATACTTTTTCGAATCGGACCATTAGAAGCAGAGATATTGACAAAAATAAGATGAAAATTTACGCCCTCTGGCGTGGAAACCATACAATATATAAAAAAGAAAATATTCCAAAAAGGTTTATCGTCGTGAGTGGCGTCGGCACACGACAGAATTTTTTCGATCGATATTTTAGAAGCTCAGATTTTATGGCAAATACATCAGAAGCAAAAAGCAACGCTCACGCCCCCTGGTGGCCAAAATATTTTTTACCAAAAATTAGAAATTTTATGCAAAAATGTTTCCATAAAGAGCTGTATCCGCTGAAGAAAAGTTTTTCAAATTGGAGTTTTAGAAGAAGAGATATCAGAGAAAACGTAATTACTGTTACGCCCCCTAGAGGAAAATCTATACGTAACTTGAAAAAGTAACTATACCTAAAATACTCTTCGACATAAATGGAATCGAAAGATAAAAGAATTTTTTTAATCGGATGTTTAGAAGCAAACATATGGAATAAAATATATTTTGAATTCGACATCATCTGCATTTACGGCCTCTAGCGGCGAAATTGTGCTTCGTAAAAAAAACGAAATTAAGGTGTCATCATTCGCATATTTCAAGCTTCCCAATGCAAACGAGTTTTTCAAATCGGACTAATAGTTGCAGAGATATGGTGTCTACAGACGAACGGACAAACTGATAACATACGCACAATCTTTTTTTACACAAGACGTGCTAAAAAACGAGGGTACTCATGATGACGCCCAGTCATCGCAAACAACGCCTCGCATGAGCCAAGGAACGTCGGCCAAAGTCCCACGACAGATGGAAGAAGGTCGTGTGTAGTGAGGAGTCCCGTTTCCTTCTGCACCATGCTGACGGCCGGGTTTGCGTATGGCGTAAACAGCCTGGCTGCACAGTTAGGGTTCAATACGCCGGTGGAGGTGGTGTTTTGGTCTGGTGATCTCGTTTCTGGAGAGCCCTAGGTCCGTTGGTTATCATCCTACAAACACTGAATGGTTGACGGAAACCATTCAGTGTTTCTGCAGGAGGTTTACCACGACAACAGTGCAATCTTTCAACAAGAAAATGCATTCTGTTTTCAAGCTCGTTTAACTACTCAGTGAGTGGAGGAAAATGACCACTAATTTGCCACAGTGCTTTGGCCCCCAAACTTCCCTGATTGTTACCCAACTGAACATTCGTGAAATATGCTAGAATCGGGTGTGAGAACTGCTGATCCTCCTCCACGGAACGAGCTTGGATTGACTTAGCTGCTACAGTGCACATGGGTCCTGTTACACATGGAGGATGTTCGACGCCTTGTAGAATCTGTTCCTAGGCGTCTGCGAGCAGTGATTGCACAGAAAGTTGGACCAACGCGTTATTAGGTTGTTGTTTTTTTGATTGGAGGTTTAACGACCACCGTGAGCAACTCAATGTGCTATAAGCAGTCGCCCGTCCCTAATTTAGGGTCACTGGTTCCAGGGAAGGGAGAGAGCCAGTGCCGTAAGACAAACACAACATCCATGCCTCGCCGGGATTCGAACCCGGACCCCGTTTGGACGAATGATCAGAGGCCATCGCTTAGACCACTGCGCCATCGGGGTGGCTTATTAGGTGTTTCTAATGCAAAGCTAACTCAGTATATCAACAGGCAATAGCGTCCTTTTTCCGTTGCAGTGTTTACCGAACTTCGTTTGCATCGAAGCTTCTACCTTATCATCACTGGTTTCAGAGGGAGGACAGAATTACGGATAGAAAACCCACACCATCGATTTCTCTAGCGAGATTCAGAGGAACAGGAGTTGAGTTTGTGCACCGACCGTTATTCTGTTCCTTTTCTGGTACCACTGGATCCGAATTACTATGAACACCTATCCTATTCCAACTCAAACGGTTAGCTAGTAGCACTCAGGCTCCAGATACTCGGCCACCGCCAGCACATAAATATCATAAGATTACATAGAAAATAAACGCACGATATATGCATATTCGTCTAAACAAAATACGCAGGACATTCAAATATAAAAGAGAATTTATTTGCAGTTCCAGCCGTCTTGTGTGAAGACGCATGCACTGACAAATAAATACAGGTTCGGACTTGAGAACAGACAGTTTGTACCCCTTTCCACATCACCAGTCAATTGTATCATAAAGCTGTCGATTCACTAGAATGAACTAATAAATAAGCATAAGGCTTGAAATTGCGTAATAGAATGCAATTTAATAGTTCTGAAATGAAACTTAGAGGTAACTTCCAAGCTTTCTTTCGCACACGAGCTGCTTTTACACGTCACAAGCAATATACAGACAATAACTATCGTAGCTGCTATTATCTGTATGTTGTTTGTGGCTTGTAAATGCCGCTTACGTGCAAGCAAAGACTCGACAGTTTCAGTTTGATCTTATTATACCAGATTTTAATACGCATGTCTATTTAGTATTCAATCGTCAAGGTATCGGGCAGATTAGTTCCCAGCACTGTTGTACATCGCATATTTAAGAAATTTTTCACGAAGGAATGTGTCGTCCCCTGTGAAATATTTTCTAGATTTCGAGGAAGATTGCTTGTCGCAGAAAACGGTGGTACAGTTGAGCCAAATCATTTAGGTAAAAACGAGAACGTGTTCTAAATGAACCTTACGCTAGGAGATCGAGAACTTCTCATACTGCAGACAACATCATAATTGAGAAACGTATTCAAGACAATCGTCCGACAACCCTTCGTGAACTCTCACAGTAGACTGGAATTAGCCTAGGGAGTGTTGAAAAAAGTGTGCAAAAAGGGCAAAAATTTAAAGCAGAGTGTGTCCCACGAATTCTATCACGGGAGCAATGGAAAGGAGTTTGAGAGCCGTTGCTCAACTTCTGCAGCGATACGAAAAACAAGAATTCACATTACTCCTGAGTAAAAACGTGAGTATGAAAATGTTTGAGAAAGGGGCTAAGTGATTCTGAAACAATGATGAGGTCATTACAGCTGTGGAAAATTGTTTTTGAAGATAATGCTTTTGGTTGACAAACAGATTAAGAAGCTTCCAGAATGTTAGAACAAGTGAATCCGAGTCGACGGGGCTTACTTTGGAAAATAGCATATAAGTTGCATATTGTTTAGAGATTTATGTAGAAGATTTTAGGAAGGGAGTGTGTCTGACCTCAGGTCTTGAAGAACCCTTAGAAGTAGGAAGCTAGGAGATTTGGGCTAGAGTGCCCGATAGGAAAGTGACACGGAAGCGAAGTAGAAGAGAGGAGGAAGACACCCTTATTTATAACTGAGGGTCAGTACCCGGAATCAGACTGCTTAACATGTCCATCCAACGCACGCCAAATATTTCGTGGTTCGAGTGCTTGTACCTGCCTTTGGCCTATCGTGAGATTTTTCCGTAGCAGTCACAAACGTTGACCACTAGGCAATCCACGGGCCCATATTTTATTTAGAAACAAATCATCCTTTATATTGTAGGTCCTTTGTTCTCTAGAAATTAATTCTTGTCATACAGTGATTAGCGTCACTCTACTCTTGAAGGAGATTGAGCAGTTGTACTCAGATAAGAAAGCTGTAGGGGGAAATGTAAAATATATCTTAGAGACAATGATATTTCAAGAAAGCTTTCGATGATATCTCAAAAAATGCTTTCAATATATCTCAAAAAAAGCTTTCAATGATATCTCAGAAACATTAGTATACTTAGATAACCGATACTAAATCAGCTGTTCCAGTATGCAAGTGGGAATAAATGTAAGTTTCTGGCTAGTGTCAGAATTATGCCCTGTTTCGAGTTTCGGATGAACCATGGTTGGTGTGTTCGTCAGATATCTCTGGCTCTGTCGCTTTCCTGGAACCAGTGGCCTAAATTAGGGTTTAGCAACTGTTTATAACCCTATAGTTTCCCATTGTGGCCCTTGGACCCCGAAACAAAAAATTATTTATCAAAGCTCAAAACCTGTAAATCTAATACTTGCTAAAAAACTCGTACGTATGGAACATGATAAATTAAAGGCGTGCTGTCTCCGTACGATGTTATCAAACCACCATCCCTAACTGTACAATAAAAACTTTATTAACAATAAAAGATATGATTTAAAAAGGCAAGATCTTTCGGGGCTACAATAGCACCCGTCTTCAGGCCACCCAACAGTGCCACAGAGCAGGAGAATTTGTTATTTTCATGTAGGACTTCCGTCCACAGGGAGTAGAGTTTAGGTCCCAGCCACCTACAGCGAGATCGCCTTTTGGGCAGGACACAGAAACTGAAGAAATTAGCGACTTTTGACAGAACAGTTTGTAGTGAGATTAGAGTACAGTAGATGGCGCCACCGTACAAGTACGATATTGCACATAGATGGGTGAGAGAATTTCAGGGAGGACATAGGAAAGGATACCCATTTAACCAGTGGGTCCAGCCTGGGGGCCGTCACTTTACGTGCTCGTCCGATGCACGGCGGATATTCAGCGATTGTTAGTAAATCACACCATCTCTGAAAGATCAGCCCAGGCTTGAACCTGGGGACCCAGCATCGATAGCCTGAAACACTAACCATTCAGCCATCCGCGGCTCAGTGCCACAGAGCACTCGGAAGCGCCGCAATATATAACCAGTATCCCACGGAGACCCACAATGCATTTGTTCAAAAACACAGGTGATGCCAATTGAGGAAAACAGCAATTCTGCAAGTGTCCGTCCGCGGTTTCCTCAATTGGCATCACCTGTGTTTTTGAACAAATGCATTGTGATTCTCCTTGGGGGACTGGCTATATATTGCGGCGCTTCCGAGTGCTCTGTGGCACGGCTGGGTGGCCTGAAGACGGGTGCTATTGTCACCCCGAAAGATCTTCCCCTTTTAAATATTTTTAAATCATATCTTTTATTGTAAATAAAGTTTTTATTGTACAGTTAGGGATGGTGGTTTGATGACATCGTACGGAGACAGCACGCCTTTAATTTATCACCTGTAAATCTGTTAATGAACAGGGTAAGAAAGACACTTCATTGGCTATTAAGCTTGCCTACATTTCATGTTGTAGTTTGCTTTGTTGCTGACTTCATTTCAACGATAGGCTTTCGTATTAAAGGTTTTATTTGCATTTCTAAGGCACACGTTGTGTATAGTAAAGATAATGCTGTTTGGATTGTGGCTAATTTTATTTTATTTATACTGGTATGCACGTCAGTTTGGTTCTGGCTGTACCTTTTGAGTTAGCATTTAATGGAAACGCATTTTCCATTTTGGCTACAGTTTAATTTTACAATGTCATTTAGCTGCATGGTCATTCAGTTAATTTACAATGTCATTTTAGCTGCATGGGTTTAGTTAATTTTACAAAAAAAAGTTTAATTTACGATGTTTAATTCAGTTTAATTTTACAATGTCATTTTAGCTGTATGGTGTTTTCTTTTTGTTAAAAATGAATTCGCTTGGTTTTAATAGGTGACGTATTCTGTGACGGGTTTCATTGACAAAAACAACGACATCCTCCACCGAGACCTTTCACAAGCTATGTTCCGTTGTGAGCATCCTTTACTCAAAACCCTTTTCCCTGAAGGTAAGCATCACATTTTACTCCTCTTGAAAAGGGTCTCTATGAAAATTAATTGCTATTTTTTGACGTTTGTTTGTTTTTAAGCTGGTGATCTCACCACAGAAGTGCTCTTATAACAGAATTAATCTTATAGGTGGTCTCATAACAGAACTAATCTTATAGATACGCTGGTGGTCTCACAACAGGGTTGCTCTTGTAGACACGCTGGTTGTCTCATAATAATTTCTCTTATAGGTACGTTGATAGTCACACAACAAACTTGCTCAATATAATTATCGTGACGTTATGGCTCAGCGTCATGATAATTATCATGGCTGTCCTAGAAATTTAGAGAAAAAATTACGAACCAGAAGGCTCTTTTCTTCGATCTCAAGAAACTCCAGAAATGGAAATACATCGGAAGCCAGATGGTTTGTGTTAAACAAACACCGGCCGTCCGGAGGAGTCTGCCCAAATCGTACACCACTTCAATTACAGCTGTTACCACCGTATGTGGTAGTGTGATACCCATAGCTAATGATTTGGTTTCTTTACTTCTGCTGCTGATTACACACTTAAAAATTCTTTCATATTACTAACTTTTAGAATTTTTGTTAACAGACGCACCAATTTTACTTGAAACTGCTACGGCATCCCTTCATTTTAAAAGTATGTCGCCTTGCTTATTTACATACAGTTTAGCTAATCAACACAACTTCTCTGGAGGTAAAAATATCTCACATTTCAGCATGTGGCAAGACGTGATGTGGTTGAAAGGCAATATCAAATGGAAAAGAATCAGCAGATGCATTAAATTAGGGAAAATACATTCCAAAGAAATAATACGATTTTCAAATAAACTTTAACTACGTCTTGAAAGGAACGTACCTAAGAGTTACAACTCCATAAGCAATCACTTGCTTATGAAGTTGTAACTCTGTGATACTAAGAAATATTCTTAGTCCCTACCCCAGAAGTATCTTAAGTGCCGACCTTCTCAAGAAATACAATTCCTCCCTGTCTTTCAGAACATTCTAGAAATGACATACACATTCCTTAAAAAGCTAGGTAAAGATCCAAATACAGAACTGATACAATAAATCCCTAGCGAATTCTCAAACGACAAAGTAATAAAAAACCAAGATATATTCGTCTCTCCGAACTTTCAGGTAAAGAGACGGAAAAATACACAATTGTTCAAAGAAAAAGAGGGAGAAACAAAGAACTAATTAAATGTAAGTACGCGGTTGGTTAGTGTTAGGATAGGATAATCACTAATTAAACGTGCAATGGTTTGAACAGCTTAGGGGAAATGAGATTCCACATTCACCAACCCTGTTGATCATCATGGTGAGTTATAGCCAACAAACCCCCTACCTCCCAGTGGTTCCAATATTCAATTGGCCTTCGGTCTCCGGCAGCTGAAATTTACATAGCCAAGGCAACGGCCAGTGCGACATGAAGTCAGAGAGTGGTAAGACTCACATGAAGAATAGACAAGACTGCCATCTGTTGCTGACTTTGGATTTGTTCAATAGACAAACTAATCCTCTGATTCAAGGCTCATTGAATGGAGAAGGAACTCCAAAATATCAAGTGGGGCATCGTTGGGCTAAGAAATATAAGAAAAGGAGAGGATTTCGTTGAATTAAGAAGGGGACATCTCTTTTATTACCGCGGGACGGACACTGGCAGAACTACTGGTGTTGGATTTATAATAAACAAAAAACTGAAGGACAATGTTCAAGAAGTTGAAAGTTCCTCAGACAGAGCTGCACGACTCACTATACAACTCTCAAAATACCAGATTCAGGTCGTTCACGGCAAAATAAACCAGAGTGGATGTACTCTTGCAGATTTTGCAGAGGTAGAAAGGTTTTTCATCGTGGACTCCTTTTTTAAGAAAAAGCCACATAGAAAATGGAAATAGAGTCATCCCAATGGGATGACAAGTAAAATTGATTTTATTATGCGCAACAACAAATTTGTCATTGACGAATGCAATGTGCTAAGCAGGTTCAGCACAGGTAGTAGCCATAGAATGGTGAGCTAAATTCGGATGTGGGAAGCTCCTAAAACAAACAAAATATATTATTATACCAAATTTTAAAAAGCCCCATACCACCTTCAGATTAGACCTGAGGAACCAATTCTCTGCTCTAGAACGTCTACAAGCTTCAAAAGAAGTAAAATGCTCTCTGAACTTAACAGAAAACTAACCAAAGATTTTATGGAAACAGCAACAAAAATGGGTGTACTGATGCAACGGAGAAGGTAGATGTGGATAAAAAAAACATGTAACTTACAAATTGGAGTATACAGTATATATATATATGTACAGCTATGCAAGACAGTGCGAAAACGTATCACTGAAGTCGTACATAAATTCAATTGTGAACTAGTTGCAAAAGCTATTGAAAACAATCAAAGCCTGAAGAAAGAAAAGGGACATCTCAGTAATTTAAGAAAACAGATTATGGCACTAAGAAAAGAAGATGGTATTGTAACAAGAAATAGAGAGAAATTTTGACTAGAGTGCAAAGGTTTTGCACAAAATGTATAAAAAGAATGATACGTCTATTCCAGACATAATAAATCCTGTATCCCAGCACCAAAGTTCTTGCAGTCCTCCCGGCAGGAGTTGCATATACAGTAAAGAATATGAAACGGGGAAGAGCTCGAGAGGAATAAGAAATTACCATGGACATAGCAAAAAAAAAGCCAGTGGAGAAATAAAAACTACACTCTTCCACGTTTCCTGTTGATTTCTCAATGAAGGGAAGATTCCTGATAATTAGAACAGTGCTACAATGAAGCTGCCAAATACAAAATGTGACATTGAGGATCTTAGAAACAACAGAACCATCAGCCTTCTGTCAGTGGTTTATCAAATCCTCACTAGGTTTTATCACATCGCTTGAAGCTAAAACTGGACATGGCTCAATCAAGGGAGCAAGCTGAATTCAGGAGTAGCAACAGTACTATAGATCATATTCACGTATTGATGGAATTAATTGAAAGAATGAGAGAATAAGATCTCACACTATGCGTGACCCTTACTGATTATGAAAAAGCTTTTGTTTCCGTAATGCCATCAGCAGTTATAAAGTCTTTGAAATCCTGCTGTACTGAAGGAGCATTTATGAAAATGTTGCCTACATTAACAACATCTATGCAAAGCTTCGGCTATTTAAGGATACAGCATGAATAAATATTGGAAAGAGAATATGAGAAGGCGACACATCTCCCAAACTCTCCAATGTCACATTGTGGAATATTTTTCAATCATTGTACTGGGAAGACAAAGGCATAAATATTAATAAAGATTATATAACTCACCTTCTTTTTGCTGATGACAGAGTACATGAACTTGCTGACAAGAGTGAAAAATGAGCTTAAAAATGAATTTCCAGAAAATAAAACTGATGTACGATTCCAGATGAAGAAAATCTAAATCTAATAGATACCTACGCTTACCTTGGGTACCAGATATTAAGCGAGGGCTACATTGAAGAAGAAATTATTTGGCGTGTAAAACTTGTTTTGAGAGCTTTTGGAGAAAACAGCACAATATTTCAGGAGCAATTTACCATTATGTTTTAAAAGAAAAGTTTTTAATCAGTGCATCATTCCAGTTCTTGCATATGAAGAAGAAACATGATCATTACCTAAATAAATGCATACAAAGGCATCAGACACCCCAAGATGCATGGAGAGATGCAGCATGCTTGTTGTTACCACGAAAGATGAAATGAGGACCCTTTGTATGAGGAAAATTACAAGAGCGGAAGTCATCATTATCAAAGTAAAATACCTTAAATGGCAATGCGCTGGACATATTGCTAGAAGAGTGGATCACCGATGGACAACTGAAATATTTGACAGAATACCAAGGGACAGAAAAAGACCACATTGCAGATGTGTGGATGAAATTCGGAAGTATGCCAGAGTGATATGGGAGAGACTGGATTAAGACAGCTGTGGATGAAACTTGGAGAGACCTTCATCCAGCAGTTGATTGATAATGGTTGGCAATCCTGATTATGATGATATGTGTATATAATATACAGGGTGATTCAGAAGTGTTGGTCATTAATGGAAACATAGGTAGTACTCATCGAAACAAACAAAAATTAAATTCTTAGTCAACATAGGTCCGGTAAAGATCCATTTCTGAGATAATTGACTTTTTATTGCAAGGTTTCTAGAAGAAATACAAATTAGTTTTTACCCTAGCTGCCCGCTATCTCGATAGTTTTTGCATCTCTGGGAGAGAAATCGGGAGGGCTGAATTGTTTGATGAACCTGTTAGACCCAAAACTCGTTCCTCCCCGAAAGTGCCCCCTATACTTTCCACCAAGCTAAAAAACAAACCACAGCAGTTATTGGAGTAAAACACCACCGGTGGGTAATACTTTGAGCTCCTGTGAGACAGTGAACTTCTGACAGCGAAGAGAGCAGGTACAAATAAGGACAGAGGGTAGAAGTGTTGTGTAGGGTGCTCACTTTTACAACAAATGTTCAAATTGGCCCCCCGTTGCTTTGATATAGGCCTCCACTCTCCATCTCAGAGATATGCGCATTCGTTCAAACATGCATGTGTTTTGCCTTATTTCTGCGCCGGATGTTTCGACTCTTATTCGCAATTCGTCTACGTTGTCTACGAGGGGACTGCACATACTCGTTCTTTCGAATAGCCCTAGATGCAGAAATCCAATTAATGAGGTTAAGTGAGCAGGTAGGCCACGATCGGGGCTCACCACGACTTATCTATCACTCTTCAAATATTGCCTTGAGAAATTCAAATATTGCCTTGAGCCCCACCGTGCGACGAAAAGGCGCTGGTGCACCATCGTGCATGAACCACATTGGTGAACGTGAACGAAGGGGGACATTTTCCAGTAGCTGGGAAGGTTGTGTTGCAGGAAGTGCAGATACAAATCCCCCGCAAAACTGTTGGGAAGTAGAAAGGGTCCTATGAGACTATCGCCTAAAACACTAGCCCACACGTTAATTGCGAATCGAACCTGGTGACGTGATTGCTGGATGGCGTAGGAATTTTCGACTGCCCACTCATGGCAATTATGGAAGTTGAAAATGCCATGTTTTGTGAATGAGACCTCATCAGTGAATAAAACATTGCCGAGAAAGCGCGCATCACGCGCGCATCGATGTAGCAGCCACCTGCTGAATGCAATTATCAGTGGAAAATGCCTCACACCTAGGGCTTGCACTCGTTGGATATGGTAAGAATATCGCCGATTGTCATGCAGAACTCTCTAGATGGTACTTCGAGTACTATTCTCCGCGAAAGCAATTCTTCTAATCTCTTTACCAGGTCTTGTTCTATTCTTCGTAACAGTCGCTCGTACAATCCAGGATCTCGGGTAGTTCTCGGCCTCCTCTCTGGTGCAGCAAACTGAAATGACCGATGCTCTGTTAGGCGTTGGAGGATCCGCACAAACATGCAACGATCGGGATGTTTTCGGTTTGGATAGGCCTTCATGTATATGCGCGCTTCGAGCGCTGCATTTCCATTTGCCTGACAATACATGAAATGCATGTGAGCTAACTGTGCATTTGAAAAAAGAGCCAGTCATAGCAGCTTTTAACAGTACCAAACACGCTTCGATATTGCCTATAATGTACTCGTTTGAGCCTCCACGGGCTAACTGATGCCACCAAGACGTGGTGCGTTCGCCCGAATGCTATGCCGTCACTGCGGCATTTGTTTGTATTCTGTCACGTGTTAGGAGGTACTTGCTTTACTGATACGGAGATTTTTGCGTGAACCTGGTTAGTATCATACAACAGGTCGATCGATGTCTGTGTGTCTGCAGTGACTTCTGAGCACCTAGATGTCCAATTGATTGGTCAAGCTCCAGCGGAAGACATCTCAGAGACATTTATTTGTTTTTGGGGTGAAAATTGAGACCCACAACCCATCCTTCTCCTAAATTATCCCCTTCGCTGCCCCCAGGAGCTCAACGTTTTGCCTGCGTATGGTGTTTTACTCCATGAACTGTGATGATTTGGTTTTTAGCTTGAGGGGAAGTCTAGAGGACACTTTGAGGGAGTGGCGTGTTTGGGGTCAAACTGGTCCCTCAAACAACTCAGCCCTCCCAATTTCTTCCCCAGAGGTGCAAAGATTATCTAAATAGCTGACATCTGGGGAGAAACCAACTTCACACTACCTCTGGCAACCCTGCAATGAAATGTAAATTATCTCAGAAATAGTTCGTTTCCGAACCTATGTTAACTAAGACTTTATTTGTTTCGATGAGTACTACCTATGTTACCATTTACGACCAACAATTACGAATCACCTTATGTATATACGTATATGTAATGGCTTATTGGCTGCACCAATACACTAGATTTCCGCTTCTGGTTCGTGGTGACGCATATGGATTTCTGCGCTAAAGAGCTGACTTTCTGGCATTCCTTCTCTTCTCGTACTGACCTTCCTTGGAGAACATCTTGGTCCTTACCCTTAAGTTTTTTTCTTTTTTCCAGAAAGGTGATATGGTGGAATCATTTAGGTACCTGGAACCTCTTACTAATTCGCAATCGTCTGAATTATAATCATCGTCATTAGTCACTTACACTCAGATTCATAGACATTAATATATTTCTGCAATGATTGCTCAGTTTATTTCGTACGATATCATGACATATTACGTGGACTTGTCTACAGTTCTTGCATTAATTGCGATACATCACCATTGCATCATTTATACAGGGATGTTGATATATTTTTGCAGTGATTGTCCACTTTATTAAATGCATCATTATTATACCATACATTTTTTCAATGATTGTCCACATTTTAAGTAGATCCCCATATAATGCATATACATTGCAGATGGACTTGGTTGAATTGCATGATTAAGTTGAGATACCTTAAAAGTTAACATGCTGTTACTTAACTGATTGTCCACTTATAATGAATAAAATTCTCCGGCTGGACGTGTAGTGCAGGAAAGCTTACGTTAAGTCACGTTAGGGTTATTGAAAGGTTACTTGACGTAGCTAAAGTGTGCTTAAACTTCAAAGTGCTAGAGTTTGTTTAGGTAAGACACGCACGTGCAATAAATTCCAAGAATATGGAATTTATTTTTACTCAGCGTTCCTCATTATCTTGAATATCAGTAATATAACTTCGGTTTTAGTACATTAGTACCTTGAAGGCTACTTATTAGAGCGGTAAACACAATATACCCTGAACTTAACGTAAACACTCAATGAAATAGACTTAACGGCCAGACAGAGGTCTGACAATAAAATGAACTAAGAAAAACGTACTCACTTTTAACCTTTTATTGGGGAGCTCCTGGTATTACTCAGATACACACTCCAAAATAACACAACTACTGATAGCCCGAACTTTCGTACTATCGTAATATCGTAGAAACGTAGGTAAATCGCATATCAATAATCAGGAAGAACCTATCACATATAAAACGAAGCTCCTCGGTATACTTGAGCGCGCCTATATATATATACTGCATACCACCACGTGTGGCGCAGTGGTCTAAGGCGCTGGCCTCTGATCATTCGTCCGTAAGGGGTCCGGGTTCGAATCCCGGTCGGGCATGGATGTTGTGTTTGTCTAACGGCACTGGCTCTCTCCCTTTCCTGGGACCAGTGACCCTAAATTAGGAACGGGCGACTGCTTATAGCCCATTGAGTTGCTCACGGTGGTCGTTAAACCTCCAATCAAAAAAAAAATACCACCACGTCATCACTTACACTCGTTGCCACATATAATTCAGCGGGAGAAACAACATCTCGTTAAGTGAGAAGATAATTTGCATAGGAAAATAAAATAACAAGAGATAGTAAAATCAAAAAGAAACTGAATCTAGAGTATACGTTACACACTTTATTAAATACATAATCGTCATATTGCACAAAGACGTTAGTTTACTCTTGCACTGACTGTTAAATTTATTAAATATATAGATATAGTCATAATATTATTTGTCTGTGGAATGGAACATTCTTGAACAGGTAATGCTTTAAATAACAGTTTCCAAGAAAGGAAGCGTCGATTTCAAGAGCAACTCGAAAGACCCATCTAAAGCACCGAATTGTATATCACTTATTTACTAAATTGCAGGAACAATAGAATAAAAAGTTTTAAAATATTTTTCTTACTCTATTGTGACATACTAATAAGGTGATGCATGAGCTAAAACAGCAAGTTGCAGGCATAAGCCTTGCGGGAGTAGTTCATTAGGGAGGATGTCCTGCTCAGAAGTGGGAAGACATGGCTTCGAACTCCGCTGCCGGCGGAAAGGGCTTTTCTTCATATTGGCACCCCAAAGTAAAAATGAGTTCCCCCCACCCCACCCCCGGTGAAGCAGTGGTCTAAGGGATGACTTATGATCATTTGTCCGTGAAGGGGTCTAGGTTCGAATCCCAGTGTGGCGTGAATGTTGTGTTTGTCTTACGGTACTAGCTCTCTCCCTTCCCTGGAACCAGTGATCCTGAATTAGGGAAGGGAGACTGCTTATAGCCCATTAAGTTGCTCACGGTGGTCGGTAAACATTCAATAAAAAAAATGAGTCTGTGGTCGTGAGGTTTGAGTAAAACGTGTGATGATTCTTCCACAAGAATTTCTTGTTCTACAGTGAGCTCCTTCTCGCATGGTTCGTCGGCGGACCCGAAACCGGCGATTTCGTGCTATTATTTTGTGATTATTTTAAAGGTTTTTCCATCGAAATTCCGGAACAGGCTCTCTGAAGCAGAAAGTTTTATTTCATTTAAATTGCCATGTTTCTGAAATGTGAAGTGTAAGTGAAGATTAATTTCAGTGTTTAACGAATATTTTCCCTGGTTCGACGTTCATATGTCCTAGCTTCAGAAACTGCATTGTCTGTGCCTGTTCCTTTCTGAACACTTAATATAATATGAGGGTGTATTTCGTGAAATCACCATTTGTCTTGGATGTGAACGAGCGAGCACCGAGATGCGTAAAGACCACTCATAGAAGCACGGAGAGTTTTTTTGTTTTGTTTTATGATTGGGGGTTTATCGACCGCCGTGAGCAACTCAGTGGGCTATAACTAATCGTCCTTCCCTAATTTACGGCCACTGGCTCCAGGGAAGGGAGAGAGCCAATGCCGTAAGACAAACACAACATCCATTCCTCACTGGGATTCGAACCCGGACCCATCTCGGACGAATGATCAGAAGCCATTGCTTAGACTACTGCGCCACCGAGGCGGCGCACGAAGAGTTAGAGACGTTTGCAAAGAAAACTGTTGCATTACAGATTTCTTTTACATATAATTCTTTTCGAGCCAGCTTTTACTCAGCAAAACATAACGAGATATTAGCTATTCGAAAAAAAGAATCCCAAAATTTCGGATAAAGCTATCGATGCTATATTACTATGATAAATACTAAGAGATAAAATGACAGGTAACTAATTTTCTACCCTTAATGAAGAGAACGTTCTAATTCTACCTATACCAATTGTCATAATTTTTTCAGCCATTTCTCAAACTAATAGCCTAACTGCACCTAAATCTCAGGAATCTATGGACCGCGGGTGGCCTAATGGGCAACGTTTGTGACTGCCACGGAAAGGACCTCAGGCTCGATCCCAGGCAGGTACGAACGCTCGATTCACTAAATATCCGCCGTGCGTCGGATGGGCACGTTAAGCCGTCGGACTCCGGGTACTGGCCCCCCGGTAATAAATAAGGGCGTCTTCCTCCCCCTTTCTACTTCGCTTCCGTGTCACTTTCGTATCGGGCACTCTAGCCCAAATGTCCTATCTTCCTATTTCTAAGGGTTGTTTAAGACCTGGAGTCAGACACTCGCTTCCTAAAATCCTCGACATATGATCATCAATCTCACGAATCTATTCAGGACTGTACGTGTGTCAATTTTTGGAAATTGTTATCTCTAGGAATTAAAACGTTTGTGGGATATTTTCTGGTGTCTGCAACACACTTTACTTATCCTTGAATTTATTCATTTCCAAACTGCAAAAAAAAAAAAAAAAAACAGCATCATATTTCACGTATTAATTATGCACATAAACACCCACACGCTATATATTGGGATAACTCACATTAATTTGCATTAAAAAAAAATGCACATTTCTGTTGATTTCAGAAAACGTTTTATTTCAACACATTTCACTATAGCGCTAAACTTAGACAGAAGATATACACCGATAAGCCATTACATTATGACCACCTCCCAGCCTAGAGAAATGAGCGCGCCTGGAGACCGAACGGTGGCGCAGGTGAAGTTTACAGAGCAGTATATATACAACCCGAGGACCGACTTTCGGTTAGTAGAGTGTTCGGAGTAAGAATAGGAAAAGCCACCGATTTATCGGAGTTTGATAAAGGACAAATTGTGATGGCACGGCACCCCGGAACTAGGGTCTCAGAAACGGCACGGCTTATTGGTTGTTCACGTGCCGCTGTAGTGAGTACGTATTAAAAGTTGTGCACAAATGGCCAAACGATGAACCTTCGTCCAGCCGTGTGTTGTCCGCAGCTCATTGATGCCAGAGGAGAGCGGAGACTGTCGCGCATTGTTCACAGGGACCGCAGGGACACAGTGCGACAAATCACCCGCAGCTACAACAGTGGTGATCAGCGCAATGTATCACAGCACACCGTTCATCGCAGCCTTCTGCGCATGAGCCTGTGTAGCCGAAGACCAAGCCGGGTCCCCATGCTTACTGCACGTCATCGCCAACAACTCACGAAATGAACCCAAAATTGGACCGTGGATGATTGGAAGAAAGTGGCCTGGTCTGACGAATTAGGATTCCTGGTTCGTCAAGTAGACGGCCGGGCGTAGTTATGCCGATTACCAACGGAGGCTATGGCCCCTGGATGCACTGTTGGGTGGAAACAGGCCGGCTGCTGCGGTGTAATGTTGTGGGCGATGTTTTCTTGGGGCACTTTGAGCCCCATTATCCCAATAGAGCACAATCCCTAACAGCTTTCAGGTTTCTGAACATTGTTGCGGACCAAGTTCTCCCATTCATGGCAACTGTGTTCCTCGCTGCTGATGGCCATTACCAACAGGATAATGCGCCATGCCACAATGTCAGAATCGTCAAAGATTGGTTCCAGGAACATGTTGGGGACTTTCTGTTAATGCCTTGGCTCCCAAGCTCACCTGACATGAACCCAATCGAACTTTTGTGGTTCGACGTGCAAAAGCGGTTTCGCGCTAAATTACCACCACCTCAAAATGTACGGGAACTGGAGGACCTGCTGTTGACATTATGGTACCAGATACCCCAGGATACCTGTCGCCACCTCATCAAATCGTTGCCTCGCCGAGTGGCCGCTGTTTTGCTGCTTAAAGGGGGTCCTACAACTTATTAGGTTGGTGGTCATAATGTAAAGGCTCATTGGTGTATATTATAGTCCTCGCCAGAGAAATTAATCATTCATCGGCTGCTCCTGTATCGAATAGTATTAGAAGAATTGTTCCTAACACAAACTTTAAAGATACTGCCATGATAGAAACAGCTAACTAGCATGCAATGATATGGTGTCTACTGAACTACCAATGGTTTTTCATGCGTTATAAAAAGATGGAAACACATCGCAGCCCGCCGTGTAATTACGTGATAAAAATTCATGTAGTGTGCTCGTGATGTTACCCACGTTATTTTCAAGAAATCATCTTTGTTCCTTACGTGTTCCAATCCCGGGAATTTGTATGTCTACCATTGCCTTGAAAAAGCCTTTCAGTGGACTGCGAAAGCTTGGCGAATCTTTGTGCTTATTACACCACAAAAATAAATGGACTTAATACGCTATATGCGTTTCTTGGGCGTTATCCTATGCTTTCGAGAGAAGGCAGGTGATTAAATTTTATCCTTTAGTATTTCTCAAACAAAGCAATTAAAGAAAAAACTTTCGAGTTTTAAAAGGTAATGGGGTTTTCATGTTGATCTAACTGCTGCAATACAGGTAAACTCACTTCGGCGGCAAATGTTCGTCGTGTGCTCACTGTACTGTGTCTTGCTGTACATTTGGTATAGTTTCACCCGTAATTAAAAATTTTGGCTTTACGAGAACTTCCCGAAAATTGTTGCGACTGAATTGGTGAAATATAAAATTTACATATTTTAGTCAAGATAACGTAAAAAAATCCCCTTCAAACTCGGTTACCTTATACCGGTAAACATGTATTCTACCATTCCGGACCGTGTTAAAAGCACATTTAAAATTTTCTTTAGAAATCGCCAACAGTTAAATCTTTTTTATTTCGTTTAGTGGTTGCCCATTATCAGTACACTTTCTTTTTAAATGATTTTTGGATTGTATGAAAGAGAAATGTGTCTCAGAGTTCCATTTGCCACTCATTATTATACTTTTGAGACTCCTTTTGGAGTTCCTGTACGCTCAAGCAAGTTTGACCCAGTAGATGATTTTTACTCCACCATTGCGAGCATTCACAAAATGGATCTGGCTTAAACGTATGTGTGGGGGATGGGGCATAGATAAGTAATAAAAAATTCCAACCTCTTCAATACTTCAATGAATAGATAATCAGTCTTCTGTTACTTTGCACTAAATTATGTTCTTGTACTACTTATTATTCGTTTCCAATATTTAACGACCATTCAAGGTACGTTAAATAAAATGCGCTTTGAATGGTCATTAAATTCCGGGGACGTTTATCATGCTTTTTCCATAACGCACACTTCCCCTCGTTCTCCTTTTTCTCCAAAGGTGCACTCCTGAGTTTGAAGAAACTACCTCCACTCTTTTCTCTGCTTCGCAATTTCAACCGATGGATAGGTTGTTCCCTCCCATGGGCGCCCGTATAGGAAGGGGGCAAGAGGGACCTTTGCCATCCCCTGGAAATCCCATTATGCCGTTTCAGGTTTTGCACTGTACTACTGATAGTTTGGTAATGACACTACTTATGATTGCTGATTTTTCTGTGGAATTTCTGGATGCGTGGGTTTGCCTACTTTCAATTGTACGTTGTAGAACAGCACACATACCTGCAGTACAGAAAAATATGAAATGAGAATAGAAAATGTCCCCATCTGTGGACCAGCAAAGAATTCGAACGTTTGACCTAAAAGCTCTGCATCAGCTATTCACTACTGGACAAAGATCTTTCGAAATTTTCCCCAAACACTTGCTTTGAGAGTATTTTATCATTCTTGATGACCACTTGAGTGGTCTCTGGGGTTTCGTATCGCACACAATTCAAGTCCCCGAAAGGATGAAAAGAACGAAAAAGAAATGTCCTTATTGTTCTAACATACTGTCTCATTTCATTTATCCATCTTTTCTATATGGGTTTTGGATCTTCTGGTTTCCAATTAAATTTGCGTTTCGATAGTGTGGTAAAAACGGTTAGATAACAAAACGACACAGTGGAAATCTGCATACGATGTTCGTGTGCGTTATTCGTATATGTAATTTATGTTTGCCCCCCTCCTAAAAATTAAACTATGTGCGCCCATGTTCACGCTGTCACAATGTGACTCTGTAATTTTCACGACGAGGCTTCAGGAATCACCTGATCCGACGTGAAATTTTATTTTCTTCCGATGAACGCCGCATCTTGGCATTTCTGGTTGCTTAACATTTCGATGCGAACTTTCTTGAGGACAGACCCCAATATATGTTTCCCAGACGCAGTTCTAACCTTTTACAGTTTCTGAGGTGCTGACACGATCTCTTTGCCTTACGGAATCCTCTGCACTTTCTTCTTGAATCGAAAGACCAGAGACAAGTTCTTTCGATACAACAATGAAGAAGTACAACAATGAAGTGACCGAACAATGTGAAGTACAAACGTTTTTAATTCCTCACTCCTCGCAAAGCTGAAATAATGGGTTAATAAAAGAGATAATTATGTGTTTCATTATATTCGCCATTAAAAGGAGAATCTCCGCAAAACCTCCACAATTTCTCGTAGTCACAGGATTTATATAAATTAGATTGCGCTTGGCTCAGTCCAAAAGATATGAAGTCTGTTTTTATTCTTTTAAAATCGCCATTTTTGATACAACGTATGCATTTCACATTAGTGTACTGTTGTTGTTGTTGTTTTTAATTTTCTGTTAGTCGCTTTTTAGCTATTACGATCTAAAAAATAAAAGTGTAGTACTACTACTTAAAATCTTAGAGCATCGAATTATTTTAAGAGGACTGAATTTTGTTTCGTATTGCTTTCAATCCAGACAGATGTCCTGAACTTTAGTTATTTTAACTGGTTAGTAGGTAAATTTTCACAGTTCTGTTATCTAACAGCTTGAGGAACGTACATAACTGAAAAGCTGTTTAAAAAAATTCGGCCGTTGTCTTATATTTATCGATTTGATAAAGCAAAATCAGTGGAGACTTCACGAAAATACTCTAAATCAATGTACATGAAAAAAAAAGCCGTCTGCCCTAATGATCGACCAAAAAGAGCAAACTATCAGTGCGACATCACAATATTCGTTTTTTGAGCTTATATTTTACCTTGCGGTTTGAAAAATTTATGTAGAGAAGAAAAATCCGACTATTGCTACGTGTTTTTAGTTAAGTATGTTTTGGAGTCGTGTGTGTAGCTTACTGACTTGTCACTTGCTTTAAATCATGCACAGACTGATATGACAGTTATTTTTAAATGTTTTTCTTCCTTTGATTTGAGCTTTTTTCTCAAAAAGCTTCTGGTACGGGAAGCTTCTATTCTTTTGCTCATTGCGCAGGTAACCCTCGGCGGACGACACTGAAAAGGCCGACAACTACTGCCACACAGTTTCGGATCTCTGTTGGGGCTTTGATGAAAAGTTTGCAAGCTCGGAATGCCTGTTACATTCGCTGTATAAAGGTATCTACATCTTTTTCCATGATAACTAAACTTTTTTTCGTGTAAATGCATGTACAAAGGGCATCCTGAAAGTAATGCCTCGTCTTTCGGTTATATTTTGATTATAAATAATTGCAGTAAATCATTAGCATAGTGCTGTATAAACATATAAATTGTTTCTGTCATTTGTAACCATCGCTTTGCACCTTTTGTTTGCAGACGCTAAGTGTCGTTAGTCTCCTAGTAGCGATTAATGTTGTTAGTGTTTCAATTGTAAAAATGTTCAAACTATTTTCATCAAGAGTTTGTTTATTTTCCTGATATCGTTTCTCTACTTCATTAATTGCATAGTGTTGCTTTTTGTAATTTTGTTCTATTTTGTTTACTGAACATGTTTGCACCCTGCTGTATAATTGTACATAATTTTAAAAATATTGCGGAACAAATAATTCATCTTATTTGCATCAGGATGTCCAAGTTTAGTTATATCCTGTTATTCAACATTCCATTTCTTTGTCTGATAATCAGTTTTTAATTGCAATAGCACTGTACATCCTTGTAAATATGATGTGTTAAAACTCAATGACATATTGTATCTTCTTTCAAGAAGCATGATGACTCATGATTCTTACTCTATTTATTTTTGCACAAGGTAGTCAATTGCATGGTGTTGTACTTATGAGTAATATATTTTGAAAAACATTTTACCTATTTTGTTCGTTTGTGTGAGGTGATGCTTTGTACTATCATTCTCCTATTACTAAATATGGATAGTGAGAATACGTTAAAGCTTTATTCATCGAGTGCTTTTTTAATCTACTTAAATTTTCTATCTGGTCAACAGAATAGTGTTACATTTCTGTTTATGGTCCTATTTTAATTCCTCACATGTTTACACTGTGCTGTATATTTATACATTGTTTTGGAATATTGCCGAGCAGGTAATATACACTGCTGCACAATTGCTAAGGACGGATCATAAACGGCTATATAGCGCATAAAAAAGTAAGTGTGGTTGGATGCCAAGTGAAATAAAATAATGTCAGAATGCCAGGACATTACAAGAAAGACAATTTATTGTGCTCTGAAATCCAGAAGGCTTTGGAACGTGTTCAAGGGACAAACAGGCCATTTTGTGCAGAATACGTAAACGTGAAAAAATGCAATTACTGTCCGCAGGCGTTCCGTCGTAAAATGTCAATACGGGATATGGCCACCACGGAGAGCGATGCAAGATTCCACACGTCGTGTCATGCTTTGCGCAACTTTATCAAGCAGCTGTTGGGGTAATTTATCCCATTCCTCTGTCAGTGCACGGATGAGGGTGTCCTTGTTTATTGGAGGGCATTGGCGACCAGCAAGACTCCTCCCCAAAGCATCCTACACATTTTCAATGGGATTCAGATCTGGAGAACGTGCTGGCCATACGAGGCGTTGAATATCCTCGCTCTCAAGACGCTCCTGGACAGCGACTGTTCGATGACATGTTGCGTTGTCGTCCATGAAAATGAATCTATCACCGACAGCACCACGGAACACGCAAACATGAGGTAGCATAACATCATTAATGTATCGTTGACCAGTCATAGTCCCAGTTGGAAGCACATAGAGGGACGTACGGCCATTGATCATGATGCCAGCCCATACCATGACACTACATGTCGGATATCGGTCCCTTTCCTGTATGTTTGCTGGACAATATGCAGTACCACTATCACGCCAGATCAGTTGTCGTCGACAATCGGACGATAGACTGTATCTACTCTCATCTGAGAAGAGGACAGCAGACCAGTCGTTATCAGCGATGTTGATGGCACCATTGCAAACGGGCGATACGGTGACGTCTGGACAATGGGATGCACACAACAGGACGGCGGGCGTATAGTTCTCCTTCATGCAAACGTCTGGCGACAGTTTTTCGGGAGATCCGCTTGCCAGTAGCAGCCATAAACTGATTTGCTACCTCACTAGCTGTGCTGCGCCGGTGTCTTTTTGTTGATAGCACTATGTACCAATCTTCAGCAGGTGTCGTACTGCGAACACGACCGCCCCAGTGACGTTTGCTACACTCTCCATTTGTTTGAAATGATTTAAAAAGCCTTGAAACAACACTGTGGCTGACGTCGAACTCCCTGGCAACATCTGGTATTTTCGCCCTTCTTCAATCTTGCCAATAATACGGCCACGCGTAAAATCATCTAGGTGATGTCGGGAAGACATACTGAAAATTGCAAGTTCGTCAATTGTTTCTTTCCCTTTCAACTTTGCGTCTGAACAACAACGGTCAATACGCGTCAAATCCTTTATATCTCTTATCAGCGCTATGATGTCACGAACAAGTTTGGCAATCCAAAATTTGCATACGCACAACACGTCTTACTGTATCCCGCACTTATGCTAATTTCCACATTTTCCTGCCTTCTATTTTGTGGTTGCTATCGTTGCTATTGTCATCCCTCCTTAGCAATTGTCCGGCAGTGTATTATACACTGGCGGAAAGTGAAGAAAGAACACCAAGAAGGAATTGGCGGACGATCATGGAATTAACATACGTTAATGGGGTCGAGTTTACGTAGGTGTGATGTTAATTTCGAAACCAACCGGTGAGCACTTACGCCACAGCACGGCATAATATGCAAATTATCGTTGGTGGTATTTAACGAGTACGGTGAAGTGAATGTAATCAGTCGTCGGCGTACGGACACCTGCGAAGACCCTGAAGAAACTGCAACGCCTGGACACGGAAGACGTGTACGATTTCAGCAATTATCGGAATTTGACCGAGGTCGTGTAGTCGAACTCCGCGAGGCCGGGTGGTCGTATGGTCGTATTTCGGAGCGATTTGGACGGGAAGTATTGGTGGTGGCACGATAGTGGCGTAGATGGTCCGAGGAACATTCCCACACGAGAAGACGTGGAACCGGGAGTCACAGACGGACTGATGAGCGGACAGATCGACGCATAAGAAGAGCGGCGTTGTCAAGCAGAACATCCACTGCGACGCAAATCCGAGCTGCCGTTACACCTGAGGTGACTGTGCGAACAATCCGCAGCCCTCTACTGGATGCGGGAATACGTGCACGTGTGCCTCTGGCATGTTAACCTCAGACTTCAGCCCGCCATCAGGAACGGCTGCAGTGGTGTCACCAACGTCTGCACTGGAAAACGCAATGGCGATTTGTCATGTTCAGCGATGAAAGTAGATTCTGCTTGGGAGCCTCCGATGGCGGTATGCGTGTTCGCAGACAAACAGGGGAGCGTCTCCACCCTTCTTGCATCCGGCAGCGACACACAGGGTCTTCACCTGGTCTTCAGGTGTGGCGAGCGATCGGCTATCACTCCCTTACACAACTAGTGTTTGTACCGGGTACGTTAAACAGCACCTCATACATCAACAACATCATTCAGCCCGTTGTTGTGCAATTTGTAAGGTCGGTCCATCGTGGTGTTTTCCAGGAAGATAACGCACACCCACACACGGCACGTGCAACACAACATGCAATTCAGGGTGTGAGACAACTTCCATGGCCTGCACGTTCACCGGATTTGTCCCCCATTGAGCACGTATGGGATTTTATGGGACAACGGCTTATCCGGTCTCTATGGCCAGCCACGACCATCCCCGATTTAGGCGTCCAGGTTGAGGATGCTTGGACCTCAATACCCCAAACTTACATCCAACATCTGTACGACAGACTCCATGCCAGAATTGCACAGTGTGTTGCAGTTCATGGCGGTTCAACCTCGAACTAACCATGTTACATGGAAATGTTATTTTTCAGTTTACCAGCAAATACAGCTGTATTTTGCCATAATGTTTTGATCACGTTATCCTCTGTATTCCGTTATTATGCTGTATAAATTTTGTTGTTATTAGACGTATCCTTCTTGGTGTTCTTCTTTCACTTTCCGCCAGTGTATTTACATCAGGGAGTCCAAGTTTGTTCTTCTCCTGAAATTCATCATTCCATTTATTTGTCTTATGTTCAGTTTGTCAATTGCTTTGTCCTGTACATTCTTGTAACTATGGAGTGTTAAAACTCACTGTCTTATAGTAATTTTGTGCTCATGAAGCTCTCAATATTTTCTTGAACAAGTTCGTTAATCGCACAGCAATGCACTTATGAGCAATCAGTTTTTGTTAAAATCCTTCCTAATGTGGTTCTGTTGTGTTTGGAGATGCCCAGACATGCTTGTAGCTTATCATTGATCACGAGCTGTGTGTTTGTTCCATTTTTCAATTTGTGCACTAAAATCTATATACTTATCATCATCATCATTGTCAACCATTATCAATCCACTGCTGGACGAAGGTCTCCCCAAGTTTCCTCCACAACGGTCTGTCTTGTGCCAGTCTCCTCCATGTCACTCCCGCATACTTACGAATTTCATCCACCCATCTCCCATGTGGTCTTTTTCTGGGTCTTTTCCTGTCCCTTGGAATCCAATCTAAAATTTCGGCTGTCCATCTATGGTCTGTCCTTCTGGCAGTATGTCCAGCCCATTGCCATTTCATGGATTTAACTCTGATCATGATGTCTTCCACTCTCGTCATTTTTCGGATCCACGAGTTCCTCTTCTTATCTCTCCTGGTTATACCAAGCATGCACCTCTCCATGCTCCTTTGAGTTGTCTGCAGCCTTTGTATGTCTCTTTTAGTTAAGGTCCACGTCTCTACATATATACTCTATATATATAAGTATATATATCTATATACTTATATATAGAGAGATATATACTTATATCTCTCTATATATAAGAATATAGATTTTAGTGGTTTAACGATCTTTGATCGTATTTGATTTGTATTAAGATGTCCTTATTAGTTCGTCTCCTGATTTCTACCTTGAATAAAGATATTTTGAAACCACCTTTTGCCTTAATGCATGCACTGACTCTTGGAGAAATGCTTTCGACATGTTTTCGGAACTCAACGACTGGTATGCTTTTCCATTCAGTACAAAATGCTGCTGCTAACTGTTGCTTAGTAGTAGGCTTTGGTTCTAAACTTCTTATGCCGTGCTCTAATTCATCCCATAGGTGCTATGTGGGACTAAGATCAGGGCTCTGTGCTGGTCAGTCCACACACGATACGGAATTAACGTCAACCCACGCAATAAAAGTCCTTGCTTTATGGCTCAGTGCATTATCCTGCTGCTACCAACAAGGCTCGGTTCATTAGTATTGCCACAGAGTTGGAGGGAATAATTGTTCAGAATATCGAGGTAGACCTGCTGGTTAACAGGTTTGTCCACGATAGCCAATGGGCCGATAGCACGAAAAACACCCCCACATCAGTTCACTGCCCGCTCCAAATTTGAACGTAGGAACAGAACACTGTGGTAAATAGCGTTCTCCACGCTGCCGCCATACACACACACACAACCATCAGACTGATTGATCGTGTATCTGGATTCATCAGTCCATAGGACCCGTTTCCATTGATCTACGTCCAGGATAAATGCCCTTTACATTATTCTAAACAACGAGTAGCATTTCGAGTGGAGATGAAAGGCTTATGAGCAGCTGCACTACCACGGTAACCCATGGAATGAAGTTCTCTGCAAATAGTACGTGTACATACCGAGGTTCCAGCATTTTTACTCATCTGTACACTGAGGTCTTGTGCAGTCCTCCGTCGATTAGCTGTAACGACTCTCCTGAGGCTTCGTCGTCATCAATCACTGACTTTCTTTGTTCTGCCGGTAGTTTTGCTCCTTCAGGCACGCCATGTGTCTTCCATTTATTCAGTACATCAAAAACATTTGACTTGACTATGTTTAAATGCCTCTCGGTTTCTCTTATGGACAATCCACTAATATAACACCCAACAATCTTTCCTTTCTCAAAGCCAGTTCTCTCCCGCCGCGACATTTTCACTCAACCTCACAGTGCGATACGATCGCGGTCAGCTGCAGGCTTGTTTTTATACCGTTTGCAGCTGTACTGCGCATCTTAACAACGCAGCGAATCTGTTCATTTGCTTTTGAAGGGGTGTCCGGTGACCTTTGTCCTTATAGCGTATATGTATATACTTGGTGACAGACCAGGAATAATGACGGGGGAAAGGAAATATAACATATGTAGAGTATGTTTTTAAAAACCAGGTAATTTTCTTTTTGTTTGTGATGTCCAAATGTGGAAGTATGTTTCATGAACATTGCAGCAAAAAAAATACGTATATTGGTTGAAGCAGGGATTCGACAATTAAAACAGGCTAGTGCTCTTACCACTGCGCCCCCAAAATGGGACAAACGTTGAAATTTTCGGACTAAAGAAATTATATTGTCTGCGATATATATATTTATCATCATCATCATCATCTATATTAATCCACTGCTGGATGACAGTCACCCAAAATGTCTTCCACAACGGTCTGTCTTGAGCCAGTCTGCTCCATGTCACTCCCGCATGCTTTCGAATTCCATCCATCCATATCCCATATGGTCTTCTTCCAGGTCTTTTCTTATCCCTTGAAATCCAGTCTAAAATCGCCCATAGTCTAAGCCGTTGTGATGCAGCACTCAAACGTTGTTGGCAAGAGTGGGTAATTGAGTGCACCCATGCACATCGAGGTGGGTCACTTCGACGCAAGCGGGAAATTGGGCGAGGATATCATCTAATAGTTCAATCGGCTCGAACCACTCCAACGGTTTCACTGTCCACCATACATACAGCAACGGCCACTACTCCCGGTGCTGTATAATGCTGACTTCCACAGGTAGGATTCCATTCTCGTTGCCCCTTATGACGTCTTCTATTAACCAACCCCTTTCGGCTCCTCTGTCAAGAGTGATCAAAATGCATTCGAGGAGAATAGACTGGCAAAGAGCATGCTGCTTCCGGCATACATTGAAAGCCTCCATTGTAGGGAGGAACTAGTGTGATGATATGTTCTTCCGAGTATTTTCAGTTCTAAATCTTTAAGATTTTGATATATCTTCAAGATTTAAGTGTATGTGACGCGAAATTTTCATATTTAGTAGTTTTCTTCCTTTTTTTATTTCTGCTGTTCTGTATATATGGCCGGCAGCGATATAGCTTCGAAATCACCTTTTTATTAGTCTTGTTTGTATTTTCGCGGATATGAACACTCCCTAATTAGCTTTATTTTGAAAGTTCTCGGGTCGTATCCTAACATACTTTCTCTGTAATTTCTGCAGTATATTATGAATTGAATCAAACATCCTTGCTTTCCAATAGGCTTCTGTTCACTACTAACTCCCCCCATTCATAGATGACGCTGCACGTTCAATTAGTCTCCGTCGGTTCAGAACATCTAGCATTACGTTTTCCAGTCTAACTCTTTCCAGTGTATTTGGGAGTGGTGTCGTTTCCGGAAGTTATAGTCAACTTCTGACTGGCGTCGCAACCTTTATAGTGACGTAAACGCGCTCTTTACTTGGAGCGTATGACCACCGCATTCGCACATGGAAGAGGACTGGGTACCACTTACATCCGAACTCAATTTTGGAGTCCGGATGTAAGTGGTACCCAGGTCCACAACACCACATGTGAGTGGTACGAGGGTCCACAACACCACTAATCATATTGTGGATTATCCTAGTCGTGGTAACAGGGACAGTAACAGCGTAGAAATACGTTCAAACGATCCTGTTACACTTCGTCGTGCTTTTCAGGTCACATCTTCCAGTAGCGATTTTCTAGCAACATCATGGCCAGCCACACAATGCCCGCTTTTCCCAGGGGTGTCTTTGCAGAGTTGTAGCTCTCCCTTGAATAGCAGGGTCTCTGAGTCTTTCTCCTATTGATCATGTTTTGGGCATGTTGGGATATCAGCTTCGGTGATCAGGGAATACATACGATCTTGCGCCACAATTGCAGGACTGTTGGCCCAATCTGTCACAGGACAACATCAGAGTTCTGTATAACTTCATGCCACGTCGTATATCAGCGTGCATTGCAGCGAGAAGTGGCTTTTTGAGGTATGAATCTTCAGCTACGATTGTTCTGAAATAAAGAATCCTACTGATGTAAAATTGTGATCACTTGTTTACCTGTTCCCCCGCAATGCATGTGTTAAGTTCCATGGGACAATGGCTTTGAAGTACGTCGATCTTTTTCACCTAAGAGTGCAAAATGTAATAAACCCGAAAGTTGATTCCCATAAAGAATTTAGTAAATGGGAGTTTTTTAATAATTGACATTTTGTTCATCATAGAGAATGCAGTATGATGCAAAAATAATTTTCAAATCCATTATCTAGATGTAAATGAAAAACTTAATATAACTTTACGCTCCCTAGCGCGAAATCGGTACCTTATACGAAGGAGGAAATGTACGCGAAATGTTCTATATAGTGAAAGATACAAACCCAGAAAAATATTTTATAAATAGGTATTTAGAAATAGTAACCGAGCTTTGTTTCTTCCGAAATGTGACAAATATTTTAACTTATCTGGTGTGTTATAGTTTGGAAATAAGTAATCATCGTAAAGACAAAGCTTTGTCCTAACAGTTATGCCACGCTAATCCAGAGAGATCAAACGCATTGAACGAAATATAAAATTAATACAAATGAATAATGCGTAAGGTACAAAAGCACTGCAACTTGTTGGTGTGTAGGTTTAACGACCCCGTGAGCAACTCGATAGGCTATAAGCAGTCTTCGGTCCCACTGGTTCCAGGGAAAGGAGAGAGAGCCTTGCCGTAAGACAAATACAACATCCATGCCACATCGGGATTCGAACTCGGACCCATCTCGGACGAATGGTCAGTAGCCATAGGGCGGCCACAAATTTTGGACTTCATGCGATAAATGTATTATGCATATATTATTTCATGTGTTTTTAAATCTCTTGACTTTTTCTCATTCTCCTGTTTTCCCTTTTTTAGCCTAATGAATTGAAGCAGCCCATGATATTCGAATTTGCACTGGTCCAGCATCAAGTAAGGTATCTCGGGTAGGTATTTTTTCCATTTCACAAATCATAAACTATGTATATTATGTTTGATAAGAATTTTAAAAATATTCATAATCAGTGATGGTACAATTAGTTACGTGTTGCAATAGTATAAATATCTTGAAAATGGTAAAGTATTTTCATGAGAAATTCTGTTCTGTACGTGTCGTTTCGGTAAATTTTTTTGGGGGGAGGAGATTAACGAACACCGCAAGCAACTCGATGGACTATAAGCAGTCGCCCGTCCCTAATTTAGGGCCACTGGTTCCAGGGAAGGGAGACAGCTAGTGCCGTAAGATAAACACATCATTCATAGCTCACCGAGATTCGAACCCAGACCCATCGCGGAGAAATGGTCAGAAGCCCGCGCTTAGACCACTACGCCACCGTCGCAGCATATTAAAAGCTTAACGAGTCAGATTAGAGCTTTCGCTATCATCTTTCATAATAACTACAGTTCTGTAGAAGAATTTAAGATACAAAAATTTCGAGTACAGTCTTCTCACCGCTGCTACATCATCATCGTCCATCCAAAGACTCTCTCTTTCTTCGCTTCCACTTTAAGAGGAGATCCTGCAGATGACGGATGGTCTGACTCAGCTGAAATGCATACTGGTAATTTTTAAAGTTAATGTTTTTAGAATATAACATGCTATGGGGAAGGAAGAAATATTCCGATTCCTATGGAAGCGCCCAAGCGAGCATTAGATGTAGAACTGTTTCTAACCTTGCATTGTTGGAAGTGAAGCAACGGAAGAGAGTACACATCAGACATGGTTTTACAGTATGCTAAATGACCAATGTACACAGAGAGCCAGTGTTGATCAAGTAACACAAACAAGAAAACATCAAACATGGTTTTACAGTATGCTAAATGAGCAATGTACACAGATAACCAGTGTTGATCAAGTAACACATTATGAGCAAGTACACATCAAACATGGTTTTGCAGTATGCTAAATGACCAATGTACACAGAGAGCCAGTGTTGATCACGTAACACAATGTGAACAAGTACACATCAAACATGGTTTTTACAGTATGCTAAATGACCAATGTACGCATAGAGCCAGTGTTGATCAAGTAACACATTATGAGCAAGTACACATCAAACATGGTTTTACAGTATGCTAAATGACCAATGTACACAGAGAGCCAGTGTTGATCAAGTAACACAAACAAGAAAACATCAAACATGGTTTTACAGTATGCTAAATGAGCAATGTACACAGATAACCAGTGTTGATCAAGTAACACATTATGAGCAAGTACACATCAAACATGGTTTTGCGGTATGCTAAATGAGCAATGTACACAGAGAGCCAGTGTTGATCAAGTAACACATTATGAACAAGTACACATCAAACATGGTTTTACAGTATGCTAAATGACCAATGTACACAGAGAGCCAGTGTTGATCAAGTAACACAAACAAGAAAACATCAAACATGGTTTTACAGTATGCTAAATGAGCAATGTACACAGATAACCAGTGTTGATCAAGTAACACATTATGAGCAAGTACACATCAAACATGGTTTTGCAGTATGCTAAATGACCAATGTACACAGAGAGCCAGTATTGATCACGTAACACAATGTGAACAAGTACACATCAAACATGGTTTTTACAGTATGCTAAATGACCAATGTACGCATAGAGCCAGTGTTGATCAAGTAACACATTATGAGCAAGTACACATCAAACATGGTTTTACAGTATGCTAAATGACCAATGTACACAGAGAGCCAGTGTTGATCAAGTAACACAAACAAGAAAACATCAAACATGGTTTTACAGTATGCTAAATGAGCAATGTACACAGATAACCAGTGTTGATCAAGTAACACATTATGAGCAAGTACACATCAAACATGGTTTTGCAGTATGCTAAATGACCAATGTACACAGAGAGCCAGTGTTGATCACGTAACACAATGTGAACAAGTACACATCAAACATGGTTTTTACAGTATGCTAAATGACCAATGTACACAGAGAGCCAGTGTTGATCAAGTAACACATTATGAGCAAGTACACATCAAACATGGTTTTACAGTATGCTAAATGACCAATGTACACAGAGAGCCAGTGTTGATCAAGTAACACATTATGAACAAGTACACATCAAACATGGTTTTTACAGTATGCTAAATGAGCAATGTACACAGATAACCAGTGTTGATCAAGTAACACATTATGAGCAAGTACACATCAAACATGGTTTTGCAGTATGCTAAATGACCAATGTACACAGAGAGCCAGTGTTGATCACGTAACACAATGTGAACAAGTACACATCAAACATGGTTTTTACAGTATGCTAAATGACCAATGTACACAGAGAGCCAGTGTTGATCAAGTAACACATTATGAGCAAGTACACATCAAACATGGTTTTGCGGTATGCTAAATGAGCAATGTACACAGAGAGCCAGTGTTGATCAAGTAACACATTATGAACAAGTACACATCAAACATGGTTTTTACAGTATGCTAAATGACCAATGTACACAGAGAGCCAGTGTTGATCAAGTAACACATTATGAACAAGTACACATCAAACATGGTTTTACAGTATGCTAAATGACCAATGTACACAGAGAGCCAGTGTTGATCAAGTAATACAAACAAGTACACATCAAACATGGTTTTAAAGTATGCTAAATGAGCATGTAACGTACCAGGAGATGTGACGTACCTGCCCGAAGTACACACACGACATAAAGGCAGATAGGAATCAGAGTAAAACGTCTGCGTAGCTCAGTTGGTAGAGCGACTTGTTCCGGAATAAGCGGCCTCGGGTTCGAATCCCGGCGTAGACCAAAAATGACGGAGAAATTTACTTCGTTATAATGGCGCCCGAACTATCCGGATGACCCGACCGTTCAAAATCTCGCATTGGTGTGATGTTATTTCCACACCGCGAGATAGGAAAAATCAGAGAATCCTTTCTCCAGCACTTCGAAAAAAAAAAACAAAAAAAAAAAAGGGGGAGATGATGTAACGTACCAAGAGATGTGACTACCTGCCCGAAGGGCACACACGACATAAAGGCAGATAGGAATCAGAATAAAACGTCCGCGTAGCTCAATTGGTAGAGCAACTTATTCCGGAATGAGGGGACCCGGGTTCGACTCCTGGCGCGGATAAAAATGACGGAGAAATTTACTTCGTTATAAGCAATGTACACAGAGAGCCAGTGTTGATCAAGTAACACAAACAAGAACACATCAAACATGGTTTCACAGTATGCTAAAAGAGCAATATACACAGATAACCAGTGTTGATCAAGTAACACATTATGAGCAAGTACACATCAAACATGGTTTTACAGTATGCTAAATGACCAATGTACACAGAGAGCCAGTGTTGATCAAGTAACACATTATGAACAAGTACACATCAAACATGGTTTTACAGTATGCTAAATGACCAATGTACACAGAGAGCCAGTGTTGATCAAGTAACACAAACAAGTACACATCAAACATGGTTTCAAAGTATGCTAAATGAGCAATGTACACAGAGAGCCACTGTTGATCAAGTAACACAAACAAGAACACATCAAACATGGTTTTACAGTATGCTAAAAGAGCAATGTACACAGATAACCAGTGTTGATCAAGTAACACATTATGAGCAAGTACACATCAAACATGGTTTTGCAGTATGCTAAATTAGCAATGTACACAGAGAGCCAGTGTTGATCAAGTAACACATTATGAACAAGTACGCATCAAACATGGTTTTACAGTATGATAAATGACCAATGTACACAGAGAGCCAGTGTTGATCAAGTAACACATTATGAACAAGTACACATCAAACATGGTTTTACAGTATGCTAAATGACCAATGTACACAGAGAGAGCCAGTGTTGATCAAAGAGCACATCGATAGTCAGTGCCGAAGGACAGACACAAACATCCATGCCACACCGGGATTCGAACCCAAGTAGGGCGAATGATAAAAAGCCAGCGCTTTAGACCACTGCGCCACCGGGCGCTGAAGATTGTATTCAAACTTCTTGTGTCCTGAATTTTTCGTACAGGACTATAATTTTTTTAAAACGTTATCACAAAACTCTAATCTGAGTCGTCACGCTTTTAATACCGAAACAACGCGTCAAGAACAAAACGTCTTCATGAAAATATGTACTTTACTGCTTTCAAGATGTGTTTAAAATACGTTAGATTTCTAATATCAAACTAAAACTATGTAGATTTTTGTATCTAAATTTATTGCCTTGTAATGTAATTCTTAGAAGGCTGTTGAGCAGCTGTTACTACTATAAAATAAAAGCTGTTTTCTGGTGTTGAATTAGTTTACGTTTGCTCACTGCAACTTCAACTTTAATTTAAAACCTTAAACTTTTCTCCGAAGCCGGATTAGCCTCATCTGTTCGTATCTTCCTTGAAGATCTGAATATCAATATCATTTTCAGTACAACGGCCAAAGTGAAATGAGAAGAGAATTCTACTTCCGCTTTATTCGTATTTAATTCACTTCTATTTTATTCGTATTCGTTTCGTATTTAATATCATTTTATTGCATAAATATTTGTGTTTCATTTTGAAAATTGAGGCAAGCATTTCCAAAAAAAAAAAAAAAAAGAAATTCTTCGAATAACAGTCCGTTCACTCAATGCAATCTGTTATTAAAATCGCGCAAATAAGAATTGCTCTTCCAGCACTGCATACTGCACGCTAAGTGATGTGACGTATTTTTTTTAATTTAACCTTCCTTTTGCGTTTCTGTGTTCTTATGTAAATTTCCTTTTTCCTCATTTAAGATTTTCTAATTTAACACCACAAAGTTCCTCCCGGTGAGCTGGTAAGAGTTGGCATCACGACAGAGGGTCAATTAGCGTAGATAATAACTCTGCTTTATATTGGCCACCAAACAGGGACATGAAAATAAATCAGCAGAGTAATAGTCAGTTTGAAAACTCATTTGATCAGGTTTGCTATACATCGCTTCCTGATTCGAATTCGAGAAGGTGACTGTACGAAAATGTTTGCAGTTCTGAATATTCAGAGGAGAACTTCGCAAATATGGATTACGATAATCCCAGAACCTCAACCGCTCTATCCCAATTTCAACCCGGACGGATTTAATCCATCTGTACCCTGCGGCAAGAGATCCTATCTGAAACTATTACATGCCTGGCACTGTACGTTTTGTCATCTTTTTGGTTATACGCTAAAAGCCCCATTGCTGTAAAAACTAAATGGAATGGAATAAGCGCTGTCGAAGATGCTCCTTTAGTGAGAGGCCTCTTTGTCTTTTCGGAGAATCAAACAAATATGGATAACATGTATGGCTTGATCACACAAGATCATGTAATAATATATTATAGAACACTGAGACAGCTTGCAACATCCCCCATGAGCAAGCTCGTGATATTATGGTGAAAGTTTTAGGAAAGGAGGTTTCTTCGACGTGGATGTCCCAAAAGTACTGAATACAGATCAGATATGGAAAAGAGTGAAGTGAGGTCACTAAGTTGCACAGCAATTTGAAGCTAAAGAAGCTCAGTTTTGGGATGGTATGTCACCATGAATGAAGCGTTAGTAACCACTTCGACCCTAAAACAAAACAGCAATCAAAGCAATGTAAACATCCCTCTTCTCACCTTCTTGTACAGTATGGAGTGCAAAAGTAGACTAATGAGGTCATGACTTCTTGCATCTAAGACGTCCAGGAAGAGTGGTGGTCGTGGTTGATTTTTTGAAACAAGGTACCATTATCAATGCAGAGTATCATTGTGACCTACACTGCTAAAACATTTGCGGTACGTTGCACCAAAAAGTGGTACTGCACCACTTTCTAAGAAAAGATAAACCATTGTGTAGTGCAAACAAAACACAATAACATAGTGCAAATTTGCACCTGTTTCTTTCATTGCCTTGTGTATGGCGGTCTTTGGCCAAACATGGCCCTTGCGCCAAAAAACCCACTAACTAACCAACCTTGAACCACAACGTAGTACAAAGTGTTGCACCATGTTGTTTGGTTTCGTTTGCACCACCCAGTGCTTTATCTTTTCTCAGAACGCTGTGCAGCTGGTGTAACACCACTGTTTGCTGCAACCTACCGCACAATTTTTAATAGTGTGCTGAAAAGTTGTTGTGAGCCGCTGAAGTTCAAGTGGCCAGGAAAATCGGTTAAATGGATCATCCTTGTCATACATCAAATGTGATTCAGGTATCACTGCAAGATTGTGTTCAATCAATTACGCCGTCTCCCGTACTCACCGGATTTGGCTCCTTCATACTATTTTCTATTTTCAAATCTTTTGAAAACAGTCACGGTATTGCCAGGCACTGAGGTCGAAGCGACGCAGCCCGCGGGCAGTGGACGGCGTAGGGGAACGACAGAACGGGAGGATCGAGCGACTGTGAGAGCCGAATGAACAGAACCCAATTGGTCGCTCTCAACCATCCGTATCCATGTTGAGTCGTCTACAGTTACGGAAGTGGACATCCGGACCGTTGCCCAGACGACTAGCGGCACGGGGACTATATTCGAGGAAGCCACTTCGCCACCTATCACTGACCAGCGAGCATCACTGGCCCCGTTTGCAGTGGCGCTTGGTCCGATCAACGTGGGATAGTGTCCTGGGGCGTCGTGTTGTTCTCAGTGATGAATCACTGTTTGCACTTGGCGCCGATGACCAGAGCATAAGGGTCTGGAGACGAACCGGCCAGCACACGGATCCTGCCTTTACCGTGAAACGGCATTCAGCTCGCACAATGGAAATGACTGTCTGGGGAGGGGGGCATTTCCGACGATAGCTGGACATCCTTGGCAGTCCTCCGTACAGCCCTCACGACTCAACGGTATGATGACGACATTCTACGGCCTGCTGTGTTGCGATTCCTGTCTCTGAGTCACCGAGCAATTTTTCAACAGGATGATGCCCGGCCGCGCACAACATGGCTTTTCTAGGACTGCTTCCGATTTGGCCGACTCCAACTTCTCATCGATCGAACGTCTTTGAAACATGACGGGACGTCACCTACGTCCATCCCGGAATGTCGGCGAACTGACCCACAATTTGGACACCATCTGGCATGCTATACCTCACGGCAGTATCCGTGAACAGTATGCACCTATGCCACGCTTGGTAACCGTTTGTTTCCGAGCCAAAGGTGGAACTACAACGTACTGACTTGTTTCACTCCCACTCGTGTAGCTGTTTTATCCGAATAAATGGACTGCTCTGGAATTGAAATCATTTCCTTTCTTATACATATATTGTGGGGTTATCTTAGCCACGTTATATAAAGTTATTATGATTGATAGCCAAAATTAAATCTGAAGGGAAATTTTGAATTTAGACTAAAATTTAACTTTGGGAGATGGGTAGATGCATTTCGAAACACAAATATTTTCTAAGTATTAGAAGGCCATGAACTTCCTAAACAAAAATGCATCTAAAAATTTACATTCCACAAGAAGTTATTGAAAAGTTTGCGTTGTTTGTGTTCACGCAGAGTTGAGTCATCTGAAAGTGCAAAAATAAGTGAATATTGTTGCATGTGTATGAAAATGTGTCACTATAAGTCATAGGATAAAATGTACTCGTTCAATAACAACTTGTGGAGGCGGTGAAAGTCAATTTAAAAGGACAGGACAAAAATTGCAGTTATGAAATACCTTATAATACCAGGATTCGGATCGATAGCCTTAGTCAAGCTAAGGTGAATACAAGGGTCCAAGTCATGGAAGACAACAGCACACAAAAGTTTTCACACTGCACTAATTTTGGACTTTTTTTGAAAGGCTACTGCCTATATTTATTTTTTCTTTAAAAACTTAACAAGGTAATTTAGTGGACAATCAGATGGTATTTCCTTTTTTCTTGTTTGCTTAAGCACAGCAGTATAAAAACAGAATTTCTATCTTTTTTTCTATTTGGCCACTGGCCTTATGAACAGCACAACTTGACATATTTCAACACAGTTGGTTTGAACACTAGGCATTGACTTTATGCATCCAAAATTATACTACGATTCACATAATTTACACACAACAAAATACTGAATTATTTTTTATTTTAATTCCACAAGGTGGACAAGTTCTGTTCTTTTTGAAACGTACTCCCTTCTCACTCACCTAATTAGCTCAATGACAAAGTTACAATTTTACACTTATTGATTTAAATTTACAGCACCTGAACAACCTTAGCAAACTCTGCAATCTCCCATACCAGCTTCAAAGACTTCAATTAAATTTACAGTTATAATAAGAGCCACAAATTATACATTAACCAAATCTACCATCTGCAAGTAAACAAACCAAGTAAA
The DNA here is from genome assembly GCA_039090855.1 of Macrothele yani. Classification (NCBI taxonomy): domain Eukaryota; kingdom Metazoa; phylum Arthropoda; class Arachnida; order Araneae; family Macrothelidae; genus Macrothele; species Macrothele yani. The sequence continues at coordinate 41,998,064 of CM076997.1, read as the reverse complement.
TTATCCTCAAAACAGAATTTACACTGAGCACAAGCATTACTTAACATTACATAACCTATAGAACTACCCTGAATGAACCTACTTCACTTATATAAAGAAACCTCACTAACTAACTTAAAAATTATCACTCTTCATAACATCATCAACATAATTCAGAAATTCAAACAATCTTCTTGCACTAGCTTGCTCATAAAAATCACCTCACTCTGCACTTCAAATAATAGCTCAAGATACTTAATAACTCTACACTGTAAACAGAAGCTCAAAATACCAATTAACTAAATTTCCAAACTAAATATCATGTTCACTAACACTAACAACCAGAATTTAGAATTTACATCCCTAGCACTACAGCATATCATCAACAAATTAATTTAGATACTTTAAATCACACCAAACAAAACTTAAATTTAGCACCTGCAGTGAATTTCTGAGGTAGCGGTGAGGCAAATACTCTCAGTTCAGACACTACCCTGGGTTTTGAGAACCAACACAGGAAGAAAATACCAGTCAGGCTGAAGGCGTGAAATTGGGTCGTGAATCCAATTTCAGCCTAGGCAAAGGGAAAGAAAAAAATCCTCAAGTGCGACAAATCATCATCAGGTACAGAATTTCCTCTAATATGATCTCGCAACATCCATTGAAGCAACGCCCGACCGACCCTCGCTGGCAGTACATATCTCCGTGGGCAGCAAAACTACTGTGGGGGTTTGAAGACAAGTTTCCCCCCCCCCAAAAAAACGTCCTCAAGGCTCCCCCTTTTCGAACCAGTGCATGATCCCATCTTGATCAACCACGCCTGCAAGAGCCTGTCGTACTTCAACCCAAAATACTCCAGGCACATCCGGCCCAGAACTAACACAACTATATCCCAGGAAAAATCACTTATCTCTCTATATCCCAAGAAATCCAAAATCACAATATCCACATATATCCCAGGAAAAATCACTTATCTATCCACATATATCCCAGGAAAAAATCACTTATCTCACACTACATCCAAATCCCAGGAAGAATCACTAAGCAAGGAAACTCTTCTGTATCGTGGCAATGAACAGGTTGCACTGCAGATAATAACACTGACCATTTACATAACCTACTAAATATTTTCACCTTATTGAAAATTAAAATTACATTTAGACTCTTTTTGTAAAAACAAGAAAATTTAGGCCAAAGAAAAGAACAATTAATACTGGAACTGGTGAGCAAAAGTGTGTCTTCTCAACCCATGATGTTCATTCTTTTTGTGAAATACTAAACTTGAGAACCCAAATACCTTAACTTCTATTTTGCACATATGGCATCCTGGTGAAAATTCCCTACTCAGATCCCTCTGCCTTAGGACAAGTTCCCAGGCTTGCCCTAAGATCACCCCTTTCCAATGGGAGATTAACACTCATCTGGAGCATGTAAAATACTGGTCCTCCAAATAACACACCAACAATCTGAATTTCGACACTCAACACTCCAAGAATGTAAACAGCACTTTAGGTTTCCAATTTCATCACACTATACATATGCTCCCAAAATCCCAATATAAATCATGCCATAATATATCTTTACTCAGGAAAAAAACTCAACGCTGTAAAAGGCTAGAGAAAAATGTTTACAATTTTTTTATCACACACGGCATCACAATAACACTGCTTTTCAATTATCACATGCCCAACTAAACTACAATCGATGCACCAAAATTCACTGTGCTCAAACATTAAACCAAATTTTTCGGAGATATTAAAATTTACTGGCCTGGGGAGTTGCTAAAATACCAGACATGACAACACAAAAAAAAGCATAAATGAAAGCATTTTCAACTCCCTTCTTTTTTTCCATTTTTTCTGAACTCATACCTGAGGAACTAATAAATTTCATTTTTGAAAACGGAACGACAACACAGCCACAATCAGCGGCAAAAAGAACTTGTTTTTTTTTTCTTATGCTCAGCTCGAAGCTTAGGTACCTGCGTTGGCTGTTATGTATCAATACTAAAAGACATGAACTAAAAACATTACCTTTGAGCCGGCGTCTTTTTTTTCATTTATGTTTTTTTTTCTTTTTCTCTCTCACAACAGTTCACAGTCCTGGCACACCCACAGTCTCGGTGGTTCGTCTCCCATGTCTTCCTTTTTTTCTGAACAAGGGCATCGCTGGCAGCTGCAGACTCGAGGTACTTTTTGATGAGAGGTGAGGGCCTTGCAATATTCACCTTGTGATTAGCAGCAATGTGCTTCTTGATGACCTGCAGGGAAGAGCCTCCCCAGACTTTGGAATGAGATTGAACTGTTTTTGGCTTCTTTCCTCTGGCCTTTGAAGCAGGCCTCCTTTTGGGAGTAGCAACAGAATGGAGAAGTTGTAGATGTGTTTGCGGGATATCAATAAGGGAGAAGGCATGTCTTTTTTCTCGGCTAAGTTCTCTCCACGAGCGACATCGTCTTAGCCTGTCGCTTACCCGCCATTTTTCTTGCCAGGGCGAAGTTCCCGGCCGGCGGAATGCCGCTTTAACTGCGTTCTACATCGTCAACCTTTCAAAATGCAAGATCCCGAGCCAGAGTGTCACATCGTGGTGGTCAACAAAGGCAGTCAAGAAAAAACTCTTTTTTTCTGTGGGTCCTCTCCCCACCAAAAGGCGAGGAGAAAACTCGGCCGTCCCCTTTTTCTGCCGGCCAGCAAGAGCAAGGAACAGCGAAAGAATGCCTGAGACAAGCGTCTCAAAGTGCAAAAAGAACTCTCTGGGGTGTTGGAAAATGCTGACCCCTGATTGGCTGACCTCTGCATGACAACAGCAGTTCATCCCACAACGGAATTTCCCTCCCACTCCTAGAGAGTGACCCCTGACCTTCACACGTAGGGACCAAGTAACTTCCTATGTGCGGCTGTGACCTTGTCCCAAAAATAGAACAGCGCCAACCCAAGAAAGCCTAACTGCAACATTTTCTGAGCGACTTCTACAGGACCCTTAAAATGGCCGATCTGAAAGAAGATTTCCTTTTCTCACAACTTTTTTTTTTTTTCATAAACGCTTTTTCCCCATTCCGTGATGTGAAAGTAAAATTAATTTTGATTCTCTGACCTGCACACCTACCCGCCTTTTCCTATCGCGATAAAAGAACAGATAAAATAATTATTTCCAAAACCCCAAAGTCAGTTAAATCAAATATTATTCTCTTTTTCTTTTTTTTTCTTTAACATGAAATTTTGTTTTCCTGGTTGTGATTAAGACAAGCGAATTTTGCGCACGAATTCCTTTGCCTTTCAACCAGGAATTTTCTTCTAACGTATGTCATGGGAGAAAATTTTGCATTAATTAATCCCTGATAAACCAACAGAAAGATTGTTCAGGTCTTTCTGAAATTCACCTGAGGTTAAAATTTTCGCCATGACACATATACATTGCACATACCAATTTTCATCTCAATTGGATGATTCCTTCTGGATTCTTCGTTTATTTATTTATTTATTTATTTATTTGCAAAGAGTGTATATAACCCCAAACAGGTCTCACTCTTGTACTAATGAACTCCATGGAATTCGTCTGTGTATAAAATAAATGTACCCCTTTGCTCTGTGAAAGTAAACATGTGTTACTCACATATCAATCAACCTTTCGTGTCTGTGATTTTAATCTGATTCTAATCACCTCTTTTTGGTAGTGCAATTTCTCAGAGTCAAAGAATACATACGAGTATAAAGCAAAAATCGAACAGCATGATCCTTTTAGTTTTTCGAATAAACTGAAGGACGTACTTTACAGATAGCGAAACGAAGCAGACCCAGAAGCAAGTACGGACAAACCCATCCCAGCAAAAACAGTCTTTCTGGGCTAGCACTCAATCCAGCGCTGGCAGGCAGCAGTGCCAGCAGCGGTCCAGCGCTGTGGTGTCGGTGCCTAAAGGTCAATAAAATGTCCCGGCGGCCAACACACGGGTCAGCAGCAACGGGCCAACAGCTGGCAACCCCATCTCTTGTCATATGCTACAATAGGACCATCAGTTATCTATCACAGGCAGTGGCTGCTAGAAGCTGCCGTTAATTTGTCCTGAAAGCGAGTGCCATAAATGGTGGCTAGCCTAATGTGGTCCGCCAATTTCTCGGCAGTGGTAGCCGGCAATCACGTGACGTAACTAATGGTTTGCCGAATGTGTTCCCGAAGTACCCAGTAGTGACAAAAAAGTTAGTATTGCAACACCTCAACGTTTCCCAGTCTGCGCCATTTTTTTCTCCACCTGGTCGATGTTCAAAGACGTCAGGAATCAGTCGGAGCTATTTTTCCACACAGGAAATTTGCCTTCATGTCGTCACGGCGCTGGAGAAATTTTCTCAATTGGTCTCGAAAAACATCCAGTGGATCTGTGTAGCATCGAACTCACGACAGTTTGGTTATGAAGCAGGTGCTTTAACCACACCACTGCGCTGTCAGGTTTGTGAGTTTCCTTTAAGCTGAGCCTCTTTCCTGCTCGATGTTATACGAAGGGTTATTTTTATAATTTCACAATATATCGAGTTACTTCTCATAAATGTCCGTTTTATATAATTCATAAATTTATTTTTTCAATGTAACGATTTTTTATTATATTTACATTGAGGGAACTTCACTCATTTTCAACAATAGTACGATCTTAACAACGTTTTCCAAAGTTCGGCGCTGTCCTTGTGGTCTTGAAATGCGATTGTGTAATTAATTTAATTACGTGTTCATGTCGCATCCTATTACGTTTTTGACTCTGCATCTTTTTTTTTTCACTGTCGTAAGCTACATTTGTTTTTAATAGGATAGACATTTACTTTTATTTCAAATTTCTCCATACTTTTGTAATCACCCCATCGATGAGTGCATTACATTCACATAGCGTTTGCTTAATTTTTTGTACTTTTGTTTAAAGCGATTTAGTGTATGTTAACGAAGGATTTTTTAAATGAAGGTTTACCGACCACCGTGAGCAATTCAATGGGCTATAAGCAGTCGCCCGTCCCTAATTTAGGGTCACTGGTTCCAAGGAAGGGAGAGAGCCGGTGCCGTAAGACAAACACAACATCCATGCCTAACCGAGATTCGAACCCGGCCCCCTTTCAGACGAATGATCAGAAGCCATCGCTTAGACACTGCGCCACCGGGGCGACCCAAATGATTATTCGATACATTTACTAAGTTTGCAGAAATTATTTCTTGTTGTTCAAGGGAATGGAGTGGGTATGTTTCATGGATTTTTGTATTCCCAATTCTTCGTATGTTAGTGAAGGAATTTTTCTGTGAATGAATTTTTATAAATACAGGAGAGTAATTGACTATTTCTTACAGTTAATTAATTATTTATGTAATTTTCTTCCGACGTTAATTCTCGCCAATTCGACATTTCATAGGGAAATTAATTCGTCTCTCTATGTAGGATTTTTTAACATCCACTAAAGTAACACGACTGGCGTCGACTTCAACGGACTATTACCACGAGACACTTGACATGTGTGCTGTCCCGCTGCTTGCACCTCGTGTTGGATTTGCCTCTGTTTGCCAAGTTCCAGGTCACTCGTGGCGCTTGCTTTGAGGCTCGTACTTCACAGTGATGCGTGAGGGCCATCAACGGAGTGCCAACCAACGGATCGCTATCGTACCGTGAGATTTCAGCCAAAAGTGACCCATCACTGCCAGATGGCAGCTAACAGTTTCCCAACATGTGTGTTTTTGCAGGGTAACACCGGATTGATTCCTTAAATGAGAGATATGCTTTTACCACTCCTTTGTTGTTGGGTTTACCGCTAACAGCATGGAGCAGAATGTAAGGTTCAAACGTTTTCCTATAGTGTTATGTGTCAGAAGCCTCTTTAGCACTTGATTGAATGCAGGTGCATTAACTTTCAAATATTATCAGTATTTGTATCACTTATTCATCCCTTTATTGCCAACACTTAGAATGAAATAATTCCAAATCAAACAACCGCATCAGAAACTGTGTGGTTTTAAAATCATAACTAACGCTTACGTAACAGATTTTCTTGATTTCGCTTATGACCTAACGGATACAATGTAAGCCACTAAGAAACTTTATGATGCAGTACCACCTTGTTATGCATTTACCAAGCTTATTCATAACTTTAATCATTTCTGGAGATCTCGTAACATCTGTATAATGTTTTGGGCTCGTGTGTTTCTCAGACTACTCGTTGAAACGACAGTCACTTAAATACTAAATGCACAACACTAACACTTTGATGGCCATTAACAACATATCATTCTGATCAACAGAACAAGAAATGGAACTTACATAACATTTTAAGAACTAGTTTAGTCAGCTTCCTGATTCTTACAGCTTGTAAACACCAACACAGTCCCTCTTTGAACAACTGAGACAGCCTCGTAGATGTTATCATACTTGCAGATGAAATTTATTTGGATTATAGATCATCCAGATAATATGCAATATTATTTCAAGTAGTGTATGGTATTACGTGCACACACCACCATTCGTTACACTCGGCACGGCCTTTGATTTACGATTTAGCGGTTGATTAACGTTAAAAAGAGTTTATTAGGTGTTGATTAACCTTAGAAAGAAATATAATATAACTGAGAAGTAACGTAATTACAAAGAACAGAAAGTTAGAAGAGATATGTTTAGCCGTTGATTAACTTTTAGAAAGAAATATAGCTGAGAAGTAATGTAATTTACAAAGAACAGAAAGTTAAAAGAGAACAGAAAGCTAAAAGAGATATATTTAGTGGCTGATTAACCTTTAGAAAGAAATATAACTGAGAGGTTACGTAATTACAAACAGAAAGTTGAAAGAGATACGTATATTTAGCTATTGATTAACCTTTAGATAGAAATAGATATAAATGAGAAGTAATGCAATTACAAAGAACAGAAAGTTAAAAGAGAACAGAAAGTTGAAAGAGATATATTTAGCGGTTGATTTACCTTTAGAAAGAAATATAGCTGAGAAGTAACGTAATTTACAAAGAACAGAAAGTTAAAAAAGATATATTTAGAAGTAAATTTAACCTTTAGAAAGAAATATAACTGAGATGTAACGTTATTTACAAAGAACAGAAAAAAGTTAAAAGAGAAGGTTATAGATACCCGACCCTTTCTTGTAATTCAAAGTTTGCTTCTAATACAAATTTAATTATACGTGTTTTATTAGTAATATTCGTTTAAAGTGTAACGTTCTCTGACATGATGTCAACAATAGATTGAGTACAACACTTCAAATCTTCTTTCTGCGTGTAAGATAATTGAAAATGCTCTTATAATTTTTAACGTTAACCAACCGCTAAATTTTAATCCTTGAACCGTCGGAAACGAATTAAGTCTGGGTTAATTGAAGCGTTGCTTTCGTCTTTCCTTTGTTCTTCAAAGTGACTATTTAAAGGGATGATTAACACCTATCCACTTATCAATGTCAACGAACCTAAGGAATCAGAGATATGTTTGAGTCACTCATTTCTACCGGCGATGGCATGATGTTCGCGTCAGGAGCAAAGTACTTATAAAGAACTTGAAAGACTTATCACCTATAAGAGGTTTGTCGTCGTGCTGCTGTGATGGGAGCGGGAATGAATTGTTTTACTCTGAAAAAAGCAACTTTTGTAAAACCCGGTCGCTGTGTGACTGTTTTTGTTACGGGAACGCACAAAATTTCGAGACAATGCGACCGTAAGCTGCGACTGATTTTGGGTGCCTTTTAGTTCTCTTACAATGACCGTAGGAGTTAACTATTAATTATCTAACAGCTTAGTGACGGTGATATTAACAAGCAAAAAGTGAAACACTTTCCCAATCTTCTTTCTCAACATACTAAAACTGAAACTTTAAGACTTGTATTAATTTTTTGCCTGTTATCAACTGTTCTAGTAAATACACATTATCTTTAATGCAGTTTTCTTCTTCAGCTTGATGGAGAATGTGCGGATGCGGAAAGCAGGTTATGCCCACCGCCAAGACTACGAGTCTTTCTTGCAGCGCTACAAGATGCTCTCCATCCACACGTGGCCAGTTTGGTCCGGCCTACCTGTCGAAGGTGTCACTCATCTGCTGAGAGATCTTCCCGTCCACACGTCTGAGTATAGTTTCGGCAGAACTAAAATCTTCATCAAAAATGCAAAGACCGTAAGTTGAAAGTTTTTTCAGAAACGCATGTTAACTCTATTTAAAAATTCATATTAAATTCCGTTGAAAACGAAACATTTTCAAGTCACAAGCATATCCTTACGTTTTGGAACCACGCGAAGGTGGTGGTCCCATATAATGTTAAGTTAAGGATAAAGAAAATAGAAAATAAAGTAATGATTTTCGAAAATCATCGAACCGGTGGGAAAAAAATTGTGAATGGGGAAGAAAAAAATAGAGAATTGGGAGGAATTTTGCAGAGCCTCAAATACACACGGGCCACTGAATTAGAGACCTTTATGCAGATGTACGAAAACGTCTCTAACGCAACGGATATGCCAAATACGTTGTCACGTCTATGTCGTGATCTAGGCAACTATTCAAGATTATTTTATCGTTAGTAATCTTCAATAGTGAAAATCCTCCAAATACGTGGTGTCAGTAATTAAACAAATACATCGCTCTTTCCACGCTTTAGCAAAACACGGCAACCGAAAAATTGTTATTCGGTCACCGTCGGAGGTGACGAATAACTATTAGGTTCCCCGACGGTGACCGGATAACGATTTTTCGGTCACTGTTTGTTGCTAGAACGTGGAAAGAGCGATGTATTGGTTTCATGATCTTCAATAGTGTTGATCACAATGGAAAAACAGAGGATCTTTCGGAGTTCAATAAAGGGTTTATTGTGGATGTCCGTCTTGCTGGAGCGGCGGTTCTGAAAACAGCAAAGCTGATTGATCTCTCAAAAGGTGAGATATCCCGGGTTTTCAGTCAGTGGAAAAATAACCCACATTGCGTGTCTAAGAGACGTAACTGTAGCGTGACAATAGTCTGTCAGAAATGAGATCGCCGTCGCCTGTGAAAGCTTGTACGAGAAACCAGGACTTCTTGGGGTTTGACGAAATATTTAATGACGGCTGTTTCCGATCCATATCTCAGCAAACTATGCGCATGGAATTGAAAAGGGTCAGTAATTTCAGTCGCGTGCCTTTACGGAAATCAATAATTTCTGCGAAGAACCGGAAAGTTCGTCTACAGTAGAAGACCATGACAATGGAAAAAACCCATGTAGTCCAACGAGTCCCAGTACATCTTGTTTTGTATCGATGGTACGCAGAGAGTTAGGCTGGAGTCCCATGAACCAATAGGCCTCGCTTGGCTTGTATACACAACTCAAGGTTCTGAAGATGGTGTCAGGGCGAGGGACATGTTCTGTTTGTACGAAACGAGTCCGCTAATATTTCTGGAAAGTCAGGTTTCCTCCAAAGATTATCTAAACATTGTTGCCGATCAAGTCCATTCTGCAGTGTTTACTTTTTATCCATCAGATGACGGCTGTTTCATGGACGGCAATGCTGCTATCCATCGCTCACGGTGTTTACAGTAGTGGTTCAGCAAGCATGACAGAGACTTCCACCATCTTCCCTGGCCATCAAAACGTCCAAATCTGATCCCATTGGGAATCTATGGGACATAGAAAAACAGATCCGGGAGCAAAGTCCTCTTCGTCTAATGTGAGCTAGTTAAAGGACTGCCTCCTGAACGCGTGGTATGCTCTATTGTATACATTTGCTCTATAGAAAATACCAATTAGAAATTCGGCGGTTACTGGAAGCTGTTATTTATTTATTAAATGAAATACACTGAAGAGCAATTGAATTACAGATACCTGTCTAGTACCGTGTAGCACCACCTTTCGCCCTGATGACGGCGGCGATTCGTCTCGGCATGGACTCGACAAGACACCGGAAGCGTTGGGAAGCCATACAGATCCACGACCCCTGAACAAGCTCCCACAGTTCACGAAGATTTGATGGAGGGGGCCAGAGCCTCGAACATGTCTCTCAATGGCAGCCCAGATGTGCTCGATGGGATTGGGTCAGGTGACCTATCTGGCCAAAGAAGCGAGCTCACGTCGGCGGAGTGTTCCTCCAACCATTCGGACACAATTCGGGAGCGATGGCACGGTGCATTGTCTTGTTGCAGGATGATGTCCCCAGTGGGATGTTGAAGACGCACAAACGGGAGCAAATGGTCATCCAGGATACCCCGGTAACGTTGACCTGTGAGGGACGATGTCACACGTACCAGAGGTTGCATTTCAGTCCACGTAATCAGTCCCCAGACGCGAATGCCACCCCCACCAGCTTGAAGAGTACCTTGCTGGCAAGAAGGATCCATCGCTTCATGTGGTTTGCGCCGTACTCGTATCCTGCTATCCGCATGTACCAACGTGAATCTCGACCCAACGGTCCAGACAACATTTCCCCTCATGTCTAGGGTCCAGTGGCGATGTTTCCGCGCCCATGCTAATCTTTGCACCCTATGATGTGCGGTCAGATGCGGTATCCTCTTTGGACGATGGCTTCTGTACCCCATAGCGAGGAGATGGTTCCGGATGGTGTGGCTGCTTACACGTTTTTGTGCACTAACATTAAACTGCAGAGTGATTTCTTGCATTGTGGCCCGTCTATCCGCTGTTACAATGCGAGCTAGCTGACGATGACCCCGCTCATTCACACGCTGTTGCCCACGGCAGTTGGCCCTTGCAGGGATGGTTTTACCGTATTCGATGTACTCACGGCGCACCCGTGACACAGTGGCTCGTGAAAATCCCAGTGCCTGCACGACTTCCGAGATGAAGTGACTCATTTGTCGGGCCCCAACAATTTGCCCACGATCAAATGCGCTTAGATCCTTCGTCTTGCGTCCGACTCTTACTGATTCCCGTCGCATCACTCCTGATATTGTCGGATCGCTGCATACGTCATGCCGGTCCCATTTACAAGGCCGCCCACAGAGCCACATTGGCATAACGCCAACTGTTTCTAATTCAATTGCTCTTCAGTGTATACTGCTCTGATGTTCAAATATTATAATGAGTTACTTGTTAGATTTAACTTTACACTACAAAGCGAATAACGCTAAATAAGAAGGTTAAAGCCAGTTAGTAGCTGGTATTCTTAATTTGGCCCTACAACCTAAGACACTAGATCTAAATACCTATATAACTGCATAATCATACTCAACACAGGGTTAAAATCACTAATACCTAAATACTCTTGCCATTCACATCCGGATACTTGAAAACGAACTTGCACAAGTCCATAAATGCGAGATAACAAAGATAATGTGTTCATTCCTTAGAAAGCAGGAATCCTTCTTAGGAGTCCTTCAGGTGGAGAATATGATAAAAAAAAATGTTTTAAAATATCATTCAGTGTCTGGTGCGAAATCTAATCACTGTACCTTTGTCGCACACGTCAAAGATATCCGATTTCAGAGGATGGGCATATTCGACACCCCGGATCGGAAAAGTGTCGTCCGTCAACGTTACATGTACGCGTTGTGTACCTCATTTTCGTGACAACGTTCAACTGCGAGTGAACAGGCTTTTGTCAAAGTGAACCGTAGAGCATAACTTTTTTGTATAATTTCAAACTCAAATATTCGAGGTTACGGCGGCCCGAAACAATAGCACTTCATTGAGGGAAGGGGTGGTGATTGCAAATGAATTAACCCTGCTCCGATGGTTAACAAAATTTCAAGCAGGAGATACGATCATTGTAAAGGCACTTCCTGGTCTCCACCACTAGCTGTAATAGATGAGGTGTTGAAGAATATCGTAGAAGCTGATCCACGGCAAAGTGTCCCTGAGACCGCGGAGAAGGTTCATGTGCAATATTCAACGTCCGTTGTACAACTGGAGGTTCTGGGGAAGAATAAATATCTTAATGCCTGAGTGCCATACAAATTTACAGCTGCTGATAACACACGATGCGTGTTTTCCTTCTTGTAAGGCACAGATGAGAAGAATTCCTGTATAGGATCGTAACCTGACATGAAAAGTGGGTCCTCTACGGAAGAAATGCCTCCTTATCGGTAGAAATGCCTCATCATCGGAAGAAATGCCTCATCATCGGAAGAAATGCCTCCTCATCGGAAGAAATGCCTCCTTATCGGAAGAAATGCCTCCTCGTCGGAAGAAATGGCTGATCATTGGAAGAAACGCCTCATCATCGTAAGAAATTCCTTCATCATCGGAAGAAATGCCTCCTCATCGGAAGAAATGCCTCCTTATCGGAAGAAATGCCTCATCATCGGAAGAAATGGCTCATCATCGAAGAAATGGCTCATCATCGGAAGAAATGATTCCTCATTGGAAAGAAACGCCTCATCATCGGAAGAAATGCCTCCTCATCGGTAGAAATGCCTCATCATCGGAAGAAATGCCTCTTCATAGGAAGAAATGCCTCAACATCAGAAGAAATGCCTCCTCAGCGGTAAAAATGCCTCATCATCGGAAGAAATGCCTCCTCATTGGAAGAAACGCCTCATCATCGAAAGAAATGCCTCATCATCAGAAGAAATGCTTCATCATTGGAAGAAATGCCTCATCATCGGAAGAAACGCCTCCTCATCGGAAGAAATGCCTTACCAACTCAAGATTAAAAAGCTGAAGGAAGACAAGCTACAGTAATTCCAAAGAAGTCCCTGTACTCTGGTGGGAGGATCAAAATGTTATCTCCTTGCTGTCTATGGTACACATTGCTAGCATGGTTGATGTTCAAAAACGAGGCATAATCAAAGAGAAACGCAGAGTCTTTGTGAAATACAATGGCAAAATGGGTGAGTTATAAAAACCATTTCATTGTGGTGGACTGTTCACGGTGTTCTATACTACAGATTCTTGAATGCTGATGAAAGCATTGCCTCCGTCACATACTATGAAGAAATTGACCAAATACAACAGAAGTTGTGTTCCAAGCAGCCATCTTTGAGAAACAGGAAGGGTCCTATCCTTCTTCATGATAACGAGAGACCACACGTGTCCCAAACGAAGAAACAGGAACTACACGAACAAAGATAGGGAACCCTCCCACATACAGCCTTCTCGCTTGACTTGGCACCAACCGATTTCCACCTGTTCATGCATTTTAGCAATTACCTCAAGAACAAGAACTTCAAAAATCCAGAAGAGGCCAAAATTGCATTCAGCGACTTTCTTGCGTCCAGGGAGCCAGATTTCTTCTGGACTGGCATTGAAGCACTTGACACTGGTTGGCAAAGGTGTGTAGCTGCTGAAGGCGCGTATTTCGTATAAAACAAGGTTTTGTGCTATGAGGTATAGCACACAACCTTGTTTCATACGAAATACGTTTTCCCCTCCAAATCGGCCATTATTTTCCGAACGATCTGGTGTTTTTAATTATTGGAACATAACATTAAAGATGATATTGGAGTAGAATCAGGTGATGCTACAGATAGCAAAATGAACGTTGCAAGTTTGCTGCTGTAGATTTTAAAGATTTACGAACCTCAGCGAAAGTCACATGGAGATGATGGCTAAATGACTAAGAAATTGAAGTGTGGTGATAACCTTATTTATTGTTTGGCCAAAATCAGCCAGTTGTGTTGGAAGTTAGAAGTTGTTCTTCATGACTGAAGGGAATGCCGTAGTTGTACTTTTGTATAAGAGAAAATATTATCAGGCTTAATGTAAAGACTGTCCTGGAGTCAGCCTGTTGAGTGGTTCCATGTTAACGTTCGGAAAGGTCGTCATTTGTATTAACAGCCTTGACGACTGAAAAGGTACGGGATTTGCAGAGTGGTATTATGTCTGGTAAGACACGTGTGTGTGTGTGTGTATGTACTAACCAAACTTTATAAATACGTATGTTGATAACAAAGGTACAGCATTTGCTCGTTGGTAAGAAAGTTTGGGCTGCATTTGATGATTTGGAGGACATCTATGATAAAGTAAAAGTTTTCTATGGATGTCATTGAAAACTGATGGTAAAGAGGGTGGCTCGAAAGATTTGCAATATTTTCTTTGCATAAACGCATGTGCTGCGACGGGATGATCACAGGTTTTAACTACTTCAAATCGAGCACTGGAGACAGTCGAAAGATATATAAAGTGGTAGTCGTTGCTATGAACAGCATTGCATGTCGTCGTTCTGTCAGTGGTTGAGATGCCGAAATGATGAACAGCCACAACCGACTAACTAGGAAACGAGTTTGAATTCGGCAATAATGCTGCTCAAGCAACATGAAACATTTGTTATGCGAAAGGAGAAGGTTCCGTGGACCACAGGACGGCAGCAAGATGGTTCAAGAAAGTCATAAGTAAAACATTTGTTGTGCAAAATGGGAAGGTTTCCCTAGACCACAGTACATGTGAAGCATTTGTTATGCGAAAGGGGAAGGTTCCGTAGACCACAGTACGGCAACCAGACGTTCACACAGTCCTTCAGAGTCTGTGGCCACTTATCAATAGCTTTACGCAGGGTTTCCACAGGGTAAGCTGGTAATGGACTCACCAAAGAGCGTTTGAGACTCTCAATACTGGAGAGTCTCTTTCTGCAGTTCATATCCTCCATTGTGGTCCACAACTTGTACTCCAATGGGTTGAGAGCTGTGGTGCTTGAAGGCCAATCAACTGGAGACATGAAATCTTGCAAATTCGCTAAAGACACTCCTGGGTTGACTTGGCCTTGTAGGCAGGTGCGGAATCCTGCTGAAAGCTCCAGTGTCGGTTTTGGAACAGCGTTTGACTCACATTTTTGACCACTGACTCCAAAATCCCGTCCTGGTCTACTTTGACGGATGTTTTCACTCCTTTCTCGCAGACTTGGAGCTCCGTGGTACCCTTGTAGGTGTCTCCCAGCCAAACCATGACAGAAGCAGGAAGATGGCCCCTCATGATCCTTGTAACTTTCTCCTGGGCTTCTTCTGAGGATGACGCATACACCTTGTCTTTTTGGCGGTTGAAAGCCTCTTCAATAGAGGAAAGGTTTTCACCAGAGGGAAGGATATGTACGTGGCGATTGTCTGCGTAACGCTGCAGTAAACGTTTCGCTTTTAGCACCCTCTGCAGATTCTGTTGTTAGGTAAGGAAGTACCCTGTACGCCGCCGGTATTCTCTCACACTTAGGTTACTCCGCAGCACGCGTGACATCGACATTCTTGAAATGTTCAGTTCAGTAGCCATCACTGATGTTTTCTTACAAGGTTTCGTCGAATATGGGCTGGAACTGCTTTCATCAGGCGAGCAGGCTTCACGATACTCAGTCAACCTTTTCTGGAACGGTCAGTGACGGTCCCAGTTTCAAGGAACCTGTTTAAGGTCCGGTAGACAGGAATTCTGCTGTTTTCAGCTTCTTCAGCATGTTGAAAATATCGGAAGCTGATTTTCCAATTTTGTGCAGCGCTATTACAGCAACACGATTCTGATAATCGCCCCACTCCATGGCACGTACTTCACGAAACACGTTATCTCCTCTGTGACTGAACGCATAATGATTCACAAGCTGCTTCGTCCTCCCTTGCTGGTCGGTGACGTTGCACACGGGTTGCGCGCCCTCTGTCAATCGTTTGTAAAAAAACTGGGTAAATCCAATGTTATTAGATGAGTGAAGTTGTGTATTTGTGAAGCATCTTCTTTACGGGGATTTCACAGAAGTAATGCGTCGCCAATAGAGTCCAAAATGGCTGTTTATAAAAATGTTGTTGATCTTACTTTGATGTATGATAGTGAAATGTGGACCCTACAATATATACGGAGTCGCCAGTGTGCTGGAGAGGGGCGTTATCAACCAATGAGAGAGGTAATTAACCAGTCTCGTCCTGATTATGTACGTAGCGAGATGAAGTTGCACCAGATCTATAATAGTTGGCTGTTTCTTTAATTTTAATGCTGGAAGTGTCTCAGAAGAATGATAAGCGCCCGGTAATTAGTAGCGTCAATGCAAATAGTTTGAGATAGTTTGTCCATATCGAAACACTGAGTAATGAAATGATAACAAAAAGAATGTATTCAAAATGGCAAGAAAAAAGAGTTAGACGAAGCCAAAGAAGTAATGGGAAGATCAAAATTCTCTAACTCCTGAAAGAGAAGCAGAGGGTATGCATAAAAGAATAGCACAAAGGAAAATTAGTGACTCGTAAAGTAATACATGCATACATACATATCATTAAGCTGTTCTATGAGATTCAGAGGTTAGCTCCTCAAAGAAAGGCCATGTGTCACATACACATTTAACTGACAGAACTAGAATATACTTACTGTTGGTGCATCAAATGTCTCCATTTACAAAGATCTCAACACACAGCTCGAGCTTCATTAACATCCATCACACGTAGCATACAAGACCTTTTGTACTTCATACTCATAATCTTTTTCTCAAGCAGACATTCCTGAATCTGGTCCTCCCTTATTTCCTTGACCTTCCTCTACTTTTCTTTCCTGCCACTTGGGCTGAAAAAATTCTCTAAGTCAGCACCACATCACTCATTCTTTCAACATGGCCAAACCACATAGAAATATTAGTCTACACCTTACTAACAACATTTTGCCTCACATATTACACATCTGCAACAGATCTTCGTTCCTTGCATGATCAGCGCGTGTTCTTACCACAAATCCCCCATACGTAACGCATCATCTCTACACACAAACGACTCCTTTTCTGCAGTACCCAGGTTTCACTGCCGTACATCAAGGTAGGAACAATTACTCTTTCATACATATATTGTATTGTAGGCTGTATACAAACGACAGATGATTTTTTGGGACTCAATAATTTTTTATATGAGCGCCTTTAGTTGCGCGCACGACATCTAAATGATATCTAAGTGCATTCAAGAATGTGAGGCATAATCATGTCTATGTCAGTGGTGATTCTGATTCAGAGTTCTAGAGGATCCATCACTGGAGTGGATTACACGATATATATTTTGCTTATCCCTACGAGTAAAATGGAGAACAAGGCGTCCAAGAAATCGATCCACCTAGGAAACTCTCTCACATATGGAGAGGAGTCCCATCTTGTTTGAACAATATGTCAGGTCGCAGTTCCTGAAGCTGTGGTAAAAATGAATTGCTACCACAAATAAAGATAACGAATTCCGCTCACGATATTTTCGAAGAAACAGAAAAGACCTACTATCGGGTCATGCGTGACAACACACCAGACATTGATATTAGCGCTGTCCTTTTTTCATGTTTATGAGGATGTAGAACCCCATATTCTAATGTACTGTCGCTTAACAGGGACTGACGCATAAATTGTTGCTTCGTCCGAAAAGATCACAAGCTGCAGAAACGTGTTATCATTATTAATTTTGTTCAAAACCTCTACCGCGGATGTATCCATTCAGGTTTTGTCTGTGCTTGCAAGATTTGTACTTTGCAAAACATTTATCCGTTAGCTTTGACTGCTTGCGAGATTTGTACTTTGTAAGTAAAAAATTGTAGTTTTTACAGTTCACTACCTAGACCAGGGATGGCGAACCTTTTTCGACTAGTGTGCCATTTGAAATTTGCTTTACTGCTTTCACGTGCCTAGTGTGCAACCTCTTGTTTGCATTTTTTTAAATTAGCATCTTTTCATGAAATATTTTTTTGGGAGTACCCTAAAAATGACGTTAACAGAATAGGTGAGTAAGTGAATTTTACGACTAAGACAATTTCAAGTTGAGCCTGATTTTAATTCGTAGGAAGATAATTAAAAAACTATACGTACATAACTACATTAGTGTGAAACTTGTTGCTGGAATGCTACTAGCCAAGGCATTCTTTATGTTAGGTTTATAATCTGTTGTCTGGAACATCACACAAGATGCACTTAAGTGTGAACCAAGACGGTTCATACTTAAGTGCATGTTGCTTTTGGGAATCACTGCACAAAGCGATTAAATAAAGTGAGGTTGATTTGCTACCCCTTTGGAGGACATTTCTTGGCTAGATTAATTTTCTTGTTGGAGCTCGGTTATCTGCAAGAACACACTACAGACAAACTGTCGAAAATTAATGTTTCCAAAAACTTAATTTGCTATTTAATGCTAATGTTTTTATACCGGCGTGCCACCCAAATCGTATTCGTGTGCCACCAAGTGTCACACGTGTCATAGGTTCGCCTTCCCTGACATAGACTGTTGAATGTAATATTTTAAGTTTCTCGAGATGCCCGTCTTGAATGTAATATTTCAAGTTCTCGAGATGCCCGTCTTTGCCTGGGCTTCATTCAAACTGCTTGCCTAATGAATTCCACCTTCAAGTTAACGGCACGTGGCATTTTTGAGGGAGCATTCTTCGAAACACCACCCATTGCCATAAAGTGGTCATACCAGTTTCATAAGTCACGTTTTGATGGTGGATTACGCACGGCATACGTTGGAATGAAATTCCGCTGTACTTTAGTTGTGGAATGAGTCTCGATGAACCATTTCACACACAGACACACAGCCTTCTGGCTGCACGGATGACACCATTCCTAATAGAACATTTGTCAGCTTCTTCTCTTTTGCTTTACCATTCGTCTGATACATGCAACGCCATCTGTTATCACCAATACAAAACTCCCATTCTTCCTTTACTACTAGCAAGAACTACATGACGATAGCTAAAGCGTTTTTGTTTTCTTTTTACAATTTGTTTCTTTTGTGACATTCTTTTATATACACCCTGTAGTGGGAAGTACAAAACTTCGTATATAGCCAGTGGTGCCCATATGAGTACTTTTAGGGAAGGGTGGGGGTCTTTACCTCCTTCAAGGCCGTCAAACATTTTAGTAAATGTACAAGATACAAAAATACAACAAAAATAATTGATACAATCAATCATTAATGTCTTATTATTTTTAAAAATGCTTTAAAATAGGTTTCGTCTATTTTTCTATTTTAGTGTTTTAAATTTATCAAACATTTGGCTATACCAGCGGCTATGGGGGGGGGGGGCTTCGCCCTTGTATGTAGGACATGCGATGGATGGATGTGAAGCTCGAATTGTATATCGAGATCGCTGTAAATAGAGACGTTTGATACATCAACAGTAATGTTTATGTTATCAGAAATTTTAATTTGGTTAATTGCATTTCCGCAAGGATCTCGGAGAGCAATTTATTGGTATTCATGTACAGTCAATAGATGAAACACTAGAGACAGGGCTGATGGGCAGCTAACATTGGCATCCCCCGTGCAGGGTGAAACACACCCAAAACGAACGCAGTCGATAAATAGGCAGACAGCAGGGCTTCCCAACAATGTACCGCAGTCGATAAATAAGCCGACAGCAGGGCTTCCTAAAAATTTATGGCAGTCGATGAGCATGGCTAAACGTGGCGATCTGAGCGACTTTGATCGTGGACGCATTGTCCGCGGAAAAGAGATGGGTCACCTTATTGCCCAAGTAGTAACAATCAATGGGTTCTCAAGGGGAACTATAACAAGGAGGGGGTACAGCGAGTATACCAGCGACCGGCGAATCAGCGCCCAGAGAGTTAGGGGTGTCCGACTATACGCCATTGAATACTGGGGTCGACGTGGACTATTGAGGCTCGTACAGAGCAATCGCTTGGTAACGGCTGCGCAAAACATATCCAGGTTACATGTAAGAAGCCCAAGTGTAACGTACCAGGAGATGTGACGTACCTTCCAGAAGGACGCACACGACATAAAGGCAGATAGGAATCAGAATAAAATGTCCGCGTAGCTCAACTGGTAGAGCAACTTATTCCGGAATGAGTGGACCCGGGTTCGAATCCTGGCGCGGATAGAAATGACGGAGAAATTCACTTCGTTATAATGGCGCCCGAACTATCCGGATGACCCGACCGTTCAAAATCTCGCATTGGTGTGATGTTATTTCCACACCGCGAGATAGGAAAAATAAAAGCAGCACTTCGAAAAAAAAAAAAAAAAAAATAAGGGGGAGATGATGTAACGTACCAGGAGATGTGACGTACCTTCCAGAAGGACGCACACGACATAAAGGCAGATAGGAATCAGAATAAAATGTCCGCGTAGCTCAACTGGTAGAGCAACTTATTCCGGAATGAGTGGACCCGGGTTCGAATCCTGGCGCGGATAGAAATGACGGAGAAATTCACTTCGTTATACAAGCAGCGTCACCGAATGTACGCTACGGCGTACATTTTATACCCTGGGCTACGGGAGCCAACGCCGTACTCGTGTGCCACTGTTGACTTCTCGTTAACGGAAATTACGCCTTACCAGGTGCGGGGAAGGTCAAAACTGGACCTCTGTAGAGTTGCGCCTTATCGTGTAGTCAGATGAGTCTCGTTTCCCGGTGTACCAAGCTCACGGGAGTGTGCGGGTGTGGCTTTGACAGCATGAAAGCATGAGATCATGACCCATCATACTAGGTCAGCTCTGCGCAATGCGTTGATGGCTCTGCGATGGTTTGGGGAGCCTTCTGATGGGACACATTAGGGTGTCTGGAGAGGTGCTTAACCGCTACATGCTACCAGCATTAGATGGCTTACCACCTACACGCTTTCATGACTTTCGCGCATCCTGCAGCAGATGGTCTTGAACCGAGGTCTTGGGCGGAGTTGTGGATCTTGAAACGACGTCTTGGGCGGAGTTGTGGACAATGCTGCAAAAGGCTTGGCTGGCATTATCTCAGGAAACCCTCCGGCATCTGGTGGAGTCGATGCCTCGGCGTGTACCGGCTGTTATTTGCGCTAGAAGAGGGCCAACGCGCTATTAGGCAGGTATCTCTAATGTTTCGTTCATTGACTGCACAGTAGTGGCCAAAATTGTGGATCCCTTTTGAAAAAACTGTATTTTTGAGGTTTGATGGCTCATAACACCACTTTTGTTTAGAATAATACCATAAAATTATATGCCAATGGAAAGATAATTTCATCAAGAATGTAATGCAACAAAGTTTGTTCAATTGTCTGCATTCTACGAAACGTTATAGCCAAACAACCAGAAAAAGGAAGCACAAATTGCTTAGGTTGATATGAAGCAGCTTTCCTTCATTTGAATGTAGCCAATAAGCATGAGTGTTTAGAGAGAGCCAATCAGGTGTCATCTTGTTTTGGCAATGAGTGAATCAGGTCACAGTAGGATTCAGCTATTTATATCATGTATTGGAGCTGAAAAAAGGACATTTGTAAGTGTGTTATGCGATTCCTATCAAGTTGATTAGGGTTTTTTTTGTGTGTGTGTGTGTTGTTTCATTTAATGAGCTTGTAAAACTTGATAAAATTAAAGAAGTGGCGCAAAGAGTTGGCTGGTCACCCAGAAAGCGATGTAAAACAGTACTATTAAGTGAACAAAGCTACAGTTATGAAGACATTAGAAGAAAAATTGATGGAAACTTAACCAAAGTTGGCATTTCTAAATTTTTGAAGTATAAGGAAACTCAGTCACTACAAATCCATACTGGTAAAGGCAGGAAACGGTGCACAACAGCAAGTGATGATAGAAGAATTAAGAGACTGTGCCTAGGTGATAGAAGAAAATCATCTGGGTGTATAGAAGATGAAATGGCGCAATGCAATGTGAAGTTGAGTGCAAGGACTGTTCGGCGTAGACTGCAGGAATTTGGCCTAAAAGCTAGAATTCCACGGAAAAAGCCATTTTTATCTCTCAAACAAAGGTTGAAAAAATTGCATGACATGTACCGTGAAACACCCAATCAGTGTTATAATCTGGGGTTGTATGACATCAAAAGGTGTGGGCAGAATTTGCGTGATTAATGGGAATAAAAATGGCCAAAAATACATTAATGAAATACTTGAGCCTAAACTGAAGACTTCCGCTCGGGATCTTTTCCAAGATAATGAAGCATTTATACATATTTCAACATGATTCAGCTCCATGCCATGTTGCTGCTGTGTGCAAAAAGTGGTTTCAAGATAACCCTATTCCACTGCTGGAATGGCCTGGGAATAGCCCATACCTTAATCCCATCGAAAATCTAAGGAGCCGGCTAAAGTTACTTGTTAGTCAGAAGCAACCCAGTAATAAACCCCTATTAATAGAAGCAATAATTTAATCTTGGTTTCACATTATAACAGCTGCAGAACTAAAAAACTTGTTTCACTCCATCGGAAGGCGTAAGGCCGTAATTAACGCTAAAGGTTACCCAACTAAGTATTAACTGACATGGTGAGAATTTTTGTATCTCATTTTTTCTATGTGCTTCACTTTTCTTCTTTATAACTGCTGTTCTAATACAAAATCCTTCATAAAAATTAATGCATTACATTCTTGATCAAATTATCTTTCCATTGATATATAATTTTATGGTATTACTCCAAATAAAAATGGTGTTATGAGCCATCAAACCCCAAAAATACACTGTTTCCAAAAGGTTTCCACAATTTTGGCCACTACTGTATTTACGCGCTGAGGTAATCAAACCCTAAAATGCAGGAACTTTCCTTGCATCCGCTCCTGCAATGTAAAATAAGAGGCTGTTTTTCATTCGTATGTCTTCTAAAACTAAAACCGCTATATATTGGCATGTGTTTAAAAAGGGCATCGTGACTATGTATCTTTAATTACTGCATGACTGGGTGAAACAAAAATGGCATTCCTGTTCTGAATTCATTTTGAAAAGCATTATATTCAAAAATAAGCCTAACATTAATCATTCCATGGAAAATGTTTGAATATATTACGATGTTTTACTGTTAGAGAAGCACAATGAAGTAAACTGAAAGGACTTATTATTATTTCACATACCTACTAACATGTTGCCACACCTTTTGCCCCCCACCATAGCAACCAGACGTTTTAATAAGAATTAGTGAAGTGTTGAAAAACATGCCTGCCAGCGTGTATCACAGTAATAGGTGAAGATTGGTGGGCTCGAACAGGTATTGCCAGTTCGTCGAACTATTTCTCAATAGGGTTGAGGTCCAGTGATCAAGGTGGCCATTCGCCAGATGTAACGTATATTCTAATTTATCTTTCATTTTCAGTTCCTTTTTGCTTTGTAAATTTGAGTATGTTCTCTTTTGCACTTTCCAAACTCAACATGATGTCTTCTCTCTCACATGAATTAGGTTGGCAACACTCTTAAGGTCAGAGAGAGAGTGATGTATGAATGTGATAAGAACGATATATAAAAAGGACGATACAGCAGTTGTTTAGTGTGTGTGTGTGTGTGTGTGTGTGGAGATGTTCTGATTGTTGTTAAGCTAGATTTTACGAATAGACAGTTAAGGTATTTATTATATGTGAAGTGTAAACCTCGAAATGCTATATTGTGGATTTCATCAATCTTTGCTGTACCAATAAAACGTTACTATAAGTTTGGCTTCTGTATATATTTCGTCTGGCCGTAAAACCTTAATTTGAGCTATCCCGTGCAACTATTGCATTGTATTTTCATTTAGTTCAAAATTTTCTTAGTCATGATTTTAGACATAGTGTAAATACCAATCTCGCACACGAAGAAGAGTTACGTTATACATTATTCTCCTGGAACCAATTGGTGGCTGCTAGTATGACATAGAAAATTTCAATATTTTGTTATGTGTTTTGTATAGTATTTTTGGACATTAAATACGAGTTGAAATCGCTCAGTTGACGCATTTAATGACACACAAAAAAAGAAGCCATACATTATGCTCATAGTTTGATATTCACAGCATTCATATAATGCTGTTTGCTGTTTGTACCAGTAAGTGGGGCTTCCTACCAGGTGAAAACATCCATACATCTTCAGTGCGGAACAGATTAATCAATACAATGTCCTGATGTCCCAAAATGTTCAAAGAGAAAGCTTATTTCTGAGCAACTCTCAAGAAATTGATGCGGACATTTGGGGAAAGAAACTATATGCTGTTGTACGGCTTGTTTTTGCATCTTATGAACAAATTTTGTATTTAAGTTTTCCTTTATACAATTTGTACTATTCTACTTGGTTACAATTTACCTATTCTTTGTATACAAATCTTTTTTTTCTTTTTGTCTTTTTAATCCGGTAAGTACATCAGTGTGTGGGATTTGCCCAGGGCTGACAGTTCCAGTTGGTCATTCAACCTAAGGATTCCGGAACAGAACCCAGTGAGTTGAGGTCTTTTCGCCAATGTTACACAGATCTAGCTGGCACCACTCCAAAATTCACAGAGGCCCTGAGAAAGAAAGAAAGATTCACACAAGCAATAAGAAAGAAAAAAGATTCACGCAGGCCTTAAGAAACAAATATTGAAAGTGTAATTGTTCCTGCTCTGATGTATGGCATTGAAACCTGGGTACTACAGAAGAAACATAGAAGTTGTTTGTGTGCTGGAGAAATGCGTTACTTAGGGGGTTTGTGGCAAGACACGTTCTGGTTGTGGGAGGAATGAAGATGTGTTGCAGTTGTGTGATGTGAAGCAAAATGTTGTTAGCAAGATGGAGACTAATATGCTTCGGTGGTTTGGCCATGTTGAAAGAATGAGCGATGAAATGCTTACTAAGAAAATCTTGTTAGCCCAAGTGGCAGGAAGGAGAGGCAAAGGAAGGCCAAGGAAGTCATGGGAGGATCAGATTCAGGAGTACCTGCATGAGAAAAAGATTATGAGTATAAAGTATGGAATATCTTGTGTACGGCGTGTGATGGATGTCAGTGAAGCCCGAGTTGTATGTCACGATCGCTGTAAATGGAGAAGTGTGATACGGCAACAGTAAGTAAAAATTATCTGGTAGTTTTTATTTATTTTTGGAGCTAACCTCTGAATGTCAGAGAACAGCTTAGTGATATGTATGTATTTTTGTATACTGTGTTTCTAAACCAACACAAAATAAGTAATATCGCTTTTTAATTTCATTTAACTGCATTGTATTTCCGTTTGTTTCCAGCCATCGCATTATGGAATTCAGAAATAATTTCAGTAAATATTTTGCATTTCAGTTGTTTGAACTGGAACAGTATCGAAGTGAAAGCACACACGAGTTAGCGACACTCATACAGAAGGTTTGGAGAGGTTGGGTCCACAGAAGGCTTTTTTTACAGATGAGGAAGAGTCAGGTTCTTCTTTCCTCCAACTATCAAGCATGGAAGGTATTGTCATAAGTTCTTAAATTTTCCGTTCTGTCACAACTGCTCAAAATCCCTGATTCTGTTTCACATTAAGCTGATTTGTTCTATTCTTCCGTGCATGTGATGACACATCCATTAGAATGTGAGAGCTAGTGCATGTGTGTGAGCTCAAATTATCACTACGACATGAATCGAAATATTTTTTAATGCATGTGTTAATTATGCTTGCTGCCATCTTATTAAGTGAACGAATTACATGAAAAACTCGATCATTGCCTTTTTATAAGTCAGAGGATACATTAAAGGCAGATCGATCACCGTTTCCACTTGATAAACAAACGAAATATGTGATACCATTGCGTATGGCTTGATAATGTTCACACATATAAAGAAAACGAACCCTTCTCTAGTCCTATGTCTATCTTGGTTTAAAGTTGAGATAAATATCTTACTCTCTTACAAGAATTGTTTTGAAGCTGGGGATTTCCTTAGTGTCCACAAAAGTTAGATTTTGTAGAGCTTTTTACACACAATAGACCTGTTGTACTCTTGGGACCTCGATATTGTAATTAAAACAGCACAAAAAATACTTCTTCAAACTGCCATAATCTGAATTCTTATACACTGCCGGACAATTGCTAAGGACGGATGACAATAGCAACCATAAAATGGAAGGCTGGAAAATGTGGAAATTAGCATATGTCCAGGATACAGTAAGACGTGTTGTGCGTATGCAAATTTTGGATGCCGAACTTGTTCGAGACGTCATAGCGCTGATAAGAGATATAAAGGATTTGACGCGTATTGACCGTTGTTGTTCAAACGCAAATTTGAAAGGGAAAGAATCAATTGACGAACTTGCAGTTTTCGGTATGTCTTCCCGACATCACCTAGATGATTTTACGCGTGGCCGTATTATTGGCAAGATTGAAGAAGGACGAAAAATAACTGATGTTGCCAGGGAGTTCGACATCAGCCACAGTGTTGTTTCAAGGCTTTGGAAATCATTTAAAAAAATGGAGAGTGTAGCAGACGTCACGGGGAGGTCGTGTTCGCAGAACGACACCTGCAGAAGATCGGTACATAGTGCTATCAACAAAAAGACACCGGCGCAGCACAGCTAGTGAGGTAGCAAATCAGTTTATGGCTGCTACTGGCAAGCGGATCTCCCGAAAAACTGTCGCCAGACGTTTGCATGAAGGAGGACTATACGCCCGCTGTACTGTTGTGTGCATCCCATTGTCCAGACGTCACCGTACCGCCCGTTTGCAATGGTGCCATCAACATCGCGATTGGACTGATAACGACTGGTCTGCTGTCCTCTTCTCAGATGATAGTAGATACAGTCTATCGTCTGATTGTCGACGACAACTGATCTGGCGTGATAGTGGTACTGCATATTGTCCAGCAAACATACAGAAAAGGGACCGATATCCGACATGTAGTGTCATGGTATGGGCTGGTATCATGATCAATGGCCATACGTTCCTCTATGTGCTTCCAACTGGGACTATGACTGGCCAACGATACATTAATGATGTTCTGCTACCTCATGTTCGCATGTTCCGTGGTGCTGTTGGTGATAGATTCATTTTCATGGATGACAACGCAACATGTCATCGAACAGTCGCTGTCCAGGAGTGTCTTGAGAGCAAGGATATTCGACGCCTCGTATGGCCAGCACGTTCTCCAGATCTGAATCCCATTGAAAATGTGTGGGATGCTTTGGGGAGGAGTCTTGCTGGTCGCCAATGCCCTCCAATAAACAAGGACACCCTCATCCGTGCACTGACAGAGGAATGGGATAAATTACCCCAACAGCTGCTTGATAATGTTGTGCAAAGCATGACACGACGTGTGGAATCTTGCATCGCCCTCCATAGTGGCCATACCCGTATTGACATCTTACGCCGGAACGCCTGCGGACGGTAATTGCATTTTTTTCACGTTTACGTATTCTGCACAAAATAGCCTGTTTGTCCCTTGAACACGTTCCAAAGCCTTCTGGATTTCAGAACACAATAAATTGTCTTTCTTGTAATGTCCTGGCATTCTGACATTATTTTATTTCACTTTACATCCAACCACACGTATTTTTATGCGCTATATAGCCGTTTATGATCCGTCCTTAGCAATTGTCCAGCAGTGTACTTACTCTTCTTCAGCACAAAAATGCCAACGTTTCAGGAATCCACTGAGAACTCATCTTGCTCTCAACAAGTCATATTAGAGATGTAGTTTATTAAATGAGGTGAAGGAGCATGGTAAGCCTTAAATATACACTGAGTGCCCAAATTATCATCACCATCAGATCATTTTATGCGAAGTACAGTCATTTGCAAAAGTTTAAGACTTCCTGTTGGTATTAGGAGATTTCTGCAGATGATTGCGTCAGCCACTGTCTGTATCACTCAACTTCCTATCGGTGTTGAATCATCCTACAGCGGCAATTGTTGATAGAGCTAGAGGAAGCATGCGAGCGTCAGTTTGCTTCTGGTTTTCATGCTGAGAGGTTTTGTACGTATTTTCTATATAGCGAAAAATGCGCAAAAAAGTGTCATCAAATGTTACTCAGAGAGCACAAATACTGACTTTATATCATGAAGAATAATCCGAACGTGATATAAGCAGAAAGCTGAATGTGAGCAAAACTGCTATTCATAATACGATAATGAAATATCGAGATACAGGTGAATTTAGCGAGCGAAAGAGATGTGGACATCCAAGGAAACCAACCTCACGTGATGACAATATCATAAGGCGAATAGTTATGGCTTCTTCGAGAAGTTCGTGCAAGAAAATCAAGGCCTTTCTACATTCAGAAGAGTCAGATATTAGTATCAAAGTCTTACAAACCCACACATAAACCTAGACTAACCTTTGTCATGAGAAAAAAAGAGACTCCAGTTTGCGAAGCATCATCAATCGTGGACTGCTGAAAATTGCAGCCAAGTTCTTTTTCCGATGAATCAACTGTGCGTCGATTTGAATCACGCGAATCCCATGTTTGACGACAGAAAGGCAAAAGGTTTGCTGAAAAATACACCGTTAGCACCGTGAGACATCCGCCTAGTCAGATGATATGGGATGCTATGTCAGCATGCGTCACTGCTTCATTATCCTTTTTGCCGACAGGCACAACCATAACTGGTCCTTTTTATGTGGAAAAGTTACGTGAGAAGCTGTTGACTCATATGCAAGTGCACAGATGCACAATCTTTATGCATGATAGTGCTCCATGCCACAGATCAAAGACCGTAAACGACTACCTGCAGCGGAAAATCATAAATGTGCTTGACTGGTCCGGTAATAGCCACGAACTTAACCCCATCGAAAATCTGTGGATCATTTTAAAAGATCCATTAACAGAAAAACAGCCACCAAATTCCCAAGCTTTGATTGACGCGATGAAGGACGTGTGGTGCAAAGACGTTTCAAGTGACTACGGCCAATCCCTCATTCAGGGTATGCCACATCGTATTTTGTCCGTTATAAAAAACAAAGGTGGCCACACAAAGTACTGATTTCACACTTTTTGTGTTCTAAAGAATGTAAGTATTCATCTGTTGTGTCATTTTTGTGAAAATATATCTGATTAGTAATTAGATGTTTCTTTGAAAATCTTAATTTTCAATAAATTGACAGGTGGTCTTAAATTTTTGCAAATGACTGTAGCTATTCCGCAGATGCTACTAACGCAAGATGGCTGAATCGGTATAACACTAAAACGCTGAAGGCATTCAGAGACTAAAGAAGTGCATTTGCGGGGGAGATAATGGATAAAAGACACGATCGGGCGAACTTTGAAAGTGGAATGATTGCGGATGCTCGAAGCATTGGTACTAGTATCAGCAAAAGGGCTGCACTTGTGTAATGTTCGAGAGCAGCAGTGATTAAACTGTACAGGGTGTGGAGCACCAGTCAAATAACGTGGTATGAGCGCAAGGCTCGTGGTCGTCAGCGGAAACTGGGTGCTCTAGGTGAGCGCAGAGTAGGCAGACTTGTTCAGTCCAACAAACGGGCAATACTTCGTCATATTACAGATCATTTGAATCAGGGTAAGAGTCCGATAGCCTCTCAACGTACAGTACGTCGCACATTACATTGTATGGGCTACAGAAGCAGACAGCCTGACCGTAAGCCATCGCACTCTGCAGCGAGCTCGAACAAACGGCTGCAGTTTGCTCAAGAACACAAGAATTGGACAGTAAATCAATTGGAAAAGAGTGAGGTGGTCCGACGAATCACGTTTTTAACTATAGCATGCAGATCGGAGGGTGAGGATATGAAAACAGTAGCACGAAAGCATGAACCCATCTTGCATCGTCACTACTCTTCAAGCTGGCGGAGGCAACGTTATGATATGGGGTATGCTTTCGTGGAAGTGTTTGGGTACTTTGATTCATTAGGAGCAATGTCTGACCACCGAAATGTATTTAAATGTCTTAGACGACGAAGTACACCCATCCAGCAGGATAATGCCTCATGTCATAGTGTTCACATTAGGATGGAGTGAAAAAAAATTTTTTTTGAAATTCATATCAGCTGGAGTTGGGAAATTTGAAAGCACCCAACATGTGTATCACGCCAAGATTTGAAGCCTCTAGCACTCCATCTTCAGGTTCCCCACGGGGGGTTAAATTTGCAAAAAATGTCGTTTCTGGCGTCATTTATAAGAATTTTTTATTTGCATTATTTAAAAAAATGTTAACTACCCTGGTGGTGGATAACGCAAATAATGATTCATAATTGACATATAAAAAAATTCAGAATGTTCGGTATTCATCTTTAGATGCCCCCAAGAAGTTTATATTTCAACAAAAAAGTAAAATTCTAGCGAAATTTTTTGGTTACAATTGTGAACTAGGATGAAAAACCATAAATATTATAGTGTGTAAAACTTATAAACAGGTGCACTGAAAAAAGCTGAGAAAGCATGAAGTACTGTGACGTTCCTGCCCGTAGGACGAACACGACATAAAGGCAGATAGCGGCGAGAACGAACGTCTGCGTAGTTCAGCTGGTAGAGCGACTTGTTCCAGAATAAGTGGACTCGGGTTCGATTCCCGGCGTGGACCAAAAATGACGGAGAAATTTACTTCGTTATAGTACCTTTACTGCAATGTAGGTATATACTAATTAGAAGAGGCAAAGTTAGTACTGATAGCACAGGTAAATATATACGTTATGCGAATGTTTTAACTAAACACACGAAAAATTGTATTGAACTTCAACTTCGATTAAAACGTATGTTACAAGAACACTAGTAAAAATACAAGTCTAAAATACAGTGCTGGTTAAACTTGGAATTCAGACTTTGTCTCGAACGTTTTCATAATGTTGCGTGATTGATTCCTTGCGATAATGAATCCATGTCTTTGCTCTGCCCCACAAACTGCTGCTGAAGCCTCAATGACTAGATGAACACACCTTTCAGTTCCTTGGGAGTGACAGGGAATCTGTTTGGTTATCTCCAACCACTGATAAAATTGTCTGACCTTAGGGCTGTCAGAACTGTACCTCTTTGTCAGAATATTCTGCATTACTTCATCAGGTATCTGTTGAATTAAAAGCGGCTGAGATCGTTCATTTGTTATATACCTGTCTATTAGATCAATGTATTGTTTTGCGTGGAAATTCACCTTAGGTACGTAGAATTGTTGTCTCAACGTATCTTCCTGGTGCCTAGCTGCAATGATCCTTCTTAATGCCAACTCACATATGGCTTCCCTTTTATCAGTCAACATGGAAGGGAGTATTTTCAGGATGTAGGAAAAAGCATTCCTTTGGATTAGTACTCCTAAGGTTTTCTGGTAGATAGCGTGATCGTTCTGTCATTGTTCAGAGATGTCGAGCTCCATTGGTGCAAGAAGGATTCATCTCAATGGTGAACCATGTTGGAACATAAACCTTCATGATGAAAGCAGAAATGGAAACAAGATTCGCTGAAGGATCTTCGGTGGTGATGTAGAGATAAAGTATTCTCGGTGCTGTTGATGTCTAAAGAGAATGTGCTACTGGGCCAGGTTTTTCAAAGGCAAGGTCTTCAGAGCAATTGCCAGATGAAACTGCTTGATGTATGCTATGTAAGTATTTTTGATCTGTGCTAAGATCATCTTGGTTAGCAGTAATGAAGTTTTCAACTACTATGGGTTTAAATGAAGTCACACTTAGTTCTTCATAATTCATAATAGCTGTACCTATAGGTCCAGAATAGGACTTTGGGCAACGAAAACCACCATCGAGTTTTTCCATTAGATGTCTAAGTGGTAGCGTATTTGCATGTAATACACAGATCAGCCGCCGGAGCGGTCATTGAAGATCTAACTCAATTAATCTAATCAGTCCTCCTTTGGAGCCAACGTTGACATTGGTACTGTTGCATCCAATTGCAAATTAACCATTCATGTTAATTTCACCCTTCTCAAAGAAATTCATGATGCCTGTTTTGATTGTTACTGCTTCTCCTGTGGTAATGGCAGTGTGGCCTATACATTTGGAATCAGGTTCTTCCACAAGGGTAATGTGTCCTTGTATAGTGACCCTTGGGTATAGCTTAGTACCTTTCTGAACTTGTGTCGGTGTTTGTCTTTTCTAACATCAAAAAACAGGACTGTTATTTCATTTGGCTTAGTCGCTTTTAATTCTATTGACCATGGAACAGGTATCAGTTGCAGTCATTATGCCAACGTCATAAAGAATTGCAGATGTAATTCCAGCAGCACTCCTGTGAGATAGTCCGTATCTATCGCATTCTCTTGCAACCATAGACAAACTTGAACGCATCTGAACGTTTTCTCTTGAAAAGGATACATCACTTGCAGCCACTGCAGTGAAATTTCCATCAATGGATACATCGTCCAAATTTTCACCTCTGTCGTCACTATCTGTTAATTCTTGGCTCTCCTGAAATTTGACAGCAGTTCCGCTTGCAGTTTGTAACTCAACCTCCCTACGTTTTCACCTCATACCACAAATACAAGACAGGAGGGAATAAAAATAATCTTTGAAATACCGCAAGCGACGAATGCATGTACAGTATATTGGTGGAATTTTAAACTTCTTGAGGCACCTGAAGATGAATGCCGAAAATTCTAAAAAAATGTATATATCAATTATAAATCGTTATTTGCGTTTTCCAACCCCAGGCTAGTTAATAGTTTTTTTAATTAATGCAAATCAAAACTTCTTATAAATGATGCAAAAACGACATTTTTCGCAAATTTCAACCTCCGTGAGGCACGTGAAGATGGAGTGCTAGAGGCTTGAGATCTTGGCGTGATACACATATTGGGTGCCTTCAAATTTTCCAACCGCAGCTGACATGAATTTCCAAAAAAAAAAAAAAACATGTTTCACTCCACCCTAGTTTACATTGTACGAAAATGGTTTAAGGAGCATCACAAAAACGTTTGCCTCATTTGGCCTCCTGAATCACCGGATTTCAATCCAACAGAATATTTGTGGGATGAAGTTGAAAGGGGCATCAGACAGCTGAATCCGCTGCGATTAAATCTTCAAGAGGTGAAGAGTGCAATTCATCGCATAGTGACCAATATACCCCCCTCCAGCCACTTACCGTTATTTAATACAATCCGTATCAGGGCGAATTCAAGCAGCATTAAGGTCAAAAGGTGGCCCAACAGCGTACTAATTAGTGGATCATCCATAAAACGAAGATTTCGTTTATTCTATCCATTATCAAACATTCGCACCAGGCCTCGGACCATTCGTTAGAGGTGGACCCGTGTTCGAATTCCGGATGAGGTGTGTTTGTCTTATGGCGTTGGCTCTTTTCCTTCCCTGGAACCAATGTCCCTGAATTCGGGACACGCCACTATTGACAGCTCTTAGACTTGCTTGTGGTGTTAGTTAAACGTCGAAACTAAAAAATAACATTCCCACAATCACTAACTAAAATCTGAAACTGAAGAAGAGAAATTAATTAAATGTATACATTATTAGACCCACATCCTACAAAAATATTTGAAAAGACTCTTACCAAAGCGTTCCACGAAGATACTACTATCTTAAATTTTTGTACTGTCGGTACCAGAAACAAGGTCAATACATTGACAAGATATACTACTAAATTATTGACTGTATGTATATGTGTTCGGTGTCTGAGTCGTCCGATGTAAATTCCAGAGACACAACATTGCGAAATAAATCACAATTTAAATCTCCGTTAATATGTAAAAATTTCAAATGCACATTCGAGTCACATTGTTGTGACCACCTCATACTTTTGACGTCAACAACGCGTAGCTAATGAAAGAAGGCACGTGTCGCGAGCTAGCTTGGAGGGTATATAAGGTGTGCTGTAGACAATCTGAAAGCATATCACTCGTTGCTGTCATGGATAAAAGGAACGATTTATCAGATTTGCAAAAAGGGATGATTATCGGCTTTCGGGCCAGTGAGAGTATTTCTGAAGCAGTGCCGTTTGTGAGCTGTTCGCGTGCTGTTGTGGTTAAAGTTTATCGTGTTGGAGAAATGGCATCATTGCGAATAAGCGACTTGGAAACTGCGGAGCATCACATGCCACTCGTGTGAGAGGTGAACGTCGGATTCGAAGGTGCGTGAGGGCCGATCGACACGCTACTCTGGAGCAACTCACTGTCCGAATGAACCATGAGGCAATCGCAAGTGTGTCAAAAACGACAGTTCAGCGAACACTGCTGCGTAGGGGGGCTCCGATGCAGACGGATGGTCACTGCACTTAAGCTAACAAAGGTGTACCGGCAGAAAAGACTTACATTTGCACGGCAGTATCAGAACTGGACCTCCGCTGATGGGCAGATGATTGCCTTCTCCGATGAGTCACGTTTTCTGCTTCTTCGAACGGATGTATTTTGACGTATAAGGCAAGAAACATCGGAGAACGAACACTCTTCAACCATTGCTGGAAGAACACAAGCTGTGAGGCAGCGTTATGGTCTGGGGAATGTTTTCGTGGCATTCTCTGGGTCCATTCATATCTGTGGAAGTGCCTTCCACAGAAGGCACTTCCATATGGATCGAAAGTGCCTTCCACAGAAGGATACCATATGGATCGATTTTGTTATTAATCCATCCTTGCAGACCACGTACACCCATACATGCTGATTGTCTTCCCTTGGGAGGCTTGGATCCTCCAGCACGACAATGCGACGTGTCATACAGCTAGAAATGTCCGAGAGTGATCGGAAGAGCACGATGAAGACTTCAAAGTACTTCCCTGGCCCCCTAATTTTCCAGACTTAAACCCAATTGAGCATCTGTGGGACCACCTCGATCGTGTTGTTCGCTGTATGGATCCTCCACCACACACCCTCCAGCAGCTGTCAGATGCACTGCAGTCAGCATGGCTCCACATACCTGTGAACACCTTCCAGCACCTCATTGAGTCACTCCCAGCTAGTCTAGCTGCTGTATACGCTGCACACGGCGGTTACTCTGGATATTAGCTGGTGGTCACAATAATGTGACTCGACCTTTTATTTGAAATATTTTAGGCCGCCCAGGAGGTGCCGTGTTCTAGACTCAGGCATCTAACTATTAATCCCATAAGGGTCCTGGATCGAAACCCAGATTGGCATGGATGGTGGCGGTTCCCTCTCCCTGAAAGAGGGAAACAGGAGATTGGTATAATACCAATCTTTCATACAGATTAGTATCACGGCACTAGCTTTCCCCCTCTCCCCCTGGAGCCAGTGACCTCAAATTTGGGGCGCTGCTTTTATAGCCCATTGAATTGCTCACGGTGTTTCTTAAAACCCTAAAGGAAAAAAAAAAAAAAGACTTATTTTGAACCCTGGGCTGACCTGAGAAATTTTTTAAGACATCAAAGAAATTGCAAAAGAATTTTCTACAGAACATATTCATAAAAGAATTGTGAAGATCAGTTTTAGAGGCTTGACCGACTTGGAAAGCAAAGAACGAAGTAAACCACAAACTACAGGTACATTGATTTCAAGTACACTGGATTCCATACATTAAGGAAAAATACCAGAGCAATCGCGATTATTTGAGAAAGGAGAGTTGGAATTGCACGAAACTTTGGTATATGACGCGAACTGTAATACGAAATCAAAATACTGTATGCAAATGAGTGGTGATAACATCAGTTTATGCAAATGAGCCGCAGCACAAAAGGGGATGTTCCGGAAGTGTGAGTCACATCGTTTGCTGAGTGAAACAAAAGGATTTTGAGATACCAGATTTTTTGTAATGGTTGCAAGACAGATGAACTGAGGTGGAAAGATATCGGTAGAATAGAGGCATGTGGAAGTTCCAAGATGGCTGCACGTGACTGCTCCTTTGACCTACAGACTGTGGAACCAATATCAAAATACGCAATCAGCTCCTCGAAGGTACAGCGAAGGAAGGCCTAGAGCTACAACATCAATGTCCGTGGATGATTGAAATCTCCCATTCACTGCGGGGAGGAACGACACAACTACCACGTCACAGCTGCGGCTAAAGGAAATCTGCTTCCACTATGCGCGGAACGCTTCACGAAGGAGGTTTCTATGCTGGGCGACCAACACTCTGCGTGCCCCTTACACCTTGTCACAGTAGTGAACATTTGAATTGAGCAAGACTTCAAGTCACTGGGACTGAAAACCAATGAAATACACTACTCTTCACAGATGAGTCCAGATTTTTTCGCAGAACGATTCCAGACGTGCTCTGATTTGAAAAGAATGTAGAGCACACTATCATCCATCTACGACACGTGCAATGGACAGGTATCGTGGTGATAGCGTACTGGTTTGGTGTAGCATCTCGCTAGGTGGACGCCCAGATTTCTATGTGCTTCTAAGAAGAACGATGAATGCTTGACGACATAGGGATGATGTATTGGACCCCTATGTTCACCCTTATACATGTGCCAAAGGACATACATTTCCTTTATGATTCGACAATGCTCGTCCCCAAAAAACCGGTGGCGGTCATAATGTCGACGGTCAAAATGTCGACAATCAAAGTGTCGACAGTTCAAAATGTCGACACGGTCATAATGTCGACACTCAAAATGTCGACACGGTCTTACACGGTCATAATGTCGATAGGGTCCAGAAAATGTCCGCATGGTACTTTAACTTTAGACCGTAGACAGTTTTCGAAAGGGGTCGGGGTCCGTGGCCAAGGGGTCCCCATACAAAATTTTCGTAAAATCTACAGTTTTCAATTTAGAACCACCAACGTTGGTATACAATCTCATGGTACTCTAACGTAGCCTGTAGACGGGTTTTTGGAAGGGGTCGGGGCCGAGGGTCAAGGGGCTTTCATATAAAATTTTGGTAAAATCAACAGTTTTCAATTTAGAACCACCAAAATAGGTATAATATCGTATGGTACTCTAAGTTAGACTGTAGTCTGTTTTTCGACATTTTGATTGTCGACATTTTGAACATGTCGACATTTTAACTGTCGACATTTTGACCATCGACATTTTGTACCACACCCCACAAAACGAGGCTGGTACAACCATGTCCTGAAGAGGAGACCGTTGTCTGTATGAATTGGCCAGCCACATCTCCCGGCCGTAATCCGATTGAGCATGTCTGGGATGCTTTAGGGACAGTTGTTGTTTCCTTCAACCTTCCTTCCCACCTGCATAAAAGCTGGGGAGGCTTAGACAAGATTTACACAAAAAATGATCTTTGTTGCCTACTGATCTCCTGGTGGACACCATCACAAACAACGTGAAACATCGCCTTGTGGCCTGCATTGCTGTGATGTGGTCATTTAATCGGAAGGAAGTGTTCTTACAAAAAGGTTTTGGGTCTTTCTCTGACGTACGATATGATACAGGTTTTCATCAAATTTCATAACATTCTGTGATGTACATTTTGAGCGATTTTTTGTTTTTTCCTTAGTTTAATATAAAAATAACACACACACACACACACACACACACACACACACACACACACACACACACACACACACACACACACACAAACTACATAACAAAAAAACTATAACTACAAAATATAAATAAAAAAATACCTGGTCATATTCTACGAAAAAATATAGTTATATTTTGAGGATTTCGTGGTTTTAGCAAAAAGAAAGTTCCCAAATTATATTTCTTCAGCATACGCATTAAATAGTAACACACTGTTACCTACTGTATTGGAGCTTTCAATTTTTAGACTAAAATGAGAAAAGAAACTGGTTTGACAGTCTAAAATAATCATTTTCTCTAATGTAGGGTCACTGGTTCCAGGGAAGGGAGATAGCCAGTGCCGTAAGACAAACACAACATCCATGCCTCACCATGGGATTCGAACCCAGACTGTTACCCGTATGTCCTCCGGAATATCGTGTAACATTGGAGGACCATGATTTCGTAGGTATGAATTTCGGAAAGGGGGCCTACAAATTAGTAAGTGTGGGAAAGCAATATATTCACCAAATAATTCCTACGGTATCGCATAGTACGAGGAAATAGTTAAACGAGGAAGAGTAGTTACCAAGTAAACAATTTAGAGAGCGCGGGAATTGGGAAAGAAAATCCGAGAAGCATAATGTGGACAGGCGTTCTAAGAGGATAATTATAATACCTATTTCATAATTTTTCTAAGACCTGGCTGAGCAGATTTCTTTCTTGAGGAGGAAATTCTTATTTTTTTTTCATCATTCTTTTGAATTGTTTTTTTATTTTATTTTGTGTTCCCCGAGCTCTCCGGAAATTCCAGTAAGAATACGCACGAAACACACCCCTAGGTTAGTAAAGAGAAAACTCGGAGGTTTTAGCAAGCAACGCTACGAGAATGAAATGCTCGCAATCACAGGTGGGGGCCAATTTACTGGACCTTTCGCTATTAACGAAGTCACGTTTTACGCACGCTAGCGGGCAACGAACAGGGCATATTTCTCGTAGTGGGCGTAACTGGTTGACACCAACAGAAAGAGTCATACAGGAAGCGTACGTGAAAATTCTAAGGCAGCGCGGACATCCGCGGAGCAGTTGACAAGATAAAGGAATATTCATCTTCAAGAAAACTCGATGTTCTCAAGCCTTTGCCAACGAATCGGAGGGATTCCCATACAGGGATGTAAACCAATGCCGAAGCGAGGAAAAGCGGCCCAACCAATAAGGGGAGAACCATTTGGGTAGGACAGGAACACCCCGAACCCTTAAACATAGACGAGAGAAAAAGTTTTTTTTTAGGCGGAGATGATTTGGAGAGAACACGGGATGGAATGATGACTGCTATTTCTGGGTGAACGCAGAGAGGAAAGATGGACTCTAGATGAATCCTGGGCAGAATATCGCAGAAAGAATTAATGTAGGAGTTTTCCTGGGAGGACGCTCAAAATTGAGCAAGATGATTTCCAGGTGAAGGGAAGTATGATGTTTTCCTGAGAGGTTTTTACGCAAATTTTGGGTGAAGCATCGAGTGATCTTATGCGGGCAGTGTGCATTCAGCAGGACCGGATGAGGTCCCAACCATAGACTTTATACCTATAAGTAATACCGGACGACAACGAAATAGATGAAAAGAAAAGAATTTGGTGAGAAAAATTTCATAATTCCCAATATCTCGTTAGCATGATCATGATTTTGTCTCCTATACATCCTCGGTAGAAAAGATAATTTTAATCTCTTGCAAGTGCTGAATAACATAATGTGTCTTATATTTTGCGGAAGGTGAACTTTAAAATATGATTGCGAATATCAAAAAGCATAATGAACTTAAAATATATTTTGGTTTAAATTAATAGAAATCTCCACCGATCAGTGTAATAGATTTTAAGGAAACACAAATGAAAATAAATTCTGTATTTTATAATGAAATTTACCCGAGTTTCTCAAATCTTTGAAAATTCAAAATAAGTGAATCTTTGTTTATTTTAACCTGAATAATTAAGTAGAACAATCGTAAAGTTTTGGTAGAGTAACAACTCCAAGATTTTAAGAAGAAAATAACTTTTAACATTTAGCAAACCCAGTCGCAGGAAAATAAAAGGTCCAAATCTGACATGAGTTTATTAAATTTCAAGCGGCATATGGAGGAATATGGGTTTCCCATGTTCTCCCATATGAAACACAACGTATCGCACCCGTCAACCCTGAACTTGGAGACCCTCCATTAGGGAACCCAACTTCACGGTAGACACCCATAGGCGGAAGATAATAGAGAGTAAAGAGTTACGAAAATTAACGGCCTTCTTAATAATTAATCCCACTGCAGCGAATAGGACGCAGCAGATGGTTCGCCCTCACATCGAGTAGGGGTGGTAATATAAAACTGGTGCCGTGACACCAGGATTTTTCAGTTCTTTGGTTAATTAATATAAAATTTGTGCTAGGACCAGGATTTCTTTGATCCTGTGGTTTAAAAAAAAAAAGAATATTTGTTTTCGGTGGTCAGGATAATTAATCAAGTATACAGAATTAGCAGAATAATGCGATGTGTTTCTATTATCTCCTTCAATTCTGAGTAACAAGATGTACGTTGTATAGAAAAATTAAGGAAATTGTAGCAAGATTTAACTTCAAAAAAAAATAGTGAAGGTGAAATGCAAGTAAGAATAAGTTGCAGGAAATCAGATTATGCTGAAATAAATTTAATTTTCTAAGGAAATAGGCAGAAAATAAAATAAGAGTTATACCGTTGATTTAGTAATTGAATAGATGAAATTTTACAGAAAATTCATGAAAATTAATAGTACGGAGAAAATAAATTTATACAAGTGTAATTCATGAATAATTTTGATTTATCGTTGAAAATCAAGGGAAAATTCCTTGCAAATCAAAGTGAAATTATTTTTGATGTGTTGTTTATTTGTGCATTTGAGTGTTGTGATTTTAAATCGGTAACTAGGAGGAATAATAGGTTCATTGATAACTTGGGGAATGTATAATTTAACGGTGAGGCACTGATAGAAGAGTAGTGATGAGAAGTTGTGGTGATATATATTTTAAAATCAAAAGTGCATTATTATTGAAGTGTGATTTTATTATGTGTGTTGATGCATTGATAAGAAACTGATAATTTAAGAAGGAATAGGCAGGTTAATTATTGATAAGAGGAATTAATTTTTTTTTTCTGCAAGATATAGGATCTAATAGAAGGTTAAGCAGTAATCTTGATTTGTTTTGGAAGACTAAAAGGGAATGTAATATCTAAGTGTGTGTTTTATTGTGCATTTAAATGTGTAGAGGTACTTGGGAGTGTAGACAGAGAGTAGTTAAGTGGATTAATATTTGGGAAAGAGTAATAAAAAGGACTAGTGCAAGAAGAATTGGGAGGAGTAATAATTGGATAATGCTGGAACAAATTTTTGAAATGAAAATAGTGTTTATGGAAGTGTGATTTATTGTGCTTTAAATGTGGGATTGCATCCACCAAGGGAAGTAGACAGAGGTTATTGCTAGTATACTAAAATTTAATGAATTTAGGA
Organism: Macrothele yani; assembly: GCA_039090855.1. Lineage (NCBI taxonomy): Eukaryota > Metazoa > Arthropoda > Arachnida > Araneae > Macrothelidae > Macrothele > Macrothele yani. The sequence goes on along the minus strand of CM076997.1, from coordinate 41,957,762 downwards.
AGTCAGCATAAGTATTTGAGGTGTGGTTCTAATTTCTTGAAAAAGTGGTTATCGTATTAATTTTGTTACAAGTGCATAATTTGATCTCAAATGTTTCTAGTGTATTTATATATATATTTAAGACGTTCAAATTTATTACATATCTTAGTGTGAAGTGCTGGTTGTATATGTGCATATTTTGAGGGAATTTTGTTTAGTGTGTCGCGAGTTAGGTAGAGTTAAGTTGAAAGCCGAATGCAATTTAGGAGTAAGCTAGGAACGTTAATCATCTTATTCGTAGACAATTGTTTTCTGATCATAAGTCAAGTGGGTTAGCAGACGAAGCAGCGAGTTACGTTAGAGTGAATTTTTTATTTTTACGTGGTAGCTTCACCGGAATTTTTCTAATTTTATGCGACTTACGAGATTACGAAGCATATAGTAGAAGCCGTGGGAATTTAAGTTAGTAAGGTTAAAGAATAAATATATGGCTAACCAACAGAACGGAGAACAGAGCAACGGTGAACAGAATTTTGTTTCGGAAAATTGCATAGTTGATCAACAGAACCAGGAGAACGACCTTCAGGCACTCTAGAAGGGGAAGCCGTGTCAGAAAATTGTGTAGTAGCCCCGCAGAACGTACCAATAATGGCGGGAATGTTGGCGTATATCCCCACATTCAGCGGATCGGATGAAAATCTGACCGCACGTCAATTTTTCGAAACGTTGGAGAGCACCGCCGAACTGTCAGGATGGAACGACGCCGTTAAAATTTTATCAGCTAAAGCAAAATTCAAAGGAGCCGCCAGTCACTTTCTTTCGGAGGCCGTCGATATTAGGAGGGAGACCGAGTACGAACGATTTAAGCAGGCGATAGTACAAAGATTCGACGCATTGCAACCGGTTACCGTGAGAATGCAGAAATTTACGACTTGCCGACAAAAACCAGGAGAACGGGTGGCCGAGTATGTAGCTCGTCTTAACGGCTTAGCTTATTCCTACATGGAGACGATGGATTTAGAAAATGAGCAAGTGCGAGGACTGGTAGACAGCACTAAAATGTCGCAGTTTTTGAATGGATTAAACCCCAAATTGAGGCGCACGGTTTTATCCTTCGCCCCGGAAAATTTTCAGGCAGCAGTTCAGAGAGCGCTGGCCGAAGAGTCTCACAATCTCTTATTAGACCGGGACGTTAACGCTTACGATGCACAGCAGGAATCGAGTTCGATCCCAGGGACTTCACAAGGGCAACAGAGCAATTCAACGGACCAGATAGCCGATTTGTGTTCTATGATGGCGAAGCAGCTAGCAACTCATGAGATGCAGGTGAACGCTCTGAAAAGTGAGGCAGAAAATTTGAGGGAAAGGCTAAGGCAAGCAGAGAATTCGCACCGGACGCACGTAAATCGCATTAGAAATTTCCAGAGCGCTAATTATCAATCTAGGGGAAATTTACCCGACGTAGGCATTACTTCGGCCATCTGCTATAACTGCGGAAATTTTGGCCATATCAAGCGATTTTGTTATCGGAAAAATCGGGAAGGAGCAGCTTATACGCAACCATCGCAGCAAGCTCAAAGAGGTTCATGGGACAGGGCACCCAACCCTTCGTACCCGCGACAGCAGAATAACTTCTCCCCTGGCGACAGCCGCGGTAATCAGTATCGCTCCTACAGGAACTACAGCGCCACTTACCGAGAGGACGCTCACGTCCCACAGAATCCAAGGAATTTAGGAAACAGAAGAGAAAACCGCGTTCGTTTTGAAGAGGATGCACCAGGAAGAGAGTGCAATAGGTATTCCAGGCAAAATTCGCGTCCTTTAAACTAATTTCGGGTCAAGATAAGGGGACCGCCCTTGGCCGGAATTATAATAAGGTCCGTGGAGTTACTTTAACAAATTGTTACGTCCGAGGTGATGGAGCACTCCCGTTGGTGAAAGTTAGGATAGGAGATACTCACGCGTTTGCACTCATCGACAGCGGAGCATGTATCTCAATCTTTGTGCTTCACTATTAGAGGAGATAAAGGGAAAGATTCGTATACGTGACTTAGGATCAGCAGTTTTAGTGAAAGGCATTACTGGAAGCACTTTACCTACATCTCAGTGCTATGAGATACCGGTAGAAATCGGAGGAGAAACCATTTTACATCCCTATCACGTTACTCAGCGGAAGTTGCATCAAGATTATTCTCTAATCTTAGGCTGGGATCTATTGAAGGAGCACGGATACATATTCGACGCAGGAAAAGGAATTTTGAAACGGGAAAGCAGAGCAAATTTAGCTAGAGCAGAGTACGGTAGAGGAAGGAATAACCAGAAAAGAAATTTTAAAGGGAAAGCACGTCAGTCGAAAATTCGGAACCCAGGTCTTGTCCGTGCCTTCAGCGGAAAGGACCAACCCCATTAACCCCGACGTAACCAAGATAGGAAGGACCGTCCATAAGGAGCTCATCAAACCGTATTCGGAAAGGGTTATTCGGATCCGATGTGGGAAATTTTCGGGATGTCAGGTTAACCAAGTGCTAGTACAGCCGTTAGAAAGATACGCCCAGGGAAAAGTACGCTTGGGTCGTTCAGTAAACACGCTGGACAAATCAGGCATCATACCCGTATTGATAGCTAACCTCACAAATCGCCCCATTCACTTCAATAAGAAGACCAGATTAGCGAAAATTCAACCAATTGTATACGGAAATTTGCAAGAAGCTGCGGCGAAACAAGAGAAGTATGCAGACAGGCACGCTGCGGAAAAGAATCTACATTTAGGCGACAGAGTATTTTTGCACACCCCTTTTTCACAGCCACATTTATCGCGTAAGCTAGCTCGAACTAACTGCGGAGATTGGGAGATAGTTTCGTTCCCCACCCCAGTAAATGTTCAGTTGAGGTCAGTCGAAAATCCGAACAAATATCAGACCGTGCATAAAAATCGAGTCTTCAAGCGGACTGAACGCCTACCCCAGCTTATAGCAGAGTCACCGGTACAGGACAATATAGAGGTACAAGTACCCAGACAATCGCAGGATTTCTCTGACGACGGATCGGAGAGCACACAGGACTACGACTATCTGGATTGGGTCGATTTTCCCAGAGTAGTCATGCCGCAACCGACAAGCAGTAGAGCAATGCCGCCCGTAAGTCAACCGCCCAACATCGGAGTACCGATAAATTCGCCGCCCGCTACGTCGAGTTCAGCGCGAAGGGAGACAAGCAGGGAAGTACCGCTGCCCTCGCAACATGTTGAAGAGCCGAGGCGCACACAGGCAATCGCGGAACCAACGGAGGAGACCATGCCGTCACAGGATTCCTATCAGGAAAGTAGCAGCCGACAAACACAAGAAGCAACGCGCCAAAGGGTTATTAGAGATCCATATCTACTACGTTCGCAGGACAGAATTCAGCTGACAGCAGCAATACACCCCACAGCAAATTCACAAGGGCCCAACACTTTGGAAATAGGCCTGAATCGCACGTACCCAAAGGAAATTGTGGTCAGCGACTCGACCGAAAGACTTGAGCAGCCGGAAGATACTAGCTTTGTAAATAGAATGTTGAAAAGTCTCAGTCAACCCAGTAATCCAGAGGGAACTCTCTGGTTCGATTTAGCCGACCGCTATTTGTCGCAGCGCATTCAAGAAAACCTAAGCGCAGGAACACCAGAAGGAGCACCCGTCAATAATCTTTATCCACAGTGGAGGAAAATCGTGGCGAAACCTCAGGAATCGTGGGTTTAAGCCCGAGGAAGTAGGAAGAACGCTGGGCGAAGATAAAAAATGGGTGTGTGTTGTGAAAAAAAGAAAAAAACAGCGATGCGGAATAAGTGGGAAGATCCCTGAATTTTCACGGTAAACGTTTAGCAGAAAATAAATTTGATAGGTGAGAGAAAAAAAAAAAAAAAAACAATTTTTATGCGATCTGATCAGTAATCGAAAATAATTCGTAAAAGAGTCTAGCTAGAAAATGGTGTATAAACATGGAAGAATATGCAGGAAGTAATTAATAATATTCATAGCAGGACCGCAGCCTAGTACGTGCATCGCAATCTTTCCAGTTTTGAGTTCGCGAACCACGGAAAACTAGATTTAAAGTTTTTTTTTTGCTACGATAAGGGGAAAATTAATATTAAGTAAGGAAAATACATTACGTAAGTAAAAAGGAGAAAGAATGGGTCAGGAATTAAGCACCCAGCAAAGAAAAAAAAAAACTGTGGAGGAAGCAATGTTTTATTTCAGAGGAAAGACTGAACGGTAGCAATCATTCCTTTTACAAAAAAAAATTTTTGTTGGAAGAGAAGAAAAAAAGAGGAAAAATAATAATTTTCCGCTCAAATTTTATTAATGATAGGCAGTAGGAGGATAAGCGAAGGTAATCGTAGGCAGAATGACGTCGCTCATGCACGGGGCTTGCAAGAGTAGAGGAACGGACGGACCGTGTTTCCAGTTTGAGAAACCCCGTACACAAACTGGCTGGCAAGGAGCAAAAGGAAGAATGGGAAGACGCTATCTTGGGCTGCCATCTTGAAGCAAGAATGCAAAGAAGGAAAATTTATCGTTAAAAGAACGGGAACGCTCGGTAAGATATTTTGTACAGCAACGGCCGAGCATTTCAAAGGATGGAAACTATAAACGGGAGCACAGCACGACGAAGAAAAAAAAATTAATTTTTTCTTCAAAACTTTCTGTAGCAGAAGCATAGGCCGGAGTAATATATCACTAGAAAAAAAAAAAACGTAAGCACCTTCTGCGGAGAAATAGCCGTGCGGAAACACCGACGGAATGCAATGAGATTAACAGCGTATCGGATAATGCAGTGGTTCAAAATTAGTATCCATGGCAGGTATTCAAAGCAATTAAAATACGCGAACCTGAAACAAAACATGGTATAAGAAAGTAGCAACAAACATGATCGACGCGTAGCCTAAACGTCACCTAACATAGCCTAACCATAACCTATCGAAATGACAGTAAAAAGCACTTACCTTGAAGTGAAATATCCAAAGGTACTATATTTTTTTTGTTTTGTTTTTGTGGATAGTAGGAAAATTCAGTTTTAATTGATAAGGAAGGCAAGTATAACGGAAGGAAAAGTATAGAAATGAAATCGAGGTAGAAATGCACTAGGTACATCGTGAGGTTAGAGGTTGAGTAAAGCAGAAGAGGAAATGTGAATGACAAATTCACCAGGCCCAGCTCCCCATCCTCTACCACCGCAGCACACGAGGAGCAGTTGCAGATTCTCCCAAACCACAACTGGCGTCGAGCATGCGAAAAATGCGACGAGGTGAGATGAGGATTAATACGTGCAGACATGGTGCAACGATACCAAAAAAAAAAAAAAAAAAAAAAAGATAAAGCAGAAGAGGAAAATTTGAATGACAAGTTCACCAGACCAAAAGAAGCGTGTTGTTTCAATGAAATCCGTCAGCGAACTGAGCACTGACCTGCAGAAATTAGAGGGGTAGTTTTAGCCCCAGGTAACAGAATACTAAGTGGATGCTTCTACATAGGCTAAACAAGAAGCCTCCGATGTAAGCAAAACATGCAAGAGGCTACGCTATTGTGCGCTCACTTACACCCACAGGCATCATCAGCGCAGGTGTTTCAGATTTCGAGCCGTGAGAGACGGTCAACACAGGAACGACCCAAAATTTTTGGAGCGACGAATTTGCAGGGGTGACATCGCCCAAAGGGGACCCTCGCAAGCATTTTCGAGGAAATCCCCTATTTTCCGAAATCATCGGCGTTCCTTAAATGGTCGCCGCACACCTGCGAATACACAAGAAAAGCATCTGGTCGTAAAATCAGAAATAGCCAGGAATGAGAATACAATTGTAATACGCGAGAAAAAAAAAAAAAAAAAAAAGAGAGTAAAGCACGACAGATAAAATGACAAGAAATAGTTCAGCAAAGAACTAACGATTAAGTTAGACAACGTAAAAGGGAAATAAGCGACTATACGCGGGTAATATCTGGTAGACAATACGACAAACACGAAAAGGGAAATTAATAATTTTTCTTTTAGAAGTAGTAGACGCACCAGCGAATGGAAATAATAGCTGCAGAATAGATAAATGGGAAGTAAATAACCGTTATTTAATTATAATTTAGTAAGCTTAAGAAACACGAGTGATGAGATTTTTTTTATTTTTGTTGTTGTTGTTGTTGTTGGAGAAAACCTACAAGTAGGAAAAAAAAAATACAATTAGAGAAAAGGGAAGCCTGGGATGGAATGCGCTTCGGAATTTCGAAAAAATATATATATTTAAATATGCACATAAAAACCCCTCACTTCTCGTAGGTCAGAGTGAAACGAGCTTTTCGAAGGAAATATTACTAGTTCTTAATGTAAAGTGTATATAATGCATGTGCAAGAGAAATACCGAGGTGATAAGGAGTGATTTCATGTGTATGCTTGTTTTGAGATAATTATGGCCGACAAGTGTCGACAGAACCATTACCACTTTTAAGATATTTGAAGAGAGTGACATTTCGTCAATAAAATGGACAAGATGAACGTGATTGCGTTCTCCTTAGTAATCTGGACAGTTAGCGGAGTAGCTGCTAATCACGAACTTTGTCATTTGAAGGGAGATAAATATCAGTGCACTGTAGCATCTCGTGCCGAACTTTTGAAACTAGGAATGCCGCGGAGTGCTTGTCATGCACATTCATGTGACGAGTGCGTGAAAGCCTAGAGGACATTCATTACGCACAACCATGAGCTTATCGAACCGAGAAATTTCTTCGTTCAGCAGGAACCGAACCCACAAGGAGCCCTTTCATTAATGGAGTGCACAAGAGACGGTTTACACTGTGCCTGCACTGCCGATGCACCGTGCAGTGGAACGAGCGAATATTGTGCACTGGCGAGCTGTGTGAATAAATCCGTCACTACGTGCAACTGCCGCCTGACGCCAGCAGTATCTACACTGATACATGAAGCGGAAGGACTACGGATTTCGAACCCATCGCTGATCTCTTTCACAGAGTGCGTTGGAAAACCGCGCACTAATATTTCACCTCGGCGCCGTCACCAGAGACATTTGCTGTCTGACGAAGAGGCAGTATTTCAAAGGGAAAATATCAAAGTATCATACAACGACCCAATCATCACCAGCTCACTTCCAGGAACCCTGGTGATTCGAGTTCGAGGTATGGAGCGGGTTATCACTTTAAGGAACGCTCCGTATCAGACATCATTGCCACCGGAACTACTAGAGCTTTCTGCGGAACTAACTTTGATTTTCGTTACCACGGATGGAAAAACCCTAAGGGGTGCTTTGCAAATCGTAGGTAGAACAACGTGTAGACCCCTACAGTGCATACTGTGTCGTGAGATGCTACGACAGCTAAAGTGTTTACCCCACGCAGTCACTTATGTAGTGTATATTGTGCTAGTTTTAATTTCAGCGGTAACCTTTCTATATGCCAGGAAAGTAGTAATTAGCATCTGGAAGCTGTTGTGTGGAGTCGGAATAATTCTTTGGAAGTCATATAGATTCCTCAGAGGAACAACGTTTGTGGCAGTAAAGACAGGAGCCCTAACAGGAAATGTTTTACGTAACGGAGTAAATCAGATGCACGAATATTTGGAGAGGCAAGTTGCTCCGTCCAGCGGCGCAACCGCCTTTACACGGACTGGTACTTTTGAGCTTATTTCTGTTGGTAAACGGAACTTCCGCGGAATGTAACGCACATTCGATTGTTGCATCAAAGGTGAAGGAGTGCACGGACTCAGAGGTAGAGCACAACTGCCGTCTAACTACTAATGCGCAGGTAACCCTAATGAATTTGGGGCATGAACAATGCATATGGTTTACGGACCAGGAAAATGACCATACACTTTTTTCCTTGAAAGTAACCTACCAGCAGGCAAACTGTATCTGCACACGACGAGAGACTATTTTACGCACGTGACTACAATGCGTTATCTCAGCCAATTGGTTTGTGCAAATCACGAGACTTGCAATTGGGGAAAAGGATGTGTGCGATCAAAACAATTTGACGCACTGACAAAACAATCGCTAGACTGGCCCGGCATCACAGGCTGTCAGCCGTCCGACAGTGGGTCCACGTCATGCTGGATCATTGACTCGCAACATTGCCATTTCTTTCGAATATGGCTGGAAGCAGATTTCCTGCGAGCATACGACGTACGCAGAATAGTATCGATGCAGTGTAGTTATCAGCTACTAATTCAACAGCACAACAACGACACCGTAGAGACTCTGACGGTTAAGAACCAAGCCACGACCTCTACGGGCATCACAGTGCAAGTAGTCGGATCACTGGACCAGCCTACACAAATCGTGAACACCCATCTGATCTCTCGAGTGGGAAACCCTCAAGAGAGTTATATTGAAAGGGCAAGCTTACCTTCACGACCGATGAAAGGACATATCGGCGATACGCAGAGCAACGAATCGATGTCGAAAATTTTATCTTCGACGAAAGCATGTTTTCTTGTAGCTATTATGAGGACTCTATGAAATGCCACCGACAACAGTCGTATTTACTGAGTATGATAGAACAAAAAAAGAGCGCCTTACCAATGGCATCAGCATGGCATCAACTGAAGGTTGACGGAAATGGCCAACTTGTTTCGGAACTGTTACACTCAGCCCCTATAGTGGTAAATCTTCAATTCCAGAAGTACAAGTACTGATCGAAACCAGAACTGTCTGCCCAAAATTCACGGAGGCAGAAATCAAGGTAACAGGCTGTTTTGCATGCGAGCCCTTGGCTACGGTAGAGATCGAAGCTTTCTCATCGTGCGCAGCCGGGATTGTGGACGTTCACTTCGAAAAACTCACGGTGCACTCTCGTTCGGTAAAACTACAGACGGAAAGACGAACGATCAAGATAAATCTAAAGACGGACGCTAAGTGCCACAGCGAAAAACTCTGCTTAAAGGCCCGAACCGTTACCGCTTGTACCACTTTAGACTTTTGCTTAGAACAACCTTCAGTTCAGCTGACTTATCCTAATATCTCCAGCGCATACTGGCAACCAGCAGGCCCACCCGAATGGAGCAGTGGGCTACTGTTCAACGCCTTCGGCACTTCCCTGTTCGGAGCTTTCAAAATAATCGCAGCCGGAGCCGCTGCGGTAATAATAATTCTGTTTATCGCTTCGTCGGTCATCACTTGCTGCAGGCGGTAAATGTTACCAGGAACTATTCCTCGGCGCAATGGCACGGCACCCATATGAACTGAACGTGGAGATGGTGTTAGCCTACATCACTCCCGTCGGTTAGGCTGATCTCCAAAGGAACTCTGAGAAACTAGCTGAGTGCTTAAGAGATGGGAACGCCCAAAACCGAAACCATATCGCCGAACGGAGGCGCGTACCCGAGCAAATATTGTGTGTCGCCGAGAAGACGGCGGCTGAAGAAATCTGTCACTATCGGAAAGAATTCATATATATATATATATATATACAGTGCATATGTTATCTGTCAATGTCAAACTTAGAATTAGATTCGGTGGAGGAATTTAATATTTATTGAACATTGTTATAATAATCTTACTCGTAGTTTTATGCTTATTGTATGTGCTTATAATTACATTATGTATCATATATGCGCATAAGTTTTCGCAAATGATTGTAATTCATCGCATGTTGAAATGAGCGAAAACGAGCAGCCTTGCAAGAGAGGAAGGAATCCACAGCACCTAACTTTGGGGGACAAAGCTCTTTCAACCCTATGGGAGAGGGAGATAATGTTACCCGTATGTCCTCCGGAATATCGTGTAACATTGGAGGACCATGATTTCGTAGGTATGAATTTCGGAAAGGGGGCCTACAAATTAGTAAGTGTGGGAAAGCAATATATTCACCAAATAATTCCTACGGTATCGCATAGTACGAGGAAATAGTTAAACGAGGAAGAGTAGTTACCAAGTAAACAATTTAGAGAGCGCGGGAATTGGGAAAGAAAATCCGAGAAGCATAATGTGGACAGGCGTTCTAAGAGGATAATTATAATACCTATTTCATAATTTTTCTAAGACCTGGCTGAGCAGATTTCTTTCTTGAGGAGGAAATTCCTTTATTTTTTTTTCATCATTCTTTTGAATTGTTTTTTTATTTTATTTTGTGTTCCCGAGCTCTCCGGAAATTCCAGTAAGAATACGCACGAAACACACCCCTAGGTTAGTAAAGAGAAAACTCGGAGGTTTTAGCAAGCAACGCTACGAGAATGAAATGCTCGCAATCACAGGTGGGGGCCAATTTACTGGACCTTTCGCTATTAACGAAGTCACGTTTTACGCACGCTAGCGGGCAACGAACAGGGCATATTTCTCGTAGTGGGCGTAACTGGTTGACACCAACAGAAAGAGTCATACAGGAAGCGTACGTGAAAATTCTAAGGCAGCGCGGACATCCCGCGGAGCAGTTGACAAGATAAAGGAATATTCATCTTCAAGAAAACTCGATGTTCTCAAGCCTTTGCCAACGAATCGGAGGGATTCCCATACAGGGATGTAAACCAATGCCGAAGCGAGGAAAAGCGGCCCAACCAATAAGGGGAGAACCATTTGGGTAGGACAGGAACACCCCCGAACCCCTTAAACATAGACGAGAGAAAAAGTTTTTTTTTAGGCGGAGATGATTTGGAGAGAACACGGGATGGAATGATGACTGCTATTTCTGGGTGAACGCAGAGAGGAAAGATGGACTCTAGATGAATCCTGGGCAGAATATCGCAGAAAGAATTAATGTAGGAGTTTTCCTGGGAGGACGCTCAAAATTGAGCAAGATGATTTCCAGGTGAAGGGAAGTATGATGTTTTCCCTGGAGAGGTTTTTACGCAAATTTTGGGTGAAGCATCGAGTGATCTTATGCGGGCAGTGTGCATTCAGCAGGACCGGATGAGGTCCCAACCATAGACTTTATACCTATAAGTAATACCGGACGACAACGAAATAGATGAAAAGAAAAGAATTTGGTGAGAAAATTTCATAATTCCCAATATCTCGTTAGCATGATCATGATTTTGTCTCCTATACATCCTCGGTAGAAAAGATAATTTTAATCTCTTGCAAGTGCTGAATAACATAATGTGTCTTATATTTTGCGGAAGGTGAACTTTAAAATATGATTGCGAATATCAAAAAGCATAATGAACTTAAAATATATTTTGGTTTAAATTAATAGAAATCTCCACTGATCAGTGTAATAGATTTTAAGGAAACACAAATGAAAATAAATTCTGTATTTTATAATGAAATTTACCTGAGTTTCTCAAATCTTTGAAAATTCAAAATAAGTGAATCTTTGTTTATTTTAACCTGAATAATTAAGTAGAACAATCGTAAAGTTTTGGTAGAGTAACAACTCCAAGATTTTAAGAAGAAAATAACTTTTAACATTTAGCAAACCCAGTCGCAGGAAAATAAAAGGTCCAAATCTGACATGAGTTTATTAAATTTCAAGCGGCATATGGAGGAATATGGGTTTCCCATGTTCTCCCATATGAAACACAACGCAATGCACCCGTCAACCCTGAACTTGGAGACCCTCCATTAGGGAACCCAACTTCACGGTAGACACCCATAGGCGGAAGATAATAGAGAGTAAAGAGTTACGAAAAATTAACGGCCTTCTTAATAATTAATCCCACTGCAGCGAATAGGACGCAGCAGATGGTTCGCCCTCACATCGAGTAGGGGGTGGTAATATAAAACTTTATGACCCCTTTCGGACGAATGATCAGAGGCCATTGCTTAGACCACTGAGCCACCGGGGCGGCCATTTTAGGGTCGCAAGGGTTATGTTAAAATTAAATTTCATGCGATAGGATTCGAAATGGAAGATTCTCTATGAAATTGAGGAACGACAGAGGGAACCCAAAATTTCTGACGTAACGTTTTCTTGTTTCTCAAGAGTTAATCGTGTGACGGAATGCCTCTCTGACGTCCTGTCACAATGATTTGGATGAGGTGACGTCACACCAGCAGGTGCCAAAAGTCGGTCGTTGTAGCTGTGACAGCAAAACAAAGTAGTACACCCGTGTGCTGTGTGTGTGTCACTTGCACGAAAACAAGAAAAGCTAAGCGTGACGTCACAAATACTCCTTTCTCGGTTGTTGCTATGAAGACGACTTTCTGCTGCGCCACAAAAGTGGAATAAACTTTCAGACGTTCAGTCAAAGGAATTTGTTTGTTTTTTTATACTTCAAGAAGTTCGTGAAAAATGGTTATTCTGAATAAAGAGATATCAGTCACTTATAATTCGTTTCTAACACACAAAATTTCAGTTTGTCCAACGTGTTACGATGCCACTTACGACCAGCACAGTCTCAAAGCATGTTTGCGCCCCAAAGCAAAGTGTCACTTCAGCGCCCCTTAGTGAAATTTTTGCTCGAGGAAATACATATAATGTTTTCAACTGTGGCATGCTTACATGCATTTGGCTATTCCGCCCAATTCCACTTCCAAAAATTTAGGGAGAGTGTTTTAGTATCTTTCAAGTACTTAGTAACACAAATCGTCCCAGGGTAAAGGGTGATTTCATTCACGTTAAAAAATATGAAACAGGAACTGCCCCCGCCCCTCGAAGTATTATTAGGTGTACTAGATTCACCTGATGCTCACGAACTCGAAAAATTATTAGGTGTACTGGCCTCCGATGCTTCTCCGAACTCACAGTGATTCCAGACACAGAACAATATGCAAGTAATTTCTTAATATCCTCTACATTTAATTCATGCGAAAAAAAGCGCTTCATGAAATTTTTAAAGAGCGAAATTCCGGCCTCTCGTTAACTGACGCTCAAAGGGTACGGTACTGCGATGAGTGAAGTAAAGACGTGTCGGATATCATGTCACTGTCACTTTGTCACCTTTACTGAAAAATCACTGTTACTTTTACGACCAGTGACAAAAAGTTATTGAAATTACTGCTAAAAATGTTACTGTTAGCCGTGTCACAGTTATACTTGGGTCCAATGTCATATCAAAATTTCGGTTACCATGTCACCATATCTAAACCAGTTGTAACTTTTTCTGTTGAAACAACAAAGAAGTCGCTGGTGATGTGAGCTTTCTTTCAGCCTCCCCTTTCTCCCACGCTCAAGACAGTTTTTGTTTAGCCTTTCGCTGTGCGTTCGCTCGTAAGCAAAGAATTCAAAGGGATCCGATCGCAACAGTGATTTTTTTACTGTTACAACGAGACGGTGACTCACGGTTTCTGAAAACGCAAATTTGTCCGTGACGGGGATCGAAACCGCGACCCCTCACTCCGGTGTAAGTTGCTCTCCCAACTAAGCTACACGGACGGGATGCATCACTGCAGATTTGTCGTCTTGACGCGTGCTCTATTTCTGTAGTACGTCACACGTTCCGTTGCTGCTCTGTCACAACCACACGTAAGATGTTGACTCACAGTCCGGCTTCTTTACAGCTCCGTCACAGCTGATGTAAACAGTGATTCTGCCGCTGTTTAAAGTCATCGTTACTTCCGTGGAATTATAACCGTTGTCACTGTAACAGGAAAACCACTGTTAAACTCACGTCTAGGAAGGAGGAGCTTTAGGCAAATAGACTCTGTGTTTCGTTTCCTCAGAGCAAGAAGTGAAAGGGAAGGAAGACACGTTTACAGATGCGACAAAGCAAAATAGCCTGAGGCCAAAGCCGGAGGCAGGATAAATTAGTCAGTACTTGAGTGAAATCCACTCCTCATTCTCGGCTATAAAACGAAATAAATCTGTTGGAGACTCAGAACTATTTTGTCTCGCCACACAGGGTACTCAGCATTTAAAAATTTTCAAGAGTTGTATCGTCAAAGACGCCCCACCAGACAAGGCGCCCGGACGTCTTGCTTACCAGCTAGAGCCAGCCCTACTAACGGTCATATACACTGAAGAGCAATTGAATTAGAGATACCTGTCTAGTATCTTGTAGCACCAACTTCTGTCCTGATGACGGCGGCGATACGTCTCGGCATGGACTCGACAAGACACCGGAAGCGTTGGGAAGCCATACGGATCTACGACCCCTGAACAAGCTCCCACAGTTCACGAAGATTTGATGGAGGAGTCAGAGCCTCGAACATCTCTCTCGATGACATCCCAGATGTGTTCGATGGGATTGAGGTCAGGTGACCTAGCTGGCTAAAGAAGCGAGGTCACGTTGGTGGAGTGTTCATCCAACCATTCGGATACAATTCAGGAGCGATGGCACGGTACATTGTCTTGTTGCAGGATGGGGTCCCCAGTGGGAGGTTGAAGACGCACAAACGGGAGCAAATGGTCTTCCAGGATATCCCGGTAACGTTGACCTGTGAGGGACGATGTCACACGTACCAGAGGTCCCATTTCAGTCTACGTAAACAGTCCTCAGACGAGAATGCCACCCCCACCAGCTTGAAGAGTACCCTGCTGGCAAGAAGGATCCATCGCTTCATGTGGTTTGCGCCGCACTCGTATCCTGCCATCCGCATGTACCAACGTGAATCTCGACTCATCCGTCCAGGCAACGTTTTTCCACATGTCTAGGGTCCAGTGGTGATTTTCACGCGCCCATGCTAATCTTTGCACCCTGTGATGTGCGGTCAGCAGCGGTACCCTCGTGTGACGATGGCTTCTGTACCCCATAGCGAGGAGACGGTTCTGGATGGTGAGGCTGCTTACACGTTTTCGTGCACCACCGTTAAATTGCAGAGTGATTTCTTGCACTGTGGCCCGTCTATCCGCTGTTACAATGCCAGCTAGCCGACGATGACCCCGCTCATCCACACGCTGTTGTGCACGGCAGTTGGCCCTTGCAGGGATGGTGTTATCGGATTCGATGTACTCATGGTGCACCGGTGACACAGTGGCTCTTGAAAATCCCAGTGCCTGCACGACTTCCGAGATGGAGTGACCCATTCGTAGGGCCCCGACAATTTGCATACGATCACATGCGCTTAGATCCTTTGTCTTACCCATACTGCGTCCGACTCTTACTGATTCCCGTCGCATCACTCCTTATATTGTCGGATCGCTGCATACTTCATGTCGTTTCAGTTTACAGGGCTGCCCACAGCGCCACATTTGCATAACGGCAGCTGTCTCTAATTCAATTGCTCTTCAGTGTACATATTCACCCACGTATGCAGAGGTTCGGAACATAATGCACCATACTGTTTATGTTCTGCTTTAATTCAAATGATAAGGCACTGGAAAAATACTAAAAAATGCTGTGATCCGAAAACTGATAAGTCATCTGAAGGGTATGTAAGAGCTTTTTCAATGAAATTATTTAGCTACAGCGCAGGTCATGAACAATTTCCTGCTCAAAAAGCAAAGCTCACAAAAGTTTCATCAGCACTCATGTGCTAAGCAGCCTACTGGATTTCGGAAATTTTTTTTTTTTTCACCACGGACATACAATCTTGTCAAACAACCGCAAAACGTGTGGAAATGTTTGGATCAGTAGTAAACTGCGCAAGGTCATATTATTTGTGTTTAGAAGAACAAAAAAAAGTTCTGAGAATAGAAATTCTACAGAATTCTCCACCGGCAACATGATTTTGGCTATCCCGTATATTAGAAAGTAATTGGTGTCTATAGTTTTCACCAAGTATGAATGTAACAACCACACTTGCGCCATTGTCACATAGTATTCACACACTTTCTGCACTTCTTCTTCAGTAGTAATGCATGCTTAAAGTGATAACGATGCAAGCTTGTGAGTGTCATTTTGCTATGCTGTGAGCACAGAATAAAAAGTTCAGTCTTTTCAGTTCTGACACACTCTCAACCTACTGTTACATTGCTTGGTACTGAGTTATATTTCAGTTCCCTCTGTAAAGGGTTCCTCGATACGTCGCTTTTAAAGAGTTTTTGTTTCGGGAGTTTAACCCGTATTTTACCCGACTGGAGCAGATAAATAAAATATCAGCTAAAGTTATAACTCGCTCTTGCAGTCAGGAATGTATTTATTTAGATGTTGTGGGAAAGGTCTCAAGCATTGTCCCGATTTCCATTCATTCACTACATTAGTAACACGTTGAATCCCATTCTCTCGTGGCCAGCATTCGCTTTCCTATTTTCCCATTCTCCCTTGATGATCAGCATTATCTCGGTTTCGCACTCCGGAGCGAAATCTCGATTGCTCTCTCGCTCTCTGCCTTCCAATCGAATCCCCATCTCACTTGTCCCCACTTTCTCTGGCCTCATGCGAGGCGCCTTATTTTCTCTTCCCGGCTCCTCTCTTGTTACTCCCTCGCAGAAGAGCGAATTCGTAAAATCACACTTTCCCTTGATTGGGACGGTTAAGAGGCAATAATGTGTTTGAATATTTTACAAGGCACAGATATTCCTTAATTGCTCCTCAGTGACTCCTTCGAATACTACTTTTTACTTTCTCCTTCGTACAGTGACAAAAACCCATAAATCTACCTTTCCCTCGGATGGGACGCTGAGAAAGTGAGAGCCTTCCCACTGGCCAGCTGCACGGAAATGTCGAAAAATGGCGCTGAGTAAAGAGAAGGTGATTGAAGTTTACTATACTCAAAATTGTTACCTACGTTCACTCCTGTTAAACATTGATGCCCAGGTTACACTACTATGATGAAACATATTTTTTTTTATATTCCTCCGGAAATGAAGGTTGTTTCCTGTTGAAGAAAACATGTTTTAAGATGTATCGCTTTCGTGTGCATTCACACAGTGGTTTGTACAGTGGTTATTCCTTAAAATTAAACCTACAGAAGATGAAATTACACTTTCGAACTAAATCGGACTTGAAATATCTTTGTAACATATTAAATGTTTTTTACGTGTGATATCGAATTATTTCTGTCTAATATCTGGACACAGGCTTGTGTACCATTGCATCTACGCCTTACGTATCTTACAAAACACTCTTGTGTACAATCTTTCATGACTGCTTGCAAATTCTGAGGAATTGTATCATCGTAGAATGTTTGTAAAATAACTTTTGCATATTTTTCTCACTTTGTGTCCTTTTTCATGTGAGATCATTTAAATTTCTGGGAAAAATCTAAAAGATCTGAGCTACTTTTAAAGATGAGGTATTAGGCGGCACGAATGTCTTCGGGAAGAAAAAGTGAGGTACTTGAGGATTATCCCATTGATAACAAAACAAGTTTCAACCCTCCACTCCTTAACCCTTCCATGCAGTAGCGTTAGAAAGTTAAGCTAAGTTTCGCCGCACGGCGTTTTAAGGTTGAGAACTAGTGAATAGATAATGATAGCGATGAACTCAGCCCCTCATTCCATGACTGACCGTCAGAATTAACAGACGCATGTGATGAACTGAATTAAAGAGGACGTAAATTTTTTTATTCTTTTATTTAAAAAAATTGGTGACGAAAATTTAGAAAGGTCGCGAAAGTCCAGTGAAAATTACTATAAGAATTAACGAAAGTTGAAGAAACAGCTACAAGAGAATGAGAGGAATCCGAAAATTCCCACTAAGTCATCCACCGAAGGGTCACGGGAATGTAGAGAGAGTGAAAATTTCCGCGCGCCCCGATGTGTTTCACCCGAATTCGACTCTAGAGCCACAACCTTCCTCTTCAACTGCACAGATTGAGCCTGAACAGCAAGAACAGATGAAGATTGATATCATCGATCCAAATTTTCACAAACATGGAAAAACAATGTACATCGCCAGTCTTCACAACTTTGATGAATAATGAATGTATTACGTCTCAAGCTTTTACACCGGCGATGCATTATGAATCTAGACAAGAACAAGAGCAACAACAAGAAGACTACATTAGGTACGAGACGTATCGCCAATTTTATAGCAAGGCAACTAAGGATCTCATCATCTGTGAGCTCACCATAAAAATTGTTTCTGAAGAACGATTTCTTCAGAAATATTTTTAGCAGTAACTACTGACAACGATGATACTATGCCTCCTACTTCTACTATCATTAATTTATAATTAGCGTAAGTTACTATGAATTGTATATAGTACGGTGTAACTTGGATAATTCGAAGTTGAAGGGACTACAAAAATAATTCGAATTATCGACAAATTCAAATTAGGCAAGTTTGAATATGGGCACATTTATAAATCAGTTCAAGTACTGTAAAACACAACATATTTATTCATAATATACAAATAGAAAGTACAGTACGGTATATTTATATATTGTTTGTAAAAAAACCCGTTAAATTTTGGCTTGCTTCTTAGAATTTATGTTATCGGTAAGTCTAAATTCCTCAAGTTTATCGAGTGAATGAAATAGAGAGTCACTTACATTCTGCTGTCCCTCAACAAACTTCCTTAACTGCTGGAGGCGAAACAAGGCCTCTAATGAAATTGAAAGGCGCTCTTAAGGAAGTTCTGGCCGTTTCAGTTCTTTATCTTAAGATACACAGCAGGTCTTATTATTCATAACATCAGCCAAGATCTCATCATCTGTGAGCTCACCACAAACAGCTAAATTGTCTCAACGCTCATAAAAGCCTCATACGGTACATCACAGCCTGCGTCTTCCCATTACTTCACAGTGGGTATGATCTCAGCACCATTATCTTGATGTAGTTGAGACTCATCATCAGGATGCTGGAAACCTGCTTTTCGGAAACAGTTGGCTATAGTTTCAGGTTTGACTTTTTGCCATGCACTGCGAGTCATGCGACCAGTTTGTAGAAGGTCGATTTTGAAGCTATCTTGTGTATCGATACCTGATATACTGTAATTGTCTGGACTACTTGGCGTAAGTAGAAGTGCTTAAAATTGTTAATCACACACCTTGAAGTCATATTCGGCGGAAATAACAAAACCTTTACATTTTGCAGCTCAGGTATGGTGTTATGTGCTGTACAGATGTCCATAAACAACAAGATAGTTCTGTTTTCTTTCTGAAACTTTTTATATATATTTTAGAAGCCATTTTTCAAAGACGTCACTCGTTATCCACGCTTTTTCATTTGCTTGATATTCATCTGGCTTAGATTTTACATTTTTGAAGCAGCGGAGGTTAGCTGATTTGCCAATCATTAATAAAGGAAGTTCCTGCGATCCATTCAGATTAGCTCCGACTAAAATCGTTACCCGTTCCTTGCTAGGTGTTCCACCACTGCAGTGCTCACCCTTGAAGGCTATAATGTTTTCTCTGGGGTATATTTGAAAAATAAACCTGTTTTGTTGACATTGAAAATGTCTTTATGAGTAGTGTTCCCAATCATTTCTAAAAGTTCTCCCTTCCACTCGTTAGCTGCTTCCAGGTTAACATCTGCACTTTCCCCACAATTTTTTTTTTAAAATGTCATTTTTTTCCTTAAATCCATCAAGCCAACCAGTATTGGCCTTAAAAAAAATTTCCCAATTTAGTGGCAAATTCTTCAGCTTTAGCTCTAATTAGGGTGCCACTTCGTGGAATGCTTTTACCATATGCCTGCTTAAACCACTTCAACACGCTCTCATCAACATCGGGATTGTCCAGTCCTCTTACCTTTTTCCTTTCCCCACCACTATGCCGAGTCCCAAGAACATTCAAAATTTTATCCTTATTTTTCAGGTAAGTGGATAACGCATTGGGAGGAATCTCAAAGTTCTTTGCAATCTGAGCCTTTGTTTTTTTATTCCTTTTCCACTTCATGAATGACGCCCGCATTTTGAGCTAAAGTCAATGTATTGTACTCACCACTGGTTGGTTTACACAAAGACATGATGAAAAACTTAGGTACCGCAGGTTACAGCACTACTCATAAACACAAATAGACATTAAAACAACCGGAGCACCAAGGTTACATTGTTCATCTCCGGTAAATGCAATCAAACTAAGCAGCTACTGTTACAGCCTACAGCGGAAGTGCCGTGAGCTTGACACCGGGTTGGTTCCCCTTCCCGCCACTCGCAACCAGTTGCATGACAACAGTTGTCAGGTTAACCTAGACAGGGAACAATTGGCGCTTGTGACCTCGACCTCGTAACAAACACTCGGAACTTCATCCAGAACAGTACGTACCCATTTTAAAAGGTAATTGTTGAAAATATGAGATTACGAAAATGAGGGTTTCGAATTAAATAACAAAAAGTTCGAATTAAAGGTTGTTTATTTTTACATTTGTATAGAACATTCAAGGGACCAAATGAAAAATTCGAATTATAAACGTTCGAATTAGACAGGTTACACATTGTATAAGTTGTTTTTAAGTAAATAAAGTAAAACATTTCTTTCTTAAAAATTTTATATCTGAAAAAAAATCAAAGGACACAGTAGGAATTGCGCCACAACCGACAAGGTAGAGTTACATCAACTGTCCTTCGATACTTTAAGGACGTAGAACTAGTGATGTAGTGCCATAAAATAGTGAAAGTTGCCGTAGTTTTACGTTGTGGGTTGCGGCACAGTTGCTACTGTGCCCCTTTGATTGTTTTTCCTTTTATCGTTTGTGAGAGTGACTAACTTTTAAAATTCTCAGCAACTTTGCTGCAGATATTTATGTATTTATGTTCAATATGTAACACTAGATGCTTCGCACCCAGCACGAGTCGATTCTTTAATATATATATATTTGTGTAATTAAACGCAGCGTCTTCCAAATCCAGTAACTACAAAAAGATCGTTTACTGCCTTTTCATAAATGCCCATGCCATCCCTAAATCTTTTAGAATTGATGTTTTCATGCGCAGACCAGATAGTTAATGGCTTTGCTGATTAGCATCACAACACACTCATGTGAAACACATGTTTAAACTTTTTGCTGCGTTTTTAGTTCGAAATTTAGAACGCAGAAACTGGAATTTCATGTGAAATGAAGAAAATCTGTTGTGCGGCTGAGAACCGTAGCTTGCTTGTCTTCAAAGTTGGGACCACTTAAATACAGAAGGTACAGAACACTTCATTATACTAAAAGTTTTATTCTTCGTTGTCCAAGAAATATTCAGTTGTTTTTGTCACTTTATCTAATTGTTTATTTGCCGCATTTCGACTTTATAACAAAGGGCTTTCTCAGACAGGATTTTTTGGATTAGGTGTCAGAATTGCATTTAAAACACGCTAACATGCTATGTCTCATGTAAACCGATGAGCCATTACATTATGACCACCTACCTAATAAGCCGAAGGACCCCCTCTAGCTCGCAATACAACAGTGGCGCCGTTCTGTCTCCAGGCGCGCATATTTCTCTAGGCTGGGCTTGGGGTGGTCATAATGAAATGGCTGATCAGTATAAGTAATTGACGTTACACACTAAACTCAGTCTGTGAGCGTAGCTAAAATTGTTATACAAGAAATCTGTCATAATCAGCGAACATAAAAGAGACGCTATTGAATGTAGAACATCTACATCTCTCCCCAGAGAAGTGAATTTCATGCCCGCAATGCCTATGTAGGACAGTATTGGAAAAAGTTGGAAAAAAAGTATTTACCTACTCCAACTTAAAAAACCCTGGAAATTAACTCTAGCTGTATCACCTGTCCTTTTCCCTCCAAAATGCCATGTACACAGTATCTGCCTATCCTTTTTCTCCAAAATGCCTAAACACAGTATCTACCTATCCTTTCCCCCCTCCAAAATGCCATGTACACAGTATCTACCTATCCTTTTTCTCCAAAATGCCTAAACACAGTATCTACCTATCCTTTCCTCCCTCCAAAATGCCATGTACACAGTATCTACCTATCCTTTCCCCCTCCAAAATGCCATGTACACAGTATCTACCTATCCTTTTTCTCCAAAATGCCTAAACACAGTATCTACCTATCTTTTCCCCCTCCAAAATGCCATGTACACAGTATCTACCTATCCTTTTTCTCCAAAATGCCTAAACACAGTATCTACCTATCCTTTCCCCCTCCAAAATGCCATGTACACAGTATCTACCTATCCTTTTTCTCCAAAATGCCTAAACACAGTATCTACCTATCCTTTCCTCCTTCCAAAATGCCATGTACACAGTATCTACCTATCCTTTCCCCCTCCAAAATGCCATGTACACAGTATCTACCTATCCTTTTTCTCCAAAATGCCTAAACACAGTATCTACCTATCCTTTCCTCCTTCCAAAATGCCATGTACACAGTATCTACCTATCCTTTCCCCCTCCAAAATGCCATGTACACAGTATCTACCTATCCTTTTTCTCCAAAATGCCTAAACACAGTATCTACCTATCTTTTCCCCCTCCAAAATGCCATGTATACAGTATCTACCTATCCTTTTTCTCCAAAATGCCTAAACACAGTATCTACCTATCCTTTCCCCCTCCAAAATGCCATGTACACAGTATCTACCTATCCTTTCCCCCTCCAAAATGCCATGTATACAGTATCTACCTATCCTTTTTCTCCAAAATGCCTAAACACAGTATCTACCTATCTTTTCCCCCTCCAAAATGCCATGTACACAGTATCTACCTATCCTTTTTCTCCAAAATGCCTAAACACAGTATCTACCTATCTTTTCCCCCTCCAAAATGCCATGTATACAGTATCTACCTATCCTTTTTCTCCAAAATGCCTAAACACAGTATCTACCTATCCTTTCCCCCTCCAAAATGCCATGTACACAGTATCTACCTATCCTTTTTCTCCAAAATGCCTTAACACAGTTTCTACCTATCCTTTTCCCCTCCAAAATGCCATGTGCCCAACCAAAACACCGTGACTTCGAATTCATAATATGCTCTTATTTAATCATCCTTATTTGTTTTGTCAAATCATATTCATATTTAAATTGTACTGTTTTAGTGTTCAGTTTGTTCGCCTGCTTGTTAGTCTTGAAAAAGTAATCTGTCGCTGACCGAAAGCTTGGCAACGTTTAATTCCTTAAAACTGATAGTTCTATTAGTTTTTTATTAGTTTTTTACAAAGTGTCAAGTGCTGTTAGCATTCAGTAATTATCGTTATTCTCATGATGTGTTTTTATTCCTGTGGGATTATTTCTAAAATTTAAGATTTTGTTTTTGTTTTGGTGTGATCAATTTCATATACATACAGTATTTATTGATGAAATGTATCAGTTTTTTAGATTGTTCTGTTGCATGTCGCAAAATTTGAATAAGTTCATTTATGCACTCCTGAGCATGGTTTCAAAAACATTACTCAAATTAGAGGCTATCGTGTATATAATATAATACAATACAGGTCTTTTGCTTTGAAATCTGAATGAGATCTTTGAGTTTTAGATGGACGAGATATGAGGTTGTTATGCAATATAAATGTCATTGAGAATCTCACACTTTGATATGGTTGAAGTAGCAGCAAAGAAAGAGAATAAAGAAACTACATCACCTGTTAGCTTAATGACCGCGTGCTTGATATTATTTTTCTGAATAAATACTGGGAGAAAAAACATTCCGGTGTACCGATAGTTAAAGCGTGATGCAAGTAACGATAAATAAAAATTAGAAAACGATGATTCGCGAATTCAGGTGAATTGAATTCATATTTCTACGTATATTCAATTTAAATAAATTTGGTTCCTCGATTTGGATATACAGGGTGATTCATAAAGAAGTATGCAGTTTCCAGATGCTGTAAAACAGTAGCAGTGGAAGACACGAACCACAACTGTGAACCGTTAGCTAGATATACTCATAAAGTTTGTGTACCGCTACTGAAGGAAGTGACGTAGGCGATAGCGCGCGTGTCACGTGACTAGTCTGTGAAAATGGCTGCGTCTGCAGTGAAGAAGGCGTTTTGTGTTCTTGAATTGAGCAAAACGGAATCTGTATCTGTTGTGCAACGGCATTTTCGATCACGATTCGGAAAAGAATCTCCAACCAGAAAATCTATCTACGATTGGCATAAAAAAATTTGAAACTACTGG
Organism: Macrothele yani; assembly: GCA_039090855.1. Lineage (NCBI taxonomy): Eukaryota > Metazoa > Arthropoda > Arachnida > Araneae > Macrothelidae > Macrothele > Macrothele yani. The sequence goes on along the minus strand of CM076997.1, from coordinate 41,934,034 downwards.
CTGTTTGTACAAACTTAAAAGTCCTGGACCACCGCGTGTATCGGAAGAAGTCGTCGATAGTGTTTGCACCACCATTCGACGAAGCTCGGGAAAATCAACGTGGCGGTTGAGTCGTGAAGTGCAGATTTCACAGCCCACTGTCAGGAGAATTTTGAAAAATAAGCTGAAAACGATTCCATACAAAGTGCAGATGTTGAACATCTTCCTCGGTGATGGATTAGACGAGCCGCTGACTACAACATGCCACAGACCCAAAGACCACCCAGAAGTCCTGACTTAGCATATTGTGACTTTTTCCTGTGGAGGCACGCAAAGGACAAGGTATTCGCCCCTCCCCTTCTTGTTGATCTAGCGGAGCTCAAACAGCGTATGACAGCCACTGTCACTGCACGTGATTCAGATATTTTACCTCGCGTTTAGGCGGAAATGGATTACCGACTCGATGTGTGTCGTGTGACTAAGGGTGCACACATAGAACATCTGTGACTGTCTCTAAAAAAATTGAAACATTCCTCTACAATTCTGTTACAGGTAACATAAAATATCTTACATTGTTCTTGTTTTATAGTGCGTTGAAACTGTATACTTCTTTATGAATCACCCTGATGAAGCGTCGAAAATTCCAACTATTCGGGACCACTGGTAGTTCGGATTCTCGATGTGTTGGGATTATCGAACACATAAAGAAATACAAGATGATCAAAGCCACGTAAGAAATACAAGATGCAATAGCGATGTATTCTGTCCGTGTAGCTTAGTTGGGAGAGCAACTTACTCCGAAGTGAGGGATCTCCGTTACAGAAAAATGTGAGTTTTCACACTCTGCTTTTTTTTTTTTTTTTTTTTGGTTGGAGATTTAACGACCACCGTGAGCAACTCAATGGGCTATAAGCAGTCGCCAGTCCCTAATTTAGGGTCACTGGTTCCAGGGAAGGGAGAGAGCCAGTGCCGTAAGACAAACACAACATCCATGCCTGACCGGGATTCGAACCCGGACTCCTTTCGGACGAATGATCAGAGGCCATCGCTTAGACCACTGCGCCACCGGGGCGGCTCGCACTCTTTCAACGGTCGTGCAAGTTCTTCATGGCTCTGCGGAACTGAGCTTGTGGAAACCTCTCTTTTTCCGCCCCGGTAGCGCAGTGTTCTAAGCGATTCCGGACAACATCCCTATAGTAGCGTCGAGCATTCATGGCTCCTTTTGGAAGCACATAGAGGTCTCTGCGTCCACCTAACAAGATGCTACCTCAAGCCAGCACGCTACCATCACCATAAGTGTCTCTTTCACGGATCGTAGAAGGATAAACGCGTCTTCCACGTTCTCTGCAGGTACATATTCTCAAAATATCTAACGAGAACAAACAATTTTTACATAAGAGCCCAGAACGTCAAAAGGAAGGTGGTTTTTTTTTAGACTAGATCACTATGCGCTATCTGAGTAAATTCTGAAACGCAGCAAATTACACCTCCTTCTGTTTCGCCGCCAATGCATACCCTAAGAAGAGCGGTCACACTTTTCTCTTTTTCAACTCTTCAACAGCAGTCAAACGCACGGTACTTATACTGAGGCGAAGCTCATTTGCTGTCATTTGGTTAGACAGGCGACGATTTTTGATTCACAGCTGCCGAACTTTGTCGATGCTGGAGTCCGTAGGGTAGTCAAACGGACTAACACGTAGTACTGAATATCATCCCTCCATGATAAAATGAGCGTTAGATCGTGATATTGCTTTATGTTCATAAGCTGCACGCATCATTTCAACTGTTCCAATTGCACTCTTTCCGAGTCTTAAACAAAATTTGGTTTCCCCTCTTTGCTCAGTATTTGAATCAGTGACAATGTGGTATCACTGCAGCAAGTTAAACAGAACTTTCCAGTACAACCGCTTTGTGCACATTGCTGAAACTGGGAACCTTTCCAGATTCAGCTATAATAGTGAATAGTTCCAAGAGTGGCTGGTGGATTGGAAACAGTAGTATCGATTAAACAAAATTAGTCCTAAAACTTTTCAGAGACATCTTGTATTTAGGCTGTTTATTTTCTTGCTTCGGTTCTCGAAATAACAACGGGCTGTTAATTTTTATGCCTCAGTAACTCCTCATTAATCGCAAGCGCATTCAGATATTTGTACTATTTCTAGAAGGAATCATGTAATTTTGTTTTACCCTATAAGCTTCAAAGTCCATTAATTTACATTGAAAATATAAATACTCAGTGCCTTAATAATACGCAACAGCATACTAGAATCCTTAATCAAATATTTGCAAAATTAATTATTAAACAACTGTTGGCGACGAATTTGTTATTGTGATCCGGTATATTGCAGTAATATCCGTAACTGATATATTGCAGTAATCATCATCATCATCATTGTCAACCATTATCAATCCACTGCTGGACGAAGGTCTCCCCAAGTTTCCTCCACAACGGTCTGTCTTGTGCCAGTCTCCTCCATGTCACTCCCGCATATTTACGAATTTCATCCACCCATCTCCCATGTGGTCTTTTTCTGGGTCTTTTCCTGTCCCTTGCAGTAATATCATTGCAGTAATATCATTACCTAATCTCAGCAGTAGAACAATTAAATCTATTAGTTTAAGTTAGGCTTACTTAGCAATGAAGATTCTACACTTTGCAAGTTATACTGTATAACTCCTCAGAACACAGTATTCAATGGCATGTCAAGTGGTTGGTTTCTGTTATTCATCTGCGTTCCGTCTTTCTTAATCAGGACTTACGCATGCGCGCTGCACCTTAGCATCTTTAACATTCAAAGGTGACCAAAATATCTTTCATCTGCTTAATCACAGCGCCTGACAGAATAGATAAATCTTTAAATTCGCTCTAACCAGCACTTCTCTCGTGTGTCTGATGTTTTATTCACAACACTGCACATTTATAATTTTAGAATCCACGCCACTTTCCTGACGCGGTGATTGTATTTTCAGCCAGCCACAGTTCGACTGCACTGTGTGTTCTCTATCCTTCATACTGATAAAGAAGATTGAGTAATTTAAGTGCCTTATGTTCACAGCGTCTCACGAAAATGTTTTGTTGTCATAGTATTAATGAAATACTTTTCAGCAGAACTATTTCCGTCAACCATTTGGTATTGTACCTGAGTTCTAGCCAAATGAAAAACAACTTTAACAGCTCCTAACATGTGTTTTCTGGTACAATTTAGCCCAATTTAGCCCAATTTAGCAGTGGTATAACTGTGGGCTGCTGTCATTCTTTTCCTTTTTTTCGAATTTCCAAGTATGTTATAACGAATTAAATTAATCCAGCATTTTTGGTTCACGCCGGGGATCGAACCCGAGTCCACTTATTCCGGAACAATTCGCTCTACCAAGTGAACTACGCAGACGTTCGTTCTTGCAGCTATCTGCCTTTATGTCGTGTGCGTCCTGCGAGGCAGGCACGTAACATCGTCCCCCCCCCCCCCTGAAAGAGGGCCGGGGGCATGGTCCACGGGTCAGCCGTGACCATGAATCGTTGCAGGCAGCCATCCGCTGTAGAACGTGCACTTGAGAACTCCCAGTCAATCTGGTGTGTGGAATGCAACGTCACACACATTTATTTTTCGAAGCGCTGAAGAAGGGATTCTCTTATTTTTCATATTTCGCCGTGTGGAAAGAACAACACACCATTGTGAGATCTTGAACGGCCGGGTCATCCGGGAAGTTCGGGTGCCATTACAACGAAGTAAATTTCTCCGTCATTTTTGGTTCACGCCGGGGATCGAACTCGAGTCCACTTATTCCGGAACAAGTCGCTCTGCCAACTGAGCTACGCAGACGTTCGTTCTTGCTGCTATCTGCCTTTATGTCGTGTGTGTCCTGCGGGGCAGGCACGTAACAATGTACAGTAATCTAATAAAGTGCAGCGAGCAGTAGCTCATGTTAGGGTTATATATATATATGGATGGTGGTTAGTGGGATGTTACAACATTCTTCATGCAGAAACTGCTGCAGTCCCTTGGGATATGCAGGAGGAGGATAACGGAATCTTACTCTGTTTTCCAACACATACCACAGTGGCACGAAGATGTTTAAGTCTGGTGATTGGAAAGGCAAAGGAAGGTGTGAAAGTTAGTCCTCATGTTCCTCAAGCCATGACTTGACATTCCGAGCTCTGTGAGTTGGGGCGTTATCATCTTGATAGCCGGCATCCCCAGCAGGAAACAATTCCTGAGCCATTGGATGGATTTGGTCTGCCAAAACTTATCATGCGCCCTGCCAGTAATCCATCCTTTCAAGGTGATCAAAGGAGCTTCTTAAAACCACTATATGACCGCCCAGAGCATGACAGAACCACTACCATGATACAGTGTTGGAAGCAGACAGTCTGGGTTGTACGCTTCTGACGGTGTTCTCCACGCGTAAACACGTCTTGTGGTGGGGAGAAGTGTGAATGTGGATTCATCCGACCACATTAAACGTTCCATGCATCGACAGTCCACGTTGTATGATCTTGGAACCACTGCCGTTGCCGTTTTTTTTTTTTTCAACCGAGTCACCAGAGGTTTCGCAATAGCAGCTCTGCCATGAATATTCTTTTTTTGCTGAGCCGTGAGCACTGTTTTCGCTGATACTGGGGGTCTGAAGAGGCAAATGGTAACAATACTCTTTAACGCGCTCCTATCACTATCAGTCAGAGTCGTTTTCTGGCCGCTCTTGTGTTTCACCGACGAGGTTTTTCTACGAACACTGTAAGCTGTCATGACGCTAGACACAGTAGCTTTCGATACCCCCACTACACTGGTGACTGTTGTCCGGGAGGCACAAACTAGCCGGCCACCAACAATTAAATGCTCTCTTTCGAAGTCCGTTAGGTCGCTCATTTCGTCGTTACCCTGAAAGCAGCAAGACTCTTTAAATGGTTCAAAACAAAGCTATTACAACCAAAACGTGCTGGATACCTTTGTGTAGTGCGATGTACGCAGTTGCATTAAAAGTCACGTCTCAAAGCGTGGTGTTCACATTATTCTGCCCAACCCCTGTATGTATGTATGTATGTATGTATGTATGTATGTATGTATGTATGTATTCCAATGATAATAAATAGGCTATTTCTACTCATTCGCCCTAGTGGTGCAGTGGTCAAGGATACGGCTTCTGTCCATGGATGTTGTGTTTGTCTTACCGCGCGTGATATCTCCCTTCCCTGGAATCACTGTCCCTAAATGAGGAACCGACGACTGCTTATCGCCCATTGAGTTGCTCACGGTGGTCGTAAAACCCCAAAACAGAATAATCACTGCCCATGTTTTTATAAATCATATATCCTAACACTACGATAAGTGTATATTTTTCAAGAAAAAAACACTCTTTATCCATAACTTCTATTTGTACTTAGGTACTCCTTTCTTTGCTGAGGCATTACAACAGCAATTAATAATATTTCATTCAAACACTCGACGTGGATCAGGAACACCAAACAGAAGTCATCGTTCTTTCCACGTTAATATGTGAGTCTCGGAAAAATTCTCATTAACGTGGAAAGAGCGATGATTTCTGTTTGGTGTTTCCTGATCCACGACGAGTGTTTGAATTAATTATCCATTCGCCTCCTAGTTATTTGTTCAGTTGCTGCTTTCCATCTTTGGTGAATCCCCAGCGTTGTAAGGAGCTCCATGAAGCAACCTGTCATGCAGTTTGGCAGTTAATCACATGTGAGTTGTAACGTACTGGGAGATGTGACGTACCTGCCAGAAGGACGCACACGACATAAAGGCAGATAGGAATCAGAATAAAACGTCCGCGTAGCTCAATTGGTAGAGCAACTTATTCCGGAATGAGGGGATCCGGGTTCGAATCCTGGCGTGGACAAAAATGACGGAGAAATTTACTTCGTTATAATGGCGCCCGAACTATCCGGATGACCCGGCCGTTCAAAAATCTCGCATTGGTGTGATGTTATTTCCACACCGCGAGACAGGAAAAATCAGAGAATTCCTTCTCCAGCGCTTCGAAAAATAAAAATGTGTGATGTTGCATTCCACACAGCAGATTGACTGGGAATTCTCAAGTGCACGTTCTACAGTGGATGGCTGCCTGCAACGATTCATGGTCACGGCTGACCCGTGGGCCATGCCCCCGGCCCTCTTTCGGGGGGGGGGAGATGTGACGTACCTGCCAGCAGGATGCACACGACATAAAGGCAGATAGGAATCAGAATAAACGTCTGCATAGCTCAGTTGGTAGAGCGACTTGTTCCGGAATAAGCGGCCTCGGGTTCGAATCCCGGCGTAGACCAAAAATGACGTAGAAATTTACTTCGTTATAATGGCGCCCGAACTATCCGGATGACCCGACCGTTCAAAATCTCGCAATGGCGTGATGTTATTCCCACACCGCGAGATAGGAAAAATACGAGAATCCCTTCTCCGGCACTTCGAAAAAAAAAATGAAGGAGAGATGATGTAACGTACTAGGAGATGTGACGTACCTGCCAGAAGGACGCACACGACATAAAGGCAAATAGGAATCAGAATAAAACGTCCGCGTAGCACAATTGGTAGAGCAACTTATTCCGGAATGAGGGGATCCGGGTTCGAATCCTGGCGTGGACAAAAATGACGGAGAAATTTACTTCGTTATAGAGTCTGGAGAATTCGAGGCCGCTGTGGTGCAGTGGTAGCATGTCCGGCGCGTAACTGGAAGACCCTGGGTTCGATTTCCGGTGGGGGCCGATGAGAATTTTTCCGAGACTCACTTATTAACGTGGAAAGAGCGATGATTTCTGTTTGGTAATAATTTTTAAACTTCCGTTTTAAGAATACGTAGTATATCGTTTTTGGGTCTTCAAATAACCAAAAAGTGAATCGCATTATTAGTAGTCACTTCTGTTATTTATTTATCTATAAGTTATTTCTGTATCATGACTACACAGTTCCTTTTCAAATGATTCAAGAAATGAGTTAAGGAGAGCATGTTATAGCTGTTTTCCTTGGAACCGTAGTTAAATGACCACTCCATTATTTTGATGCATTTTAAAAGTTTCAAACTTGTGTTGCTTATACACAATATTGATTCTCAGCAAATCTAATACAACTCATGAGAAATCATTAGTAATGTTTTTGAAATCAAAGTGCAGTACCCTTCATGTTCAAATAAGACCTACACCAATGTTTACTTTAAGAAACACCGAAATCTGCGTTTTTGATGTGGAATATTATACAAAGACCATTCCATAAAAACTAAGAGTAATTTTCTGAGTTGGTAACAGTGCAATTGGGAAAATAACTACGCAGACTACTAATTTAATTTAGGACGTATCTACGGCAACAGTTATTAACCGTGGCAGACGATTGTATCTTTGTTATTGCGCAGTTGTTTAACGTACGTCTGCATTTCTCTATACAGTTATGGAGGTGAGTGATTCAGAGTTAAGAAGTAAAATGCGTTGTGCGATACTATTTTACTATCGTTTCGGTAAAACGGCTACAGAAACAGTTAATTTAATAAAAAAAGCTTACAAAGATAAATGTTTGGGTTAGTCAACGATTTTAAGATGGCAACATGATTTCAAAAATGGGCGTTTGTTGGCAGAACTCGCGCCTAGGTCTGGTCGACCGTAAAGTTTTGTTACGGAGCTTATTGTTAACACTCTTTGGGAAGTCCTGCAAGAAGGTTGGCGAATGACATTTGAAGACATAGAGGCGTCAACTAATATTTCAAAAACGTCGGCATTCCTCATTCTACGCGACAAATTACTGCTGCATCGTGTTTGTTCCAGATAGGTACCTCATCACCTGACGAGAGAGCAATTGTTTCGCCAGAGTTCAGGTGTGTCATGAGTGGAAACAAATGATTGCAAAGGATCCAAACTTTCTAAACACAGTAATAACTTCTGATGAAACATGGGTCCACCACTTCGACCCCCTTACGAAGCGCGCAACAAGTGTCTGGAAACACACAGACTCGCCTCCTCTGAAAAAAGTCCGCCAAACCAAATCAGTTGGGAAGATGATGATAATTTTCTTTGATCATAAAGGTGTAGTCTAATAACATGTCATTCCTCCACAAATCACTGTCAATGCTGAATATTACATTTCAGTCTTGAAGCATGTGCGACGACACATATCGATTAAGCGACCGGAACTGGTGGGCAAGTGAACCCTACACCATGATAATGCCCGCCCACTTGTGGCTGCTTGTGTTCAACAGTTTCTTGTGAAATGCAGTATTGAAATCGTGCTACAGCCTGCCTACAGTCCTGACCTCGCCCCGTGAGATTTCTGGTTGTTTCCTGAAGGAGACGTTCCGTGGAGCAACATTCAAAACAGATGCAAACGGTATTCAAGCTGTACAGGGGTCGCTAAAGCAGATTCCACAAAATTCCTTCGCCACATGCTTTGAAAAGTGAACCGAACGATTGGACCGTTGCATATCATCCAAGGGAAGATACTTAGAGAACGAATAACATCTATTTTGCTGTACATATATTTATTCATTTTGTTTGATTTCACTCTCGGTTTTTGTGGAACGGCGGGTGTATGTATACAAAGGTGGTTTCCCTTCATCTTTCATGATTTCAAGCAGACGCTCCATATGGGTACCAGTCGTTTACTGTCGTGAATATCAGCTATCTGATCAAAATTTTCCAATTAAAGTATACAATATTCAGTAGTGTTTTGAAATTCTTTCTACGAATGTCTCATTTTTAAGCGCAGATGCTATGTCATAAATGGAGACCTTTTCTTTCAGCTCATGAAGACAATCACGCCGTATCTTGTCTTTTTGTGTGAAGTCCATAGATGAATACAGATATTAACCTATGACTTTCTCCCAATCTCTTCACTATAGTAAAGCATACATTTTTGATAGGACTATGTGCCATGTTTTCATTAAAGATCAACGATTCGAGGGCATCGATGTCTTCCAAATTGCGGAAATTTAAGGCGCAAAAACGTCTTAATTGCGCAATATAAATTTTGCAAGACTTTGAGATTAATATGATGGAATCAAATAAAATTCTACGTGTAGAAGGGGTATGATGAGAGGAAAATTATGAAAACCCTAGGACATAGTCGTCGGTTTCAATGCAACACATTTTCCCGCGACGGGATCTCGTTGCCTTATCTGTCGTTTACAAGTGTTCCATGGACAGCTACTATTTGTTCTTGTAACACTGGTGAGGTACAAAAAAAAGAGTACTTCCCCAAAGTTAACGTCCAATATCTTCCCAGATAGGCTTCATGGTGAACAAGCGAGTTGAACGCATAACCATCTTTAATCCACTTAGGTTGATGGCAGGTCCGTCTGCCATATATGTGAGTGGGAATTATATTAGAAAGATGCATGAATTTCTAGAAACATAGGAGGAATACAAGTTGATCTTAATCTCTAACTCCAATCATTTTGTTCGAGAGTAAACCCAACCTCGATGATAATCGGCACAAATCTCTTTTCGATATGTCTCGTGATTACTTTCCCATCATCATTTTGGTTGGTCTTACGCAATCTAGTAATGCATGCACTACAGATGTCTGAGCTTCTGAAGCTAGGAGTAGAGCACACCATCTTGGATGATATCTTTGTCATCCTCTAGACAAAGTCTTGAAACTGGTTTTCACGTGATTTCCTTTAAACTGCGTTGTTGCAGAAAAATGATTCGCATTGTCACTCGCCGAAGGCGATTATTTAGACGAGCTGTGTTGTTGTCACTGCGCTTGAGTGCTCTGCTTTTCTCCAGCTCAAAGACGCCAGCAATTTTGCAATAGCGTTGTAATAGCGGCCATCCCGAGTTCTCAAAGAAACTTACTTGCACAGTTTGAAGGATTCTCACATTCTTGGTGTTCACTACTTCGCAACAAGTGCTACGTTTTCATACACTTGATACATGGTAATCTTTACTTAGTCAAAAGCGCACTTCGTAACGTTTATTAATCCAGCTGCTAACTATCGTCCCATTGATCATGGAACTTTGTTCTTTTCTTCGTCCCGGTGAGCATCCTTCTTGGTTCAGTTTGCATTAGGATTACATTTCTCTTCAAGCTGCCGAAATTCCCATATTCAGTAGAATATGCATTGCCGAAAACTCACTTTTATGCATTTCCTCTGAAATATCAAATTGTTAGAAACGTTTACCTGATATCGATCGCCCTTGTCCTTCATATAGCCACGATTCAATGTAGCATTGATTTAAAGAGGTGCTGATATCGTTCTACTGGTATGTTCAGTCAAGCATATTTGATAGCTTCTGTCAATTCCCAAATGTTCACTGGAGGAGGAACTCTGTTACGAATGGTTGTCTCAAACTCATCCCACATGTGTACAATTGGGTTAATATCTGGGGACTGTGAGTGCCATTTCAGGTCTTTGAAGTCACCGTCGTGCTCCTGGAACCATTGTGTGACGATACAAGCTTTGCATTATCCTTATTAAAGAAGTTCTCTCCATCGGGAGACACCATACGCATGTACAGGTGAACCTGGTGGTATGCAGTGATGTTAGGATAGTTTGTGGTATCTAAATGCTGTTTTGTAAATATTAAATAACCCAATTCTGGCCATGAAAACTGAAACCAGTCCATTACATCAGCTTATACAGTTAACGCCAGGCAGCTGAGATTCACCGATTCGTGCAATTAACGTTATTCTGGCTCGTTCAGTCATTTGCAAAAGTTTAAGACCACCTGTCAATTTATTGAAAAATAAGATTTTCAAAAAGCAACTAATTACTAGTCAGAGATATTTGAAATAATATCACCACAGATGAATACTTATATTCTTTAGAATACGAAAAGACCGAAATCAGTACTTGGTGTAGCCACGTTTGTTTTTTATAACGGACATAATGCGATGTGGCATACTTTCAAATAAGGATTTGCAATATTCACATGAAAAGTCTTTGCGCCACATGTACTTTATCCCGTCAATCAAAGCTTGGGAATTTCATGGATGTTTTTCTGCTACCTTGTCCTTTAAAATGGTCCACAAATTTTTGATGGGGTTAAGGTCGGGAGTATTACCGGACCAGTCAAGCACAGTTAGGTTTTTCCTCTGTAGGTAGTCATTTACTGTCTTTGATCTGTGGCATGCAGCACCATCATGCACAACGATTGTGCGTCTTTGCACTTGCATATGAGTTAACAGCTTCTCACGTAACATTTTCACATAAAAAGGACCAGTCATGTTAGTGCCTGTCGGTTAAAAAGATAATGAAGCAGTACCGGACGCTGACGTTGCACCACATATAATCTGACTAGGCGGATGTCTCACGGTGCTAACGGTGTATTTTTCATCAAACCTTTTGCGTTTTGGACATGTGCTTCACATTGTTCAAATTGTCGCACTGTTAATTCATCAGAAAAAGGAATTTGGCTCCAATTTTCAGCAGTCTGATTAATGACGCTTTGCAAACTGGAGTCTCTTCTCTTTCATGACAGAGGTTAGTCTAGGTTTATGTGAAAGGTTCATAAGACTTTAATCCAAACTTTTTGCTAAGACGTCGGAAAACAGTGCTCATATTAATATCAGACCCTTTGGAATGTAGATTTTCTTGCACGAACTCCTTGTAGAACGCATAACTATTCACCTTATGGTATTGTAATCACGTGGGATTGTTTTCCTGGGACGTGCACTCCTCTTTCGGTCGCTAAATTCACCTGCATCTCGATAATTCATGATCGTATTATGAATAGCAGTCTTGCTCACATGCACCTTTCTGCTTATGTCACGTTCGGAGTATCCTTCATGATATAAAGTCACTATTTGTGCCCTCTGAGTAACACTTAATGACACTTTTATGTCCATTTTTTGCTATACAGGAAATACGTACAAAACCTCTCAGCATGAAAACCAGAAACAAACTGACTTTCGCATGCTTCCTCCAATTCTATCAACAGCCGCTTCTGTATGCAGCAATGATAGTAGGACGTTGACAAATACAGACAGTAGCAGAAGCAATTGGCAGAAATATCTCAATACCAACAGGGGGTCTTGAACTATTGCAAATGACTGTATTAGCTGATAATATGATTCATCAGACCTTTCTCCAGTTGTTACAGGGCTTGGTGCTGACTTATATTACAGCGCCCTGTGTGGAGGGTTTGTTGGATGCTTCGTTTGCCGCAAGCTCTGTATCGGGGTTTAACCCGTATTTCTTCCTATTTGAGCAGATAGATAAAGTATCAAATAAGCACGACTAAAGTTAAACTTTGCTCTTGCAGTGAGGAAGATATTTATTCAAATCTCTTGGGGAATGTCTCCAAGCTTTTGTCCATAATTTTCACTCCTTCTCTATTTCATCATCAGCACGCTGAGTGCCCTGCTTTCTCCCGGCCAGTACTTCCTCATTCTACGTCGATTTTCCTAAAACAAAAATTTCCAATTCCCCCTCTTTGGCGAGATTTTACACCTCCTTGCTACCGAACTTCTGCCACCGAGACCCTTGTCCTCCTCTGAGAAAACCCTCTAAAAAGTCTCCCTCTCGAAGAAGGAAGTCCAACGGCTTCTAAGAAAGCATGGTCACACCTTAAAATGCCTTCTCTCTGAAAACGCAAAGTTTCCTTTAATTGGCTTCGCTCCCTCCCCCCACTTCCCTTACTCGATCGCAGGAAAGCGTCTACGTGACAACCTCCCTCCTTTTGTATGGGACGGATGAAAAGCAATAATGTCCTGTTCCCCATTATCTCGCATCCTCGCAACTGTAAATCTAACTCCCCCTCAAAGCGATGCGTGAGAAAAAGCGCACTTTGACTGTGCGTTGCCCAGCTCATCAAAATAGCGGGAATTAAAGGAAAATGAATACAATTCTTTATCTGTAAAATGGCTACTGAACCTCACTTCTGATAAATATGGATGACCCGGTTACACAGTCTTAAAGAATCTAAAGTGCTCCCGTGCCTACTGTAGACAATTTTTTTGGTTTTTAGCAGAGACGTCTGCTGTTCTAGCCTATTTCTGCCAGTGTACGGCTGGCTGTGCATTTTGCTGTGTATCCCGATACTATTGTCGTGCTACGCAGTTACTTAGCGAAAGGAATCTCACCTGTTCCCTCGTACACTTCTCTCATAAACATAGCATCAATGCCTCACCGCGATTAAATCCCTGACCCATCTCGGACGAATGGTCAGAAGCCAGAGCTTATACCACTGCGCCAACGGGGCGGACTGACGTGGTATCCCGTTTCTGAGATGATTGAATCAACTAGATTAACGCCCATTATTATGCCTTTTTAAAAATCTATCCCATATTGTCGCTTTACGTATATGCTTCGTATGCTTATGAATCCTTTGAAGATTGATAAAGTACTTAAGTGTGTATTGCATGTGTCTCATTGCTATTGCATTTTCCTAATACTTTATTAATTCAGGGTAGTTTCCAGTAATTTTTACACTCCCGGAAAAACTTTGGACAAATATTGAATTCGCACTGGATGATCAACTTATTAGGACCACCTACCTAATGATATGTTAGATCACATTTAACCTTCAAATCAGCAGTAATTAGCCTCGTTGTTAATTTGACTAAATAACGTTTACGTGCACTACTGTCCGCACATGTCGAACAGCATCCTTCACTTCACACAGATTGAATTGCATTGTATCCATGAGTCTCATATCTCGTTCGAGTTCTTCCCATGAAAGCTCCATGGGATTGTGATTTGGGACTGAGGAATCCAATCAAGCAAAGAAAAGTCTCCATGATCTTCTTGAAGCAATTCTGAGAATAACCGTGGCGCATTTTTTCGCTGGAAGTACATATGACCACGGGAGTACAGAGTGGCCATGTTTGGATGAATTGATCAGCAGCTACGTTTAAATACGCTCTAGCACTGAGTCATAGGTCAAGTCAAAACAAAACCTCTTATGAAAGCATCGCCTACACCATTATTCCGTATCCACCAACCTGAAAATCGTACCTGTGCAAGGTGGCCCCATGCTTTGATGCTGTTTTTGCTAAATTATCATTCCCTCACCGGCATGATATATTTGAAAATGCAATTTGTCAGGTCACATGACTCTTTCCCAATCATTTTGGTAGCACCTTCGATGCACACTTTTCCACTGGAGATATTTATTCTTGTTCACTGTTCACAGACAAAGGCATCGCTCTTTCCACGTTTTTCTTTAATTAACACATAGCAACCGAAAAATTGTATTTCGCTGGGATCAAACCCAAGATCTCTCGATAACTAGCCGAGTGCGTTCGCCTTACACTACGGCGCTAACAATCCACGGTGCTATGTGTGACGTCACACATAGAACCGTGGATTGTTGGCACACTGTCAGCATTTCACTTCACAAATCTGTAAGGATGGGCTCAGCAACTGAGACGTCTCTATATGGTTGGGCTTAAAGGCACAAGCTACTTAATTATAGCTAATAAATCCAAAGGGTGAGAGAAATGGTAAAAAACTTTCAAATACGTAGAGACAATGTAAACAGACAAAGTCATTGCTCTATCCACGTTTTTCTTTAATTAACACACAGCAACCGAAACATTGTATTTCGACACCGCTGGGATAGAACTCCAGATCTCTCGATAACTAGCCGAGTGCGTTTGCCTTACGCTAGCGGTGTCGTAATGCAATTTTTTGGTTGCTCTATGTTGATTAAAGAAAAACGTAGAAGAGCGATGACTTTGTCTATTTACATTGTTTCCACGTATTTGGAAGTTTTTCACCATTTCTCTCGCCCTGTGGATTTATTATTAGGTGTGCAACTTAATTCTCGGCCCCTAACCGCAAGCGATCATAGAACGTTGGCAAATGCAAATAGCTGTGTGCGATAATAGCTGATTGCAGCGCCATCCAACAGCTTTCCAGGCAACCGTAACCACTCACAGCTGTAGTGACAGAAGGAACGAAAGTTGACTGTGAAACAATGTCGTTCGAGAAGCAAGAAGCAACATTTGAGGCGCTGCCTCCTGTTCGCGTTTCAGCTGAAGAAAAGTGCCGCGGAAGCCCAGAAAATGATCTGTGCTGCTTTGGGTGAGGCTGTTGTGTCCTACAGTACGTGTAAGAAGTGGTTCCAGCGGTTTAAGCAGGGAAATTTCGATCACCGTGATGCAGAATCTCCGGCACAGCCACAGAAAGTTGACGACGAGGAACTGGAACAACTGTTGGACGCGGATCCCTGTCGCACACAGTCAGAGCTCGCCCAGGAACTCGGAGTAACATGGAAAGCCATTGCAAAGCACCTGCACAAGCTTGGACGGATTCACAAGGAGGGCCGTTGGGCGCCCCACCAACTCACAGCTGCGAACATGTCTAGGCGCTACGATGTTGCTGTGTCCTTGCTCTCCAGATTCAAGAACAAGGATTTCCTCCACAAGATTTTGACCGGTGATGAGAAGTGGATCCTTTACGATACTCCTAAGCGTCGCAAATCGTGGGTTTATCCATGTCAGCCTACCGCCAAACCGAATATCCATGCCAGGAGGTTGTTGCTGTGCATATGGGGGGATCGGCGCGGTGTCGTACACTGTGAGTTGCTCAAACCTGGTGAAATGGTCAATGCTGAGCGTTATTGCCAGCAACTCATGTGTATGAGTGACGCAATGGAGGCGAAATGGCCATACACCGGCAAGGGCCTTAGGTCGGTTTTGTTGCTTCAGGATAACACGCATCCTCACACCGCCAAAACGACTTTAAACACGATCACCGACTAGGATGGAAGATTTTGGTTCACTCGGCGTATTTTCCAGACTTCGCCCCGTCGGATTATCACCTCTTTCGCTCCCTGCAACATCTCTTGAGTGACACGCACTTCACTTCTGTCGAGGAGGTCCACACAAGTATTGATGACTTTATCAACTCGAAACAGCCTTCTTTATTCCGCAGTGGCATTCGGTAGCTCCCTGACCGATGGCTCAAATGTATCCAACACGACGGGGATTATTTCTCTGATTAGGTACGTATTCGATTTGTTATAATTTGCTGTCAACGTGTCGTGCCTGTGGCCGAGAATTAAGTTGCACACGTAATAGATATAATTAAATAGCTTGTGCCGTTAAGCCTCACCAGATGGAGACGTCTCAGTTGCCGAGCCCTTCCCTTCAGATTTGTGACGTCAGATGCTGACAGATAAATACACCGTGGATTGTGGGAACCGTAGCGTAAAGAGAATGCACTTGGATCTGGGGTTCGATCTCAGCGGTGTAGAAATACAATTTTTTGGTTGCTGTGTGTTAATTAAAACAAAATGGTGCAAAGAGCGATGGCTTGTGTCTATTTACATTGTCTCCACGTATTTGAAAGTTTTTTCACTGTTCAGGTTTATGAACAGGTGTTCTGTTATTGTAATGCACATTTCACACTACATAGTGGGCTAGCATGCCATCCGGTATTGTCGCTAACGTATATCTTAAGATAGTTGTTTCACTATTCCTCGTCCTTTGGTTACCCATATTTTTTCTCGGGCTTCAACTATCCTTTTCTTAGCGCAGGTCATGCGCTCGCTGGTGAGTTTCTGCTCTCGCAATCATTCTTTTCTTGCTGTTTCTGCTCTACATTTCGCAAGTGCGACAGATTTGTTGATATTAGCACCTTTCCTCAGAGCACCTACTACCTTCCCGCGTTGTCAGTCCGTCAGATCACACATCATTTCCTTTTATCTCTTCAATAAAAGATTCCAAGCTACTGCTGGAAGTGTTCGCGTTAACTTGATTATGTAGCCATAGTGACGAGAAACTGTGACGTATCAGCGTATTTGCATAAATATTCTGCTGTTATTTAATGACTTGACAACTCATCAGATATTAGCAGCTGCAAACAGTACGCTTAACTCTCTACGAACGAGGTCTTGAAATCAAAACAAAATTAGGGAGATATTAGAAGGTTCCATGCGCGAGGAAACTGATTTATTTGAAAAGTACTTCAGGATTTTTTTAAGAGATTCGAGCAAACTCATCGAAAAAAGAATCGTAAATTTCACTGTAAATTTTATGTGAGGTTATCTTTACTAGATGAAATATTTATCAGTATTGCAGATTTCATGTATTTATTTAATATTTATTTAAATTTATACAAAATTTTATTTTATTTTTTTCAGTTTCAAACTACACTTCTCAGAATTTGGATTTTGAAATTTAACAGTTTCCCCGCAACTGAATTTGGAATTGCTATCCTTTCTTACTGGGAAAAAGGAAAATTTGCACTCCTAGTTTTGTCAGATAAGGATAAGCAATATAATTATCGTTATGTAATATTTATTTTTATTTATTTATTTACAAACGTTAGATTTAATGAGCTGCTCTGGCTTGGATTTCATGTATTTATTTAATATTTATTTAGGTTTACATAATAATTGATTTTCAGTCTCAAACTACATTTCTCAAAATTCGGAGTTTGGAAATTTAGCAGTTTCGCTTATAGTTTTGTCAGATAAAGATAAGCAATATAATTATCGTTATGTAATATTTATTTTTATTTATTTATTTACAAACGTTAGATTTAATGAGCTGCTCTGGCTTGGATTCCATGTATTTATTTAATATTTAATTAAGTTTACAAAATAATTTTTTTTTCAGTCTCAAACTACACTTCTCAAAATTCGGAGTTTAGAAATTTAGCAGTTTCGCTTATAGTTTTGTCAGATAAGGATAAGCAATATAATTATCGTTATGTAATATTTATTTATTTATAAACGTTAGATTTACTGAGCTGCTTTGGCTCTCAAGCAGAGAATATATTAAAAAAATCAGTGTACTTGGGACTCATAATTCTCCAGATCTACTGCCTGCCAAACTGCATTACGAATTATGTTTTAGATACTTCTTCGATTTTCTAATTATTTGTATTAATACTCAGACTTTTCTTTAAAAATATCTAACCTTCTAATTTTTAAATTTTTTTCATGATTTTCATTAGTAAATTATCATGCGCTATAAGAAATACTTTTCTCATGTATTCTTCTTAAACTTATTTCTTGTTTAATGTTCAGCTTTCTTTGTATAAAACCAAGTGAAAATCATATACAGTAGAACTCGCTTAACACGAGGAGTTCAGAACCGGCGGAAATCCTCGCTAAATTTGTTATGGAGTAAAAAATACCGCCATGTAAGCATATGCGTACTCTGATAATATGCATATACGTTTATACTTGAAAGATTTCATTAATACATATCAGCAGCGAGTCCTGAAGCAGACATCATGTGGCAACTCTTTTTAAAAAATGATCTGATGTTTGTTTTGTTTTAAATTTTTGTTCCCTTCATTTTCGCCACATAACATATTGCGTATTAAATACCTCGTCATCGCCGTAGTCTATTGTTTCAAAAACAAGTTAGAGATTTCATGCACAATCAGTTGTTGTTGGAACTTTTATAAGCATGGTGACCGAAACATAATAGTAGCATTTGGGTTATTACTTGCTGTAAGTTTAGGGACTGCTTTAATTGTCATTTATGCTACATGCATCGTGCGATCTGCTGTTGCATATCATCAGACTCCACCCAGTTGATCTGCTGTCACATATCATCGGATCGCACCCTATTGACGACTGTGGCTAAGTGTTCTCCCTTTTGCTTTCTTCACTGGCATCAGCAGTGCTTTTCTATCAACGTTACTTCCACTAGCACATCAAGATTGTCCTGCGTTGTAGCAGTTTGAACCTGTATGCCACTATTTCCATTCGTTCACTCCCAAATTGTTCGAAGCAGATTCCTCTGCCTCGTTAAATATGGGATTTCATTAATATTTTTTATTTTGCTAGTTAAAAGTGATCATCTTAGCTTTTCTCACTCTCATTAAAAATGGGGATTTCATTAATTGTGTTTATTGAAAACGATTAAATCAGCTTTGAATTCGTGATTTGCTTGTTAAATCCAGGGTCTCGCTAAAAAAATCGCTATAAGAGGGTTCTACTGTATATTAAAACAGGTTTCGATACTACATCATAATTTTGATTTGAAAAATAAAGTTGATTTCATGAAGAAATGTATTAATATTACCGGATTTTTATTTAAGGATATGGTAGATTTTATGTACTTCAAGTTTTAATAAAACGGGACTCAAGTTTCCGGTCATATAGCCTTGTCATCAAGAGAGAATCATTTTAAATTGATATTATAATTATTTTGCTTATGAGGAACTCGGAACAGAATCATTTACCAACACCTAATAACAGCATAGCGTGTCAGAAAAAATTACTTTCCTAACTGTAATTTGAAATGCTCTTCCTATTCAAACAACTAAATGACTACAATATCGCAGTCAATAATTTAAGGACATGCTTTTGAATTTTAACTTTTAAGTAGAAATGGGTATTTTCATTCATCTTCTTTGGGTCAATATTTAGAAAATTTATAAACATTTTTGGAACAACATATGATAAAATCTGATAATATTGACATTACGCAGAGTTTCCCGATTTGCCGCCCCGGTGGCCCAGTGGACTGAGCGATGGCTTCTGATCATTCGTCCGAGATGGGTCGGGGTTCGAATCCCGCTGGCCTAGTGGACTGAGCGATGGCTTCTGATCATTCGTCCGAGATGGGTCTGGGTTCGAATCCCAGTGGCCTAGTGGACTGAGCGATGGCTTCTGATCATTCGTCCGAGATGGGTCGGGGTTCGAATCCCGGTGGCCTAGTAGACTAAGCGATGGCTTCTGATCATTCGTCCGAGATGGGTCGGGGTTCGAATCCCGGTGGCCTAGTGGACTGAGCGATAGCTTCTGATCATTCGTCCGAGATGGGTTCGAATCCCGGTGGCCTAGTGGACTGAGCGATGGCTTTTGATCATTCGTCCGAGATGGGTCGGGGTTCGAATCCCGGTGGCCTCCTGGACTGAGCGATGGCTTCTGATCATTCGTCCGGGTTGTGTCTGGGTTCGAATCCCGGTGGCCTAGTGGACTGAGCGATGGCTTCTGATCATTCGTCCGAGATGGGTCGGGGTTCGAATCCCGGTGGCCTCCTGGACTGAGCGATGGCTTCTGATCATTCGTCCGAGATGGGTCTATGTTCGAATCCCGGTGGCCTAGTGGACTGAGCGATGGCTTCTGATCATTCGTCCGAGATGTGTCTGGGTTCGAATCCCGGTGGCCTAGTGGACTGAGCGATGGCTTCTGATCATTCGTCCGAGATGGGTCGTGGTTCGAATCCCGGTGGCCTAGTGGACTGAGCGATGGCTTCTGATCATTCGTCCGAGATGGGTCGGGGTTCGAATCCCGGTGGCCTGGCGGACTGAGCGATGGCTTCTGATCATTCGTCCGAGATGGGTCGGGGTTCGAATCCCGGTGGCCTAGTGGACTGAGCGATGGCTTCTGATCATTCGTCCAAGATTGGTCGGGGTTCGAATCCCGGTGGCCTAGTGGACTGAGCGATGGCTTCTGATCATTCGTCCGAGATGTGTCTGGGTTCGAATCCCGGTGGCCTAGTGGACTGAGCGATGGCTTCTGATCATTCGTCCGAGATGTGTCTGGGTTCGAATCCCGGTGGCCTAGTGGACTGGACGATGGCTTCTGATCATTCGTCCAAGATGGGTCGGGGTTTGAATCCCGGTGGCCTAGTGGACTGAGCGATTGCTTCTGATCATTCGTCCGAGATGGGTCTGGGTTCGAATCCCGGTGGCCTAGTGGACTGAGCGATGGCTTCTGATCATTCGTCCGAGATGGGTCGGGGTTCGAATCCCGGTGGCCTAGTGGACTGAGCGATGGCTTCTGATCATTCGTCCGAGATGGGTCGGGGTTCGAACCCCGGTGGCCTCCTGGACTGAGCGATGGCTTCTGATCATTCGTCCGAGATGTGTCTGGGTTCGAATCCCGGTGGCCTAGTGGACTGGACGATGGCTTCTGATCATTCGTCCAAGATGGGTCGGGGTTTGAATCCCGGTGGCCTAGTGGACTGAGCGATTGCTTCTGATCATTCGTCCGAGATGGGTCTGGGTTCGAATCCCGGTGGCCTAGTGGACTGAGCGATGGCTTCTGATCATTCGTCCGAGATGGGTCGGGGTTCGAATCCCGGTGGCCTAGTGGACTGAGCGATGGCTTCTGATCATTCGTCCGAGATGGGTCGGGGTTCGAATCCCGGTGGCCTAGTGGACTGAGCGATGGCTTCAGATCATTCGTCCGAGATGTGTCTGGGTTCGAATCCCGGTGGCCTAGTGGACTGAGCGATGGCTTCTGATCATTCGTCCGAGATGGGTCGTGGTTCGAATTCCGGTGGCCTAGTGGACTGAGCGATGGCTTCTGATCATTCGTCCGAGATTGGTCGGGGTTCGAATCCCGGTGGCCTGGCGGACTGAGCGATGGCTTCTGATCATTCGTCCGAGATGGGTCGGGGTTCGAATCCCGTTGGGGCATTGATGTTGTGTTTGTCTTACGGCGCTGGCCGCCCTCTCCCTTCCCAGGAATCAGTGTCCCTAACTTAGGGTCATAGCGACTGCTTATAGGCTACTGAGTTGCTAACGGTGGTCGTTAAACTTTCAATGAAAAAACAAAATCCTTATTTTCATGAACTTAAGAATCTTGAAATAATGCATTCAGTGTCATAAAACGAAGTGCTAGAAACCAGTTGCAAAGGATATGTACAGGTGAGGATACTTTCCAGAAAAATCGGATGTCAATGCTCAAGAAAAATACAGATGGCTCATTAGTGCTGTTCTATAAATAGTGTTTCACGTTGCACTGAACAAAAAGAATAGAACATAAAAAAAGTGGGTTTTGTTTCTGCTAACGTAATTATAAATACACTACACTGTGAACACTCAAGAGACGCATATAGCGTATTAAATCCGTTTATTTTTGTGGCGTTGTAAGTACAAAGATTCGCCAAGCTTCTTAGACCGCTAGAAGATCTCATCTTTCTAAATTGCATCAAGAAACCCCGATTGTGGATCCGCTAAGCTGCCGACATATTCTTCATATGGGAACACGGAGCAGATGAATTAAATGATTTCATGCACAAAATAAACAAACTACACAATACGATAAAGTTCACCATGGAGCTTGAAGTAGATGGGGCGTTGAATTATCTTGACGTTGAATTATCTTTGATTTTGACTTTTATTATCAGAAGAAACAGAACATCCAGCTTTGATTTTGACGTTTATTATAAACCGACAGCAGCACTGAACCTTTTTCCTCCTGATTCGCACTGCCCAAAAGAGTACAAACTTTCTGCGTTTAGAGCATGGTTCTATAGAGCATATAACGTACGCAAACCCGACTCCCTAAATAATAAGAAAATTGATAATATTCATAGCAAAGGTCTAAAGGCTGGATATAAGAAAGATGACATAGACACAATACACAGAACTGTAAGAAATCGTATGATGTCAGCAATAACGAAATCACCTAGTAAGACGATGATATTCGCAGGATCCATCACATATGTTTCAGGCTTTAGATATTGGTTAAAGAATTTATTACGTAAATACAACATATTGATAGCACTGAAGTCCCCGACCCCGTTTTCACGCATAATATCAAGTTGCTAGGAGAGACAGTGTGCGAAAGGTATATCCTGACAACACGGAAAAGATATATATAGGAATGACAAAGCGATCCTTGAACACTAGATGTAAAGAGAACGTGCGAAGTGTCAAACAGGACATGCATAATGCAGCCCTCACTAGAGAAGTCATGCATTCATCGGCTGCTCCACTATGGAATAGTATTAGAAAAATTGCCCCATACACGAACTTTAAAGAGACTGCCATCAGGGAAACAGTCGAAATCCTATCCAGCAAACTAGCGTGCAATGGTATGGTTTCTACTGAACTACCAAGAGCTTGGCATGCGTTATTAAAAGATGGAAACACATCGCGACACACCGTATAATTGCGTGATAAAAATTCGTGTAATACGCTCGTGATGTCACGAGCGTATTACACGAATTTTTATTGATGTCACCCACGTTATTTTCAAAAATCATCTTTGTTCCTTACGTGTTCCAATTTCTTGCATTTTTATTTGTACCATTGCCTCGAAAAAGCCTCCCAGTGGAGTGCGAAAGCTTGACGAATCTTTGTACTTACTACGCCACAAAATTAAACGGATTTAATACGCTATATGCGTCTCTTGAGTGTTTATTTCTGCTGCCTTCTAACTAACCTTGCTTTCTCACAATGTGAAGACTATGTTGTATTTTGTTATAATAATTTGAATTATGTTTCAAACACAAAAGTCTGCAAAATATATTAAGATATGCTCTCGATAGTATTCCAAGAGAAATGTTGACGATTTATTTGCTTAGTTGCATAATATTTTCTTTCAATTGTAAAAAGGTTTTACGGTCTAAGATACTTCAAGGGAAAGAAATAAAAACGAGTAATATATTATCGAAGTGAAAATATATTATCGAAGCATCGTGTTGATCAAGAAAATATGCTCTAAATATGAGTATTAAATGGCGTATTTGTGAAAGTATATTGTTCTGGTGTTGTAAAAGAGCCTTAGCGACACTAAGGTACTT
Source organism: Macrothele yani (assembly GCA_039090855.1). NCBI lineage: Eukaryota > Metazoa > Arthropoda > Arachnida > Araneae > Macrothelidae > Macrothele > Macrothele yani. The sequence continues at coordinate 41,910,668 of CM076997.1, read as the reverse complement.
TTCGTGGATAGTTGGACAGAAAATCTGGTCAAAGAAATATTTTTAGATGATCATATACGCAAAAATAGGAAGTGATGATGTGCTTTATGTGAAAACAGACTCGTATCTTAATAGAATGTTCGTATTGCGGGGATGATACCAAACACTTGGATCACGCAATAGGGCTACTGAAGAATAATAAGGATTCTAGTGTAATGAGACCGAACGGGAACTTCTTTCTTAAGACGGCAGCTCTCCAAACGAAGTTATAGCAGGTAGCTTCCCTTTTGGTTAAGACTGCGTTGTTAGATGAGAAATCAGCACAGAAGAATGAAACAGACATGTAGGCTGAGTGAAATGTATTTTGCAGTCGCGAAGCCAACTTCTATAAATTCGCCATTGGCTATAACAAAGTAGCTCTCTGAAAACATTCACCGTTTCCGTATCGGTGGCATGAAAGGTGGCAGAGTTGTGGCAGAGTTAACAGAGGCTCTGGCTTGTAGTTGGCGCCGGGCTCAAGGTCGAGCTCCGGGTGACCCATGGGCAGTGCTCCGATCCGTGGTGGGAGCACTGCCCATAATAACCCTTTTGAATATGGTGAGCTAAAATGATCTCACTTTTTCATTAGTGTTTTTTTTGAAGAGGGTCCCCTTTTCCCCAGTTGAATGCCAGCTGTCTTAACGAGTTAGTGAGGCAGGACATTTTCTCTTAACGCTATTACTTTCTGATCCAAGGAAATGGCGTAGTTCGATTTTATGACTTTATTGCTCTGCTAAGGGTAAGTGGACAATAACCTTTGCAGGAGGGTGTCAAGAAATTCTCACATCTTCAGCTCAATGGAGGCAGTTTTCACGGTGGGTCGAAGAACAGTTTATAGGTCAGGAAGTGAGCAGCAAAAATGTACAGCAATGTTCGGCATTAACGAGGCGTGTGAAAATTCAGGGTTGGCATCAAGCTGGCCAAGTGTTCAAGAGAAAACGCAGTAAAAGTATTTCACGCGTTTTCTGCGAAGAGGGACTATACACAAGGGCAGTTTTGATCTGGCGTTTGAAGAGGAGGCTGCAGATAAGATACATCCGTACCAGGGAGAGTGTGCTATGCCTCCGCCTAAAAAAAGAAGGGAAACGAAGGGAAATAGAGATTTAAAATGTCCGATCCCGAAAAGTAAGACCGAACAGAAATTAAATTTTTGGAAACGAAAATTTAGCAAAATAACTGAGGAAAAGCCTAATAGAGTAATAAGCTGAGCCAGATCATAGAGTTAATGACACGAAAAAAAAAACTGGACAAAGCTGAAAGATGTCCCCCATAACTTAACAGAGTACGAAGGGATGCTAATAAGTTCTCGGCCTCACCAAGAAGGAATTGAGTTAAGAGCCGTGAAACTTGAAGACCATTCCACACATTCACCCCAAAGTTCCACACAATTCGCACCGCGTTTCTGGAGTTTCTGTAACATTTCCAAAAAGAAATTTTGAACCCTTTCAAAAAATATTCTGAAGTCTGATCACTCAAATACTGCTCTGCTGCTGATATCACCACCGAATCATTTCAAAAATGCTTCCCTTTCAAACTTTTTTTAAAGTTTGGGAACAGGAAATAGTCCGATTGAACAAAGTCTGGGGTGAAGGGTGGATGGTCTACGCATTTAAACCCCAGATCCCTCAAAACATCCATTGTCTTGCCAGCTTTGTGAGCCGGCAAACAGTCCTACAAAAAGAGAACACCTTTCCTCGCAAAATACCTTTAACACTTTTCCTCGTTTCCCTCCCCTTTTTTCCTTCAACACTTCCTTTAATCGGCACAGCAAGTTTTAATTGTATTCAGCCTTTATTGTTTAGCCCTTCGGGAGAGAGTCAGTCAGCAAAAATGCCTTTCGAATACCAAAAAAAAAACCGTTGCCATGACCTTCCCTGCATTCCTTTGAGTCTTGAATTTCTTTGGCCGTGGAAAACCTGAGTGCCGCCATTTCAGGGACTGTTGTTTCATCTCTGGATCATAGTGATGTAACCGCGTCTCATCAACACTGACAAGTCGCTGCATGAAATTATCACCAGATCGATCAAAACGCTGCAAAACCGATTTGGAAGTGTCCACCCGTTTTCGTTCCCCATCAGCGTTGAAACATTTACGCACCCACTTCGCTGACATCTTCTGCATATCCAAGTGCTCATGAATTATGAACCCAACACGCTCCCTGGATATCTGCATTGTCTCAGCTATTGTTTTAGCCGAGATTCCCCGATCTTACAAAATCAAGTCATGAACACGATCAACAATTTCGAGTGTTGTCACTGTCGAAGGCCTCCCAGATCTCACTGCACCTTCGGTCTCAAAGTCACCACGCTGAAAGTTGGCACACCATTTCTTCACAGTGGAATATGAAAAGCATTTATCACTTAATGTTTGCATCATACACTCGTAGATTTTCTTCGCATTTTTCTTATGCTAGAAGAGAAATTTCGTGACAGCCCGGAGTTCCACATTCGAAAATTCAACGCTTTGCTTTGAAATGATTCATTTCAGGACGCCAAACATCTGCAAAGAAAAGGGGAGCTATTAGTCTGAAAATTGGCACTTTACAATGCAAAAGAACACTCTTTCAAGTTGCAGTGACAAAATAATGCTATAATTACAGGGAGTGGGTTAGGCCGAGAACTTTCAACATACTCCTCGTAAATATATTCTTCACCGCAAAAAAACGAGTCTTAATTTTAGCTGGCATTTTAGTTATTTGTTTCATTATCGGGGGAAAATGGAGGAAAATTCCTGAATTCTCTACAAGCAAAGGCCCTACAGTGAATAACCTTGTAACAACTGCCTATGACCTTAGATGTTCAATGTGGCTTTTAATTCCCAAACAAAAACAAGAAAATATCTCCCATCTCACAATATTACAAAAACGTTCTATAAGTTACATGTGTTCAATATCAGTGATACGTTTTATTCACACCGAATACCTAGAAGCCTAGAGAATACCAAAGCATTATTTTTTTTAAAAGATCTTAGCATTCTTGACGGCATTCTTTCTTTTACTTAAAATAGTTATGAAACTTTGATGAAAATAGATAAAAATAATAGGTAACAAAAATGTAAAAAAAATTGCTAAATGTCAAAATGTGTAAATTAACTGAAAGTTTTGAGGGTCTTTAATGGTTGTTTTTACCTAGTTCGACATTTTGTTTTCTTAAATTGTATCACTGCATTGCGCAAAAGGATGAACATAGGATGGTGAATGTCCCCTTTCAAAGGCATCCATAAGCTGAGAAAGTCAAACTCTATTTGACTAAAAATTATAGAGCAAACTGAAAATGTGTGCATGGACGTTCGCCCGCAAATTTCCCAAATAAAACATGATATTGTTTTCTCTAAACAACATTTGAGTGAGTAGGTTTCAAATCTTACCCTTTGTTTATTTTGTGTGTACAGTCTTTCCCTTTCTTTCTTCCACTTCCCACCCCCTTTTAAAGCCTTCCAAAAATGAAATGCTACGATTGCGTAACAACTTCAGTCTCTCTATCATATCTGCTTACTATGTATCTGGCAAATTTGACGTATGCATGTTGTTGTTTTTTTCTTAATGTTTAGCTAGAGCCTCAAACATTTAGTTCTGTTTTTAGCTACTCTCAGAGAATGTAAAATTTAACTTTCTTTTTTTTTTTCCTCTTAAACGAGATGTTTATTTCTATATGTTAGATTGTATGAGCTTCCATGAGCCTTGTGCTGTTGGAGGCATTTGATTTAGTAGAAATTGTGGTGAGTGAGCTTTTGATTGCGTGTGGCTGAGTCTTAAAGCAGCTTGGTGTTTGTTTAATGTTGTTGCAAGTGTGCTGATGAAGACGGCTGTCGACGGACCGATGCTGGAATCTTGTGGGCTGCTGCCTGTGTCATCTGCGTCTGCTACCTTGGCTGGAAGGTGAGGGTATCCTCCTAATCCCTCTTTCTCTCTATCTTTCTTTCTTCCTTCCTTCCCTTTTTTTTTTCTTTCTTTCTCCTACTTCGTTTCTTTTCCCCATTACTCACATTTTGTTTATTGCACTTTTTTTATTCACAAGGACTATGTATCTGCTTTCCATCCTCAAACAGGTTATTTATACATGTTTGAAAAATTATTCTGAAGAAAATATTTTGAGCTAGCATTTAATTGTTTGCTTTGTTTTGGTCTTTAACCGCAATCTGTGTTCAAACTTTTGCGCAATATGAGTAATGAGTAACATAATGTTTAAACTCAGCAGCAGCAAATACAGCGTTCACAGACCCAGTAAGTATTTTGAAACAGTAAATAGCTGATAAATTTTTCATTCCGCTTCCCTACTATGATTTTATGCCATAGACAGAATAGGATGAAATCACTTATTAAAAAACAAAAAGGCGGAGTATATAGCAGAACAGAAAGATCAGCGAAATTAGTTTTTTTTTTTTTTGTTAAAAAAGCCTTGCACTTTTCTAAATGCTCAGCTGTTAATCGTTCGTTATAAATTTTGTATTCACATAATATCATAATAGTTTCACAAATAGCTGATTCTTTTTTCTCACTTATTTTATACTTGTCTGTTAGCATCTTAAAAATATGGCTTATACTAATTCAAAGGGCAAAAACTTTCCTCGTATGGTACCACAAAGCACAAAATTAAGAAATTTGGTGTAAAGTACGAACACAATAGCCAAAAACACAAAACATCAATCAAAAAACACATATTTACACAGCAAGTGGACACTGTACCAGGACGTCGATGCCCAATAATGCACAGGGCAATATTTGTTCCTCTGGACAGCGGCAGTTGGCCTCGGGATTGATTCGACTGAGTTTTGGTGGCTTTCAGATGAAGTATTGTCACACCACATGTCGAATAGCGTCTTCCGATTTACTCAGATTAGATGGTAGTGAATCAAGACATCTGCTGTCACGTTCGACTTCATCACACAAATAAATGCTCCCGAGATTGAGATCTGGAGACTGAGATGGTCAATGAAGCAATATAAAAGACTTCGCCACGTTTGTGAAACCACTTCCGGACAATGTGGATATTGATAGATGGTGTACTGTCTTGTTTGAGGGGTCTATCATTACTGAGATAGAGTATGACTGTGGTTGGATATGCTTCTTTGGCAAAGATATTTATATATGCTTCGGCATTCAAACGACGGTCCGTTAGAATCAAATGACCTGACGTTTTCCGTGAGGAGTAACTTCAGGTCATTTAGGGGTTTTTAGAGGTTGAGCAAAAATTTCCCGAGCTCTAGCTTCAAAACATTCTCAGTCATTTTCTAAACGCATATGAACTGAATCGTTGCAATATCTCCACGTGCTAAGTTTTCAAGGTCTTATGCTGCACGTAGTCTGATTGTAATGTCGTTGACGTCACATCAAAACCGGAAGAGTAACTTAATTCTGATGTGATTTTGTGCAAATTTGGGAACTGCGTCTCTCCTTCCGTCGCAAAGCAGTCCGAGAATGGGACTCGCGCGCGAGTATAGAGTTTATTTGTTAGGAGTTTATTTTGTAGCTAAGTGTTGTGAGCAGTGTTTTTTTTTTTTCGCATTTAGCCAAAGATTTCCGCAAAAGAGTTGTGGTAGCAAATCGGCAATATGCAATTTAATCATTCGAATTCATGAAACGGGCACAGTTTATAACCGACCCAAACGTGGACGGCCAAGGAGATTAACACCTCAAGTTCTTAATTATGTTCAGCAGCGTATTCAATAGTCTTGATGACTGTCACAATATATTTAATTTTAAGTAAACAATGTGGAAGAATTCTTCGTCTCATAATACGTGGCCAATACGTCATGAAAAAATCAACACAGCAACCGGACATAGCTGAATTGACTGTAATTACAGTCAATTCAGTGATACAGTCAATTCAAGGATGTCTTGTTGCTGTGTTGATTATATCATGATATTTAATTTTCTTAGAATTCCATTCTCACAGCCACGAAACCCTTGAGTTTCTGTGCACATCAAGTGAAATGTGTTCATGAGCTTAACCCCTTGATAAGGATCAGAATTTTGCATGAACTTGAGAGGGTTCTTTTTTACAGATGAAGCCTGGTATCATTTGAGTGGATGCGTGAATTCTCAAAACATCAAAACATACGATTCTGGTCTGCTGCGAATCCACATATCTGGTTTGAATTTGCATTAAATTCTGTGAAAATCGGTGTGTGATGTGCCATATCCCGGTTGGGGTAAGTGGGTTAACTATTTTTCAACAACACCGTTACCTCTAATGATTAGCTGGACTTGCTCGTTCAGTATGTTGGTCTTCTCGAAGAACAGGAACGTTTCTTGGAAGCAAATAATTAAAGTCTTTGAAAGACAATAATCCAAGTTCTATAGGTGAAAACGGGATCATACAGGATCTGTCGAGCTTTCACTCGCTAACGGGCAACTTTTTCAAAGCACTAGAACAACGTATAGACTAAATCTGTAAAGCATAAATAGAACGGAGAATAATTGACGCATTGACAATCCTATGTCAAGATTCACCGGGTCCATCCCATATATACCGGGATTCTCGTTCTAGTTTAAGAGTTCTAAAGAGTTTAACTATGGGAATAAAATCACCTAGATGCATCCCCGGTATAATCATACACCACGATCTCCAACCTATCACGTTTGAGCATGCCGGAGTATATTCCATCCTCATACTGCACCCTGATGGATTCAAGATCTATATAGGAACGTCAGACAAGTCTATTGCTACACGACTGCGCTCTCAAGGAAAGCATCAAGTAATGAAGCAACCCCGCTTTGGTGCGACATCAAGGATATTGCCCCGTGGACAACTGCAAGAGGGACCTGACTAAGAGGGACCATAGAGGTTCTCACAGGGAGAAGCGTGCAACGATTTTGTCTTAATAGATCTACCACGTGCGTGGACTGTTCTGTTATAACTAAATACCGCGAGATATTAAGCTACGTGAGCATTAAGCTACATATTAAACTACGTGAGCGGCCGCCCCGGTGGCGCAGTGGTCTAAGGCGCTGGCCTCTGGTCATTCGTCCGTAAGGGGCCCGGGTTCGAATCCCGGTCAGGCATGGATGTTGTGTTTGTCTTACGGCGCTGGCTCTCTCCCTTCCCTGGAACCAGTGACCCTAAATTAGGGACGGGCGACTACTTATAGCCCATTGAGTTGCTCCCGGTGGTCGTTAAACCTCCATAGAAAAAAAGCTACGTGAGCATTAAGCTACATATTAAGTTACGTGAGCATTAAGCTATACATATACCGCAAGATATTAAGCTACGTGAGCATTATTATCAGAATTTTGCCTCTCCGTTCCAATTACACTTAACAGTTTTGGTATGCACGTTGTTCTAGTGCTCAGAATATATCGTCCAATGGAGAGTTATTTACACTTATAAAAACCGAATTATTATCTTTTAAAATCTTATACTTATTCGTTTTCGAGTTAACTCTGGTTTGTTTATAGTATTTATTTTATTCAGGAACGTTTTTGATGGTCATGAAGACAAAGCGACAAATCACACCGCAAACCCATCAGTGAAACTTCTGTGAAGTTTCTTCAACAACCACAACACCTTAAAAGGTCTCTGACCTCCACAATCCCAGGATTTATCGCGTCTACTCTTTTCTGTGGAGGCAGTTGAAAGTAAGGGTGTATGCAGGTAATCCATCTGACCCGGAAATTAATAAATATAACATTTGCCTCTGCATAATGGCAACATATCTTCCCCTCGGTGATGCAGCTCATACTTCCTAGCATGTGTAGACGTGAGCAAATATGCCTTAAGCAATGAGGGAGCAATTACAGAACCTCTATGAGACAAAAATATATTCTGAGAATCCCGTCGAAGACGTACGCTGGTATTGAGATAAGTGGATTCAAGTGTTTACGACAGAACAAATCCTGAAGCTCGAGTTCGGGAACTTTCTGCTTACCCAGTATTTCTCCCTGTTGTGTGAATCTTCAGGAAAAGAGCTAAAATTAACTGCAGATGTTTCATCTAAGTAACTATTGAATACATAAGTCGCAAGTTTATCCAACCCAAGTGTATTGTTCTGTTCTCACATTCCGAGTGACCTTAAAACTTATTGTTGCTATATAAAAAGTGCATGTGTTCGGATTAAAAACCTGACGTTCCGTGATTCCGTTCAATCTGTTTGATACAGCTAGTGGTTTTTTTGTTGTTGTAGATATTTTTATGTTTTGTCTTTGCCTTTCTTTTAGATTTAACAACCCTTATAAGCATCTAAAGCTATAAACGATACCTGCTTCCTAATTTACTGTGACTGATTTCTGTAAAATGAAAGAACAGGCGCGGTAGGGGAAACATAACACTCAAACTTCATCCAGAACTGGGACTTAGTAAGATTACGCAGATGTTTGCGCCTCTTATCTTTCGCCCACCAGAGCGACGTAACGACATTTAATTGCGTCTTTTGCTGATACTATCATAAGCATTACTCTCAAGAGTTTTCAGTCCTTGTCCCACCTCCTAGCTGTTATTCTTCAAGCTACAATAAACTTAATAACTCAAGACAAGCATAAAGAAATATACTGTATAGACACAGCTACACAGACGCCAAAGTCCATCCAGTCCTTCTGGCAAAAGTTGCGATTAGATTAAGAAAGGCAAAGAGCTCAAGGGGAAGATGTAATCTCTGCGGGCACTGAACAAGAAGCCAGTGCAGAAATGAAAACTACGCTCGCCCAAGTTTTTACTACAGTGCTGGCCTCTCAAACTGCAACACCAAGAAGGACACGAGATAGCAAAGCCAGATTTACTGGACACATAACAACAGATACAAAAATGAAACGATTGAGCTTACAGGCCCGTGCGACTTGCCGAACACGCAGACATCAATAGTTCGTGTGGCCCCCATGGCTGGCAATAACGGCCGCTACACGCCGCTGCATCGAACGAAATAGGCTTTGGATGTGGGCTTGGAGTATGCCGGTCCAGGCTGCTTCCACACGTTGCCACAGTTCATCAGGCGTAGCCGCGGATGGTGCTTGCTAGGCCACTCGGTTGCCAATCAGCAACCAGACGTTTTCGATGGGCGACATATCGGGAGAAGAGACAGGCCATGGTATCAGTGACACCTGGTGGGCCGTGAAGAATTGTTGCACGATGCGTGACACGTGCGGGCGCGCATTGTCCTGTTGAAAAGTGGCCGCTGGCAGTTCCTGAAGGTAAGGGTGGACTACAGGCTCCAAAACGTCTGAGATGTAGAGGTGGCTGTTGAGTGTACCTGCGATGCGTACCAGAGGGATGCGGGTGTCATATCCAATTGCGCCCCAAATCATAACCAGGCGGCGGACCAGTATGGCGATTCATAATGCAGGCGTCATACAGTCTCTCGCCGCGGTGCCGCCACACGCGGATCCGACCATCCTGGTGTTGCAGACAGAAGCGAGATTCGTCGGAGAAGACAATGTCGTGACATTCCGTAGTCCAGGTGCGGCGTTCAACGGCCCACTGCCGCCGCGCTCGCCGGTAGTGTAACGTCAATTGCAATCGGAGCAACGGGCGCCGTGCGACAAGTTCCCGCTCCTGCAAATGACGTCGAACAGTACGTGCTGACACAGGTTGTTGCGCAACAAACCCTAATTCCTGCACTAACGCTCGTGATGTGGCGGTGCGAGCCGTCAATGCCCGCCGCACAACATGCAGGTCCTCTAGTTTGGTGGTGTGCCGCGGCTGCGGCAAATCGCTCACGTCGGTCCGTCCGTCCCTCCTGCCCCCACCGAATCCATACTCGCCTCACTGTAGCTAGATGTCGTCCCACACGGGTGCCGATGTCTCGGTACGATGAGCCGCTGTCGCGATAAACCACTATTCGTCCTCTGTCGAACTCCGAAACGGGCTGGAATGACTGCCGTATTCTGCGACTAGGCATCAGGAAGCTTTCCACTCACAGGTCCGGCAGCACAACGCACTTCCACTACTTACACCCCGCCTTCTGTGCAGGCTTATTATAGTGCTTCTTGGTTGCGTGCCGGTCGCACATGATTTGCATATGCCCTGCAATGCTAATCGTTTGCATGTCCTGTCGCGGGCGACACATGCTGCGAATTTCAGGCCAATCGGATGCTTCCTTCTTGGTGTTGCATTTTGGATGGCCAGCAGTGTAGATGCCTCAATGAAGGAAAGGGTTCTGATGATTGGTGCAAAGCTACTATGATCCTTCTTCATAAAAAGGGGTCTTAGAGGATCTCAGAAAATACACACTCATAAGCCTCATGTAGGGTTTTGACAAAGTCTTCACTTTGGTACTGTAGCATCGCTTGAGAAAACACTAGACATGGCGCAATCAAGAAAACACTAGTCATGGCGCAATCAAGAAGACACTAGACATGGCGCAATCAAGAGAACAAGGTAGAGGTGAATCATATCCATGTACTGAGAAACTAATTGAAAGAGTGAATAAATATAAACTCCCACTATGTATGACTTTTGTTGATTATTTTTGATTCCATGAAAGTACCAGCGGTTATAATGTCTTTAAAATCCTGCGTATTGACGATGCATGCCTTTATACAGTATTATTGATAACATCCATGAAAATGCAAGTATAGAGGTTCAGCTGTTTGAAAACACAGCACATGCGTATATAAAATTTGGAACCATATCTTCCAAGGTCTTCAATGATACATTACGGAATATCTTTCAATCATTAATCTGGGAAGACAAGGAGATAGTTCGACCCACATTATTTTGGCTGAAAGCAAAGTCAACCCTTAAAGCTACAGAATGTGATTCAGGAACTTGCTGATAAAAGTAAAGAAATGGGAACAATGGTATACTTTCAAAAAATCAAAAAGATGTGAATCACTTTTTCAAAAACTAACGATTTAGAGATAAATGGAGAAAATTTAGAAGGAATGCCTATATCTACTTTGAAAAGCAGATTTCAAGCGACATACGAGAGTATGAAACTTGGTTGAAGTGGATTTGGAAGAAATAGTACAGTTTTCAAGGGCAATTTACCACTATGTTTTTTTAAGCGCGTTTAATCAATGCATTGTTCCAGTTCTTACTTGTGGATTAGAGACATGGACCTTGACTAAAAAAAGAGCAAAGGCACAGCTGTAGATTATCCACAGGTTTTGAAGGCTCAGTACGAGTTTGGGATCACAGCTGCTCTATTTACGTTGTTTTTACATAAGCCACGAAAAGCACCAATAAGTTAAAACACATCTCGCAACTAACCCCTGTAATGTGCAGGGCGTCCCACGATTCAAAAGGCACTGAAATGTCCTATTGATGATCTAAGAAGATACTGCATTTCAACAAAAGATAATAGGGACAAGCGAGCAGAGGTTACTAGTGACTGCAGAAAGTAGTTTTTTGTCTTGTTTGCTGGAAAAGAGGAGGTAAAAGGAAAGAAAAAGTATAATACAATACAATACAAAATACAAATTTTTCAATACAAAATTTACATAAGCGATATCTCATTATTTCCTTATTAATAATATCGTTTATGAGAATAACCGATATTCCATCATTTTCATATTACAAAAGCAATAATTACCGAAAACATAACAGAAGGTCATCAAAATATCGCCAAATGGCGAGTTTTCAAATTTAACACATATCTTGAGCTCTCTTAGCACATAAAATTGAACAGTAACCCCGAATAAAAACACAGTGCATTAAAGAAGGAATTTCTCATTATCAATGTACAAGGATAAAGGTACGAACTGTAAACGTTGATCTGTGCAATCAATGGAAAACCTATTGTTTCAGCAAAATGGTGCGATACTAGAACTCTTGTATGATCAATATCCTAAAATATAGATTGGTACCCATGTGACAACGAAATATTTGGCTAACACTCCAGATCAGACACCATTAGATAATTTTATGTAGAGTCCTTTAAAACCCGTTGCTTGTTCAAATGAATTGATAGAATGGACGAACTGCAACAAAAATGTGTTCAAAATGTGGCAGCTTATCCCACAAAATTGTACTTTCTCTGATCTCAATATTCCAGCTGTGTATGTAGAAGAATGGTAGTCACTTTGGACATCTAATATTACGTATCTGTAAACGTTACTCCTTCTTGTGTTTTGTCATCCTGAAGAAAAGCTCCTCTGCTATAACAGAAATGTGTTGTTGTTGTTTTTTGCTATTGTGGTGAACCCACAAAATACAGAACATGGAGAAATGCATGCTTGGTGTAACCGAGAAAGAGAAAAACAAGGAATCATGGATTAAGAAAATGACAAGAATTAATGACATGATGATAAAAAGGAGGACCCTCAAAAGGCAATGCGCTGGACTGGACGTATTGGTGGAAGGACTGGCCACCGTTAGACAATTGAAATACTATACTGAACACCCAAAAAAATAAAAAATAAAAAAAGACCAAGAGATAGGTGGATTAAATTCGAAGTGATGTGGAATGGAATTGCTTAGACAGAGATTTATGGGAAAGGCTTGAGAAAACCTTCACCTAGTTGTGAACTGAGAATTATGTATCATAATGATGATAATTTAACTGTATCTCTTTCGTAATGTTACAGAACCACCTTATCCATGGCGACACATGGGGCATATTCGCCATCACTAAGAGAAAGAGTAAAGCGCCGCCAGACTCTCTTCCAATAGTTATCTGCAGCTCCAGTTCCGGGAATCCCTTTCGCCTGCCAGTTTCTAGCTTGAGAGTTCTACTCCATTGTCAACCTCTCTGCTACCAAGTTGTTTGATGGGATTCATTTTCCGTATCCCGGCAGCCGATTGAACGATTCGGTTCCACAGATGTCAGCGATAGTGATACTCAAAGTGATTGTTTTTTTCACGAGTAGTGTTACGAGTTGTGTTTAGTGTTTGTTGTGGCCATTTGCTGTATTGCAGATGAACAAGCTTCCTAATGTTTGGAAAACGTTAAAATCAAAGAAAAGAATCGTTTGCTTTATGTCGAAGACAAAATTACGAGCGTGTTTATCGAACATTAGGCGAAAAATTCAACTTTTGCGCAAAAAGAAACAAACCGAAGTTTTACTCTATGAGTAAACCTTATACCTTCAGATGTGAACTTTGTTTTGATGTTTGAGTAAACTTTATTTTGATTTGGTGGTTCGATATTTGTATAAAAATGAAGACAGAAAACAAGAAAAGTTTATTTCCCAGTTAATTTATGTACATAACATATTGCAGATCTTTACAAATGAATTTTCTTGACAATTATTTAGAGCTTCCCGATAAAGAACTTTCTCTGGCCTATGAGTATTTTATCGCAGGGGTTCCTCGGGTGTTAAACAATTATTTTAGTAGTTCTTTTATGGCAGAAATTTTGGGAAGCGCACTGAATTTGAAGCTCATTGGGATCCCTAAACCCCAAAACGATAAAACAAAATATAGAGCTATGATTTTATTAAAAATATCATTTTCAATTTTATTTGTTTCATCTTACAGGAATAATTTTTGTTGTCGAAATATATTCATTTATCTCTTTCTGTAGGTGAGAAACATTTCTGGTGTTTCTTTTTTCAATTGTTTTGAATCAATTATTTTAAGTGATCGTGTCAGTATTACAAAAGTAATTTTGCTTGCGACAATTTTGAACTACTGTAGTATAGTAAACTTTTTAACTTTTAGTGTTTTAAATTCATTGAACTGTTCTTTACATTTTTCCTGAATGCATTAAATCAATATGTTTCCTTGAGCTCCACAAGAAAAAAATCTCCGTAATGAAATGTCAGGCAATTTTTCCTGAAGCACGATTTACTTTCGTGGCTCGGCAAATGAGCAAGGCATTTATTTTTGTCTTTTACAGAGGAGAAGGTACCTGTTGTGGTTAGCGAGGCATTTACCGTCGGAATCTCCTCTTTGCCGAGAATGGCCGCCGTCCCCTCATTGCCTACACGAAACAAGTTACATCTTAAGAAAGTTGTATCACAAGTGGAGGGTAAGTAGGCAATTTTTCACATAACTTTTTCTCCTGCTTTCTGTTCCTTTTCCCAGACAATGGATCCTTATTATGGTATTGTCGATTTATTTGTGTTAACAAACTCTCCACGAAACTGTTACAGCACATCTAAGTATTTATCTATAGCTTATAACCGGAAGTTATGTGAGAAAAAATTTAATTTGGAATTTTTGATATATTACGTATAGCGCAACATGCATCTCTCTCTCTCTCTCTCTCTCTCTCTCTCTCTCTCTCTCTCTCTCTCTCTCTCTCTCTCTCTCTCTCTCTCTCTCTCTGTCTCATTCTTTCTCTCTGTCATTCTCTCTCTTTCCCTCTCTCTCATTCTATGTCTCATTCTTTCTCTGTGTCATTCTCTGTCTCAATTTTTCTCTCTGTCATTCTCTGTCTCATTCTTTCTCCCTGTCATTCTCTCTCTTTCTCTCATTCTGTCATTCTATGTCTCATTGTTTCTCTGTCATTCTCTCTTTTTTTCTCATTCTGTCATTCTATGTCTCATTGTTTCTCTGTCATTCTCTCTTTTTCTCATTCTATCATTCTCTCTCTTTCTCTCAGTCTGTCATTCTCTCTTTTTCTCTCATTCTGTCATTCTCTCTCTTTATCTCAGTCTGTCATTCTCTCTTTTCTCTCATTCTGTCATTCTCTGTCTCATTTTTTCTCTCTGCAATTCTCTCTCTTTTTCTCATTTTGTCATTCTCTGTCTCATTCTTTCTCTCTGCTATTGTCTCTCTTTTTCTCATTCTCTCCCGCTAGTTCTTTCTCATTCTGTTTTCTCTCATTCTAGTTCTCTCTCTGTCTCATTCTCTCTCCCTCATCCTCTCTCTCCCTCCTTCTCTCTCTCTCCCTCATCCTCTCTCTCCCTCCTTCTCTCTCTCTCCCTCTCTCTCTAGTTTTCTCTCATTCTCTCTCTCTCCCTCCCTCTCTCTCTCCCCCTCTCTCTCTAGTTTTCTCTCATTCTCTCTCTCTAGTTCTCTCTCTGTCTCATTCTATCTCCCTCATTCTGTCTCTCCCACCCTCTCTCTCTCTCTCTCTCTCTCTCTCTCTCTCTCTCTCTCTCTCTCTCTCTCTCTCTCTCTACCTGCGCAAGCACAGAGCGCTGAAAAAAAGAAAACAACGACTCGAAGAATACATGCAGACATGCGTACATAAACATGTACCCACACAAGCACACCGCGACAACCTGCCCGTACACGCACATGCACTCTTTCCTGTCTCCACTCTCTGGCTTTTTCTCATTTTACTTAAATGTATCATTACACATCTCTCTGTTTGTCTGTACATATTTACAATCTATCTGTCAATATGTATTTAGATA
This sequence comes from Macrothele yani, assembly GCA_039090855.1. Classification (NCBI taxonomy): domain Eukaryota; kingdom Metazoa; phylum Arthropoda; class Arachnida; order Araneae; family Macrothelidae; genus Macrothele; species Macrothele yani. Next base: position 41,895,472 of record CM076997.1, on the reverse strand, counting down.
TACTATGGCCCACATTCACCTTGGATAATAGATATCAAGCGTGGGCCACATCAGAGCCGAAATTAGTACGCGTATAAAACTTCACTTGATTGCATTTGGCAGAAACAGTACGATTTTCAATAGCAATTTACTATTATATCTTAAAGGAAAAGAGCTTAGCCAATGCACCGTTCCGGTTCTTACTTATGGAGAAGAGATATGAACCTTAACTAAAAATGAAATGCCTAGGCTATGGACAACTCAAAGTAGCATAGAGGGATGCATGCTTGGTATAGCCCAGAGAGATAGAAAATGGAACTCGTGTATCAAGAAAATAAGAACAATAACTGCCATCATGATCAAAGTAAAGACGTGGCAATGAACTGTACATAGTGCTTAAAAAAACTAACCACCATTACATAACTCAAAAACTGAAATGCTGAACTGGATTCTACGGAACAGGAAAAGACCCAGAAGAAAAACACGTTGCTTTGTGCTGGAAAGAAAGTAATGTCTGCAAATGCAAGGCAACAAAAAAGTGCTAATTACCCTATATACACAAGTATAAATAAGTCCAAAATGTAGTCTCCATTGTTTGCCTGCACCCATTGTCTGGGCAGCTGTTGGATACTGTCCCTGTAGAATTGTGGTGGCTTGAACACGACGGGAATAAGTTTACGATAGATATCGTCCCGGTTGGTGAACTCAAGCGTGAGCCACATCAGAGCAGAAAAAGCTACAACTACCGGGAAAGGTGGCAGTCGTTTGGAGGCAATGTCTGGGGAATACGCTTGTTGGAGCAGCAACTCCCAGCCTAGGTTCCTGTTCTTGTGACAGGTCCCCCGTGCTGTATGACGTCACCCTCCGTTCTGCTGTTCGAGGACGCCCTTGCGGTTCAGCAGGGTCGGGCGCTTCGACGTAAGCGATGCGTGCAGATCGCCGAGCTAATGCCAGTACACATCGGTGGTGATAATGGTGTTGTTCAACAGCAGCTCAAAGAAACACGCATATCCCACCAAACAGAAAACAGGACCTTACGCCAGTGTAAGCCGGCTTAGTGGGCCAGCGTGGGCTTCTGTTTTGGGCCCAACCACTGTTTCCTGGCGCTGACATTGTCATACAGGACCCACGTCTGATCATCTCTCACAGTGCGGTCCCAGAACAGTTCAGCTTGGTCACGTCCAAGCAGGAAAACGCATCATTCATGCAATTTGCTTTCTGCTCAACTCTGAATTCATGGGGTACCCAAACTCCCCTTTTGTGCACCTTCCCAAGTTGACGCGGGTGCGCGTTAATGCTGGTGTGGGTAGTTCCCAGCTGTTCGACCAACTCCCCGCGTGGTCACACATGGGTCTGTCTTCACTAAGGTCTTCAGCATGTCCATATCCGCTGTTGCGGGACTTCCGACTTTGGGACGGTCTGACAGGTCAAAATTTCCCTCTCCAAACCGTTCAAACCAACGACAGCATTGACGATGTAATATGACATTGCGGTTCACACTGGTAATGTTCCTTACAGCACTTGCGGAGATGCTATCGCGGCGAAATTCATGCAGCATGTAATGGCGGATGTGCTCCTTGTCCACTTCTTTGTTGGCTGGCGGTTACATTCTTAGCCTTCTGACGGTTGACTGCCGCTGACTTAAACCACCTACCTGCTGATATCATACCGGTGTGCTGCGCAATCTCGGTGACCAATGTGTGCCGTAGCCGGGGCTTCGACTTCAGGTACCTCGTCATCGGATATTACTTTCTTTCCAAACTAGTAGATGGGCAAATAAAGTTGGAAGACACGCCGGAGTGACACAGAAGAAAATTGCTAACGATTGAGTTGTGGAAGAGACTTGAGAAAAGCTTCTTTCAGCAGTGGATTGAGAATTTCTGTTGTAGATGATCATGATAATGATCTATCTGTCTGTCTACATATTCATTTCGTACTGAAGAAAACGTAACTTTCGAAGATGAGAACATTAAAAACTTGTGAATTCTAAGAATACCAGAGACACAAACACCTCTACCTGTTAAAAAACCAAATAATACACAGATCTTTTGCACTGTTGAGCGCCTTATTTTAAACAAAATTCGAATCGGATTTGCCAAACAAAATCCTTCAACAGAGCAAGCTGTAATTAAACAGCTTGCTCTGTTGAATGCCACTAGATGGCGACACATCAGTTGCTGAGCCCATCAATATGGATTTGTGTAGACAGATGCTGACTGATAAATCATGTATTGCGCTGTGAATTGTTGGCATCGTAGCGTAAAGCGAACGCACTCGGCTAGTTATCGAGAGAACTGGGGTTCGATCCCAGCAGTGTCGGATGAACAATTTTTCAGTTGCTGTGCGTTGTTTATAAAATAACGTGGACAGAGCGATAGCATCGTCTATTTACATTATCTCCACGTATTTGAGATATATTCATGCTTTAAAGAAATTTTTAGAATCAAAAGTGTGACATATAATTCAATGTTTTTAAGTGCAAAGGTGACCAATGCAACACAGTAGAGCCCGTATATAGCGAGTTCCCGAATTTAATTAGCAAAGCGAGAACTATTATTTGGTATAATGTTAATTCAAAGCTAATTTGATCGTTTCCAACGGACAAGATTTGATGAAATACCTAGATTTAACGAGGGAGAGAAAAGCTAAGTCGACCACTTTTAACAAGCAAATTAACAAAATGAAATGAAATTCTATATATTTAACGAGGAAGTGAAAATCAGCTGCGCGCTGTCCTGGAGTGGAGGAAGAGAAAAGATGGTATACAGGACGAAGTTGCAACAGCGCAGAGGAATCTTGTTGTACTAGTGGAAGAATGTTGATAGAAAAGCACTGAAGATGGGCTACACCAAATGCTTAACAAGGGAGTTGTGCATGAAAATCACCGCCACCCACTCCAAAATGACTATGCCTTGGGAGTGTAGCGTCAATAGAGTTGAAAATAGGCGCCCTACAGGTAGGCAAAAAGAGGATGGGTGGGGTTCACGCACATGTATTAAGTGGATGTCTAGGTAACGATTTCAGAGAGGAATAGAGAAGCAACTGAACGGGGATGTAGCCAGAGAAGGAACAGATGATATCAATTCCTGGAATTGTGCTCATTGCTCTTTTCGCCCTCCAAGTAAGCGATTCATTGGAAGATCGGTAGTGCTTTTGCTTTATGCGTGTCGTTAAGCAGCTTTCAAGCCGTCAATTATAAAATTCTAAATTATTGTAGGTGACAAAATGTCCAAGAGGAGATTGTTTTCTGTAAACGACAAAGTAGTCACATTTAGAGTGCTAGAAAATGGTGAAAAGTTGTTATCATATGTTATTGTACACTATCTACCAACAAGTAATTGGACACCCCTGCAATCGACGATATCTACGGTCCTGATACACGTCACGGCCGCCACTGTTAAATATCATGTGGGAAACAACAACGCAACCTGTCACATGCAAGATGCCACGCAGCCTGGAGCTCTCTGATTTCGAGAAAGGTGTAATCGTCGGGTATCACAGAAATGTCCGATCCATACGTGACATATACAGCGAGTTGAAGTACCCAAAATCAACAGTGGCCTACGTGATTGGCAAGTGGAAAATGAGAGGTGACTGTCGGAATGTGCCCCGACCCGGCAGACCCACGAAACTGGGAGTTAGAGACCGACGGGTGCTGGCCAGATAAATTCGGAAGAACCGCACCAAATCGATGAGCCACATTCGCGAGGAGTTTCAACAGGCATCCGGGAGTGTTCTTTCGAAGAATACCATCCGTAAGGAAGCCCATCTGCTCGGTTATCATGGACGTGCTGCCGCCCACAAGCCTTTGATCACCAAGTCCAATAGCGCTGCTCGGCTAACTTGGTGCAAAGAATTTCGACAGTGGACCGTTGAACAGTGGAAACAGGTTCACAGGTTCTCTGGAGCGACGAATCAAGGTTCACCCTCTACCGTTTGGATGGCAGGGTCTGGGTTTGGCGTCTGCCTGGAGAACGCTTCCTGCCGGAATGTATTGTGCCAACTGTGAAGTTCAGCGGCAGTGGAATTATGCTATGGGGGTGTTTCTCCTGGTATGGCACGGGACCCTTGTTCGCAATTCCTGGTAGACTCAACGCCGAGACCTACTGCACGATTTTGGATGACCATGCGCTTCCTACGTTGTGGCAGTTTTACGGGGTGGACCCATGTTACTTTCAGGATGACAATGCCACCTGTCATGTTGCAAGGTCCACCATGGCTTGGTATGGTGACAATGGGGTTAATCGAATGGACTTACCTCCGCAGAGCCCGGACCATAACCCTATCCAGCACCTCTGGGACGAGTTGGAGCGTCGACTTAATGGGTGCCCCCACCGTCCGTAATCGGTGAAGGAACTGACCTGTCTTCTCCAAGCCGAGTGGAAGAAAATACCGCTAGCCGTCGTACAATGCCTGGTTGAGAGTATGCCCCGGAGAGTCGCAGCTGTTATAGCCGCTCGTGGAGGCTCCACCAACTATTGAAGGTGAATAAACTTCGTTTTCCTTTGCTATCTCAGGTGTTCAATTACTTGTTGGTAGATAGTGTATATGTCGATGTACTTATATATTATAAACTTATACGAATGCTGTTCAGTATTCATATTTTTTCATGGTGGGAGTTTTCACCGCAAAGTTGAATTAGCGACCGTTCGGATATAAACAGGATTTCCGTGTCGGTTCAGAGTTGTACTGTAGTTAGCAAACATCGGACTGCTCTAGAAAAGGTGAAATTCTGTGTTAAAATCCGATAAATTGAAAAATGATATAAAAGTCTGGTGAACAAAGAATAATTAAGTATTTAATTTAGAATACTTTAGCAAAATCTAACGGCTAACTAGAATCGTTCATTTATATATTCCCAATATTTCCTAAAAGTCTTATTAACTTTAATTTCTCATTTTAAAATTTGTAACATCTTGTGAAATTTAACAGACTGTGTGATGTTCATTTGAAGATTTTGTTAATCCTGACTTCAACAATGCGAAACGAGACTTGAAAGAACTGAATCCCATTTTATTTGGTCATTAACATCAATGGCACCAATTACATTCGCCAAGTGGCTCTTGTTTTTTTTTTTTTTTTTTCTTTTCGAAACGTGAAGTTGTCGATATTTTCAACGTTAATGTAACAGGTAGTTAATCAGTTAATTTGAAGACTGCTGGATAACACAACTTATTCTTTTGCACTGGAATTTGATTTTGATCGATCATTAAAGAAACCAATAAAACTGGGTGGTGGGAATATTTTTTAGAAACACATTCTCCACGTTTTGGAGCACTTGATTTCAAAAAATAAATTGTATTGTACGGAACAATTAGCAAATGATCATTTTTTCTTACGACGCCTAAATTCCGTACTCTGCGGCAAATCGGGTCTTATAGGGTAAATTTGCATTCTGAGCTTAAAGCGGCGAAAGAAACTAGAATTTTATTTATAAGTAACTCTGTTTCCTGTCTTCAGTGTAGACGTTTTTATGCGTTTTGTAACGAACAACTTGAATACCATTCAAAGAAAATTCTGTTGAATACAAAATGTCCGCACCATGTACTGTTTGCTATTTATATTTTCTTTTTGTTTGACTTTTCAATTTGCCAGGGATTTTAAGCCTGGCGACTCTTTGCCTAACAATCGTGTTTTCTATTTCAGTGTAATAAGTACAGGTTAAAGTTTGACCAGACTGCTAGGAACAGAATGAGGGAAAAGGTCACTGCTAGTCTAATATTTAAAGACAGAAAGGCTTCCTATCCTAAAAAGGTAAGAAATAATCGTCGACAAATATATAACACTGAAAGCTGTTAGATTCTGGACGTGAAAATTTAAATGTATAATTTCCTTTGTGTGAACGTATGTACCATTTTGTTGGCGCTTCATGGTGCTTGCTTGTTTTAATTGTTGAATTTCTGCAAACCAAAATATTTTTTTATTGTTGTAATGTTCATGTTCATTTTTGTAATGTTCGCTGTTTCACATTTGGAACACATCTGTTTCGCTTTGACAAAACATTGTTTCGTGTATTTTTGTGACAATTCATATCAACGTTACAATGAAATATAGTCAATCAGCGCAGCATACGCGTATATCACTTTGCTTTGTGGTCATAGCAACAAAACCCGATTTTTTAACTGCTGCTGGTGTGACGTCAGCTCATCCAAATCATTCTGACATGACCTCAGAGATGTGCTGAGTCACACGATTAAAATCGTTTCAGCAACTCTTTAGAAACAGGAAAACATTACGTCAGGAATTTCGGTTCTACTTTATCTTTCATAGACGACATACAGAATTTTTCATTTAGAGTCATATTATATGAAATTTCATTTTAAGATTCACTTCGCGAACCTAAAATGATAATTTTGGATTGTCAAACCAGTTTCTTTTCTCCTTTAAATCTAAAAATCAAGAGTTCCAATCCAATACAGTAGGTAGCAGTGTGTTATTATTGTTTCGTGCGAATGCTGAAGAAATAAGATTTAGGAACTTTTTTTTCTTTAAAGCACAAAATTCTGAGAATACAGCTAAATACATATTTTTCGCAGAATATAACCAGGTATTATTTTATCTGTATTTGTGGAAGGAATGAAAAAGAAAGAAAAAAAGAAAAGGAAAGAAAAGAAAAAAAAATACTGTTTGTGCTTTTGCGCGTGAACTACCACAACATTTTAACATTTGCAACTGCGCAATTCTAAGTCCACAAACAAAATGAAAATACCTCGTTATTAAAAAATACTCTACATATCTTGCCCCCCCCCTTCCCTCTTCGTCATTATTGACGGGCTTTCATCTAGTATCTTCAATAGTAAGCCTAGTACTGAATTCCAGTTATTTTGACATTGTTGTAACGGTTATTTTTTCGGATACCTCAACTTATTCGCAGTATTTTTCTGTCCGCTGAAACAATTTTAATGACATGCATTGCATGACGGATGATAACATGTAACGCTTTCATGATCATCATCATCATCATTGTCAACCATTATCAATCCACTGCTGGACGAAGGTCTCCCCAAGTTTCCTCCACAACGGTCTGTCTTGTGCCAGTCTCCTCCATGTCACTCCCGCATATTTTCGAATTTCATCCACCCATCTCCCATGTGGTCTTTTTCTGGGTCTTTTCCTGTCCCTTGGAATCCAATCTAAAATTTCGGATGTCCATCTATGGTCTGTCCTTCTAGCAGTATGTCCAGCCCATTGCCATTTTAGGGATTTAACTCTGATCATGATGTCTTCCACTCTCGTCATTTTTCGGATCCACGAGTTCCTCTTCTTATCTCTCCTGGTTATACCAAGCATGTACCTCTCCATGCTACTTTGAGTTGTCTGCAGCCTTTGTATGTCTCTTTTAGTTAAGGTCCACGTCTCTGCACCATACGTAAGCACTGGAAGGATGCATTGATCAAACACTTTTCTTTTAAGACATAATGGCATATTGCTCTTGAAAATTATGCTGTTTCTTCCAAAAGCTCTCCAGGCAAGTTTTGTACGCCGATTAATTTCTTCATCAATGTGACCCTCACTTGATATCTGCTGTCCAAGATAAACGTACGTGTCTGTTATCTCCAGCTTTTCTCCATCAATCGATAAATCTTCATTTCTTGTAAAAGCATTGAACATCACTTTTGTCTTCTGAAAGTTCATTTTTAATCCCACTTCTTTACTCTTATCAGCAAGTTCCTGGATCATACGCTGCAGCTCTGATGGGGTAGTTATGATATTTCCCACTATATCATTTCATCTTGGCTTTTCTTTAATTTGATTCATTGCACATATCACATTAGCAATCAGATAAAGGTCTATTTATCCGGACAGTAATTACATTATGATAATCGAGACGAGAAATTATGATATTAAATTCATGCTGGCTACAGTGGTACTATTCTGTTGTTCTCGGTTTCTATATTTGAAGGTTATTTCTAATTTGTTTGCTGTTTATATAGAATTGCTGCAATACCGTTTTGGCACTTCTCATTCTGAATTAATGTTTGGATCAATATTTTTCGATACCGTTACTAACAAAGGCCGTTCCATAAAAAATGAAGGTAATTTTTTTTTTTTTGTGCAATTGGGGGAAAATAGCCACGCAGACGACTAACTGATTTAAGGAAGTATCTACGGCAACAGTTATTAGCCGTGGCAGATGATTCTGGTTGATTTTGTTATTGCGCAGTTGTTTAAGGTACGTCTGTATTTCGTCATACAGCTATGGAGGTGAGTGATACAGAGTTAAGAAGTGAAATTCGTTTTGCGATAAACATGTTGCTATCGTTTGGGTAAAGCGCCTCCAGAAACAGCTGATTTAGTGAAAAAAAGCTTACAAAGATAACTGTTTGGGTGAGTGAACAATTTTTAGATGGCACCATGATTTCAAAAAGGGCGTTTGTCGGCAGAACTCGCTCCTAGACCTGGTCGACGTGAAAGTGTTGCTAAGGAGCATATTGTTAATACTGTTTAGGCAATCTTGGAAAAAAATCGACGAATGACGTGCGAAGACATAGCAGCGTCATCTAATGTTTCAGAAACGTCGGCATTCCTCATTCTACGCGACAAATTACTGTTGCATCGTGTGTGTTTCAGATGGGTACCTCATCACCTGACGATAGAACAATTGTTAGCCAGAGTTCAGGTGTGTCATGAGTGGAAGCAAATGATTGCAATGGATCCAGACTTTCGAAACACAGTAATAAGTGCCGATTAAACACGAGTCCACTATTTCGACCCCCTCACGAAGCGTGCAAGGAATGTCTGGAAACACACAGGCTCGCTTCCTCCAAAAAAAAGGCCACCAAACCAAATCAACTGGGAAGGTAATGATGATAATTTTCTACCAACATGCCGTTACTCCACAAATTGCTATCAATGCTGAGTATTATATTTCAGTCTTGAAGCGTCTCATATCCATTAAGCTACCGAAACCGGTGGGCAAGTGGCCCCTACACCATGATAACGCCCGCCCATATGTGGCTTCTTGTGTTCAACAGTGTCTTACGAAATCATGCCACAGCCTGCCTACAGTCCTGACTCGCCCCATGCGATTTCTGGTTGTTTCCAGCAATGAAGGAGATGTTCCGTGGCGCAACATTTAACCTAGATGTTGACGTTATGTAAGCTGTACAGGGGTCGCTGAAGCTGCTTCCACGAAATACCTTGGCCACAGGCTTTGCAAAGTGGACTGAACGATGGGACCATTATCCGAGGAAAGATACTTTGAGAAAGAGAAGCATATATTTTGCTGTACAAATATTTCTTCATTTTGTGTGAACTTACTCTCAGTTTTTATGGAACGGTCGTTGTACTAACAGATGTACCTGGCGTTTCCCGGGATTAAAAAAAATGCATGAATCAACTTTTGAGCCAACGTTTACCGAGCTTTCCTGAATAGAATATATTGTACCGAAACATTTAACTGAAATATGTTTCGGCAATGAGAAGAAAAGGATTAAAATCAACGAACAAACTTTATAATTGTGCCGGTATATAATTGGCTTAGGCCAGTTGTCTTTATTGGCTGCAAATATTGGGAAATCGAAATATCACAAGGTTCAGTTTTCTTTGATGTTGTGATCAGTGTAATGTACAGTTAATTCGAAACGCAAATAAGTTTATCCTCGAAGAGCCTCTGGGTCAATATATCAATATCAATAAGACAAGAACCGAAGGTTCAAAACAAGTGCGGCACACATCACACTGCTTTGAAATAACTCCTCCTGGTTACTGGGTTCCCTAAGAGGTTTAATCACCTATACCCATGCTCCTGAGAGCCCTGCTAGACGGGGAAAGTGTGACACCATAGGTCGAACCACCTTTGAAATTAGGAATGGACGGTTGTTCAGATAGGACAGATCAGAATGCAGAAGAATGAAGAAATTAGAGTTACAGAGGATAATGCCCTCCCAAAAGGCGTGAATGTAGAGGCTGGCAATATGAGTTTTACAAACATTTTGTAGAATATAAATTACAACTCCATTATTTTTATATTTTCATTTTCATTTTAGTTTTTTATTTTCTTTTATTTACTTTAATCTCATTTTCTTTTCTTCATTTTCTTAACTTTTTCTTAATCTTATCAGCTCCAAGTAATTTAACCATAAGACTCTTCATTTTATTAGTATTAGTATTAGGGCCACACAAATTGACATTTGCCACGAACAACTGCCCTTTCAATTAAAAAGCATGACTTACAATTTTAATGTCATTTACAGATTTAGATTCACACGTGTGAGGAATATCAATTAGTGTAAATTAGATTCACACATGTGAAGAAAACTCGAATTATATTGGAAACGAAGGGTGTATAAATTTCACTTTCTATGGTATGTTTGCTGGAATTTAACATTCAAAATTCATCCTACTAAGATCAACCCTGAAAAGGGGAATTCCATTTATAATGTCAATTTTTTCACTTCAATAAACAGAGCAAACTGGGGTCAATGTCTAATCCAACTGAATTTCTATTTCTATTACGTGACCCACAGTGTGAGTCGTCCTCCTCGTGAAGTTCAATTGCCTGACCCACAGTGTTAGTGGTCCTCAAATCCATTAGGTGACCCCAGTGTGAGTCGTTATATATATAGGAACAGGGCAAACTGGGGTCTATGCCTGAGTTAGTTTATGCTGCCACTAATCAAGTCAAATCAAGCTGAGGATGCTACTAGGTGCGGAAGGCACACACACACTAGTAGACATGATAGTGTGAAGACTAACTAGCAGAACATACAATGCCTGGCCAGTTAGCAATGAAAGGAAGTAAAATAGATATTAGGGCAGAGGATGAGATAGTACGAAGAGAGACCACTTGCTAACAAGGTCACTTATGCTCTATCATGGCTTCCCTGCACAAGTGGCATAGTGAAATATAATAAAAATATACACTGAAAAACTATTGAATTAGAGATGCCTGTCTAGTAACATGTATCACCACCTTTCGCCCTGATGACGGCGACGATTCGTCTCAGCATGGACTCGACAAGATACCGGAAGCGTTGGGAAGACATATGGATCCACGACCCCTGAACAAGCTCTCACAGTTCACGAAGATTTAATGGAGAGGGGTAGGAGCCTCGAACATCTCTCTCGGTGGTATCCCAGATGTGCTCGATGGGATTGAGGTCAGGTGACCTAGCTGGCCAAGGAAGCTAGGTCACGTCGGTGGAGTGTTCATCCAACCATTCTCATACAATTCGGGAGTGATGGCACGGTGCATTGTCTTGTTGCAGGATGAGGTCCCCAGTGGAATGTTGAAGACGCACAAACGGGAGCAAATGGTCGTCCAGGATATCCCGGTAACGTTGACCTGTGAGGGACATGTCACACGTACCAGGGGTCCCATTTCAGTCCACGTAAACAGTCCCCAGACGAGAATGCCACCCACACCAGCTTGAAGAGTACCCTGCGGGCAAGGAGGATCCATCGCTTCATGTCGTTTGCGCCGTACTCGTATCCTGCAGTCCGCATGTACCAATGTGAATCTCGCTTCATCCGTCCAGGAAACATTTTTCCACATGTCTTGGGTCCAGTGGTGTTGTTTCCGCGCCCATGCTAATCTTTGCACCTTGTGATGTGCGGTCAGCAGCGGTATCCTCGTAGGATGATGGCTTCTGTACCCCATAGTGAGGCGATGGTTCTGGATGTTGTGGCTGCTTACACGTTTTTGTGCACCAGCGTTAAATTGCCAACTGATTTCTTGCACTGTGGCCCGTCTATCCGCTGTTACAATGCGAGGTAGCCGACGATGACCCCGCTCATCCACAAGCTGTTGTCCACGGCAGTTTGCCCTTGAAGGGATGGTTTACCGGATTCGATGTACTCGCGGTGCACCCGTGACACAGTGGCTCGTGAAAATCCCAGTGCCTGCACAACTTCCGAGGTGGACCGACACATTCGTCGGGCCCCGACAATTTCTCCACGATCGAATGAACTTAGATCCTTCGTCTTACCCATACTGCGTCCGACTCTTACTGATTCCCGTCGCATCACTCCTTATATTGTCGGATCGCTGCATACGTCATGTCGTTTCCGTTTACAGGGCAGCCCACAGCGCCACATTTGCATAACGCCAGCTGTCTCTAATTCAATTGCTCTTCAGTGTAGTTACCTAAACCACGAAATGCACATACCTTTTTGAGTAGCTCCAAGTTAGTGCGAAGACCAGCTGACCTAGGGGTGTCACCGACACAGAAAACAAAGTCAAGAGGCGCTGCCTCGAGCACCAAGGCGGCAGAAACAATTTCTACTAACAACGGAAACACATACGGGGGTACACATACCTTATAGATCTATAAGGCAGTGCGACGGACGATCCAAGGACGACAGAAAGAGTTTCCCCCAGCAGCGAAAACATCACACGGGGGTTAAAATAGTATTACTTGCTTCCTGCAAATAATCTATCACTCACTCGCAAAAGAGTCTTGGTTTCGCAGCTGCAACGTAGCTGAGCCCCCACACCACGACAAGGTACCAGATTTCGTGGGGGAGGCTCTGTGTCAAGGAAGTTGAACGTGCTTTTCTTTGGAACCAACTCGGTCACGAACAGCATATAATGCAAGAAAATTCAAATTATCTTCTGATTTCATATCACATATTGAATTTGCATTTCGTTGAAATACATTTGTTCTCTAAAAAATCACGGAACTGCTGGGGTTTTTTTAAATAGCAGAACTATTCGCAGTGTGCAGTAACACATAAAGAGCCGAGGTATGAAGAAAAAGCATACCCGTGAATACCTACAATGGAAGGATACAGGCGACATTTTTCAACTCCAACACAGTAATTGCTTGGAATTACACCAATGGTAGAGGTATCTACTTCAGGGTGTTTGGTCCTCTTCTAGCGCGAATAACAGCCTTATGCGCCGAGGCATCGACTCCACCACACGCCAGAGGGTTTCTGTAGGTAATGCCAGCAATGCCTCTGCTGCAGCATTGTCCATAACTCCTCCCGAGACGTCGGTTCAGGATCCATGGATCTGAAGTTTCGCTCCATGGCCTCCAAGAGAGCTTCCAGATGTTTTAAATCCCAAGAACCTGGGGTCCAATGGATAGTTCCATACCCACATGAGTGTTCCTCGAGTTATGTCTGGCTTGTTGTGGCCCAATGAGGCGGCACATTGTCCTGTGAAACAGACCATCGACCGCAGGATACACAAAGGCAATGAAAGCGTGTAGGTGATCAGCCAGCCCATGCTGATAGCGCGTAGCGGTTAAGGTACTTTCCAGATACAGCAAAAAGGCATAGTGTTTTCCATGAGAAAACTCCCCAAACTATCACAGAGCCACCATCGCGTTGAACAGAGCTGACCTGGCATGACGGGTCCATGGCCTCATGCTGTCGACGCCACACCCACACCCTCTGGTCAGCTCGGTATAGCTGAAAAGTTAGTAAAATCATGCAGTGTATTGATTATGATACAATTTCCAACATACTAGGAATCATTACTCAACTTATTACTCAAGTTATAAGGATAATGTCTGTGGAATGAATCTTGCTCCTGTACCCTGCACTTTGACCCCATTTCGATGATATTAAACAGAATTAATTCAGTACATCTCCGGAACAATATGATAAAGTTTTGTCGCAATCGAATAATTTCTGCGTAAGTTATGACGCATAAAGACGATGTAATGGATATCCTGCTATGTCCTGACCTTTGACCCCATTACGCCTATTTTCAATAGGGTTCGTCCCCAGGTGGTTCACTACCACATACTAAAATTTCATCGAAATCGAACCATTTTTACGCGAGTTATCGTGCGAACGGGCAGACAGACAGACAGACGGACAGAGCTGAAGCATATACGCTTCTTCAACCAACGGCTGGAAAGCGTAAACAAGTTAGTAAAATCATGCAATGCATTGATTATAATACGTTTTCCAACATACCAAAAATCATTACTCAAGTTATTACTCACGTTATGAGGATAATGGCTGTAGAATAAATATCGCTCCTCTGACCCGACGTTTGACCCCATTTCACCCATTTTCAATAATGTTAATGTACGTCCCCAGATGATCCCCTACCACATACTAAAATTGCATCGAAATCGAACCATTTTTACGCACGTTATGACGCATAAGGGCAAATATCAGGACCGAACATCACTCAGGTAAAAGGGGGATGAGGGCACACAGAAAATTACATTTTGATATGTTATTTCCAAGTATTGTAATGCTAAGTCTAAACCATCAAGAATAATAATGATAGACGAATTAGAGACAAATTAATTTAGAATAAACACCAAAACAAAGATGAATGATAATTTTTTTATTTGTGTTAGATTAAGAAATGTTTTTTAATTGTTTTTATTATTTTCGAACATGAAACACCAAACAATAAATGTTAACATGGGGTTTTTCATCGAAACCCATGGTAACATTGCTTCTTCATCGCTGTCTATTTATTCGCCGCATTTGATCGAGGTTTACTTCCGATATAGATTCATTGAGGGTTACAATAACGTCGGACATTATTTCCATGCTTCTCGCTTTAGTTGCTCGGAATGGTCTTTTTGTAGGCTGATCTTCTTCCAATGGAAAGTCATGTGTTTTGTGACTAGAATGTGATTGGAAACCATCGGCTTTTGAATGTCCAAGCTGTTCTATATTTACTTTTTCCGCTTGTTCTTGTTCCAACAGTGCCGTATTCTTCTTATTCTTCTTATTAAAGTTGAAACGTGCACGTTTCGTAGGGGTTCGACCAGCCATATCTTTTATATTGTTTTACCATCCACGTGACACTCTGTTAATAGTAATTAAGAAAAAATAACTAATCATATTTTAGCACAGCGGATACGTTCGTCATCAAATGACTATTCAAAAATGTAACATAAAAAAATGCTGTATTAAGTTTAAATTTTGAAGGGAAAAACATGCAAAATCAGCGTTCTGCTGCTTATACTGTACTACACATCAACTCCAAGCAACTAGCACAACTCACATTTTGTTCTAAAAGAAAACAGAAGTAATACTTAATACGCACACAACGCGTGACTTAATGAGGCAGATGGCGTGACCACGCGCCGAAATCTCAATTGCGAGTCGATCGCGAGAGTGTGACATTATAAGATTTCTAAGAATGGGAAACATTAATAGGACGACGCCACGACACTAAAAACGTGGTGACTCGGGGTGATTATTTAACCCACTAAACGAATTTTTCCAAAGTCGAAATCAAGCTAAATCGATTTTAGTACCAGAAAACGGTAGGTTAACCACTTTCATCAAAATCCTTAGAGCTGTTTTCAAAATAAAATTTACATATATACAAAAATTGCTCCTTTAATAAAATGTGATAGAATGCATCCCACTCCCATGTCCTGACCTTTGACCCTACTTCACCCACTTTCAATAGGGTTCGTCCCCAGGTGGTCCACTACGACATACTAAAATTTCATCGAAATCGAACCATATTTACGCAAGTTATGACGCATAAGAGCAATGGAAGGCATCCCGCTCCTATGTCGTGACCTTTGACCCCATTTCGTCCATTTTCAATAGGATTCTTCACCAGTGGTCCCCTACCACATGCTGAAATATCATCGAAACCGAACCGTTTTTACTCGAGCTATCGTACGGACAGACGGAAAAAGCTGGAGCATATGTGCTTCTTTAACCTACGGTTGGAAAGCGTAAAAAATGGTGTTCATCTGACCACACGACGCGGCGCCACTCTGCAGAGGTTCAGTTTTGATGTCCTTGGTACCAGGCGAGGCGATCAAATGTCCGATGACGAGAAGTCAAAGCTGTGGAACACGAGTAGGGCGTCGGCTCCGGTAGCCTGTGGTATGCATCGTGCGCCATACCGTTCCCTCGGTGACGCTGCTTAGTCCTCCGATATTTAACCGGGATGTGATTGGTGCCGCCATTTCCAAGCGGTCAGTCTGTACAAGCCTGGATAGTCTACGTCGATCGTGGTCATCAATGACGTGTGATCGACCACCTCTTGCTCTCTGGGCACTGGTACGTCCGTCGATGATATACTTTATGTACACCCCTTGTTTCAGTTGCCCTCGGGAACCCTAAAATTATTACCACTTGAGCGCTAGAATGACCCATCTGTCTTACGTTGGCAATGCGTCCACGATCAAAGTCGCTCAGATCACCACGTGCACCCATGTTCATCAGTTGCGATACACAGTTGGGAAGCCTATTTATTGCCTGCTTTCGGTTTAGGTCTGGTCCACTCTGCACCCATATCAAATGCCCAGCACCCCTATCTCTAATGTTTTGTCTACTGAGTGTATTTATAACAAACCAAACTCTAACTGCGTAGGAAGGAAACACTGCGGAAATGTAACGTAGCAAGCAGCAAAGTGGCATTTAAAATTCTAAATCGCACGTGCTCTGTCAAATTCGGAACAATAGCTCAAGTAACATAGTCAAACTCTTCCCGCATAAAGAGCTTGTAATAATCTTTTTGTGCGTAGTGACACACGGAGATTAAAACGTAAACAAACACGCCTGCAACTCTGGAGAAATCATACACGTCAGGTTTCGGAAGTACATCCCAAAAATGTCGCCGCAACCTATAAATATCGTCGCTTCTATTGTGCCGTAGGTGTCCTCCTGCATAGTTCTGAAGTATAAGTCATCCTCGATAAAGCCATCCGTAAATGTGTAAAAGTTCGACACATGGCAGTTTCTACGCCAACAAAAACCAGTTAGTAAAATCGTGCAATGCACTGATTATGATTCACTTTCCAACGTACCAGAAATCATTACCGAAGTTATTACTCAAGTTATGAGGATAATGGCTGTGGAGTCAATCTCGCTCCTATGCCCTGACCTTTGACCCCATTTTGATGGTATTAAACAGAACCGGTTCAGCACATCTCCAAAGCAACATGATAAAGTTTTGTCGCAATTGAAGCATTTTTACATAAGTCATGACGCATAAAGGCAATGGAATGGATCCCGCTCCAATGTCCTGACCTTTAACCCCATTTCGCACATTTTTAATAGGGTTCGTCCACAGGTTATCCCCTAACACATACTAAACTTTCATCACGTTTTTACGCGAGTTATAGTGCGGACAGACGGACAAAGCGGGAGCATATACGTTTCTTCAACTTACGGTTGGAAAGCGAAAAAAATGTCTTTTTGTAATGGCTTTTATCGCATTTAGCTGGTAGTTCTTGTGATTTACACAAATCGCAATGGAATAGTGTTACGTTCATGTGAAACGTGATGAAGTAATGTTCGGCGGTAGTTAATAAAATATCTGAGGTGCATCATGCCCGCTTAACCATAGAGTGCATATCGAATTTCAAGTCTCTACGTTCAGTAGTTTCCTCCGTAGACGACCGACAGACAGACACGGATATTCTATTAATACAGATTGTGTTTTACGAGTCTTTTGCATTTCCAAAAAAGCACCTGTGTTAACCTACCTTCGGTAATTGACTCAGCTTTTTACTGTAGAAAATGCTTTCAGCATTTTATCAGATTGGTGTATCCCAACTCTTTCTTTCATCCATTCTTAGGAAGCTTACTATTTTATTTGTATAGTTTTCCTCATTAATTGCTCTCATATTTCCTTTTACTTCGATTATAAAATAAGTTTTACGCTGAGTGGCTAAATTATTACTCCCATCTAGTTTCTACGTTATTTTGCCACCGTTTGCTCTTAATACTGTTTGAATTCGTCTTGGTATGAACTCTATTAAATGTCGGTAAGTGGCTTGGGATATATTAGCCCACATTAGATGAATTGCACAATCCAGCTCTTGAAGACTTATTTGATGGTAGCTGATCCAGCTATCAGATGCTCCTTCCGACTTCATTCCCCAAATGCTACGATTGGGTTGAGATACGGTGATTGAAGAGGCCAACGTAACACGAAAAAGGTTCCGTGATGCTCCTCAAACCACCCGCATATAATGTGAGCATTATGACATGGAGCATTGTTCTGTGGAAGTATTCATCCTCATTGGGATAAACCGTTAACATCACTGGCTGGACTTTGTCCTCCCATGGTGTCTTGACCTTGCCGTAGTGGGGTGGTCTAATGTGTTCCATTGTCCCGAAGAATTATGGAGACGTTAACTTTCCAACCGGTAGGACCTCCCAAACCGGACAGGTCAATGGTAGGGACCACACGAAATAAGAAGACACCCTGAAAAAAGCATTGAGAAACCACTTCCGTATTTACCAAGAAACCTTATGAATGTGACTCTTTCCTTAAGACAAGTTATATTGCGGGTGGATGAAAACACTAGGTCTGAAAGAACTTTTCCTGATACTGGGGATGGGCATTGTACTCCCTCGAGTACTTCTGATCATAATGACTTATACAGGGTAAAGCCGAAAGAACGCCTGGTTACTGATATTGAAAGTATTGAAAAAGGAAGTCCTTGCTTCACAAGGTTACAATGGATTGAAACTTGAAACTTGAGAACAGGAATCAAGGAAAACTTGAAAATGTCAAAAGCCGAAATTAAACGTATCAAATTAGACATTATAGGTATAAGTGAGCTCCAGTGAAAAGGGTGTTTTCGATTCATGTTGGCTATAGAATTTATTGATCCAGACATGAATCTATACGTACGAATCTAGTGGCTTTGATACTTAACAATAATGTTGCTAAACCTGTGATTAACATTGCTAATATGTGATCCAGTTAGTGGCATGATTACGTGCTCATATCCGAATTAGTAGAAGTCCAATGAATATGAATGTCATATAAGTGTATTCCCCTACCACTAATGCAAAAGAAGAAGACAGTGAGCAATTCTGTGACCAGCTGCAAAATGTTCTTGATGTAGTGAAGGAAGGGATGGTTTTGTTACTAACTGCAAACCGGAGTCCTAAATTTGAAGATGACAATCCGTTTTTTCGTGTAAATATGACAAGGATGGTAAGTCAGATAATATCCGAAAACTTGAAAACTTTGTCATCCTGGAGCGGGAATCGAAACCGCGTCTCCCAGATAGCGCCCGGGTATGCTTTTCAAGCTTTCGATTATATATATATATATATATATATGATATGTATCGGTATGTTTTTGATAATATTCGAAAATTTTCGAGTTTTCGGATACTATCTGATTTACCATCTTTGTCATATTTACACCGAAAAACAGATTGTCATCTTCAAATTCGTGTTGTATGGTGTAATCCCTTATTCCATTCATGGAATCCTGAAGATATAGATATTCGTGAATCCGGAATCACTGGAAAATTTTGTTTGGGCTCTCGTAATGCACCATTTAAAAGAACGATTGAGTTTTGTTAAGATAATTCCTTGTTTATAGGAAACATTTGTTTCAAGCAACATATTTCAAGCTCAACACTTGAACACCTACAAATGAATTCTATCGAAAACAAATTGATTACATAACTGGAAGTTAAAGATGGATAAGTACAGTTCAGTTAGTTAAAAAACGTCCAGGAGTAGATTGTGTGACAGTTCATGAACTGCTTGTGTCAAACATACAAGTTCAGCTCAGAATGCTCAACAGATCAGGTACACAAGCATGGTATGATCTGGACCTACTACAGTAAGAAACAGATTCAATTCCCCTGAGCTTTCAGAATTCTGGAATGAGATCAAAGACATAACTGAAGCAAAGGGAAATGTTCCTAAGGGCAATAAGAAGAAAATAATTGAGTGGCTTTATGAACAAGCTATCGGAATCGCTGCTGAAAAGAGGAGAATGAAAGCGGTGGGTGACAAGCAGGAGATTCTGAAAGTGAATGCACCTTTACAGCGTCAAGCACGAAAGGACAAGGAACGTTACCTCTACCAAGAATGTCAACAAATAGAAGAAAATAATAGGAATGGAAGAACGAGTAACTTTTTCAGAAAGATAAGAGAAATCACTGGTAGGTTTACTGCAGCTTGGAATGGTCAGAAACAGTTTTTTGAACGACTCCATTTAATAATATTATCAAATCATACGTTAAAGTAGTTTTTTCTTTCTTAAAGTAGAAGTTTACTGACAAATCAAAGCAAACCACACTACTGCATTCCTTTTCGAGAATAGTGACTACGACAAAAAGAATGTTTCAATGCTTCACACTGTTAAAAGAATGCTAATTGAAGAATGTCGCACTGGGCCGCGGGTGGCCTGGTGGGCAACGTTCGTGACTGCCACGGAAGTGACCTCAGGTTCGATCCCAGGCAGGTACGAACGCTCGATCCACTAAATATCCGCCGTGCGTCGGATGGGCACGTTAAGCCGTCGGACCCCGGGTATTGGCCACCCGGTAATAAATAAGGGCGTCTTCCTCCCTCTTTCTACTTCGCTTCCGTGCCACTTTCCTATCGGGCACTCTAGCCCAAATCACCTAGCTTCCTATTTCTAAGGGTTGTTAAGACCTGGGGTCAGATACTCCCTTCCTAAAATCCTCTACATATGATCATTTGATCATAAAAAAAGTCGCACACTGATTACTTTCACAGAATATTACCGAGATCAGAAGAATACTTTCGATGTTTTCCGAAATGAAACAAAAATTCTGAAGAGAGCGTCAAAGAAATCTTCGAACTATAATTGAATGTGATCACAAAAACGTTTTTGAAATATGAAAAACCAAGGGCAGCAGTAAAGGAAGAATTAAACTGGTATTAAATATAACCGCAAGAATCAGTGAAGTTTTAGCTGTAGTTACGTGTTCGCGATGCACCATTATCCGTCGCATAATGTATGCATTAAATAATATCTTAAAATTATCATATCTCCTTGCGACGTTTATGCATAAGAGTCAAGAAAGAATTGTAGATTTCAAATATCTAAAGAGATAAATTTCTTTATTTCAGTGTTTCTCATCCATTTCGGGGTGATTACGTAAGGTTAAGGCATAATGTCAAATGGAAAAAAATTGCAGCAGAAACAGGAGACCAATACGTTGTTTTTGCTGACATCATCAACAAGATAGCTCGTGCTAGCGGAAAGGTAAGTCTAATTTGCTGTTATTTGGCAACTATTTTTTTCTTCAGTGTCAAAGTGTATGAATATTCATTTGATAAAAATAATAATTAATGTACATTTTTATCGAAAAAATTATTACTCATAGGGAAATATAGTAAAACTCCTTAACTGATGCTCGTTCTTTCGGAACTCTGTTAAAAAACACCTTCCGTGTTAGGTAATTTTTTTTTCTAGTTTTCCTCTGGTGCTTCGTGAGGGTCAAGTCTCAAGGTCACACACCATTCTCATATCTTTATCTTGCCCGACTCCCCTTTCAACCTGGCGAATGCCAACCAATCAGAAACATAATAACCTTTGTAAATTTAACCAATAATAACCTTTATAAATTTAACCAATAATAACCTTTGTAAATTTAGCCGTCTACCTTCCTTGAGAAAGCCGGTTGATGTGCGAAAGCTTGGAAACTTTTATTTCTATTCTACGCCAAGAAATTTTGGATCACTAGTATAGTTATACTATTTAAGTACAGTTGGTGTATTGTTCCATGTTATTAATTAACCTTTGTAAACTTACTGAATAAACCAATTTTTTTATTTCATCTGAAATTCTTCTTATTTAGCTGTCTGGTGATCTTAAGTGCTTCCGGTTATCCAGTATTTTAAATCTTTCAATGTAGAGTGTTCTTGGTTATCCGGAGTTTTAGGTCTTTCACACAATAACATCACGAAGGATCCCATCGCTCCCTTGGGGGGGGGCTATCGCGCCCCCCTTTGCAGACAGGGCAAAAAAGTCAATTACAAAATTTTTCAGCAAGGCAAAAATAGGTACATAAATGTTTTTGTCCCATAAGGAAAGATGGAAGGCGACTCTCCAAATACGAAAAAAGCGGAAAGCTACCTGAGTCGATGTGTCCGAAGCATATTTGCATGGATTTCAAATGTGCTTTCTGCTCCGTCGTCAGAATACAAAAATGATATGCGTGGTCGGTATGCCAACACTTCGTAAACCAGTGACGGGAAATCGAAAGCTTTGCTACGTACGCAAATCAATTAGATGTGCATACAGTTTTCCTATTGGGTGAGTGTTTCGCCACTTTATGCTATTTCTCCTTGTCTCAGTGTATTTTTTACTGTATTGGACATCAAAGTCGGATATTGAATATGTCAAGGAACTGCGTTTCATTTCAGAATAAGAACTGTTGATAAGGTTTGTAGGAAACATTTTCCTTTCTGCTTTCATTTATTTAGAACTTACCGGTTTAGATAAGTTCTAAGTAATAAGTTCTTGTCTAAATATTCAGTCGTTGCTTCTGGATGTTGTGATTTTCTTGGGGCCACATTCCCGGTCACCTTCCATCTTTTGTTATGGGGCAAAAACATTTATGCACTATTTTTGCCTCGCTGAACAAGTTCGTAATGGTCGTTTTTGCTTTATCTGCAAAGAAGGGCGCGGTAGCCCCCTCAACCTCCCAAAAAAGGGGACCAGGGGATCCCTTTTTTGTTATTGTATGCGCCATGGGGGTTTCCTATGCAACTGCACAAGAAGTAAATCACTAACTGCCGTAGTTCGTGAGATATTGCCTGATCTAGGACTTTCCTTGTAACCCTGTATGTACGTCTGTGCCAGCTGTCATTAAACTCTGCCTTTTAGATTTTACGCTATTTATTATGATTTTGTGGTTATCAAGTTAATTTTGGACACCCGTGTAGAATCTGATCACTGTCGAACAAAGATATATCAGAGATACGACCTGATTCTTTTAGTAGGGGAATTGTTTTCCTCCATGACGACACGAGAACTGAGGACTTAGTTTTAGTTTCGTTTGGATGTTCTCTATCATCCGCCATGCAGCCCGGAACTTGCACCCGAAGAGTTTTACCTATTTTCCTGTTAAAAACTCTTAAGAAAATGAAAGAAAGAAAATCGTCGCTTCGAGATGAAGAAATCCAAATTGCTGTCAACTCATGGCTGCAGAAAAAGATACAAGTGTATGGTCCCGACACTGAAAAATAAAACAACTCCTGCTGCATCAGGAAGAAAGGTATTGCTACATTAAATTTGCGTTGAGAAATACTCTTATGGAGCTGTACCAAGCAATAATCTTTGTTTTTATAGCAAAGCACATTCAGGTGCATGGACAATTTATTTACCTATTCAGTATTTAGTTGCTGCAGGAAAATATTGGTGAATTGTACCATGCACTTTACGGAATAAACCAAATTTACTAATTTTGTGGGCCATCTTTTCTGCCATTAACAATTTTGCAAAAGCAGAAAATTTACTACTATGTAAATATCTAGTTAAGTATTTCTTTGGGGCGTAATAGACTTGGTGACACCAGAAACTCCCCCCAAGCAAATACGTTTTGCTACATACACTGACGGAAAAAAACATCCCAACACCACGAAAAAATAGTTGTAGAGGGATGAAATGGCGGCAATATATTTGTATAGGTAACATATTTAATCGATTAAGGTTTCAAGATCACAGCTTAATGTAAGCGCCAGAAGAGCCATTTTAAATGTGAAATGCTGGTACATTAATAACCGGTGTAACCGACATCATGTTGAATGCAAGAACGCAAACGTTCATGCATTGTGTCGTACAAGTGCTGGATGTCAGTTTGTGGGATGGAGTTCCATGCCTGTTGCACTTGGTCGGTCAATACAGGGACGGTTAATGTTGGTTGGGGGTGACGCTGCAGTTGTCGTCCAATTATGTCCCATACGTGCTCGATTGGTGAAAGATCTGGTGATCTAACAGGCCACGGCAACATGTCCACACTTTGTAGAGCATGTTGGGTTACAACAGCGGTATGCGGGCGAGCGTTATCCTGTTGGAAAACGCCCCCTGGAATGCTGTTCATGAATGGCAGCACAACAGGTTGAATCACCAGACCGACGTACAACTGTGCCGTCAGGGTGCGTTTGATAACCACGAGAGTGCTCCTGCTGTCATAGGAAATTGCTCCCCAGACCATAACTCCAGGTGTAGGTCCAGTGTGTCTCGGCCGCAGACAGGTTGGTTGCAGGCGCTCACCAGGCCTCCTTCCAACCAACACGCGGCCATCACTGGCACCCAGGCAGTACCGGCTTTCATCAGAAAACACAACAGATCTCCACTCCGTCCTCCAATGAGCTCTAGCTTGACACCACTGATGTCGCAAACGGCAGTGGTTTGGAGTAAGTGAAATGCACGCTACAGTGCGTCTGGCTCGGAGCTGTCCTTCCAGTAACCGATTTGTAACAGTTCGTTGTGTCACTGTGGTGGCAACTGCAGCTCGAATTGCTGCCGCAGACGCGGTACGATGCGCCACGGCCATACGCCGTACACGGCGGTCTTCCCTCTCAGTAGTGCCACGTGGCCGGCCGGAACTCGGTCTTCTTGAGGCAGTACCTTTCCTTGACCACCGCTGCCAACAATCATGCACAGTGGCTACATTCCTGCCAAGTCGTTCTGCAATATTGCCGAAAGAAAATCCACCTTCTCGTAGCCCTATTACACGACCTCGTTCAAACTCCGTGAGCTGTTGATAATGGCTTCTTCGTCTTCTTAAAGGCATTCTTGACTAACATCAACACCCTCTGTCGAATCTGAACGATAACTAACGTTACAGCGCGTATTTACAGCAAACCTGCTTCGCATGTTCCGAGGGGCTCACGTATGCGCCGAGCGCGAAATTTGCATAGACGTCATCTTACAGATGTACTCTCACCGCCTACCAACTGTCGTTTATCTAACACAACCCCTTCTTGGTGTTGGGATTTTTTTCCGTCAGTGTATATTATACACGATGTTATACCTTTGTCTTTCCTGCGCGAATTTCCATTGCATTTCCACATGCAGCGCCAGGTCATCGCAGAATCTATACTGGAGTTGTAGGTTGCGCTAGGGAATGTTTGTGTGTTCAGTATGCTCGCATTGTTATAGTAATTATTGGGTGTTCAAATACAACAGGAACAGAGAGCTGGGACCTGCCAAGGGAGGTTATTCAGATATTTGATGGTAGAAAAGTCCAGATGCATTTAATTACACAAGTTATTTTTATTTTTGATGCAACAAATGTCTTATGTCAACGTTAAAAAACCTTTTGTGGAAAATTTTCAAGAAAATTCGAAAATTTGTTGCAACTTGTCTTCCAAATTTCTGAAAACGGTTAAGCCTTTTTCTGTATGTCTCGTTCGCGAAAATGAGGTATTCGTGGTGGTTCTTCGAACACTGTTGAATACTTTTTGCAACACCCTATTGAGAGTTGCTGAAAATGATTAAACCTATGTCTGTACATATTTCACATTCACGTATTTTTGATAACTTTCAGCTGAAAATTTATCGTATTAATAACAATCGCCAGAAGACTAAAGATGTTTAATCTTGTTACCCGTAGAGTATTTTTCACCACTGTCACAGGTCAGGCGTTTACCTCCAGCACAGTCCTACAAATATTTGTAGGACTGTAATTTTAAAATACCTAGTGATCATTGTTGAAGTAACAATGGCCGCCCCGGTGGCGCAGTGGTCTAAGCGATGGCCTCTGATCATTCGTCCGAAAGGGGTCCGGGTTCGAATTCCGGTGAGGCATGGATGTTGTGTTTGTCTTACGGCACTGGCTCTCTCTCCCTTCCCTGGAACCAATGACCCTAAATTAGGGACGGGCGACTGCTTAAAGCCCATTGAGTTGCTCACGGTGGTCGTTAAACCTCCAATCAAAAAAAATAAAAAAATAAAAAAGTAACAATTTTTATTTGCTTGAGTACTGTCTGTAGCAGAAAACTGCCGATCTAGGCACAGCAAAACTGTTGCTACGGCAGTAATGACTGCTTGCTTGCAACAGCTTCAAACTAGAATTATTTTTATTTCTTTTTATTGGAGGTTTAAATGATTTATTGGACCTGGTGGTACAGAGACATGACAAACAGGCAGACATAAACAGGATACAGATATTTCACAGCAACACCTACAAATCATACATGGTTTACAGCATGCGAAATGATCAATTTACACAGATATAGCCAGTGTTGATCATGTAACACATTATGAACAAGTACACATCAAACGTGGTTTTACAGTATGCTAAAGTACAAATGTACACAGAGAGCCAGTGTTGGACAAGTAACACATTGAGAGCCAGCGCCGAAAGACAAACACAAAATCCATGCCTCACCGGGATTCGAACACAGATCCCTTCCGGACTAATGATCAGAGTCCATCGCTTAGACCCCTGCGCTACCGGGGCGGCAAACTAGAATTCAGCTAATACAGGTAGTAAGCATAGGGTGGCTATTTGCTGTCCTATTTTCACTGGCGAAATTTGTTTCCACTGATATGGTTTTGCTGTAATGCACTACGCTTTGTAAAAATTGCAACACCATGAAAGACTGCTGGTATTCGCTTGAAACTTGCAGGATATGTACAATAGGTTAGGACATACATGCAAATGATTAAAATATTAGAGAAAATGCGCATGCGGTTTCGGAGCATCTCCCTCTGAACTGTTCAGTCTTGGGTATAAAGAGCTAGCTCAAACGAGATGTTGCAACCAGGGGCCGCGGGTGGCCTAGTGGTCAACGTTCGTTCCTGCCACCGGGAAGACCATGGGTTCGATTCCAGGCAGGTACTCTGATGACGTGGAAAAAATTTGCAAGATTTTTAGTGTCAGAAAGGTGGAAATAAATCCAAGCTGAGAGATGGGACGCCATTTCTTTTCAGTGAGACGGACGACAACAACACGTCGGCCATGTTGTGTGTCAGGGCCGGAAAGATATTTTCCTCAGTGAATTCTGCGTGGAAGAGAGGCTCCAAAATATGCGAGCTGAGATGGTCACAGAAAGTTTTGCTGGGCGCTGGGACGGTGAAAAAAACCAGATGGCCCGATGCAACAAGGCGCGTGCATGTGATTGGTCGAGCAAGGTCCAGGGGTGAAGAGTTCGAAGAAGCGCGGAAAGTTGCAACGGATTTTTCACTCTCTTGGGTCTCGGAACTTAAGAAGATAACAAGGGGTTTTTGGTCGTAGCTGCGAGGACGATGAAATCCAGCCGTTAAGAAAGCTGTTCAGCTGCGGCTGAATAGCTCTGAGATAAAACCGACCTGCGGGAAGGTTGACGAGAAATATGTTCTAGTACCTGAGGGTCACTATTTGAAACGTGAATAAATCAACCCGCGGTCTGAGTAAAAAACAGCGTATACAACATGCTGGTATGTGCAACTATGACTCTTTAAATAATTCATAGTTTATTGGGGCAGATGCAACTGTGTGCTGAATCTGCTTAAGATTAAGATGTTGATAATCTGAAATGAATATTCTCATTTATGCCGGAAATGTAAATAAAACCGTATATATATTTGTACAGCAGCTCAGCTCTGTGTCATGTAACTCAACAGATCCTTCACCATGCCTCAGATGAGTTGCTAACAGAAGTAAGGTGGCCAGTTCATGCAAACATTAACTGGTCTGGTCGCAGCTACCAAAAGTGTGAAGTTGAAAGGAAAAGTTCATCCACTCATACAATATCTCATTACGTGGATAAAAATTTACATATATTACAGTACTAAACGCAGTAAGAATGGTGGACACCCACAAACGATGCACAACAGGTATGAACGCTAGAACTACTAAATATCCGCCGTGCGTCGGATTGGCACGTTAAGCCGTCTGGTCCGGCGTACTTGCCCTCGGGTAATAAATAAAGGCATCTTCCTCCCATTTTCTTCCTCGTTTTCGTGTCCCTTTCCTATCAGGCATTCTAGCCCAAATCTCCTAGCTTCCTATTTCTAAGGGTTGTGTAAGACCTGGGGTCAGACACTCCCTTCTTAAAATCCTCTACATATGATCTGATCTCTGATGTTGCAATCAGTGAAGAACTGACACTGAGTCGAAAGGGTGTTTCTTGCGTCTCACTATGCTCTGTTGCCGAAGAAGGTCGAGTTATAAACACCTGAGAGACTTTGAGCGAGGAAAGGATTTTGGGGATGAGAGAAGCTGGATTTTCTTACCGTGAAATTACCACTCGTACGAGACGAAATGCCAGTGTAGTGATGCGAACGTGGCACCAGTGGACAGATGCGGTTCGAACGCACAAAAAATCCGGGAAATGAACTGCCGACTTCACGGGATGACAGACATCTCTACCACATAGCAGTGACCAATTACATAGTTACATCCACGGTGTTGGCGCAGCACTGTCACAGATCAGGCTTTATCCTCCAGCACAGTCCCACATCGTCTGCTTAAGGCTGTCTTTCAATGAGTGTTAGGGTTCATCTTCTACCCTATATCTGCAATGTAAATTCTTTTGTACACATTTTCTCGAAGACTATTACTTTGTAGTGTTTGTCATTTTGAGCACCAATAAAAACGACTCATAGCTATTATATGCCACAGTTATTATCCCGAAAAATGTGTTGGAATTGTTTTTTAAATTCAATTTATCTGACTCGAAATCTTTCCAATTTGGTGCTAGATGGCGCGATGAGTTAGCATAGCAGTGATTTTGTCTGGAAGCAACGAAAGCTCTTATTTCTGCTTGATGTTTCTAATTATCTGAGCCAAATAGAAATCATTGATAGGGGGAAAAGTGTGATTGGAATCTCGTCTTCTATAGATTATCTTAAATCCTACTGTACGTTCATTTTTTGAAGAGAAAATATGTACGTTAGCAGAGAACTCCTGCATTTGAGCTATAAAAACTCCGTCTGCTTACTAAGTTCCACTTACTTACTGATCTCCACCCCGAATTAACGTCATTGGTTAAAATGCAACAGTGCGTATTTTGCCTTTTCATTATGGAGCCAACGAGATACTGCTTCCATTCTGAATATGGTGAGGTCTCCAGTGATTCGCTGAACCCAAACTTCTGGGGCAGTCACTCAAGACGTAAACGCCACTCCCAAGGAGTGATTTTTGCGCCATCTGTCGCAGAAGATGAGCCCTAACACTCATTAAAGACAGCTTTAACAGAGGACTGGTCTGTAGCATCCCATTGCTGCGCATTCTTTTGAGCCTCAATCACAGACGCCTCGGGCTGCAATAGGGTATCGAACACAGAGATGTGCATTTTGGAGCGTCATACCAGCCCAACACCAAGTGTCATAGTCTGTGGCGCCATTGTGTTCAATTCGAGATCTGGCCTGATGCGAATTGAGGGAACCGCAACAGCTAGCGATAGATACACCCGGGATGTTTTAGAGGCAGAGGTGATCCTCTTCCTTCAGAGTTGCCCTGGCCCTATATTCCAGCAGAACAATGCTTTGCGACATATGGCTGGGAATGACAAAGACTTTTTCCATGCACTGATGATACAGCTGCTAAGCTCACCTACTTACTGAGCTCTACCCCGAATTAATGTCATTGGTTAAAACGCAACAGCGCGTATTTTGATCTTTTCCTTATGGAGCCAACGAGAGACTGCATCCATTCTGAATATGGTGAGGTCTCCAATGATTTCTTGGCCTGCACGTTTGCCGGATGTGTCCTCGGCCGAACATGTCTGGGACATGGCAGCTAACTGACTGTCCCGTCAGGCGCCTCCGCTACTCACCACGAATGAAATCTGGTTTCGCATAGAAGCAGCCTGGCAGGCTATTCTTCAGGACGATACCAAAATCATCTTCCATTCAATGCCACGCCATGATAGGCGGCCATTTTTGCTCGAGATGGCTTCACACGATACTGAGTTTTGAAGCGAAAAAATATTTTATAGCTTTGCAAATGTAATCAGTTATCTTCTATAACATGAGGAATCTGTGATTTAAATTTCATTTGAGTAGTGCGATTCTTTCTTGGATTTGAAAATTTCTCAAAGAGTAGTATAGCAAAGTATTTTTTCAGTAGATGCATGATTTTTGGTGAAAGAACAAAACAGTACTACTGAAAGAAGGAGTTTTCTTAGTATTACAGCATATTTTTGCTGAAGATCCACGAATAGAAGTCGCCAGAATAAGACTGATTTCACGGCTTTTCGACTCAGAGCGAGAAGAAAAGGAAGAGTCTTCCTAGTTTTGCTGAGATGTTTTCAACAGGACACGGTGTTTATTGCACAAATGAGAAAAACACCCTACCCCTCAGGTATTAGTTTTCGAGCTGGTCTTTATTTTCAGAAAACGCTAGTGAAACCCCCAAGAAATGCCGTAAAATGAGATGAAAACAAAGGAAAGAAAAGCATAGTAATAAAACAAAAGATTTAATTGGGACGAAACGAGTAACTCACAAACTCAGGTTTAGTAATTTTGAAATTGAGGGTTACTTTGTCCAGCAGTCAGTGTAATTTTAAAATACAGATTGATTTATTTAAAACGAATGTAGTACAGACTTTGTGTAATACACTTTTGTCAGAATAATCAACGTATATAGATGATGTTAACGAGGTGTTTTATATCTTATAACCGCATCGCCAGAACCATGTTCCAACTCCGTCAAGGCAATAACATTTTGATTTCTCACCGAGGCATTTGTTCATTTCACGTGTCACGCTGGCTGTAATAATTTTGTACATTGGATTTCACGCGTCTAAGAGATAATTTAATCATTTAATAAAGAACGAAGATTCTTTTTATTTCAGGGCTTAACGACCACCGTGAGCAACCAGTTGTTCTGTGATCAGTAGCATGTCCCTGATTGAATGCTAATTGTTCCAGGTAAGGGAAACAGCCAATGCCGTAAAACAAAGACACTACCCATGCTTCATACGGTTTTCGAACTCTTGCCCATCTTGAACTAATGATCCGAATCCTGCGTCTCACACTTCTTGGTCAGGTGGAGCCGAAATATTTTTGGAAACCTAATAGGCTTCCAGAACGTGAAGGTAACTTCTTTTCCAACAATTTTGCGTCATCAAAGAGAAGATAGTGATTATTTTCTCAGCAGTGTTAGATTAAAGATTTATTCAGCTCATACTTTTTCTATGTAGGACTGATGTTATTTCGGTCGAAATGTTAAAGTTCTTGGTGTCTGAAGTAAGTATGATAGAGAGCACTGACGTTGGATATAGTGGATTCTTCAGCAATTCGTCCAGAATCGAGTCTTAGAGCAAATTACCTCGTTGATTAGAGGAAAATTTACTTTCAAATATGACAACCTTACAACGTTGGATATTTTGCAACAAATTGTAGGATTGAAAGTGAAACACCGAATGGTTTGGTGGAAGTTTGCACATATCGGGATCACGATAGATGTACAGAGTGCGTCAAAAAAATTTAAAGACTGGCGCTAGATTTCAGCCTACGGTGGCGCCACCAGTGTAATCGCGAATGCGTTATAAACCGTGACCATCTGCTTGCTTTCTGCCAAAAGTACTGCGCAGTTGTTAAAGTATCTCAAACGAAACGGCCGTTCATTAGCGAAGTGAAATTTTTTTCATGTTGAATTATTAAGATGGAACAAAGGGCTGTTATTAAATTTAACGTAAAACTTGGTAAAAGTGCCTCGGAAACGTACCAAATGATGAAACAAGTTTACGGTGAGTTTTGTTCAAGTAGATCAAATGTTTTCCTGTGGCACAAACGTTTTTTGGACGGAAGAGATACGCTAGAAGATGATAAGCATACCGGAAGACCAAGTTTATCTAGGACACCTGAGATTATTGAAAAAGTGCGTGATTTCGTGGCAAACAATCGATGTGCGTCAGTAAGAATGATAGAAGAGCCTTTAAACATCAACAAAGAAACGATTCGAACCATCCTGCATGAAGATTTGGGCAAAACAAAAGTCTGTGCTAAATTTGTTCCACACAGGTTAACCAATGAAAAAAAATCAAGGAGATGTGCACATTGCAGACATCATTTCAGCTGCTGAAAATGATCCAAACTTCTTAAAATCGATTGTTACAGGTGATGAAACATGGTGTTTTCAATATGATCCTAAAACAAAGCGACAAAGTGCGGAATGGAATTCAAAAAACTCACCACAAGCCAAAAAAAAAATAAGAAAAGTTCCATCGAAAATCAAAACAATGCTCATTACATTCTTCGATAGTACGATTATTTTCCACAAAGAATTTGTTCCAAGTGGACAAACAATTACTGGTGAGTTTTATTTAAATGTTTTGAGGCGTTTGATGGGCAGAATTCGTCGCATTCTTCCAGAATATCGGGATGAAAACAGTTGGTGTTTGTTGCACGATAATGAACCCAGTCACACCTCACTTCTTGTACGTCTTTGTGTTGAATCATCCACCGTATTCGCCTGATTTAGCACCCTGCGAATTTTCTTTATTCTCAAAACTTACAATGACGTTAAAAGGGTGTTGTTTTGATGACATTTCGACCATACAAACAGCTTCGACGCGTGCTTTGGAGGCAATTCCGCAATGTGAACTGGAACAGGCATTCGAATCATTATTAAATCGCTGTAACAAAAGTATTGAAACCGGAGGGACTTATTTTGAATAACAAACCAAAACAAATGATAATTTCTTGTTTCTATTTCATTTTACAGACCCAGTCTTAAAACTCATTTGCCACACTGTGTATATTAAGGATTCAATTTTTTTTTATTTCCGAGTCCACAACTGGTGTTAAACAGGTTCTGTAGACAGTTGGACACAAAATGTAATCATGTTTTTTTTCTTTCTTTATATCTGAGTACAGCAAACAGCTGCAATTGGTTGTCTATTCCTAATTTCTGACTATTGGTTCCAGGGAAGGAAAAATTCCTATACCGTCACACCATCAATACTCATCCGAGACCCGAATCCGGTACTTGATCCGGCTACAGGTCAGAAACCTATGGCTTTAACCGAGAGACCACGGGGACGGTAAAACCTTTACGAAGTCCTACTTATAGAGAACAAACATTCTAGTATCTGTACACGTAAGTACGTACACAATATCGACAAAAGTCACCGGACACCTAGAAGAGAAACACAGCATTTATTGACATACATTAGCTCGGTGTCGGTTCCACCTTTGGCCTTAATGCATGCACTGACACTTCGAGACATGCTTTCGACAAAGCTTTGGAACACAGCGATAGGTATGCGCTTCCATTCAGTACATAATGCTGCCGCTAACTGTTGCTTAGTAGTAGGCCTTGGTTCCAAACTTCTTATGCGGCGCTCTAATTCATCAAATAGGTTCTCTATTGGATTAAGATCAGAACTCTGTGCTGGCCAGTCCACACACGATACGAAATTATCGTCAAACCACGCCGTAACAGTCCTTGATTTAAGGCTCGGTGCATTATCCTGCTGATACCAACAAGACTCGGCTCCATAGTATTGCCACAGAGTTGGTAGGGCATAATTGTTCAGAATAATCGAGATAGACGTGCTGGTTATCAGGTTTGTCCACGATAACCAATGGGCTGGCACCATACCACGAAAAACATTCTCACACGAGTAGACTGCCTGCTCCAAACTTGACCGTAGGAACAGTACACTGTGGTAAATACCGTTCCCCCGTCTGCCGCCATACCCACACACGGCCATCACACTCATTCATCGTGTATCTGGATTCATCAGTCCATAGAACCCTTTTCCATTGTTCTACGGTCCGCGATAAATGTTCTTTACACCATGCTAAAGGACGAGTAGCATTGCGAGTGGAGATGAAAGGCTTATGAGCAGCCACACGACCACGGTAACCCATGGAAATGAAGTTCTCTGCAAATGGTACGTGTACATACCGAGATTCCAGCATTTTTACTCACCTGTACACTGAGGTCTTGTGCAGTACTCCGTCGATTAGCTGTAACGACTCTCCCGAGGTTTCTACTTCTTCTATCACTGATTTTCTTTGGTCTGCCGGTACGTTTTGCTGCTTCAGTCACGCCATGTGTCTTCCACTTATTTAGTACATCCAAAACAGTTGACTTGGTTGACTTGGGTATGTTTAAATGTCTCTCGGTTTCTCTTATGGACAACACACTAATATAACACCCAACAAATTTTCCTTTCTCAAAGTCAGTTCTCTCCCTCCACGACATTTGCACTCATTTTCACAGTGCGATATGATCGCGCTCAGCTGCAGGCTTGTTTTTATACCGTTTTCAGCTGTACCCTGCATGTTCACAGCGCTGCGGGTCCGTTCATTTGCTTTTGAAGGGGTGTCTGGTGACTTTTGTCAATATAGTATATGTATAAATGGCACTAATGGTTTTGTGCTGGAAGGAATGGTTTGATCTTGTATGAGATATTAAACTGACAGCAAATGGTTTGCGATGAATGAATTTTCAGACCGCTGAACTTGTATAACCAGGAAAAGTAGGGAACCAATTTTTTCCTAATTCATAAATAAATTGAACACGTTGGGTCTAATTAGCTGGTCATTGAGAGTTTAACAGATATTTAAGTATCGCCCTTCCCAACGGATTGAAATGACTTTTCGTTTGTTTGTTTGGGATTTCATCAACCACCGTGAGGAACTTGATGGGCTGCACCTAGTCGCTCATCTCTACTTTTGAGCCACTGGTTCCAGGGAAAGGAGAGAGCCAGCGCTGTAAGACAAACACAACATCTATGCCTTACCAGGATTCGGACTCGGACCCATTTCGAACGAATGATAAAAAGCCAGCGCTTAGACCGCTACGCAACAGAGCGGCTAACTGTCTTTCACGTAGCGTTCCGAAGGTTAAAGAAGATAAGTTTGCAAAAGTTTTTTTTTTTTTAAGATGCTTTCCTATAAAATTTCCAAAGTATAAGAGATAATGGGCTAATCATTGCTGGACCACGTAAGAAATTTACCTTGGTAAGCCAAAAAAAAATTTAATGAAGGCAGATATTAACCACAATGTGGAGCTCTTGTATTTCAGAGTAGATAAAATGGGTACCTACCCCAACATATTTCTTTCAAGGCAGACAATCCTTAGTTCCTGGTACTGTAAGGTTAGAGAAAAAGGGAAATGATGCTTAGTCTTATTTTGGAGGAAATGCAGCTTTTGCGGCTGACAAATTGCATACAGTTGTCGATGGAGTTTTTATTTCTAGAGAGCAAGAAGGATAACTTCCTCAATAGGAATTTAGCCAACTAGTGAGATGCTGTACCAATGTTGACAATAAAAGATCAGAATGAGATTTCTACCTTCTGGACATTAAGGAGATCATATAGACCAACAAATAAGCGTAGGATGGCTGTCTCTTCAATCGATGCATAGGTAGTCTCCAACAAATTTCTTTGGGAGAATCAAATTAATGTCTTGAGTAAACTTCAGCCCTGGTTCACTATTAATAATATTTAATTTACGATTATGAAATAGGTTAAACAGGCCGCATACAAACACGTTGGTTAAGGCCTCCTTTATCAACGGCTTGTACCACTCTTTCAGATCAATTCGATATTCGAATTAGTCTTGACGCCTCCTCATAATGTACATCTTATTGCAAGTTTTTCTCTTAAATTCATCTAGTCTCCTGACTATAATTTAATTGAAATTGTTACCTGATTTAACTTATCGTTCTGTAGACTGAATTGAAACTTTTATTTGTTACCTTACTTCATTTATATCAATAGCAACTGAAATCAATGCAGCACTTATTCTCATGGGCGCCCATAGCTTAGTTCTCAGGAGGGACGAACAGAAATTGTTGCTATGTATAATATAGACAAACACTTTATGCAAGTCTCTACTCTGCCTGCTTGTTATCTAAGAATTTTTACCACACACACTCAACACATAAATTTAATTTCAAACCTGAAAATCCCAGGAACTACATAAAAGAGATGGATAAATGAAATTAGACAGCGTGTTAATACGATCGGAAAATTTCTTGACTTCAGAGACTTGTGATGATTATATATTAAGATAATACAACGTTTGTCACAAATATTTATTTTTTCAAGTCGACCATGGTTTCGTTGGGAATTGACCTAGCATCATCAGGACGAATGGCACGAAAATATTCAAATTGTATATAATATCATATGTGATGTTTACAGTCACGGGTTTTGGTTAGTTGCTTCCACGCGCTTGATAGAAATGGTATGGATGCCATGTCATTAACAAGTTACAAAGAATTCTGATATATATGGAAAGCTTCCAAAATATCAAATTTGGTGGTTGAATCTGGCTTATCAATTAGTTTTGGTTCGTCAATGAGAAATTTATGGTCCTTATAATGAATATAACTTTTAACACTGAATTATAATGAATATAACGCTTCTTCTAAGCTATAATGTATTCAGCTTCTTCTACTACTAATGCTTGTTCAAATGGTTGTTGTTTTGTTAATTATAACATGAATAAACCTTCCTGCTAGTAATGTAGTAATAATAATGAACAAGCTTATAACTGGTAGTAATGTTGTAGTAGTAATTAAGATGAATAAAGTCTTATTCTGGTTGTTACTAATAACACTTAATGAAATAAACCTAACAGCCAGACAGAGATCTGACAAAACTATGAACTGAGAAAGACGTACTTACTTAAAACTCTTTTATTTGGTAAACTTCTCGCTCTCACATAAACGAAGATCTCTTTATACAACAACAGCTCTCTGACACATAAACCACAGCTCACTTTGTACAACAACAACTCACTCTACGTACATCAACAAAAAGCTCTCACCATAAACAAACGCTCTCTCTATACAACAACAAACGCTCTCCAATACAACAACAAACGCTCTCCTTAGGTATCGTTGAACGCGCCTATTTATACTGGCTACCACTACGTCATGACTTACACTCATTGCCAGATCTCATTCAGCGGGAGAAATAACATCTCGTTCAGTAAGAAGATAATTTACATAGTAAAGTAAAATAACCAGAGATAGTAAAAATCAAAAGGAAAGTGAATCTAGAGTATACGTTACATCCTTTTCGTAACAGTATTTAGTTATCGATGACTTCTTTAGGACACAGTTCCGAATATATTGTAGGTCTTGTCCTCCTCCAATCGAAAACGCAAGGCTCTGCGGGTCTGTCCTATATACACGGCGCCACATTCACATGTATAGCGTAAAAGTCTTTTCTACTTCTTCGTTTTTTTCACACATCAACATACTAAGAATTAATTCCTAAATGAAAGAAACCTTAACGGCCAGACGAAACATGTAAACAACAGAAGTCAACTTACGGAAAAAGATGATTTATTCAGGATTTAGCAAACACATCGTAGCATAGCCTATTGCACTACAATACACAACGCTCTTTTCAATAATCAGTTTACAATCCAACGCTCTCTCTTACAACGCTCTCAAGCCATAGATTGATCGTCGTTTTTATCTCTTGTTCTTATCAAAACTCAGGCATACGTCACGTTCATTCAACCTCAATTGTGTTGCTAAACGTATTCGTTTGAGAGAAAGATATCACGTTAAGAGTGAAGAATAACACAATAAACTCAAGATTTACATAGGGAAAGAAACTAAAAAGCAAAGTTAATTTAGAATATACGTCACACATGGAATTTGATAAATTCCCCACGAGTTTTTGTTTTCAACATAGTCGTTTCATCCTAAAAAGTTCATTTTGTTCATGGGTTTAAAAATCACTTTAAAATTAATGTTTTGAGAATTTTTGAAATTTTGAAAGCAATATCACGGGAAAATGGAATAATTGCAAAATTCCCTCGTAATTCACAGGAGTTAACGTAGAGATAGGCTTCGGTTTCCGGAATTTTGATAGAGCCTTGTCTATAATGAAAAAGTTGTATCCTCGCTGTACTGCAACACGTTTAAAGAAATCAAGTTCTTTTTCCGAAACTGTTTTTATCCGAGCATATATGTATCGTGCGAAATACGCAACTCTAAACCCATGTCTGTAAAACCATTAACTGGGCAGCCCACTGTCACCTATATTATGTGAAATCTACATGTCTCGATTTGAAGAAAAACTTTTCAAACTCGTGAATTTTGACTTACGCATACGATATATAGATGATACTTTCGTTCTATGGAAAAAAAAAATTGAAATTCCGGAGTTAATCAAACTTATGAATTCCATTGATACTCTCATTCAATTCAACTACGAAATTGAGAATAACGGACGCTTACCATTCCTTGATGTCCTAGTTACTCGTTCAAATGGATCTCTCACAACCACAATTTATTGAAAGCCTTTTGCTGTTTTCTCACTTCCACATGCCAAGTCAGATCAGATCAGATCATATGTAGAGGATTTTAGGAAGGGAGTGTCTAACCTCAGGTCTTGAACAACCCTTAGAAATAGGAAGCTAGGAGATCTCGGCTAGACTTCCCGGTAGGAAAGTGACACGGAAACGAGATAGAAAGGGGGAGGATGACGCCCTTATTTATTACCGGGGGGCTAGTACCCGGGGTCCGACGGCTTAACGTGCCCATCCGACGCACGGCGGGTATTTAGTGGTTCGAACGTTCGTACCTGCCCAGGATCGAACCTGAGGTTATCTCCGTGGCAGTACGAACGCTGACCACTAGGCCACCCGCGGCCCCCACATGTCAAGTCCAATCACCCTTCGCAAGAAAATCTCAGGGCCTTTTACAGTTGCGTACATCGCGCAATACATATATGTTCGGATAAAAACAGTTTGGAAAAAGAACTTGATTTCCTTAAACGTGATGCAGTACAGCGAGGACACAACCCCTTCATTATAGACAAGGCTCTATCAAAATTCCGGAAACCGAAGCCTATCTCCACGTTGACTCCGATGAATTACGAGAGAATTTTGCAATTATTCCATTTTCCCGTGACATTGCTTTCAAAATTTCAAAAATTTTCAAAACCTTTAATTTTAAAGCGATTCTTAAACCCATGAACAAATGAACTTTTTAGGAATCAAACGACTTTGTTGAAAACAAAAACTCGTGGGGAATTTATCAAACTTCATGTGAATGTGGTGCTTCATATATAGGACAGACCCGTAGAGCCTTGCGTTTTTGAATGGAGGAGGACACAACCTACAATATATTCGGAACTGTGACCTAAAGAAGTCATCGATGGCTAAGCACTGTTACGAAAAGGACCATAAATTTCTCTTTGATGAAGCCAAACTAATTGACAAGCCAGATTCAACCACCAAATATGATATTTTGGAAGCTTTCCATATATATCCGAATTCTTTGCAACTTGTTAATGACATAGCATCCATACTATTTCTATCAAGCGTGTGGAAGCAACTAACCAAAACTTGTGACTGTAAATACTATTTATGATGTCATATACAATTTAAATATTTGCGTGCCATCCGTCCTGATGTAGCTAAAGCAATACCCAGTGAAACCATGGTCGACTTGAAAAAAAAATATCTGTGACAATCGTTGTATTATCTTAATATACAAATCAGGAAATTTCTTTGTCGCTCTTTTGATTCCTTTTGACTACTTATGTCACATAAGCCACAAAACCCCAGAAATCACTCAATGGTTCATCAAGAATGAAAACAAACCCCTCAACACAAATTTCTGGGAAACTTTTCGAGAGATCTTTGTTCAGTAGTGAATATTTGCTACAGAGAATAATTGATATATTTTCCATTTCTCCGCTTTTCATGCCTTGTTTCACACTGTATGTGTGAGCACAGGAAAAACGGTGCGAATTTCAAGTAGATGTAACAAAAATTTAGAGGAGGAGGTATTTATAATAGAAATTCGCAACGTGTTTCCTATTTTTACTTAATACACCAACATCCTGAAGTTCTACTGAAACATTACCACTGAGAATCAGTATTATCGCCAAATCTCTGCAGTACCTTCCAAGGAGAGAAAGGATATAATCCAATTTCCAGGGAAATGCAAATGCCCCCTGTTGCCCCCTCTATGGACGTCCATGCTTGTTCTTGATTTAACGACCACTCTCATTTCTAATTTACTTGGCTCAGACTTTCTCTCAGAAAGATGATGTCATTCAAACTGCATGTTTGCAGCGCCCTCTCATGTCACCGAACTTTCAGACTAAAGAACACCGTGTTTGGTGACATCATGTCATGTGGCGTTACACTTAGAACTAAACAATGGCATAAGTTTTTTTTTCCTGATATTAGAGACGAGAGTGTTGTTAATAAACTTATTAAAAAATCCCAACGTTTTGACTCTACAACACTAACCAGAGAAGTTAGAACCATAAAATTTGTGGGTTCTATCCCGTTTTAGCCACCACTTTCACATCTACTTAAAAATATCTGCAGACCTTTTGGTATTGA
Organism: Macrothele yani; assembly: GCA_039090855.1. NCBI lineage: Eukaryota > Metazoa > Arthropoda > Arachnida > Araneae > Macrothelidae > Macrothele > Macrothele yani. The sequence continues at coordinate 41,855,588 of CM076997.1, read as the reverse complement.
CTTTGGGTTGTCTTCTTGTAAATTATTTTCGTTGGTTCGTAGCGATCGTGACAGACCTGATTTATTAGATAATTATGGAATTTACAGAATCCCTCTCCTGTCCTCTGACCCTGATGAAGGGAATACTTCCTACATAGGTTCCACATCTCATAATCTAAAGGTCAGACTGCAGGAACATAAATATAGTATTAAAGTCGGTAATGGCTCCACAGCTATGTCACGTTTGCTTCTAAGCAAACCTTTCGAACCAATGTGGTCTGAGGTTACTATTCTGACTATACCTAAGAATAAGAATTTATTACTATTTACAGAAGCCCTTCAGATATAGTATTAAAGTCGGTAATGGCTCCACAGCTATGTCACGTTTGCTTCTAAGCAAACCTTTCGAACCAATGTGGTCTGAGGTTACTATTCTGACTATACCTAAGAATAAGAATTTATTACTATTTACAGAAGCCCTTCAGATTCTGGCTCACCGGACAAGTTGCTGCAACGACCATATTCCGAACTATATTCCTGATGCTTGGAAATACCTTATAGATGATTTACTGCGATTCAAATATTGTAATAAATATTACTGATTCCTGACCAACTATTCTTTCTATGTCTCTCTGCGCACTGACCTGACACGTCATGTTGTACATATATGCTGACAGTTGCTACTTAGAACTGGTAGTCACACCTGAGGAAGTGACCGATGGCGGTCACGAAAGTACTAGTGTGTTTTTAACTGTATGTATTTATGTCCTCCTATAGTGCGAGGTTCATAATTTTTTATAATAAACGTGTTTAGACAGCATGATTTTGGTTACTTCTATTACTTGACAATTAAAAATTAGGCTTCGCATTAAAACAACACTACTGAGGGGAGGTGGAGGGGGAGATAGCCCAGTCTCGGACCCACGATACGCCACTGGTACCTTTATATTTGTTCATAGATTCATTCAGTAAAAAACTTGTTAAAGAATTTCAATATTGCTTCTTTGTTCAAAACAGCAATTGTGAAAAAACAAATTTGCTAGTGGCGTTCCTCAAAGCCACATCCTTCTGCTCCGGAGCCGAATGTTTTCCCAATTAAGCTACACCGACAGAATTTATCACTGCAGCTTTGCGTCTTGACATCTTCTTCACCTCTGTTGTACGTCACACAATCATTACACTTTTGTAACATGTGGATTTCGATTTTTTGGATGTTTATCATGCTATTAAGAATCTAATTTCTCTGGTGAATAATTTGACCTCTGTGCCACACCTAAGTTTATGTATATATTATTACTTGCGTTTCGGGTTTTAACGACAACTTTGAACAATTCTTAAGGATATTAGCAGTCACCAGTCCATAATGAGGGAACTGTATCCCAAGGAGAAACAGAGCCAGCGTTACCAGATAAGCACATAATATGTTACTCATCCGAAACTCGTCCTCAAGCAAATATTCGCCGTATGATCAGTAGCCAATTGCTTAGACCACTCGGCCACCAAGGGTCCACAAAGCCCTAATCAGTGGCAGTAACCACTAAAGCGACACGTAACACGAGCAATGGTCATCGCAAGCACAGATTGAATAGCTACGCAAAAATGCGACACTGAGATTTCCGGAAATGTTGTCCCTTACCAATGTTAGGGAGAGTTATTCACCTCGCTGTGGTCTGCTTCAATCACCATCTTCAAACCTTATTGTCTGATGCCAGGAGCAGTTGTTGGTTTTCAGACCAGTGTTGAGTTTGAGCTCAATTTTAAGAGCCCGAGCCCAAAGTATGTCATCCCGATCCCGTCCGAGCCCGAAGAATGTCATCCCGAGCCCATCCGAGCCTGTCCAAGCCCGAAGAATGTCATCCCGAGCCCATCCGAGCCCGAAGAATGTCAGCCCGATCCCGTCCGAGCCCGAAGAATGTCATCCCGAGCCCATCCGAGCCCGAAGAATGTCAGCCCGATCCCGTCCGAGCCCGAAGAATGTCATTCCGAGCCCATCCGAGCCCGAAGAATGTCATCCCGATCCCGTCCGAGCCCGAAGTATGAGAGTCCTAGCCCGCCCGAGGCCGAATTTTATATTGCATTATAAAGTCCTGTCCCGAAAGAAACCGAAAACTATGATTAACCTGTTTAATCTTTAAAACAAATAATGATATCCTCTTCCAAACTTCAACTCTCTCCTTTCCCTGCAATTAACCGATGTATTTCTCAACTGCGGTGTGGAGAAGGGGCGTCAATCTATTTCTGTATTATAGTCGCACCACTTTCTTTGACCATTCTTTTCCTTCGGGATAGCTGGCAACCGGTGAAGGTTCGTGTGCAAATTTTGGCGGCGTGGTATCAGCAATCTATAGTTCTTGAGGAAGCTTCTCCTTTTCCGTAGAAACCCATTAATGCATGGCCTATGTATCATTTGCCACCAAAGCCAAGCATAAATAACCCTCCCGAGTCTCCCTCCCCACTCAGACCTAGTCCCGAACGATTCCTTATACCAACTAGAAAGTGTAAGAAAAGTTTCATGTGCTAAATCATGCAAAATAGCATTTAACAAACAAGTTAGTAAAATCATGCAATGCATTGATTATGATACGCTTTCCAACATACCAGAAATTATTACTCAAGTTATGAGGATAATGGCTGTGGAATAAATCTAGCTCCTGTGTCCTGACCTTTGACCGCATTTCGATGTTATTCAACAGAATCGGTTCAGTTCACCTCAAGAATAACATACTAAAGTTTTATCGCAATAGAAGCAGTTTTACGCCAGTTATGAGAATAATGGCTGTGGAATAAATCTTGCTTTTGTACTATGACCTTTGACCCCATTTAGTTGATATTCAACAGAACCGGTTCACTATACCTCCGGAACAACATGATAACGTTTTGTCGCAATCGAAACATTTTTTGGTAAGTTATGATGCACAAGGGCATGGAATGGATCCCACTCCAGTGTCCTGACCTTTGACCCCATTTCGCCCATTTTCAATAGGGTTCGTCCTTAGTGGCTCCCTACCACATACTAAAATTTCATCGAAATCGAACCATTTTTACGCAAGTTATGACGCATAAGGGCAATGAAACAAATCCCGCTCTTATGTCCAGCCTGACCTTTGACCCCATTTCGCCCATTTTCAATAGGGTTCGTGCCCAGGTGGTTTCCTACCACATACTAAACTTTTATCGAAATCGAACCATATTTACGCATGGTATGGCGCATAAAGGCAATGGAATGAATTCCACCTTTATGCCCTGACCTTTGACCCCATTTCGCCCATTTTCAATAGGGTTCGTCCCCAGGTGGTTCCTTACCAAATACTAAACTTTTCATCGAAATCGAACCATATTTACGAAAGTTAGGAAAAGACCCAGAAGAAGACCACGTGGAAGATGGGTGGATGAAATTCGAAAGTATGCGGGAGTGACATGGAGGAGACTGGCACAAGACAGACCGTTGTGGAGGAAACTTGGGGAGACCTTCGTCCAGCAGTGGATTGATAATGGTTGACAATGATGATGATGATGATAAAAATCATCATCATCATCATTGTCATACGTTTATACGTTTTGTCGCAATCGAAACATTTTTTGGTAAGTTATGATGCACAAGGGTAATGGAATGAATCCCACTCCGGTGTCCTGACCTTTGACCCCATTCCACCCATTTTCAATAGGTTTCGTTCCCAGGTGGTTCCTTACCACATACCAAAATTTCATCCAAATCGAACCATTTTTACGCAAGTTATGACGCCTAAGGGCAATGGAATAAATCCCGCTCTTATGCCCTGCCTGACCTTTAACCCCAATTTGCCAATTTTCAATAGAGTTTGTGCCCAGGTAGTTTCCTACCACATACTGAAATTTCATCGAAATCGAACCATATTTACGCATGTTATGACGCATAAAGGCAATGAAATGGATCTCGCTCTTATGGCGTGACCTTTGACCCCACTTCACCCATTTTCAATAGAGTTTGTCCCCTAATGATCCCCTACCACATACTAAAATTTCATCGAAATCGAACCATATTTACGCAAGTTAGGAAAAGACCCAGAAGAAGACCACATGGAAGATGGGTGGATGAAATTCGAAAGTATGCGGGAGTGACATGGAGGAGACTGGCACAAGACAGACCGTTGTGGAGGAAACTTGGGGAGACCTTCGTCCAGCAGTGGATTGATAATGGTTGACAATGATGATGATTATGATGATGATGACGCATAAGGGCAATTGAATGAATCCTGCTCTTATGGCGTGACCTTTGACCCCACTTCACCAATTTTCAATAGGGTTCGTCCCCTGGTGGTCCCCTACCACATACTAAAATTTCATCGAAATCGAACCATTTTTACGTGAGTTATCGTGCCGACAGACAGACGGACGGAAAAAGCCGGAGCATATACGCTTCTTCAGTTCAACACAATTTTATTAACAATGTTGGGTTCAGGAGGCGAACATAGGCGTCCTGGTACATATATTGTACGGTAAAATATACAAACTCTAAAATTCTATGTACATTATATACAGCACGATGTATTGATTCACAAAGGAGCCTCGTGGTAAGAGGTACAGGCATTTTGCACAAGAACAATAAGAGAGATTGTCGAAACATTTCGTCTCGAAGCATAAATAATATATTATAGTGCCGACAAATAACAGAACGAGAATATTATAATGAAGCACTGTACAAAAGGAGAACTGTAGATGACAAAGTAGACAATGTGAAACCTAAGGCAAACGGAATTACGATGTCTTAGTACTGGTAGAAAAAATTATAATCAAAGAGAAAACAAGTAAGACTATATACATTCGTACAGTATGGTGCATATATATTCACATGTGTTAGAAGATATAAGCTGTATGTTGAAGTTTGATTCCGAAAACCAATGGTGAGCATGCACGTTGAACTGAAGTTCAACAGAGCTAGGAGCAACGAGGTTATAAACTACCGACAGTCAGTTGCAACGTCGCTGGCATGCCGGCGAACCAGGAAGCAGCCGGAGACCAGGTGGAACGGAAATGTTCTCTCTGTTGGGCGACGGCCACAAGGTTCTCTAGACGAAGTCTTGAGAGGAGACGCTCCCGAAAGTGGCACAGTAGTTCCACAGAAGCTTGGTGGATGGTATAAGGAGATGAGATATCCCGGTAGCGCTGATGAAATACGTAGATGACGTGTTTCACCAGGATGACATTATATGAGCAGATGGGTGGAAGCTTGACTGGCGGGGAGACCTGCAGGAGGAGTGTTATATAGGCATCGAAAGGAAGATCAGTTGTGGCTGAACGTTGAGCAATGGAAAATGCAAGATGGAGTAGTGGAAGGAGGATGACACAATGTAGATAAACGTGAGATACATCAGCTTCTTGAGCCCAGAAGGGGCAAAGAGGTGAGTCAAGAATGGTCATGCGGTGGAGGATGGATGGAACAGGAAGACGGCGCTGGAGAAAAAGCCAGTGAGTGTTTATTTCAAGAGGAGCTGAAAGAGGAGAAAGGGTGGCAGATCAGACAGCGGTGAGAGAGGATTGAGAGACATCAGGGATGTGAAGGGGAGAAGGAGAGTGGGTTTTTAAAAGTAACCGATAGAGAACTGAGGTTGAAAGAGAATATAGTGGAAGTGTAGATCTGCCGACTGAAAGAAAGAAAGGAAGGGGGAGGGAGGCGGAGGGAACTAAGGTCAGGCCGGTGGTGGTTGCGAGATGAGGAAACTTAGCAATGATGGTAGAGAGTAGGGAGTCATAGACAGAGCGAGAGGAGGGTGAAAGTAGAACGGTGGGTGGGAGGCTGGCGTAGGGTCGCCAGGACAGATCTGAGATTACAAGGTCTTTGACGGTTACAACTCCGACTCGGAGCCAAGAAGGATAGGCGAAGCATGAAAGATGAGGGCGGTGAAGAACAGAGGAGAATAACAGGAGTTCGGCAAGGAGTTCAGTGGTGGAATCGGGTGGGGATCGAGTGAGCGGGAGAGAGCGGAGAAAGGTAAGAGTCTCCCGTAAGGCAGGAGGAAGGCGAGAGTGAGTGGTAGTACGGAGGTCCATTAAAATGAAAGAAGTGAAAGTGAAATTAGTGTTGCTCGAAGAGGTGATGACATTCCTTGCGGTACCGGCGTCGGCAACAGTTGAGGTATGAAGACGGAGGAACGAAGTAATCCGGAGAGCTTGATAGTACAGTCGTGTATCAATTAGGCCAATGCCACCTTGGTCAGGAGGAAGGCTGAGCTTGGGGGCACTGAGCCAGTGGTGTCCGGTCCAGATAACTGAGGTGAAGCAGCGAGTGATATCATTGAGACTAAGAGTGGGGATTTAGTAGCAAGCCAGGAATGTGTGCACATGGAGAGAAGATAGGTTTGCGCAAGACGTGCACGTTGAAAATATGAGGTGCAGAACTGCGCTTTTCGCCAAAACGCAGTTGACCGATGAAGACGTGGCTGGATGGTATTCCACGTTCTGCTGGATCACCTGGGACGCCAAAATGTACGCCAAGGAAACGTTGAGAGGCTGAAGACCAGTGCGCTCCCCATGGGGAATCCAAACGGTCAACCCATGAGCCGCACCACAGGACTGTTCTTTTGGTTGAATTAATCGCAGCTCCGGAGCAGGAGGCGTAATCGGCGAAAAGACTTTGGAGCAAAGAGAACTGTGAATCCAGGCGTATACAGAAGGTAACGTCGTCTGCATACGCCACGGAAGTGGTGACATGGTGTCTCGTGCGGGCGATGAGTGGGGGCAGGGTGGCTTGAAAGGAGTGTTGAACGGAGCGGAGAAAAGGTTCTAAGGCTATAGCGAAAAGTTGACCGGGGAGTGTGCAGCCTTGCCTCACTCCACGGCGGAAGAGGATTGGTGCTGTAAGAAAGGTGGGCAACTTGACCTGGAAACTGGCGTCCTGGTAGAGGGAGGTGAGGAGAGAAATAAACGGAGATGGAAATTCAAATCGGAGAAGTGTGGCTGAGAGATAAGTGTGGGAGATATTATCAAAGGCGGACTGTTGGTCTAAAGAGAGGAGGGCGAGGGGTTCAGAGCGGGAGCGCGCAAGGTGAATTAGATCAGTCAGGAGATGGATGTTGTGAGATAGGGAACGGCCGGGAACTGTGTAAGTCTGGTTAGGGGAGAGGATGTAAGTGAGGATGGGATTTAGTCGTTGTGAAAGAAGCTTGGTATAAAGTTTGTAGTCGAGATTCAGTGGGGAAATTGGGCGCCAGTTCACCAAGTCAAGGAGATCACCTTTTTTGGGGAAAAGGACAACGTATGCATTTGTGAATCCCCTCGGGAGAGGAGAGTAAGTAAAGGCAGCAGAGAAAGCGGATAGGAGAAACGGAAGAAGAAGAGGCAGAAAAGTTTTATAAAAGCTAAAGGTTAGGCCGTCCGGACCCGGAGCGGCACTAGAATTCAGAGAAAAGAATGTGGTGTTTAGTTCAGAGGGCGTGGGGGAAAGGAGTAGAGAAGAAGCGAGATGGGGGAACCTGACGTAGATTAGAAAGGAGAGAATCCATTGCTGCAGAGGATGGTTGAGGAGGTTCACTGAACTTCATGGAGAAGTACTGACGGACATGGGATCAAAGCGCAATCGGCTCATCTGATACCTCTCCAGAAGAAAGGCGTAGATGATGAAGTATGGACGAAGCTCGTCGGGTGTTTTCCACCGACGTCAGGAACTCATAGTTGTGAGCATCCGGCGTCAGGTGTTGCAAACGAAGTCGGCGGAGAGCTTGTTGCGCCAGAGGAGTGAGAAGAGATCGAAGCTCTTCTTGAAAGGAGGAGAAGAGAGGATCACTGAGACTGAGCATGGATAGCATTGAACGAACATAGTCTAGGCGCATGTTCTGGAGTGTCTTTAGTTGGAATGAGTAGTTTCGGACATGCAGAACGAGCTGTTGCTAGATCTCCAACCAAGAATTTAATCCGCAGAGTGCAGATTGAAGCTGCGGTCGTCTGTCAATCAGGAATGACCGGACCGAAGAGCAGAATGCCGTGTCGGAGAGAAGTGCATCATCAAATGTCCACGGGCGAATTATCCTGGGTTTGAATGGTGCAGTATGGACTATGATGTCAATGGCGTAGTGGTCAGATGAGGCCGTGGGATGCACAGTCGATTCTGTCACGGCAGGAAGTAGAGTACTGGAGGCATAAAACCTGTCAAGGCGGGCTAAGAAAGGATTTTGCGCATGAGAATAGCGCCAAGTGTAATTAGTCGACCATGGATGAATATGCCGATGTACATCATGAAGAGCGTTGTTCGTGACAACTGTCTGGAGCAGGTTCGCCAGGGCATGGCGGCGCTCTCTATTTGTAGAAGACCTATCCAGAAGAGGATCCAGGGTACAGTTAAAATCCCCACCAACGAGAACATGGTCTGACGGTGGGATACGGTCGAGTGCTCTGCGAAGACGCGTGAAGAGAACTGATAAATGTGTTGTAGTGCTTGGAATATAGATATTGAATAAATGATATCTGGAAGATGCGATGGTAAAGGATGCATGCCGTAAGAGATCTCGACAAATATTTCGCACAGAGAGGGATGTGATAATAGAATTGAGAGTATGACTAATGCCGATGGCAAGACCGCTATGAGATGTTAGTCCATAGACGTGATGAAACACAAAGTTCCACTGTTAGTCCATAGACGTGATGAAAACACAAAGTTCTTTGCAATTTGTCTCTTGAAGGAGGAGAATATCAGCCCCCTACGGGTTGAGGTCTTCATATGCTAGAGAGTTGCTGAGGGGGAAGCGAATCCCCTGCAATTAAGTGACACGATCTTGAATTGTGGGGTTCCTTGCCTCTAGCTGAAGATCTTTCAGAGCTGGAGGAAAAGACTTGAGACGATTATAGAAAATTTGTGCCCACGGATGGGTGGGAACATTCTGGCGGCAGAAATGCGACACATTAAAGATCTGCTCCGCCACAAGTTGGCGAAGCCATGGATTCTTGACTGCTAAGGCACGAGCTATTGCGTAGCTTGTCGGATTCGTTAAGTATGTATGGAGATCAATGTATGAAAGTGGTACGGGAGGTATATTGGCTGTCTAGAGAAATGCAGCGAACTCTTCGACCGTGGGAAAGGAGACTCCGGCTGGCGAGGTGTGTCGAGGAGAACTGCTGGAGAGGGAGGTTGAACGAGGTGAAGTAGAGTTTTGCTTCTTCGCTACTCGCCTGCTGCGGCCAGAGCCGCGGCGCTTCAGTGGAGGCTCGGTCGTCTCATCCTCACACTGCGTCTCTGGACCAACGGACTCCACATCAGCTGTTTCGGAGGTTCCAGTGGTAATAGCTGGTTGTAAACCCTCTGAAAGGGACTCACTGGTGGAGCGACGACGTTGCGGGAGTGAGGAGGCAATTGTAGGAAAGTCCTCTAGTGAAAAAGAGGAAGCGGCTGTGGGAGCGTTGCGTTGACCAACGTCTGTAAGCGGACTTTTTTCATCATATCTTGGCTCCGAGGCCTGCTGTGATGAAGTAGATGGTGTAGTACGCTTCGAGGTAGGAACAGTACCTGTAGGAGCGCCAGTCGGAGTCGGTGGAACTTGATGTGGGCAGTGCACGCGAAGATGGTTTTCGCCATGGCAAAGCGTGCAGTGCAAGGAGGTAATGACGTCGATTCTCCGACGTTGCTGGCCACACCGTACGGTTAGGATCTTCGGGCACGCAAGCAGATGATCGTCCGACGGAAATATGACACGGGCACTTCGACGAAACCCTGCAATGGATTTCTCATCGGGATCTCTGGGCGCCGCCGAAAGGGTCGTTATTGGTCCAACCACTCGGCCAAATTTGCTGAGTAAAGTGCATAGAGCGACATCTGAGACTTCAGGTGGGACTGGGTAGAAAGTGACCTGGATAGTGTTTTGGTGGAAAAAAAAAATTTGAATTTAATTCATTTTGGGTATATTGAATTGGATTTGTTATTTATTAAAACGTTATATTTATGCTGGTATTGAAATTCATATGGAAATTATAGAAAAATTAAAATTTGGGAGATGGGTGGATGCATTTCGAAACAAAAATATTTTCTAAGTACTAGAAAAGGCCATGAACATCCTAAACAAAAATGCATCTGAAAATTTACATTCCACAAGAAGTTATTGGAAAGTTTGCGTTGTTTGTGTTCAAGCAGAGTTGAGTCACCTGAAAGTGCAAAAATAAGTGGATATTGTTGCATGTGTATGAAAATGTGTCACTATAAATCATACGATAAAATGTACTCGTTCAATAACAACTTGTGGAGGCGGTGAAAGTCAATTTAAAAAGGTTAGGACAAAAATTGCAGTTATGAAAAACCTTATAATACCAGGATTCGGATCGATAGCCTTAGTCAAGCTAAGGGGAGTACATGGGACCAAGTCATGGAAGACAACAGCACACAAAAATTTTTCACACTGCACTCATTTTGAACTTTTTTGAAAGGCTACTGCCTGTATTTATTATTTTTCTTTAAAAACTTAATAAGTTAATTTAGTGGACAAACAGATGGTATTTCCTTTTTCCTTGTTTGCTTAAACACAGCAGTATAAACACAGAATCTCAATTTTCTTTCTATTTCTATTTGGCCACTGGCCTTATGAACAGCACAACTTTACATATTTCAACACAGTTGGTTTGAACACTAGGCATGCATCCAAAATTATACCATGATTCACATAGCTTACAAAAAAAAAAATACTGGATTATTTTTAATTCCACAAGGTGGACAAGTTCTGTTCTTTTGAAACGTACTCTCTTCTCTCTCACCTAGTTAGCTCAATGACCAATTTACAATTTTACACTTATTGATTTAAATTTACAGCACCTAAACAATCTTAGCAAACTCCGCAATCTCCCAGACCAGATTCAAAGACTTCAATTAAATTTACAGTTATTTTAAGAGCCACAAATTATACTTTAACAAATCTACTATCAGCAAGTAAACAAACCAAGTAAATTATCCTCAAAACAGAATTTACACTGAGCACAAGCCTTAATTAACATTACATAACCCATAGAACTATCCTGAATGAACCTACTTCCCTTATAAAGAAACCTCACTAACTAATCTTAAAAATTATCACTATTCATAACATCAACATAATTCAGAAATTCAAACAATCTTCTTGCACTAGCTTGCTCATAAAAATCACCTCACTCTGCACTTCACATAATAGCTCAGGATACTTAATAACTCTATACTGTAAACAAAAGCTCAAAATACCAATTAACTAAATTTCCAAACTAAATATCAAGTTCACTAACACCAACAACCAGAATTTAGAATTTACATCCCTAGCACTACAGCAAATCATAAACAAATAAATTTAGATACTTTAAATCACCAAACAAACTTGAATTTAACACCTGCAGTGAATTACTGAGGTAGCGGTGAGGCAAATACTCTCAGTTCAGACACTACCCTGGGTTTTGAGAACCAACACAGGAAGAAAATACCAAGTCAGGCTGAAGGCGTGAAATTGGGTCGTGAATCCACTTTCAGCCTATGCAAAGGGAAAGGAAAAAATCCTCAAGTGTGACACATCATCATCAGGCACAGAATTTCCTCTAACATGATCTCACCACATTTCTTGAAGCAACGCTCGACCGACCCTCGCTGGCAGTACATATCTCCGTGAGCAGCGAAACTACTGGGGGGGGGGTTTGAAGACAAGTTTTCCCCCAAAAACCACGTCCTCAAGGATCTCCCCTTTTCGAACCAATGCATGATCCCACCCTGATCAACCACGCCTGCAAGAGCCTGTCGTACTTCAACCCTAAATACTCCAGGCACATCTGGCCCAGAACTAACACAACTATATCTCAGGAAAAATTCACTTATCTCTGTATATATCCCAAGAAATTCTAAATCACTATATCCACATATATTCCAGGAAAATTCACCTATCTCTCTCCACATATATCCCAGGAAAAATCACTAGCAAGGAAATTCCTCTGCACCATGGCAATGCGCAGGTCCACTTCAGACAATAACACTGACCATTTACATAACCCACTAAATATTTTCACCTTATTGAAAATTAAAATTACATTTAGACTTTTAACCTTATAGTAAAAACAAGAAAATTTAGGCCAAAGAAAAGAACAATTAATACTGGAACTGGTGAGCAAAAGTGTGTCTTCTCAACCCATGATGTTCATTCTTTTTGTGAAATACTAAACTTGAGAACAAAAAATACTTTAACATCTATTCTGCACATATCGCATCCTGGTGAAAATTCCCCACTCAGAGCACTCTGCCCTAGGACAAGTTCCCTGCTTGCCCTAAGATCACCCCTTTCCAATGGGAGATTAACACTCATCTGGAGCATGTAAAATACTGGTCCTCAATTAACACACCTACCATCTTAATTTCGACACTCAACACTCCAAGAATGTAAACAACACTTTAGGTTTCCAATTTCATCACACTATAATATGTTCCCAAAATTCCAATATAAATCATCCCATAATTTATCTTCACTCAAAAAAAAACTCAACGCTGTAAAAAGGCTAGAGAAAAAATGTTTACAATTATTTTATCACCCACGACATCACAATAACACTGCTTTTCAATTATCACATGCCCAACTACTAAACTAAATTTTTCCGATACATCAAAATTTACTGGCCTGGGAAGTTGGTACAATACCAGACACGACAACACAAAAAAAAAAAACATAAATGAAAACATTTTCAACTCCCCCTCTCTTTTTTTTTTTTTTTTTTTTTTTTCTGAACTCATGCCTGAGGAACTAATAAATCTTAATTTTTGCAAACTGAACGACAACAATATGGGGACATCTGTCCCACATCCAGCCAACCAAAAAAAAAAGAAATTTTCTTCCTTTTTTTTTTTTCGCAGAACTATAAATTTGATTTTACACTGCTGACCCACTCGTTCAACAATTTCGCAGCGGTCACAACATTATACAAAAAAAAAAATCGAGAAAGAATTTACCTTCTGGGCTGGGCAGGAACAACTCTTGTTTCACAAAAAAAATCTTCTCGTCACACTGTCACTGTTGATAATCTCTTCGCCTTTCTCTTTCTTTTTGGACACAATGTCTTTCTCTTTCTTTTTGGACACAATGTCTTTCTCTTTCTTTTTGGACACAATGTCTTTCTCTTTCTTTTTGGACACAATGTGCCCGAGCACTTCACCTGAACACAGGGAAAACAAAAGACATCCCGAAGCTGGTGATGACGGACCCTCTCAGAGGGAGTAATTCTCCCTTGTCCTTTTCGATGCCCATCCCTGGTAGGAATTTGGTCGGCTGCATTGGAAGGTGGACGGCAAAGGCGCGGAGGTTCCCCTTTCTTTATCCATCAGCTCTCACGAGAATGCTTAGGAGTGCATCGGTGTTCATCTTTCGCTGCGCCCCGAGGAGGTCTCGTCCTACGGTGGTCCTGTCCTTTCTTCATAATTTCTTCCACCTTTTCTTATCTGGTGGAATCCGCGAGACATTTATCGCCAGCCCTGAGCTTCTTTCAAAATTTTATTTTTCATGTAAATAACCATGAGCCTGACAAGTCCCCACGCTAGAAGACCGCCGCTACTAGGCTCCTTTAAGCTTTTTTTTTTTTTACCTCGATGTCAAATCATGGCGGTCAGCAAAAATGCTCTCCCCACCAAAAGGCGAGGAGAGACTCGGCTGTCCCCTCTTTCTCCTGGCCAGCAAGAGTACAAGAACAAAAGTGACTCTCAACGGATAAAAACTCTGGGGTGCTTGAAAACCGCTGACCCCTCTCATTGGTCGAAACTTCAGCCTAGCAACTCACGGCTTCCCAACGGACTTTTCACTCCCACGCCTCGAGTGACCTCTGACCTTCACACGTGCAGACCAGGCTCTTCTCGACCTTGAGGTTCTAAAAATAGATTTTGTTGCTGAATTCCCTACCCCAAAAGACGAAAAGATGTTACACTTTTGGGCGACTTCTCGCTTGGAAACAGGAACGCAAAAAAAATGGCAATTCTTGCTTTGCAGAAAATCACTAGTTTTAATTTTCTTTTTTTTTTCCTCGTTCCGTGATGTTAAACTAAAATTAATTTTGATTCTCTGAGCAGCACACCTACTCGCCTTTTCCTATCGCGATAAAAGAACAGATAAAATAATTATTTTCAAAACCCCAAAGTCAGTTAAATCAAATATTATTCTTTTTTCTCTTTTTTTTTCTTTCTCCAACATGAAATTTTGTTTTCCTGGTAGTGATTAAGACAAGCGAATTTTGCGCATGAATTCCCCTGCCTTTCAACCAGGAATTTTCTTCTAACGTATGTCATGGAAGAAAATTTTTTGCATTAATTAATCTCTGATAAACCAACAGAAAGATTGATCAGGTCTCACTGAAATTCACCAGAGGTTAAAATTTTCGCCATGACAATAGGTCGCTGTGCCACAGGTTCAGCCAGAAGATGCACATCTTTGATGGATAAGCCAGCAGTCATCACAAGGTCTGCATGTTCTTTACGGGCAAAATACACTACTACGGCCCGTGGCTTTCGAGCCATATGAGTGATATAAGCTCCTGTAGGAAGCATCTTCTTTAGGGCAATACTATATTCCTTGAGTTTCGTGTCTGGTAATGCATCAAAACAGACACCGAAATCCATTGTGGAGAAAAAATTTTACCGGCTGGGGAATCCTCTGGGATATCGATGGTGGCAGAACTACCCTCAACACTGACGTAAGAGTCAGGAAAAACGGGAGCAATAAACTTGGAAGGAACTCTCGCTCCGGAGGTCACTGTGGAGTAAGTGAGAGACGTAGAGTCGGCAGCGGAAGGATGCGATACAGTGCTCATTGCTGGTAGCAGCTTGGTAAACTGAGTTGAGCCAGTTGAAGGCAACGCAACCGTGCAATCGGTCAGATCCATAGCTTCGGCAAATGAACCAGGGCCGTGCGTCAAGGGACGTCACTCTCTTGGGCAGGGATATCAGTTTAAGCCTTTGCAGAGGAGTCTCGCGTCACATCTTGTATGCGTATGACGTCTCTGACGTGCATAAATGCTGATTGGTCTCCTGAGAGTGAGGAGGAGGAGGAGGTTGAATGAGCATCACTGATGTGGGCGTGGACATCACCCTTATCAGTGCCTGCCATTGTAAATGGCCAGGATTAACTTAAGGATCGATCAGCTTGATCGAAAATAATAAAACGCTGAATGCAAACAAAATATGCAACTCACCGACTTGGGAGCTGAGCTAAAAGAATGTACAGATCTTCTTCTTGAAGGGGAACACAAAAATAGGAACAAACACTCACTATATATTTTCAAAAACTGGGCACAAACACAGAGCTCGAAAGGAACTTGAGTATATCGGTTATACGTTTCTTCAACTTACGGTTGGAAAGCGTAAAAAAGAAGAAAATTATCTTTCTCTCTCAGAGCCCGAGCTCAAATCGCAGTAAACATTATGCAGACGGGGACCGGTTCGAACCCGGGCTCGGGCTCAGCACTGTTTCAGACCCAGTTAAATACTAAGTAAATTTCGTTTCTTTTTCGGTTTTCTGTGTGTGTGTGTATGTGTGTGTGTGTGTGTGTGTGTGTGTGTGTGTAAGGTACAATGGCCAAAGATGCACGACTTTGTCATGCTTTGACTTTGTAAAAATACGAAACAAATCTCTCAGTTTACGTTTTTCGTATTTCCCAGGAATAATGCTGTAAAGTGAGTTCATGTTTGCGTATAAATTCGAGTCCTTCGGCTAGCTGTTCTCTCACCAAATGCGTCATTCACTTGCTTTGCTGCCTCGGATGCAGAATGTTCCAATTTAAAGTAACGTGAATTTGACTTGGCTTTATGGTCCAATTTGAATTGACTTTATGGTCCAATTTGACTTGGCTTTATGGTCCGATTTCACTTGGCTTTATGGTTCAATTTGGCTTGGCTTTATGGTCCAATTTGACTTGGCTTTATGGTCCAATTTGACTTCGCTTTATTGTCCCATTTTACTTGGCTTTATGGTCCAATTTGACTTGGCTTTATGGTCCAATTTGTATTCGCTTTATGGTCCAATTTGGCTTGGCTTTATGGTCCAATTTAACTTGGCTTTATGGTCCAATTTGACTTTACTTTATGGTCCAATTAGACTTTACTTTATGGTCCAATTTGACTTGGCTGTATGGTTTAATTTGATTTGGCTTTATGGTCCCATTTTACTTGGCTTTATGGTCCACTTTGACTTGGCTTTATGGTCCAATTTGACTTGGCTTTATGGTCCAATTTGACTTGGCTTTATGGTCCAATTTTGACTTGGCTTTATGTTCACTAATCGAAGCAACTGCGTAATCGGAGCACATGCCCTCTGCCGTGGCGCTGTTAATTTTACCAAAATACCACAAAGCCAATAGCAGTGTCGTATCTTTGCGTATCTATTAATCTATAATCAGAAGAAATCAACGCATTATTAGCACAGACCAGAGTCCCATGCAAAACTAAAGTATACAAAAATCGCTTATAATTTGCATTTATATACGTTGATTATTATAACTAAAATGAGTATTCGGAGAATTAGGGATTTAAAATACACTGCGGGCCACCCAAAATGCAACACCAAGAAGGACACGAGATATCAAAGCCAGATTCACTGGATACATAACAACAGATACAAAGATGAAACGATTGAGCTTAAAGGCCCGGGCGACTTGCGGAACAGGCAGACATCAATAGTACGTGTAGCCCCCATGGCTGGCAATAACGGCCGCTACACGCCGCGGCATCGAACGAAAGAGGCTTTGGATGTGGGCTTGGGGTATGTCGGTCTAGGCCGCTTCCACACGTTGCCACAGTTCATCAGGCGTAGCCGCGGGTGGTACTTGCCGGGCCACTCGGTTGCCGATCAGCGACCAGACGTGTTCGATGGGCGACATATCGGAAGAACAGGCTGCCCACGGCAGCAGTGACATCTGGTGGGCCGTGAAGAATTGTTGCGCGATGCGTGCCACGTGCGGGCGCGCATTGTCCTGTTGAAACGTGGCCGCTGGCAGGTCCTGCAGGCAAGGGAGGACAACAGGCTCCAAAACGTCGGAGATGTAGCGGTGGCTGTTGAGTGTACCGGCGATGCGTACCAGATGGGTGCGGATGTTATACCCATTTGCGCCCCAAACCAAAACGCCGGGATGGGGATGCATAACGCAGGCGTCGAGCCGTCTTTCGCCGAGGTGCCGCTACACGCGGATCCAACCATCGTGGTGTTGCAGGAGTAAGCGGGATTCGTCGGAGAAGATAGTGCCGTGCCATTCTGTAGTCCAGGTGCGGCGCTCAACAGCCCACTGCCGCCGCACTCGCCGGTGGTGTAACGTCAATGGTAATCGGAGCAATGGGCGCCGTGCGACAAGTCCCCGCTCGTGCAGACGACGTCGTACGGTACGTGCTGACACAGGTTGTTGCGCAACACACCCTAATTCCTGCGCTAACGTTCGTGATGCGGCGGTGCGAGCCGTCAATGCTCGCCGCACAACACGCCGGTCCTCTCGTTCGGTGGTCTGCCACGTCTGCGGCAATCGCTCACTTCGGTCCGTCCGTCTCTCCTGCACCCACCGAATCCATACTCGCCTCATTGTGGCTGGATGTCGTCCCATACGGGCGCCGATGTCTCGGTACGATAAACCGCTGTCGCGATAAGCCACAATTCGTCCTCTGTCGAACTCCGAAACGTGCTGGAATGACTGCCGTATTCTGCAACGAGGCATCAGGAAGCTTCCCACGCACAGGTCCTGCAGCACAACACACTTTCATTACTTACACCCCGCCTTCTGTGCACACTTCTTACAGTGCTTCTCGGTGGCGTGCCGGGCGCACATGATTTGCATATGCCCTGCAACGCTAATCGTTTGCATGTCCTCTCGCGGGCGACGCATGCTGTGAATTTCAGGCCAATCGGATGGTTCCTTCTTGGTGTTGCATTTTGGGTGACCAGCAGTGTATTATTCGGCGTTTTGGGAATTATTTTCACATAATTAGCCGTCGCAGTGTTATTTTATCAGTAATTCGCATTTCTACGTATTATATTTAAGAATTTTATTGACTTATTTTAAACTGAAATATCAGTTCAGGTTAATGTCTCAAATAGAAACAATATTTTTCGTAGTGCTGTTAACAAATAACTTCCCTGTGAAGGAAATGTTAGATACCTGATTCTGCAACCTATTCCATCTTCTTTCCAGTACCTTCAAAAACCCTTTTTTCATAACCTTTAATTATTTCTTTTCAGTACCTACACACACTTTTTGTATAACCTTTCTACTATATTCTTTCCAGTACCTAGAAACCTTATTCTTATAACCTTTTCTATATTTTTTCCACTGCCTGTAAACTATTTTGTATAACCTTTCTATATTCTTTCCAGTACCAACAAACCTTATTCTTATAACATTTTCTATATTCTTGCCACTGCCTTTAAACTATTTTGTGTAACCTTTTCTATATTCTTTCCAGTGCCTACAAACCCTTTTTGTTGTGAGCACGAGCTCCATGCTGGTGATGGATCAACGAACCTTACAAATCAAATACCGAATTCCTGCAGCTGACATTTTTAGGATATCTTTAAGTCCCTATATGGATGATATTGCTGTCTTCCATGTCAGAAATGTGAGTGTAAGTGCCTTTCGTGTTTTCTTATTTTGGAACTGCTTTTACAAGAGCCGTTCAGAACTTCCCTGTTCTAACGTACTCCCAGTGAATATGAATGTCCGATGTTTTTTTTCTGCGGGTATTACATATTCTTCTATATTATTTTTTCATACCAGTTTTCAATACTACAAAAAAATCTATTCATCAATTTTTTCATGAAAGAAATACGGGATTACGCCATGTAATACAAATTTTGAAGATGACAATTCGATTTTTGGCGTAGTGTGACAAGGATGGTAAGTCAGATAATATCCGAAAACTTGAAAATTTTCATCGTCCTGGAGCGGGACTGGAACCCGCGTCTCCCAGAAAACGCCCGGGTATGCTAACCACTACACCACCCAGAACGACCAAGTTTCAAGTTTCCGATCAAACATGCCTAAATTTGTATTATATGGCGTAATCCCGTATTTCTTTCATGATTTATCTGCTTCTCCGGGCAAAACACGGGATAAGATTCTTAACCTCTAGATTCGCTAAACATGAATGCCGGTTGCTTCGACTAGCAATTCCTGTGATGGTTATATTCAAATTGATCGGAAACTTGAAACTTGGTCGTTCTGGGTGGTGTAGTGGTTAGCATACCCGGGCGTTTTCTGGGAGACGCGGGTTCGAGTCCCGCTCCAGGACGATGAAAATTTTCAAGTTTTCGGATATTATCTGACTTACCATCCTTGTCACACTTACGCCAAAAATCGGATTGTCATCATCAATTTTTTGTTAAGTAATTTTGTGAACTTTAGCATAGATACTGTGCCACCTGGAGAGAAAATAACTACCACGATGATAACATACCTGTCTTTGAAAAGCATGACCCCGCAAAAGATTTTTCATGACATGATGCAGACATTGGTGGATAAGACTCCTGAATATTCCATAATTGTTAAGTGGCACAGAGAATTACTATCTTGAAAGGCATGGCCACCGCAGGAGGTTGACGATGATATGGTAATATACTGATTTCATTGTCCCGTTCCGCCAATCTGTCTTGGCTCCACGGGGACTTATTGAGCACCTTGGATGTTATTTTGACATGTTGCGACAATTATCCTGCCTTGAGACGCCGGTTCGGACCCTGGCCACCCCAATGGCCTAGAGACCAGCCCGTGGTGACGTGCTGGCAGGCGACCTAGTATACCTTGTCTACGATGATATGGTACAGATAGTAAAGGGATAAAGCTTCTGCATATTTCACAGTTGTCAAATGGCACAGACCATTACTGTCTTTGAAAGGCGATGACCCACAAGAGGTTAATAATGAAATGGTGCAGACTTCAGAGGATACGGCTCTGGCTTGTTCCGCCGTTGTCAAGTGGCACAGAGAATGACTACCTTTGAAAGACATGTCGTCACAGGAAGTTCATAATGATAGGGTCTAGACATTGAGGACAAGGCTCCTGCATATTCTACAGTTGTCGAGTGGCACAGAGAATTTCTTTCTGTTAGGAAACCTCGCGATAAGGCAAGTCGTTATGAACGATCCTTCACATCAACGTCGGAAGAAGATATCAATGGCGTGCATGACCGCGTGATGCAAGACAGAAGAATTATTTCGGTTTGCAGCAGAGATTGTAGGCATTTCAGTCTGCATTGTTGATTCGTTCCTGGCGCTTTCTTTGAAGACGAAAAGAGGTCAGTGAAAGATGGGTCCCACTGAAGTTGGCAAACGAGCAAAAGACATGACGCAAGCGAATTTTCTTCGATAATTTGCACATGCTTAGTTCTGATCCAATATATTTCTGGTCACGGATCTTTAATTAAAATGAAAACGAATATAAGATGAGCGTTATCATCTCTATATTTGCTCTCATGCCAACGGACGCCGACCCAGACTAAGAAATGAATCCCATAATCCTCTATCCCAAAAAGAGTTGACTGTTCAGAAAACTGTTTCTTTCGGAGTTAATGTCTTACGCAGAAGTCAACATAATGTTAGAAAAAATGGCTGCTACTAAACACACTGCTAAAATTAACTATTATTGCGCACACTTCCAGCTGAAGGATTAGTTCGGCATCCTGTGGCTACATGTTAATGCCATTGCGATCAGCTCCAACTCAGTGTGTGCGTTTAGCGTTTCAATGACGACGCTTATTCCCTACTCGCTTTTTTAAATGTACGAAACATAGTTTCATTCATTTGACCAAGAAACTGGAAAACAAAGTCGTATGTGGAGGCTTACATATTCTCCACCTCTCAAGAAGTTCGTTGTTGTTCCATCAAATGGAAAAGTGATTACATAAGTTTTTTGAGGATGCAGAAAGCATCTTTCTGATTGGCTACCTGGAGACGGGACACTGCTGTCACTGATACATACCACGCTAACAACGTAAGCCAGCTTCTTGCATCCTTCATGAAAAATAAGCGTTGAAAACTGCAAGGAGTTGTCTTCCTCCTTTAAGATGGTGCGCGGAACGCATCTCCCAGAATGCGAAGACCGCCATGTAGAGTGCGGTATTTGAGATACTTCAGCACCACCGTGTTTTCCAGAACTCTACCCTAGTGATTCTTATTCTTTCTCCAAGCTGAAGGAAAACATCCACGGGAAGCAGTATGCCTGTGAGTGTGAGGTTGTAACAGCTGTGGCTGTTGATTGGAAGACCAAGATGGTTTTTCCCACCGGGATCCAGACACTAAAGCATCAGTAAAAGAAATGCGCAGCAATATCCGCGGACTACGTCAATAAAAAGAAATGAGTCATAATAGCACAAATTCCTCTACGTATTGGAATGCGAGCTTTCTGAAAAATTCTTGAAACACAAGTTTTTAATCTTTTTCAAGTTACACTGTATTTGAGTATGCGTACCGTAACTTTCCGAAAAATCGATCCAATTTAAATTTCTATATCGCTTGGTACGAACCTTATTGAATATGGGTGAAGTCTGCTAAACGGTTATGATGTATCTGTCAGCTCTTAAGGCTGTCTTTCGAGTCTGAACTTATTAATGGTGGAAATGCAAATTCACATTCTAGATTAGAACAAGTGAACCAAAAGCTTCGAAAGTTGGTGACACGATAGGAAGTGCACTAAAGTTTAACGTATGGGGAGGAAATCGCGAAAAATCAAGATATTTATATGTGTAATAATAATTATTCTTAATTTTACGGTATGTGGCGAAATCTACATTCTAAAAATTTGTTAGGAACACAATGAAATATAACACCAAGTGTCCGGCACACTGAACAACTGTTTCTTTACAACACACTGATATTCATAATTTTCCATTTTCGGAAAGTTTGTAAGAATGCGAATTTTCAATGTCGTGCCATTGGGTTTCCTAACAATCTGGATTTCTTTTGACAGCCCCTGATGGCAGTACTGTTGCGTTTCTTTTAGTTATCTTTTTTTTTCTTTTAGCTTTTCTTTTTGGTAATAAATATTTACTGAATAATTATTTTTTATATATTTTATTTTCTTCCTTACGAATTTTTAGAATGTAGATGACGCCACATACCGTTAAATCAAAATTAGTATTATTACGCAGATAAATACCCTGACTTTTCGTGGTTTCGTCGCCATACGTTAAACTTCAGTGCATTTCTTATCGTGTCACCAATTTTCAAAGCTTTGGCGCACTTGGTGGGTGTGATCTTACACAGAAGTGTTCTCCAAGGAAGGGGGATAAACACGAGGGAAGGGGGCCATCGTTGCAACACCTTTCACCATTGATGAATATGTGAATATTTTCGGAGAAAAGTGTTGATCGACAGTTCCTGGGAGAATCCAGGAACCGTTCAAGAGTTCGAAAATTTAGGCATTTTGCCTTTTCTTGACTTTTGTCTTTTTCATAATCTTTCTGATAACTCCTTATCATTTTCTGTTTACCGTAAACTAACTTTTTCTGCCACGTTTATGCCGCAAAAATTATCTGCTTTTCATTTTCTAATTAATCGTGCATTTACACACTCGTCCACACAGGAACTCCGGGACCAAGAGTTAGCTAGGATTAAACAGTTAGCCTTGACTTTTGGTTACTCTCTTCACATGATTGACCGCTTGATTGTTAAGAAATCAATTGGTTGACCACAGACAGCTTTGCTTGCAGATAAATGTGACTATCAATTTGTGGGATTCATTCCATATACACGGGTGATAACCCGTGGTAACCCGTATGAAATATCTTAAAGAACATATGTCATAAGTACAAACTCAAGTTTGGTGTAAGGTCTCGTACTTTATTTAACACTGCTAAACAGGACAAAGACTGTTGAATGTGTGGACCGTCACGGTGTATATTTGGTTCCACTAAAATCTATTAACCCTGCTGAGCCCTATTTATGTTATGTTGGCTCTACCACTCGTAATTTGGGGCGCCGC
Source organism: Macrothele yani (assembly GCA_039090855.1). Classification (NCBI taxonomy): domain Eukaryota; kingdom Metazoa; phylum Arthropoda; class Arachnida; order Araneae; family Macrothelidae; genus Macrothele; species Macrothele yani. The sequence goes on along the minus strand of CM076997.1, from coordinate 41,832,722 downwards.
ATTTACGAACATCAATATAATATTAGGACGCATTCTGGTGTTGCATCTTTGTCGAGACTTTGTTTAAATGATTCTTACCTATCATGTTGAAATGGCACCATTATTCTGGATTCTCCCAGGAACCGTCGATCAACACTTTTCTCCGAAAGTATCCACATATTCGTCAATGGTGAAAGATGTTGCAACGATGAACCCCATTCTTGGAGAACTCCAAGGATGGGGGATATGTGTTTATCCCCCATAATTGGAGAACACTTTTGGGCCAAGTCATGCCCACCAACTATGCTTGTACCCACTGAACTTGATTTGGACTTTGCCGTTATTGCACATGCGTATTAACTGCTATTTGTCATGTTAAAGTACATAGGCCACTTCTGTGCTCACTGCTGCATTGTTTCTGACTATGACACCGTTGTGGTGTTGAAAGGTCTTAAACATATACTTATTTTAATTGTACATAGTTTTTATCATTAAAGTGTATCGTGCAGGAGACGGAAATTGTTTTCAATTTAATAGCTTTGGTGCACGAGTTAATTTCTTCATCGCTTTGGCCCACTTGTTTTGTTACAGAATATGAATTTCGCTTTACCCCATTGGCGAGAATAGGTCGAAAGACAGCCTTAAGCATATTGTGGATGTTTCGTATTTTTGTGATCATAGTCATTACATACGTAGACATTATAGGCACACCATCACAGATCCCCTCCAAACTTGAATTTACTGACAACACAGTAGGCCTGAAAACGTTCTCGGAGCAAACGCCACGCCCAAATACGTCCCCTCACATGAAAGGGATTTGTTTCGTCACTTGACGCGATTCTTTTCCATCTTTCAGTTGTCCACGATCAACGTGTGAGACACGTCTGTAGTTGTCGTCTGGCATTGATTGAAGTGATGGAAGCAAGGCTTGTTCGCAGGTGAACTAGTAGCAGTGTGACCATGAGCATGCAGATTCCAAAGAGCTGTTCTCGTGCAAATTACGGTTCCATTGCCATGCGCGACGTCGACGGCTAGGTGTTTAACAGAGGACGTGCGTTCCTTCACATTCTGCAGTGTTCTTTGTTTGGCACCATCACTAAGTTTGTACGGTCTCTAAGAACGCAGCTTCTCTCTAGTGGCACCTTACATGGACGAAGAACAGCAACTAAAGTGGATTTGGGGAATCTTTGAAGAGCGACAGTGCTGCGTTCTGATTGCTTACTTAAGTGGCATCCACCCACAAAGTCCGTCTCTTCATTTCCTTGCGGCAGAGTACCTTCCAATGTGATCTGACACATGTGCCAACGCTCGTCTTTATATGCAACACCCAACACACACCGCGCGTGCGCGTCTGGTTCTGCAAATGCATGTTGTTGTTTTTTGCGCATGTAGATGCGTACGAATACTTTGATCTACATAGTTTAGCTCGATTATGGCTATAATACATTCTCCTAGCCCATATAAAATTGTAGTGTGTGTTATATTGGAAGAAAGAAAAAAGAAAATTTTTGAATCATGAAAGAAATACGGGATTACGCCATATAATACAAATTTTGAAGATGTCAATCCGTTTTTGGCGTAAATGTGACAAGGATGGTCAGTCAGATAATATCCGAAAACTTGAAAATTTTCATCGTCCTGGAGCGGGACTCGAACCCGCGTCTCCCAGAAAACGCCTAGGTATGCTAACCACAACACCACCCAGAACGACCAAGTTTCAACTTTCCGATCAATGAATGCCGGTTGAATCGACTAGCGAATCCTGTGATGGTTAAATTCAAATTGATCGGAAACCACCCAGAACGACCAAGTTTCAAGTTTCCGATCAATTTGAATTTAACCATCACAGGATTCGCTAGTCGATTCAAAATAATGCCGGTTGAATAGACTAGCGAATCCTGTGATGGTTAAATTCAAATTGATCGGAAACTTGGTCGTTCTGGGTGGTGTAGTGGTTAGCATACCTGGGTGTTTTCTGGGAGACGCGGGTTCGAGTCCCGCTTCAGGACGATGAAAATTTTCAAGTTTTCGGATATTATCTGACTTACCATCCTTGTCACATTTACGCCAAAAATCGGATTGTCATCTTCGAAATTTGTAAAATTTTTGAAGTTAGCGTAAAACTTTTATAATTCTATGGAAAGTAAACAGTTTTGCAATTAACCATTTTTTCTCCATGAAACTTTCCAGCTATTTAGTTTTCCTCATATCTTAATTTTTGAAAGTTTTGTTATTTTAGATCTCTACATAAATATCATTTATTTTATTGCATTTCAAACACTATTCTAACAAAGCAATTCCATATCATAAAATATGCTCCAAATAAAGAAATTTTTATTTCTTACTTATACATTTTGTTGCAGGCAGAAACAACAAGGAAGAAAGGTGACTTCCTGTTCGAAACGGGTCATGTTATTGAAATTGTCACGAAACTTTTTCTTGTAGTCCAGAACGCCACAGGAAAACCGCCCGAAGTGAATATAGCAACTGAGTAAGCTTTGTTTTATTTCATTTTTGTATCACTAAAATTTTTAAAGCCTGTTTAAACCCACTAGTACGCGTTCAAGTTTCATGTATTTCAATTTTTGCGCTCTGGGACAATTAATAGTGCTACTCTTTTGAGCGTAAGAAGTGACTTTATCGCATCAAGAGCCTTTTACTTCTAAGCAAACTTTGCTTCTTCAATTTTCGAAATGGACGTATGGAACAGAAGACGAGAGTTTTTCTGGTGTTCAGCTCCTCAGGAGAAAAAAAGAAAAATTGGTTGCGCCATTCGGCAAAAACACGATTAATGTTTAGTTTCAAATTACAAAACATGAAGTGAACGCTTCGGACGATTGATGCAAGTGTTGCCTAAGGTGGACAAAGAAGAAAATAAATATAATTAGGGGTTGCACTCACAGCAGTTCCCTAGTAAACTTCTCAAGTTCTGACATAAAAATACACACACTGCAGATAAATCTTCAAGTTTTGATTATTATTCATTAAATTCTGTTAAAAGCTAATTGCTAGCCTTTTGTTTTGGTGTTTAGCGACAGTTTCTTCCGAACATAACCGAATGCATGGATTGGTCACAAAAAATCGGCCTTTACCGGCTGTTACTCCTGAAATGTTTATTCTTCTTCATTGGATTGATCTGGTTTATTCCCGGCTGGGAATCCCAACAGAGTCCTCGGCGGCAAAGAGCTCTTAACAATATTCACTGCTATATGAAGAAGAAGAAAGAAAAGCAAATTGGTGTTTCGATATACACTGGCGGAAAGTGAAAAAAGAACACCAAGAAGGAGACGTCTGATACCAACGAAATTTATACAGCATAATAACGGAATACAGAGGATAACGTGATCAAAACATTATGGCAAAATACAGCTGTCTTTGCTGGTAAACTGAAAAATAACATTTCCATGTAACATGGTTAGTACGAGGTTGAACCGCCATGAACTGCGTCACACTGTGCAATTCTGGTATGGAATCTGTCGTACAGATGTTGGATGTAAGTTTGGGGTATTGAGTTCCAAGCATCCTCAACCTGAACGCGTAAATCGGGGATGGTCGTGGCTGGCCGTGGAGACCGGATACGTCGTTGTCCCGTAAAATCCCACACGTGCTCAATGGGGGACAAATCTGGTGAACGTGCAGGCCATGGAAGTTGTCCCGCACCCTGAAGTGCATTTTGCGTTGCACGTGCCGTGTGTGGGCGTGCGTTATCTTGCTGGAAAACACCACGATGGACCGACCTTACAAATGGCACAACAACGGGCTGAATGATGTTGTTGACGTAGGAGGTGCTGTTTAACGCACCCGGTACAAACACTAGTTGTGTACGGGAGTGATAGCTGATCACTCCCCACACCAGGAGACCGGGTGTCGGCCCTGTGTGTCGCTGGCGGATGCAAGAAGGGTGGAGGCGCTCATCTCGCTGAACACGACAGATCGCCATTGCGTTCTCCAGTGCAGACGTTGGCGACACCGCTGCAGACGTTCCTAACGGTGGGCTGGAGTCAGAAGCACACATGCCAGAGGCACACGTGCACGTAGTCTTGCATCCAGTAGACGGTTGCGGATTGTTAGCACAGTCACCTCAGGTGCAACGGCAGCTTGGATTTGTGTCGCAGTGGATGTTCTGCTTGACAACGCCGCTCTTCTTATGCGTCAATCGGTCCGCTCATCAGTCCGTCTGTGACTCCCGGTTCTACGTTTTGTCGTGTGGGAATGTTCCTCGGACCATCTACGCCACCATCGCACCACCGCCGATACTTCCCGTCCAATTCGCTTCGCAATACGACAATACGACGATACCGACCACCCGGCCTCGCGGATTCTGACTAGACGACCTCTCTCGAAGTCCGATAACTGCTGAAATCGTACACGTCTTCCATGTCCAGGCACTGCAGCTTCTTCAGGGTCTTCGCACGTGTTCGTACGCCGACGACTGATTACATTCACTTCGCCGTACTCCTTAAATACCACCGACGATAATTTACATATTATGCAGTGCTGTGGCGTAAGCACTCACCAGTTGGTCCCGAAATTAACATAACACCTACGTAAACTCGACCCCACTAACATATGTAAATTTCATGATCGTCCGCCAATTCCTTCTTGGTGTTCTTTTTTCACTTTCTGGCAGTGTATTTAAATGTCGCTAGATTTACACAACGAGAACAGCAGCGAGCATTTCCGCTTCAGAAAAAGGCACTTAAGAATTACTTTAGGGAGAGATCCCTCTCACACACCATTAGGACACAAAGAGCGCTCACGTCCCCCTCCAATCGCCAACGTTGTGAAGAAGTTATAAATCAGTTGAAAATCACTTGCGACTCTTACGCCAGCTGTGCGCGTGAGAATACTTCCTTTAGAATGTGAACGCTGACACCCCACGCAAAACGAGCCAATTTACTAGGGGTGTTCAAATGAAAAGGTACGAAACGTCATAAGAACGTAACCGTTAACATATTTGCCTATGCCGCTATGGGAGAACGTAGCGACACATCTAGGGATGCGATTGGAGTCGCCGGCGTGGATCGGAGCATGCGCGGGAGCCCGCATGCGCAGGAGAGAGCAGTGGCTCTTATAAAGAGCGCCGTCCAATTGACGCGGCAGTGCGTGTGAGGACAGGATGGCGTTCACATTGCAAAATTCGACGATTGAGGAGCAGCGAGGCGTTATCCGATTTCTGACAGCGGAAGGTGTTAAACCGGCCGCTATTCATCGCGGAGGGTGTGGTTCTGCTCCACGACTTTCCAGAAACCTGTTATGCGCGTCCACACGTCTCCAGGGTCACACACGCGGAACTGGCCATGTTCCAGTGGGAGCAGCTTGACCATCCGCCCTACAGCCCGGACATGTCGCCCTGCGATTTCCATGTGTTGGGTCCCCTGAAAAACATCTGAAAGGGAAGCGCTTCCACTCGGACGACGAACTCAAGGACGCTGTGCAGGACTGGGTCTCGTCACGGACACAGGAATTCTGGGAACAAGGAATCCTTCGGCTCGTTAATCAATGGGATCGTTGTGCTACGGCCTATGGTGTGTACTTTGAATAAAGTCTTCATTTATACCCACAGTGTCGTTTCGTACCTTTTCATTTGAACACTCCTTGTACATCTTCTTGACTCATGGAACATCCAATGCAGCCATTTTCCACCAAATCGACGAAAAAAGGAATGAGGAATGGAAATGAACGGTCGGACTTGGCGCTTCGGTTAGAGTAGGAAGACTTGTCCAGACTTGTAGCAAGGAAGGGAAGAGAGAGCAAACTTTTTATAGGCAGAAAATATATCGCACCTTAAAGTCACACAATTCCAAATACATTGTGTATGAACTTGTGTCACTTTTCTCGCGAAGGTGCGATATCACCCAGCTGGAAGCAATAAGTAACAAATGCAGTCGAACCCACATATAACTAACGCTCATAATATCAAGTCGGCATAAACAAGAGTTTTTATGGATCCCTTCAATTTCGTATTTTTTTCCATTGCTGTTTTAACCAGATATTACAAAAAAATATTTTTGGAGGAACCGCATATATCGAAGTTCAGTATGATATCAGCAAACACAAATACGGATTCACCCCGATTTTAACATTTTCCCTTTTAATGGAAAATTAGGAATTACCCGCTATTGATAACACCCCGTGGTTCCCATTACAGGCAGGTTGGCAAGAATCTTTCAGTTCCTTTTTACCATTTCTTATTCCTCCTTCCCCTGCCATACATAGATCTCCTGAGAAAATGCTGTCTTTCAATTCCTCCTCCCTTCTTCACCATTCAATCACCTATTATCTACTCTTGGAACCCGCGAACGTGTTCATATGGGGCCCAGACAATGGGCTAGTGACATCATACTACCGATGGGACTGGGATTTCTTATCGTTTCGGGGATGTCATTCCCTTCTTCAATGGATGTTGTCCTAGTAGACTGAGCTAAGTAAAAAAGAACGAAGTTGGTCACATTTGGTAAATTTAATTAGACTTCGATTGCTTCTTGTAGAACCGCTAACCTAGAACATGAATCAGGGCACAAATTATGGTCAGTCAAACAATGAGAAGAAATCATTATAGAAAGGAAAACAATTTCAGATTTCCTATTGAAAGTTTAGAAAAATCTTGGAACATATGAATTCTAAGTTCAGAAAATCTTAGAATTTACACTGCTGGCCACCCAAAATGCAACACCAAGAAGGATGCATCCGATTGGCCTGAAATTGGCAGCATGCATCGCCCGCGAGAGGACATGCAAACGATTAGCATTGCAGGGCATATGCAAATCATGTGCGCCCGGCACGCCATCGAGAAACACTATAAGAAGGGTGCACAGAAGGCAAGTAGTGGAAGTGTGCTGTGCTGCCGGACTTGTGCGTGGGAAGATTCCTGATGCCTCTTCGCAGAATACGGCAGTCATTCCAGCACGTTTCGGAACTCGACAGAGGACGAATAGTGGCTTATCGCGACAGCGGTTTATCGTACCGAGACATCGGTGCCCGTGTGGGACGACATCCAGTCACAGTGTGGCGAGAATGGATTCGGTGGGTGCAGGAGGGACGGACGGACCGACGTGAGCGATTACCACAGCCGCGGCACACCACCGAACGAGAGGACTGGCATGTTGTGAGGCGGGCATTGACGGCTTGCACCGCCACAGCATGAACGTTAACGCAAGAATTAAGGAGTGTTGCGCAACAACCTGTGTCAGCACGGACTGTTCGACGTCGTCTGCTGGAGCGGGGACTTATCGCACGGCGCCCATTGCTCCGATTACCATTGGCGTTACACCACTGGCGAGTGCGGCTGCAGTGGGCCGTTGAACGCAGCACCTGGACTACGGAATGGCACGGCATTGTCTTCTCCGGCGAATCCCGCTTCTGCCTGCAACACCACGATGGTCGGATCCGCGTATGGCGGCACCGCGGCGAGAGACTGTATGACGTCTGCATTATGCATCGCCATACCGGTCCGTTGCCGAGCGTTATGGTTTGGGGCGCAGTTGGATATGACACCCGCACCCCTCTGGTACGCATCGCCGGTACACTCAACAGCCACCGCTACATCTCCGAAGTTTGGAGCCTGTAGTCGTCCCTTACCTTCAGGACCTGCCAACGGCCACGTTTCAACAGCACAATGCGCGCCCGCACGTGGCACGCATCATGCAACAATTCTTCACGGTCCATCAGGTGTCACTGCTGCCGTGGCCCACCTGTTCTCCCGATATGTTGCCCATCGAACACGTCTGGTCGCTGATCGGCAACCAAGTGGCCCTGCAAACACCACCCGGTCTCCTAGTTTAGGTGCAGCTTTTGCTTTCTGCTGTTAATTCTCACTTTAGGTTCTGGTCTCAAATATTTTTTGTTGTCAGACAGCAAAGAAAACCTGACAGCAGTAGTTTTTATTGCCACGAAATGTATGAATGATACAAAAAGTTGAGTTGAAAATTAATCATTCACTGATATGTGCAGAATATCCGGGAAAACTAATTCTGAATAAATTGAGTATTCGAATAGAGAAACACTTGACGGGGTAAAAATTGCTCAATTGTTTGTACACAGTACTTTCACCAGAACAAACGTGGCTAACTGGCCAAATATGTATGGCTAAACCTTTTAAGGTATTCCAAATTGCTGTTATGAAACCTTTTTAAATGGAATGACAAGAGGAAATCCTCTGGATTTTAGTTCGGGGTTTAACGACCACCATGACCATTTAAGGTTATAGGCACTCACGTGATCATAATTCCAGGTAGGGTCCCCGTAACACAACCGAATCAATCATCTGGAACTCGAATCTGAGCTCAGATCATACAACTTGTCAGAAACCTCCACATCTTCAGGTGGGGGAGACAGCGCCGTAAGACAACCGAATCACCCATCTGGGACTCGATATCTGATCTCGTACGACTTGCCAAAAACCTGCACATGTTCAGGTAGGAGAGACAGCGCTATAAGGCAACCGACTGTAGAACTTGCCAGAAACTGATTGTACGACTTTCCAGAAACCTGCAATTCAGATAGGAGAGGCAGCGCCGTAAGACAACCGAATCACCCATCTGGGACTCGAATCTGAGCTCAGATTGTACGACTTGCCAGAAACCTGCGCATATTCAAGTAAGGGAGACAGCCCAGTAAGACAACCGAATTAATCATCTGGAACTCGAATCTCAGCTCAGATTATACGACCCCAGAAACCTGCTCATCTTCAGGTGTGGAAAACAGCGCCGTAAGACAACAGATTGTGCGACTTTTCAGAAACCTGCCATTCAGGTAGGAGGGACAGCGCCGTAGGACAATCGAATCACCCATCTTGGACTTGAATCTGAGCTCAGATTGTACGACTTGACAGAAACCTGCAATTCAGACAGGAGAGACAGCGCCGTAAGACAACCAAATTACCCACCTGGGACTCAAATCTGAGATCAGATTTTATGATTTGCCAGAAAATTGCACTTCTTCAGGAAGGAGAGACAGCGCTGTAATGCAACAGATTGTAGAACTTGCCAGAAACTGATTGTACGACTTTCCAGAAACCTGCAATTCAGGTAGGGGAAACAGCGCCGTAAGACAACCGAATCACCCATCTGGGACTCGAATCTGAGCTCAGATTGTACGACTTGCCAGAAACCTGCACATCTTCAGGTAGGGGAGACAGCGCTGTAAGACAACAGATTGTAGAACTTGCCAGAAACTTGTTGTACGACTTGCCAGAAACTCTTTGTAAGACTTAACAGAAACCTGCAATTCAGGCAGGAGAGTCGGCATCGTAAGACAACCAAATTACCCATCTGGGACTCAAATCTGAAGTTAGATTTTACGACTTGTCAGAAAATTACACAACTTCAGGAAGGGGAGACAGCGCCGTAAGACAACAGATTGTACGACTTGCCAGAAACCTACGCCTCTAACCACTCAGCTACAGAATGATACGTACTCAAAGTTGAAGACACTAGTCTAAATCAATCTGTGACTGGAAAGGAATTCCGTTAAGTTTTGGGTCTGCTGTTTGTAAGCCCAGAATGAGTTTGTGAATGACTCTATTCGACGAAACTCTAAATGACTCACTCTAAATACTCTAAATGACTCTATTCGACGAAACTTCCCAAAACGAGACCCACGTAATAGATATGACCTATTAATGGCGCAGATTGGCTTAAACGCTACCCAACGTGAAATTGTCACTAGGTGGCGTTGGTGGCCGGGCATAGAAAATACGAATTTTGTGACGGTAACCATTTGGAAAGAAAGCATTGTGTGCCGACGTAGATTAATTTCCGTGCCACCGCTGTTAGCGTATGCCACTTAAATTATTTCATCAGTTATTTTAAGAAACTAAAGAAACGACTAGCTGTGTATGTCCCTTATGCAAGTCTCACAAGCTAGTTGTTTCGTAACAAGTATTTAGCGCAACGACCAGATTACTTCAAGAAAGAAAATGTAAAATTATAAATATAACGTCACGTATACACATTTGGAAGTTGTGAATCCCGTTATTGGTGTAAATACGATATGAGTGCTAAGTCAGAAAATATCCGAAAACCTGAAAATTTCATCGTCCTGGGGCTGGAATCGAATCCGCGTCTCCCGGATAGTACCCGAGTATGCTAACAACTACACCATCCAAAACGACTAAGTTTCAACTTTCAGATTATTTGATTAATTTGAATTTTACCATTCATGTAATATTTACACCAATAAACGGATTCACAACTTCAAAATTTGTATTGTACAATGGTGTAACCTGGTATTTCATAGCGTTACGTGTCTGTAACTCTCGCAAGTCATACCACACCTTACAAAATTATTCAGGCAGTAGAAAATCTACGAAAAATCCTAGTTTTGTGTTTCCGTTGCGTGATGTTTGCATTTCTGCACTTCTGTAATCACTAAAATGAAAGATCTCTATCGCGATATTAATGAGATAAAATTTAATGGTTATCTCTTTTTATACGTATTTCATAGTGTGTGTCACTTACGTATATCACTTCACTTTTGTTTAAAGTGTGGGTTTATTTAATTTTAAACAACGTATTCGTTGGCGAAACCACATCTGCTATCATCCTTGTTTATGTTTTTAGTTACGGTCCCTACTGCCGCCTAGTAATCCAAACTTTCAACAGCGGGCACTTTTTCTCGTAGAAGTCTCTCTAACGGGCACTTCATATCAATCACGTGGTCCCGCTCCAGAAGAACATCGTGAACGGGTAAGGGTACGCAGCATGGTTTCCAAAGGGCAATTTCTGTAATGAAAACACCATGTAGAGTTCATATACACTGAAGAGCAATTGAATAAGAGATACCTGTCTAGTAACGTGTAGCACCACCTTTCGCCCTGCTGACGGCGGCGATCCGTCTCGGCATGGACTCGACAAGACACCGAAAGCGTTGTTGAGCCAAACGGATCCACGACCCCTGAACAAGCTCCCACAGTTCACGAAGATTTGATGGAGGGGGTCAGAGCCTCGAACATCTCTCTCGATGGCATCCCAGATGTGCTCGGTGGGATTGACGTCAAGTGACCTAGATGGCCAAGGAAGCGAGGTCACGTCGGTGGAGTGTTCATCCAACCATTCGGATACAATTCGGGAGCTACATTGTTTTGTTGCAGGATGAGGTTCCCAGTGGGATGTTGAAGACGACCAAACGGGAGCAAATGGTCGTCCAGGATGTCCCGGTAACGTTGACCAAAAAGGGACGATATCACACGTACTAGGGGGTCCTATTTTAGTCCACGTTAACAGTCCCCAGACGAGAATGCCACTCCCACCAGCTTGAAGAGTACCCTGCTGGCAAGAAGGATCCATCCCTTCATGTGGTTTGCGCCGTACTCGTATCCTGCCATCCGCATGTACCAACGTGAATCTCAACTCATCAGTCCAGGCAACATTTTTCCTCATGTCTAGGGTCCAGTGGCGATGTTCCCGCTGCCATGCTAATCTTTGCATCCTGTGAAGTGCGTTCAGCAGCGGTACCCTCGTGGGACGATGGCTTCTGTACCCCATAGTGAGGAGATGGTTCTGGATGGTGTGGCGGCTTACACGTTTTTGTGCACCAGCGTTAAATTTCCGAGTGGTTTTTTGCACTGTGGCCCGTCTATCCGCTGTTACAATGCGAGCCTTTTTTACTGTGCGTAGTGGGATATCACAGGAGATTATGTGAAGAAATCAAAGAGAGATAGATGACTGTCCTAAAGAGACGATTTTTTTAGATTTAAAAGATAATAAAAGACCGAAGCATAATCCTAATGAAATAGTAAGATAATTGATAATTTTAAAGGAACAGGAAGAATAAAGATTTGATCCGACGATGACCCCGCTCATCCACACGCTGTTGTCCACGGCAGTTGGCCCTTGCAGGGATGGTTTTACCGGATTCGATGTACTCACGGTGTACCCGTGACACAGTGGCTCGTGAAACTCCCAGTGCCTGAACGACTTCCGAGATGGAGTGACCCATTCATCGGGCCCCGACAATTTGCCCACGTTCAAATGCGCTTAGATCCTTCGTCTTACCCATACTGCGTCCGATTCTTACGGATTCCCGTCGCATCACTCCTTATATCATGAAAACGAAAACGTCATGTCGTTTTCGTTTACTGGGCCGCCCACAGCGCCACATCTGCATAACAGCTGTCTCTAATTCAATTGCTCTTCAGTGTTATACGTATAATTTTGTGCATAACAAAATTAAATTCATCTCTAAAGTACCGAATTTCCTTCAATTTTTGAAGAGCATAGCAATTAACTGGTCAGTCACCAACACCTTTCACTAAAAAAAAAAGGTATTTTTCCCCTAACGATTCCAGCGTGCGTACATTGCCTTTCACTTGACCAGTCTCCAAGATAGCTAACATTTATTATCTTCTGTATGTAGTTGTTATTTTTGTCATGTTTATATTCATTATATTTGTTATTACAGTAGATTCCGGTTAATTGGGGCAGCCGTTTATTTGGGACAATTCTTGAAGAGCGTCATAAATTAGCTCTTTGGGATATAATTTGGCATAACTGACGCAGCGGTTTAATTGGAGCAAAGTCTTTTAGCCTCAGTTTGTTGCAATTAATCAAAATCTATTGTAAATATAAAATGTCTTCAACACAGAATGTATTATTCAAATCGCTTATTTGTGAAAAGAATTTTTCCCCTAACGGGTCTAGGGCGCTTACATTGCCTTTCACTTGATCAGTCTCGAAGGTAGCTAACAGTTGTTATCTTCGATACGCTCTTGTTATCTTTGTTATGTTTATATTCATCACATTTGTTATTACAGTAGATTTCGATTAACTGTTGCAACCGTTTTTTCGGAACAATTCTTGAAAAGCGTCCCAAATTAGCTTTTTGGGATAAAATTTGGCAAAATTGGTGCAGCGGTTTGATTGGAGCAAATCGTTCTAGCCCCTGTGTGTTCCAATTAACCGGAATATATTGTATACCTAAAAATGTCTTCAACGTATTTATTCATATGGCTGATTTGTGAAGTTTTCTTCAATAGGTTCGAAGCAAACTTCGGAAAAGAAAATGTTTTATTGACGTTCAAGTGTGCGGGCCTACCTGAGGTGCAACCAGGCCAGGTCCGGATATGTCGCAAAGGGAACAGGATGGAAGTAGTCTTATGAGGATTGCCTGACGACTAATCTCTTTCACTTGGCTCTTCTGCCACGATACGAAAACGAGCGCCACTAGAGTTTCCCGTGGAGTAACTCATGGCTTCATCTACAAAAAGTGGTCAGCCACCTACATTGGCTGCTGGAAATATCCAGAGTACGTTCTCACTCAATTCCTACTGTCGCCGTCGTCTATACAAGCCCGGTTGATACCAAAAGCAAGATCAAAAGCCATTGCATCATCTCGTTACCACGACGGAAGGAAAGTGTTAGAAAGATGCCCTTCGACCGCACCTCCCTCCTAGTTTATACCGTACACCCTACTGATGGATTACTGCTTTTCGCAGTTGTTTTGTGGCTCAGAGTAAAACAAAAGGACACTCACATGGAATTTGTGCTGCAAATATTCGTGTGAGCACAAGACATAATACCGTCTTTCGCGAGCTAGTTACTGGTGAGATTTTTTTCCTTCTAGTTCCATACGTTGCAGCAGTCTTGCAGGAAGGTACTAGTGCTCAATTCTGTTTTATGTGAAATACCAACTGCAAACTGAGGTGGGAGCAAATGTTATTAGTTGAAAGAATATATTTAATGAGGTATATTTGTGGGGAATTTTATCTGATTGTCAACTAATAGTAAATCCCTGTTTTCTATGGGAGTGCAGTCATGGAAGAAATTGTTGCGAAAGCAAGAGCACAGTTTTTTTATTGTTCATCTCGAAAGCTGTTTTTAATACAATAGTGCTCAAGCTCCTAATGGACACTGATGAAGCCAGTGGGGCTTAGAACTGATAGCATTTGGTGTGAGAGTTATGCTTTTTCTCATCATGCTTGATTAATTTTGCTTTTATGAAAAAAAATATATATAAAATATGCGTTTTGTTTCCAAGTTGTATTATGATTTTTCGAATATGACTGGTAACCAGAATTAATAGCTTAAAATATTTATATGCCTTTATTAATTTATGTTCTTCTCGTTTCTTATTTCTCCTAAAAGTGCTTGTTTTAAATTGATGCGACTGTGAAAAGAATTCCATTGATTAGGATATAGAATCTTTAGTGGAAGACGTGTGGCTTATGTAGCCGAAGCCTAGCAGGACTGCTCTCTAGCTTTGATCTTGTTGGGCAGTTGTTGCATTGATAAACTATGAGCAGTCTTTCAAAAATAGAGGATCCATTTTTTACTATGCCATTATAGAGATAACTAGGACAGAAGTACAGAGCTTCTGATTTTATATTTTTCATGTAAACATAGCAAAGAGAGATTAGGCAGGGATTTAAAGTCACATTCCTACCACCATCTGAACTGATAGACTTGTGCCATACGTCACGGAATCAAGACCAAAGCTATAAGATTGTTTTAAACGTGACTCATTGAAACCTTGCAGCATCACAAATGTTGATAGTATCTGATGAGAAAAAACAGGATTTCACTTTGAAATGTTAGGCATTGTGGTTGTTGTTGATGATAATTACATATGCTGGGTAAGTAAGAGAAAAAAACAGAAGGAGAAATTATTTGATTTCTGTTCCTTTTAATTTATTAAACGCTAATCTACATACACTTTAACACATAACACCTAAAAGTGACCTTCACTGTAAGATTTGATACGAATAATTCATAACCAGGAACAATTTTGCTTTCAACGAGATCTTTAGTCAGTAAAATCATCGGAGTAGATTTCAAGGAATTTCCAAGTAATTGTGCCTAATATTTCGGCCTAAAACTTTGCTAATTATCATGTTTCATACATACAGTAAAACGCCCATTATGTGGGACTCAATAGTACATAGGGTCGAATTAACCGTGATCCTCGGTAGTACATACTTTTTTTTAATTTCCTATGCCAATGGATTCGTAAATAACAGAAGCCATTACTGAGGACTTTAAATACGAGACGTGTTCAATAAGTAATGCCTCCGCACAAGTGTCTCGCGCATGACTTGTTGCCTAGCAACCTGTCAGATGGCAAACGATCTTTGTGCCAGTAGCTTCATTTTACTGCGATACAGAACTCTGTATACCTATTTGTTCCTATTTTTCCTATTTAAATGCGTTTAATATGAGTGATTTTTTTCGACTGTGTCGATTGGTGTCGAACAACGACCAGTTATAGAGTTTTTAACTCATGAAAATGTACCTCCCAGAGAAATTCACACTAGATTAGTGGCAGTTTATAGTTCTGGAAATTTGGACATAAACACTGTTCTTAAGAACAGCAAAGGACAGTCGGGGAATGTTGGCCGCAAAAGGATCAACAGCAGAGTAGGAAGCCCGTAATCGCAACTTTCGATTTGAAAAAACAAAACGTCGTTGGAAAAAATCGAAGAATAACTCAGAGCAGCATAGCAGGTAATCAAAGCGTCAGTTTGGGTAGCGTCAATGACATTGCTAACGTTTCAAGATACCACAAAGTGTGTGTTCGTTGGGTACCGCATGACCTAACCACTGAAGCTAAAAAATCAAGACTTGAAACATGACAAAGGTTAATTGCTCGCAATGAAAAATATGGGAGTGATTTTCTCCAAAGCACTGTGACTGGTGATGAGAGTTGGGTTCACCATTATGATCCAGAAATGAAAGCTGAATCGCTGGAATATCGACAACCAGTGGCGTTCCCATGTTTCAGAATCTGTGGGGGATCCGATCACACATACACACATTATATGTACACATATATTTGCAATATTATATACACACTGTATGAGATAGATTTTGATACCTCCTCCCCTATACACACACACGCACACACACAGGAGCAGAGCAGTTGCTAAGGCGCGATCTAACGGGCACGACATAGGCGCCTCTGTTGGCGATTTGTGGAACTTGGCGAACACATCTGTAAAACTATGATAGATAGGGCAGAAATGTAAATTACAAAGTTGTAGAACTGACTTTGCGTATTAGGAATCGATATAGCTGTTTTATTTGCATTCCACGAAAAATTACAATATTATATTATTAAATTTAGTTGGTTCACATTACAAAAAAGGGTGCACTATATCATTATATTCCCGAAATATTTGGGGGGAGGGGGTCCTTCATATTGGGTATCCCCGACTCTGAAAATCTGAGGCGTCCTGACTCCCCCTCTTCCTTCGACTCCCCAGTGCTTACCCCTATGCCGACACACACCCATCTTCTCCTCGAGCAAAAAATTCTAAGCTCAAATTTCTGCTGGTTAGTGCATGCTCATTGTGTTCTGGGACTACAGAGGCATTATTCAGCAAGAGTACATAGTCAAGAGCATTACTATCAACTCTGACAGCTACGTTCATGTTTTAAAAAAGTTAAAGCAAAGAATAAACTGCGTGCGTGTTTGGAAAACAAATTCCAATCATTCTGCAACACGACAACTAAGAAATACAGAAAATCATGTTTGAAATTCTTTAATACCCTACCTACAGCCCAGATTTGGCGGCGTCCGACTTTTGGTTAATTTGTTCTCTCAAGTGACACCTGGAAGAAATTCGGTTCACTTGTGTGAAGATTTTCAAGCTGCTACGAGGGAATGGTTCCGAAAATGACCAGAAGAATTGCAGAGACAGGTTTAAAAACTTGCTAAACGGTGGCGTTTCTGTATCGGGATACAGTCGAACCCGCCTAATGGAATAGCCTATTTGTCATACGAAAATATTAAAATAAGCGGGATATTATATAACTAGGGATCTCTCCAAATAAATTCACATACGTATGCATTTACATACGAACTCAAGTACAATACGTATAACTACGTAAATACGTAGTGAAGAAAAAATGCTAAAGAACAAGTAAAAACAAAATTAAATTTTGCTTTTTAGCGACTTAAAATTTATACACATTTTATGTACATATAATAGCGTACAATTTGATAAAGTGCAATACATATGTACAGTGCTGTAGGTGTAACATTCATGGCTTGACAAAATAATCAGTTATTTTGCATTGCTTTTTTTTCGGAACATAATAAATTTGTTGCCTGATTTTCCAGTTTATAATATGCGGAGCGGAGAAGTCCACATTATTCTTATTTTCCAAAAATACATTATTCTCTTTCGTATGAGAAGGTACTTCAACATGTTCTATAATCTCATTTTACAGGATTTCACTATTAGTTATCTCTCCAAACAGCTCTAAGTCATTATCAAAGTTTGCGAAATTAGAAAAGTCATATTCCGCCATTCCTTCAGGTGCGGCATGGAGAAGCTGGAGAAAAGGTAAATGTACTTCTTCAAAAGTAGCATCTACCAAAAATTTACAATGAAGAAAACAATTTTTTTATGTTTTCTGTTGAAATTGCATTCCATGATTTTTTCATCATGTGAACCGCAGTAAGTATTGATATTCGCTTAATAATGTCTCAGCAGCATTATCATTAAAATCCAAACAGGCAACGATCTTTTTTCACCACTTTTTTCAGTAGAGTGAGATAAGGTCGACGTAATGTCTAGGGGGAAATGACCACTTTAACCCAAGGAGGTTATAATAAGAAATCTGGAGATGCCCTTGTTAATAGAGCTGTACAACTTTGTGTGAAGCCTATAACCACAAGCGACGGCCGTCAAAGTGTGGGAAAGCTTATGGTTTTCAGGCTATTGCAATTCATTTTGTGATGGCGAAATCGCATTCTCCCGTCGCAAAAGTTTCCAATTTTACATCGTAACTTGCTGTCGATGTGCAAGAAAATGCTGAATTTATGAAATTCTTAATTACTTTGAAGTTCCTTCCTATTTTTATTTTAAATTGAAATTCACGAACGTTAGTGCGAATTCTAAACAAAACATAACCTTAAAATTAAAAGCTTCACTCGTGTAAGAAATGTATTTCATTCCGATTTGATATTAAGACGGTTTCTGCAACCCAAAACCACGTAATTCCAAATTACACCCAGTTGAAATTACTACCATGTAAACACCGTCAAATTCCCACACCTTGTGGCTTCACGGTTAAGATACTCAAAGCATCTCCAGAAGTATTATTCTAACCTCCTTGCTTTAACCTGACCATTATTTACAATTGCGAGGGGCCCGTTCTTAGCCCACAACAAATTGTACGTGTTTTCCTGTCTGTGAAAAAACACAACACAAGTTCCAAGAAAGATGCCTTGAATAAAGAAACTGCTTTTGTAAATTTGAAAGAGCAGAAAATTATTCCAATAACCGGGATCAATCCAATATTCTTGTTCTATTAACCGGAGCGTTTCATCATTATGTATAAAAGTTGCGGTTTGGGACACAGGAATTTTATTCTTTTAAGCGGGATATTCCACTATCTGATATTCCACTAAGCGGATTCGACTGTGTAGAAAAATAAAATATGGGAAGCAAAATAGATATTCTGAGCTTTCTTCTTGTTTTATTTCAATTTGATGCCTTGTCACTGGGCTTGTATATAAATATGGAGGTATTACTTTCTGAACACGCACTACAACAGTGCATCATCCTTCTAGAACTTATTTGTCATCAATGTTGCGGTTCCGGTTCTGCAATCAGAGTGCGCAGTCAAGTGTATTACGAATTTAATCTAGTCTGAGTTGTCTGTTAAACATTACGAAAGCTTCTTAGTGTGCCCTTCTTGTGCAATCAACTTTATCTTGCATTTCAACATCTAAAATGTTGGGAGAAAAAAGAGTTGTTTCAATAGTAGAAAATAAATTGGAGTTAATTAAAGGACGTGAAAATGGTGTTGATTATATTGAAGTTTTACAAATTCGTGGATGCATAAGAAACATACAACAAAAAGTAATGCTACAAAGAAGACAAAAAAAAAATCGCGGACTTTCCATCCAAATAAGTTGTAAACTGTTGAATTTCGTATTTGCGTACTACAAGAATGCGTATCTTATGTTTTATAGGATTTTTTTATGTATTTAACCTAATAAATCTAAATTTGAATTAACCGTGTTTTTCACATATCCGGGCTCTATCATCCCCCGGTTACCACGGATAATTGACGTTTTACTGTATTTCAAAATAACGAATTTTCAAAATTCTTGGTTTACATCGCATTATAATCTTCGATAGTTGATCACATTCAGAGTTTCTAATATCCGAAACGCAATACGTACTTCTGTACTCTTTTGAATTTCATTTGCAAAAAATATTTCAATAAACTGATAAATACAAATTTTGAAGATGACAAACCGTTTTTTTTTTTTGTTTTTTTTTTTTTTGGTGAAATTGTGACAAGGATGTTAAGTCAGATAATATCTGAAAACCTGAAAGTCCTGGAGCAGGAATCGAACCCGCGTCTCCCAGATAGCTCCCGAGTATGTAACCACCACACCACCCAGAACAACCAAGTCTCACGTGTCCGATTAATTTGAATATTACCATCACAAGATTCGCAAGTCAAAGCAACCGGCATTCGTGTTTAGCTAATCTGGAGGTTGCCGCCCCGGTGGCGCAGTGGTCTAAGGCGTTGGCCTCTGATCATTCGTCCGTAAGGGGTCCGGGTTCGAATCCCGGTCAGGCATGGATGTTGTGTTTGTCTTACGGTACTGGCTCTCTCCCTTCCCTGGAACCAGTGACCCTAAATTAGGGACGGGCGACTGCTTACAGCCCATTGAGTTGCTCACGGTGGTCGTTAAACCTCCAATCAAAAAAAAAAATAATAATAATCTGGAGGTTAAGAATTCTTATCCCGGGATTGCCCAAAAGCCAGTTTTATACTGTGTGACGTATATTCTAAATTAACTTTCTTTTTTAGTTTCTTTCCCTATGTAAATCTTGAGTTTATTCTGTTATTCTTCACTCTTAACGTGATATCTTTTCTCTCAAACGAATACGTTTGGCAACACAATTGAGGTTAAGTGCACGTGACGTATGCCTGATATTGATAACAAGAGATAAAAGCGACGACTAAATTATTGCTTAGCGAGCGTTGGGTTGTAAACTGATTCTTGAAAGGAGCGCCGTGAAAAGAGCTTTGTGTTAAGAGCTGTGTGGTGTGTGGAGAGTTTAGTGCAATATGCTATGCTACGATGTGTTTGCTACATCCTGAATAAAGAATCTTTTCCGTAAGTTTGACTTCTGTTGTTTACATGTTTCGTCTGGCTGTTACGGTTTCTTTCATTTAGGAATTATTTCTTAGTATAGTGATGTTTTAAATTAACGTAGAAGTAAGACAAGACTTCTTCGTCATAACTGCTTGTTGAAATGAAAGCGATTGACAAGTTGTGTTAACGTATTATTCGAAAGGCTACCTATTTATCGCGACTGCGCAGTTCTATTTTTTCACACAGCGCTGATTTCGTGGCATATAGGATAACACTTTGCTCTGAAAGAAACCAACTCGCATGTGTTATTTTAGGCTGATAAAATCAGTC
Organism: Macrothele yani; assembly: GCA_039090855.1. Taxonomy (NCBI): domain Eukaryota; kingdom Metazoa; phylum Arthropoda; class Arachnida; order Araneae; family Macrothelidae; genus Macrothele; species Macrothele yani. The sequence goes on along the minus strand of CM076997.1, from coordinate 41,812,349 downwards.
TGTCTATGGATACTGCCGTACTAACGCAAGAATGCGAAACTTTAACCTGCAGAAAATTATCGGCGCCGTACAATGTTCAAGACTTGTCTGAGCAGGCTTAGGCAGATAAAATTACATTAGCGAGGGAAATGGGATATATAATACGGGCATATTTTTGTACATTGGCAGCATTATGTATTTTTTTTAGAAGTTTCCAGAATTCGACGTCATTGAGAGGCGTAAAACAAACCCATGTTACATTTTAACACCATTTGACAGCTATGTGGGATGACGTAAAGAAATTAGCTTCCTACTCCAGAACAAAATCTATTGCCATTCGCGAAACTTTGGAGATCATAGCCAACAGCGAGTTTTGCAATGATACCGTCTCGCTGAAGTTGCCACGAATTTGGAACCATTTCTTCAAATAGTGAATACCTTTTGTTTTCCTTCCATGATTCCGCTTGATAAGCGAGCATAACGCCTCGTGTCTTTGAATGCCTAATTACGATCGCATCTGTTCGTTCATTGTCAAATCAAGTCACCGCGTTCAAATTGTTGAAGCGTTTTATTATTCCGTTTGCAGTTTGCTGTCTGCATTCCTTGAGAAGGCCATCTGGTTGATGGGCGAAAGCTTGGAAACTTTTATTTTCTATTCTACACCAAGAAATTCGGATTACTAGTATAGTTATACTATTTAACTTAAACGTTTTGCCATGTTATAATTAATTCTGTAGACAAAATGATTCTGAAGTCGGTCCTATACACAGGAGAAAAATTGATATTGCTCTGTAAGTTGTTCATCGCCTTCTATCCCCAGAAGAAGCGTTAATTTCACAGAAATGTCGGATGACCTAAATTTATCATAGCAATGAAACTTGAAAGGGAAGCAAAAATATGGACAAGCAAAAATTTTTCAGCTCTTGATTTCTGTAAACAAATAAATAAAATGACGAAATTTCAAAAGAGTACATAAACAACATCGTATAAAACTTGTAATGTTTACTGTTAGTGAAAATCGCTTTAACTATTTATGTTACTTGAACCACTAGTTTAACAGTTACTTCAAAAACACGTCAGCTTCACTGTATATTTAACTGTCATTTTCTTATTAAACGGTTGTTTTCTCAAGTGAGCTCAGTCGTAGTAGCTGAAAAATTAATTATACACAAATCAAAAGACTTCGAAACAGACAATAAGCGTTTTTAAATGAGTTTAGGTCACTTACAGTTCGGACTAGTTTTTGTACACTGGATGGAAGTAGCAGTCAATCATCCCCCACATCAATATCCACTACCTCATCACAACTTGAGCATATAATTCTCCCTTAAGTAAATAAAATTTGAAATCATCTAAACATCACTCAAACACGCAGCGTACTCGAAAAAATACGAAGTGCTGAAAGCATAGTCAATCGTATCAAAGAAATAAGTGAGATCGCCAAAAACATAATGTGACTGATACATTCGTAACAGTAGCTCTTGTCTCTAACTTCAGCTTACTGACATCTGACCTGTTGTCTGGGTAACCAAAGTCAAATTCCTAGGACAGGAATCAGTCGCTTAAAGATTAGAAAAATCTTTAACGAGAAGAAACCACACAAATCTAAATAAGACAGGAAATAAAAAGGAAGGTTATATTAGAGTATGCGTTTCAAACGTTAATTGAAATTTGTACGTGATGCTAAAAAATCGCTTATTAATGGCACATAGATAATGTATCGTTTCCAACATTTCAAAATAGTTCATTATTAACATCAAATGAGATATAACTTGAACGATATATAATGCTGCTTGTCTCTAAAAAGATTTAAATATATTTCCCATACTATCTAAAAACATATACAAACTGTCATACAAGTAAGTATTATTCAGTAGTTTTAGTGTTTAGGATAATTTTTTGATTCTCTAATATTTATTCCTGAAAAACATGTTTTGTTTTATTAGGTCTATGATAAATTTCTTCCGTTTTAAAGTCGAATTCATGTCGTACTCACACAAGCAAGTCGAATTTAATCATCTTTGAAGGATGTTGCCTTAGCTATAACTGTATAACCGTATTGCCAGTTCTGTGGTCAGATAAGACACATCTTCGTCCAGAAGAGCTTATAAATCTTCGCCTTGCATCTCCTTCGGCCGTATTCTACGCTGCTTGTCCTCCACCCCGCAATCACCAGTTCTGAACGTCACAAACCACTCACGACATGTGTTTACACCTGTAGCTTTCTAGCTCTATGCCGAACAAATCGACTCTCGTGCTTTTGCAGTAGTTTTTGCGAGACTGAGCCTGAACAGCAGAGAGTGACGTACGTACACCTTGTCTATCGCTATCTCGTAGCTAAACGAACAGCACGTGTAAGCTGTCCGCCAACCCGTGTCGTTCAAACGCACTCTTGCTACCTTATCCCCGCAGCTTGAAATTCTGTCGAAACTTCGACTGCTTCGCTTTTACAGTCCGCTACGTGGACTACCAGAAACTTATTCATAGACGTAATAATTCAAGTAATTGATATCAGTTGTCAGATATACATAATGTTTCAATATAAAATGGAAATTGTTTATGTGTTTGATTTTTTGTTAAAACCAATTCTAGTTTCATGAAGGCACAACACAGTGTATTATAGAAAAATCTCTAACTTGTACATTCGTGTTAATCAGTGATTTTGCTCCCTATACTTCCAATAGAAAAAATTCGACCCTGTTTACTTAGCGGAGAAACATTTCCTATACATCAAAATTGTCCCAATGATTAAAAAAACATCCTAACTTAGATTGTACAATCGGTGTTTTTGTAAAAAATTATCCTGAACTATATTAAAAATCAGTAATTTTACTTCGATGTAGTTGTATGGAAGAGTGGCGCCATCTGTAAGGGAGTATCATAATTACATCGAGGTAAAGTTATTGATTTTTATTGTAGTTCAGGAAAGGTTTTTGAAAAAAACACCAATTGTACAATCTAAGTTGGGATGTTTTTAATCAGTGGGTCAATTTTGATGTATAGGAAATCTTTCTTCACTGAGGAAATGGGGTCGAAATTTTTTCTATTGGAAGTATAAGGAGTAAAATCACTAGACGTTGTTAGCTTAAGCTCTTTGCCACGATATTTAAAATAATACCACGTGAACATTGGAGAAACGCATTTTTTGTGAACTTTTGTTTACACTTTCATTTACAATCCACTAAAATCTTCAAAATTGCTTGTAAACATATTTTGCTTTTGTGTGTGTGTGTGTGAGAGAGAGAGAGAGAGAGAGAGTAAAATTCAAAACAAGTTTCGTTAAGGTTTGTTCCAGAACTAATTATGTCATAAAGGTTTGTTCAGAACTAAATCTATCATATGTATGAAAAAAATAAGGATTTGACGATAAAGAAATCAGACAGTTATTTTTGGGTGACATCTAGTGATACTGATAAAGACGGACGTGTTTCAATGCATGGTTACATAACACAGCTCTGTTCTACGTATAATTCCGTCATTCCCGTATACTCTGTTTGATATGAGTAGATGCTATCAGCTCTTTGTGCAAAATGTTAGATGAAAATGCGGGAAAAATGATTCCGCCATTAATTATATTGTTCAAAAAAATTGTGCTTCAGTCTTTCGTTTTCGGGAACTGATTGAAATACCAATCGGAGTTTACAATTAGAAATTTAGTAAAAGAGTCAAACATACTTTGAAAAATTATTTTACCAGGACATCGTATTTGGTCTTCCACCATGTGTTCATTTCATATTTCCAAAACTGAAGTCAAGTCTTAATTAACCCTTTAACCAGCCAGAACGAATTTACTAGGGGTTAGTAAAATAAGCTGAAGCCAGCTGTAACGTATATATGCGCTGTCTAAGAAACGAGCCGAACGCGGTTGGATCGTATTAATTCGGCCTATGTTTTTGTAGTCCCAATGTTGCTCGATCGAATGGCCTGTAAGAAAAAACATCAAAATATTTGTTTCCGACTCTTTTGTTTTTTATTCAAAGTCGTTATTTACTGGGATGATTGACACCAATCCTTCTGACTGGTTAACGGCTGAAAAGTCTGAAGACACTTGTTTCTACCCAGGGACATGATTCCGTTTCGGGGAGACTAACCCTTTCCCATCGTGCCTTGGGTTATGGAATAGAGAATAAAGGATTGGAAGGGATCGCTTATAACCTGGTCGGTATTGCTGAGATGAGAAGGTGAAGAAAATGTTTTCTTTTCGTGAAAACAAGCAGCTTTCGTAAAATCTTGACGCTGTATGACAATGTTTGCTTGCGGAACTTAGAGAAAATTTGGAACCAATGCGTCCACAAGCTGAGCCTGATTTTGAACGCCATTTAATACACGCAGATCGGCCGTTTAAAATATCACTTCAGACACTAGAATATTTTATGGAAAATACGAGGGTTGTACCGGAACTAACGCAAACGTGGACATAACTTTTTCATTAACTGACAGAGGTCGTTCAAATTGCACATTTTGGTAGATTAACACTTTCTCTGTACAAAGGTACTACTCAACATAGTTTCCATCACAAGTAATGCATTTGTGCCATCGTTGAACCCAACTCTCGAACCCTCTTTGAAAAATCAGTTGTGGACTGTTGTACACACTTCTCCACAGCCACTTTCACCACGTTTGTGTCACCAAATCGTTGTCCGCGGAGACTGTCCTTCGTTGTACCGAACAGGTGGAAGTCGGAGGGCGCTAGATCTGAGCTGTACGGTGGATGGGGGACCACCGACCAGCCTGATTTGTTGCCAAAGATGTATGTCGTCTCGCAATGTCATGGTGAATGTGGATTCTTTTCAGATTCCAGTTCGATCTCTTCCTCCTTATGGCGCCTCTAAGCTTCTTGAATGTCCCAATGTACCACTCGCTGGTCGCGATATGGCCACGTTCCAGAAACTCAAGGAGAATGACACTCCTGTCATCCCAAAAAACAGTCACAATGACTTTCTGTGCTGATATCTGCCTCTTGAACTTCTTAGACCTTGGTGAAGAGGTGTGATGCCATTCCATGGATTGATATTTTGTTTTTGGATCGTAAAGATACGCCCACATTTCATCTCCTGTCACCAGATTGAACACAAACGTGTCCTTATTGGCTGCAAACGTTTTCAGCAGTACAGAGCAGACTTCCACCCTTCTCTCCTTCAAATCAGGTGTCAACTTCCGAGGTGCCCATTTTGCACACACTTAACGATATCATAAGTCTTCCATCATCTGTATGCCATTGTGACCACAGTCCAGTGGTGCAGCAAGCTCACGGATTGTGACTCGTCTCTCCGCGTGAATCAGTTCATCCACTCGCTGATGATTCGTGTGAGTTTGTCGACACGAATCATCAGCGAGTAGCGACCGCATGTTGGTAGAGTTACTTTACCTACATGTGGTCTTCCACTGCGCGGTTTGTCTTTAATGCTGGTTTCCCTTTCCTTAAATTTCTTCATCTGTCTGTGCACATTGCTCTTGTCAATGGCGTCGCCTCCGCAAACATTCTGCAGCCTTCTGTGGATGTCGGACAGCCTGCACCTTTCCTTCGTCAAGAACTCAATGACGGCATGTTGCTTCTGCTTGGAATCCATTATTTACCTGCGATGAAGAAGAAGGTTTACTATAGAGGAAAAGTTACTCTACCAACATGTGCAATTTGAACGACCTCTGTCAGTTAAGAAAACAATTATGCCCACTTTTGCATTACTTTCGGTACAACCTTCATATGGAAACAATGATGAGCGAACTTTAGAACTCAGACTTCCAGCGATATTCCGTGAAAGTACGAGTAGCCGCACTGTGCTGCCCCAGTGGCACAGTGGTCTAAGCGCTGGCTTATGACCATTTTTCCGAGATCGGTACTGGTTCGAATCCCGGTCAAGCATGGATCTTGGTTTGTCTAAATGCCCTAGTTCCCTCCCTTCCCTGGAACTAGTGGCCCCAAATGTGGGGCGAGAGACTGCTTGTAACTCATAAAGTTGCTCACGGTGGTCGTTAAACCCTTAAAATAAAATGCATCTGTTTCCATTTAAAATCAGAAAAATGCACAAAAAGTTTTAATAATAACGTATATGTGGCATCAGTCTGATTACTGTATTGAAAGACCTATTAATTATTTTCAGCACTGGGTGGTGTTTTCTAACAGAAAGGTGTATTTGCTTTTGGCAAAGCGAAATTTTCTGAAGTGTTCCTGTCTTACGTGTCATCAAAGTAGTTGTACTTCGTAAGTAGCGTTTCAAAAAAAGATAAAATTCACATTAAACTGAATTTTTTTCTTTCATTTGCAAACTTTTTATCCGTCGTTAGTTATATGCATGTGAATTATTTTAGTCCCAAAAATGTCATCATTAAGGCGGCACAAACAAGCTTGGCATGCAAAAATTTGTGAAACTATGCAACGAGCTTAAATGATTGTACTTTTCTGAGTATGATTGGTCTCTCTCCCCAAAACAAATTTAACGTGTAAATTTCAGCTTTTTTAATGCACCGTCTTTTGATAATTTCGCAATCCAAATTTAATGAATTTAGATTTAATTAAATCAGCTAAACACTGAGACCCAATCACCATGTTTTCAGCTTTCAATTCAGGAAACATTATAGAAACGTTTAGTTCTTTTTCTTGGTATTTTCTGTAACTATGAAGACTATCCAAAGACAGGAAAAATTTCCCATCCATAATACAGCACTCTCATCAAATACTGAAATTCAGATTCTCTTTCTGAGAATTTTGTCTCACAAACTTTTGGCCAAAATGTTTGGCCACAGAAAGAAAAACTCTTCCTGTTATTCCTTTTATAAAAAAAATATAAAAAGCAAATTCCTACTGAAAACAATTTTTCTTATACGATCAGTGTATTTTCCATATTCGGAAGTCTACTTTTTTCGCTGAAGAAAGTAGAACTAAAAGTATAGCAGATTTTTTTAAAACAAGCGCTCTGAAAAATTTTAGGAATCACCATTTAGCTAAATCACCGAATTGTTACCTCAGTTTTATTATCCAAATGAGTAAATAAGGAAACCAGATATTTTATATTTACATGTTTGGTAAATAAATAAATAACGCGATCCAGTGTAACATCGCATCTACTGCTGGTGCACCTGAATATATCTAAATACCGAAACTTTCTCTCTCTTGAAAACCTGTCCGGATGATTGAAGAAGTGATAGCCTGTCGGGGTAAGGTTTTGATCCTCAACTTGTGCAGTTCTGGATCGTCTGGCATGCAACGTGGGGTCTCGTGGCATCATGGAGAAGTATGGACCGCCACCCCGGTGGCGCAGTGGTCTAAGGCGTTGGCCTCTGATCATTCGTCCGTAAGGGGTCCGGGTTCGAATCCCGGTCAGGCATGGATGTTGTGTTTGTCTTACGGCACTGGCTCTCACCCTTCCCTGGAACCAGTGAACCTAAATTAGGGACGGGCGACTGCTTATAGCCCATTGAGTTGCTCACGGTGGTCGTTAAACCTCCAATCAAAAAAAAAAAAAAAAAGTATGGACCAATGGCGATTGACTGATGCCGGCTGTTTGGTGGACAGTTTTCCATGCACCATGTAAAGTTCTTGACAACACCTGTCCGCCGCGATGCTTTGACTAGGCTTCTGGATCGTCTGGCATGCAACGTTGAGTCTCGCGTTATCGTGAAGCTGTATGGGCCCATGGCGATTCACTAATGCTGGCTGTTTGGTGGACAGCTTTCAATGCATAATGCCAAGTTCTTGACAACACCTGTCCGCCGTGATGCGTTGAATAAGCTTGTGGATCGTTTGGCATGCAACGTTGAGTCTCGCGTTATCGTGAAGCTGTGTGGGCCCATGGCGATTCACTAATGCTGGCTGTTTGGTGGACAGTTTTCAAAGCATAATGCCAAGTTCTTGACAACACCTGTCCGCCGTGACGCTTTGACTAAGCTTCTGGATCGTCTGGCATGCAACGTTGAGTCTCGCGTTATCGTGAAGCTGCATGGGCCCATGGCGATTCATTAATGCTGGCTGTTTGGTGGACAGTTTTCAATGCATAATGCCAAGTTCTTGACAACGCCTGTCCGCCGTGATGCTTTGAATAAGCTTCTGGATCGTCTGACATGCAACGTTGAGTCTCGCGTTATCGTGAAGCTGTATGGGCCCATGGCGATTCACTAATGCTGAATGTTTGGTGGACAGTTTTCAATGCATGATGCCAAGTTCTTGACAATGCCTACCCACCGTGATAACATTTCCCATCCGGAGATTTATCTGCTGAAGAAAACATTTTAAAAATCGGAGTCTTAGAAGTAGAAATATCGGGGAAAACGCAATTTACTTTTACGCCCTCTGGGGGAAATCTATGCGTAATTTTAAAAAGTGATTATACCTAAAATACTTTTCGACATAAATGGAATCGAAAGGTGAAATAATTTTTTCAATTGGATATTTAGGAGCAAATGTATGGCATAAAATGTATTTTAAATTCGACATCATCTACGTTTACGCCCTCTAACGGCGAAATTATGCGTCATAGGAAAAAACGAAATGAAGGGTCATCATTCCCGCGCTTCAGGCTTCCCAATTTAAAAATATTTTTTTTTTACATCAGGCTAATAGTTGCAGAGATATGGTGTCTGTAGCGGACGGACGGACAGACGGACGGGATGGCGAACCGATAACACAAGCACGATCGTTTTTTTACAAAAGACGTGCTAAAAATAAAAGGATGTGTTCTGCAAAATTTGCATTCACTCAAAAGGCCGCACTTTAATGGCCTAAAAGGCCACACATTCCCCACCCCTGGCCCAAATACTTTTTTCATCAGATAGTATGTTATGAATATGCAAATTAACAAAAAATAAATAAACTTGAACTTATTTATTTAATATATTTTAGCATTTCAAAAGTGCTTACAATCTGTGCTTACTCCATACCGACTTCAAATGTGTGAAGTTTTTGTTTTCTACCCTTTTGATCCATCAAAAACCGAACAGAATAAAACAAGCAATAATCACGCGACATTTCTCTTCTTGTGACCTCAAAGCGAATAGGAATCCCCTATGTTTGAAATACAATAACATCACTGGAGGTAGAAATTAAGAGGATGTGCTGTTCCCTATTCTTCTCATGGTGATAGCATGAAGCCAGATTTGTAGGCTTCCGCTGTGAAAGTAGTTCCTGTTAAGGCTGTTTTTGAATGAGTGTTAGGTTTCATCTTCTGCGATAGATGGCGCAAAGAAATACCTCCCTGGGCGTGGCTTTTACGTCTTGAGTGACTGTTTCAGACGTTGGCGTCAGCGAATCACTGGATATCTCACCATATTCAGAGTGGAAGCAATCTCTCGTTGGGTCCACAATGCAAAGACAAATTACCCGCTGTTACGTTTTAACCAATGACGTTATTTGGGGGTGGAGCTCAGTAAGTAGATGGAGTTTCTTTAGCTCAAATTCAGGGGTTCTCTGCTAATGTGCACATTTTCTCTTTAAAAAATGAACGTTCAGTAAGATTTAAGATGATCAATAGAAGACAAGATTCCAATCTCACTTTTGGCTCTATTAATTGATTCCTATTTGGCTCTGATAATCAGAAAAATCAGGCAGAAATAAGTGATTTCGTTGCGTCCACACTGAAACTCCGCTATGCTAACTTACCGCGCCATCTAGCGCCAAATTGAAATGCTTCCCAGTCAGATAAATTGAACTTTTAAAACATTTTTAACAATTTGTTCGGAATAATAACTGTGGCATGTATTAGCCATGGGTCGTTTTTATTTGTGCTCAAAATTTCACACACTACGAATTAACAGTCTTTGAGAAAATGCGTACAAATAATTTCCATTCCAGATATAAGGTAGAAGATGAATCCTAACACTCATTTAAAGACAGCCTTAAAAGCAGTCCCTATCCTGGGAAAGAAATGTTAGGAACGCTTGACAGCTGTTAGAAATTTTTCAACAGCTTACTGAATTTTAACCTGGCAAAATCAAAATGAAATTTACATGGAAATAAAAAAATTTAAATAAGCCTGAAAAGGAAATATAAATAACTAATGGCGGAAACTGATTACGAAGAACGCGAAGTACTTTACGCAACACAACAGAAACATTCTGCTCTTGCAAAATAGTTTAAGAAGAAATAACCGCTTCTGCAAGTTTTCAATATCTCTAAATGGATGTTATGACGTAGGGGTAGTAAAACACCAAAAAGATATCGCAGGGATCGTCTTCGAAAATTCGCGCCTAGGGTATTTTCTATAAAATCTTGCTACCTTCCTGGTAACAACAGATTCGGTGTTTACACTTGGCTAAGAAGTGCGTTAAAATAAAAATAAAACCAATCTTTCGTTTGCTAATTTTTAAATATTCACTACCCTTCTGGGAAAAAAATTAAAGATTAAGATCAGTTGAGGTATGTCAAATTAAAGATGCTTAGCATAGTACAAAGGGCCTCCTGAAAGGAATGCCACGTCCCTCATAAGGTTTTTATTTGTTGCAACAAAAATGTGAAACTTGGTGGTAAAACACTTGGACATATTGTTAATAATGGTAGCCTATTCAAAGTATTGTCCATCACTTTATATACATTTCCGCCATCTTTGAACCCATTGGTAAATTCCATTTTTGAAAATTCCCGAGGCTGTCGTTTCACCCATGAGTTCACAGCCAGTTTAACGTCTGTCGCATCGTCGAAACGTTCCCCACGAAGGGTGTTTTTCAAAGGAGCAAACAAGAAAAAGTCCGAGGGAGCCAAATCAGGATTGTAGGGGGGTTGAGGCATCACCGCCGACCCCATTTTGGCAAAAGCCAGTGAAGTCACCATTGAGGTGTGAGGATGTGCGTTATCATGGTGTAAAACAACATTATAAAGTGGAATGTCACGTCTTTTCCTCCTGGTAGTTTCCTTTAGCTACTTCAATGTCTGCAGCACATAGTGAGCACTGCTTATTTTTGCAACTCCTGAATTGTGACACGACGATCAGCTGTGATGAGGTCTTTCACTCGTTACCTGTTGGCATCTGTCACTGCAATTACGGGTCTTCTACTACATTGCTTGTCTGACGCTGAACTTTCTCGCTCTCGAAACCTCTTCATCCATCTTCAGACATTACTGATATTGATTGTGGCAGCTCCATATACGTCCAGGCGTCTTCTGTGAATTTCTGGAGCTTCACATCCCTCTTTTTCCAGGAATTCAATTACATCATGAATGACAGGGAAAAGCCAGCTGCTTTTCTCTGTTATTCATGATCTTTATTTCCGACCCTGAAAAAAATGTTTTCCCAAATTGTTAACGGTAACATATCATAGTACATGTCAGTGCAATTTCATTAAAATTACTTCAAAATTGCAAAAGTTATAAGTATAAGTGAGGAGGCATTACTTTCAGGATGCTCCTTGTAAATCACTTCATTCCTTTGAAGCATTAATCTTTGAGTCCCCGGAGAATGTCAGCACTGGCTTTTGACCATTCTTCCGAGATGAGTCCGGGTTCGGGTTCCGGGTGAAGCTTGGAGCATATGCCTGTCTTAGAGCACTGGCGCCATTCCCAGCCTGGAACCAGTCGCCACAAAACAGAAACGGTCGACTGTTTACAGCGGACTGAGTTGCTGATCGAGGTCGTAAAACCCTCAAACGAAAAAAAAATAAAATTAATTCCTATATCACCTACGTCTATCTACACTGCTGGCCACCCAAAATGCAACACCAAGAAGGAAGCATCCGATTGGCCTGAAATTCTTAGCATGCGTCGCCCGCGAGAGAACATGCAACCGATTAGCATTGTAGTGCATATGCAAATCATGTGCGCCCGGCACGCCACCGAGAAGCACTATAAGAAGGGTGCACAGAAGGCGGGGTGTTAGTAGTGAAAGTGTGTTGTGCTGCCGGACCTGTGCGTGGGAAGCTTCCTGATGCCTCGTCGCAGAATACGGCAGTCACTACCGCCCGTTTCGGAGTTCGAGAGAGGACGAATAGTGACTTATCGCGACAGCGGTTTATCGTACCCAGACATCAGCGCCCGTGTGGCACGACATCCAGCCATAGTGAGGCGAATATGAATTCGGTGGGTGCAGGAGGGACGGACGGACCGACGTGAGTGATTGCCGCAGCCGCGTCACACCACAAAACGGGAGGACCGGCATGTTGTGCGGCGGGCATTGATGGCTCGCACCGCCACATCACGAACGTTAGCGCAAGAATTAGGGTGTGTTGCGCAACAATCTGTGTCAGCACGTACCGTTGGACGTCGTCTGCAGGAGCAGGGATTTGTCGCACGGGGCCCATTGCTCCGACTACCATTGACGTTACACCACCGGCAAGTGCGGCGGCAGTGGGCCGTTGAACTCCGGACCTGGACTACGGAATGGCACGACATTGTTTTCTCCGACAAATCCTGCTTCTGCCTGCAACACCACGATGGTCGTATCCACGTGTAGCGGCACCGCGGCGAGAGACTGTATGACGCTTGCATTATGCATCGCCATACCGGTAAGTCTCCTGGCGTTATGGTTTGGGGCGCAACTGGATATGACACCCGCACTCCTCTGGTACGCATCGCCGGTACACACAACTGCCACCGCTACATCTCCGGCGTTTTGGAGCCTGTAGTCATCCGTTACCTGCAGGACCGGCCAGCGGCCACGTTTCAACAGGACAATGCGCGCCCGCACGTGGCACGCATCGTGCAATAATTCTTCACGTCCCACCAGGTGTCACTGATACCGTGGCCCGCCTGTTCTCCCGATATGTGACCCATTGAACACGTCTGGTTGCTGATTTGCAACTGAGTGGCCCGGCAAGCACCACCCGCGGCTACGCCTGATGAACTGTGGCAACGTGTGGAAGCAGCCTGGACCGACATACCCCAAGCCCACATCCAAAGCCTCTTTCGTTTGATGCCGCGGCATGTAGCGGCCGTTATTGGCAGCCAAGGAGGCCACACGAACTATTGATGTCTGCGTGCTCCGCAAGTTGCATGGGCCTGTAAGCTCAATCGCTTCATCTTTGTATCTGTTGTTACGTGTTCAGTAAATCTGGCTTTGCTATCTCGTGTCCTTCTTGGTGTTGCATTTTGGGGGGCCAGCAGTGTAGAACAGATCAGTAAATTGCATATACTCATACAGCTCTCATGATGCCCATGATCTGTTGAGCATGTACATTAAACCGATTTCTGCATGATAATTTACCTGGGGCGTAGACCATAAGTACATTTGTATGCTTTGGAACATTGCATCTTGCATAGAGAAACATAACTGCTTTGAATGGAAAGAGAAATAGATTTTTTAAGAATAAGAACAGCGGTCCCATTTTTATATATTGTGTGGAAAAAATTGATTGGATACTGTAAGTAAATAGAAAAAATGTCCTCCATTTCCAGAGGTTACAACAGCCACCTGTTGAGGTGAGGTAAACTGTAAGGAAGTCCATGGAGTAAGGAGAGTTGAATGTTCCTCCATTCCGCCTTGAGTATATCGACCAAATCTCTCAGTGAAGAGGGTCATGTTGTTCTAAACCTCCACCATCGTTCAAATTCATTCCATACGTGTTCAGTGGGATTGAAGTCCGGGCCGGGATCTTAGCAGACCAGTCCATCCGCTAGACCTGATTTTTCTCATACCACCCCATTGTAGCCTTGGACACATGACAAGTGGCATTGTCATGCAGGTAGAAACTATCATCGTGTCCGTAGAACTGCCATAACGTTGGGAACATTGCGTTATCCAGGAAATCTCCATGCAGCACAGAGTTCATTTTGTTATGAATAATTACCAGTGGACCCACAGCGTCCCAGATGAAACAGCCCCATACCATAACTCCACCGCCTCTGTGCTTTACAGTCGGTACTGTACACTCCGGAAGCAGATGTTCTCTGGGTAACCGCCATACCCAGACACGTTCATCCTATCGGAATAATGTGAAGCGAGATTCTTCACTCCACAACACCTGACTCCATTGCTCCAATGTCCAGTTTGTGTGCTGTTGACACTATCGTAGCTGCGTGGGTTTAATGGTCTTTGTGATCAGAGGTTTATGGGCTGCTGCTTGGCCATGATACCATGGTGCATGGGCTTCACTTCCAAGTGTCTTTGTGAAGACCATAACATCTATGATCGTCTGGAACTCATGTACTACGTTGTGCATTTGTCGGGACCTGGTTTTTGGATCTCCCTCTGCAGCACTCTCCGGTCCCTGGATCGCAGTTCCGTGGACCTTTCAGGCTGAGGTGAATTCCTGCAATGTCCCGTCTTCTTCCACTTGTTAATGATAAAGGCCACAGTCGATTTAGCGATCTGTCTGGCATCAGCAATGCTTCTTTATGCTCATACCTCCAATGGAGCAGCCTATTGTAACTCCAAACGCGGAGAGCTCTCTCCTGCTAGCCGTTTAATCAGCCATTGATCTGAACGTACTCCCGTTGCTATTTTTATACCTCATCGAGCACGTGTCTGCTGCGGGAGCACACCGTTGCGCATGCGTGAGGATGTTCAATCACTTTTGTCCACATAGTGTATATTAAGTTGTTGCATTTGAAATTTCGGAGTACTGGTTGAAACTTAAAACATCCAAAATAAGGTGCAAAATAAACTTTATTAATCGAAATTATTGCCGGCAGCTGCAACAGACTTTTGACAACGAGATACCAGTTTCTGTATGTAGTCCTGAGAAAATATCGAGCTTCGGAATACGACGAACCCGTGGAATGCGATTTCAACTGATGTTTGGTCAAGAAAAAATTTCCCTCTGGAAAACTGTCCGGATACTTAAAGAAGTGATAGCTTGTAGGGGTAAAGTTTCGTTCCTCCACTGGTGCCGTTCTGGATCGTCTGACATGCAACGTAGGTGCTCGTGGTATCATGGAGAAGTATGGACCCATGGCGATTGACTGATGCTGGCTGTTTGGTGGACAGTTTTCAATGCATAATGTCAAGTTCTTGACAATACCTGTCCACCGTGATGCTTTGAATAAGCTTCTGGGTCGTCTGGCATGCAACATGAGGTCTCGCGTTATTGTGAAGAAGTATGGCTCCATGACGATTCACTAATGCTGGCTGTTTAGTGGACAGTTTTAAATGCATAATGCCAAGTTCTTGACAATGCCTGCCGCCGTGATGCTTTGAATAAGCTTCTGGATCGTCTAGCATGCAACGTGAGGTCTCGCGTTATTGTGAAGAAGTATGGCCCCATGGCGATTCACTAATGCTGGCTGTTTAGTGGACAGTTTTCAATGCATAATGCCAAGTTCTTGACAATGCCTGCCAGCCGTGATGCTTTGAATAAGCTTCTGGATCGTCTGGCATGCAACGTGAGGTCTCGCGTTATCGTGAAGAAGTATGGCCCCATGGCGATTCACTAATGCTGGCTGTTTAGTGGACAGTTTTCAATGTATATTGTCAAGTTCTTGACAATGCCTGCCCGCCGTGATGCTTTGAATAAGCTTCTGGATCGTCTGGCATGCAACGTGAGGTCTCGCGTTATCGTGAAGAAGTATGGCCCCATGGCGATTCGCTAATGCTGGCTGTTTAGTGGACAGTTTTCAATGTATAATGTCAAGTTCTTGACAATGCCTGCCCGCCGTGATGCTTTGAATAAGCTTCTGGATCGTCTGGAATGCAACGTGAGGTCTCGCGTTATCGTGAAGAAGTATATCCCCATGGCGATTCACTAATGCTGGCTGTTTAGTGGACAGTTTTCAATGTATAATGTCAAGTTCTTGGCAATGCCTGTCCACCGTGATAATTTCGCCTGGTTGTAAGGAGGAGGAGTGGATCAGACCGACTGTGTGTGGGCCACCAAATACTAACTATATTATTTCTGGGATAGAGCATCAGTTTCGCGGCGTCCTTTGGAGTTAATCGCTGGCGAACACTTGGTCGACTATAATATAGCATCAATTTTTACTGCGCCACACGTGGTCGACTATCATATAGCATCAATTTTTATCACGTGACGAGGCACCTGTAAACGTCCTCCGTTTGATTGGGATAAGCAAAGAAGAGCAGATATCAAATCTTCGTGGTTTGTGCTGTTCCATCAACTCATGTGGGGCCCATTTATTCATCCTTTGCGCTATGCGTATGGCAGTTAAATGTCGGGAAATCGTTGTATAGTTTTGTTCCGAGTTTCTCACTCAGTTCTCGCACCGCTTGACATGAGTCGATTTGAATTAAAGCCACCAACTTTGTACCATTGATATCTCCTTCTGGTTTATTGCGTGGTTCATATTCGTTGAACATATCGTCGGACCGGAATTTAGCAAACCGACATTGTGTCTTGCGTTTTCTAACGGTGCCTTCCTTAAATTATGTACGGATTTTGCAAGATTCCTCCGCTGCACGGTGTCTAAGCCTTAACTCATATGAGAAAATGACACAAATTTAGCTCTGATATATCGTCTTCTTCACTGTAATACAATACCCTTAGAAATGACGAAGTGAACAGTGCTTTATAGACAGCAGCCTTGATGCTTTAAATTTACATGTCACAAGTCCTATCGTGCAATGTGTTAATTCTTAAATTACCTGCCAGATGCAAGAGTCTACTAAATCCGACATTTCACCTTCACCAACCCAATACGTGTCTAAAACTATTACTGCCTTTTTTTGTACATGTGCAATTGCTACTCAAAATCTACCACGGCTAAATTCCTAACTTCCATAAAAAGAATTACGTGGGAATGTAACTTCAAGTAATGCTTCACGCAGTGACTGCCTGGTGTAGCATGTTTAATGCTCATTTTATTTGCTTAGTCCTCGCTATTGTTCGTTGATTCTAAAACGATTTCCATGCAAGTAAAGTGGCCGGAAGTGCTTGTGGTCAGAAGTGAGGGCTTGCGGCTGATCGACAGAGCCGAATCATGAATGGTGCGTTTGTTCTATGGCGATGGTTTTCCCCTCCTCCCTGGAGCCAGTGTGATCCTAAATTATTTATTATGACTATTTTAGAATGTTTAAACGAAGCTGAATCATTGATATGCAAATTAACCCTTTAGCCAACTGGAACGAATTAACTCGGGGTTAGCAGTATAGGCTGAATCAGCTTGAACGAATATACTCTCTCTCTAAGAAGTGGGCCGAATGCGGGAGGAACGAGTGAACCTGTATAAACGTTGCTTTGTTTGTTTCTTTGCTTGGGGGTTTAACGACCACCGTGAGCAATGTTATTGGGCTTGGTACTGAATTATATATCAGTGCCCTGTGTAAAGGGTTCCTAATGCTTCGCTTGCAGAGAGTTTTTGTATCGGGTGTTTAACCCATATTTTACCTGACTTAAGCAGATAAATCAAATATAAATAAAATATCGACTAAAGTTATAACTAGCTCTTGTAGTGAGGAAAGTATTTATTCGGTTGATATGGGGGAGGTCTCTGTTGAGTTTTGTTATTGTTAGTTGTGGGGGTGAATCCCCCTGCTTGTCCGACACGTTTTACTACATGTGGTGGTGTTGATTCCATTCACATGCTATTATTCTCTGTGGTAGCGTTGGCCAACATATTTGGCACTTATGTGATCAGCCGTTCCTCATCATCGCAGGTCGGTGCAAATTAACATAAGCATTGTTCCAATTAAAAAATGCAGGAAGTTAAAATAAATGGTTTTTAATAAAACCAGACGAACACACAGAAACGGTACAATACATAAAACAGAAAACATTTAACATCACATCATAATGCTTCCTTCGTTCACAAAAGAAACGAGCAACTGCCTGGACGCGCTAGTGACATCCTTCTGGCTGGTGTCCTTCCAAGAAAAGCCACCCCCTTTTCTTCTGGCTTCTCAGTTCACCCCTCAGTTGCACGTGTCCGCCGAAAGCATCATCAACAACCTACCGTGCCGGGGGCTTACACACAGGACACATAGCTCTCTCCCTCGCTATCTTTCTTTTTTCTTTTTCGACGACTGTTCGCATCACCACAGTCTCAATCATTGTCCGTTATTTCCATTAATTCTCTATATTATTATTAACACGTTGATTTCCTTCTCTAACGCTGCCACTATTCCTTTTTCTAAACATCAATGTTCATTCCTTTTCCCCCTAATCTCGGTTTCGCACCGACCTGTGAGAGTCTCATCGCTGGAGTCCTACCTCCTTCGGCCCCTGGAGTGGTCCCCCTTGCTCTTTCCCCTGATCTCTCTCGTTACTTCCTCGCGGGACAGTGTCAACGAAAAATACACTTCACCTTGATTGGGACGGCTAAAGAGCAATAGCGTCCAGTTAGTTATTCCTAGGAGGCACAGAATCTCCTTAATTTCCTTCCTTTCTGACCCTTTCAGAGATCATTATGCAATTCCTCCCTCGCATGGTAACAAAACCCATAAATCTAACTTCCCCTCGGATGGGACGTCAGAAGTGAGAGCCAGCCCCTTGACGCAGCTGCATCAAAACGGCGAAAAAGGCACTAATGAAAGGGAAGATTATTCCAATTCACTACATTCAGAATGGTTACCTAACTCACTTCTGACAAACATTGATGCCCAGGTTGCAGCAAGTCGATAGGCTATAAGCAGTCGCCCGTCCCTAATTTAGGTCCACCGATTCCAGGGAAAGGAGAGAACCAGTACCGTAACACAAACACGACATTCATGACTCATCGAGTTCGAACCCTGACCCATTTCGAACGAATGATCAGAAGCCAGCGCTTAGACCACTGTGCCACAGGAGGTCTACATTGCTTTCTCCTTAGCTTTGTTATTGAAAGGAGGGGATGACTCACAATAATCCTTTCTGATTGGTTGACTGTTGAAAGTGCTACAACTGTGGCGACGAACTTAAGAAAGGAGAGAGAGAAGATGTTTGATTCACTTGTTCTACCCAATGTCATAATGTCTGTGTTAGGGCGATTTCACCCTTGCCCATCATGAACTGGATCATGAAACAGAGATAAAAGACCTTGAAGTGAGCGCTTATCAGCAGTAAAATGTCAGTACTGATGAGATAAGAGGGGGAAGGAATTATTTTACCCTATTGTTCGTAAAACCAGGCTGCTGTGTGAGCATTTCTGTTTGGGCAGCGTCAAAAGAAATGAGCCACACTTTGGTTCAAGAATATCGTCCGCTTAAATAGTTAAGTGTGTTTTGGGGAGGAGTTAATACCGTATTTTGTTGTTACAATATTCCACCTACACAGTACGTGTTCATATCAGATCTTGATGAACTTTTAAAATAACTTTGCAATGCCAGATTTTCACACTGAGGGATATTTTTGTACCGATGGCTCCTGTACGTTCTAATTCGTCATCTGGCGATAAGTGTCACTTTGTGAGGTAGTCTGAAATCAGAAGACATCAAATACGACTTTGGTATTTATCTGGAGTAGACAAACACACGAGAGGGGACGCAGTATTTTTAGTGCAGTAACAATCAGTTTAATGTTGTCACCTACCCAAAATATTAGATATTCTTTTTTTCGTACTTACGTAATAACAATATTGCATAATGTGTCAAAGACTTCTTCATTTACCCCCACGTTATTTCTGCAAGTATTTAAGTAGGAAAAGTGGTTTCAGCCGCCTTCATTTAGTACCCAACAATGCAACTGAGCAGTTCCCTGTGATATCCCTACAGTTAAAAGAATTCGAAAATGGCAAAAGCTATTGAAAAAGTTGAACAAAATGCAATTCAAGCTATTACTAGCGTTTACGCAAATTGGTTAAGGGGATAATTTCCAATGCTAGTTGAGAGTGATAGATTATATTGATGAATGAAGCCCGATGTCAAAAACTTTGACCTTTTCTCTTAATTATCTTTTCTTCGTTTTATTTAACCTGATGTATTAGTTCATTTAGTGTTGTATCGAGAAATTCAGTTAGGATAGAAGATAATTTTAAACGAACTCGCAAAATTCATTTATATAAGTGTTTATACACACACACACACACACACACATATATATATATATATATATATATACTGAAGAGCAAAACTGAAGACTAAGGAAAAACTTTAGAATTTAAAACGAAAGTTGCAAAAAAACCTGAAGATCAAAACGCGCAACGCAGCAGTTTTGAAAATTCAGAATTCACATTCTATTAAGAAGATACCTAAGCAAAAAAATACATATATAATTTTGACTCACACCAAGTACAACATAGAAAAGGTTATGTATCTACCTGTGTGAGTAAAAGGAGAAAAGATAAAAAAATAAAATAAAACAACTGAATGTAGAAGGTGTCGAGAATACTGAGCCTTGGCTTTATCAAGGACCAGCAAAAACTCTGCATTTTCTCACTTCCACAAAGACCTAGTTGGAAATGGGTTTCTGCAAGGCCATAGATGCAAGTAACATTCCCACCTAAAATTGTTTTAAAAAATATATATATGTCATGTCCTCCGCAGAGTTGTATGACCTAGCACTAGTTAACAATTTCGCTTGCATCCATGAACCTTCCTGGCCCGATCCATGCTCTTCATCTGTTACTATTAAACAGAGAGAAGAAGATTAAAGAGAACTCAAGCTGTGAGAGTGACATAATAATTAGAAATAATTTTCAGCTATAACGAAATGCCAAGTTCGTTTGAGAGAGAATTTAAACCTGAAAAACAATGCAAAAGAAATCCAAATTTTTTCATTGCAATTAAAAAAGGAAATATTAATTTTTAAAAAACAGATTTTTGAAAGAAAACTTGAGTCTAAAACCCCCTACTCTACAACTTATGACAGCACGAAAACGAGAATAAGTTAAAGACAATAATTAACTAAAGAAAACTTTGTGAAAGTTATATGATTTAAACAGTTAGTTGCAATATGTACAAAGTATTTCAGCAGTGCTTTAAGTGCATAATTAATTAGTTATTAAGTACTTAACTACTTTGAAAATACAGCGCAAAGAAAAGGAACAAGCTTAGCCATCTGCTGTTCCTAGGTTCCCCAAAAGACGCGCAAAGTTACAAAGAAAAGAAGGAGTTAAAACCCGCAAAAATGTTAACAGACAAGCCAGTGCCTAAAAGCTGAAAAGCAAAAAATCAACAGAGAAAAAGTACATGAAGTACAAACATTGAACTTATAAAACCTAAAACCCAAATACAAGGAAGATAGCTTACCTCTTGTGCGACGAAACTTTCTCCTCACAAGAGTAAAACATGGCTGACCTATATATATATATATATATATATACCATATCGAAGTTTAGGAAAACGTTGGGGTTGGTTAGTTAATTCCCTAAATAATTACTAAGTTAAATATACTATTCTTTACAGTACGCATTTATTTTAGAAATGAAATGCCTCCGTTTTCATTCTGTCATTTTCGAATAAGTGCAATACATAGATCTGCTGCCTTTGTTTGCTACCAGGTAAAGAAATTTTATACAAATAATTAATGTTCCGTGAAGCCACTTTAATCACCACTCTGTTAAATGACAAGAATAAAAAAATGTACAATGGTAATAAAGCCTTTTAGCTGCGTAAACGTTTAATATAAAAGGAAAAATTCCATGTTTTACGATTTCAAACATCTGATTTTCGACTCTCAAAAGGAGGTTTGTTTTTTTCATTTATTTATGTGCTTACTTATATGTTTTTATCAATTTATGCCACTCGTATAACCTAAGTTAACAGTATATTGAATTTCAGATAACTAAGATGATCAACTGATGTAATCTGGTGCTTGAAATTGTATTTGTTCGCACACAGTAGCATATTAACCTACTTGAAATAGATAACTTCTTACTCTTTATAATACAAAATCCTAAAATGGACCTTAAAAAATGCAGCCACCCACACACGTTCAGGTATTTTCTCATTATTTATGTCATATCTGAGTGCTTTGGTAAATAGTGTTTGGTTCTACTTCTGTATTTTGGTGGACTAAACTAAAAATATTACAGTAAGTATCGTTTTAAATAATTGGTTAAGATGTGTTTTGCATAAGTAACACCTTGATGTCATCTGAGGACACGACATGAATGTAAGAAACCCTTCAACAGCCATAAACTTTGAATTCTTCTTAGAAAATGAAAATATTTTCTGGGACTGTAGATTCTAGACCAGGATGAAGATAATGGCAGTGACTCCTTAAATCGTCGTAGCCAGAGAGATCGTACCGACTCTTCAGATGGAACATCACGTGGTTTCCGCTGTCGGCTTGGGATCGCCGTCTGCGCCTTCGTCGGTGTCACGGTGTTGGACATTCAGAATGCAGAATGGGAACTGTCGTGACAACCGCCACATCCGTACGTGGTGGCCTCAGAACATAGTTGGTCACGTGATTTCCACTCGAGTAATCGGTATGATAGCTGTGGTTGTAACTGAATGCTCACTTTTTCACTACAGCCAACTTAAAAAAATGTTGTAGTTCTGAATGTATATGCTATGCATAAAAACCATTCTGCTGTGAGGTTTCTGCGAAACTTTGTTGTATTGCTTTTGTTCACATTCCTGAAATGTCTAATTTTTCATTCTCGTACTGAAGTAGCAATACATTTAGGAGATAAAGAAAAGGTGCACAAAGTGCTCAACTAAATTTTGTCCAGAACTCATGAAAGTATTATCTTAGCAACATTGAGCACTTTGAGCATTTTTTCATGTAGATCACGATTTGGTGTTGTTTCCACTTGCAATGCTGTTGCTGAGATGTTCATATGTTTATGCTAAGTGTTATATATTTTGACACCTCTGATGCCAGTTGTTTTCACTGTCAAATACACAGACTGCTGAAATCCCATACACATTTTGCCTGAATTCTGAGGAATTTAGGTTGAAATCAACAACTGAAGGGAGAATATATTGCAATGAAATTTTTATTTTCTACTTGCTCTTAATTTTATATAATCTGCTCCTATGGAATTCTGCAACACTGAAAATATATCCACTATGCATCACTGTGTTTGGTACAATGGTTTTATTTATGTTTTCCAACCGTAGGTTGAAGAAGCGTATATGCTCGCTCCAACTTTGTCTGTCCACACGATAGCTCGCTTAAAAATGGTTCGATTTCGGTGAAGTTTTAGTATGTGGTAGGGGACTACCTGGGGACGAAGGGACGAACCCTATTGAAAATGGGCGAAATGGGGTCAACAGTCAGGACATAGGAGCAGGATCCATTCCATCGCCCTTATGCATCATAACTTATGTAAAAATGCTACGAGTGCGACAAAACTTTATGTTCCATATGTATACTGAACTAATTTTTTTCATATCATCGAAATGGGGTCAAAGGTCAGGGCACAGGAGCGAGATTTATTCCACAGCCATTATCATTATAACTTGAGTAATGATTTCTGGTATGTTGGAAAGCGTATCATAATCATTGCATTGCATGATTTTACTAACTTATTTTTCACTCAACTGCACATTCACGATTAACTTTACTTTTTGTTCCAAAAAACCCAGTGCTCTACCTAAGATACGAGAGGTAGAGAGAATAATAAAAAAGATCATCTGATTTTTTTTATTAATCTCTTTCTTTTTATTTTTGACTTGTTTTAGAGTCAGATGAAGAAAATCATTTCATCTGACTCCTTCAGTTCTCTATAGCTGAACATCAAGGCCTAATAAAGATATAAAAGCCCATTCTTAAAAAAATAAATTAAAAGCAGGCCCAATTACATAATAGCAGAAAAATCTATTTTTGTTTTTGTTAAATTTCATATTTTATAAATTTTGTGATCTTCGAGATGTGTTAGCCATCCATCCTCTTACGGCAACTTAAGGAATTGTTAATCATATCCCAGAATTTCCGAATACTTACAAAAAAAAGAAAACGTTCTTATCCCAGTTCCTTTCTCTCGTCCCTAATTTTTGTAACCTAAATGGAATGGCGACCGCTTAAGCGTGCCTCAGTTTCATTGATTGGTCCCGTTTTTCATAAATCAGCGGTAAATATATATTTTTTTCTCAAAAGGTCATTTATTCTGTATTAGTTAGTGTGACGTATTACGGCGGTGAAGCACGTTCCAGGACCACAAATCTGCAGCAACACATTCCGTCGGTGTAGTTTAGTAGGTTAGAACAACTGGGTCCGGAGCGAGGAAGCGTGGTTTCGATCGTCACCACCGACATTTTTTTTAATTTCACAGTGACCCCCTATTGTGGAAAATGGATCTACTGGCCGTTGGGTTCTTCAAAAAATGTGTGATGTTTGTTTCACTTATCGTCACGAGTTAATGAAAATTCCTTCTTCGTTTTAAAAACAAAAACAATTAAAAAAGGAGACGATATGACGTACTACAGGGTTGAAGCACGTGTCACAAGATGACAAATCTGCAGCGATACATTCCGTCAGTGTAATTTAATTGGTTAGAACAACTTGCTCCGGAGCGAAGCCGCGTGCGTTCGATCGCGCCACCGATAAATTTGTGAATTTCACATGAGTTTAAATGAATAATTGGTAGTGCACGTGCATTGGAGGATGAGATAAAAATTTATGATGATATTGCATATATGATCATGTAGCAGTAGATGGCATAATGTTATAGAAAAAAATATAGAAGTCCCTGTGACTCAATAGTCAAAGCGCTGGCTTGTGATTGTTCCTCTCAGGTGGGCCTGGGTTCAAGACCCGGATGAGTCGTTGTGGATTTTCTTGTCGGATAGAGTTTGTTCTATCTTTCTCGATAACAGATGACCCTAAGCCAGGGGAGTGCGGCTAGTTATAGACCTTAAATTTGCTCGCGGTAATCGTTAAACTCCGAGAAAAAAAAGCCGGTTTGATATATACTGACAGGGCACTTTATGAGAAACACTGAGATAGTTCGCATCGGCTTTTATTGCAGTAAGATTTGGAAACGTTCCGGTCAAATATTGGCTTCGCATGTCTAATAGCGTCATCCGATCTAGGCAGATTGGACAGTAGCGGATGGAAACCTCTTGTACCTTTCGACTTGGCACCTTCATCAGTTTTACAATGAAGACTCTCTTACATTCCTAAAACCGTATAGGAATATCTTTTGGTTAAGGAAATAATGGACCGCGACTTTTATGATCTTCAACGTTCAATGATATAGGGATATCTTTTACGAAGCAGTTGATATATTCAATCTGCAGACAGTAAATATCTCTTTTTTACTTTTACCTTCTTGTATTTCCAAATTAATCGCACGTTACTCACACTTGGAGAGAAAATTATCCACATAAAGAACTGAGAAATTTTGATCATACGTATGACAATTTTTCGACACCGTTTTCCAGAAACAGAATTATTAATTTATTCAGGGAAAATTTTTGACACCGTCCCCCAGGAACAGAATTATTAATTTTTCCACGGAAAAATTTTGGACACCATCCCCCAAAAGCAAAATTGTTACAGGGAAAATTTTTCGACCCTAACTCCCAGAAGTAGAATTATGAATTTATCCAGAAAAACTTTTTCGACCCTGTCCCCCAGAAACAGAATTATTAAATTATCCAGGGAAAATTTCTCGACCACGACCCCCAGAAACAGAATTATTAAATTATCGAGAGAAAATATTTTGACACCGTCCCCCAGAAACAGAACTATTAATTTATCCAGAGAAAATTTTTCGACAACATCCCCCAGAAGTAGAATTATTAATTTATCCAGGAATAATTTCTCGAAACCGACCCCCAGAAACAGAATTATTAAATTATCCTGGGAAACTTTTTCGACATCGTCCCCCAGAAGTAGAATTATTAATTTATCCAGGAATAATTTCTCGAAACCGACCCCCAGAAATTCTCGAAACTGACCCCCAGAAACAGAATTATTAAATTATCCTGGGAAACTTTTTCGACACCGTCCCCCAGAATTAGAATTATTAATTTATCCAGGAAAAATGTCTCGAAACCGACCCCCAGAAACAGAATTTTTAAATTATACAGGGAAAATTTTTCGACACCGTCCCCCAGAAGTAGAATTATTAATTTATCCAGGATTAATTTCTCGAAACCGACCCCCAGAAATTCTCGAAACCGACCCCCAGAAACAGAATTATTAAATTATCCTGGGAAACTTTTTCGACACCGTCCCCCAGAATTAGAATTATTAATTTATCTAGGAAAAATGTCTCGAAACCGACCCCCAGAAACAGAATTTTTAAAATATACAGGGAAAATTTTTCGACACCGTCCCCCAGAAGTAGAATTATTAATTTATCCAGGAAAAACTTTTCGACCCCGACCCCCAGAAACAGAATTATTAATTTATCCAGGGAAAATTATGCACCAGCTATAGTTGCGAAAAAGGAAAAATGTATAAACATTACTCCCTCTGCTGCACGCAGAAATGATTTTCACGTCACCTTTTCTCAGTATCGTCAATTTACAAAACACTGAAAAAACATTGGTCACATTTTCTTTTATCTGATGTAAAAAGAATTTTTTCAGTTCGATGTCTTGAAGCAAAGGTATCGTGGTCCACCCCGGTGGCCAAGTGGTCTGAAGCGCAAAAGGCTCACCATTCGTCCAAGTTCTTTCCCGATTCGAGTCTCGGGGGAGGCATGAATGGTTTGCTTGTTTGATGGAGCGGGGTCTGAGCTTTCCCTGAATTTACTAGCACCAAATAAAAGACAGGCGACTGCTTATTGCCCCTAAACGTCACGTCGTAACCCATGACACAATATAAAAATATGTATATATACGAGTAAGTGATGAATTTTTTTACTCTTGCAGTTGCGTTTCTTAGTAATAATCTTTTAAAGACAAAAAAAGGCCGCGAATTGGCGCTTAAAAGAAATCTTATGTAACAGTGAGCTACATCATACTAGCCTTACAATTGTCGTGATGGAAAAGCCCATGAACAGTCTTCGAGTTATTCTAAATTATTCATGTTATTTCATGGCCCTACAGAAAGGACACAATACGTGAAATCGCTCTTTCCATAGTGTGGGATCTCTTTAGTGATATTTCCAAACATGCTTGAATTACTCCTTTTGAAAATTGGGGTAGCATTACAAATGATGATATAGTGACCGAATTGGTTTAGCCATCCCTGACGCCAAATATTCAAGGTTTCTTGCTAGTCGAGCTGGGCTCGGGTTCGAAAGTGGCTTGATGCGGCTCCGTCTTTCACCCAATTAGTGCACTATAAAATTTTTCTGAAATTCACTAGCCACTTTCCGTCTTTTTTTTTTTTTCGTGAATTAACGAAGCATATTTCTAATACAGCGTTTTCCGGGAAATGACGAAAAGGAACCTGAATTTCACGGATTTTATGTACCACAGGAAAATTCTGAATTTTCAGAAACCTTTCCGCAGTTTCTTTCTTATATTGACGGTTAAATGAACGTTTTAGAGATGTGTTAACAGAAAATTCTGAATTTTCAGAAACCTTTCCGCAGTTTCTTTCTTATCATCATCATCATTGTCAACCATTATCAATCCACTGCTGGACGCAGGTCTCCCCAAGTTTCCTCCACAACGGTCTGTCTTGTGCCAGTCTCCTCCATGTCACCCCTGCATACTTTCGAATTTCATCCACCCATCTCCTATGTGGTTTTCTTCTGGGTCTTTTCCTGTCCCTTGGAATCCAATCT
Organism: Macrothele yani; assembly: GCA_039090855.1. NCBI lineage: Eukaryota > Metazoa > Arthropoda > Arachnida > Araneae > Macrothelidae > Macrothele > Macrothele yani. The sequence continues at coordinate 41,785,006 of CM076997.1, read as the reverse complement.
AAAATTTCGGCTGTCCATCGATGATCTGTCCTTCTGGCAGTATGTCCAGCCCATTGCCATTTCAGGGATTTAACTCTGATCATGATGTCTTCCACTCTTGTCATTTTTCGGATCCACGAGTTCCTCTTCTTATCTCTCCTGGTTACACCAAGTATGCACCTCTCCATGCTGCTTTGAGTTGTCTGCAGCCTTTGTATGTCTCTTTTAGTTAAGGTCCACGTCTCTGCACCATACGTAAGCACTGGAAGGATGCATTGATCAAACACTTTTCTTTTAAGACATAATGGCATATTGCTCTTGAAAATTATGCTGTTTCTTCCAAAAGCTCTCCAGGCAAGTTTTGTACGCCGATTAATTTCTTCATCAATGTGACCCTCACTTGATATCTGCTGTCCAAGATAAACGTACGTGTCTGTTATCTCCAGCTTTTCTCCATCAATCGATAAATCTTCATTTCTTGTAAAAGCATTGAACATCACTTTTGTCTTCTGAAAGTTCATTTTTAATCCCACTTCTTTACTCTTGTCAGCAAGTTCCTGGATCATACTCTGCAGCTCTGATGGGGTAGTTGCAAAAATGACTACGTCATCAGCAAAACGAAGGTGGGTTAGATAATCTCCATTAATCTTTATCCCCTTGTTTTCCCAGCTCAGCGACTGAAAAACACCCTCCAATGTGGCATTAAAGAGCTTCGGAGATATGGTGTCACCTTGTCTCACTCCCTTTCCAATTTTTACGTGTGTTGTATTTTCAAACAGCCTAATCTTTGCACTTGCATTTTCATAGATGTTATTAATAATATTAATGTATGCATCTTCAATACCGCAGGTTTTCAGAGCCATTGTAACTGCTGATGGTTTCACCGAATCAAAGGCTTTTTCATAATCGATAAAAGCCATGCACAATGGAAGTTCATATTCCCTCGCTCTTTCAATTAGTTCTCTCAGCACGTGGATATGATCTATTGTGCTGTAGCCACTCCTGAATCCAGCTTGTTCTCTCGGTTGAGCCATGTCTAGTGCTACCTTCAAGCGGTGTGAAAGAACTTTAGTGAAGATTTTATAAACTACTGATAGGAGGCTGATAGGTCTGTAGTTTCCGAGATCCTCAATGTCACCTTTCTTATGTAGCAGGATCATTGTAGCGGTGTTCCAATCCTCAGGAATCTTTCCTTCATTAAGGCATCGAGTGAAAATTTGGGCGAGTACTGTTTCGATTTCTCCACTTGCTTCTTGTATGATGTCTACAGTAATTCCATCTTCTCCTGGAGCTTTTCCTCGCTTCATGTTCTTGATTGCATGTGCAACTTCTGCTGGAAGGACTGGAGGAACTCTGGTACTGATATCTTTCATGATGTCTGGAGTGTATATATCATCCCTTTCATATAAGTTGGAGTAGAAATCTTTCACTCTTGTCAAAATTTCGCCTCTATTTCTTGTTACAGAACCATCTTCTTTTCTCAGTGCCATAATCTGTTTTCTTCCCTTACTGAGATGTCCCTTTGCTATCTTTAGGCTTTGGTTGTTTTCAATTGCTTTCCTCACTAGTTCAGAGTTGAATTTCCTTACGTCTTCAGTGATACTTTTTCTTACTGTCTTGCATAGCTCTATATATTCCACTTTGGAAGTCACATCTTCTTTAGTTGACCTCATCTCTCTTCTTTTTTGCATCAACATTTTGGTTTTTCCTGATAATTTGTTCACATGCAACTTGTTCTTAGACCCAGCTAATTTTGTTGCTGTTTCCATAAGAGCTTTGGTTACTTTTCTGTTAACTTCAGAGATGTCCACTTCTTCCGATGTTAGGCCTTCTAAAGCAGAGAACCTGTTCTTCAGTTCTAACTTGAAGGTATTATGGTGTTTTTTAAGGTTGGTTATGTCAATAGATTTTGTTTGTCTTATGAGCTTGCCACGTTCAAGTTTAGTGTTGAGGTGCATCTTACATCTCACCAATCTATGGTCACTACCTGTGTTGAACTTGTTTAGCACACTGCAGTCTTCTATGACGAATTTTTTGTTACACATAATAAAATCAATTTCACTTGTCGTCCCATTTGGATGTCTCCATGTCCATTTCCTGTGTGGCTTTTTCTTGAAGAAGGAGTTCAAGATGAAAAACCCTTCTGCCTCTGCAAACTCAACGAGAGTATTTCCACGCTGGTTTCTGTTGCCATGACCGAATTTACCTACTGAAGTTTCATTCTGTTGCCGTTGCCCTATTTTTGCATTGAAATCTCCCATAATTATTTTCAAGTGCTGCTTACCTTTATTATTTAGATGACAAATTTCCTCATAAAATTCTTCAATTTCTTCTTCAGGATGACTTGTGGTGGGTGCATAAGTTTGAATAATCTGAGCCTGGTATCTTTTCGAGAGTTGGATAACAAGTCGTGCAGCTCTGTCAGAGGAACTTTCAACTTCTACAACTTTATCCTTCAGTTTCTTGTTTATTACAAATCCAACACCACTAGTTCTGCCAGTATCTGTCCCACGATAGTAGAAGAGATGTCCACTTTTCAGTTCAATGAGATCTTCTCCTTTTCTCCTTACCTCACTTAGCCCCACGATGTCCCACTTGATCCTTTGTAGTTCCTCTTCCAATTCAAGAAGCCTTGAATCAGAAGATAGGGAGCGTCCATTGTAAGTAGCCAAGGTCAGCATCAGATGGCAGCCTAGTCCGGTCCTCCGGGGATTCTTAGCACCCTCTGCCTTCATGTCGCACTGGCCGCTGCGTTGGCCAGGTACATTCCAGCTGCCGGAGACTGAGGGATGTGTTAACGGAAAATTCTGAATTTTCAGAAACCTTTCCGCAGTTTCTTTCTTATATTGACGGTTAAATGAACGTTTTAGAGATGTGTTAACAGAAAATTCTGAATTTTCAGAAACCTTTCCGCAGTTTCTTTCTTATTTTGACGGTTAAATGAACGTTTTAGAGATGTGTTAATGGAAAATTCTGAATTTTCAGAAACCTTTCCGCAGTTTCTTTCTTATATTGACGGTTAAATGAGCGTTTTAGAGATGTGTTAACGGAAAATTCTGAATTTTCAGAAACCTTTCCGCAGTTTCTTTCTTATATTGACGGTTAAATGAACGTTTTAGAGATGTATTAACGGAAAATTCTGAATTTTCAGAAACCTTTCCGCAGTTTCTTTCTTATATTGACGGTTAAATGAACGTTTTAGAGATGTGTTAACGGAAAATTCTGAATTTTCAGAAACCTTTCCGCAGTTTCTTTCTTATATTGACGGTTAAATGAACGTTTTAGAGATGTGTTAACGGAAAATTCTGAATTTTCAGAAACCTTTCCGCAATTCCTTTGGTATATTAATGGAAAAACTCCGTTCTCACTTTTCCCGCATCCGTATGACGAGAAATTACCAGTAATGGGAGCGATTGGTTACAATACTTGAGGTTCGATTAAATTTTAAATTTCAATCGTCTGTCGAATTTTGAAGTTCCGTAGCGAGATCGGATATTGTGGATAGCTTATCGCATGAATTTTGTTTATTGTGGCGCAGGATATTTCTTGTCCTCTTCCCTATTTTGTGCACCAGCTATTTAATATTTATATTGTTTTACTGTAAGAAACGGAGTACTTAACTTATTGTACAGATGGTTATATGATGTCTATGCATCAGCCTATGGACAACTTAAGACAAAAGCTATTATAGCTATCAAGAGTAAATTTTATATTTAGGAGTTTTCTTTTTGCTGAAATAATACTATAAAAAAAGTACATTTCCCCTTTTTTAAAGAAAACTGAAAGTCTGTCAGCTTAAGAAAATAAAGTTGTAAAGCATTTCGTTGTTCGAAAAATCACGATGAGAAATGCTTAATTTGTGAAAAGTCCTTCTGCTGAAAAAATAAATTATTACAAACCTATTCAGAAATAAAATAATCTCCAACAGGAAATTAAATGACTAAACCACTCGCATTAATGACAAAAGAAAAAAACTTCATTGTCGTGCAATTTGTTTTACGATGTGCGTGACTCGACTTCCCCTGAAGCTGTGGCTCAGATGTTAAAAGCGTGCGTTACCTGTTCAAACGGCCTTGGTTCAACTCTGACTGGAGCAGAAGGATTAACTGGGGAAAGGGCTGAAAGATGTAGAATTTTAGTTTAAATACGGAAAAGCTTGAAATGAACTTTTCTGAAATAAATGGAATTTCTGAATACGGAAAATCTGTGAAAATACGGTATTAAAAATGAACGGGCACTTTTAAAAACGGAAATTTCTGAAAAACATGGATACCTACCAGCAACTTTCCTCCACGTTATTTTCAGAAATTTTCTGTGAAATCACACCGCATATTTTTTTACATTTATTTGCTCCCAGTGGTGGTTATATCCCGAAGCAAAGAGTAGAACTGTAATAGAATTTTTATCAGATTTTTTTCTTTCCTACTCTAGAAATTGTTTTCATGGTATTAAAAGAACTTTCGTATTTATTTAGCTTTATGCGATTTGTCTTCATGTATACTGTAGAAGGAATTTCATGCGTTACTCTAAATTCACAAATTCGGATACCCAGCACCAATTCTATCAGTGTGGTAATAAAATTATCTACTTTATTTTATCATGTGAACTATTTGATAATCCTCATGTGGCCTCTCCGGTGGCGCAGTGATCTAAGCGCTGACTTCTGACCATTCGTCCGAGATGGGTCCGGGTTCGAATCCCGGTGAGGCATGGATGTTGTCTTTGTCTTATGGCACTGTCTCTCTCTATCTCTCTTACCTAGAACCAGTGACCCTAAATTAGGGGCGGGCGACTGCTTGTAGACTCTCGAATTGCTCGCAGTGATAGTTAAACCCCCAACCAAAAAAAAAAAATCCTCAGGTAAAATGTGTGATGGGTAAAACAACTTGTTTCATTGGTGACCATACAACTAGTAATATTCGTTTGTTATTGTGTGCGTGCTTGTATATGACTGAGTAATATCGCTTGTGCTTTGGTCTAAGATATGAAACTAAGAGAAACACACTGCCAGAAATGATACTTCCTTTTTAAAATCAAGATGGTGGTATTTACATAAAATAGATATATATTTAGAATCAACAGAATGGAACTCTTCCTCATCTTAAATCGTTCTCTGTTGTTCCGGACACTAAACTATGTTGCGTAAGAGATGACGTATGTAAACGGCAGATCATAGCCTAGAAAATTGTGATTTCCTTTTTTTGTACAGTATGTTTAAATGTAAGAAGGCAGATTATGTATCAGCAGGAAATGAACAATTGCAGAGCAGCTGCTGCGAGTGTGAGATTTTTTAATGGTGCTGGACGTCCAGAGATTCATTCAAGATTAGAAATTACTTAATTAAATAAAAAAAAAAGAAGAAGAGGAAACTAATTACGTTATCACTTGTGTACCTGAAAGAAGCATTTATCATCCGTGTAAAGCCCTTTGTAAATTGGAATGATCAGTCTGTGCACCATGTGATGAATGATCACGTGCCGAATGCAGAGGTGGAGAAAACGGACTCAAACAACTCTTCATCTTCCTGTTATGAGCGAGGGTACTGTTTGGCGTACAACTCATATTTGTACGATGCAATCAAAGAAAAATGTGTATTGTCAAAGTAATAGTCTCCTTTGTTCTGTATTAGTTCGTTTCTCCTTCACTTGTAATACACCATGTTTTCTGGTGTATGCCATGTACCGGTGTGCAAGACATGATCTCATTTTTATACAGAAATGTTGAAAAGTTTGAAATTTACTGGTAAATAAATAAGATCTTTTTTTATTTTAATATGTGAAGTAATTTTCATTTCATCCTCACACAATCAGGAACTTTAACAACACGCATTCAGCAAGCTCTAATAATTTACCCGCATCATGTACATTAACTTCAGCTTCTGTAAAAACACCGTTGTAATGACAAGCTTCTTTCTTATACTTAAAATGGTTCCACCTAAAATCTCTGCCTTATGTTTCCAATGTTAAAACTTCTTTACATATTTTCTTCGCAATTAAATAGGATGAAAATTTGCACATCGATAAAACTAACTTTAAGTTATAGCATGGGAAGCTTAATACTTGCTAAAACATAACCATAATTAAGCAATCCAACATTTGTTTGCCTACTGACGTCATCAATGTACAGGTCGCGCCATCTATTAACAGGTCTGAACATTACTCAAAGAAAAATGATTGATTTTTACTGTAATTATGATTTTCTTTTAGCAAGTGTTAAGCATCCCATGCTATAACTTAAAGTTAATTTTATCAATGTGCAAATTTTCATCCCAGGGAATGCATTAACTGCGAAGAAAATATGTAAAGTAGTTTTACCATTAGAAACATTAGGCAGAGATTTTAGGTGCAACCGCCTTAAATTAGATACAATCCTGTCAAAAAAAATAGCAGGTATAAAACAGAATGAAATTAAAGTATTCAACGCCGCCCCGGTGGCGCAGTGGTCTAAGCGATGGCCTCTGATCATTCGTCCGAACGGGGTCCGGGTTCGAATCCCGGTGAGGCATGGATGTTGTGTTTGTCTTACGGCACTGGATCTCTCCCTTCCCTGGAACCAGTGACTCTAAATTAGGGACGGGCGACTTCTTATAGCCCATTGAGTTGCTCACGGTGGTCGTTAAACCTCAAAACAAAAAAAACAACAAAAAAAAAGTATTCAACTACTTAATAATTACCTTTTGAAAGATTTAGAGATTTTAGAGATATATGCAGAGGAATTTAGGAAGGGAGTGTCTGATCCCACGTTTTAAGCAACCGTTAAAAGTAGGAAACTAGGAGATTCGGTCTGCAGTGCCAGACAGGAAAGTCACACGGAAGCGAGGGGAAGGAAAACGCCTTTATTTATAACTGGTGGACCATTACCCAAGGTTCTTACGGCTGAACGTGCTCATCGAACACACTGCGGATATTTAGCGGTTCTCGCGTTCGTACTTTCCTGGGATCGATCCTATGACTTTTCCATGGTAAACACGAACGTTGACCGGTGTTATGTTTGGTATTACTTTTATCAGTGGCTCTAGTTAAACTAAATTATTCCTGTTAAGAATAAACATTATTGGGTAACCAATCCAGTTCGTGCCGTTGTAGAATGCTGATGGAAAACACAGCGCAGTTTAAACAAAAAAACGCACTTTTATATTCCGCGAAGTGGACCCCATGTGCAACTACTATTCCCCAGTGAGAAACCAGCATGTTGATGCCTCAACGACAAAACGCCATGTTGTTCGATGCAAAAAAGGAATACAGTTCACTTCGCATTTGTTGTTCATTTTGGAACTCGTGCCCTGTATAACGAAGTAAATTTCTCCGTCATTTTTGGTCCACGCCGGGGAATCGAACCCGAGTCCACTTATTCCGGAACAGGTCGCTCTACCAACTGAGCTACGCAGACGTTCGTTCTTGCTGCTATCTGCCTTTATGTCTAGTGCGTCCTGCGGGGCAGGCACGTCACTTCTCCTTCCCTCCCTCTTCCTCCCTGAAAGAGGGCCGGGGGCATGGCCCACGGGTCAGCCGTGACCGTGAATCGTTGCAGGCAGCCATCCGCTGTAGAACGTGCACTTGAGAACTCCCAGTCAATCTGATGTGTGGAATGTAACGTCACACACATTTATTTTTCGAAGCACTAAAGAAGGAATTCTCTTATTTTTCTTGTCTCGCGGTGTGCAAAAGAACATCACACCATTGCGAGATCTTTAATGGCCGGGTCATCCGAGAAGTTCGGGCGCCATTATAACGAAGTGAATTTCTCCGTCATTTTTGGTCCACGCCGGGGAATCGAACCCGCGTTCACTTATTCCGGAACAAGTTGCTCTACCAACTGAGCTACGCAGACGTTCGTTCTTGCTGCTATCTGCCTTTATGTCGTGTGCGTCCTGCGGCGTAGGCACGTCACACCTGTTTATCTGGTTATCTAATGCACAGAAAAGATGGTAATCCGAAGGAGAAATGTCTGGGAGATATGCTGGGTGGTGTAACACTTCCCAGCCAAGATCTTTTATTGTTTCCACAGACCTGTTCGCTACATGGCGTTGTCCTGCAGGAACAGTACAATATTTCAATTAACGAATGCAGGATCATGCTAATCAGTATACCCTGAACTTGTTGCAGCTGACAGGAACACAGATCCCTGCGATGAATTTTCCACGTGCTCATAATGCATTATACCTCTGGCAGTCCACCACACACATACACCAAAATTTTGTGGTATAGTTTGATTTTGTGATAACTACTGGTGGATACGTTTTGTAGTATGATACTGAATCCACTTCTCATCGTAGGTGAGCAAACGATTGAGATAGGGCCCCTTGTGTTGATGTGAGAGAAACACTAGGCATACACAGCTAACTTCTCCTGCTTGCTGTCATCTGACAAATTATGTGGAACCCAAGATTTTGGTCTGTATGTCTTTCCCATGGTATGTACCACTAACTCAGCAACCGTTTTTGTAGGATATACACCTACAAATAAGGTTTGTACTCGATTAGCTATGCGTTTTACAGGCTTTTGAGCAGATTATCAGAAACGAAGAGGCATTAATGCAACCTAGAGGCTCACGATGGGAAAGTAGGTAAACAGAAGGAAGTAAGACTGCTTAGCTACTTGTGCGTGTCATTCACGCAGCTAAGGTAACACAACGTCAAAATATTGTCTAAAAGTGGGGGACAGAGAGCAAGAACAGAGGTCCTTATTTTTAACTGAGGGAGTGCCCTTGGTTTTGCTCATCCGACGCACGAAGGATATTTTTCGGTTCATACCATCTAACCTACCTGGGATCCATGTTGAGACCTTTCCCTTGGCAGATAGATGTGCCAACCCCAAGGCCATCCGAGACTCTCCATGGCATGTTTTTGCTCATTGCCATTCATTTAATGGTTCAATCCGGTCACAAGGGAGACGAAACTCTGGCTACATATCCCACCGGGATCACCACCAGCCCTGAGTTGGCGCTGGCTCCCTCCCTTCCCTGGAACAAGTAACCCTAAATTAGCGACTGGCGACTTCTTATAGCCGACTGAGTTGCTCACGGTGGTCGTTAACCCTCCAATAACAAAACAAAAAAGCTTTTAACACCCACAGAAAATGTTTAGACTCACTTAGCTACACTTCTTACAGGCTTTTGAGCCAAGTACGAGAAACGAAGTGACGTAATGTGGAACCTAGAGGCTCACGATAGGAAAGTGGATAATATAGGCAGAGAGAAGTCGGGATGTCCAGCTACTAGTATGCGCCTTGGACGTCACGAAACGTCAAAGTACACACCTCTGGTCGGGGTAGAGAGGAAGGAGTAGAGAGAAGGAGCAGACGCCCTTGTTTCTAACGGGGGAAAGTGCCCTGGGTCCGACAGCTTAACGTGCCCATTCGATGCATGACGGATATTTAGTGGTTCGAACGCGTCTAACCTACCCTCGATCCCAGAGCTTTTCCATCAGTAGGCAGAAGCTCTAATCACTAGCCAATCCGCGGTCTCATCCCATGGGTGTAAATGCTAGCGAATGGTTTCAGCACTTATATCGAGCCTTGTGGAAATCTAATGCGTGGTGTCTTTCTAATGACGGTGAGCAGCTGGTCACCATCGAGCTCCTGTAGTCTTCCACTGTGTTATGCACCGTTCAACGATTCGTCACCACGACGAAATTTCTGGAACCACCTTTCGGTGGTCCTCTCACTTACCACGCCGGCCTGAAAGCTGCGTATATCCGTTTCTTTGCCACACGTGCACGTGCCACGTACTCTAGTAGTGACCGCTTCTACTAAGTAGTATCGTAGAAAAGTGGTGCCAACCTTTCCATGTTCTCTGTTAGCATGAGCACAGCGCATGAACTTTTTGGATTACCCAATACTATTAAAGCAAGGTATCCAAAATTAATTAATGCCCACATAAATAAACAAATACAGGAAAACATGGGTTATCATGTTTAATTTTAGCATGTGATAATTGAATTAATATAATATTAAGTCTATGTATAAATAAAATGAATTAATACACAGATAAACAAATTCAGGAAAACATGGATTACCCTTGGGTCAAATCACTTTTAAATATTCAGTTCTGCAGTGAGTGAGCTCCAGTTGCAACATAATGTCATTAAGAATACGCGTGGACCTCAATACAGCGAATTTATTTATCCCCGCCATCCCTCGTGGGTAGCAACGGAAGAAATAAAAGAAAATGCGTTGCTTAATTACACTGCTGGCCACCCAAAATGCAACACCAAGAAGGACACGAGATAGCAAAGCCAGATTTACTGGACGCATAACAACAGATACAAAGATGAAACAATTGAGCTTAGAGGCCCATGAAACTTGCGGAACACGCAGACATCAATAGTTCGTGTGGCCCCCATGGCTATCAATAACGGCGGCTGCACGCCGCGGCATCGAACGAAAGAGTCTTTGGATGTGGGCATGGGGCATGTCGGTCCAGGCTGCTTCCACACGTTGCCACAGTTAATCAGGCGTAGCAGCGGGTGGTGCTTGCTGGGCCACTCGGTTTCCGATCAGCGACCAGACGTGTTCGATGGGTGACACATCGGGAGAACAAGCGGGCCACGGCAGCTTGTTCAGTGACACCTGGTGGGCCGTGAAGAATTGTTGCGCGATGCTTGCCACGTGCGAACCCGCATTGTCCCGCTGAAACGTGGCCGCTCGCAGGTCCTGAAAGTAAAGGAGGACTACAGGCTCAAAAACGTCGGAGATGTAGCGGTGGCTGTAGAGTGTACCAGCGATGCGTACCAGAGGGGTGCGGGTGTCATATCCAATTTCGTCCCAAACCATAACGCCAGGCGACGGACCGGTATGGTGATGCATAATGCAGGCGTCGAACAGTCTCTCGCCGCAGTGCCGCCACACGCGGATCTGACCATCGTGGTGTTGCAGGCAGAAGCGGGATTCGTCGGAGAAGACAATATCCTGCTATTCCGTAGTCCAGGTGCGGCGTTCAACAGCCCACTTCCGCCGCACTCGCCGATGGTGTAACGCCAATGGTAATCGAAACAACGGGCGCCGTGCGACAAGTCTCCGCTCCTGCAGACGACGTCAAATGTTACGTGCTGACACAGGTTATTGCGCACACACACCCTAATTCCTGCGCTAACGTTCGTGATGTGGCGGTGCGAGTCGTCAGTGCCCGCCGCACAACATGCCGGTCCTCTCGTTCGGTGGTTTGCCGCGGCTGCGGCAATCGCTCACGTCAGTCCGTCCGTCCCTCCTGCACCCACCGAATATATACTCGCCTCACTGTGGTTGGATGTCGTCCCACACGGGCGCCAATGTCTCGGTACGATAAACCGCTGTTGCGATAAGCCACTATTCGTCCTCTGTCGAACTCCGAAACGTGCTGGAATGACTGCCGTATTCTGGGACGAGGCCTCAGGAAGCTTCCCATGCACAGGTCTGGCAGCACAACACACTTCCACTACTTACACCCCGCCTTCTGTGCACTCTTCTTATAGTGCTTCTCGGTTGTGTGCCGGGTGCACATGATTTGCATATGCCCTGAAATGCTAATCGTTTGCATGTCCTCTTGCTGGCGATGTATGTTGCGAATTTCAGGCCAATCGGATGCTTCCTTCTTGGTGTTGCATTTTGGGTGGCCAGCAGTGTATTACTAAATGCATGTATTTGATCCTCAAAGGTAATTTATGAGCAACAAAATACACTGGCGTGCAAAAATTAAGGACGAGACGGTTTTTCGAATGTTAAGTCGTGCAGAAGTGCTCCACATCGACTCAAGTCATACCATAAGATCCCCAAGATGTAGGAATATGGAACAAGTGAGCAAAACCGTCCAAACAAGGAATCCAAAGGATACAAAGGCACTTTATTGAAAAGGTAGCTTTGAGCACAACTGTACAGTAGACAGAAACGTCCATGTGACACAGGTGGATGCCAAAAATAATCCAGTCTTTAGTAGGGGATATGATCACCCCTGACTACGTTGCAGGATTTACAACGTCTGGGTTGTCCATGATTTACAACGTCTGGGTTGTCAACGTCTGTGTCGGCCCAACCCATGCGTTGTCCATGCTGAGGACGACGTTGTCAAGGAGCTGTTGAGGCATCGCCGCCCATTCCTCTTGTAGCGTCAATCGCAGCTGCGGAATCGTTGCTGGCAGCTGGTGACGTGATACCAAGCGTCCCCCGAGAAGGTCCCACATGTGTTCGATTGGATTTGGGTCCGGGGACCTGGCGGCCCAACCCATGCGTTGAATATCTTCACTCTCCAACAGCTCTGTAACAGCCACTGTACGATGAGGTGTAGCGCTGTTGTCCATGAAGAGGAACTCAGGACCCACAGCTCCTCTAAATAGACGCACGTGAGGCAAGAGAACCTCGGTACAATAGCGGACACCAGTGACTGAACCTTGGAAGATGTGGGGGTCAGTACGGCTACCAAGCATTATACCACCCCAAAAGAGAACTCCGCCACCTCCAAACCGGTCCCTTTCAATGATGTTGGAGGTGTGATTGCGTGCTCCCTGCTCTCTCCAAATGTGTTTAAGTCCAGAATCACTCGTCAGACAAAATCGGCTATCATCCGTAAAGAGAACTCGACCCCATTGCTGATGTGTCCAGTTCTTGTGTTCCTGGCACCACAGAAACCGCCGTCTAGGATGAGCAGGCATTAATGGCACACACCGTACTATTCGTCGTGCAAATAGGCCACCTTTGTGCATCCTCCTGGCCACGGTAAAACGCGATAACGGACGTCCAATTATCTGTTGCATGTGCCTTGCGATTTCTCCCGCTGTCTGCCGTCTGTCTCTTCTCACCTGTAGGCCAATATACCGGTCGTCCGCCGCCGTGGTTGCTCGTGGACGACCACTGCTAAACTCTCGGGCAGCTCTTCCTGTCGCTCTCCAAGCTCGTGAAACGATGCTATGAGCGATCCCGAACTCCTCGGCCACACTAGTCACACTTCGACCTTCTTCCAACTTCCCAATAACGCGACCTTGGGTAAAGTCATCCAGATGTCGTCTACCGGATTGCCGGTTGGCCATATCACACGGTGGCAGCAACTCGACGTCGTTCAAACCGATATACAGCGTGCAATAGCTTTCAAAGAATTGCTGAGCGTGCACCACTCGTGTGCTTTATACTCTTACGACATCCCCCTCCTCCCACCTCTCCCCACGTCATGCTGCATGTATGCGCATGCCCTACCGTACCGGACCCTAGTCTATTTCCTGAGTGGTCTTTTGGTCCGTTCTGCCTGCTCGTTCCGCTGTTACGCTAATTTCTCCTCTTCGTCCTTAATTTTTGCACACCAGTGTACAACGAAAATTCGTGGCGTAAAATTTTGTTTTTCTTAGTAGTTGAAACGACTTTGATCGTCTGAGGTAACGCACCTCTGACGTCATGTTAGAATTCTTTATATAATATAACAGTCAGCTAGGAAATATGGTAAAACTTAAGAATCGGAGTGATATGTGAATGTCATTCAATTGGAGGGTGTGCCCAAATCGTTCGGCTCGTGGCGGATCAGTCATCGTGAACGGTGGCCCCCCACGCACTTTTGGTATGTTTTTGACAATTTCAGGCAAACATACATTGCCTGACAGAGAAAATGCCACGTCATGAAGGAATGCTTGAAAACAGACCAAACCACACACACACACAGATAGCCAAGTAGGTCCTGAACAAATGATTCAATTGTCACATACAGACTAGGCTCCAGTGGCTGAATATGCAGGATGATTAATAAGGAGCGTGGCCCCGATTTTTGGGCGATACAGCGTTGAATCCGACGTGGCATCGAGGTAATGGGAGTCCGAATGGAGTCCTGTGGTATCGTGGACCATGTGGTGTTGATTCGGTGGGAAGGTACTGAACCGATGTCCAATCGTATTTCACAGATGCTCGATGGGCGAGAGGTCGGGGGATCGTGCTGGCCACGGAAGCATCCACACACCGTGTAAAGCATTCAGGCTGATCCGAGCGGTATGTGGCCGGGCGTCAACCTTTTGAAGAACGGCATTTGGGATGCCATGCAGATACGGTAGTGCCACGGGCCGCAGAGCTTCGTCGACATAGCAGCGTGCCGTCAATGTGCCCGTAATGCGTACCAGCGGTGAGCGGCTGCTGACGCTGATAGCTCCCCTTACCATGATTACACGTTTCAGGGCAGTGTGGAGCTCCATAGTGGTAGAGAAATCCGCCCGTTGGCTACTTCGCTTCCACACTGCCACAGGGCTATCATCCGTGGTGAGACAGAACCACGATCAGTCGTTGAACACCACACTGTTCGATTCGGCACCCCACGCAGCTCTGGAGCGACAGCAAGCCAAGCAGTGATGACGATGGCTTGCTGTTAAGGGTAGCCTTCGCAACAGACGGCTGGACAGCAAACCAGACGCAGCCAATCGGGGCGACACTGTCCACGTCGATATCGGAGCATCCTAGCCTTCCCGTACACTACGCAAAATGTCGCTTTTTGTGGCCTACGGTATGACGTCAGATCAGACGATCGGTGCTCTTGGACGTCCGTCTCCGTGCTCCGGTCCCCCTACGACGTTGCACAGATCCTTCCTGGGGCCACTGTCTCTCCGATGTATATCGATTGTTTTTTTACTTTTCCATTTTGCTGTTGAATTTGTCAGTTACAACTGCAAGCTGGTTGTTGTCTTATGTTTGACGTACCAAGTGCAGACAAAATCTTGCGTGCAGTGGACACATCACGTTTCTGAATATTGTCGGCAAAATTGTCGAAAATCTTTTACATTAGATGTAAACCATGAAATTTATCCCGTAAGCAATAAACATGGTAAGCAAAATATGGCAGTTTAAGTCACAGCTGTAAATGTCACAGCTGTAAATGTCACAGCTATTTTATGTCATCCATTCATTCTTAGCACATACACTGCCGAAAAGTGATCACACGTGTGAAGCGATTCAATGTTTATTTTATCTTTTAATTCCTATTACAGTGTACAGAAGGCACATTTTAATAAGGTGTTGCACCTCCTCCAGCAGCAATACAAGCTTCCAATCTGGCATGCAATAGGTCGTATAAATTCTGGATATCACGCTGGTGGGATAGCCTTTTATGCACTTTCAACTTGTAATTAATTCAAAGGTGGTCGCTGCTTAATTACTTGCACGCGTAATTCAGAGACGGTCGTTGCCTGCGGGGTCCGCCGAAGAGCCTTTCTCCGATCCAGTCCCAGACATGCTCGATTGGAGACAAGTCCGGAGAGCGTGCTGGCCAAGGGATTTGATGCACTGCCTAAAGAGCATGTTGCGTTGCTCGGGTGGAGTGCGGGAGGGGAGCGTTATTCTGCTGGAATATCGTATCGGGGATCGCACTCAAACATGGCAAGGCCGATTGCACGATGTCGCTTACGTACGTACTGCTATTCAGTGAACCACGTACAAACACCGAACTCGTACGAGAGTGATAGGTAATCGCTCCACACACTCTGATTCCCGGCATGGGGCCTGTGTGTAGTTGGCAGGTGCACGATGGAAGAAGCCGCTCACCTTGTCGCCTTCGGATGCGTACACGACCGTCAGACGCTCCCAAGCTGAATAGGCTTTCATCACTGAACACCACTGACTGTCATTCTTCCCTCCAATGAACTTGTTCTGGACACCACAGCAAACGTGCTCGACGGTGACCAGGGGTCAGTGGTAACCGTGACAGCGGCACATGTGCCCGTAGTCCTGCTTCCAACAAACGATTACGTATCGTTCTGGTAGACACCCTTGGTATGACAGAAGATCGAATTTGTGACGCCGTAGCCTTCCGCTCTGCCAACGCCGCCCTCCTGATACGCCGATGTTCTCGTGTGTCCGTAACTCGGTGTTGCCCAGAACCACTTTTGCGAATGTGCGAATGCTCCTCTGACCACCGACGTCACCATCTTACCACGGCCAATACTTCTCTTCCCACTCTGTTCACAATTTGACGGAAGGAACAACCTCCTTCCCGCAGACCCTCTGTACGGCCTCGCTCGAACTCCAATAACTAAACAATCTGACGGAAGGACCAACCGCCTTTCCGCAGACCTACTATACCACCTCGCTCGAACTCCAATAACTTAACAATTTGACGGAAGGACCAACCTCCCTCCCGCAGACCCTCTGTACGCCCTCGCTCGAACTCCAATAACTGAAAAATTTGATGGAAGGACCAACCTCCTTCCCGCAGACCCTCTGTACGGCCTCACTCGAACTCCAATAACTGAAAAATTTGACGGAAGGACCAACCTCCTTCCCGCAGACCCTTTGTACGACCTCGCTCGAACTCCAATAACTGAACAATTTGACGGAAGGACCAACCCCCTTTCCGCAGACCCACTATACGGCCTCGCTCGAACTCCAGTAACTGAACAATTTGACGGAAGGACCAACCCTCTTCCCGCAGACCCACTATACGGCCTCGCTCGAACTCCAGTAACTGAACAATTTGACGGAAGGACCAACCCTCTTCCCGCAGACCCACTATACGGCCTCGCTCGAACTCCAATAACTGAACAATTTGACGGAAGGACCAACCCTCTTCCCGCAGACCCACTATACGGCCTCGCTCGAACTCCAATAACTAAACAATTTGACCGAAGGACCAACCCTCTTCCCGCAGACCCTCTGTACGCCCTCGCTCGAACTCCAATAACTGAACAATTTGACGGAAGGACCAACCTCCTTTCCACAGACCTACTATACGGCCTCGTTCGAACTCAAATAACTGAACAATTTGACGGAAGGACCAACCTCCTTCCCGCAGACCCTCTGTACGGCCTCGCTCGAACTCCAATAACTGAACAAATTGACAGAAGGACCAACCTCCTTTTCGCAGACCTACTGTACGGCCTCTCTCGAAGTCCAATAACTGAACAAATGTTGCGCGCCTGCGTCGTCCAGGCATGGTAGCTTCTTCAACGAGCACTGAACAACACGACACCAGACGAATGACTTTGTTCTGCATGCCCTAGTGCTTAAATACACGCTGCGTACATTTGCATGCTGTCGTCCGCAGTGACGTCATTATTTTCATCCAATGACATTCCAACTTGGATAACAGTTTCTGCTGCCCTCAACAATTAACATATTATAATATGACGTTCCTAGCGGCATTCCTTCTGGATGTTCTTTTTTCACTTTCCGACAGTGTGTTTTGTAATTGAACTTTCTGATACGCTCAGTATTTTTCTCTTTAAATTTTCATTTTAATTTAAGATCTGGTGTAAGTCTACCCAATCTTTCCGTTTAAAATATCTGTTCCAACGAATGCGAGGAGAACGGATGTTTCAGCAAATTAAGACTGGGTCTGTAAAATGAAATAAAAACAAGAAATTATCATTTGTTTTGGTTTGTTATTCAAAATAAGTCCCCCCCGGCTTCAATACACTTATTACAGCGATTTAATAATGATTCGAATGCCTGTTCCAGTTTACTTTGCGAAATTGCCTTCAAAGTACGCGTCGAAGCTGTTTGTATAGTCGAAATATCATCAAAATAACACCCTTTTAACGTCATTTTAAGTTTTGGGAATAAAGAAAAGTCACAGGGTGCTAAATCAGACGAATACGGTGGATGATTCAACACACAGACGTTATTTTTCGCCAAACATCTACGAAAAAGAAGTGAGGTGTGACTGGGTGCATTATCGTGAAACAAACACTAACTGTTTTCATCCAAATATTCTGGACGAATGCGAGGAATTCTGCCCATCAAACGCCTCAAAACATTTAAATAAAACTCACCAGTATTTGTTTGTCCACTTGGAACAAATTCTTTGTGCATAATACCCTTGCTATTGAAGAATGTAATGAGCATTGTTTTGATTTTCGATGGAACTTTTCTTGTTTTTTTGGCTTGTGGCGAGTTTTCTGACTTCCATTCCGCACTTTGTCGCTTTGTTTTAGGATCATATTGAAAACACCATGTTTTATCACCTGTAACAATCGATTTTAAAAAGTTTGGATCATTTTCAGCGGCTGAAATGATATCTCTGCAATGTGCACTTCTCCTTGATTTTTGTTCATTTGTTAACGTGTGTGGAACAAATTTAGCACAGACTTTTGTTTTGCCCAAATCTTCATGCAGGATGGTTCGAATCGTTTCTTTGTTAATGTTTAAAGACGCTTCTATCATTCTTAGTGACGCACATCGATTGTTTGCCACGAAATCACGCACTTTTTCAATAATATCAGGTGTCCTAGATGAACTTCGTCTTCTGGTATGCTTATCATCTTCTAGCGTATCTCTTCCGTCCAAAAAACGTTTGTGCCATAGGAAAACATTTGATCTACTTAAACAAAACTCACCGTAAACTTGTTTCATCATTTGGTACGTTTCCGAGGCACTTTTACCAAGTTTTGCGTTAAATTTAATAACAGCCCTTTGTTCCATCTTAATAATTCAACATGAAAAAAATTTCACTTCGCTAATGAACGGCCGTTTCGTTTGAGTTACTTTAACAACTGCGCAGTACTTTTGGCAGAAAGCAAGCAGATGGTCACGGTTTATAACGCATTCGCGATTACACTGGTAGCGCTATCGTGGGCTGAAATCTAGCGCCAGTCTTAAAAATTCTTTGACGAACTGTGTACTCACGATCAAGAAGACAAGCATTACGCTTCTTATGTTTCATTGTCTAAATAATGACATTAGGCTATCACAAATACTGCTTCACTGATAAACCAAAAGAATGGCACTAAAATTAGCCAATAAGTATGCAAGACCCATTGGCGAGCGACTGCGTTTTTCCCCAGTAACAAAACGAGAATAAGCAACGTGGAAGTTTGCTCCAATTCTTATCTACTAAGCTCCGGCTAGCTTCCAGCTAGGTTCTTAACAGCGCGTGCTCAAATACTACTGACCTCATGCCACAGGGGATCGTACTCAAGGGAGGCAGTATTCAAGGTTGTACATGGGAAATATTGAATGTTAAAGGGCAAGAAAACGCAAGATGCTTTCACTGCCGTAATGATGTTATTCAAAAGGCATAATAACATATTAATTCAACATGTTTTCAATTTTATCTTCACGTTCACAGAATTTACAATTTTATCTTCACATTCGTTAACTTACTAAAATATTCTGAAAAACAGTGGATTGAGTACATACAGCCATGTGCTCCCTATGGATGAACTGCACTGTACTGAGGTATTGCCAAGGAAATTGCGAACCATGAACTAAATAAATGAAAAGAAAGAAAGAAAAAGACAATTAAGGGCAGTCCCGGGGGTGCAGTGCTTATGACCATTTGTCCGAGATGGGTCCGGGTTCGACTCCCTGTGAAGCATGGATGTTGTGTTTGTCTTACGGCACTGGCTCTTTCCCTTCCCTGGAACCAGTCACCCTAAATTAGAGACGGTAGACTGCTTATAGCCCATCAAGTTGCTCACGAAGGTCGTTAAACCTTCAATCAAAAAAAAAAAAAATTACGAAGCCAGTTATCACCGACTCAAAGCAACAAGCAGAAGGTTGGGAGGGCCGCCCTGATGGCGCAGCTGTCTAAGGAATGGCTTCTAACGATTCGTCCGAGATGAGTCCGGGTTCGAATCCCGGTGAGGCATAGATGTTGTGTTTGTCTTACGGCTCTGGATCTCTCCCTTTCCTGGAACCAGTAGTCCTAAATTAGGGACGGGCGTCTACCCATAGCGCACTGAGTTGCTCACGATGGACCTTAAACCACCAATCATAAAAAAAGCGAAGGATTTTCGCTGCAACAATATCACTCATTTTGAAATGTACTGCCCTCTTCCTGAAAGCATTTACTTATTTAAGTATGCATATCACCAGTTATATGCTTTGACGCCCATAACTTATTTTTCAGGCGTGGGCAAAAAGAAATTGTGACTTCAAATGGCATGAACAAAAATCATGTGCAAGTTTCCACGGTGCCTTCGTGTTATCTAGCCGCTTTTACCAAACACAAATTTAACTGAAAATCAGACCACAAAACTACATAAAATAGATGAATAAATTAAATTAGTTAACTTGTTGGGATAATAAAAAATATTTTGTTGTTTATTTGAGCCATGCGCGTTTTGGGTGATTGTGTCCCATACGTCATGAAACCTCAGCGATCAAACAGTCAGATTTAACAAGAAAGGTGACACCGAATTTTTTGTTGTAATGAGCACGTCTTTTGAATCTTTTCCGATACGAAAAATATATTTCAAAACACGGTTTTAGAAAATCTAAAAGTTCGTCAGGAAAGAAAATACACTTACACCACCTAGGAAGAAACTGCGCATAATTTGATATCTCTTTATATATATATATATAAAACAGACTGTGTGTGTGTCTGTCGGTCGGTCGGATTTCACATAGAATTAGGTGACCTAGAGTGACGAAATTTGTTATGAAGGTATCTTCTGGTGCACCTCGAAGCGAATTTTTTAAAATTTGAATTTCATTTTTAGTTATTTAATGTTACGCGTTTCTACCCGATCTGAGTGTGTCTTTCCTCTTTGTTGACACCAACCTGATCACACCGAACGTTAAGGCGTGCAGAAAAGTAGTTCACCATAAATTTTAGGCGTTTCTTTTTTAGAATTCCGTTACGACTATTTTTATTCGTAAATACATTTATTACGTTCTTTTTTGTAAGCATTGTTTGCCGTTGTTTGCCGATTGTATTGATGACCTTGAGGGCGGAGAAGAAAAAAAGAAAATAGAACGTTGTTTTTCAATTGGCGTTATTAATTCAAAAGTGTCATACGTCAGAAGGTCATCATACTGTGACGACGTTGTGACACCACGTTGATGACAGATATTTTTCTTTTATGGTGATTGAAAATAACATACAACACTGGCTGATGTCGTTGTGAGCTAGAAAATAGAACGTTGTTTTAACGAAATTCTAAAAACGAAATGGCACAAATTTATCGTGAACTACTTATCTTCGCGCCTTCGCGTTCGGTGTGATCAGGTTGCATGTAAAGAAAGCGGTAAAGAAAGCGTCTGTCGGTCGGATTTCACATAGAATTAGGCGACCTAGGGCGACGAAATTTGTTATGAAGTTACCTGTAGACATCTTTGGTGCACCTCGAAGCGATATTTTTTTTAATTTGAACTTGATTTTTAGTTATTTAATGTTACGTGTTTCTACCAGATCTGAGTGTGTCTTTCCGCTTTGTTGACATCAACCTGATCACACCGAACGTTAAGGCGTGCAGAAAAATAGTTCACCATTAATTTTAGGCGTTTCTTTTTTAGAATTCCGTTACGTCTATCTAGCCCGTCAACCAAGGAATATAAACGCTTCGCGTGAAGAAGTTCAACTCTCGTAGAGATAATGTAAAACAGGCGACAGCAGCGCCACCATGTAATGCGGCAGCAGATGCTCTGCGGGAAAGTTAACATTCAGGCGCAAAAAGCGTAGGAGACACGGGACGGGAAGCCTATTTCACGGAAAGGAAGCTAAGCTTTGATCTGCGACTGTTTCCTTCGGTCTCATTGGGTCTACTAAAGCATTTTTTTTTTGTTGTTCTTTTCTGAGTATCCCTCCTGTCCCTTCTTTTGGTGAAACAAATATATACATTAGCAATTAATATTATTTTAAGGAAATTTTAGCAGTTTTATTCTCACTTTAAGCACCGTAGTAATACCAGGTTGCTTGGCATGAATTTCATATTTACAATATACCTTAAATGTCAAAAATGCTGAGGCTGGTTTCCCAGTAGCAGCCATAATAATAAAAAAAAAAAAAAAAGCAAAGACAACCGCAGTTTCCCAAAGCTACAATTTTTTTTTCTACCCTTCCGAAGTTTGTAAATTAAACGCACTGCGCTGGAGAAATTTTCTCAACAGATCGGAAAAACATCCGTTCGTATCTGAGTAGGTTCGAACCTGGGCCGCCGGCGTGATAGCTGAGCTCTCTACCGACCGGACTAACTCGCCACGATTGAGTGAATGCTTAAAGCTGTCTGTTTGGGATGCATTGTGTAATCGAATGCTTCCCTCTTTCATTTTACAATATTACGAGGTATTTTTCATAAAAGTCAGTTTCATATAATTGATAAATTAATTTTTTCAACGTAACGATAGCTTTTTTTTTCAGCAAACGTTGTTTTAATGGTTTTCCAGGATATTTGTTTCAAACGGTTTCAAATTTGTTCTTGTTATTCATCCACTCCATTCCATGAATTGTTATTCATCGGAATGGAGTGGGTGTATTTTATGGCTGTAATATAAACGCAGATCTAGATGAGAACAACAAAACCTTTGAACAAAACGCCAACACAAACAAGCGTTTATATTCTTTGAACACAAACACGCATGCTCAGTCTAACTCAGCCTGCTCGGCATCCTGCGGCATCAGCCTGTAATGTTGGCTTCTGTGTAGTAATTCTTTGCCGCATAATATAGTGGCGCTAGTTACGTCTCGCTGAGCCTTACCTTCTTATCAGTTAGATATTCTTTGCGTCAACGACGGGTACAACAGGCTAGTACGCAATAAAAGCAGGGTTATTCATAGCAAATGAAACCGATTTAAAAACAATTCAACCGAATTTCTGCAGTGGATAAAGTATCCAGAAATAGAAACAGCTACTTACGCACACTAGTGGCTGAAAAATGTTACGAAAATTGACAAATTGTGCACCAAATGTTTTTCTTATCTGATGGAAAATATCAGAAAAAGGGGCTTTTTCAATCGAACAGTTAGAAGAAGAGATATATAGAAAAACACGTTATAATTTTACAGCCCCTAGCTGAAAAACTTTGTGTTACTTAAAGAAGAAAATGGGTTCAGAATACTCTTCATAATGAAGAGTATCGTATCAAAAAGCAGAGTTTTCTAAGGTATTCTTAGAACTGAATTAATTCTTTCAATTAGAAGTATAGCCTGGCGCGTTCTGGAGGCAGAAGAATAATGAAAAAGTAGAAAATATCCTAAAAGTAGTTTTCATAGCATAAGCTATGCGATGTAAAAGGAATTTTTCAAATACGCGTCTTGGAAGCATAGATAGCAAGAAAGAAGTTTTGAAAGCCACCTACCGGGGAAACTGTGAATCATTTAAAGAGGATAATGTTCTCTATCTTTACTGTGGCGAATGGCATACAGTACAAAAGGAAACTTTTAAACAGGATAATGTTCCCTATCTTTACTCTGGCGAATGGCATACGGTACAAAAAGAAATTTTTAAACACGATAAAAGGTTTTTGTAATCGGATTTATAGACGTTTAAGTACTGCTATAAATATGCTGTAAAAGTAAACGCGAGCTTATGCCCTCTAGTGGCAAACTTGTGAGTTACAAAAACATTGAAGTTATATGTAAAGCATTCAGCATCAAAAACGGTCTCCGACAAAGAAAGAATATTTCAAATCCGAAAATTAGAAGCAAAGACATGGAGGCCGCCCAGTGGCGCAGTGCACTGGCTTATGTTCATTCGCCCGAGATGGGACCGGGTTCGAATGTTGGTAAGGCATGGACTTTGTGTTTGTCTTACGGCACTGGCTCTCTCCCTTCTCTGGAACCAGTGGCCATAAATTAGAGACGGGTGACTGCTTATATTTCATTGAACTGCTCACGGTCGTTAAACCCCCAATCAAAAAATAAAAGAAAAAGATATCGAGAAAAGTAAGATGCGCTGACACTACTACGCCCACTGGTGGAAAACTTATGCATCATATTAAGCAGAAGGTGTTGTTTCTTGTTTTGTTTTTTGTGTGTGGTGAGCGGTATCTTATCACAAAAGAATTTTTTCAATCGATTTTTCAGATGCGCAGATATTGCTGCAAATGCATCGGAAATGTACATTTACGCCCCTAGTGTAAAACTCCTCTTCTCAAAACCCAGAAATTATTCGCAGATCATTTTTCGAAATTACAGGAGCTCTACCCGATGCAAAATGAATTTTTCCGCCACGGTGGCGCAGGGGTCTAAGCGCTGGATTATGATCATTCGTCCGAGAAAGGTCCGGGTTCGAATCCCGTGAGGCATGGATTTTGTGTTTGTCTTACGGCACTGGCTCTCTCCCTTCCCTAGAACCAGTGGCCTTAAATTAGGGACGGGCGACTGCTTATAGCCCATTGAGTTGCTCACGGTGATCATTTATGATTCAATCAAAAAAAAAAACAACAAAAAAACCGGACTTTTAGAAACCGGAGCGTTGGGAAAATCACGTTTTAACTTTACACTCCCTAGCGGAAAAACCAGTCTTACTCGAAAAAGAGACTCGGGGGTGAATGTTCGAGGGTGTGCTAGGTGTGCTGCGCACACCCACACAGAATCACAATTTAACCTATAATATCGACATTAGTTTTTCGGATTTATTTCTAGTAAAACACGCAAGAGTTCGTCCTAAGGCTTCTAGTGGTGGTTAAAATTAATTTCCCCACATAATGATTTCATTAAGAAGAAAAGATTTGTTCAGTCAGCATATCGCATTCGTGCTAGAATATTGAGGTGTGCTGTTTCGCGTCCGGTCATCCGACGATCTTAAAGTACTGTGGTACAAGCGCTCCCCAGATGGCTCTGTAGGTCAGTTCTTATCTCTCTGTGTTTCCCAACGCAACAGCGGAAATCTCAGGGTGTGCTAGCTAAAATCAGCACCGCCTGAGTCCCACGGAGCAGTGCAATTGAACGTTGTGATACGAGTTGCTGTTATATTGTTGTTGTTGTTGCTTTATGTATTTCCAATAAGACTTGCGAAGTTTGTCAGCTAAACTTCTCTTGTGAAATATTTTCGCGAAGAGAAGGCTCGTTGTTTCGTACAGTAAACAAAATGTAGTAAGTAATATTTGCAGCTGCAGGAGTGCGATTTTACCAATGCACACCCCAAGTCGTTATAAGAGGTTTAAATTTTTAGGGTTTACGCGCTTAAAAAAGTACCATTGGTCATACTTTTTTGCGTTTGGAATAGCGTGGAGTCATAAACACAATTCAACGTTCTGCTACGAGTTACTGTTTTTCTGTCTTTTCGTCGCTGTGTGAATCGGTGTGTTTATAAGCACTGATTTAAATACACTGCTGGCCACCCAAAATGCAACACCAAGAAGGACACGAGATAGCAAAGCCAGATTTACTGGGCACATAACAACAGATACAAAGATGAAACGATTGAGCTTATAGGCCCGTGAGACTTGCGGAACACGCAGACATCAATAGTTCGTGTGGCCCCCATGGCTGGCAATAACGGTCGCTACACGACGTGGCATCGAACGAAAGAGGATTTAGATGTGGGCTTGGTGTATGTCGGTCCAGGCTGCTTCCACACCTTGCCACAGTTCATCAGGCGTAGCTGCGGGTGGTGCTTGCCGGGCCACTCGGTTGCCGATCAGCGACCAGACGTGTTCGATGGGTGACTTATCGGGAGAGCAAGCGGGCCGCGAAGAATTGTTGCACGATGCTTGTCACGTGCGAGCGCGCATTGTCCTGCTGAAACGTGGCCGCTGGCAGGTCCTGCAGGTAAGGGAGGACTACAGGCACCAAAACGGCGGAGATGTAGCGGTAGCTGTTGAGTGTACCGGCGATGCGTACCAGAGGGGTGCGGGTGACATATCCAATTTCGCCCCAAACCATAACAACAGGCGACGGACCGGTATGGTGATGCATAATGCAGGCGTCATACAGTCTCTCGCCGCGGTGCCGCCACACGTGGATCCGACCATCGTGGTGTTGCAGGAAGAAACGGGATTCGTCGGAGAAGACAATGTCGTGCCATTCCGTAGTCCAGGTGCGACGTTCAACGGCGCACTGCCGCCGCACTCGCCGGTCTTGTAACGTCAATGGTAATCGGAGCAATTGGTGCAGTGCGACAAGTCCCCGCTCCTGCAGACGACGACGAACGGTACGTGCTGACACAAGTTGTTGCGCAGCACACTCTAATTCCTGCGCTAATGTTCGTGATGTGGCAGTGCGAGCCGTCAATACCAGCCGCACAACATGCCAGTCCTTTCGTTCGGTGGTGTACCGCAGCTGCAGCAATCGCTCACGTCTGTCCGTCCGTCCCTCCTACACCCACCGAATCCATACTCTCCTCACTGTGGCTGGATGTCGTCCCATACGGGCACCGATGTCTCGGTACGATAAACCGCTGTCGCGATAATACACTATTCGTCCTCTGTCGAACTCCGAAACGTGCTGGAATGACTGCCGTATTCTGTGACGAGGCATCAAGAAGCTTCCCACGCACAGGTCCGGCAGCACAACACACTTCCACTAATAACACCCCGCCTTCTGTGCACCCTTCTTATAGTGCTTCTCGGTAGCGTGCCGGGCGCACATGATTTGCATATGCCCTGCAATGCTAATCGTTTACATGTCGTCTTGCGGGCGACGCATGCTGTGAATTTCAGGCCAATCGGATGCTTTCTTCTTGGTGTTGCATGTTGGGTGGCTAGCAGTGTATGTAAATACTTTGAATTTTGACATCCATTTAGGTTGACGATGTACTAAGTGTTCCATTTTCTGCCAGAGCTGTCGCAGAATGTGTAAAGCGGGTTAAAGAAGGTAAGCCTCGTGCTGTATTTAAAACTCATAAAAAGAAAATACCGAAAAAAATTTCATCCCTCTAGCAGTAGCACAGGAAATTCAGATTTTTCTTACAATGGAGGGTATGTGAAGATATTTACCGTAAGTTATTAGACGACAGCTAAATAAAAGAAATGCTTTTCGTATATTCAAAATCTATGCGCAAATTTTGCAGCCCCGGATACGTAATAAAAAATTTTCGTGTTTTTTCCCATAACAATGCATGCCCAACCTAAATGGGCACGCAACGCGACTGAAGAAACTGTATCCAAAATAGTCGTCGTTATAAATGGTATGAAATGGAAGAAATATTTTTTTCAATCGGATATTTAGAAACAATTATGTGGAATAAAATGTATTTTGAATTCGATAATATCTGCATTTACCCCCTCTCGCGGCGAAATAATGCATCGGAAGATCGCGGGAATGAAACGATCATCATTCTCACATTTAAGACTTGTTAATGCAAACAGAACTTTTCAAATCGGACTGAGATATGGTGTCCATGGAGGAACGGACGGACTGACAAATGAATAATATAAGCACGTACTTTTTTACAAAAGACGTGCTAAAAATATCCTCAAGATAAAGTTCTGAAGTAGCCTACGGTAGATCTTTTTCTAGCAGCGAATGTCTGCGGCAGAGGATGATGTCATATTTTTCATCCCTTCGCATTTCATACTTTTGTGTGCTGTACTATGTATGCTAATGCTGCGACATTTAATAAACAATGAAAGTACAATTTCTTTCTAAAGTCTCAGAAAATCAAAGTACAATTACGGTAAAGTCCCAGAAATTTAAAGTATAATTACTTACTACCGTAAAGTCTCAGAAAAAAGTACGATTCCTTACTACTGTAAAGTCCCAGATATTAAAGTACGATTCCTTACTACTGTAAAGTCCCAGAAAATCAAAGTACAATTACTTACTACTGTAAAGTCACAGAAAAAAAAGTAGTTACTCACTACTGTAAAGTCCCAGAAATTAAAGTACGATTACTTGCTGCTGTAAAGTCACAGAAAAAAATGTACAATTACTTACTACTGTAAAGTCCCAGAAATTAAAGTGCAATTACTTACTACTGTAAAGTCCCAGAAATTAAAGTGCAATTACTTACTACTGTAAAGTTTCAGAAATTAAAGTTCAATTACTTACTACTGTAAAGTCTTTGAGCTTTTCATATTTTTGCTGCATACACAAGCATCCAAAAGTTCAACAGAAATAAAATATTAATATTAGCAATCAGAATTAGTGTTATCAGTGAAATCTTTGTAATACCACGCTAGAGCAGAAAATTGCATAGTCAGATTTTCAGGGAACGTCCAGTATCGGGAGTACCCCAAAAAAAGACAATTTAGAATGGTATAATTAAATTACGCCTGGACGTTTCAGATGACTTTTATTCTACTAGATGGCAGCAGATACATGAAAATCTCCAGGGTTAATTTAATTGTGAAATGATGTCAGCAACCAGAAATTTACGCAGGACTTTTTTAATGAGGGTGCAGTGAACATTTTTCTAGCGGGGTTGAAAAATTATATGGATGGTGCGGCACTAACGCAAATTTTTATATTGCTGAAATTTTTTATAATGAGTTATTTAGGTTTTAAACCTTATAAAAAATTGGAAAAAAATCTCAAAAATGGAGAACTGCTAAATTTTTTGTGGTTATGAATGGTTATAACCCGGAAATTTTTCTTTTTTGTATTTTATAAAAAGCTACACGCTATTATTTTGTCTTTGCGCAGCTTTTTTTTTTATCTCTCATGTCAAAATGCTTCCGTAAACACAGGGACGTTTCTAGACTTTGAAATCCGGATGAGCGATGTGTGGGCGAGTTTGATAGTAACTTTTTTTACGGAACACTGAAAGAAAGAACTTTTAATGCATTTCACTATCGGCTACAAAGGAATTCGTGCAATCCCGAACCCCTCTACATGGACACATGCACACATACACGGATCAAACTAGTTACGCAACTGGTGTAAGATAAACTGCTGGACAATTGCCAAGGACGGATCATAAACGGCTATATAGCGCATAAAAAAGTACGTGTGGTTGGATGTCAAGTAAAATAAAATAATGTCAGAATGCCAGGACATTACAAGAAAGACAATTTATTGTGCTCTGAAATCCAGAAGGCTTTGGAACGTGTTCATGGGACAAACAGGCCATTTTGTGCAGAATACGTAAACGTGGGGAAAAATGCAATTACCGTCCGCAGGCGTTCCGGCGTAAAATGTCAATACGGGATATGGCCACCATGGAGGGCGATGCAAGATTCCACACGTCGTGTCATGCTTTGCACAACATTATCAAGCAGCTGTTGTGGTAATTTATCCCATTCCTCTGTCAGTGCACGGATGAGGGTGTCTTTGTTTATTGGAGGGCATTGGCGACCAGCAAGACTCCTCCCCAAAGCATCCCACACATTTTCAATGGGATTCAGATCTGGAGAACGTGCTGGCTATACGAGGCGTTGAATATCCTCGCTCTCAAGACACTCCTGGACAGCGACTGTTCGATGACATGTTGCGTTGTCGTCCATGAAAATGAATCTATCACCGACAGAACCACGGAACATGCAAACATGAGGTAGCAGAACATCATTAATGTATCGTTGGCCAGTCATAGTCCCAGTTGGAACCACATAGAGGTACGTACGGCCATTGATCATGATGCCAGCCCATACCATGACACTACATGTCGGATATCGGTCCCTTTCCTGTATGTTTGCTGGACAATATGCAGTACCACTATAACACCAGATCAGTTGTCGTCGACAATCAAACGATAGACTGTATCTACTCTCATCTGAGAAGAGGACAGCAG
Source organism: Macrothele yani (assembly GCA_039090855.1). NCBI lineage: Eukaryota > Metazoa > Arthropoda > Arachnida > Araneae > Macrothelidae > Macrothele > Macrothele yani. The sequence goes on along the minus strand of CM076997.1, from coordinate 41,755,764 downwards.
ACCAGTCGTTATCAGTCCAATTGCGATGTTGATGGCACCATTGCAAACGGGCGGTACGGTGACGTCTGGACAATGGGATGCACACAACAAGACGGCGGGCGTATAGTCCTCCTTCATGCAAACGTCTAGCGACAGTTTTACGGGAGATCCGCTTGCCAGTAGCAGCCATAAACTGATTTTCTACCTCACTAGCTGTGCTGCGCCGGTGTCTTTTTGTTGATAGCACTATGTACCGATCTTCTGCAGGTGTCGTACTGCGAAAACGACCTCCCCGTGACGTTTGCTACACTCTCCATTTGTTTGAAATGATTTCGAAAGCCTTGAAACAACACTGTGGCTGACGTCGAACTCCAGGGCAACATCTGTTATTTTTCGCCCTTCTTCAATCTTGCCAATAATACGGCCACGCGTAAAATCATCTAGGTGATATCGGGAAGACATACTGAAAATTGCAAGTTCGTCTATTTATTCTTTCTCTTTCAACTTTGCGTTTGAACAACAACGGTCAATACGCGCGTCAAATCCTTTATATCTCTTATCAGCGCTATGACGTCACGAACAAGTTCGGCAATCCAAAATTTGCATACGCACAACACGTCTTACTGTATCCCGCACTTATGCTAATTTCCACATTTTCCTGCCTTCCATTTTATGGTTGCTATCGTTGCTATTGTCATCCGTCCTTAGCAATTGTCCGGCAGTGTACAAGTGTTACTAAAATGTCACCTTCAACTTTTTGCTTGCTCTGAATGCATTGTTTTAATTGCTTTTCAAAATTTTGCATTTTTCCTTACGAAAATAGTATTGTACTTGAACAAGTTATTTAAAGGAAAATGTTCTTTTTGTTTATCTAAATCAATTTTAACGTCGTGCTAAGCAGACATAATACAGCCCTCATCATTAACTTCCTTCCTTTAAGCCATCAACTTTGACTTACAGGTCTGTCTTACAAGGAAATCAGCCACTTCCTACACTCTCGCTGTCCCCGGGCTATCTTAAGAGCGCAGTGTAGCTTTAGACTCCATTTTTCGTGTTGGAATCCACTTTTTGTAAAGAAAACAAATAGCAGGGTAATTAACAATAACCTTCCTTGGTGAATTCCTATCCACACTCCTCATTCGCCCCCTGCCCATACAAACATGAAAGAGAGACTTAAACTAAGGAATTGGAAGAGTCGAAAACAAAACTGAATATCCACGGCACTGCGGGTGCTGTTTTAATAACCTTCTACTGAGACATAAACAACGCACTTCCTAGGGGGAAATACGTAGGGTTATATGAATCAAAATTTGGCAGGCCAGATTATATTTTAAAGGTCAATAAATTGAAAAATGACACATTTCGAATTGGGTGGGAGGCAGGGCGTGCAAGAAAAATTTACTGGGTGGGCTCAAGCCCACTCTCGCACCCTCTTAGCGACGTCCCTGCCTAAATAAGGCTAGAGCAAAGAAGTATTAACATGAATAGCTGAAACATTAGATATGGATACTTTCACAAATCTTGCGCATGCTGAAATAATTCAGAACTTATATCTGCAAGGTCTTTAACAGATTAAAATGAAGATGGAGATATGTATATGTTTCATGGTTGCAATGACTGACTTAAAACATAAGGGTAACGTTATCTGACACTTCCTTGAAGATACAGAAAACAACTGCATACACAAAGAATGCGACTAAAACTTTCCATTCTGTTGTCTGAAAAATAGGTGCCATGTTCTGCTATGACTAGTTGTTGTAACTTGTCTGAAAGTTTCTAAAATCAGAGCTGACTGAAATATACACAGACTTGATAAAACTGCCTCAACAAAGTAGTTTCGCCGCGCTGGTACCACATTGGTCATCCAGACGACATTTAAGCATTGACAAGAGAAATAGGGCTGTTGGCATGTTACAGGCAAGTGTACGGATCGTTCACGTCGAAACGACCAGCACTGCTGAATCACAAGGGCATCCTTCTACAGCAGGATGGAGCAACACCTAACTAAGCACAGGTGACCTGTCACGAAAAACTGATAAAAAGCACATTGCACTGCTGTTTACAATGACCTAAAAAAGTTACCATGTGGTAAAATATACTTCAAGTTAGTGCTAAGGAATTTATGTGCATGCTAACTACTGTTGACAACTGTGTTATATGTAAAGAAAACAAGTTAGTAAAATCATGCAATGCATTGTTTATGATACGCTTTCCAACATACTAGAAATCATTACTCAAGTTATTAATCAAGTTATGAGGAAAATGGCTGTGGAATAAATCTCACTCCTGTGCCCTGACCTTTGATCCAATTTCGATGATATTCAACAGAACTGGTTGAGTATACCTCCGAAATAACAGGATAACGTTTTGTCGCAATCGAAGCAATTTTACGTAAGTTAGGATGCATAAGGGCTACGAAATAGATCCCGCTTCTGTGTCCTAACCTTTGACCCCATTTCGCCCATTTTCAATAGGGTTCGTCCCCAGGCAGTTCCCTAAAACATACTAATATTTCATCCAAATCGAAACGTTTTTACGTAAGTTATGACGCATAATGGCTTTGGAAGTGATTCAGCTCCTATGTCCTGACCTTTGACCCCCATTTCGCCAATTTTCAATAGGGTTTGTCCCCAGGTGGTCCCCTATCACATACTAAAATTGAAACGAAATCGAACCTTTTTTACGTTATTTATGACGCATAAGAGCAGTGGAATGGATCCCGCTCTTATGTCCTGACCTTTGCCCCCATTTCGTTCACTTTCAATAGAGTTCCTTCCCAGGTGTTCCCCTACCACATACTATAATTTCATTGAAATCCAGCGATATTTACGCGAGTTATCATGCGGACGAACATACGCACACAACGCGTGACGTAATGAGGCAGATGGGAATCGCGACCATCTGCTCGCAAGAGTGTGACGTCATAAAACTTTAATGGGATCCACACATAACGCGTAAAGGGCCGCGGGTGGCCTAGTGGGCAACGTTAGTGGCTGCCACTGAAAGGACCTCCGGTTCGATCCCAGGCTGGTACGAACGCTCGATCCACAAAATATCCGCCGTGCTTCGGATGGGCACGCTAAGCCGTCGGACCCTGAGCACTGGCTCCCCGGTAATAAATAATGGCGTCTTTCTCCCCCTTTCTACTTCGTTTCCGTGTCAATTTCCTATCGGGCACTCTAGCCCAAATCTCCCAGCTTCCTGTTTCTAAAGGTTGTTTAAGACCTGGGGTCAGACTCTCCCTTCCTAAAATCCTCTACATATGAACATATGAACACATGAACACACACAACGCGTGACGTAATGAAACAGATGGCGTGATCACGCGCCAACATCTAATGGGACGACGCCATGACACTACACTAAAAACGTGGTAATTCGGGGTGGTTATTTAACCCACTAAACTAATTTTCCTAAAATCGAGATCAAGCTAAATCGATTTCTAGTATCAGAAAACGGTAGGTTACCGAATTTCATCAAAATCCTTAGAGCCGTTTTCAAAATAAAATTTACAAACATACAAGAACTGCTCCTTTAAAGTGAACGTCAAGTAATTTTGCTTCCTGTACTTCGAATGGAAACAATTCTGTACACATTTTCTTCCCGATTAATGCGTTCATAAAGATGGAAATTTGAACATCGAATAAAATATTTTCATTTTATAACTTGCAATACTTAATATTTTCTAAAACATAACCATAATTATGCAATTCAACATTTGTTTGTCTACTGACGTCATGAAAATATTTTCTAAAAGGTCCCGCCATCTTTTTTCTGCACAATTAATGAGTTCACAAGGATGATAATTTGAACATCGATTAAAATAACTTCATTTTATAACTTGGAATACCTATTATTTTCTAAAGCATAACCATAATATTGCAATCCAACATTTGTTTGTCTACTGACGTCATCAAAGTACAGGTCGCGCCATCCTTTTTCTGGTTTCAACACCACCAATGGAAAAGTTATTGATTTTTAATATAATTATGGTTATGTTTTAGAAAATATTAAGTATTCCAATTCATAATATGAAGTTATTTTAATCGATGTTCAAATTTTCATCCTTGGGAGCACATTAATTGTGAAGGAAATGGGTACAAACTTTTTTCCATTGGAAGTATAGGAAGCAAAATTACTTGACGTCCACCTTAATAATATGGGATAATGGCGATGGAATGGATTGCAATCCTATGTCCTGACCTTTGACCCCATTTCATCCATTTTCAATAGGCTTCGTACCCAGGTGGTTCCCTTACCTCATACTGAAATTTCATCGAAATCGAACCATATGTACGCAAGTTATGACGCATATGGGCAATGGAATGCATCCCGCTCTTATGTTCTGACCTTTGACCCCACTTGCCCCATTTTGAATAAGATTTGTCCTCAGGCGGTCCTCTACCACATAGTAACATTTCATTGAAATCGGAATATATTTACGCACGTTATGACGCATAAGTGCAATGGAATGGATCCCGCTCCTACGTCGTGACCTTTGACCCATTTGTCCTATTTTCAATAGCGTTCGTTCCCAGGTAGTCCCCTACCACTTACTAAAATTTAATCGAAATCGAGCCATTGTTACGCCAGTTATCGTGCGGACAGACGGACGGACAAAGCTGGAGCATATACGCTTCTTCAACCTACGGTTGGAAAGCGTTAAAAAGGACTGACACAAAATTTAAAAATGTATATAATTCTGTGTGTGTGCACACCTCCAAATGAGGGGGTGTTTAAATTTTTTATGAGGGGAGGTGTCTGAGAAAATTTAAAAGTGTGTTGGAAGGGTGTTGGGGAAATGGCGTGAATGAATCCCTGCCGGTAGCACCACTTCATGTCTTAAAGAAGATCATATCAGACTAAATTCCTGTATCAAACATATTAATATACATATTAAGAAAAGAAATGTGATGCTATCCAACGTTTTAAACAATAAGCAAAAGAAAATGTGCTGTATTTGCACTTAAAATTTTTACTGAATTGTGTGCCCATTGAAGGATTTTCAGAGGGACCCACGATACCCAGGAGCTGGGAGGGATGCCACGATACTAGAGAGTCTTAAAATAACGATTTTTTCAATTTGTAATTTCTTAAAGGCAAAGAATGAGGAGTATAAACCGAAAAGAACAAGACTTTATAGGGGGAAATTCGGGTCTATATGTTAGGCGTATGCAAAAGTTTCCGCCGCCCTCGCTAGCGGGCGCTGTAGGTGTCTAACCGGCCGGCGACTCGTGCTGTCTGTTCGCGCATCAAGCCAAGCATGGCGGTCGATAAACTTCTTTTGCAGCACTGTTTGTTATTCATGTTTAATTTAGGGAAAAGTGCGAGTGAAGCATACGGTTCAATATGTCGGGCGTATAGCGAAACGGTTATGGGTGGGCGGACTTGTCGAGAATGGTTCGCCAGGTTTAAGAAAGGTGGTCTAAGCTTAGAAGACAAGCCACGTGCAGGTAGACCACAGGAACTCGCAGACGAGAAGCGGTAATCGCTGTTGCAAGAGGATGCAACATAATCGACCACGTAACTGGCGAAACGTTTCAAAGTGGCTCAATCGACGGTGGTACGGCTTCTACAGAAATTGGGGAAAATCCAGAAGATTGGTAAGTGGCTCCGCATACTTTAACGGAGCGTAATATTGGTCAACGATTGAGCATCTGCATGACGATGCGGAAGAGGTTTCAAGGGAAGACTTTCTTGTGGAAGGTTGTCACCGGGGATGAAAAATGGGTCTGTTGTGACAACCCCGTACGCAAGCGATCCTATGTCAACCCAAACCAACCATCAACATCCACTGAAAAACAGGATATCCACGGGGAAAAGGTGCTGTTGTGCGTGTGGTGGGATATGCATTTAGTGCTGTACTTCGAACTGTTGAAACCGGGCGAAACAATCACTGCACAACGATCTAGCGAACACTTGATGAAACTGAACGCCGCAATCGAGCAAAAACACCCATGGACAGATAAAGCACACCGCTCAGTCATCCTGTTACACGATAATGCCAGACTACATGTCGGTGCCATCACGAAATCAACCCTTGAACAGTTACACTCGAAGGTTATACCGCACTTGGCTTAGTCCCCGGATATTGCACCCTCAGACTTTCATCTGTTTTCTTCTATGCAACATTCCCTAGCACAACAGCGGTTCACCACAATTACAGAGGTGGAAAATTCCGTCACTGCGTTCTTCAGCTCAAAACCCGAGTTCATCTGTCAGAGGGTCATACATTGTTGCCTTAAAAATGGCAAAAGGTCATTGATGCTAACGGCCAATATTTCGTTGAATAAATGGGTATACTGGTTACCTGATTGTTCCTGTCTCCTTTCTACTTAAAACAACGGAAACATTTGCATACCCAAAATATATACCGCTGTGTTTATACGAGGGTGGATCGAAAAGTAACCCACACTATTTTTTATGCTTTCCAACCGTAGGTTGAAGAAGCGTATTAAAGATATAGTCACGTTCGTTTCGAGCTCTATGTTTGTGCTCGGTTTTGGAAGTGTATAGTGCGTGTTGTTCCTATTTTTGTGTGTGTGTGTGTGTTCCCCTTGAAGAAGAAGGTCTGTACTTTCTTTAAGTTCGCCTCCCAAGTAGGTGTGCAGCATATTTTGTTTGCATTGAGCGTTTTATTATTTTCGATTGAGCTGATAGATCCTTACGTTAGCCCTCGCCATTAACAATGGCGGGCACTGATAAGGGTGAAGTCCACGCCCACATCAGTGATGCTCATTCAACCTCCTCCTCACTCTCAGAAGACTAATCAGCATTTATGCACGTTAGAGACATCATTCGCATACAAGATGTGGTGCGCGACTCCTCTGCAAAGGCTCAAGCTGGTATCCCTGTCCAGAAGAGTGACGTCACCTTGACGCACGTCCCTGGTTCATATGACGAAGCCATGGATGATACCGATAGCACGGTTGCGTTGCCTTCCAGTGGCTCAAGTCAGTTTACCAAGCCGCTACTAGCAATCAGCACTGTGTCGCGGCCCTCCCCTGCCAACTCTGTTTCTCTCACTTATTCCAAAGTGACCTCCGGAGAGAGAGTTCTTTTCAAGTTTATTGCCCCGGTTTTTCCTGACTCTTACGTCAGTGTTGAGGGCAGTTCTACCACCATCGATATTCCAGAGGACTCACCAGCCGGGAAACAATATTTCTGCACAATAGTTTTCGGTGTCTGTTTGAAATCAGAGAGCTCCGAACTGCGTGGCATCTTGCATGCGACTGGTTGCGTTGTTGTTTCCCACACGATATTTCACGGCGGCGGCCTTGACGTGTATCAGGACCGCAGATATCGTCGATTGCCGGGGTGTCCAATTACTTGTTGGTAGATTGTGTATCATGTCTTTTAACTGTTCGACTTGAAAAGCTCTTTGTGTCTAACACGTTGTTAATTTTCGCAACAAACCTTTTAGCCGCTGGTGGAAGTAAGTAGCTGTTTCTACTTCTGGATATTTTATCGATTACGGAAATCCAGTTGATTCTCTCCTAACCGATTCCATGGTCTATGGATAACTTTGGTAAATTTTATTTGCGTCGGAAAGGATTCAGAAGACGTGGTCATTTTTCTCTGAAGGTAAACAAACTTTGCCGTTGACTTGGTTTTCTTCTACAACAATATTGAAGTACAGGGGTTTTCCAAAACAATGGAAACACCTCGCTGAAAACAGTGACTTTGGTAGGTGCTGCTTTTTGAGTAAAACGAACATGTAGCTACAATTTCTTTTGTAAAAAAGTGTTGCTTATAGTCTCAAGGGTCTGTGTAATTGCATTGTAAATCGGTGTTTGCATAATTTTTGTTCCAGGTGAAAGTACAATGAGTGACCTGTCGGAGTTCCAAAGAGGGCAGATTGTAGGAACCCGTCTGGTTGGTGCGTCGGTAATCATAGTCGCACAGATATTGGGGGTATCGAGAGGTACCGTGTCGAAAGTCATGACAGCATACAATGTTCACGGCACAACATCGTCTGCGATACACAACTGTGGAAGGAAAGCCAAACTCACTGCGAGAGACATGACGACATTAAAGAGGATTGTGACCGCATAGAGGAAGACCACGGCGACGAAAGTGACTGCTGAGCTTAATGCACATCTCCAAAACTCAGTATCGACCCACACCTTGCAAAGGGGATTGCATAAGCACACTATTTACAGCATAGCTGCGATTGCAAAACCCCTGGTGTCACAGGTGAATATGAAACGGAGACGACAGTTGTGCCAGAAACATAAAACGTGGACTGCGGATCACTGGAAACATGTCTTGTTTTCCGATGAATAAAGTTTCTCACTATTCCCCACCGCAGGACAGGTTTACGTGTGGAGAACCTCAGCAGAAGCCTACAACTCAGACTGTCTTCTTCGTACAGTGAAGCATGGGGTCGGTTCTGTAATGGTTTGGGCCATGATCTCGTGGTTTGCAGCAGGTCCCATTATCACCTTACACGGACGAATCACTAGCGGTGACAATGTCACTCTTTTGGCCGACCATGTGCATTCACTGGCGCAGACATCGTTTCCGTCAGGGGATTGCAACTTTCAAGATGATAACTCCCCGATTCACAGAAGTCGAATTGTTCAATCATGGTTTGGGGAGCATGAGGATGAAGTTGCACACCTTCCATGGCCTGCACAATCACCGGACTTAAACATGATTGAGCCCCTGTGGTCTGCGCTGAAAAACAGAGTGCAATCCCGTTATCCTCCTCCGGCGTCTCTCAAGGAATTGGAGTAGTTTCTGCAGAAAGAATGGTACAACATACCACTTACCACCATTCGGAACTTGTATGCATCCATTCCAAGGCGGATTCAAGCAGTTTTAAATGCCAAGGGTGTTCCCACACCATATTAGGTGCGTAACACCTATTGTTTCAAGGTATTTCCATTATTTTGGACAATCCCTGTATATACACCGATCAGTCAAAACATTAAAACCACCTGCCCAATATGACGTAGGACCTCCTCTCGCCTCCAAAACAGCTCTCACCCGATGATGCATAAATTCAATGAGATGTGGGTAAGTGTCTCATCATATTTGGTACCATGCCTGCCACAGAAGATTCCTCAGTTTACGTAAATTACGTGGATGGGATGATGTGGCTCATACCCGTTTCGCCAACAAATGCTCGATAGGATTCACATCCGGCGAATTTGGGGCCCAAGGCGATAAATGGAATTCATCTTCATGTTCCTGGAACCATTCCTGTACCTTTTTCGCAGTGTGGCATGGAGCATTGTCTTGTTGAAGGACGCTATCTCCGCTAGAGAATACAGTCACTGTAAAAGGGTGTACTTGGTCAACCACGATGTTCAGGTACGTGATAGCTGTCAGAGTTCGCTCTACAAGGATAATGGGTCAAAGTGTTCCCCAAGAAAATATTACACCTGGATGCAGTGTGGGGCGCCTGAATCCGTCCCACACTGCATCCAAGTGAGAAGGCTTCCTTGGGTCAACATGGTGTAACAAAAAACGGAATTCGTCCGGCCATGAGACCTTCTTTCAGTCTTTTATGGTCCAGTGTGGATGATTGCGTGTCCAGTGCAAACGTTGATGACGGTGAACAGCTGTCAGCATTGGCACACGAATGGATCTGCGGCTGCGGAGACCCATATCCAAGAGCGTACGATGAACTTTTCGGACACATTGGCCCTTCACCACAATTGAAATTATGGGTAATGGCAGCCACAGTAGCCCTCCTGGTGCAGCGATTAACATTAGATAGCCTGCGCTGACTTCTGGCATCAGTGGTGTGATTTGCCCATGCTTTGTTGACTTCTCGAAGTCTCACCTGTCTCAGACAAGCTTTGAAAGATACTAACTACTGCTGGATAGCATGAGCAGCCTATCAGGGTCGCTGGTGGTGCTCTTATATGTACTCAATGGAAGTCTTGCCATAACGTGCGCGCGCGGTCTGGCCTTTGTCGAAACCAGATACACCCTTTGCTGTTCCCATGTCGCAACTATATCATCATCATCATCATTGTCAACCATTATCAATCCACTGCTGGACGAAGGTCTCCCCAAGTTTCCTCCACAACGGTCTGTCTTGTGCCAGTCTCCTCCATGTCACCCCTGCATACTTTCGAATTTCATCCACCCATCTCCCATGTGGTCTTCTTCTGAGTCTTTTCCTGTCCCTTGGAATCCAATCTAAAATTTCGGCTGTCCATCGATGATCTGTCCTTCTGGCAGTATGTCCAGCCCATTGCCATTTCAGGGATTTAACTCTGATCATGATGTCTTCCACTCTTGTCATTTTTCGGATCCACGAGTTCCTCTTCTTATCTCTCCTGGTTACACCAAGTATGCACCTCTCCATACTGCTTTGAGTTGTCTGCAGCCTTTGTATGTCTCTTTTAGTTAAGGTCCACGTCTCTGCACCATACGTAAGCACTGGAAGGATGCATTGATCAAACACTTTTCTTTTAAGACATAATGGCATATTGCTCTTGAAAATTATGCTGTTTCTTCCAAAAGCTCTCCAGGCAAGTTTTGTACGCCGATTAATTTCTTCATCAATGTGACCCTCACTTGATATCTGCTGTCCAAGATAAACGTACGTGTCTGTTATCTCCAGCTTTTCTCCATCAATCGATAAATCTTCATTTCTTGTAAAAGCATTGAACATCACTTTTGTCTTCTGAAAGTTCATTTTTAATCCCACTTCTTTACTCTTGTCAGCAAGTTCCTGGATCATACTCTGCAGCTCTGATGGGCTAGTTGCAAAAATGACTACGTCATCAGCAAAACGAAGGTGGGTTAGATAATCTCCATTAATCTTTATCCCCTTGTTCTCCCAGCTCAGTGACTGAAAAACACCTTCCAATGTGCCATTAAAGAGCTTCGGAGATATGGTGTCACCTTGTCTCACTCCCTTTCCAATTTTTATGTGTGTTGTATTTTCAAACAGCCTAATCTTTGCACTTGCATTTTCATAGATGTTATTAATAATATTAATGTATGCATCTTCAATACCGCAGGTTTTCAGAGCCATTGTAACTGCTGATGGTTTCACCGAATCAAAGGCTTTTTCATAATCGATAAAAGCCATGCACAATGGAAGTTCATATTCCCTCGCTCTTTCAATTAGTTCTCTCAGCACATGGATATGATCTATTGTGCTGTAGCCACTCCTGAATCCAGCTTGTTCTCTCGGTTGAGCCATGTCCAGTGTTACCTTCGAGCGGTGTGAAAGAACTTTAGTGAAGATTTTATAAACTACTGATAGGAGGCTGATAGGTCTGTAGTTTCCGAGATCCTCAATGTCACCTTTCTTATGTAGCAGGATCATTGTAGCGGTGTTCCAATCCTCAGGAATCTTTCCTTCATTAAGGCATCGAGTGAAAATTTGGGCGAGTACTGTTTCGATTTCTCCACTTGCTTCTTGTATGATGTCTATAGTAATTCCATCTTCTCCTGGAGCTTTTCCCCGCTTCATGTTCTTGATTGCATGTGCAACTTCTGCTGGAAGGACTGGAGGAACTCTGGTACTGGTATCTTTCATGATGTCTGGAGTGCATGTATCATCCCTTTCATATAATTTGGAGTAGAAATCTTTCACTCTTGTCAAAATTTCGCCTCTATTTCTTGTTACAGAACCATCTTCTTTTCTCAGTGCCATAATCTGTTTTCTTCCCTTACTGAGATGTCCCTTTGCTATCTTTAGGCTTTGGTTGTTTTCAATTGCTTTCCTCACTAGTTCACAGTTGAATTTTCTTATGTCTTTAGTGATACTTTTTCGTACTGTCTTGCATAGCTCTATATATTCCACTTTGGAAGTCACATCTTCTTTAGTTGTCCTCATCTCTCTTCTTTTTTGCATCAACATTTTGGTTTTTCCTGATAATTTGTTTACATGCGACTTGTTCTTAGACCCAGCTATATATATATATATATATACCCCTGTAAATGAATGGATCCACTGCGTTGTAAAGATCCACACGGTATAGCTGCAAACGGTATAAAAACAAGCCTGCAGCTCACGGCGATCATATCGCACTGTATGGTTGAGCGAAAATGTTGCTGCGGGAAGGAACTAACTTTGAGAAAGGAAAAATAATTGGGTGTTATATTAGTGGGTTGTTCATAAAAGAAACCGAGTGGCGTTGAAACATGCTCAAGTCAACTGTTTTGGATGCACTGAATAAGTGGAAGACACATGGCTTTTCTGAAGTAGCAAAATGTACCGGCAGACCAAAGAAAATCAGTGATAGAGGACGACGAAGCCTCAGGAAAGTCGTTACAGTTAATCGATGGAGTACTGCAGAAAACCTTAGGGTACAGCTGAGTAAAAATGCCGGAACCTCGGTATGTACACGTACCATTCGCAGATAACTTCATTCCGTGGGTTACCATGGTCGTGCGGCTGCTCATAAGCCTTTCATCTCCACTCGCAATGCTACTCCTCCTTTAGCATGGGGTAAAGAACATTTATCGTGGACCGTAGATCAATGCAAACGGGTCCTATGGACTGATGAATCCAGATACACGATCCATCTGTCTGATGGCCGTGTGTAGGTATGGCGGAAGTCGGGGGAACGCTATTTACCACAGTGTACTGTTCCTACGGTCAAGTTTGGAGCTGGCAGTGTACTCGTGTGGGGGTATTTTTCGTGGCACGGTCCCGGCCCATTGGTTATCGTGAAAAAACCTGTTAACCAGCTCGTCTACCTCGATATTCTGGACAATTATGCCCTACCAACTCTGTGGCGCTACTATGGAACCGAGCCTTGTTGGTACCAGCAAGATAATGCACCGAGCCATAAATCAAGGACTGTTTCGGCGTGGTTTCACGATACTTCTGTATCGTGTGTGGACTAACCCCACAGATCTTTGATCTTAATCCCATAGAGCACCTATGAGATGAATTAGAGCGCCGCATAAGAAGTTTGGAACTAAGGCCTACTGCCGCCCCGGTGGCGCAGTGGTCTAAGGCGTTGGCCTCTGATCATTCGTCCGAATGGGGTCCGGGTTCGAATCCCGGTGAGGCATGGATGTTGTGTTTGTCTTACGGCACTGGCTCTCTCCCTTCCCTGGAACCAGTGACCCTAAATTAGGGACGGGCGACTGCTTATAGCCCATTGAGTTGCTCACGGTGGTCGTTAAACCTCCAATCAAAAAAAAAAAAAAAAAAAAAAAAAAGGCCTACTACTAAGCAACAGTTAGCGGCAGCATTATGTACTGAATGGAAGCGCATATCTATCGCTGTGTTCCAAAACATTGTCGAAAGCATGTCTCGAAAGGTCAGTGCACGCATTAAGGCTAAATGTGGACCGACACCGTACTAACGCATGTCAAGAAATGCTATGTTGTGTTTCTCTTCTAGGTGCCCGGTGACTTTTGACAATTTTTTTTTTATGATTGAAGTTTTAACGACCAGCGTGAGCGACTCAATGAGCTATAAGCAGTCGCCCGTCCCTAATTTAGGGTCACTGGTTCGAGGAAGGGAGGGAGCCAGTGCCGTAAGACAAACACAACATCCATGCTTCACCGGGATTCGAACCCGGACCCCGTTCGGACGAATGATCAGAGGTCATCACTTAGACCACTGCGTCACCGGGGCGGCGCTTTTGTCAATATATATATATATATATATATATATATATATATATATATTATTTGCGACCTTGGTACGTGACGCTGATTGGCTGCATGCTTCCTTATTTGCATAACGCAGAGGTGGTTTTAATGTTTTTGCCGATCGGTGTATATATACTTTTTTTCTTGAGTTTGCACTATTGAAGTATAAATACACTCACGGACAATGAAATTAGCGCACCTAGAAGAAAACATGCTACAACTGCGAAACTTCCAAATCGCTAGAGTGCGCCCTGGTATGCAAATGATCCACGTTTGGTGCTAGTGTGCATGACAGCACACCCTGTGGCGGCGCTGCAAGCACGAACCGGCAGTCTTAAAAACGGGCGTGTGGTTGAATGTCCCATGAAAGCGAAAAGCGCCAGTCGACTCAAGCAAGTGTACAGACTGACAAGAATGCCGGGTAGACGCCAGAGACGTCGATTTACGCAACTTACGGACTTTGAGAGAAACTGGATTATCAAGCTGAAAACCGCAGCATGGTCGGCGCTCCATACAGCCCGCCACGTGGATCGTTCTGACCATACTGTCCAACTGTGTTGGATGCAGTGGATACGTGACGCCACTGCCACAAGGCGGACCGCTCCGGACGGAACAGGAGGACCACCGGAAGGAGGGATCGTGCGCCTGGCATGAACGGATCCCACGGGAACCCGGTCCACTATACAGGCAGATGTAGCCGCTCCTGTGAGCCCACATTTCCCGAAGTCTCGCGTAAGCGAATCTGCGATCCCAGCGCCCCTTAGGTATGCTGTCATTAACACCGAAACATCGTCGGCTCGTGTGCAGTGATGCCAGGCCAGAGTAACGTGGAACGCCGCAGACTGGTGACTTGTGGCGTTTAGCGATGAGTGCCGCTTCGTTATGGGGACAGATGATCATCGTGTTCCGGTGTGGAGTTCCCGGGTCAACGGCACAATCTCAACCTCGCTATCGAATGCCACACCTCCCGCACTGCAAGCATTATGGTCTGGGGAGCCATTTCCTACGATAGCCGATCAGTTCTAGTAGTGGTACGCGGACCATAGATGGGCTAGCGGTATGTCGATGAGATCCTACGGCTCCTTGTGCTCCCATTCCTGGCCGGGATTCCAGGTGCGCTATACTAGCGAGATAATGCCCGCCTGCACACGGCTCGGCCTGCCCAAAACTCCCTGCGTCATGTCGAGACAATTCTATGGCCTGCCCACTCTTCGGACATGTCCCCCGACGCCCTATTGGAGATGACCAGACTGCGTGCCACAGATCCCTCTGCAATTGTCCTGCAGTTCTGTTTTTGTCGTCATGTGTATCATTCATCTGTATCATTACGTCCATAAAATTTCAGTTCAATCCGATGCTTCCTTTTTGCTGCGCAAATTTTATTTTCCATGAGTGTGTATACGTTTTTTACTTGAGTTAGGATAAATAGTTTTTCGGGCCACCACCAGGAGTTTTTCCGTTATCGTTAATGATGGTCATGTTTTGCATTATTTTTCTGTTGCATCTAAAACTTTAAGACATGTAGATGCCCCGTCTTTCACACACTTTCATACTATAACCATATATAATTTCACCAATGCATTTATTGGTTGCCATCGCGGTGGAGGTGTGATCTAAATTCTGGCTTCTAACCGTTTGTCCATGTAAGCTTGGACTCATATCCCGGATAAGGCATGGTGGTGTGTTTGCCTTATACGGACCTGGCTGTCTTCCAATTCCCTGAAAACAGTGGCCCCAAATGAGGGACACGCGACTGCTTATATCACTTGAAGTTTCTCACAGTAGTCGTTAGACCCCGAAATAAAACAAAATATATACACTGCTGGCCACCCAAAATGCAACACCAAGAAGGACACGAGATAGCAAAGCCAGATTTACTGGACACATAACAACAGATACAAAGATGAAACGATTGAGCTTACAGCCCCGAGCGACTTGAGGAACACGAAAGCATCAAGAGTTCGTGTGGCCCCCAAGGCTGTCAATAACGGCCGCTATACGCCGCGGCATCAAACGAAAGCGGCTTTGGATGTGGGCTTCGTGTATGTCGGTCCAGGCTGCTTCCACACGTTGCCACAGCTCATCAGGGGTAGCCGCGGGTGGTGCCTGCCGGGCCACTCAGTTGCTGATCAGCTGCCACGGCAGCAGTGACACCTGGTGGGCCGTGAAGAATTGTTGCACGATGCGTGCCACGTGCGGGCGCGCATTGTCCTGTTGAAACGTGGCCGCTGGCAGGTTCTGCAAGTAAAGGAGGACTACAGGCTCCAAAACGTCGGAGATGTAGCGGTGGCTGCTTGTGAACCGGCGATGCGCACCAGAGGAGTGCGGGTGTCATATCCAATTGCGTCCCAAACCATAACGACAGGCGACGGACCGGTATGGTGATGCATAATGCAGACGTCATACAGTCTCTCGCCTCAGTGCCGCCATATGCGGATCCGACCATCGTGATGTTGCAGGCAGAAGCGGGATTCGTCGGAGAAGACAGTCATGCCACTCCGTAGTCCAGGTGCAGCGTTCAACGGCCCACTGCCGCCGCACTCGCCGGTGGTATAACTTCAATGGTATTCGGAGCAATCGGCACCGTGCGACAAGTCGCCGCTCCTGCAGACGACATTGAACGTTACGTGCTGACGCAGATTGTTGCGCAACACACTCTAATTCCTGCGCTAACGTTCGTGATGTGGCGGTGCGAGCCGTCAATGACCGCCGCACAACATGCCGGTCCTCTCGTTTGGTGGTGTGCCGCGGCTGCGGCAATCGCTCACGTCGATCCGTCCGTTTCTCCTGCACCCACCGAATCCATACTCGCCTCACTGTGGCTGGATGCCGTCCCACACGGGCGCCGATGTCTCGGTACGATAAACCTCTGTCACGATAAGACACTATTCGTCCTCTGTCGAATTCCGAAACGTGCTGGAACGACTGCCGTATTCTGCGACGAGGCATCAGGAAGTTTCCCACGCACAGTTCTGGCAGCACAACACACTTCCACTAATTACACCCCTCCTTCTGTGCACCCTTGTTATAGTGCATCTCGGTGGCGTGCCGGGCACGCATGATTTGCATATGCCCTGCAATGCGTATCGTTTGCATGTCCTCTGGCGGGCGCCGCATTTTACGAATTTCAGGCCAATCGGATGCTTCCTTCTTGGTGTTTCATTTTGGGTGGCCAGCAGTGTATATTGTTTTCCTATTATGTAGTGTGTGTCACAGTTTGAAGTGCTTCACTTGGGTTTTAATATTCGCGTTCGTTGCTTCGCATTTTTATGTTTTAGCGTCGATATTTGTTTCTGCATAAACTTTTGCGAATGATCCGAGAGACAAAACGAAATAGAGACTGCCTAAGCAAAAGGAAGTAATAAACAATAAGAGACCATATCGAAGTTGAATTTGCCATAAGACTTACGTACACAATGTGAACAAAGTGATTGGGCAGCCGCACCTAGGCACAATGGTGTGCTCCCATAGGAGGCACGTGGTCGATATGGTACAAAAAACGGCAACGGGAGTACGCTCAGTTCAATTGCTGATAAAATGTCTAGCAGAAGAGCGAGTTTGAAAAGGGTATTATAATAAGCTACTCAGTTGGCGGTATGATCATAAGAAGCATTGCTGATGTCAGAAAGCACGCCCCGGTGGGGCCGTGGTCTAAGCGATGGCTTCTGATCATTAGTCCGCAAGGGTCCGGGTTCGAGTCACGGTGAGGCATGGATGTTGTGTTTGTCTTACGGCACTGGCTCTCCCCTTCCCTGGAGCCAGTGGCCCTAAACCTCCAATCAAAAAAATGTCAGAAAGGTCGCTAAATCGACTGTGGCCTTTCTCATAAATAAGTGGAAGAAGACGGGACGTTGCAGCAATTCACCTCTCCCTGCGGGACCCACGAAAGTACAACCCAGGGACCAGAGGATCTGCCGAGAGAGATCCGGAAAATCAGGTCCCGACCAATGGTCGCCATGGCACGTGAGTTCCAGATGACCATAGGTGTTATGGTCTCCACCAAGACACTTCGAAGAGAGGCCTATGCGCTCGGATATCATGGACGAGCAGCAGACCATAAACCTCTGATCACAAAGACCGTTAAACCCACGCAGCTACGATAGTGTCAACAGCGCACAAACTGGACATTGGAGCAATGGAGTCAGGTGTTGTGGAGCGACGAATCCCGCTTTATATTATTCCTATCGGATGGACGCGCCTGGGTTCGGCGCGTCCATCCGATAGGAATAACCCGGCGAACATCTGCTCTCGGATTGTACAGTACCTACTGTGAAGCACGAATGCGGTGGAGTTATGGTATGGGGCTGTTTCATCTGGGACGCTGTGGGTCCACTGGTAATTATTCATAACAAAATGAACTCTGTGCTATATGGAGATATCCTGGAAAACTCAATGTTCCCAACGTTATAGTAGTTCTACGAACATAACGATTGTTTCTTCCAGCACGACAATGCCACTTGTCTTGTTCCCAAGGATACAATAATGGAGTGATATGAGGAAAATCAAGTCTCGCGGATGGACTGGCCTACTCAGAGCCTGAACTTCAGTCTCATTGAACACCAATGGGATGAACTTGACGAAGGGTGAGGTCTACACCAGCACGACCTTCTTCACTGACATATTTGGCCTATATACTCTAGGCGGAATAGAGGAACATCACGCTCTCCATACTCCATAGACTTGGGGACAGTTTACCTCGACGGGTGGCTTCTGTAATCTCTGCAAATGAAGAACATATCCGCTACTGATGTAATACAATACTGTTTTTATAGTTACAACATCCAAAAACACTTTTGTCCAAGTAATATACGTGTTGTTCGTAAGTTACTCAAATATCTCACAAAAACTCTGCAAAACAAAAAATGAATAAAAATGTACGGCTGAAGCTTCTCAAATAAAAAGCAAGTCGTATTTGTACTCTGCTGACTGCGACATGTCAGTTGTCTTTCAAATTGAGTAACGACTATGCCGCTGCTGGTTTTATTTTGTACGAAAACATTCAGTGCTGAGGAAATATGTTTTAAACGAGAAGTTACAGTGACATTTACCCAAAAAAGAAGTCTTAATTGTTGAATGTTTTTTTCTTCTTGATGCCAGCTAAATGAACTACACTGGCGGAAAGTAAAAAAAGAACACGAAGAAGGAATTAGCAGACGATCATGAAATTTACATATGTTAATGGGATTGAGTTTACGTAGGTGTGATGTTAATTTCGGGACAAACCGGTGAGCGCTTACGCCATAGCACGGCATAATATGCAAATTATCGTCGGTGGTATTTAAGGAGTACGGCGAAATGAATGCAATCAGTCGTCGGCTTACGGACACGTGCGAAGACCTGAAGAAGCTGCAATGCCTGGACATGAAGACGATTTCAGCAGTTATCGGACTTTGAGCGAGGTCGTTTAGTCTGACTCCGCGAGGCCAGGTGGTCGTATCGTCGTATTGCGGAGCGAATTGGACGGGAAGTATCGGAGGTGGTACGATGGTGGCGTAGATGGTCCGAGGAACATCCCCACACGAGAAGACGTGGAACCGGGAGTCACAGACGGACTGATGAGCGGACCGATCGACGCATAAGAAGAGCGGCGTTGTCAAGCAGAACATCCACTGCGACGCAAATCCGAGCTGCCGTTGCACCTGAGGTGACTGTGCGAACAATACGCAACCGTCTACTGGATGCAGGACTACGTGCACGTGTGCCTCTGGCATGTGTACCTCTGACTCCAGCCAGCCGTCAGCAACGGCTGCAGTGGTGTCGCCAACGTCTGCACTGGAGAACGCAATGGCGATCTGCCGTGTTCAGCGATGAAAGCAGATTTTGCTTGGGACCCTCCGATGGCCGTATGCGTGTTCGCAGACGCACGGGGGAGCGTCTCCACCCTTCTTGCATCCGCCAGCGACACACAGGGCCTACACCTGGTCTCCTGGTGTGGGGAGCGATCAGCTATCGCTCCCATACACAACTAGTGTTTGTACCGGGTACGTTAAACAGCACCTCCTACATCAAAAACATCATTCAGCCCGTTGTTGTGCCATTTGTAAGGTCGGTCCATCGTGGTGATTTTCCAGCAAGATAACGCACGCCCACGCACGGAGCGGGCAACGCAACATGCACTTCAGGGTGTGAGACAACTTCCATGGCCTGCACATTCACCGGATTTTTCCCCCATTGAGCACGTGTGGGATTTTATGGGACGACTTATCCGGTCTCCACGGACAACCACGACCATCCCCGATTTACGCGTCCAGGTTGAGGATGCTTGGAACTCAATACCCCAAGCTTACATCCAACATCTGTACGAAAGACTCCATGCCAGAATTGCACAGTGTGACGCAGTTCATGGCGGTTCAACCTCGTACTAACCATGTTACACGGAAATGTTATTTTTCAGTTTACCAGCAAATGCAGCTGTATTTTGCCATAATGTTTTGATCACGTTATCCTCTGTATTCCGTTATTATGCTGTATAAATTTCGTTGGCATCAGACGTCTCCTTCTTGGTGTTATTTTTTCACTTTCCGCCAGTGTACTTCAGAATCGAAAGCGTGATTACCTTAAATATGTCTGAGTTAGATATGAATTATCCAAAGGAAATAAGACAGATCAGATCATATGTAGAGGATTTTAGGAAGGCAGTGTCTGACCCCAGATCTTAAACAACCCTTAGAAATAGGAAGCTAGGAGATTTGGGTTAGAGAGCCCGATAGGAAAATGACACGGAAGAGAGGTAGAAAAAGGGAGAAAGACGCCCTAATTTATCACCGGTGGGGCGGTACCCAGGGTCCGACGGCTTAACGTGCCCATCAGACGCACGGCGAATATTTAGTGGTTCGAGCGTTCGTACCTGCCTGGGATCGAACCTGAGGTCTCTTCTTGGCAGTAACGAACGTTTACTACTACTAGGCCATTCGCGGCCTAGGAAATAAGACAACAGAACAATCAGCTATATATACATCTTTATTTTCGATTCTCCACAAATGTTTCTACACTTAACTTACAGGATGGTTTCATGAAATATGCTGAATAATATATCTTTCAATTACATAGTAAATATATGGCATATAACATTTTTCACAATATTCTTAATAATTTACTTTATTCTGGATTTGTTATAGGAAAGTTTTCATTCTTGGCAATGAACTTAAAATGATATGCATATTGTTTGGGTAACAACTGACGTTAGACTTTAAGCACCAGCTGTCAACTCATCATTTAAAGGCATACATCACAATAGTATAATTGCCTATCTAAAAGCACTACAGATCACAGTAATTCCTATTTCATCATTTCAAAAATAGTTAAGATTCGTAACGGTCAACGAGAAAGATTTTATCAGCCTTTCTTTCTTCCTTTCTCACGTTATAGTTTTAGGTTGGAAACATGCACAGGGCGATGGGAAAACTTACGTCAAGCGGTGGTCAGTAATCAGATGAATGTTATTGCTTTATTTTTGTCAATTTTCAGATTTTCTTCCCAAAATCATTCCAAATATTGTTCTGCATTAAATCCGAGGCAATTCTTAAATGTTCTGCGCCCTGCTCTTTTCTGCATATACTTTGCCGTTTACATATGCTTATACAGCAGCTTGTCCAAAAGTGGAGAATTCCATGTTGTCAATGAACACGTTTTGCTCTAAACCTTTAATTCTTAATGTCAGTAACATTTTGTTTCAGTAACATTACCGGATTAAAAGTATGTTTTGGACAAACTCTCAAAATAGTCAGAGGTTTACAAATAGCTCGTTTTGAGGTACCTATTGAATTTAAGAGTTGTCTGTCAACAGCCATTTTGCTGTGCCTCTCAGTTTCGCAAGAAGGCTGTTAGCTATCCGTCGTGTTATCCCTGATATACCAGTTAATAACTTATATCGATATCACTCTCGAATTTGGCACTTGCTATCTCATCGCTTTGATCGAATTTTGTCTGCTTACCCTCAATATTTTGTTTAGGTTTTAACAGACGAATTTGTCTCTAAAACACTCTGTAACAGATTAGCATCAGATATTTTGCAAACCAAATGAAGATGGACATGAATGTTTTCATCATTGACTAAACTTAGCTCAAAAAAAAACAAAAAAATTGATGTTAAAAAAAAAACTATTGGGGTTTTCATCACTAACGAAACTGAACTTCAGAAAAAGATAGCATGAATGTTTCCATCATTAATTGAATTGAACTAAAGAAAAAGTTCTAAATGTTTTCATCACTGACTGAATTGAAATAAAAAATGATAGCTGTGAATGTTTTCATCACTGACTGAACTGAACTAAAAAGAAGGTAGTTATAAATGTTTTCATCACTGACTGCATTGAACTAAAAGAAAGATAGTTATGAATGTTTTCATCACTGACTGAACTGAACTAAAAAGAAGATAGTTACGAATGTTTTCATCACTGACTGCACTGAACTAAAAGAAAGATAGTTATGAATGTTTTCATCACTGACTGAACTGAACTAAAAAAAGATATTTGTGAATGTTTTCATCACTGACTGAATTGAACTGAAAAAAAGGTAGTATGAATGTTTTCATCACTGACTGAACTAAACTAAAAACAATATAGTTATGAATGTTTTCATCACTGACTGCACTGAACTAAAAAGAGATATTTGTGAATGTTTTCATCACTGACTTAATTGAACTGAAAAAAAAAGATAGTATGAATGTTTTCATCACTGACTGAACTGAACTAAAAATAAAATATTCATAAATGTTTTTTCACTGACTGATTTGAACCATAAAAAAAGATAGTTATGAATGCTTTCATCACTGACTGAACTAAAAAAGAAATAGTCATGAATGTTTCCATCACTAATTGAACTAAACTCAAAAAGATTGTAATAATTGTTTTAATCACTGACTGAACTAAAAAAATATAGGTATGAATATTTTCATCACAGACTGAACTGAACTGAAAAAAAGGGATAATTATGAATGTTTTCATCACTGACTGAACTGAACTCAGAGAAAATATGGAATATGTTTTCAAAGGGATTTTGCCTACACATATATATATATATATATTTGTATTTTTGATATATTTCTGATCTTTGTGAACATTGATCAGAATTGAACGTCGGAACAGTCACGTGTCTAAATGTAAAGAAAGCCGTATATTTTCGGAAAATGTGTTGTACACATAGACGAAAATTAACTTCCCTTTCGTCATTGCCTTTTCACCTCTTTGTTACGTGATCTCAGCAGGTCCTTCCAGCTCCATGTGTTACTGCATTTTTGCTTGTTTTGTTTTGCATCGGGCTTAGCAATCACCATGAGCAACGCAATGGGCTATCAACAGTTTTCCCTACACGTAATACAGAACCACTGATTCCAAGAAAGGAAGAGAGCCAGTGCCGTAAAACAAACCCGTACCCCTTGCCTCATCGAGGATTCGAACCCGGGTTCACTCTGACAAACGGTCCTAAGCCAGCGCTTAGACCACTGGACCATCGAGACGGCCGTCCCAAATTTAAGGCCCCAGGTTTCCAGAGGGAGGAAAGCCAGCGCCGTAGCACAAACGCACTATCCATGTTTCATCCGAGATCGGAACCCAGATCCAACTCTATCTACCCGCTATAAACCCATTCCTTTGACCACTAGACCACAGGGGAAGTACAGTGTATTTGTCACCATACCTGCCAACAACAGCCTATCTGCTGTCAAGAAACAAGGCAATCAAACTCGCACTAGTGTGAAAAGCGTCATAAATTACCAAAGTCAGTAGACGAAAATGTTGTGCTCATCTTGCACTTCTAATAGTAACTTTGTGACGTCACTGTCCAAAAGTCTTCTCGATTGCGCCTTGCTCAGAC
This sequence comes from Macrothele yani, assembly GCA_039090855.1. Taxonomy (NCBI): domain Eukaryota; kingdom Metazoa; phylum Arthropoda; class Arachnida; order Araneae; family Macrothelidae; genus Macrothele; species Macrothele yani. The sequence continues at coordinate 41,732,388 of CM076997.1, read as the reverse complement.
ACTGTCAGAGAATTTGTAATTTATTTGTTAAGTTCAAAATGCTGCAATGATATTTGTGGAAGATTTTAAGAAACAAAATCAAAATTAGTTAAAGCAAAATGAAAAACAGAAGAAATAACACCATTTCCAGCACTTCACGTCATTGCATTACACTGGTGAAAATTTTGAAAAAAAAGATGGCTGCCCTGGTGGCGTGAGCTTCTAACTAATCGTCCCAGTTCGGTCAGGATTCTTGTCTACCGAATAAGGCATGGAGGATGTGTTGTCCTACGGCAATGTCTGTCTCCTCTAGTTCTCTCTCTTTCTCTCTTTAGAGCCACTCACTGTAAATTAAAGACAGACTAATAATTACAGGTTTTTATTCCAATGAAGGCGTTAAATTCCCGAAACGAAAAGAAGCATATGCATAATTAATTGTGTTCAGGCTGAACCGGCTGAAAAGCAAAAATTTCGTTGTGTTTTTTTCTTCTCTGGGATTTATATCAGAGAAGGAGGTTCAATATTGCAAGTGAGCCACCCCGATGACGCAGTGGTCTGAGCGCTGGCTTATGACCATTCGTCCGAGAAAGTGTCCGGGTTCGAATCCCGGTGAGGTATGGATGTTGTGTTTGTCTTACGGCACTGGCTCTCTCCCTTCCCTAGAACCAGTGGCTCTAAATTATGGACGGGCTACTGCTTATAGCCCAATACGTTGCTCACGGTGGTCGTTAAACTTTCAATCAGAATCACATCACACATTGAAAGTAAATTTACCTTCAAATGCACAACTCTTTTTTTACAAATATACACCGCACCGCGGCGCAGTTGTATTCTGAACGCACGCCCAAGTTGGCTGAATTCGAGTTTCGAATGAGGTCTGGGTTCAGGTCTTTCCTTGCGGTATACCTTTTATGAGAGACGTCACTGATGACGTCTTCAATTCTCTGTCCACGAGGTTCAGTCATCAGTGGCGTTACAGATTCTTAGCTTGCAAGGGAAAAGAGTTGGGCAGACTTTATCTTCCATTAACCGTGATAAAACATGCATCAGAGCAGCGGGTCGTGAGAACGTTTAACACAACTCCCTTCCATCGTCATCACTGAATTATAGCTGTAAAGCTTGAAGCATATAATGTTCTCAGTTTCATTAACACTATATTGACAAAAGTCACCGGACACCCCTTCAAAAGCAAAGAACGAATCTGCTGCGTTGTTAAGATGCGCGGTACAGCTGCAAACGGTATAAAAACAAGCCTGCAGCTGACCGCGATCATATCGCACTGTGAGGTTGAGTGAAAATGTCGTGGCGGGAGAGAACTGACTTTGAGAAATGAAAAATTGTTGGATGGTATATTAGTGGGTTGTTCATAAAAGAAATCGAGAGGCGTTTAAACGTGCCCAAGTCAACTGTTTTGGATGTACTGAATAAGTGGAAGACACATGGCGTGCCTGAAGCAGCAAAACGTACCGGCACATCGAAGAAAATCAGTGATAGAGGACGTCGAAGCCCCAGGAGAGTCGTTACAACTAATCGAAGGAGTATTGCACAAAACCTCAGTGTGCAGATGAGTAAAAATGCTACAACCTCGGTATATACACGTTTCATTTGCAGATAACTTCCTTCCTTGGGTTACCGCGATCGTGCGGCTGCAGATAAGCCTTTTATCTCCACTCGGAATGCTACTCATCGTTTAACATGGTGTAAAGAACATTTATCGTGGACGTAGATCAATGAAAACGGGTCCTATGGACTGATGAATCCAGATACACGATCCATCAGTGTGATGGCCGTGTGTGGGTATGGAGGCTGACGAGGGAAGGCTATTTACCACAGACCTGTTCCTATGGTCAAGTTTGGAGCTGGCAGTGTACTCGTGTGGGGGTGTTTTTCGTGGTATCATCTCGGCCCATTGGTTATCGTAGACAAACCTGTTAACCAGCACGTTTATCTGGATATTCTGGACAATTATGCCCTATCAACTCTGTGGCAACACTATGGAACCGAGCTTCGTTGATACCAGCAGGACAATGCACCGAACCATAAAGTAAGGACTGTTACGGCGTGGTTTGACGATATTTCCGTATCGTGTGTGAACTGGCCAGCACAGAGCCCTGATCTTAATCCCATAGAGTACCTATGGGATGAATTAGAGCGCCGCATAAGAAGTTTTTAACCAAGGCCTACTACTAAGCAACAGTTAGCGGCAGCATTATGTACTGAATGGAAGCGCATACCTATTGCTGTGTTCCAAAACCTTGTCGAAAGCATGTCTCGAAGGGTCAGTGCATGCATTAAGGCCAAAGGTGAACCGACACCGTACTAACGCATGTCAAGAAATGCTATGTTGTGTTTCTCTTTCAGGTGTCTGGTGACTTTGGTCAGTATAGTGTATACCGGCAAGCAGGTGTATCTGATACAGTCTTCTCAAGCAGTCAAACGCTTGTTACATTTCTGTCATCTCGTAGGACTATTTTGGTTACTAAAAGAATTGTTTGTGCAAATATGTTCCTGCATATACCATGACGTTTACAACCTCACACACATACTCATTCAGTATTCAACGCATTGATTGGCTTATGAAAGAAAAACAATTTTCTGTTGTTGTTTTTTTTGTTTTGTTTTTTTGTACGGGAAATAACACGATGTTTGAACTTTACAATCATCTTTCGTCAAATTTTGGAGTTTCAACTCTAACCCGTCGTCAGGATTGTCTGAAGAGGAACCCTCTTGAATTAGTCCATATGATGAGTTGAATTGAAACCCGAGAATTTCATTAACGATAATACAAGGTCATCCTAGTAATCCTCGCAAAATAAAAGCAAAAATTAATCTTGAAAAGAAAATCTTAAAAACCTGTCCAGGATTTACAAAGGCCTGTTAATTCAAAGAATAATCTTCTGCGTCAGAATTGTCATCTAATATATAAAGTTCTTTGTTTATTTGTCCACTATGCAAATCTACAGTTTTCAATTTAGGACCACCAAGTTTGGTATGCTATCTCATGGTACTCTAACTTACAACGTAGACGGTTTTGGGATGGGGTCGGAGCCGGGGTTCGAGGGGCCCGAATACAAAATTTTCGAAAAAATTCGATTTTTTTTTTTTTTTGAATTCAAATTTAATACTTTTTGTTGGGATAAGTACAAGAATTGATTTTTTGTGACAAGTGCTTTCCAGTGAAGAACTGCAACACATTTCAGCATCGGAACTGAAGGTAAATAAAAATAAATAAAACGGAAAAGCTAAAAATACTCTGTGCCTAAAGACTCTACAGAGGATAAAATTCAAATTCAATGAAGAAATGAAATACAGTATTAGGTACAATCCATGCCGTAAAAAATTAATCGTTTTCGTTTGATTTGTGCAAAATTTAGAGAGTGAATTATCACCAAGTTCTCCCGAGCAACGCCGGGCAATTCAGCAAGTTAGATTATAATCTCTGAAGCTCACTGTTCTTGAGGCTGCACAACGATTAAAGGAAATAAAAACCTAGAGAAATGATTGCAAAATGGATTAATCGCTATAATTCCAGGTTTCTATAGCACAGTTTCATGTAATAACGAAATTTTTTATGCCGAACAAACTAGCATCTCGGTAACTTTCCACAAATTTGCTTACTTAAAATCTGAAAACAATATGCATTAAGTTGGACGTCAAGTAATTTTGCTTTCTATACTTCCAATGGAAAAACTTCTGTACACATTTTCTTCAAAATTAATGCGTTCCCAAGGATGAAAATTTGAACATCGATTAAAATAGCTTCATTTTATAACTTGGAATACTTAATGTTTTCTAAAACATAACCATAATTATGCAATCCAACATTTGTTTCTCTACTGACGTCATCAAAGTATAGGTCGCGCTATCTTTTTTCTAATTTCAACACCACCAAAGGAAACGTTGATTTTTAATATAATTATGATTACGTTTTAGAAAATATTAAGTATTCCAAGTTATAATACGAAGTTATTTTATCGATGTTCAAATTTTCATCCTTGGGAACACACTAATTGTGAAGGAAATGTGTACAAAAGCTTTTCCATTGGAAATACAGGAAGGAACATTACTTGACGTCCACCTTAAAGGCTGTGGTACAATATATGAATCTTTATATCTTGTGGTTTCTGAATAATAATTCCAACACGTCGCTATAGCAGAGATGCACAGAAACGTGGCAGTTAGGAGTAGACGTATCATTGTTGTTTCCACAGCGACGTCACGAAGCGACCACAGGAATTGCGTGATGAGCATAACTTTTCCTCTGTTGACTTTATCAGCAACCTACCGTTTAGCAAACAGAATGCGTTTTCAAGTGTTCGCCTTATCATCAGCTATATACACACTCAGTAGATGAAATATTAGAGATAAGGCCAGCTGACATAAGCATCCCCGCGCAGTGGAACCGAACGCAGGCGAACAATAGGCTGGCAGCTTTGTTACCCTATAGTGTATCACAATCGACGAACATGGGTGAACGTGGTGATCTGAGCGACTTTGATGATCGACGTATTGTCGGCGCAAGACAGATGGGTCATTTTATCGTCCAAGTGGTAAGATCCATTGGATTTCCAAGGACAAATTTATCGAGTGTGTACCACGAGTACACCATCGACGGGCGTACCAGTTCCCAGAGAGCATGCAGTGGCCGACCACACGCCATTGATGACCGGGGTCAACGTAGACTATCCAGACCTACCTCTTGGCAACGGCAGCGCAAATCACATCCAGGTTAAATGTCGAGGCCCAAGGAGCGTCAGTAAATGAACGGTGCAGCACACGTTGCATACCCTGGACTACGGAAGCTGACGCCCACAGGTGTGCCGCTTTTGATTGCCCATCATCGGACATTACGCTTCACCTGGTGCCGGGAACGTTAAAACCGGACCGCTGCAGAATGGCGCCGCGTCGTGTGGTCAGGTGAATCCTGTTTTCAGCTGCACCGAGCTAAAGGGAGGGTGCGGGTATGGCATCGATAGAATGGGTGTGGCGTCGACAGAATAGGGGTGACGTCGTCAGAATTGGAGTGGCATCGATAGAATGGATGTGGCGATGCTAGTTGGCTCTGTTCAGGGCATAGGTGCCTCAATGATAGTTTGGGAATCCTTCCAATTGGACACAATGGGAGCCTTTGTGTGTCTAGATAGATCCTTAACAGCTGCCCGCTATCAAAAAGTGCTGGATGATCACTTACATGCTTTCATGGCCTTCGCTCATCCTGCAGCAGATGGTCTGTTTCGGCAGGACAATGCACAGCCCCACAGGGCCACAACCACCCAGGCGTGGCTCGAGAAACACACATATGAGTTTGGAACCATTGCGTTGTCCCCAAGGTACCCGGATTTGAGCCCTGTCGAAGCTCTCTGGGATGCCGTGGGACTAAATATCAAATCCATGGATCCAAGACTGACGTCCCGGGCGGAGTTGTGGACAATGCTGCAACAGAAATGGCTGGCATTACTTCCGAAAACCTTTCAGCATCTGATGGAGCAGATGCCTCAGCGTGTACAGGTTGTTATTCGCGCTAGAGTAAGACCAACACGCTATTTGGTTGGAATCTCTAACGTATTGTCCATTGAGTGTACAACATGCATTGTATTAATTTCCGTGGACAGCCATTGTAGAATCTAATTCCTTTTCGAATGCGCCTTGTTTTTGTTACTGTGTATTTTCCATTACACCTTTTCTTCAATAAAAGTAGTTCATAAGTCCTTAAGGAATTGGAATTTGTGGATACAGAAACAGACTGTAAATGCATAAGAAAGCTGAATGGTTTCATTTGAGCTTCTGTAACTCACTATAAGTGATAAGAGAGGAAAGCCAGGTATGGCGCCCAGTAACTGAGGGATCTGAAACGCTGGTCTCTTATCGTTCGTCCGAGATGGGCTCTGGCCCCGGAGGACGCATGCGCACTTCTAATGGCGTTGGCTCTATTCCTTCCTTAGAACCAGTAACCACAAATTAGGGACGGGAAACTACTAATAGCCCATAGTATTGCTCACGGTTTTCCTTAAACTGCGAAATAAGAAAACGAATTAGCTGTATGTGTTTTGTATCACATAGAACTGACACTCAAAACAGTCTTGAGAAGAATATGCGGTGCTAATTCGGAGAAAGTTGCACTTCTGCGGAATTCAGCTGTTCTTAGATTAAGTTTAACACCTTAACCTCAAAAAATTTTTTGTTAAAGGATTAATGTTGCCACTTAGTAAATACGCACCTGAGACTTTTACAAATGTTGATGCCGACCCAGTGGCGCACTGGTCCGAACGCTGGCTTATGACCATTCGTCCGTTATGAGTTTCGGGTTCGAATCCCGAAAAGGCATGGATCTCTGCTTGCCGTGGAACCATTGATTCCGCATTAGGGACGTTGCAACTGATTGTAGCCCATTGAGTTGCTAACGGTAGTCGTTAAACCCCCAACAAATATTGATTTTTAGTAATCTCCCGATCAAACACTGACCTCCATAGGTAGCTCTGTCCATCTGTAGCCCATTATTTTGGTGAATATAGATCCAGTTAGTTATGTTTCCGCGTCGACACACACACACAGAATTTTAAAATTTTTACAAAACCGATCAAGACTAATCATCTGTGAGCATTAAATGTGTTGAATAGCTAGTAACTCTTACCCCATGAATGATACTTTGAGAAGTTGCAAGGAGCCATGTCGCTATTTTTCCTGCTATATCTTATTGACAATTTAAAACAGTTTTTTACTCTTCTGATTGGTTGAAAAGAGAAAGCAGTTACTGTGTAACTTCTGTTTCAAAAAAGTAGTTACGAAATTATTTTGGAACTGAATTCATTAACCGGTTTCGTTACAGACTAATATTCCGCGACGGACGATGTGTCAATCAGCTTCTCGGAAAATGTTCAGTTGAAATGCTTTCGCGAATCCACTTCTCAAGCAAAACGTTCAAAAATTACCTGCTGAACGGGGAAAGAAGCCGACTGTGTGAACGAGAAAAACGAGACCCAGGCGGAGAAAAATCGGCAAAAAAGTCAGTAAAAACATTTCAATAAGCACGCCAACTTTTGGAGTCCATGCAGTGAAAAAACGTAGTTTGTAAAATCTTCCGACAAGATCTATAAAAGTTTTAACAAAAAAAAAAAAATACTGAATCTGAAGATGCGTGGTAAAAATCTTTGTTACGTTGAAGTTTAGAAAGGTGCGCTGTTACCAAATATAAACTGTTCTACTCTGCGCAAGAATTTTGTGATGAAAGGCGGTCATTGCCTGGTTTCTTTTTCCGTGGTAATTTCTGAAATGGCGCACCGGTAAAATATTGTTACACATTCCAATATGAGAAAACGAGAAAGTATTCATTTACTTCAACGCACCATCCCTTCTTTTCATTATTTTCTCTTCAGAAAATGGGTACACAAATTGTATGCCGAACTTTTCTCATTTTCTCCGAAAGGATGTAGTATCAAATACCGTGAAAAAGAGATCAAAATAATCACACTCCCATACTAACGTAAATCCTAACTAAGAAACTGTCAATTTTTATGAAAACCTTTTTTTTTTTTTTTTTCGTCTCTATGGAATTGTGATAGTCAGGTTTGCACAGCAACAAGAAAGGCAACTGTAGTTTTAAAAAATGCTATATGTATTTGCTTCTACATTAAGAAAAAATTGCGATAAATATTGTAATACCAAAAACATGGATTGCACACTTTCTTTTTCATACCTTCTGTAGCCTTTTTAAACTAGGGAACACCCTTGTTTTCGATTTTTTTCGCTTTTTAAAAGTTACGAATTTTTGATAGCTTTCTCAACATCCATGGTTTTTTTTTTTTTTACCTCGAGTAGTATATCCTTTAATTTTTGGCTTCTGAAAAGAGAAAATTCAGAACCGTAGACCTTCAACTCTATCCTCGTTTTGCGTATTATTTTTGCACTCTGTAAATAGTCTTTCCACGCAAGTACGTGTCTGCTATCATTCCATCGCTTCGTCATGTGTGAAATTAGTCTTTTTAAAGATTCGAATTCAAATAAAGAGATGCCTGTTCCAACCAATCTTTAGTCTATGTGTTTTTCTCCCCCCCCTCTCTCTCTCTCTCTCTCTCTCTCTCTCTCTCTCTCTCTCTCTCTCTCTCTCTCTCTCTCTCTCTCTCTCTGTCTCGTTCTCCCTCTCTCTCGCTCTTTCCCTCCCTCCCTCTCTCTCTCTCTCTCTCTCTCTCTCTCTCTCTCTCTCTCTCTCCCTTTCTCCCTCTCTATCTCAATCCCCCTCTCTCTCGCTCTTTCCCCTCCCTCCCTTTTCTCTCTCTCTCCCTTTGTCTCGTCTTCCCCTCACTCTTCTCCTCCGTCCCTTTCTCTCTCTTCCTCCTTCTTCCCCTCCCTTCCTTTCTCTCTCTCTCTCCCTCCCTCTTCCCCTCCCTCCCTTTCTGTCTCTCTCCCTCCCTCCATTTCTCTCTCCCTCCCTGCCTCCCTCCCTCCCTCTCCCTCTCTCTGTCTCTCTCTCCCTCTCTATCACCCTTTCCCCTATTTCCCTCTCTCTCTCTTCGCCCTTTCCTTTCTCTCTTTCACTCTTTCCCCTCCCTCACTCTCACTCTTCGCCCTCTCCCTCCCTCACTCTCACTCTTCGCCCTCTCCCTCAATCCCGCTTCCGCTTCTCTCTCTCTCCCTCACCCCTCCCTCCCTCTTCCTCCTGCCTCCCTCCCTCTCTCCTTCCCTATCTATCTCCCTCCCTCTCTCCTTCCCTATGTATCTCCCTCCCTCCTCTCTCTCTCTCTCTCTCTCTCTCTCTCTCTCTCTCTCTCTCTCTCTCTTTCTAGTGTACGACTAATAATTGAAATTTTAAAATACATACATGCGAAAGTTCGTATAACTAAACTGTTTTGTATGATATCTTCCCCACACACGAAGGGATGATTACAATTGTGCGCCCAGTATCTTTTTTCAGAAAAATATTGTATGACATCCTCCTTTTAAAAAATTAAATATTTTTGTGTTTTAAATCACAGCTTTCCCTGAAAATTTTACTCCTAGTTTATACGCATGACCGTACTCAGAAATGACCCAAAATGTTAGGAAACAAATATAACTTTAGACCATACGGCAGTTTTGAGCATTTGAATTTTCTTCAACATTCCGACTGTTTTCTTCTCACACAGATGAATAAAAAAAAGCCAAGTTCAATTAGCTACTGAAAAGTATTTGAAGAGGGTAAAAAATGTGAGTATACAAAAATTCAGGTAGCACGCTTTCATCCTTGGTATTTTTAATTGATGAAAAGGAATGGACACACAGGTTTCGGGCAGTAGGCTTTCATTAGATTGGTGGTGATGAAAGAGAATGGAAAACGGAATTCAAACGGCACGCTTTCATCCTTCGCACGTCAAACTGATGCTATTGAAGGGGTGAAGAAAATAGAAGACCAACTGAATCCCTTTACATGTTTAGCTGTTGACAGGTTGAGCCTCGGCAAGCAGGGTGAGCCCCAAATCTTGACAGATTAGGGATCTCAGATCCTCAAGTCAGTAAAGTAATTTGCGGACAGATAACATTTAAAAAGACATCTTCAGTTATCCATGAAGAATTGAAAATAACTGCATGATTGATACTAACGTTAAAAATCAGTTAATAAACTAATTTATCATAAAACATTTCAAGATGCATGCCACTGAAAATGTTGAGCAAATCCCTAGTATTTCCGCTATTTCTAAAATATTTCCTGAATATATGATGCCAGAAATAGAAGCAACGTTTTTATCAAATGGACACTAATTCCGTATAATTACAGATATAACGAGCATCTTGAAGACAGTAGTTTCAACTTCTTCGGCAAATGGTATTACTTTAAAATGCAAAATTTGCGTCAACGAGATTTTTAAATTAAACATTTTCTAAATTACGGAATTCATCACCGTTTGATAGGAATTATTATAGGTCAGTTACTATGATCCTATGAGAAAATAAAAAAAATATATTATATTTATAAAGGAAAATTATACTTTCCTTTTCCTTAAATTGAGCGATCTTGTCTCAATAATCTATTCAAACACAAATATTTTAAAATATATCCTGATTTCTTTATGTTATTCCACTTTGAAACTTTGATACATACAATCAAATTTCCTAAGAAAGATTTGCTCACCTATTTGTGGCAGTCTTTGCCGCTAGATGGGGTTAATTGTTTGAACTTAAATTGCGCTGTTTCTGAATTAATTTATGTGGTACCTGATATAGAGAAATAAAACTGATGAAGCACTGTAAGTTGCACTATCAAACTGCAAGAATTTACGGATTAAATATCATGTTCTTGGTCATGTGATCACTTCTCCTCTGTGTAAGGAAAGAGTGAGAAGCTCTCATAATCATTTGGGGAGAACAAAGCGTTGAACTCAAAGAAAATACCGGTAAATTTTAGAATTTTCTTACATTCCTTGATGAATTTGTGCTTTTATTTAGGATTTCTCCACAAATGCTGATCGCAAAGATATTTCCATTAGGCATCATCGCGGGCTTTTCTTCCCTTCTTCATCTTATAGATTTACCGTAGAATCTTCCCATCTTAGTGGATGTCTTCCTGGTTTTTCTTTATTTACTTATGTTCCTGTTAAATGTGCCACAACAAAAACTCGGATATACGTGACAAGACAGGTATCGTAAATAAGAGTACTCTAAAAATCCGCTGGTCATGTGGCATAACTAAAGAACAGCAGATGTTCTTGCAGAATCATCGACTGGTGCCAAAAACAAATTAATAGAAAACCTTATAACGTACTACAGAGGTGAAGCACATTTCAGAAAGACAAAGTTGCAGCGGAAAATTCCGTCGGTGTAACTTCATTGGTAGAGCTTTCGGCTCCGGAGCGGAAGGATGCTGGTTAGACCCTCGTCATCTGGAAATTTCTGTTTTCAAATTGGCGCCCGATTGTAGAAATTTATCTACTGGCCGTTGGGTTCTTCGAAAAATGTGTGACGTTTGTTCCGCACATCGTCTGCAATTAATAAGAATTCCTTCTTAGCTTCGGGGAAAAACAATTACGAGGGAGATCATATGGCGCACTGCAGAGGGGAAAGCGCATTTCAAGTTGATAAAATTGCAGCGACAAATTTCGTCGGTGTAGCTTAATTGGTAGAGCATTCGGCTCTGGAGCAGAAGGATTCAATCTCCGTCACTTGCAAATTTGTGTTTTCACAACTTGGAAGACCTCCAATGAGGTGGGAAGGTTCTTTTGGTGAAATCTGTGGGAAGAACTCGGAGAAGAAAAATCATAAATTACCTTTCTTCAGAATCACTTTAAAAATATCAGTTTTGCCCGGAAGCTGGAAGAAAAACTACAAATTAGATGGGGGGGGGGGTTCTAGAAGGGTTCAGGTTTATGACTTTCTAAAATTTCAAGAACCTGGCTTTCCAGTTTCATGTACCTATTAACAATTTCTGTTCAATTTCGTAATCCTTAGAAAAAATACTTTTTTTTCTTTCAATAAAAAGGTTTTTCTCTCAGCTTTGATAATACGTTAAATGAATTTCTTAGTTTGGAAAGATCAATGTATTTTTTCTCGGAAAAGAGATCCGGAAGCATCTCTTTTGCTGATGCCTCCAATAATATCAACAACACTCCGTACAATTTTTTCTTATACTCTATCCAATAAAAGGATAACAAGAACTTTTTTCAATATAATAATAAGGTTACTTTATCAATAACATTTTAAGACTTTTTTCAGTAATATAGCAAAGACATATACCACTTTGAAGCTTAACAAAATAATGCACCTAACGCAAAGAATTTATTTACACCACCACTAGACTGATCAACTACATATTGTACAACTATGTGTGTGTGTGTGTAAACTGGAATGAACACATAATAAACTGTGAGCTCCAACGCTTCTTAAGCTTCACAGCAACAGCAGCACAATAGACAGGAGGCACCTTATTATAATTGTTCAAAATGTCTTCCATTGTAAATCACTCCACAGAGGGTCTCTTCACAGCTTGGCCGGACTATCCGCTTGCTAGCTGGTCTATTAAAACGAATTTGCAAAGTTGTAAATATCAACATTTAACACAGTTTAATGGTACTTAGTAAGGGTAACTTTGATTAGTGGGGGAGATTAATTATTCTTGGTGATTTGAGGTCTTCTAACAAAAAGAAATCAAAACAGAAATGTTCTGTCGTGAACAAGTAGCGTATTACCATTCGTAATCAACTTCGTTACGGGATTTAGGCTGAGGAGAAAATAAAGTCGTCTTTGGCGATGGCCCCAGCATCCGGTCGCACTTGGATACCACAGAAGAATCCGCCTTTGCTGCAAACATCGTTACTTCATTATATGCCTAAAAAGGGGAAAAAATTATTAATGAAATATTAATAACAGGTTGTCGAGTACAGTTACCGCCAGTAATACACACTCTCATTGCATTATAATATTTTTTACAATTTCCACGTATGTGCTACCAGCAACACAGCTCAATATGATCTTTTACCGTGATCGAAACTGGACTCTAAGTGAATGAGCCCTTGAGTTCACGTCTCGCTTCACAGCACTTTATGAATTCACCCCCTGGTATTAATCCAGGGCATCCTTCTTTAGGATGAGTAGGGGTATACACTGAAGTGCCAGAAAAACTGGTACAAACGAGCTTATGCAAAATACATAGCAACGTCACCTATACTCGTACTCGGTTGCGTCCGCCAGTGCGTATGTAAAGCAATAGACACCCTTGCCAGCTGCCAGAGCTGTTTTCGGCATGGAAATGTCAAGTAATAACGATTTAAGCGATTTTCAACGAGGTGTCATAGTTGGCGCTCGTGAGATGGGCTATAGTATTTCGGAGGTAGAAAGGAAGTTCGGATTTTCACGGACGACCATTGCAAGGCTGTACCGTGACTACAAGAATTCCGGAAAAACCTCCAACTTATGAAACCAGTGTGGCCGTAAAAAGACATTGGGTGAACGTGACCATCGTCGGCTGTCAAGAATCGTTTCACGCGACACTCTCGCAGGTAGCATCGGAATTCAATGCTGGAGCCTCAACAAGCATCAGCGACCGGACTGTGCAACGTACCCTGCACGATATGGGCTTTGGGAGCCGACGCCCAACTCTAGTCCCCTTAATGGGTGCACGACACAGAGCTATGCGCCTCGCTTGGGCACGGCAACACCGCCACTGGACACTTGATGACTGAAAACAAGTAGCGTGGTATGACGAGTCGCGTTTCCAACTATATCGAGCAGATGAAAGGAGTCGTGTGTGGCGCAAACCCCATGAAGCCATGGATCCCGCCTGTCAACAGGGAGCTGTATCGGCTGGTGGAGGGTCCGTAATGGTATGGGGTGTGTTTAGCTGTACTTCACTGGGACCCCTGGTACGTCTACAAACGTCTGTGACCGGCCAACGCCTTTCTGACGAGGTACACCCGTTCATGTCCTGCATTCATGCTGATGAGTTCAGCTAGTTCCAACAGGACAATGCAAGTGTCGGGAGGCCACATTATGGTCAGGGGAGCATTCATCTGAGTTTGGGATGTTGCCATTTTAACCCAAGTCCCTAGATCTGAACGTGATAGAACACATTTGGGATGCCATGCAACGCGCTATCGAACACAGGAATCCGATACCTCAGAATACATCCGAATTGTGGAACACTCTGCAGAAAGTATGGTGTGCATTGCCTACAGCATATTTCTAGAAGCTAGTGGAGTCCATGCTTCGTCATATTTCTGCAATCCTGCGCTCCCGTGGGGGACCTACCAAGTATTAGACTGGTGTACCAGGTTTTCTGGTGGTTTCATGCATTAATTTAGGATGAAAATGCTTCTAAACGGTTTGTCGACATGAGTACCATCGGTCTACAAAAGACGTTTTTTTCAATCGAGATTTTAGTAGCTCATATTTTGCTGCAAATACATCAGAAGCGGAAATTAAGATTTACTCCCACTGGTGGCCAAACCATTTTTTCACAAAAATTAGAAATTATGTGTAAACGATTTCCCATCAGGAGCTGTATCCGGTGCAGAAAGAATTTTTCAAATCGGATATTTAGAAGAAAAAGATATAGGGGGAAACGCAATTTATCTCTACGCCCCTTAGCAGAAAGTCTATGAATTACTTGAAAATTTTGAAATTATATGAAAAACATGTCACACTGAACGCACTATCCAACAAAGAAGAAATTTTTCAAATGGGACTTCTAGACGTCGAGATATTGACGAAAATAAGATATACATCTAAGCCCCCTGGCGAAGAAACTGTGGAATATTTTAAGAAGAAAATATTCCGAAAAGGTTTATTTGATGTGAGTGGCATCAGTCCACGAAAGAATTTTTTCAATTGATATCCTAGAATCTCAGATTTCATGGTAAATATATCAGAAGCAAGAATTACCACTTACACCCCCTGGTGGCCAAAGTATTCTTTACCAAAAATTTGAAATTATATGCAAAACATTTTCCATCAGGAGATGTATCCGCAGAAGAAAACATTTTTCAAATCGGAGTTTTAGAAGAACTGTTATCGGGAAAAATTTAATTTACTTTTACGCCCCCTAGCGGAAAATCTATGCGTAATTTGAAAAAGTAACTATATCTAAAATACTCTTCGACATAAATGGAATCGAAAGATAAAATATTTTTTTCAATCGGATGTTTAGAAGCCAATATGTGGACTAAAACGTATTTTTGAATTCGACATCATCTGTATTTACGCCCTCTAGCGGGGAAATTGTACATCGTAAAAAAAACGAAATAAAGGATCATCATTCGCGTAATTTTTCAAATCGGACTAATAGTTGCACAGATATCGTGGGTACAGACGGACGGACAACCCGATAACATAAGCACGATCTTTTTTTACAAAAGACGTGCTAAAAATTAAATACTAACCAAGTGTCATCTTCCCAACTCATTGTAAATAAAATTAATTCAGTTAAAACCACTCCTGACAATTAATGATGACGCAACTTAATTGCCTAAAACACAAAATTAAAAGCATACAAAACATCATTTAAATCAGAGAATGAAGTTTAGCTTTTCAGCTACTTAGCTTTTAGCCAAAGACAATGCATACACTCTAACTCTAATTTTTCATTACTTTTACTATAAAGCTTTCTTATCTGAACAACTGTTCGTTCCTAATTTCGAGACGGTTAGACCTATAGCGTGGAGTATTTCCCTTCTGTCAAGAATCTGTTGAACTACATACGAGCAACTAAATCTTTTGAGGGACCAGTAATAGAAGACGGCCTTCAAAAATTACTGAAGCATTGCTTCAGAATTTTGAATCTTCGATTTATGATGAAATTTTTTTGTAAATACGTGCGTGTTATTCGAAGCTATTAATTTTGTTAAAAATAATTAGAATTATCTAAGATTTTAATTAAACAGCTAAGTATCCTTCCCTCTATCACATAGTTTGTCCCAAATTTGCCAGAAATTAATGTAATATAATTCATCTTAAACTTTAACAACAGTACTCGTATTCGAAAACGGGACTTTGTTTTATCCCGGGAACGCAGTTTTCAACCCCAGGCGTGTCGCAGTTGTCTAGTCGACAGCCTTTTGCCTGTGTGGTAGGCAAAGGTTCGGGGTTTGATTTCCTTTTCTGCTCATCTTATTAGGGGTATCTTAAGGGTTTTCCCCGAACGAAAAGCGAATGCATGAATGGGTCCCCGAAACTTGGCCCCTTGGGCCGCTTCCGGCTGGTTGCCTTTTGTTATGTGTCCTTCCCAGCACTCTGCTAGATACTCAATCTGGCGCATTCCCGGTTGATAATCGCTATAACGCTGCGAATCCAGTAGGAGGCAATAGATCCTTACTCTCGGTAGCAAAATTCTTATGAAGAAGTGTAGTTTTCAAGAATTACTGAAAGCCTCCATTTGGAGGCAATAGATCCTTACTCTCTGTAACAAAGTTCATATGAAAAAGTGTAATTTTCAGTAGTTTCTGAAGGACTCTATTGGAAATCAGTAGATCTTTACTATCTGTAACAAAATTCATGGGAAGAAGTATAGTTTTCAGTAGTTACTGAAAGACTACATTAGGAGACAATAGATCTTTACTGTCTGTAACAAAATTCGTATGAAGAAGTGTAGTTTTCAATAGTTACTGAAGGACTCCATTAGGAGGCAATAGATATTTACTGGCTGTAACATAATTCATATGAAGAAGTGTAGTTTTCAAGAATTACTGAAAGCCTCTATTAGGCGGCAATAGATCCTTACTCTCTGTAACAAAGTTCACAAGACGAAGTGTAGTTTTCAGCAGTTTCTGAAAGACTCTATTGGAACGCAATAGATCTTTACTTTCTGTAACAAAATTCGTATGAATAAGTGTAGCTTTCAATAGTTGCTGAAGGATTCCATTAGGAGGCAATAGATCTTTACTCACTGTAACAAAATTCGTATGAAGAAGTGTAGTTTTCAAGAATTACTAAAAGCCTCTATTACGCAGCAATAGATCCTTACTCGGTAGCAAAATTCTTATGAAGAAGTGTAGTTTTCAAGAATTACTGCAAGCCTCCATTAGGAGGCAATAGATCCTTACTCTCTGTAACAAAGTTCATATGAAGAAGTGTAGTTCCCATTAGTTTCTGAAGGACTCTATTGGGACGCAATAGATCTTTACTTTCTATAACAAAATTCGTATGAAGAAGTGTAGTTTTCAATAGTTACTGAAGGACTCCATTAGGAGGCAATAGATCTTTACTCACTGTAACAAAATTCGTAGGAAGAAGTGTAGTTTTCAATAGTTACTGAAGGACTCTATTAGGAGGCAATAGATCCTTACTCTAGGTAGCAAAATTCTTATGAAGAAGTGCAGTTTTCAAGAATTACTGAAAGCCTCCATTAGGAGGCAATAGATCCTTACTCTCTGTAACAAAGTTCATATGAAGAAGTGTAATTTTTAGTAGTTTCTGAAGGACTGTATTGGGAGGAAGTAGATCTTTACTATCTGTAACAAAATTCATGTGAAGAAGTGTAGTTTTCAATAGTTACTGAAAGACTCCATTAGGAGACAATAGATCTTAACTGTTTGTAACAAAACTCGTATGAAGAAGTGTAGTTTTCAATAGTTACTGAAGGACTCCATTAGGAAGCAATAGATATTTACTCGCTATAACATAATTCTTATGAAGAAGTGTAGTTTTCAATAGTTACTGAAGGACTCCATTAGGAAGCAATAGATATTTACTCGCTATAACATAATTCTTATCAAGAAGTGTAGTTTTCAAGAATTACTGAAAGCCTCCATTAGGAGGCAATCGATCCTTACTCTGTGTAACAAAGTTCATGTGAAAAAGTGTACTTTTCAGTAGTTTCTGAAGGACTGTATTGGAAGGAAGTAGATCTTTACTATCTGTAACAAAATTCATTTGAAGAAGTATAGTTTTCAATAGTTACTGAAAGACTCCATTAGGAGGCAATATATCTTAACTTTCTGTAACAAAATTCGTATGAAGAAGTGTAGTTTTCAATAGTTACTGAAGGACTCCAATAGGAGGCAATACATCCTTACTCTCGGTAGCAAAATTCTTATGAAGAAGTGTAGTTTTCAATAGTTACTGAAGGACTCCATTAGGAGACAATAGATCTTTACTGTTTGTAACAAAATTCGTATGAAGACGTGTAGTTTTCAATAGTTACTGAAGGACTCCATTAGGAGACAATAGATCTTTACTGTTTGTAACAACACTCGTATGAAGAAGTGTAGTTTTCAATAGTTACTGAAGGACTCCATTAGGAAGCAATAGATATTTACTCGCTATAACATAATTCTTATGAAGAAGTGTAGTTTTCAATAGTTACTGAAGGACTCCATTAGGAAGCAATAGATATTTACTCGCTATAACATAATTCTTATCAAGAAGTGTAGTTTTCAAGAATTACTGAAAGCCTCCATTAGGAGGCAATCGATCCTTACTCTCTGTAACAAAGTTCATGTGAAAAAGTGTACTTTTCAGTAGTTTTTGAAGGACTGTATTGAAAGGAAGTAGATCTTTACTATCTGTAACAAAATTCATTTGAAGAAGTATAGTTTTCAATAGTTACTGAAAGACTCCATTAGGAGGCAATATATCTTAACTTTCTGTAACAAAATTCGTATGAAGAAGTGTAGTTTTCAATAGTTACTGAAGGACTCCAATAGGAGGCAATACATCCTTACTCTCGGTAGCAAAATTCTTATGAAGAAGTGTAGTTTTCATTAGTTACTGAAGGACTCCATTAGGAGGCAATAGATATTTACTCGCTATAACATAATTCTTATGAAAAAGTGTAGTTTTCAGGAATTACTGAAAGCCTCCATTAGGAGGCAATAGATCCTTACTCTCTGTAACAAAGTTCATATGAAAAAGTGTACTTTTCAGCAGTTTCTGAAGGACTGTATTGGAAGGAAGTAGATCTTTACTATCTGTAACACAATTCATGTGAAGAAGTATAGTTTTCAATAGTTACTGAAAGACTCCTTTAGGAGGTAATAGATTTTTACTGTCTGTAACAAAATTCGTATGAAGAAGTGTAGTTTTCAATAGTTACTGAAAGACTCAATTAGGAGGCAATACATCCTTTCTCTAGGTAGCAAAATTTTTATGAAGAAGTGTAGTTTTCAATAGTTACTGAAGGTCTCCATTAGGAGACAATAGATATTTACTCGCTGTAACCTAATTCTTATGAAGAAGTGTAGTTTTCAAGAATTACTGAAAGCCTCCATTAGGAGGCAATAGGTCCTTACTCTCTGTAAGAAAGTTCATACGAAGAAGTGTCATTTTCAGTAGTTTCTGAAGGACTGTATTAGAAAGAAGCAGATCTTTACTATCTGTAACAAAATTCATGTGAAGAAGTGGAGTCTTCAATAGTTACTGAAAGACTCCATTAGGAGACAATAGATCTTTACTCGCTGTAACATAATTCATATGAAGAAGTGTAGTTTTCAAGAATTACTGAAAGCCTCTATTAGGCGGCAATAGATCCTTACTCTCTGTAACAAAGTTCATATGAAGAAGTGCAATTTTCAGCAGTTTCTGAAGGATTCTATTGGAAAGCAATAGATCTTTGCTCTCTGTAACAAAATTCGTATGAAGATGTGTAGTTTTCAATAGTTACTGAAAGACTCCATTAGGAGACAATAGATCTTTACTGTTTGTAACAAAATTCGTATGAAGACGTGTAGTTTTCAATAGTTACTGAAGGACTCCATTAGGAGGCAATAGATCTTTACTCTCAGTAGCAAAGTTCTTATGAAGAAGTGTAGTTTTCAAGAATTACTGAAAGCCTCCATTAGGAGGCAATACATCCTTACTCTCTGTAACAAAGTTGATATGAAGAAGTGTACTTTTCAGTAGTTTCTGAAGGACTCTGTTGGAAGGAAGTAGATATTTACTATCTGTAACAAAATTCATGTGAAGAAGTGTAGTCTTCAATAGTTAATGAAAGACTCCATTAGGAGACAATGGATCTTAACTGTCTGTAACAAAATTCGTATGAAGAAGTGTAGTTTTCAATAGTTACTGAAGGGCTCCATTAGGAGGCAATAGATCTTTACTCACTGTAACAAAATTCGTAGGAAGAAGTGTAGTTTGCAATAGTTACTGAAGGACTCTATTAGGAGGCAATAGATCCTTACTCTCGGTAGCAAAATTCTTATGAAGAAGTGCAGTTTTCAAGAATTATTGAAAGCCTCCATTAGGAGGCAATAGATCCTTACTCTCTGTAACATAGTTCATATGAAGAAGTGTAATTTTTAGTAGTTTCTGAAGGACTGTATTGGAAGGAAGTAGATCTTTACTATCTGTAATAAAATTCATGTGAAGAAGTGTAGTTTTCAATAGTTACTGAAAGCCTCCATTAGGAGACAATAGATCTTTACTGTTTGTAACAAAACTCGTATGAAGAAGTGTAGTTTTCAATAGTTACTGAAGGACTCCATTAGGAAGCAATAGATATTTACTCGCTATAACATAATTCTTATCAAGAAGTGTAGTTTTCAAGAATTACTGAAAGCCTCCATTAGGAGACAATCAATCCTTACTCTCTGTAACAAAGTTCATGTGAAAAAGTGTACTTCTCAGTAGTTTCTGAAGGACTGTATTGGAAGGAAGTAGATCTTTACTATCTGTAACAAAATTCATTTGAAGAAGTATAGTTTTCAATAGTTACTGAAAGACTCCATTAGGAGACAATAGATCTTTATTGTTTGTAACAAAATTCGTATGAAGACGTGTAGTTTTCAATAGTTACTGAAGGACTCCATTAGGAGGCAATAGATCTTTACTCTCTGTAACATAATTCTTATGAAGAAGTGTAGTTTTCAAGAATTACTAAAAGCCTCTATTAGGCGGCAATAGATCCTTGCTCTCTCTAACAAAGTTCATATGAAGAAGTGTAATTTTCAGTAGCTTCTGAGGGACTCTATTGGGAAGCAATAGATGTTTATTCTCTGTAACAAAATTCATTTGAAGAAGTATAGTTTTCAATAGTTACTGAAAGACTCCATTAGGAGACAATAGATCTTTATTGTTTGTAACAAAATTCGTATGAAGACGTGTAGTTTTCAATAGTTACTGAAGGACTCCATTAGGAGGCAATAGATCTTTACTCTCAGTAGCAAAGTTCTTATGAAGTACAGTAGTTTTCAAGAATTACTGAAAGCCTCCATAGGAGGCAATACATCCTTACTCTCTGTAACGAAGTTGATATGAAGAAGTGTACTTTTCAGTAGTTTCTGAAGGACTCTGTTGGAAGGAAGTAGATATTTACTATCTGTAAAAAAATTCATGTGAAGAAGTGTAGTCTTCAATAGTTACTGAAAGACTCCATTAGGAGACAATAGATCTTTACTGTCTGTAACAAAATTCGTATGAAGAAGTGTAGTTTTCAATAGTTACTAAAGGACTCCATTAGGAGGCGATAGATCTTTACTCTCTGTAATAAAATTAGTATGAAGGATTGTAGTTTTCAATAGTTACTGAAGGACTCCATTAGGAAGCAATACATCCTTCCTTACTCTCGGTAGCAAAATTCTTATGAAGAAGTGCAGTTTTCAATAGTTACTGAAGGACTCCATTAGGAGGCAATAGATATTTACTCACTGTAACATAATTCCTATGAAGAAGTGTAGTTTTCAAGAATTACTGAAAGCCTCCATTAGGAGGCAATAGGTCCTTACTCTCTGTAACAAAGTTCATATGAAGAAGTGTAATTTTCAGTAGTTTCTGAAGGACTCTATTGGAAGGTAGTAGATCTTTACTATCTGTAACAAAATTCATAAGAAGAAGTATAGTTTTCAATAGTTACTGAAAGACTTATTAGGAGGCAATAGATTTTTACTGTCTGTAACAAAATTCGTATGAAGAAGTGTAGTTTTCAATAGTTACTGAAGGACTCCTTTAGGAGGCAATAGATACTTTCTCTCGGTAGCAAAATTCTTGTGAAGAAGTGTAGTTTTCAAGAATTACTGAAAGCCTCCATTAGGAGGCAATAGATCCTTACTCTCTGTAACAAAGTTTATATGAAGAAGTGTAATTTTCAGTAGTTTCTGAAGGACTGTATTGGAAGGAAGCAGATCTTTACTATCTGTAACAAAATTCGTGTGAAGAATTGTAGTCTTCAATAGTTACTGAAAGACTCCATTAGGAGACAATAGATCTTTACTGTTTGTTACAAAATTCGTATGAAGACGTGTAGTTTTCAATAGTTACTAAAGGCCTCCATTAGGAGGCAATAGATATTTACTTGCTGTAACATAATTCTTATGAAGAAGTGTAGTTTTCAAGAATTACTAAAAGCCTCTATTAGGCGGCAATAGACCCTTGCTCTCTCTAACAAAGTTCATATGAAGAAGTGTAATTTTCAGTAGCTTCTGAGGGACTCTATTGGGAAGCAATAGATGTTTATTCTCTGTAACAAAATTCGTATGAAGAAGTGTAGTTTTCAATAGTTACTGAAGGACTCCATTAGGAGGTAATAGATCTTTACTCTCTGTAATACAATTCGTATAAAGAAGTGTAGCTTTCAATAGTTACCGAAGGACACTATTAGGAGGCAATAGATCCTTACTCTCGGTAGCAAAATTCTTATGAAGAAGTGTAGTTTTCAAGAATTACTGAAAGCCTCCAATAGGAGGCAGTAGATCCTTACTCTCTGTAACAAAGTTCATATGAAGAAGTGTACTTTTTAGTAGTTTCTGAAGGACTGTATTGGAAGGAAGTAGATCTTTACTATCTGTAACAAAATTCATGTGAAGAAGTGTAGTTTTCAATAGTTACTGAAAGACTCCATTAGGTGACAATAGATCTTTACTGTTTGTAACAAAATTCGTATGAAGAAGTGGAGTTTTCAATAGTTACTGAAGGACTCCATTAGGAAGCAATAGATATTTACTCGCTATAACATAATTCTTATCAAGAAGTGTAGTTTTCAAGAATTACTGAAAGTCTCCATTAGGAGGCAATAGATCTTTACTCTCTGTAACAAAGTTCATATGAAAAAGTGTATTTTTCAGTAGCTTCTGAAGAACTGTATTGGAAGGAAGTAGATCTTTACTATCTGTAACAAAATTCATGGGAAGAAATATAGTTTTCAATAGTTACTGAAAGACTTCTTTAGGAGGTAATAGATTTTTACTGTCTGTAACAAAATTCGTATGAAGAAGTGTAGCTTTCAATAGTTACTGAAGGACTCCATTAGGAGGCAAAAGATCCTTACTCTCGGTAGCAAAATAATTCTTATGAAGGAGTGTAGTTTTCAAGAATTACTGAAAGCCTCCATTAGGAAGCAATAGATCCTTACTCTGTGTAACAAAGTTCATATGAAGAAGTGTAATTTTCAGTTGTTTCTGAAGGACTCTATTGGAAGGCAGTAGATCTTTACTATCTGTAACAAAATTCATTTGAAGAAGTATAGTTTTCAATAGTTACTGAAAAACTCCATTAGGAGGCAATAGATCTTTACTGTCTGTAACAAATTTCGTATGAAGAAGTGTTGTTTTCAATAGCTACTGATGGACTTTATTAGGTGGCAATACATCCTTACTCTCGGTAGCAAAATTCTTATGAAGAAGTGTAGCTTTCAATAGTTACTGAAGGACTCCATTAGGAAGCAATAGATATTTACTCACTGTAACATAATTCCTATGAAGAAGTGTAGTTTTCAAGAATTACTGAAAGCCTCCATTAGGAGGCAATAGATCCTTACCCTCTGTAACAAAGTTCATATGAAAAAGTGTACTTTTCAGTAGTTTCTGAAGGACTGTATTGGAAGGAAGTAGATCTTCACTATCTGTAACAACATTCATGTGAAGAAGTATTTTTTTTTCAGTAGTTACTGAAAGACTCCTATAGGAGGTAATAGATTTTTACTGTCTGTAACAAAATTCGTTTGAAAAAGTGTAGTTTTCAATAGTTACTGAAGGACTGCATTAGGAGGCAATAGATCCTTACTCTCAGTAGCAAAGTTCTTATGAAGAAGTGTAGTTTTCAAGAATTACTGAAAGCCTCCATTAGGAGGCAATAGATCCTTACTCTCTGTAACAAAGTTGATATGAAGAAGTGTACTTTTCAGTAGTTTCTGAATGCCTGTATTGGAAGGAAGTAGATATTTACTATCTGTAACGAAATTCATGTGAAGAAGTGTCGTCTTCAATAGTTACTGAAAGACTCCATTAGGAGACAATAGATCTTTACTGTCTGTAACAAAATTCGTATGAAGAAGTGTAGTTTTCAATAGTTACTGAAAGACACCATTAGGAGGCAATAAATCCTTACTCTCGGTAGCAAAATCTTTATGAAGAAGTGTAATTTTCAATAGTTACTGAATGACACCATTAGGATGCAATAGTTATTTACTCACTGTAACATAATTCATATGAAGAAGTGAAGTTTTCAAGAATTACTGAAAGCCTCTATTAGGAGATAATAGATCCTTACTCTCTGTAACAAAGTTCATATGAAGAAGTGTAGTTTTCAGTAGTTTCTGAATGCCTGTATTGGAAGGAAGTAGATATTTACTATCTGTAACAAAATTCATGTGAAGAAATGTAGTCTTCAATAGTTACTGAAAGACTCCATTAGGAGACTACAGATCTTTACTGTCTGTAACAAAATTCGTATGAAGAATTGTAGTTTTCAGTAGTTACTGAATTACTCCATTAGGAGGCAATAGATCTTTACTCTCTGTAATAAAATTAGTATGAAGAAGTGCAGTTTTCAATAGTTACTGAAGGACTAAATTAGGAGGCAATAGATCTTTACTCTCTGTAATAAAATTTGTATGAAGAAGTGTAGTTTTCAATAGTTACTGAAGGACTCCATTAGGAAGCAATACATCCTTACTCTCGGTAGCAAAATTCTTATGAAGAGGTGTAGTTTTCAATAGTTACTGAAGGAATCCATTAGGAGGCAATACATATTTACTCGCTGTAACATAATTCTTATGAAGAAGTGTAGTTTTCAAGAATTACTGAAAGCCTCCATTAGGAGGCAATAGGTCCTTACTCTCTGTAACAAAGTTCATATGAAGAAGTGTAATTTTCAGTAGTTTCTGAAGGACTCTGTTGGAAGGCAGTAGATCTTTACTATCTGTAACAAAATTCATGAGAAGAAGTATAGCTTTCAATAGTTACTGAAAAACTCCATTAGGAGACAATAGATCTTTACTGTTTGTAACAAAATTCGTATGAAGATGGGTAGTTTTCAATAGTTAGTGAAGGCCTCCATTAGGAGGCAATATATATTTTCTTGCTGTAACATAATTCATATGAAGAAGTGTAGTTTTCAAGAATTACTGAAAGCCTCTATTAGGCGGCAATAGATCCTTACTCTCTGTAAAAAGTTCATATGAAGAAGTGTAATTTTCAGTAGTTTCTGACGGACTCTATTGGGAAGCAATAGATATTTACTCTCTGTAACAAAATTCGTATGAAGAAGTGTAGTTTTCAATAGTTACTGAAGGACTCCATTAGGAGGCAATAGATCTTTACTCTCTGTAATACAATTCGTATGAAGAAGTGTAGTTTTCAATAGTTACCGAAGGACTCTATTAGGAGGCAATAGATGCTTACTCTCGGTAGCAAAATTCTTATGAAGAAGTGTAGTTTTCAAGAATTACTGAAAGCCTCCAATAGGAGGCAGTAGATCCTTACTCTCTGTAATAAAGTTCATATGAAGAAGTGTACTTTTTAGTAGTTTCTGAAGGACTGTATTGGAATGAAGTAGATCTTTACTATCTGTAACAAAATTCGTATGAAGAAATGTAGATTTCAATAATTACTGAAGGACTCCATTAGGAGGCAATAGATCTTTACTCTCTGTAACAAAATTCATATGAAGAAGTGTGGTTTTCAATATTTACTGAAGGACTCCATTTGGAGGTAATAGATCTTTACTCGCTGTAACAAAAATCATATGAAGAAGTGTAGTTTTCAAGAATTTTTAAAAGCCTCTATTAGGAGGCAATAGATCTTTACTCTCTGTAACAAAATTCATATGAAGAAGTGTAGTTTTCAATATTTACCGAAGGACTCCATTAGGAGGTAATAGATCTTTACTCGCTGTAACAAAATTCATATGAAGAAGTGTAGTTTTCAAGAATTACTGAAAGCCTCTATTAGGAGGCAATAAATCCTTACTCTCTGTAACAAAGTTCATATGAAGAAGTGTGGTTTTCAGTAGTTTCTGAAGGACTCTTTTGGGAGGCAGTAGATCTTTACTATCTATAACAAAATTCATATGAAGAAGTGTAGTTTACAACAGTTAATGAAGGACTACATTAGAAGGCAATATATCTTTACTCACTGTAACAAAATTCGTATGAAGAAACATAGTTTTTAATAGTTACTGAAGGACTACATTAGGAGGCAATAGATCTTTACTCTCTGTAACAAAATTCGTATGAAGAGGCATAGTTTTCAGTTACTGAAGGTCTCCATTAGGAGGCAATAGATCTTTACTCTCTGTAACAAAATTCGTATGAAGAAGCACAGTTTTCAATAGTTACTGAAGAACTCCAATAGGTGGCAATAGATCTTTACTCTCTGTAGCAAAAGTCTTATGAAGAAGCATGGTTTGCAATAGTTACTGAAGGACTCCATTAGGATGCGATAGATCTTTACACTCTGTTAAAAAATTCATATAAAGAAATGTAGTTTTAAGTTGTTACTGAAGGACTCATGCACACCATCGGTTGTTTAAATAGCACATCAATTGCCCTGTATTGTAATTTTTTAGGAAAGCAAAGGATTTTCATCGTGAATTACACGTTTGTCTAGCTGTCTCTGTTAGTCTTTTTTGGTCTGATTGTCTCTGTCATTTTGCCTTCTGCCAGTCTTTTTCTATCTGGTCTTTTTCGTCTCTGTCACTTTGCCGGTCTCTCTTTCTTTTTCTTCCTGGATGTCTCTTGAATTTTACCTATCTCTCGTAGTATTTTTTCATGTGGATGTCTTCGTGTCTGTCATTTTAACTTTTTCTCGTCTTTTTCTACCTGGTTGCCTCCGTTTGTCAACTTGTCTGTCTCTCTAAGCCTTTTAATCTGGTTGCCTCAGTTTTCTCTCACCTTGCCTGTCTATCTCAGTCTTTTTCATATCTGGATTTCTCCGTCTATGTCACTTTGACTGTCTGTTGCTCTCAGTTTTTCTATTTATCTGTCAATAACGCAGTCTTTCTGTCCACGTGTTGCTCTCGCGTGCTCTTTCTGTCTGTGTCTGTGATTGAATTACTCTGTCTGTGTCTGTGATTGAATCTCTCTGTCTGTGTCTCAGTTTCTTTCTATCGGTGTACGTAAGCTTGTTTCAAATAACAACGATGAACTGATAAAATAATACCAAAAATGATAGCTGATAGTGGTATTACTGTAATACACGTAATATAGTTTTTCTGTAGGGAAACGGAATAGACTGAAAACGAATTCAAAATTTCGAGATAAACATGTTGGAGGTTAGGGAGTGAATCGAGCAGAGAATTCTGTGCTCCAAAATCACGCATTAAAAAACTTCCAGAAAAATCTCAAATGCATGTAAATGTGATTATTTTTTCATCTGAGTTATTAAAGTTTTTATACTAAAAGGTTTTATTTCCTCCAAATTATTTTACACCTTGTAACTCTTGAAGAAAGTAAATTTATAGCAAATGAATTTTCCGCTTAATCTGAATTAATATTTCACCTAAATCTGAAATATATAGAAAAATTTAACTCTAATTTAGTAGAATTTTGGGATCAGTCTATCTCATTAGAATGGGGAAACAGTGTTTCGTCTTGGTGTACAACGGACCTGCAGTCGTAGCAGGGAAAGAACGTGAAATATTTAAAAGGAAAACAAAAGGAACATTGCACGCCTTCGCCCCCTTAAAACAAAAAGGAAAGGAATTTAAAGGAGAACATTAGGAGGAAGGAAGCAAAAACAATTAGTGCTTTTTATGAAACCCAAAGCAGATGGCTAATGCTTGTCACTAAAAAGCTGTCAGGAAATATTGAAATGCAGTAAAAAATGTTTTTTTTCAAAGCAACAGAAAAAACGCACTATAAAATTAAAAAATAATTCTCAGTTCAGCTGGGAAAAAAGAGGGACTGGGATAGTAGAAAACCAGACAAAAGAGCAATAAGAAAGCGTTACACACTAATCCTTTCCTTTCCTTTTTTAAGTATTCTAGAAACTGCAGTAAGTATAATTCCTATGAAAAAACTCGAAGTTCCTTATAATCAAAGGAATCCGGTTATAAGAAATTCTGGAACACAATTTTCAGTGTAACGAATATTTTTCATGTTGCAAAAGGACATTCATTGTAAATCATTAAAAATATATTCGTTTCAGAGCGGGGAAACGTAGCAAAAAATTTTCAGCATAACGAATGCTGCGATCTACTTTTTTGCGATATACTAAAGCAATCATTTAGAAAACGCCCACAACGTACGGAAGAAAAGCATGTATTTATTTCTTTTCTTATCGTCTTTCAAGTCATTATTGGAAAAATATGGAACTGCAGATGAAATATGAAACTTACATAAACTTCACCATTAGCCCAAACTCTTTATTTGCTCCCCAACCCGCCCACGTCATCCACAAATAGCGAACTACTTTTTAAATAACACGCGGTTCTCTTTTCCTCAGACGAACATTGAACGCTTCAGACGCTCAATGATATTTTGCTACGCCTGTCTTAAGATTTTCGCACCCGAGCGTAAATTGGATTCCTGATACAGCAAAAATTTGAAAGAATTTATTCGTATGGCCGGAGAAAAGACGGCTTCACAACAAATAGGCAATGCACGCTCAAATAATATTGGAAGGACTTAGCACGAATATAACAGGTGGTTAACAAAAAATTGATAACCTGAAATAAACAAATATATCGCTCTTTCCACGTTCCAGAAACACATAGCAACCAAAACATTGTTATTCGGTCACCGCCGGGGAAATGAATCCACGGATCTCTCGATATCTAGCCGAGCGCGCTAGCCTTACACAACGGATCTCGCCCTTTGATTTAACTAGTTAGCCTTACGCGCGTTAGCCTTACGCGCGTTAGCCTTACGCACGTTAGCATTACACTTTGGATCTTGCCCTTTGGATTTAACTGCTATAATTAATATGTAGCCAGTGCCGTTAATGCCCACCAGATGGAGACGTATCAATAGCTGAGCCCATTTTACGGATTTATGATGTCAGAAACTGACTTAAAAACACACGTAGCACCGTGGATTGTTGGCCACCGTTGTGTAAGGCTAACGCGCTCGGCTAGATATCAAGAGATCCGTGGATTCGCTTCCCGGCGTTGACCGAATAACAATTTTTCGGTTGCTATGTGTTTCTGGAACGTGGAAAGAGCGATGTATTTGTTTATTTTACTGACGCCACTTATTTGGAGGATTTTTACAATTGATAACCTGATGATGAACTTGATTTGAAACCCAGAAAGAAGAAGGATCGTCAAAATGTCCTCGCCCCTTTAAGTTAGAACTAAGGCTAAATGTATCGTTACAGTTCAACTAAAGGTAGCCATACTTTTCCACAGTCTTATACTGCCCGGCTATGTACAGGTTTTAGCCGATACTGTTCTCTGCAGGCTGACCGGAGCCTGCTCAATCATAAATGTGAAAATAATAAGGCTTCTGACATTGAACATTCGTGTGTGAAGGTGTTAATCCAAATAATTCAAATTAGAGAAATACACACTGACTTATTATGATTAATTGCATGAAGGCACGACAATTTAAAGCATACACTGTGTCGATGTAATTCACAGAGTGGGTCGAATGTCATCGCACTGTCGCACAAAAGCACAAACACTCATCAGATAGACCGATGTCCTTGAATTGATACAGCAATCTGTCCGCCCTTCTTCGCTCCCACAGATAGAGGTGATCTCGGTGGGGATCCTTATTGCAGGTTTCTGATCACCCCCACTTGGGGGCTGCTTTATATTTCTCAACTTGGTGACATTAGTAAAGTGACCTTATAACGAAGTAAATTTCTCCGTCATTTTTGGTCTACGCCGGGATTCGAACCCGAGGCCGCTTATTCCGGAACAAGTCGCTCTACCAACTGAGCTACGCAGACATTTTATTCTGATTCCTATCTGTCTTTATGTCGTGTGCGTCCTTCTGGCAGGTACGTCACATCTCCTGGTACGTTACAACCTCAGGAAGAGTTGCATTTGAGCTGCAAAGTCTTGGCAAGGTGCAAGATCTTTTGCCTTCATAACCAAGGGGCTCCCCTGGTCCCCCAAATTCGATATAGCAATAAGAGGTTCGTTTCCTTTCTTTAATCACGTCAGTTGTTTAAGAAGATTGGCTATTTTCTCTCTCCTCTCTCTTTCTTTCTCTGTCTCTCTTTCTCTCTCTCTCTTTCTCTCTCACTCTCTCTCTCTCTCTCTCTCTCTCTCTCTCTCTCTCTCTCTCTCTCTCTCTCTCTCTCTCTCTCTCTCTGTCTCACTCTCTCTCTCTCTCCCTTTCTCTCTCTCTCTCTCTCTCTCTCTCTCTCTCTCTCTCTCTCTCTCTCTCTCTCTCTCTCTCTCTCTAACTCTCTCTCTAACTCTCTCTCTGAGAGAATCATTTATGCAAATATGCATCAGAAATGAGGTATCATCTACATACTTTCCTCGTGGCACAATTTACCGCCTTTTCCCCGAGCTCTCAGCTTTCACCATATGCTTCTCTCTTCCAAGCCCCAAAGGGAAGTGATTCTCCTCTTTGCTCCCCACGTTTTCCTTCTTTCTATTGCTGGGGCTTCCGCTTTTCCCCAAATCCTTTTAATTGCAGAAAGTTTTTTAAGGAAACGTAAAACATAGGAATGGCCCACACTTCGTCTAAAATCTTGTGGTAGCTGACCCACTAAGTGACCTGTGAATAAATTTTATCTAACATTTGTTCTATTTTTTTAGCCCTCCGTCTGACTCTCCTAAAATTGTCATAAAGTTTCCTCCGGACCTTTGCGTTTGACAATTTATTTGCCTCCTACATTTTGGAAGCGAAACTCCAATACTTCCCTCGGAGGATCATTCAGCGCGTTTTGGGACGTGAAAGTCATTTCCCCCTGGGTTCTGTCCCCCACGTAGTACCAAGTTTCTCGACGGATTCTTCCTTAGTACTGGGATAGCTACAAGCCGTTTGCAAAATCAACACTGTCCCCGCCACTTGATAACCAAATCAGTTGCGACATCCAATACCCGTAATAGTATTAATGTTTATCGCTAAGTGCGGTTGTCTGAAATTACCTATTCTTCTCTGCCATCAGGGTAAGAATAATTTTTCATCCCCTCGGGAAGTAAAGCCTGAAATGCTCCCGCCTTACCGAGTAGCCTACATCCCTGTTTCTTCTTCTGTAGACACAATCATAATGTAGGTGGATGTGAACAGCAATATGATATCAATTTTTTAAAAGTATTACGTCGTTTAGAAATTAATTGCCGATTTTTGAAGTGCCACAGTCAACTCGCCCACAATGCTTGCAGGTCAACCCGCTCTCAGTGCCATTCGTACGAGTTGAAATGCCTCAGATATTACATACACGCCATAATCGGTTGAGCTGCAGTCATTGCTATTTGTGTCAGAGTGGTCTGCACAACATGTTAGGAAGCAGTGAGTTGCGGGTGATTCTGCTTCATAGGTTCATATTAGACCGTAATGTGGTCGGGGCATGGAGCAAGGAGGCAACATCTGAACGTACTGTTCGTTGGTGGTTTGAAACGTTTCGTTACTGTGACACGGGCCTACAAGATGAGGACGGCCGAAGACGACATTCGGTCACTGATAACGACGCTCTGAAGGAAAGTGTAGAGGCAAATCCTCTTGTCACAGTCAGAGAACTCGCCAAACAGTACAATGTGTCGGCATCAACCATTTTCGAGCATCTCTACCAAATTAGTAAGATCAAGAAGCTCGATACGTGAGTCCCACACGAACTGAAGGAGCTTCAGAAACAACAACGGTTTAAGATGTGCAGTAACCTTCTGCTTCGCAACGGAAAAGGAGCCCCTACTTGATCGCTATATAACCTATGATCAAAAGTGTGTGCATGCTATACGATAACCGTAAGCTATCTCAACAGTGGTTGAATCCTGGTGAAACACCGAAACAACATCCTCAACCAAGGTTGAAGCCAGATAAGGTTTTGTTGACAGTGTGTTGGACTGTTCACGGTACACACTACATGTTCTTTAATGCTGGGAAACCATTACCTCAGTCACTTCTGGTACATTCGGTCAGTTGTACCTCAGTCACTTCTGGTACATTAGGTCAGTTGTACCTCAGTCACTTCTGGTACATTAAGTCAGTTGTACCTCAGTCTCAACTTCTTTGATGAACAGAAAGGGTCCTATCTTCCTCCATGACAACACGAGACTACGCGAGTCACAAATGACGAAACAGAGACTGCACGAACCGAGGTTCGAAACCCTTCCACATACAGCCTACTCGCCTGACTTGGCAACTACGATTTCCACATGTTCGTGCATTTCAGCCATTACCTCAATGATAGGACCTTTAAAAGCCTAGAGGAAGCCGAAATTGCATTGCGGCACTTTCTTACATCCAGGGAGCCAGATTTCTTCCGGACTGGCATTGAAGCATTTGCCACACCCTGGCAGAGGTGTGTGGCTACTGAAGGCGCCTATTTAGAATTAAACCAGATCATGTGCTATGAGATACGTCTCTTTCATTTTACCCTCCAAATCGGCCATTATTTACCACACGATCTGGTAGGAAAGTTTAGATTCTTTTCAAAGGAAAGGCGATTTTGCAAATAATTTGGTATAACTTCTTCAGTATTGTCCGTAACCTTCAATGTTTAGTTAAAGACAAGGTAACCGGCAAAACCTTACAGTCTCAAGGCAAATGGATAAGGTACATAAATTATAAACAAAGCTGTTCTTCCTTTTGTTTCAAGTGCTTCAGAGAGCCCAATTATTAGTTAGTAACTCGCAAAGA
Source organism: Macrothele yani (assembly GCA_039090855.1). NCBI lineage: Eukaryota > Metazoa > Arthropoda > Arachnida > Araneae > Macrothelidae > Macrothele > Macrothele yani. The sequence continues at coordinate 41,700,041 of CM076997.1, read as the reverse complement.
AGTCATTAATTTGACTAAATTACTTGGACATAAGAAATTAATACAGTATTTTTATGAAACGTGCTTCTGGATAACGAAATAGTTTCTATTTTTAGTAACATAAAGCTTGCACACGTCAGAACACTTTCCCGTGTAATAACGGTATTTAATATGTACAGGTAAATTTTGTTAAAAACTATATGAAAACATAATTCCATTAATAAGCGTATGAAATCCATTAATCAGCGTATGAAAGGAACACTAAATGCGTGAAACAAGAAAGCGGACATTCGTAACAGTAAGAGAATACGGAACAAATGTTTCATATAACATGAAGCTTACATAGGTCAAATAAACTGATTAATAAATCCCATTGCCTGAAATGCGAAGTTTCGTGCTACAAAAAAAAGGAAATACCTTTGATTTACACAAAACCACGAGGAAATGATTTTGACCTGGTAGGTCGTAGAGAAAGAGAATTGTAAAAGTAGAGATGGGAAGTTGAATTTTAAATAGTCAGGGCTAGTGTCGAAAATAAGGTCTAAACATGGAAAAAGTTTTGTAAGCGTAAAACGTCCTTATGGAAAGATGTCAAAAAAAACCCCATGGAGTGTCGGAATGCAGAGAATGTTATCTCAAAGTAAGAGAAAGGTTTACATTTTTGAGGATTATCTCCAAAGTAATGGAGCTGCTTGATTATTGAAAGTAATTTCAAAACGAGAAAATTTCCAGTCTGCAGGGAGTAAATCCCAAAGCAAAAAACTACCTGACTGTATAGAATAAAACAAGAAAATTGTTTGATTGTAGTGAATTAAGAGAGAAAATGGTAAAAAAAGAAAATAACTCCTAGATTATTTCTAATCTAGGAATTATTTTTTACAAAGTTTATTGTGCCTGATTGAAAAAAAAAAACAGGTAGGCTCAATTCTGATTGAGCCGTCAGTTTGGAACGTAGGACTACGACTTGCAGATCGGAGAGTTGAAAAAAGCTAGTCGAGTACAGTTTCAAAGCACTTATTTAATTTGATATAGCCAACACAGGTCTATGATATGAAAAGTAGCTCACATAATTTTTACAAAGAATGCTGGATACAGTGCAAACACAAAACAGAGTTCGAGATGGGCCGGATACGGATTCCGGATTCGATCGGTGTGTCGGACTTTTGTTTGGCCTCTGCTGCTTTCAAGCTTTCTCGATACTCTCTAGTTCTTCGGGCTGCAGTCTTCTTGGGCTTCTTATATTCCTCATCACGTGATCTTGCCCCTCGTTTTGATTTTCTCCTTTTTTGCTTCCTTTCATTCTGCGAATTCCGTGGTATTGTCGAAAATGTTAAGCCGTTCAGACGAAAACAGTTTTTTTTTATTTTAATTTAAACCACTGTGATATGTTCTTTATAAATTTTAATAGATCTCATCGAGAGCTTTAAAACGTTACCACACACAGTCGTTTTGCACTCACGGTTGTCCAGATTAAGTGTGATATTTCCAAAAGTGTTCACCGGTTCAGAAGAAATTTAAAACTTTTAGTTCAAACCACTGCGAAATGTTCTTCCATATTTGAATAGATCTCGTCGAGAGCTTTAAAACGATACCACGCACAGTCGTGTTGCGCTCACGGTTGCCCAGAAAGACCGAGTCAAACGCGGCAGCACGCCCAGAAATATTGCGTTACCTTACCCGCGCACAAGGTCTGAGGGGAGCGTCGCGCGCACGATGTTTTGCGCAGTACGCCAATTGGACTCCATGCTGTTTACGAATATGCTAACACGATTACTGTGCGGCACGTATTTTTCACGCTGTGATGATTTCAGTTGGGACCTATTTTTGTCACAGACGGACGCCGTAAGTCGCCCCATATGCTATCCACGGAGTTAAACGTACTCCTACATCAAAATACCTCCAGTGCAAGAAAACTGCCTGACCGTAGAGAATAAAGAGAGAAAATGTTTTACGGACCCAAGCGAGAAAATTGTAAGATCGAGAAAAGTAACTCCGATATGAGAAAAGTGCAGATTTTAGGGAAGGTTAGAAGTAAAGAAGAAATTTGCGTTACCACAGGGAATAAGGCAAAAGAAAAGTGGTTGTGGATAAGTGTTTTCATGCTTAAACATGAGAGATCGAATTCTCGGGTAAAATATCTTTTGAATTCTTTCTCACACGAAAAAAAAAAGGTACTTCGAAGCAAATTTTTGGAAGAACATTTCAACTAAAAATTACAAAGGGTAAGTCAAAGGTTTTGCAATAGTTGCATAAATGTGCTGCGGCAAGTATGTCACGTGTTTTAAACTAGTTCAAGTCACGCACAGTCGAAAGGGATATAAAGTGGTAGTCGTTGCTGTGAACAGCATTGCATGTCGTTGTTCTGTCTGTGATTGGGATGCCTAAAAGATGAACAGCCGCAACTGGTTAATTAGGGAACTTTTGCTTTGCGCGTTTGAACTCGGCTATAACGATGCTCAAGCAGCACGAAACATTTGTCATGCGAAAGGGGAAGATTCCGTGGACCACAGCACCGCAACCTGACGGTTCAAGAAATTTCGCTAAGGTGACAGGAACCTCATCCAAGGCCAGGTAGGCCGCGAACTGTGTATTCGGAGGCCTGCGCCAAGCCGTAGAGGCAAATCCGACAACCAGCACTCGGAGATTATCAGGCGAGCTGGGCATATCACAGACCACCGTGGTCTGTCACCTTCAGAACCTCAGCAAGGTCTACAGGAGCTGTCCCTCACGAACTGACGCCAGCTGAAGCAAACTGCCGAATGGAAGTGTGCATGCAACTCCTAGAAAACCTTGGCGATATACGCATCATCAAGAGAATTGTTACGTGCAATGAAAAGTGGGTCTATATCCATAATCCTAACATACAACGGCAGTGGTTGAGCCCGGACCAGCTTCCAGAACCTTTTGCCAAACGTGGGTGCTTCGAGCACAAAGTGATGCTCTGTGTCTGGTAGAATTTCGAGGGGATAATCCATTATAAATTTGTTCCAGACGGTCGGACCATCAACGCCATCCTCTACTCTGAACGGCTGGATGGCGTTCTGGAGGAGAAGTACCATGCGCTGGTGCTGGTGAACAGAAAACGCGCTCTCTTACAGCATGACAGCGCTCGACCACATACCACGCGAACGACGCGGGAAAACTTCCAGGAACTTGAGGTCATCGAACAGATGCCACACGCAGCATATAGTCCGGACTTTGCCCCGTCGGATTATTACCTGTTCCGGACCATGACCCACTTCCTTCGCGGGCGGCACTTCAACAACCAGAATGAGATGGCAATTGGGGTGAAGGAATTCTTCGCCTCGAAGGACAAAAACTGGTTATTACGCGGAATCGAAGAGCTGGCAGACATATATGGTTAAAGACGGTACTACACGATAGCCTATACTTTCAATGTTAGTCGGCTGTGGTGTTAAGGGTACGTATGAAGACATAAAGTGATCCAAATATTGCAAAACTTTCGACTCATCCTCTGTAGAATGCATTTTTGTCTCCTAGAGAACATCTGCGAATAATTTGAAATGAGAATTGTAAGCAGTGTTCTACATAGTGTACTAAAGCGATTACGAAAAAAAAAATCATGCGATTTTTATACGATCCGTAAAGCATGCACAAATAGTAAAAACTGCTTTCGGCCGTTATAGCTGTTCTAATTGAGCTACGGAAACCACAAACTGGGCACATAACATTTCTTATGAAGGATGATTTCCAACGCAAAGCGAATTTTACAAATAGGGACCATAGGTAAAATATCCACAAAAAGTAAAAACTGCTTTCGGCCATTAGCTGTTGTAATTGAGCTACGGAAACCACAAACTGCGCACACAACATTTTTTATGAAGGACGATTTCCAACGCAAAGCGAATTTTTCAAATAGGGTTCATAGGTAAAATATCCACAAAAAGTAAAAACTGCTTTCGGCCATTAGCTGTTGTAATTGAGCTACGGAAACCACAAACTGCGCACACAACATTTCTTATGAAGGACAATTTCCAACGCAAAGCGAATTTTTCAAATGGGGTTCATAGGTAAAATATCCACAAATAGTAAAAACTGCTTTCGGCCATTAGCTGTTGTAATTGAGCTACGGAAACCACAAACTGCGCACACAACATTTCTTATGAAGGACGATTTCCAACGCAAAGCGAATTTTTCAAATAGGGTTCATAGGTAAAATATCCACAAATAGTAAAAACTGCTTTCGGCCATTAGCTGTTGTAATTGAGCTACGGAAACCACAAACTGCGCACACAACATTTCTTATGAAGGACGATTTCCAACGCAAAGCGAATTTTTCAAATAGGGTTCATAGGTAAAATATCCACAAATAGTAAAAACTGCTTTCGGCCATTAGCTGTTGTAATTGAGCTACAGAAACCACAAACTGCGCACACAACATTTCTTATGAAGGACGATTTCCAACGCAAAGCGAATTTTTCAAATAGGGTTCATAGGTAAAATATCCACAAATAGTAAAAACTGCTTTCGGCCATTAGCTGTTGTAATTGAGCTACGGAAACCACAAACTGCGCACACAACATTTCTTATGAAGGACGATTTCCAACGCAAAGCGAATTTTTCAAATAGGGTTCATAGGTAAAATATCCACAAATAGTAAAAACTGCTTTCGGCCATTAGCTGTTGTAATTGAGCTACGGAAACCACAAACTGCGCACACAACATTTCTTATGAAGGACGATTTCCAACGCAAAGCGAATTTTTCAAATAGGGTTCATAGGTAAAATATCCACAAATAGTAAAAACTGCTTTCGGCCATTAGCTGTTGTAATTGAGCTACGGAAACCACAAACTGCGCACACAACATTTCTTATGAAGGACGATTTCCAACGCAAAGCGAATTTTTCAAATAGGGTTCATAGGTAAAATATCCACAAATAGTAAAAACTGCTTTCGGCCATTAGCTGTTGTAATTGAGCTACGGAAACCACAAACTGCGCACACAACATTTCTTATGAAGGACGATTTCCAACGCAAAGCGAATTTTTCAAATAGGGTTCATAGGTAAAATATCCACAAATAGTAAAAACTGCTTTCGGCCATTAGCTGTTGTAATTGAGCTACGGAAACCACAAACTGCGCACACAACATTTCTTATGAAGGACGATTTCCAACGCAAAGCGAATTTTTCAAATAGGGTTCATAGGTAAAATATCCACAAATAGTAAAAACTGCTTTCGGCCATTAGCTGTTGTAATTGAGCTACGGAAACCACAAACTGCGCACACAACATTTCTTATGAAGGACGATTTCCAACGCAAAGCGAATTTTTCAAATAGGGTTCATAGGTAAAATATCCACAAATAGTAAAAACTGCTTTCGGCCATTAGCTGTTGTAATTGAGCTACGGAAACCACAAACTGCGCACACAACATTTCTTATGAAGGACGATTTCCAACGCAAAGCGAATTTTTCAAATAGGGTTCATAGGTAAAATATCCACAAATAGTAAAAACTGCTTTCGGCCATTAGCTGTTGTAATTGAGCTACGGAAACCACAAACTGCGCACACAACATTTCTTATGAAGGACGATTTCCAACGCAAAGCGAATTTTTCAAATAGGGTTCATAGGTAAAATATCCACAAATAGTAAAAACTGCTTTCGGCCATTAGCTGTTGTAATTGAGCTACGGAAACCACAAACTGCTCACACAACATTTCTTATGAAGGACGATTTCCAACGCAAAGCGAATTTTTCAAATAGGGTTCATAGGTAAAATATCCACAAATAGTAAAAACTGCTTTCGGCCATTAGCTGTTGTAATTGAGCTACGGAAACCACAAACTGCGCACACAACATTTCTTATGAAGGACGATTTCCAACGCAAAGCGAATTTTTCAAATAGGGTTCATAGGTAAAATATCCACAAATAGTAAAAACTGCTTTCGGCCATTAGCTGTTGTAATTGAGCTACGGAAACCACAAACTGCGCACACAACATTTCTTATGAAGGACGATTTCCAACGCAAAGCGAATTTTTCAAATAGGGTTCATAGGTAAAATATCCACAAATAGTAAAAACTGCTTTCGGCCATTAGCTGTTGTAATTGAGCTACGGAAACCACAAACTGCGCACACAACATTTCTTATGAAGGACGATTTCCAACGCAAAGCGAATTTTTCAAATAGGGTTCATAGGTAAAATATCCACAAATAGTAAAAACTGCTTTCGGCCATTAGCTGTTGTAATTGAGCTACGGAAACCACAAACTGCGCACACAACATTTCTTATGAAGGACGATTTCCAACGCAAAGCGAATTTTTCAAATAGGGTTCATAGGTAAAATATCCACAAATAGTAAAAACTGCTTTCGGCCATTAGCTGTTGTAATTGAGCTACGGAAACCACAAACTGCGCACACAACATTTCTTATGAAGGACGATTTCCAACGCAAAGCGAATTTTTCAAATAGGGTTCATAGGTAAAATATCCACAAATAGTAAAAACTGCTTTCGGCCATTAGCTGTTGTAATTGAGCTACGGAAACCACAAACTGCGCACACAACATTTCTTATGAAGGACGATTTCCAACGCAAAGCGAATTTTTCAAATAGGGTTCATAGGTAAAATATCCACAAATAGTAAAAACTGCTTTCGGCCATTAGCTGTTGTAATTGAGCTACGGAAACCACAAACTGCGCACACAACATTTCTTATGAAGGACGATTTCCAACGCAAAGCGAATTTTTCAAATAGGGTTCATAGGTAAAATATCCACAAATAGTAAAAACTGCTTTCGGCCATTAGCTGTTGTAATTGAGCTACGGAAACCACAAACTGCGCACACAACATTTCTTATGAAGGACGATTTCCAACGCAAAGCGAATTTTTCAAATAGGGTTCATAGGTAAAATATCCACAAATAGTAAAAACTGCTTTCGGCCATTAGCTGTTGTAATTGAGCTACGGAAACCACAAACTGCTCACACAACATTTCTTATGAAGGACGATTTCCAACGCAAAGCGAATTTTTCAAATAGGGTTCATAGGTAAAATATCCACAAATAGTAAAAACTGCTTTCGGCCATTAGCTGTTGTAATTGAGCTACGGAAACCACAAACTGCGCACACAACATTTCTTATGAAGGACGATTTCCAACGCAAAGCGAATTTTTCAAATAGGGTTCATAGGTAAAATATCCACAAATAGTAAAAACTGCTTTCGGCCATTAGCTGTTGTAATTGAGCTACGGAAACCACAAACTGCGCACACAACATTTCTTATGAAGGACGATTTCCAACGCAAAGCGAATTTTTCAAATAGGGTTCATAGGTAAAATATCCACAAATAGTAAAAACTGCTTTCGGCCATTAGCTGTTGTAATTGAGCTACGGAAACCACAAACTGCGCACACAACATTTCTTATGAAGGACGATTTCCAACGCAAAGCGAATTTTTCAAATAGGGTTCATAGGTAAAATATCCACAAATAGTAAAAACTGCTTTCGGCCATTAGCTGTTGTAATTGAGCTACGGAAACCACAAACTGCGCACACAACATTTCTTATGAAGGACGATTTCCAACGCAAAGCGAATTTTTCAAATAGGGTTCATAGGTAAAATATCCACAAATAGTAAAAACTGCTTTCGGCCATTAGCTGTTGTAATTGAGCTACGGAAACCACAAACTGCTCACACAACATTTCTTATGAAGGACGATTTCCAACGCAAAGCGAATTTTTCAAATAGGGTTCATAGGTAAAATATTCCACAAATAGTAAAAACTGCTTTCGGCCATTAGCTGTTGTAATTGAGCTACGGAAACCACAAACTGCTCACACAACATTTCTTATGAAGGACGATTTCCAACGCAAAGCGAATTTTTCAAATAGGGTTCATAGGTAAAATATCCACAAATAGTAAAAACTGCTTTCGGCCATTAGCTGTTGTAATTGAGCTACGGAAACCACAAACTGCGCACACAACATTTCTTATGAAGGACGATTTCCAACGCAAAGCGAATTTTTCAAATAGGGTTCATAGGTAAAATATCCACAAATAGTAAAAACTGCTTTCGGCCATTAGCTGTTGTAATTGAGCTACGGAAACCACAAACTGCGCACACAACATTTCTTATGAAGGACGATTTCCAACGCAAAGCGAATTTTTCAAATAGGGTTCATAGGTAAAATATCCACAAATAGTAAAAACTGCTTTCGGCCATTAGCTGTTGTAATTGAGCTACGGAAACCACAAACTGCGCACAACATTTCTTATGAAGGACGATTTCCAACGCAAAGGGAATTTTTCAAATAGAGTTCATAGGTAAAATATCCACAAATAGTAAAAACTGCTTTCGGCCATTAGCTGTTGTAATTGAGCTACGGAAACCACAAACTGCGCACACAACATTTCTTATGAAGGACGATTTCCAACGCAAAGCGAATTTTTCAAATAGGGTTCCATAGGTAAAATATCCACAAATAGTAAAAACTGCTTTCGGCCATTAGCTGTTGTAATTGAGCTACGGAAACCACAAACTGCGCACACAACATTTCTTATGAAGGACGATTTCCAACGCAAAGCGAATTTTTCAAATAGGGTTCATAGGTAAAATATCCACAAATAGTAAAAACTGCTTTCGGCCATTAGCTGTTGTAATTGAGCTACGGAAACCACAAACTGCTCACACAACATTTCTTATGAAGGACGATTTCCAACGCAAAGCGAATTTTTCAAATAGGGTTCATAGGTAAAATATCCACAAATAGTAAAAATTGCTTTCGGCCATTAGCTGTTGTAATTGAGCTACGGAAACCACAAACTGCGCACACAACATTTCTTATGAAGGACGATTTCCAACGCAAAGCGAATTTTTCAAATAGGGTTCATAGGTAAAATATCCACAAATAGTAAAAACTGCTTTCGGTCATTAGCTGTTGTAATTGAGCTACGGAAACCACAAACTGCTCACACAACATTTCTTATGAAGGACGATTTCCAACGCAAAGCGAATTTTTCAAATAGGGTTCATAGGTAAAATATCCACAAATAGTAAAAACTGCTTTCGGCCATTAGCTGTTGTAATTGAGCTACGGAAACCACAAACTGCGCACACAACATTTCTTATGAAGGACGATTTCCAACGCAAAGGGAATTTTTCAAATAGAGTTCATAGGTAAAATATCCACAAATAGTAAAAACTGCTTTCGGCCATTAGCTGTTGTAATTGAGCTACGGAAACCACAAACTGCGCACACAACATTTCTTATGAAGGACGATTTCCAACGCAAAGCGAATTTTTCAAATAGGGTCCATAGGTAAAATATCCACAAAAAGTAAAAACTTGCTTTCGGCCATTAGCTGTTGTAATTGAGCTACGGAAACCACAAACTGCTCACACAACATTTCTTATGAAGGACGATTTCCAACGCAAAGCGAATTTTTCAAATAGGGTTCATAGGTAAAATATCCACAAATAGTAAAAATTGCTTTCGGCCATTAGCTGCTGTAATTGAGCTACGGAAACCACAAACTGCGCACACAACATTTCTTATGAAGGACGATTTCCAACGCAAAGCGAATTTTTCAAATAGGGTTCATAGGTAAAATATCCACAAATAGTAAAAATTGCTTTCGGCCATTAGCTGTTGTAATTGAGCTACGGAAACCACAAACTGCTCACACAACATTTCTTATGAAGGACGATTTCCAACGCAAAGCGAATTTTTCAAATAGGGTTCATAGGTAAAATATCCACAAATAGTAAAAATTGCTTTCGGCCATTAGCTGCTGTAATTGAGCTACGGAAACCACAAACTGCGCACACAACATTTCTTATGAAGGACGATTTCCAACGCAAAGCGAATTTTTCAAATAGGGTTCATAGGTAAAATATCCACAAATAGTAAAAACTGCTTTCGGCCATTAGCTGTTGTAATTGAGCTACGGAAACCACAAACTGCGCACACAACATTTCTTATGAAGGACGATTTCCAACGCAAAGCGAATTTTTCAAATAGGGTTCATAGGTAAAATATCCACAAATAGTAAAAACTGCTTTCGGCCATTAGCTGCTGTAATTGAGCTACGGAAACCACAAACTGCGCACACAACATTTCTTATGAAGGACGATTTCCAACGCAAAGCGAATTTTTCAAATAGGGTTCATAGGTAAAATATCCACAAATTGTAAAAACTGCTTTCGGCCATTAGCTGTTGTAATTGAGCTACGGAAACCATAAACTGCGCACACATTTCTTATGAAGGAAGATTTCCAACGCAAAGGGAATTTTTCAAACAATGTTCATAGGTAAAACATCCACAAATAGTAAAAACTGTTTTCGGCCATTAGCTGTTCTAATTGAGCTACAGAAACCACAAACTGGTCATACAACATTTCTTACGAAGCAAGATTTCCAACCAAAGGAAATTTTTCAAATTGGGTTTATAGGTACGAAGATACGGCAGGTACAAAAAGAAAAGAACATTTCACCCCTAGTGCAGAAACTGTGTTATATAAAAATTGGCAAATATATGAAAAATGTTTCTCGCCACAATAGCTATCAGTAGCAAAAATATTTTTTTAATCAGGATTTTAGAAGCGGATATGTCATCAATACAGGTATTTACATTAACTATTTCGATCCAGAAACAATACAAGAGATCACCCAATGGAAACACCCACAGAGTTCCTGATCCAAGAAAGCAATAGTTCAATAAAGTGCAGAAAAGCTCATGCACCTGGTTTTCTTCGATAAAAAGAGAATTCTGTATGACCTTGTTGTTCCACAAGGGAAAACTGTTACCGATCCTGAAGTTCAAAGGTCTTCAAGAAAAATGTTTTCCTAAAACGCCCAGAATGTGCACAAGGTGGTTGGATTTTGCATCAAGATAATTACCTTGTACACCGTGCTTTGCTTAACCCAGCTGGTTATCTAAGGTCTAGGCATCAAAATGATGTCGTACCTTCCGTATTCACCGGATCTGGAGCTGTGTGTTTTCCTCCTATTCCTTGAAGTGAAAAAACAACTTCGTATGCGCCAGTTTGTATCAAATACTGAACTGAACAGTGTTGTGTTGGGTGTCCTGAACCACATGTAACGGAGGTCTTCGAACACACGGGAGTGGATAGAAAGGTGGGACCTGTACATTCAGGTAGACAAAGAATACTTCGGTAGTATGTAACTATGTTTACTGCATTACACTTCTGCCCCATGTAAAATCAGTCGTTACTTTTTGAACGACCCCGTAGTCGTCTTTCGTACCTACCCACTATCCGCAACGAAGACATTCACTTGAACACTCGCAACCTACCCACTATCTGCAACGATGACATTCACTTGAACACTCGCAACCTACCAACTATCTGCAACGATGACATTCACTTGAACACTCGCAACCTACCCACTATCTGCAACGATGACATTCACTTGAACACTCGCAACCTACCAACTATCTGCAACGATGATATTCACTTGAACACTCGCAACCTACCCACTATCTGCAACGATGACATTCACTTGAACACTCGCAACCTACCCACTATCTGCAACGATGACATTCACTTGAACACTCGCAACCTACCCACTATCTGCAACGATGACATTCACTTGAACACTCGCAACCTACCAACTATCTGCAACGATGACATTCACTTGAACACTCGCAACCTACCCCCTATCTGCAAGGAAGACCTCCAGCCATGGAGCCTAACATTCACTTGAACACTCGCAATCAACATTTGGCAAGGTGCAAAAACTGCATTAAAATGATTACGCTCAGGGGGATTTAAAGCTCACCTGGAAATCTCTCCTTATGAAATCATATTCAAAGGCGGCCTCAGGGCTTGCAGCAGACGCGAGGATCCCTTTTGGGTTGAACGCTGCTGCTAGGGCTCTTCTGGTAAGCGCATACCCTCCATTTGACATTGTGTTCATATTGTAATCTGCGGAATAGTTTGATCCAGTGCCTCCTGCTATAGAAAGAAAAAAATGCATCATCTACATACCCAAAATCATTTCAGACAACATATTACAATATTCTAAATTTGTTTTCACATAAAAACATGATTGTCACTAATAATTATTCACCACAACAGATGCCTGATATGCATGTGTGCCAATTAAAAACCAAATAGAAAACTAATTAAATAACAAGGAATCATATACCAACTGTGTTTTAATACACTGGTGGAAAGTGTAAAAAGAACACCAAGAAGGAGACGTCTGATACCAACGAAATTTATACAGCATAATAACGGAATACAGAGGATAACGTGATCAAAACATTATGGCAAAATACAGCTGTATTTGTTGGTAAACTGAAAAATAACATTTCCATGTAACATGATTAGTACGAAGTTGAACCGCCACGAACTGCGTCACACTGTGCAATTCTGGCATGGAGTCTGTCGTACAGATGTCGGATGTAAGTTTGGGGTATTGAGTTCCAAGCATCCTCAACCTGGACGCGTAAATCGGGGATGGTCGTGGCTGGCCGTGGAGACTGGATAAGTCGTTGTCACATAAAATCCCAAACGTGCTCAATGGGGGACAAATCCGGTGAACGTGCAGGCCATGGAAGTTGTCTCACACCCTGAAGTGCATGTTGCGTTGCACGTGCCGTGTGTGGGCGTACGTTATCTTGCTGGAACACACCACGATGGACCGACCTTGCAAATGACACAACAAAGCACTGAATGATGTTGTTGATGTAAGAGGTGCTGTTTAACGTACCCGGAACAAACACTAGTTGTGTACGGGAGTGATAGCTGATCGCTCCCCTCACCAGGAGACCAGGTGTAAGCCCTGTGTGTCGCTGGCGGATGCAAGAATGGTGTAGACGCTCCCCTGTGCGTCTGCGAACACGCATACGGCCATCGGAGGCTCCCAAGCAGAATCTGCTTTTACAGATGAACACGACAGGTCGCCATTGCGTTCTCCAGTGCAGACGTTGGCGGCACCACTGCAGCCGTTCCTGACGTTGGGCTGGAGTCAGAGGTACACATGCCAGAGGCACACGTGCACGTAGTCCTGCATCCAGTAGACGGTTGCGGATTGTTCGCACATTCACCTCAGGTGCAACGGCAGCTCGGATTTGCGTCGCAGTGGATGTTCTGCTTGACAACGCCGCTCTTCTTATGCGTCGATTGGCCCGCTCATCAGTCCGTCTGTGACTCCTGGTTCTACGTCTTCTCGTGTGGGAATGTTCCTCGGACCATCTGCGCCACCATCATACTACCACCGATACTTCCCGTCCAATTCGCTACGCAATACGGCGATACGACTACTCGGCCTCGCTGAGTCTGACTAGACGACCTCGCTCAAAGTCCGATAACTGCTGAAATCGTACACGTCTTCCATGTCCAGGCAATGCAGCTTCTTCAGGGTCTTCGCACGTGTCCGTACGCCGACGACTGATTACATTCACTTCGCCGTACTCCTTAAATACCACCGACGATAATTTGCATATTATGCCGTGCTGTGGCGTAAGCGCTCACCGGTTGGTCTCGAAATTAACATCACACCTACGTAAACTCGAACCCATTAACATATGTAAATTTCATGATCGTCCGCCAATTCCTTCTTGATGTTCTTTTTCCCTTTCCGCCAGTGTAGTATAACTGTACTAGTGATATGAAATTTCTTGGTGTAGAAAAGTTTCCAAGCTTTCGCACCATCAACCAAATGGCTTTTTCAAGGAAGGTAGACAGCAAACTGCAAACGGAATAATAGAACGCTTCAACAATTTGTATGCTGTGACTTGACTTGACAAAAAACGAACAGATGCGAACGTACTTAGACATTCAAAGACAGGAGGCGTTATGCTCGTTTATCACGCGGAATCATGGAAGGAAAACAAAAGGTATTCACTATTTGAAGAACTGGTTCCAAATTCGTGGCAACTCGAGCGAGACGCTATCGTTGCATAACTCGCTGTTGGTTATGATCTCCAAAGTTTCGCGAATGGCAGCAGATCTTGGGGTGGAGTAGGAAGCTAATTTGTTTAGGTCATCCCACATAGGAACAGCGGACTTGAACTACTCCATCCCAAAATCTACTGCCATTTACGAAACTTTGGAGATCAGAACCAACAGCGAGTCTTGCAATGATAGGGTCTCAATGGAGTTGTCACGAGTTTGAAACCAGTTCTTGAAATAGTGATCCTCTCTTGGTTTTCCTTCGATGATTCCGCGTGCTAAACAAGCATAACGTCTGGTGTCTTTGAATACCTAATTACGTGCGCATATCTTCATTATTGTCAAGTCAAGTCACAGCGTTCAAATTGTTGAAGCGTTCTATTATTCAGTTTTCAGTTTGCTGTCTACCTTCCTGTAAGAAGCCATCTAGTTGATGTGCGAATGCTTGGAAAGTTTGATTTCTATTCTACACCAAGAAATTTCGGATTCCTAGTATACTTATATTATTTAAGTACCAAATAGAAAATTCCAAGAATTCTTTTCACGCGTACATACGCGACCACACTACGAGATGCGCCATCTGAGTTATATCGAATTAAGCTCTCCCGTAATTTATAGGAAGGTATTTTTTTCGCAGACGCTATGTTATCAAAAGTATTCGGAAATCACAGTGGTTTTGGACAAATGACTTTATTATCGCCATTAGTTGTTAGTCGGTCCATCTTTTTCTTGTATGGCAGCGGCAACACGTCGAGGTATACTATCAACCAATTTCCCGTAGGTCTCGACATTAATGGCTTGTCATTGATCCTGCAAAGCTGGTGGCAGAAAGGAGAGCGAAGACAGTCTTTATAATCAATCATCTATCCGTCGCTCCAGTTCATCCCTGAGGTATTCTATGGGACTAGGATCAGGACTCTGAGCAGGATAGTGTAACAATTCCACCTCATTTTCAAGAAACCAGTCCTGTACACGCCATGCAGTGTGACACGGAGCTCGATCGTGTTGGAACCAAGGAGGTTAGAAGAAGAGGAGGTGAAGGGACCCTTTTTGAGTGAAGCCAAAAACAGATCAGCTGTTTTTGTTCTCTCTCTGAGGTGGTGGGAGTCTGCGCTGCGAGAGTTCGGGAACGTGGCGTCACTTCCTGTGGCTCAAGCAGTTTTGCTTAGCGCATGCAAACCAAGGATGGAAAGAAGGAATATTTCGGACTTCTTATTTCTTAACATTAGGCTTTTGGTTATATTTTAAACATGGTTACTTGCACATGGGCAGTATGCATGGTTACTTGCACATGGGCAGTAAGTAACCATGCGCATTTTGCACTTCCGCTCAAAATATCATTATTTAGTTCAATTTTTTAAAGAAATACCAACACATATTTTCCTGTTTTTTCTGGAAATTTTTAATTATGGGAATGAATATTTCAGCCTCAATTTTTTTCATGCCTGTATATGTAGAGTAAGAGTCCGAAAAACCCGTTCAAAATCGCGATTTCCCCATAGAGATATACAGGAGATTCTTAGGTTGGGCGCATTGGCGTAGTCAGCTGATAAAAAGTGACGTCACGCCAGAAGCACAGGGAGAGGGACTGTTGCCACCTTCTCTTACTTCTAACCTCCTTGGTTGGAAGAGACAACGGTCATTTGCATTATACTGCCGTATTGTTGGTAGGGCAGAATTATCCAGAACGTCGAGATACACTTCAGAGTTCATGGTTTGTGGTATAGTAACCAACGAGCCGAGTCCCATCCACGAAAAACAACTCCCGGACTTTTTATATTAATTCCCTCCAATACATTTTTTCATTAATTCACAGCGAATCGCCTGAAAATATGTTTATCAGTTTAGCTTCTTGAAGTTATCGATGATAATGATGTTTATCGATGAATAATATTCTTTTACAGCATTTGTCCGATTCGTAAATATAAACAAGGTTTTCATTAAATACATTTTTTTCTTTCCAATACATTTATTTACAATTTTTTTTACTTCTAAAAATAACCATCGTAAAGAACGAAATAACAACACTTGAAAGAGGGAAAATTTTATACAGGTTTATTTTTTTATAGTGACATTAGGGTAAAATCATATGAAACATATGCAAAATTAAACTTACATTAAATAACAAAAGCAAACAGTTCGTTCTAGATAATCATTAGGAGGCCAGCACGATACAATATCAGTTAAAATTTGATCAAAAGCATCACTATTTGCTGCTTTCACCTTTTCTGTCCACGTGAATTCACATGAATAGCTATCTAACACTGAGCGATGGGTTCCCCACATTTTTTCATTCTTTGATTTTGCTTTTCCCCACAAACTCTCAATGCCCTGAGTATGTGCATCGGCATCACTGTTAATGAATTCTAATGAATGATTAACTGTTAAATGAGTATATTTTGGTTCATTGTTTTAATCTTGGTACGCTTTCCCTTCATCAGAAATTATTGTAGTACATGGAGCAATTCGTTGATGGATAACTTAGCCCATCGGTCAGGTACGGCAAACCGGTGGCGCAGTGGTATAAGCGTTGGCTTCTGATCATTCGTCCGAAAGGGGTCCAAGTTCGAATCCCGTGAGGCATGGAGTTGTGTTTATATAGTGGCCCTAAATTAGGGACGGGCGACAGCCCATTGAGTTGCTCACGGTTGTCGTTAAACCTCCACTAAAAAAATAAAAATAAAGTTCCGCCATCAAAAAAAGAAAGCACTCTTTCCTTTCCCTGCAAATGTCACCGAATACGCATTGCTGGGGCAAATCTCGTCCTCGATTGCATTTATGGCGGCTAAAGGGCGATTCATTTATTTCAACATGAGTGCTCGGACCACCTATAACCTTCACACACTTCAATAATAAGCACAAATTTCTCGCATGTAGTTTGACTAGTGAACAGCCGTTCCTCTATAAACACGTAATTATTTTTCACAGAATTTTATTGATGTTAATTCATTTGCCCATGAATAAATGAAAAGGACGATAGAAGTAAAAGAACCTGCGAAATAACTGTACGAACGAAGTGGTTTTTCAGAACGACAACTACGTAGATTACATCTCCATCTGTCTTGTTTACGTAGTTCTAAAGTTATTTCGCCTCCCAAGCGGCACTTAAAATTGGAAGGCAGAATGCGTTTAGATTGAAAATATGCAACTGCGCTCTCTTTTTCTTTAATGTTATCAGACAATGATAATAAATTCATTGTTTCATACAGAAAAAACTAAGGAAAAAGTAATCACTTGAACAACTGCGAATGTTTCGGACGAATTCTGTAACATAACACTAATCATCGATAACTTCAAGAAACTAAACTGATAACCATATTTTCAGGCGATTCGGTGTGAATTAATGAAAAAAATGTACTGGCGGGGAATTAATATAAAAGGTCCCAACTCCATACTGTGATGCAGCCTCCTCCAAATTTAACAGTTAGAAGAACACAGCCCGCCGAATTTAACAGTTGGAAGAACACAGTCCGACTAATTTAACAGTTGGAAGAACACAGTCTCCGCTGAATTTAACAGTTGGAAGAACACAGTCCGACGAATTTAACAGTTGGAAGAACATAGTCTCCGCCGAATTTAACAGTTGGAAGAACACAGTCTCCGCCGAATTTAACAGTTGGAAGAACACTGACGACGAAAATCGTTCGCCGCACTGTCGCATAATCCAAACACGCCAATCAGATTGGAAGAGTGAAAAGCGTGACTCATCACTCCAAAGAACAGTTTTCCAGTCGCCCACAGTCGAGGACCTATGGGAAACACACCACCCTAAACGGCGCTTCGCGTTCACGGTAGTGATGTGTGGCGTGTGTGCCGCGGCTTTACCATAATAACCCACACTGTGCAACTCTCTTCGGATAGTTATGGTTCTAACGGAGCCATTACAAGCATTTTATACTTCAGCAGCGATGGAAACGACAGAGGAAGAACGGGATTTCTTAACATTTCTTACCATGTCTCTTCTGTCAGTTTGTGAGACCTTTCTGAACGTTTCTTTGCTGTAGTTGCACAGTCCTTCTTCCATCTCTTCACCACATCACTTATAGTCGTTTTTGGTATGTTTAGTTTAGCTGCAATGCTCCGTATGGAAACTTTACTCAAATTACGCCCTGTGACCAGCCATGCTTGAACTCGAAAAGTTCACGTCCACGCGGCATATCCGCTTCAAAGTTACTGATAAAACGACAGGACATCTTAGTTTTATATGCTTTTCTCCCCACTCACAGCGCATCTTCCTGAGCAACCGTTCTTTGCACTTATGCAAATATTTGGGTAGTGTCCTAATACTTTCGATTGTATATTATACACTGAGTGGCCACTTTATTACGACCACCTGACAGTTTTAAGCAAATAAGCTATGGCTGCACGCTGTTGCCGCCAGAGGGCGAGGCAAGTATAAAAAAGCTTAGTGCTTGCGACAGTAGTAGAAGTGATTTTTGGGTGACGAGATGGGCAAAAAATGCGATTTGACAAACTTTCAACGTGGGATGACTGAAGGAGCGAGTATCACCGAAACCGCCGCATTCGTGAAATGTCCCAGAGCAGCTGTTGTTAAAGTGTTTAAAGACTGGACTGTCAGCCATAAAATTGGGTCTCTACGTGCAACGTGTGGTCTTCATCGACAAGTGACTGCTCGGGCGGAACGGAGAGTGTCCAGACTGGTAACAAACAACAGAAGGGCAACAGTGCAGCAAATTGCAGACCATCTTAATCAAGGATCCCCTCAAATGATCTCTGCACGCACTGTTCGCCGTACACTGCATCGGATGGGATTTGGCAGCGGAAGGCCTGTTCGAACACCTTTGCTGTCTGCAGTTAAGAAGAGCAAACATCTGCAGTTCGCACAGGAGCACGAGGATTAAACAGTCGATAATTGGAAACAAATTATGTGGTCCGATGGGTCACGTTTTCAGTTGCACCATGCCGATGGCCGAGTGAGAATTTGGCGAAAACAGCACGAAAGCATGGACCCCAAATGCATTGCTACAACCCTTCAAGCTCGTGGAGGCAATGTTATGGTTTGGGGAATGTTTTCCTGGCATGCTTTGTGCCAATTCGTATTTGACAGGCACATCGTAACTAAACATCGTTGCAGACCAAGTGCATCCTGTCATGTGGATGGTTTATCCCAATAGCGATGGCTACTTTCAACAAGATAATGCGTCCTGCCGTAGTGCCCGTATTGTACAATTTGGTTTGAGGAACATGCCGGGGAGTTTACTTTGATTAGGTAGCCCCCACAATCTCCAGATCTCAACCCCATTGAGAATTCGTGGAATGAAGTTGAACGAGCCATCAGGCATCTGGATCCACAAACCTGCAATCTCACACTCCTGGAAAGTGCTATTCATCAAGCATGGTCTCAGATTCCATAGGCCACCTATCAACATCTCGTTGAGTCCACGCCACGAAGAATCGACGCAGTATTAAAGGCAAAAGGTGGCCCAACGAAGTACTGAGGGGGTGGTCATAATAAAGTGGCCACTCAGTGTATAGTGTACGTTCACCCAACCTCGATGTCACCTTTTCTTTTTCTTTTTTTTTTACAGCAGCGTATCGGAACTCAACCATTCAGGAACTTTTTTAGCGTCTTACATTTCAGAAGATCTTTACTCTCCGCGAACTTTAGGCTGATGCCGCAGCTGGTCCCTTAGGATCGCATGGTTCCAGGACACGAACAAAGACCTTCCCAATTTGCTCTGAGTTTGTGTCACAAGCGGGTGCCAGTTGATAATGTTCTGCTGCAGAGAAAGTTTTGAACTGCATCTTACTGTCACCAATTTGCCTTCAGTGATGCGCACCCTTCCACACGACTCAATAAGACTGCGGCATTTAATTTCTTCTGGACTGCACAATGATTCTACACTTTGTATACCATGCTTCTACTACTTAAATACATTCATTCCCATACTTGTACATATGGTAATTTTCATCTCATTTGTAAATATTTCAGATTTTCTTCGCGACTCCGATTGAGGCTTCTTGTAAATAATTTTATGCTCAAATAAATAATTCTGAGTTCTACATGTTCCATCTCCTCAACAGAGAAAAATAAGGGAAGATGTTGATTTTTTTAGTTTTATAACTGTATAACATATGCTTATAAGACAGTTTGTTACACACATGCGAGCCTAATAACGTTAGTTATCTAAACTTTTGCCCTCACAAGAGCAGCAATACGTGGTGGTATGAATTTTACTAAATGTAGGAAACATTCAGGTGGTATTGCGAGACATCAGTGCAGTACAGCCCTTAACTAAGCTCCGAGAGTTATCTCTGCCACTAATTTTGTCTTAAATACGGGGGTGCTAACAAATGTTCTATACACTGTCCATTTTTGAGGAAAGTGTGAAACAACGGAGAAAACTTACCTTATTGCCGTTCAATGTACTCCTTCTGCTGCAAGTGACAGCTTACCTGGGGTGAGATAAGTCCTGGATGCCCCGTAGTACGCCATCTTTGTTCAGCTGTCGTATTACTCGGGTCACGTCCAATGACAGTTCGTCATTGGACGTGTAGACGATGCCACAGAGCCGATTTTTTAACTTTGGGAAAAGGTCAAACTCGAGTGGACTGAGATCAGGGCTGTATGGTGGTTGGGATAAAATTTCTCAGTCATATTTCGATAAAAGTTCCCGTACCGACGCGGCACCATGACACGAAGCGTTGTCATGCAGCAAGATCGCTGCCGCTTTCAACAAGTTGAGGCGATTTTGACAAATTTTCTGTCTCATATTTTGTCCTCAGGAGGTCACGATAATATTGTGCGTTGACATTTTGCACTACCGGCACTCGATCAGAGACCAAAACACCTTGGGCATCGTATGCAAAAATCATCTGCCGCCCCGGTGGCGCAGTGGTCTAAGCGATGGCCTCTGATCATTCGTCCGAAAGGGGTCCGGGTTCGAATCTCGGTGAGGCATGGATGTTGTGTTTGTCTTACGGCACTGGCTCTCTCCCTTCCCTGGAACCAGTGACCCTAAATTAGGGACGGACGACTGCTTATAGCCCATTGAGTTGCTCACGGTGGTCGTTAAACCTCCAATCAAAAAAAAAAAAAAAAAAAAAAAAACATCTATTGTTTCACTTTGTATTGTTGCGAACGACACTTCAAGCGGCGTGGGAAACCTGGATGCCTCCATTCTGCTAATTTTGACTTTAGTTCCGACTCAATATCACGGGTAGAAGTCTCATCAATTGCAACAATTCTGTTCAGGAAGGTGTCGCCCTTCCCCCTTTCGGACCTGTGGAGGTGATCATCGGCGGCCTTTTGCTTGGGGGTGAGTTGATGGGACACCAAGCCCGCTGCGATTTCACTTTTTCCCAGTGAGTCAGTCAAAATCTGGTGAACAGACATGGTGGACAAATTTGCCTGATGAGCAATCTCCTCGACTGCCAAACGGTGATTCTCTTCGAGAAGCGTTGCAACAATGGTGACAGATGTTTTGTCTGCCGCCGTTTGAGGTCGGCTTGAGGGGTGATCATCTACGATGC
Source organism: Macrothele yani (assembly GCA_039090855.1). NCBI lineage: Eukaryota > Metazoa > Arthropoda > Arachnida > Araneae > Macrothelidae > Macrothele > Macrothele yani. The sequence continues at coordinate 41,678,682 of CM076997.1, read as the reverse complement.
TGCTTGGGCCCTCTCAAAAGCGCGATGCCCAGCCAGAAATTGTGCTTCGATCAAGAGTTCCTTCCCCAGAAACTTCTTGTAAGGCAGTGTATATCTGTGTCTGAGTTTTTCCCCGCAGAGTTCCTATTTTCACGAACGAGCACTGGTCAAACGCCGTGACTCGACCTGAGGAGCTGCACGCTTCCCTTTCAAACCCTCCCACCTCCACACAATAAATGATAACGCGTTGTTCTGACACCACTGCGCTGCTGAGGGTCTGACTTTGACATGAGGCAATCATTTTCCCGATTGTATCATCCACTTCAGTTTTAGAGTAACGTGGGCAGAACTTTCGTTATGACCACCTTCGTAGCAATTTTGCTTAATGCACGGCTGAGATAATTCTGTTGCCGCAAGGGAGTTAGTGGTAAAAATTCTTCGTAAATAGTACACCCTTAAGTTGACTTAGAGTATAGGTTTCTCCTGGCATTGCTCGTTCGAGAAGCCTACTGGACGCAGTACATCTTGATACTGATCTTCCTGTTGCTACTGTGTTTTGCAGGTAGGGCCATACTTGTATACAAGTCATCATCTGCTACTGTAAATAGTGATCGACCTCGGGATGTCCTTCATGTGCATGTTCCCATATTTTGAAACTGTCGCTATAAAACACATATAGCACATTCGAAAGCATTCATTATACGGCGACAGCTGCATGAACTTTACCCACATCCATCCATCCGGTGGCTCTCTGATTGTCGTTCAAATGGCGTCCTGAAAATCCTTGGAAGCAAAAGTGTAAGCAAGAGCAATCGTAAAACCTAAATCATGAATGAAAGACGGACGCCTAGAGAGTTTCTTTTTGGTTCTTTCAGAATATCTCCATAGCGTTTCACTAGTCACTTGATTACCACATATACACTATATTGACAAAAGTCACCGGACACCCCTTCAAAAGCAAATGAATGGATACGCTGCATTTTTTAGATGCGCAGTACAGCTGCAAACGGTATAAAAACAAGCCTGCATCTGACCGCGATCGAATCGCACTGTGAGCTTGAGTGTAAATGTCGCGGCGGGAGGGAACTGACTTTCAGAAAGAAAAGATTGTTGGGTGTTATATTAGTGGGTTGTCCATAAGAGAAACCGAAAGGCGTTTAAACATACCCCAGTCAACTGCTTTGGATGTACTGAATAAGTGGAAGACACATGGTGTGCCTGAAGCAGCAAAACGTTCCGGCAGACAAAAGAAAATCACTGATAGAAGACATTGAAGCCTCAGGAGAGTCGTTATAGCTAATCGACGGAGTACTGCACAAAACCTGAGTGTACAGGTGAGTGAAAATGCTGGAACCTCGGTATGTACACGTACCATTTGCAGAGAACTTCATTCCATGGGTTATCATAGTCGTGCGGCTGCTCATAAGCCTTTCATCTCCACTTGAAATGTTACTCGTCGTTTAGCATGGTGTAAAGAACATTTATCGTGGACCGCAGATCAATGGAAACGGGTCCTATGGAATGATGAATTCAGATACACGATCCATCTGTCTGATGGCTGTGTGTAGGTATGGCGGCAGCCGGGGTAACGCTATTTACAATTTATTTATGTACTGTTCCTAGGGTCGAGTTTGGAGCTTGCAGTGTACTCGTGTGGGGGTGTTTCTTTTTTGTGGTATGGTCCCGACCCATTGGTTATCGTGGACAAACCTGTTAACCAGCACGTCCACCTCGATATTCTGGACAATTATGCCCTACAAACTCTGTGACAATACTATGGAACCGAGCCTTGTTGGTACCAGCAGGATAATGCTCCGAGCCATAAAGCAAGGACTGTTACAGCGTGGTTTGCTGATAATTCCGTATCGTGTGCGAACTGGCCAGCACAGAGCCTGGTCTCAAACTCATAGAGCACCTATGGGATGAATTAGAGCGCCGCTTAAGAAGTTTGGAACCAAGGCTTACTACTAAGCAACAGTTAGCGGCAGCATTATGTACTGAATGGAAGCGCATACCTATCGCTGTATTCCAAAATCTCGTCGAAAGCCTGTCTCGAAGGGTCAGTGCATACATTAAGGCCAAAGGTAGACTGACACCGTACTAATGTATGTCAATAAATGCTATGTTGTGTTTCTCTTCTAGGTGTCCGGTGACGTTTGTCAATATAGTGTATATGTACGCTATTTGTAACTCAGAAATTCTGCTTCGCTCTTCCATCTCGCCAGGAGATGTCAATCTATGCTTCCATTTGAAAGAGTATCTCGGATTCTGAAAGTGGCTTAGAAAAACCTTTTCTTGTGGCAACCTATGTATGACTTTCCTTCATGACAAATGATATTTTGCGCACGTTTTACCGCCAGGGAGTGTTCATTTATTCTCTTTTATGCTCATTCTTTATTTTTATAAAAATCTGTTAATGAAAATTGTTTCTCTAGTCAGAACGTTCCTTACACACAAAAATTCGGTATCACCTTTCTTGTGTTTACTGTCATTAACATATGTTTTGCACGAAGCCTGTTATTAAGCATGAAAACGTTATTTGCGAATCTACGCGAAATGTGTTCGTGCCCAAACTACCTCACGTTATTATGATTCGCTTAAGGATTGATTGCGATATTTTACGCACAAAAGATAATGTGTTGTGAAGTACAATATATCGCAAAATTAACCTCCTTTTTTGAGTTTCAGTTGTTTTGCAAATTCTGTTACTTCGCGCTATATTTCTTTCTGCACAGCATCCAAGTTCTCTTATACTTCCTGGCATCAAATAACAGTGAGACGGAGTAAATACACTGCTCGATCTAAAAAATTACACCATGTAGGAATGCACGAAATGATACGAAAATTACCACATACAAGTAGGTGGGAAAGATGTGACTTAACTTCTGAGCAATTGCGTGAATGCGATGTGGCCTGAGCCAGTAGGTTGTATGACCGCCATGCCGGGCTTTATGTTCCACAACATGGCGTGGCATAGAGTGGGAGGTCCCCAGATGGTGTTCTGAGGTATTGGTGACCATGTGTCGTTGTCCTGTGTACAGTTCATCGACGTTGCAAGTGGATCGTGCAGAGGCTTTATGTCGGCTGCCAATGATGTCCCACACGTCCTCGACTGCGCATTGATGTTGGAAGTGTGTGGATGTCTGTCTGTTGATGTTGGAAGTGTGCGGAAGGGCATTATTTTGTTGAATCTAGGCATCAGGAACACCACGGAGATACATCAAGGAAATGGACTGCAGCACATTATCGATATATCGCCGCGATGTCAATCTACCCACTATACGTGTGAGCAGTGGTCATTCGTTGAAACTGATAGCACACCAAACGACGACACCAGGCTCAGGAGCCGTGTGACGCTCACGAATGGCAGCAAGATCGGCTCAGTGACGACTTTGTCTTTAGACACTCAATCGGTTGCAGTCAGCGCTAAGACAAAAGCGAGATTCGTCGCTAAGCACTACATGGTTCTATGCGTTCCTGTATGCTTGTCTGTCGGAATTTCTGCAATCTTGCGCGACAATGTGCTGCAGTGAATAGTCATGGGAATAGTCAGTGAATTGTCAGTCTTAAATAATAGTCATGTGAATAGCCAGTGATGGAATCTGAGTATCTCATCGTCTTATCAGATACGCATAGTGAATAGTCATGTGAATAGCAAATAGCATGAATAGTCATAGTGAATAGTCATGAATAGTAACAGTGAATAGACATGAATAGTAACAGTGAATAGACATGAATAGTAATAGTGAATAGTCTATAACGAAGTAAATTTCTCCGTCATTTTGGTCCACACCGGGGATCGAACCCGAGTTCTCTTATGCCGGAACAAGTCGCTCTACCAACTGAGATACGCAGACATTTGTTCTCGCTGCTATCTGCCCTTATGTCGTGTGCGTCCTGTGGGACAGGCAAGTCCCGGCTGACCCATGGGTCATCCCCCCGAAAGAGGGCCGGGGGCATGGCCCATGGGTCAGCCGGGACCATGTATCGGTGGAGGCAGTCATCCGCTGAAGAACGTGCACTTGAGAACTCCCAGTCAATCTGGTGTGTGGAATGAAACATCACACACTTTTTATTTTTCGAAGCGCTGAAGAAGGGATTCTGTTATTTTTCTTGTCTCGCGGTGTGGAAGGAACATCACACCATTGCGAGATCTTTAACGGCCGGGTCATCCGGGAAGTTCGGGCCCCATTATAACGAAGTAAATTTCTCCTTCATTTTTGGTCTACGCCGGGGGTCGAACCCGAGTTCTCTTATTCCGGAACAAGTTGTTCTACCAACTGAGCTACGCACACGTCGTTCTTTCTCGCTGCTATCTGCCTTTATGTCGTGTGCATCCTGCGGGGCAGGCACGTCGCAAGTCATAATTGTCATAGTGAATATTCATGTGAATAATCAAGGTGAATAGTCATGAATAGTCATGTGAATAGTCAGTGAATAGTCATCGCAATGGCTGACGAAAGCGCAAACCTGCCTCACCCAATCTGTGATTTACAGTCCGTGTCTATAAAGGGATGTCCACAGCTGCGTGTACACTTCGTCGAATGTCGTCCTTCTGGTAATGGTGTCCGTCTTGTGGTTGGATTCCCGATTATGTCACCCAAGCGTTATCACTCTTCACACCTGCTTTCGCCACCGGGACCACTCGGTTGCAGTATCCTCAAGCCCAGGTAAGGACGACCAAACTTAGCCAGTTTTTCTTTTTTATCTCCCTCACCTCTCACGTAATTCGTTCGCAACTGCAATCATTTGTACAAAGCAACTGTCGACACATGCCCACCAATTTTCATAGCGCTCCGACAAATGCCTCCTGGTGTGGCATTTTCTATGCCGAGCAGTGTAAAAAGCCATATTCAGTTGTGACGTACTATTGAGGTAAAGCACGTGTCAAGACGACACATTTGCGGCGATACATTCCGTCCGTGCAGCTTAGTTGGGAGCGCAACTTACTCCGGAGTGAGGGAGCGCGGTTTCGAAAACCGTCAAGGACAAATTTTGTGTTTTTCCACAATGTATAAAAGTGCGTATGCGCGCTTGATAAGTTGTTTGTGTATCGTTTCTAAATGGATTTGTGTTCACGACGTTGTGTCTACAAGCTGTAAGTCTAAAAATTAAAGAGGAATAAAATAAGAGCTTAACGTAATCCACATAAATATTGGGTGTGTGCATAAGTTCTACCCGTTTTTGTGGGCTACAAAGAAAGGAGGAGACCACAACAAATAACGTATCTGGGATTTCACATAATTGCCATCATTATATATGACCTCTTGTCCTCTGTCTATAAGTAGGTGAATCCCAAGTCGAAAAAACGCCTGTGTTTTAGAGTCAAAAAAGTCATGTAATGCCGTTTTCACATCGTTCACATCATTGAAGATTTGGAGAGCGAAAGCTTTCTGTCATAATCGAAAATGGTGATAGTCCGCAGGTGCCAAGTCAGGGGAATACAGCGGGTGAGGTAACACTTCCCAACCAAAGTCCAGCAGTTTTTGCCGAGTGATTAAAGGAGCATCAGATCTGGCGTTATCATGATCAAGGATGACGCTTTTGCGATTGACGAGTGCTGGCCGCTTCGATGACAATTGTTCTCGCAATCTGTCCAACTGTTGGCAGTAGAGGTCAGAATTTATCGTTCGGTTAGGTGCCAACGCCTCCCAGCAGATTATTCCCTGGACATCATACCAAACACTCAACAAAACCTTTTTGGGATGCAGTGCTCCTTTTTGAGGTCGATGGAGCAGGCTCCGCCCTTGGCACACAATCCGTCGACGCTTTATATTACGGTACAGTACCCATTTCTCATCACCCGTTACAACTCGTCCCAAAAACGGTTCATTTCTGGGACGAGAAAGCAAAGAAACACAGGTACGGATGCTCTCCTCTCGTTGCTTTGCAGAAAGCTGGTGCGGAACACAGTTACCGAACTTGGTGATGAAGCCAAGCGCATGCATCCGTCTTTCGATTGTTGTTCTGTGTACCGACAACGTTTCCGCTAATTCCTGAACGGTTGTATGTGGGTCATTTGTTATGACTTGGTCCACATCTTCGTCAGAAACCAAGGATGGACATCCAGGACGTGGTTGAGCTTTACAGCTTCTGTCTCCGTCCCGGAATTTCCGAAACCAACGGCGTCATGTGCTGTCATCAACTGCATCCTCCCCATACACTTGATAGATGTTGAGGCAAGTCGCGGCTGTATTACTGCCATTATCGAACTCGTACAGTAAACAATGTCTAATGTGCTCTTTATCGCATGCCATGTTACACCGTCCGTGATTTCCGTTACGAATGACTTACTCGGACAAACTTAGTGCCTCTATATACTCTACTGCTCCACGCTTTATTGGCCGAAAATTCGTCATTGTAGCGTCATCTGTGACATAATTACTCCGATCGCAATTTGCATCTATTACAAAAACGGGTAGACACTCAATAATAATGCCTTAGGCATATGATTTATTATTCAAGCACTTACATAGTATTTAAACGAACAACATACACACAAACTAGTTAAAACATTATAGTATCTCTCAGCTCTTGTTCAGTTCTTTCGAGTACTTATTCCTGTTGATAGAAAAATGGAATTACCTCCAGGGACTCCTAAGTAGCCACCCGTCGTATTGGGAGCGTAGTTGTTGGTTCCATATCCTCCGTCATTATTGTTGTTGGCTGCTGCACCTCTGGATTCCCCTAAATTCTGTTTCGACAGGGATCGAGCCATAGGATTGGAAGGAACTCCGTGTGGTGCGAGATGAGCCGTTTCTTCAACCACAGTTTCCGGTTCCTGTTCGTCGTGAAAGGACGAAAATCCTTTGTCCCGCTTATAGTAGTTGATGAACACAAAAAGAATCAGCACTATCAAACATGCGAAACCATAACCACGGAAAGTTACTTGTGTTCCTAAAATGGAAGAAAAACAATTTTACAAAGATTATTTTAAGCACAATTTTTTTTCTACGTAACTCCATATTAATGACCTACTTCTGTTATTTTGTGTGGTACATGTACTTCATCAAGTTATTTTATACTATTTATGTGCTTCGTGTACCACACCAAGGTTTTTTTCTGTTTATCATTCAATTAGACTTAACAATAATATTGTCTGTTCGACATATTGTGAAAACACAAGTTTGTCCGCGACGACCATCGAACGCGTGTACCCTCACTCCGGAGTGAGTCGCTCTCCCAACTGAGCTACGCGGACAGAATATCTCCTTGCAGATTTGTCGTTTTGACATATGTTTTCACCTCTGTAGTACGTCACAATATAGGCGGTCCCCAACAAATTTGTTAGAAGAAATCAAATCAATATCTTGAAAAAACTTTTGCGCAGATTCGATCTTAACAATATTTTATTTTCCGTTAAGAACTATATTTTAACATCCCATTTTCATATTTTGCCGAAAATCGAAGATGGCAGTGACCTGTTCTAGAACATTTTTTTTGTTTGGAGGCTTAATGACCACCGTGAGCAACTCGATAGGATATAAGCAATAACACATCCCTAATTTAAGATCATTGATTCCAGATAAGGGAGAGAGTCAGTGCCGTAAGATAAATACAACATCCATGCCTCACCGGTATTCGAACCCGGACCCGTCTCGAATAATCCGTCAGAACTTCCAAAGAGCATTTATTTGCAAAAAAAGACAACATACAAACACAAATTTTCACCGGGAAAAAAATTGCACAATAACTCACCGGTAACAACAATAACTCCACACAATCAATATCGCAATAAACAGAGAGTACTCTACAGGAAGAAGCAGACGACATCAGAGCAAGTTGAAGAATAACACACGGCAAGATAAAAAGAAAACAGTTACACAACAAACAATACATACAGGACAGACCACTAATGAAGCAAGGCGGTAAAGAAAAGTCAGCCGAGTTTGTCAAAACTGTAAAGGAAAAAAAAACACACGGTCCGACAACAAGCTGCAGCCGGAAAAAAACACCTGGGAGTTCGGAGAAATGCGTTGACAAATGGCTGTAAGCCGACGAACAACAAAAATTTACATTTAAAGCGTATCTCGGTCACTAAGACCGACAGCAACACAGAGAAAAAAACAACCACTAGAAACTAACACCCCGTACCATTAACACAACACACAAAGCACAATATTCAAATAACACCAAGAAAACAACACACAATGCACAATACACAAATAGCACCATGAACACAATAAAGAATGCACAATACACAAATAACACCATGAAAACTTTGTGAAAAAGAACACAGGGGTTAAACTTGCAGACAAGCATCACCACCAAATAAATTCGGGTTGAAACAGCGAATACGCACTGTATGCACTGCACTAACCAAAAAAATAAACACTAACTACACAAGACAAAAACAAGAAACACGTCGGTAAGGTTCAGAACCAACACAAAAAAAACCCTCGGTACCACACGCCAGCAGAACCCGTTCAGTAAGAAAAAAAATTAAAACAAAAAAAATAAAAACAACCACAACATTAAACACAAAACCGTGCGACAGTAAACTGTGTGAAACCGACGAGTAATAAATATAAAATAGGTGAACGACACCAAAAGCAAACTAGAAAAAAAGCCGACACTTGAGCAACAAAAAACAAAAAACAAAACAAAAACACATCAGACAATGTGCACGCAACAGCAAAAATGCAATCAACATCAACAAAACAGCATAAAACACCTTGGTAACAGTAAACAATAAATAGAAAATACCAAAACGCTTAGCCGGCACACAAAAAAGTTTGTCGACCAACGGCTTGAGGCCGACGAAAAATAAAATAAAAAAAAAGAAAAAGTCAGTAAACGCTACCGATAACAAATTGACGGGAATGTGTGTGCACGGAAAGCAACATGATAAACTAAAGGAGACACTAACCCACTGACACAGATCTACGGTATGTACAAAAATTATGCACTAAACAAAACAAACACCAATAAAAAAAATATAAATATAATAAACTCTGGCTACGGGAGGAGAGCAATAATGCCTGCAAAAACATGAAACCATGACAAATATGGAGACCAGAGAGAGAAAAATGCAGGCACAGCCTGCCGAATCCGCGCCATGTCATACTTAAGTTGGAGGACCGATCTGATGGATGATCGGTACCTCCTGCACAAAAACACCCTGGCCGGATGATAAAGCCGGAGAGAAGCTCGATCTACGCTTGAGTGGTAAAACAAATAAATCGTCAACTTCGCTTGGAGAATGATGAATGCACAAACAGAACTGTGGACATCTACAGGGGAAGAATGGCGTCTGAGGAAATAAAAATGGAACATTGTATGGGGACAAGGGCAAACTTTGGAAAGAAGGGAAAACATAATCGAAAACAAGGGCTGCAACACCAGACAAGAATCATAGGAATGTGACACATCACCAAGTGTAGAACAAAAGAAGCAAAGCGGGGAAGCCAAATGACGGAAACGATGAAGGGTACGCGGAGTGAGCAACCGACGGTGTAGGTGTAGCCAATGAATGTCCCTGGCTTTCGGGGAAGCCAGGGAAGTCGATGGATCACTCCACGTGCCTGGAAGATCTGTAGCTGAAACAGAAGGGATTGCTAATGAAGCTGTGAAATTAGTAAGAAAATGCGAATAAAGGAGCTTGGCTGTAACTTGATGGGGTAAAAATGGAGAATCGTTTAAGTAGAGAAGAAAGGGAAGACTGAGCGACGGGGCGGAAGACGGAATGAGGCCAATAGAATTGACAAGTAAAGGATAAAGACGAATAAGACAGGATTGAATAAGGCAGAACTGTGCACGATGCTGAGGGGTATCAAGTAACAGAGGGGAAAGGCGATCAAAAAATTTCCAGTGAAGAGAAGAATCAAAAAGTTGAGAAACCTGAACGACGCCACTTGCAAACCAAGTGGAGAAGTTCAGGTACTGAGAATTTGGAGAACGAAGGGCAGAGGAGAAGAAAAGCGGTTCCGCTAGGAGATCGTTAGTCGAAGCGGGGGGAGGCGGACTGGACATAAGGAGTGCTAGAGGGAGAAAACGGTACGGTAAGTAGCGGGAAAGTGATTGGGAATGAGTGGAAAGAGGTCCATGCAGATAAAAGTAGCCAGAGAAAGAAAAGGACTTCGTGGAAAGAGCAAAGTGTCAATTACAGTAATCGAAGAACCGTAAGGAAGGGAAAAAATCCTCAAAAAATGTTGGAGATGGAAAGCGTTCGATTTAAGGGACAAATCCGGAAGGGAAAGACCACCAAAAGAAACCGCAAGAACAAGCGTGAATCGATGAACCCAATGTACGACATCCCATATAAAATCTGTAAAAAGACATTGAAAGTGACGAAGAAAGAGGGGAGGAGGGAAATGAGCAAACCTAGTATGAGAAAGGGCCGGAAGAAGAAAAGCGGAAAGAAGATGCGACCTGCTAAAAAAAGAAAGAAACGGTTTCAAACGGCGAAAAGGGGCAAGGCGTCGATTCATGTCCTGCACCAAAGGGGACCAAGTGGCGGCAGCAACCGCCACCGGGTTCCCGATGAACACTCCAAGAAGTTTGATGACCGTGGTCGACCACCGGGCACCCCAAGGGCGGTCGCCGCGGGACCACCACGAGCCAGCCCACAAGCCAACAGATTTAGAGGTATTAAGGGCCGCACCTGAAATTGAAGCATACTCAGTATAGGTAGACAAAACAACACCAAAAGCCTGTTGGGAACGTAAAAAATGAGTAAGGTCGTCCGCATAGGCCGACAAAACCACGCGATGGTGCCGTGTGGAGGCCACACCACGCGGAATGCCTGCCAGCAAACGAGATCGAAGGGAAATAAGAAGTGGTTCAAACGTGAGGGCAAACAGTTGACCCGACAGGGGACAACCCTGCCGGATACCGCTTGCAAAAGGAATAGCAGCCGTCATAAAAGAAGAGGTCCGAACACGAAAGGAAGAATGGGAATATAGATCGGAAAGTGCCTGACAGAAAAGGGAAGGAAAGCCAAAGTGACGAAGAACAGAGAAAAGATAAGAATGATGGACAGAATCGAATGCTTGTTTCTGATCTTGGTTAAAAATAGCGAGAGGTTCAGAAAGACGGGAAGCACGAGAGTGTAAATCACGGATGGTAGTGATGTTAGTTGCAATCGAGCGGGAAGGGATCGTATAAGTTTGGTCAGGATGAATAATAAATTGTAGAACAGGGTTAAGGCGAAGGGCCAGAATTTTTGCAAAGATCTTATAGTCGGTGTTAAGAATCGAGATGGGGCGCCAGTTAGATAGAAGACCAAGATTACCAGTTTTAGGAATTAGGCGGAGAAGAGCAAAAGCAAAGTCAGAAGAAACGAAAGTCGAAGAAGAAAAGATCGAGTTGAAACAAGCAACGAGAAGAGGAAGCAGAGCAGGAAGAAAGGTTTTATAAAAAGAAAGTGGAAGACCGTCAGCCCCAGGGGCGGAGCGGTCATTCAGACTAGAAATGGCAAAACGAACCTCCGAGGGAGAGATCGGTGAAACCAAGGAGGGGGAAAAAAAAGACGGGACCTGAGGAAGATGTGATAATAATGGAGAATTCTCTGCAGGCGGCAGGACCCGCAATCGAAACCGATCAGTGAAGTACTGAAAAGTTCGATCACAGATCTGCACTGGATCAGAAACAGTTGAGCCATCTGGAAGCGAGAGAAAAGAAATGTTGGAACTCAGAGCACGGTGGGATTCAAGATGTTGAAGGTGTTGAAACGGGTCATCATGAAAATGTAACTTGGAAAACTTTAACTGGGTAAGAGACGAAGAAGCAAAGGAAGATAGAATACTATGAAGTTGTGATTGAAGAGCTGCAAACGATGGATCTGAAGGAGAAGGAACTGTAGTTTACGGTGAAGAGTAGTTAAATCATGAAAGCGGTGAAAACGGGACGAAAAAGGGAACTGACGTGCAAACGATAGGATAGAAAGTTTGGTGGAAAGCCACAGAGCTGCTGGGTCAACCGTGAGAGGAAGTTCAGAAATGGATGAAGAAATATTCGAACGAACTTCGGCCTGAAAAGTGGGATCGGAAAGGAAAAAATCATCGAGAGACCAAACCGGGGAGGGGGGGGGGACAGAGAAAGAGGACAAAAATATTTCCAGAACAGGACGATGGTCGGAGGAAACAGAAGGATGATGGGTTACTTCAACAAGGGAGAAGTGGAGGAAACTAGAAACATAAAACCGGTCGAGACGAGCCGCAGCATGCGCTAAGGCGGCAGGAGGAAACCATGTGAATTCACGGGACAGAGAATGGATGGTACGAAATGCGTCAATGAGACAAAAATTACTAACTAGTTGATACAGTTGGGAGGAAAGGTTAAGGCGACTCTCCCCGGAACCATCACGGTCAAGACCCGGTTGGAGAGTGCAGTTGAAGTCACCACCAATAAGAACGATTTCAGAAGGAGGAGTTTGGGAAAGAAGGGAAATTAAATGCAAAAGAAGAGCATCAGCATCAACCGATGATTGTGGCATATGCAGATTGAAAACATGAAAACGACGGGAAAGATAACTAAAGGAGATACCTTGAAAGGAGCCCAGCAGACTCTGTGACTCAACGATATCTGAAAGAAGAGAATGAAACCGAGTACGGAATGCAATCGCTGTACCGGACCCAATGTGCGTCCGGTAGTTGTGATAAAAAGCGTAGGGCCAGCGTCTCCAGCGGGAATACCCGGTCGCTAAGGAACAGTTCGTCTCCTGGAAGAGGAGGATATCTGTCCTCAGGAAACGAACGTCCTCAAAGACCAAAGCATTCGCGGCTGAAGACGCAAGGCCTCTACAGTTAAAGCAGAGCACATTTAGGGAAGGCATCACTGGGGCGGCTGCATCCAACCCTCCAGTTCTGCCTTCAAAGCTTTAAGTAAATACGCCAACCGGCGAGCGTACTGCTCTGTCCCGGAAGGCAGATCAACATTTAATAAGAACTCATGCAGGAACGTCAGTTGGGTTAGCATCTCCGGAAGGTGAGAGAGTTTACTCGCTATACAAGGGAGAGTAATCAATTTCGCCCGTCTGGGGCGAGCAATCAAGGCATACAGATCTGTGAATGAGAGGGAGTTAGGGCACCTCAATATCAGCAAACATAGAGGTGATGTCAACCAGAGAGGGGGCAGGAGAGTCGTCATCAGATTCAGCAAATAAAGTTTCTTCAGAATCTGGATCGGTAACGTCCATGGAATCATCGTTCGGCAAACAAGAAAAACGGTTGTAGATGGAAACTGAAGAAGTAACAGGAGCCGGTCCAGGTGAAGGTGACGAGGATGTTGCCGTCTTCCTGGATTTCTGGCGGTCCGAGAAACTCGCACGACGGTTTGCTGAGCCAGGGAGTTTTGCCTCTTGGTCCGCTGAACCTTGGGGGTGGAGGCCCCTTCAGACGCTGGAAGCGGTGGAAATTCCTGCAGGTCAGGGGATGCCGAAGCAACACGGACCACTAAAGGTGATACGGCAGAGGTGGAACCAGGAACAGCAGCTGGAACAGATTGAGTGGGGAGGGTTGGGGCAGAATCCGGAACGGTGGGCAGAGTCTCCCCTGGAACAGCAGCGTCAAGTGATTGAGTTGGAACAGTAGCAGCTGTGGAATGTGGGCATGCCGATGCAAGGTGACCTTCACCCTTGTATCGGAAGCACTGGACGCCAGCAAACAGATTGAAAATGTAGGTCAGGGTTTCAGTTATGAGTTCCAGGGTGGTTGGCCGGTTAACTATTGCTTGTGGGGTTGGAAAGATGACTCGGTATTGGCGACGACCGCCCTGAACATGTTTCAGGGGGAGCCGCGAGCAGCAGCTGGGAGGTACTTTGTGGTACCAACCACTCGCCCCATGGTGTTAAGGGCATCAATTAATACCGAGACAGGCACAGCTGTGGGCACTGGAGACAAGGTGACAGTCACTGGTCTTTGAGCTGCTGCAACTGGTTGGAGATGTACGGAACCAATGTCCAAGCCAAAAGCCAGGATTTTGTCCACCGCTTGTTGATGAGTGAAGTGCACGACAACACCCCCTCCCAAGCGGATAATAGACACAATGCTTTCTCCGGGAACAACTTTAGAAATAGCATTTAAATACTGGGGGAGGGGGTGTTGCGCAGAGCAGGAACAAATACACTTAAAAGTAAGGCAGACGAAAGTTCCTTACCTTTAGGAGAGTCGAGTGGTAATGTTATCCTTAAAGCGGAAGCAACACGTGTAAACTCTAGTCGCGAAGACACAGAAGCACTTTGTAAAGTAGAAGTCGCACTCACAGCCGCGGCGAACGAACGAGACACAGGAATAGAAGAGCTGGGTACCCCTGACCCAGCCTCCGGCACATTTGTAACCAGCGGTACAGTTCGCGACGAAACCACAACACTATTTGACTGAACACCATTCATGGTGGTCACGGAAGATACAGACGACGAAGAAAGCGCAGAGGAAGGAGATATAGACGGGTATATGGCACTCATGCTGGTGGAGGTAGTAGCCAGCCCGGCTACTAACCCTCACGGCTCGAGCGTTGCACCTTGCAACACTCAAAAACGGGCGAAAAACGAAAAACTAAGCACGTACAGCTTGTACGCCTCACTACTTGCGAGGAACGAACTCAGGTAATAACAACACACGAACTGTCAAAGAACAAACGCAAAAAAAAATCACAAACTTCACAGGAAACTTCCAATCCTGGCAGGAGCTCGAAAAAATGCGACTGATCAGTCAGAAGCCATCGCTTAGACCACTGTGCCACAGGGAGCGACCTGTTCTAGAACATGATAGTTTTGAATAATGTTCGATATTCGAATTTGTCTCGACTTCTTCTTATTAGACAAATCTCAGTGAAACGATGTTGAACTTGAATTATTAACAACTTCAATGCAGTTATTGTTCTTTCACTATAACTGAAAAAATCGACTCCGTGTCATCTGCTACGAATAGCTGGCCGAACTGTCATTGGACGTGGCCTGAGTAATACGACAGCTGAACAAAGATGGCGTACTGCGAAGCATCCAGGACCTACCTCACCGCTGGCCTAGGTTAATAGACAGTAAGGTTTACTCATACCGCCTTCCTCGCAAGCGAATAATCGTGACGTCACTCAGTGACATCACCGTCCTGCAGCTATTGAGGAAGATGTCTTGTCAACAATTTTTATAACTCAAATGCAGAACAAAAACTGATGCAAAAGCATACAGTACTTACATGAAATACAGAAGAAATTCACAATAATGTGAATATTTTGGTAACGGAGATTTCAAAAACACCTCTCGAGCATTTCCGTTACGTAAAGGACGGGAAAACTGTTATACTTTTAAATGCTAATTTAGTTACAAAGGGAATTTTTGCTGTTTTTATATAGATTATAACGAGCTAAATTTATCCGTCATTTTTGTCCACGCCGGGCATCGAACCCGGGTCCCCTCATTCCGGAATAAGTCGCTCTCCCAACTGAGCTACGCGGACGTATGCTCTCGCTGCTATCTGCTTTTATCTCATGGGCGTCCTGCTGTGCAAGCGCGTCACAATATTTCGAAGGGAAAACGCACAGAAGGGCATATTATTGTCATATAATAAATAATTTCTTTATGTTGGATAGGAAAAGCATCTCGACAACATTCCCTAAATTTTTTTAATTAAAAATTGAAAACATTATGCTTTAAAAAATCTGGTTTACCAATAATAATTCCGACACGCTGCAGGTACAAAGGAACGTGGCGATTAGGTAGTCTTACGATGATGATTTGGACCGTGACGTCACAAAATAATCACCGGAATGCAGGATGAGCATAACCTTGTCGTCCACCAATCTTGACCGCTGGCAAACTGCCATTAGCAGCGTAGGGAGGATATTGAACGGCAATAAGGTAAGTTTTCTCCGTTACTTCACACTTTCTTCAAAAATGGACAGTGTGCAGAACTTTTGTCAGCACCCCCGTATCTAGCATTTTACGGGTTTCTTCATTATCCAGTTCAGCATATTCACTTAAAATGAACCCAACACTTTGTTTGATATCTTCATAAGGTGATCCTTTTGTCCAATTCAACAACTAATCCGTCACACACAGCATAAAATATCTTAACACGAAAGTCATTCTTACCTCTCAAAAATGTTTCACGCTATTTCATACTTTTTTTCTGTTACTATATTTATTTGCACCCGCTTCATGCCGACTCATTTTCCAATATTCTATGGCTAGAGAATAGCGCAAAAGAAATGACAGATCAGAAGGAAAAAATAATCTGTTCAAACCCACGCAGTTTGCTCTGTTGACCCAGTCAAAAAAGGAAGTGACGTTCCACCCGAATTAGTATTTCTTTTAGTTTAGGCTGGTTAAGGGGGGATTAGGGCTGAGGAAAAGTTTTATTACCCAAATCCAAAAGGAAAAGGCAATGAACAACAAACATCTCCAATCACCAGGGCATTTTTCACAAGCACTCGACTAGTTATCGAAAGTTCTGGGGTTCGTTCCCAGCGGTGCCGAAATACAATTTTTCAGTCGCTATGCGTTGTTTAAAAAAAATAACGTGGAAAGAGCGATGACATCGTCCATTCACATTATCTCCACGTATTTGATATATATTAACCATTTCTATCGTTCTTTGAATTTATCAGCTACAATTAAATAGCTGTTGCGTTAAATGCCACCAGATGACGCCATCTCAGTTGCTGAGACCATCAATACGTATTCGTGTAGTCAGATGCTGACTGATAAACCACGCATGGCGCTGAGAATTGTTGGCGCCGTAGCGCAAATTCGAACGCACTCGACTAGTTATCGAGAGTTCTGGGGTTCGTTGCCAGCGGTGCCGAAATACAATTTTTCAGTCGCTATGCGTTGTTTAAAAAAATAACGTGGAAAGAGCGATGACATCGTCCATTTACATTATCTCCACGTATTTGATATATATTAACAAGCACTCCTCATTGCAACTCAGGAGGACAGGTTCAAACACAAATATTTTCTCTTATTTGGAAGTTGCATGAAAATATCAGGTTGATGCATAAGTTCATGCCATTTTTTTCACCGCACTACAGGAATGTATTACATCAGAAGAGAAAACGAAATCAATCCACTATGTATCCTCCCGCTATTGTTTACGATGGTTTATCTGCGAAGAAATCATCAAGGAAATTTTGGAGATCAACATCGATGCTGAACGTTCTGTCACGGAGTGCATTCGACAGAAATCGCAACAGGTGACAGTCTCAAGGGGCGACATCTGAGGAATAGGCTGGAAGTGGAAGGATCTCCCATTTCATGTCCTGAATGGCCATTTTGGTCATGTTTGCACTGTGAGGGCATGCTTTATCACGTTGGAGAAGGACACCATGGCGCTGATGTGGCTGTCTCTGCTGAACTTCTCCCTCCACACGGTGGAAGTTGCTCACAATATAGTGCAGCGTTGATGTTCCGATACCTCGGTAGCATTTCCTAGTGAATAATGCCTTCCATGTCCCACCAGACACACAACATGATCTTCGCAGAATGAAGGTCATGTTTTGGACGTGGTGTGGAAGATTTGTTTGGGCTTAACCATTCTATACGATGCTTGCAATTCACGTGCAGGCACCACTTTTAATCTCCAGTAACAATACGTGACAGAAAGGGTTTGTGTTGCTGAGAACATTCGCGATAACGGGCGAGCAAGGAAACAAATATGCCAACACGCTGATTCTTGTTGTCCACGGTGAGTGTGTGAGGCACCCAAGACCCAAATTTCTGGACCTTTCCCATACGTTCTAGGTGTCGCACTACTGTGACCTGATCACAGTCCATCTCAGTGGCAAATTTCTGGACCTTTCTCATACGTTCCAGGTGTCGTACCACTGTGGCCTGATCACAGTCCATCTCAGTGGCCAATTTCTGGACCTTTCCCATACGTTCCAGGTGTCGTACTACTGTGGCCTAATCACAGTCCATCTCAGTGGCCAATTTCTGGACCTTTCCCATACGTTCCAGGTGTCGTACCACTGTGGCCTGATCACAGTCCATCTCAGTGGCCAATTTCTGGACCTTTCCCATACGTTCCAGGTGTCGTACCACTGTGGCCTGATCACAGTCCATCTCAGTGGCCAATTTCTGGACCTTTCCCATACGTTCCAGGTGTCGTACCACTGTGGTATGATCACAGTCCATCTCCGTGGCCAATTCGCGTGTGGTTTGACGTGGATCCAAGGGGATGAGAAGGCTCAAACGATTGTCATCAAAGTGAGATGGACGATCTCAGCGTGGAGAGTCGTTGAGGTCAAAAGTGCCACCTCGGAACCGCTCAAACTATTTCCGGGCTGTCCTCGGAGAAATAGCCTCCTCCCCACAAATTTGTCGAGTAGCTTCGGAGGCTGCGGATCCCTTGTTAAGCTCGAAGAAGAGCTAATGTCGGAAATGTTCATTCCTGTCTATTTGACATCATACACTTCCGGACCTGAAAGCCAAAAAAAAAATTAGCCACAATCACACAACGCAATATTATTTAGATACAAGATATTACTGGCTATATTTTGATATACAACTGGCTATCTGTACTCTCACCACTGACCTAGAAAACACTTGCGAAATAAAACTGCATGAACTTATGCATTACCCCAATAAATGGGTTAGCGATATATGTTCTTTATTTTGATTTGATATTGCTTCTTACCCCATAAGCACTTAATATATTATATATTTTTATGTGCTTCCCTCATACTGAATATGTTTTGTACATTGCATTAAAGTTTAGTAAGGTTTTATGCATTTCTTAGAAGCAGTATCTCTTTTATGCTCTTCCATAGAAACAATCATATTTTTCACTCGCCTCTGCTTAATGTATTTCATTTGATTTTCACTCTATTTTTTTCGCCTTCATCCAATTTTGTTACAAGATACTCCGGCATAAATCAATTAGCTGAAACTATTATGGAAACTCCGAGTAAGCAAAAAGTCCATTTTCACTTGCGTCGCTACAAAAAAAAAACACTTCATTTAATATTTGCTGTTTGTATGTTTACTTATTCGTTTTCTTTAAAAGGTACCATCGAAATTAAAAAGACGAAAGTAGGAAGTAATACGCCTGAGAAATGGAACATAAATGTTAATTGCTTTAAGTACCTCGTTATTCCATTTTTACTGCAGCACATTTCTTATATAAACAAAAATGAGATTTATTTTTTTCAGAAACTTGCACCGGGAGATTTTATTCACATTTACTCAGAAGAAAGTTGCTGTCTGAGAGGTAAATGACCCAACAGAGCATTTTATTTGCGCATCTATTTTGTATCATGCCCAAGCTATGCGTTCGGATTCAGAGAATATTTTTTTTGCAAATCGGCTGCTCAAAGGCGCTTTCAAAATTACAATCTGTTTTCCCACATGTTCTCTTCCCAGTAGCATTCATTGAAGCGAGCATTCAGCTGGGCGGCATCAACATATTCTATGTGAGGTAATTTAAGTGTTTTACCCAAAGAAATATTACTGAAGAACACAAACTTCAATTAAAGGAATTGAGGTGTCTCAATATTTCAATGCTGTTCTAACCCTGAAAGCAAATTATTTCTGCATCATTCGATCGGTAAGGTGCTGGCCGTTTTTTCATCCATCAGAGTGTAATTTCGCTTCAATATTCTCTCACACCTATTTTTTCTTTTACAGATTCAATTTCTGAGCTCTCAAAATTAAGTAAAACGCTGCAAGTCGGCGATTGAGACCGTTTCATTAAATATATTTTCTAAATACAGGGTGTCCATAAATGAAGCATACAACTTCAGTATGCTATTGAAAAATGCTACAATAAATAATAACTTGTTTTTAATGTCAAAACACATGGTAACTGTGAAAGTTTTTTTAAAATGTCAGTAGGTCTCCACGTGTGCTCCTTTGGTTGCTCGCAGCATGTCTAAACGATAGTGCAGTTCCACTCACGTACGCTGCAGAATGTTTGGTGTAACAAGGAGGAAGGCTGCAGTAATGCGTTCTGTGAACTCAGTGACATACGTAACATTTTTCTTGTACACAATGTCCTTAATATAGCCTCAAAGAAACAAATCGCACGGGGTAATATCAGGAGAACAGGGTGACCATGCCGTCGGACCCCGACGTCCAATCCAACGCCCTGGAAAATGGTGGTCTAAAGATCTACGTGCATTCAGAGACCGGTGCGGAGGCGCTCCGTCTTGCTGGGAAATGGTGTCTTAAATATCCTGAAGTTGTAGAATTGCGAATTGTTCTAACATGTCCAGGTACGTTATGCCAGTAACGGTTGGTTCAAAGAAGAGAAAGGTCCCTATCATTCTGTGTTCCATTAAGTCAGCCCATACATTAACATTCGGGCTGTCTCTCTCGTGTGCTACGACCACACGAGGATTTCCGTGCTCCAGATTCGGCAGTTATGTTTATTCACTCTGCCAGAAACATGGAATGTCGACTCATCGCTGAAACAGATCCGTGGAAAGTGTGTGGGGTCTTCGGAATTTTTCATTACATGAGACAACTCTGGTGCCATCTATCATCTGACTTACCAAACTTTAACACTTGCCACATCTCTTGACGTTTAAAATAAGCTTTTTTCTATCGTATTTTAATAGCATGCTGAAGTTGTAAACTTCATTTATAGATACCCTGTATTTCCATTAATATCTCTCGGCTTCTTTTCTCTGTTTGTACGTCTCTTTCACTATCTCTCGGTGGGTCCGTCAGTCTCTCTAATTCTTGCTTTTCCTGTTTATCGCCTTCACTGCCTCTCAGTCTTCCTTTCAATATCTATTTCTTACTTTGTCTACATGTACATCTCCCTAATTCTAAATATTTCTATTCACCTCTCGCCACATCTTTATCTGTCTAGCTGCCTGCCGGACTCCTTACTCCTCAGCGTTTCCATGAGTTTCTCTCGCTCTACTTTTCCCTCTGCAAATTATTTTATTTACTAAGTCTCGCTCCTTTTCTCTATATATCTATATATTTTGTCTATCTGTACATCTTATGATTTCTAAATACTTTTATATTTTTTGTCGATCTGTATGTCTTATGATTTTTAAATACTTCTGTTAGTCGTCCTTTGTTTCTCGATTTCGTACGCTGTCTGTTTCTCTCGCTTCCTATTTCCCAGTTTTCTATCAGCACCTTTATTTCTCTCTGAGCCACTCATTGCCCCTCTAACCCTCATTGTCACTTTCTCCTTATATTTCTTATTTGTCGATCTCCATCTCTGTCTTTCACCCTTCTAAATGTAGATATGAAGGTTGAATAAAAAATAGAACCTCCATTACCATAATCTACCAGGAGACAACGACAGAAATGGGAAATAAGTTTGAAATATATATCTTGACTACATGTAAGTGCTCAGCACCTGAGATTATGACTGGCCGCAACAGTGAACACTTGTTATCATCTGAGGGGTGGGCTTTACCTGGCGAAATCGAATTTTCTTTAATGGAATTTTTAATGGCGAAAGGAATGCCTCCATTTTATGTTCACTGATGATTGTAGCTTCCTTTGGCATCAATTCCTCATCATAAATCATTTTCAATCCGTTGCTGGATGAGGGTCTTCCCGAATGTCTTTCACAGCTTTCTATTTCAAGCAATTCTTTTCCATGTCACCTCAGCATGCCTTCAAATTTCATTTACCTACCTCCCCCGTGGTCTTCTCCCCGTTTTTCCCTGACCTTTAGTGTGTAGACTATGATTTCACTTATCCAGCAGTGGTCAGTTCTTTAATAACCTCCAGGTCATTGACACTTTCTGGTTTTTAATCTGATAAGGATGTCATCACTCTTGTCTTTTTCCTGATCCATGAATTCCTTTTCGTATCTTTCTTGATAACACTAAGCAATCATCTCTCCACGGCTCTTTTAATTGCCCGTATGACATTTTTAGTTAAAGTCCATGTCTCTGATCCGAAAGCAAGAAAGGAAAGCTGCATTAATATAATGATTTTCTTTTAAGATATAATAGTAAGTTGCTCTCGAAGATTTTACCGTTTCTTCCAAACGCAACCCAGCAGTTTTATTTCTTCTTCGTCGTGGATTTCCTTACAACTGTGAGTTTGGATATTCGGATTTAGTTGAAATTAAGAACAAGAAAAGGAATAGATTAGATGTGGAAGCTACACTACTTCTCATACTATCGGTCATGCAACCGGATATAAAAGCTTAGTAAAAGATCGCAAGGAGCAGCAGCCCTCTCACAGGTGCTATGATTATTATTGTAGTTACCACTTTTGTTAATAATTACTGAATCTTTGTACGTGAACTTTGAGAAAAGTATTAAAATCAAAAGAGAAAATCAAAGTATAATTGTCCATATAACATTTTGCATATGATGTAACTTAAATTAAATGGAGAAATGTTTTACCATGGTTCATGGAAGTAGCTAGAAATAATTCAAGCACTCGACGTGGATCAGGAACACCAGACAGAAATCATCGCTCTTTCCACGTTAAGAAGTGAGTCACGAAAAAATTCTTATCGGCCGCCACCGGGAATCGAACCCAAGGTCTTCCAGTTACGCGCCGGACATGCTACCACTGCACCACAGCCGCCTTGAATTCACCAGACTCACACGACGATTAACTGTCAAAATGCATTGTGCGGGGCTCGATGAATCAACCTGCCATGTGGTTTGGCGGTTAATCACCGTGTGAGTCTGTAGAATTCGAGGCCGCTGTGGTGCAGTGGTAGCATGTCCGGCGCTTAACTGGAAGATCCTGGGTTCGGTGGCGGCCGATGATAATTTTTCTGTGACTCAATTATTAACGTGGAAAGAGCGATGATTTCTGTTAGGAGCTAGAATTAAGTTTCGAAGGGGGGGGCGATTTTCGGAGAAGAATTAAGTAATTTCCCATAAATATTACGTGTTATAAATCTTACTTTTTGACGTTTCGAGGAGGGTTTGAACCCCGAAAATCCCCTCCCTGACTACCCTTATACTGTGACTACATTGCCAAATATTTAATTAAGCGAATGATCACTTTTTCCTTATACAGCTGACAAAATAAAATCATAACTCACCAAACTCCTTCTTTATCAAATATAAGTACTCTAAAAATTACTTTGTTTCAAATAGGGTTGGGCACTGACCGGTATTTTGAAGACCTTGTCGGAATTTTTGGACATTTTCTGCCTAAGGTCGGTGGGAATTGCCTACCTGCCCTATTTGGGGGCGGTGTTATTTTCAAGTAAAAACACCCAAAACTTTGCTGCAGAAAGCTGAAAATTTACCAAAAGAAGCTAAAATTAACTAAAAATTACATTTCAATGGGGGTAGGGGTAAATCGAGCCCGAGCTCATACCTATAAGGCCGGCTATAAATCACATAAATCGGTAGGTCCTTTATACAAAAATACTTTACGTCTTTCCTTGGAGGGGGGGGGTCATCACTCACCGGTCGATGAGGGTGGCCGGTAGGTCCAAATATTATTAAGCAGAGTTGGCAACCTTAGTTTCCACAGACAATAAAGTTTTCAATTTCAAATTTCTCCCAGGGAAGTTCCTCAGACACCCCCCCCGGTCCCGCTTGGTGGTAGAAACACTGCTCTAAAGCTTCAGTTCTTGTAAAAATATTGCACCTAAATTCTGTTTTCTCATTTTTAATATCACTTCTTCACTCTTACCAGCCAGTTTCTGAATCATACTATGAAGCTCCGTGGGGGTTCTCGCATGAACAATTATGTCGTCAGCAAAACGAAGATGGGTTATATTATCTCTATTAGTCGGTATCATCTTGTCTTTGCAGTTCACTGCCTGAAAGGCACTCTACAATGTAGCGCTGAGAAGCTTAGGAGATATGATGTCACCTTGTCTCACTCCCTTCCTAATTTTCGTACATTCTGAGTCCTCGAACAATCGAACTTTTTGCACTTGCATTTTCATAGATGTTATTAATATTATTAAAGTATGAACCGTATGTGTTCTTTGGTTTTAAGAACGTGAAAAATGTCAGTTTACCTAGAACATTAACATTACGTGAAACTTGATTAACTATCGTTACTTGTTCGTTTTAGTTGAAAGCTTGGATAGCTTAATCTTTAATGTCACTTTTAAAGTGCATCTAGAGATTCAGTTAAAACAATGTACTTACAAAAACTTTCACTTCCTTTATTTTATTCACGATTCGTCACTTTAGCAATTGGCATAATGGGTTATAATATTCGTAGCGTGAAACACTCTTCAAACATAATAAATTCGTCAATAGGTTAATACTGTAATCTCGAAGGAGTAAAAAAATAAGCTTTTAACAAACTCGAGCCTTAGAAATGAGAGGTTTAAAACACCAAACTAACTACTCCAAAAACGGTAAACGTGAAAACAACAATTTTACATAGAGCATTGGACCAGAATCAGCTGGTCAGCAGTTCGTGAAACAGCCTAATGAAAGTCAGCCTCCACATACGGGATGATCCATTTAGGTAGGGATAATTTCAAAATGTTGTGGTATGGCTTGAAACAGATATAATGAGTAAAAATTAGGAAGAAATTACCTTTATGGATGGAAGTTTGTCCAGGCCTCTACATTACCCCCTTTGCGGACATGGCAGAATTTATACCGGGTGTTCAATTCTTGCCACGTGTTTTATAATAACTGTGGAGTGATTTGGGTGAACACTGCAGAAAGTTTCACCCTCAAGTCATCCAAGCTTTACATTTCCCAAGATTAGAACTTCGCATTATGCAAGAGGTTTTTGTGCGTATACGATGTTCTTTACAAACCCCACACGAAGAAATCGGGGAGAGTAAGATCTGGGGATTTTACAGTCCAAAGAATAGGACCATCGTGACCACACCAGTTGTTATTGAATGTGTTGTTGAGGAAGTTCCTGACTTCCAGTGACCTGTGGTGTGGAGCCCCGTCTTGCTGTAAAATGACATCGTTATCAATTTGCGTTACCAAGAGGATCTGTATCATGTCCAGTTATGATCCTGATCGTATAGTGTCCTCAGAGAAGAAAAAAGGACTCCGTACTGCAGCATTCGTACAAATCATTTCGCGGATGTTAGAAAACACGTGGTAAGAATTAAGCACCCGGAATGAACTTTGCGAATACTGGAGTTATGTAGAGTCCTAGACAAACTCTCATCCATAAAGGTAATTTTTGCCAAATATTGGCTTATTATATCTGTCACAAGCCACACCACAGCATTTATAATTTATCCCTACCCAAGCGATCACCATGTACATTGGGAACCTCATTCTTATCTCTGCTTTTCTCATACGTCACTCCACCTCCGACCTCACCCAAAAGTATTCCTTCGAGAGAGAAAATGTAAACGTTATGTATGGAAACTGCATAAGAAGAACGAACTAAATTTACATAAAAAACAGGAACTAAAAATTTAAATTAGAATATACGCATAGCCTTTAACTCCGTAGGATTTCACCGACGTATTTGTTGACCCTTTCAGGGAATCAGAAACTATTTTATTACTAATAAAAGCCATACAATGGGAGTTAATATTCATTCGCTCTTTCTGTTAGTTCTCTCAGTACATGGATAGGATCCATAGTGATATAGCCACTCCTGAATCCAGTTTTTTCTCTCATACCTACTGTTTAGTTCAAGCGATGTGACAATACCTTAGTGAAGATTTTGTAAACAGCTGATGTGAGTATGATTGGTCTGTAATTTCTGGGATTCTCGAAGTGCCCACTTTTATGTAGCAGGACCACTGTACGTTTATTCCAGTTATTGGAAATCTTTGCTTCATTGAGGCATCTGGTCAAAACTTGGGCTGGAGTTTAGTTCCTGTTTCTTCACTTGCTTTCTGTACATTGTTCACGATAATTCCATCTTCTCCTGTAGCTCTGTTGTTCAATTTCATGTTCTTGATTGCAACTTCTGCCGGAAGGACTGGAAAAACTTTAGAGCTTGTAAGCTTCTATATTCCTGTAATAAATGTATCACCTCTTTCATATAGTTATGTGTAAAACTGTTTATGATGATGAATATAACACCACAATTCCCTGATCAAGAAACCTAAGGGGGAAAAAAGGGAGTTGATAGAGCTTATTTGTGTTTCGAAAAGCAAAGTGGAAGACTAGTGTCAGCATGTGACGAATATCACACGAATCAGATTGATCACATGAATAAAAGAAATCGTCTGAATCCTGGAAGATGGATGACTAAACAACTTTGCATTTCCCAAGAACAGTGAGTCATTTTCAGGATATTAAAAGTTTTGTGCAAGATCGGTAGTCTTCAAATAAACACACAAGAACACAGCCTGAATTATTGAACTTTGGGAGGGGGGATAAAGATGAATCTTCGTGGATATTATTACAAAATTATTGCAGAAGGAGTAGCCGCGGCAATAATATCTTCACAGGGGGTTTTGCCCCCTTCGGAGGGTAGCGTTCCTTTGAAGGAGGCAAAAAACAAAGAAAGTGGAACTTCAAGTTGTTCTCTTGAAATATCCATATAAAAACTGCTCTTGTTAAACTTCTAACAAACAACATGTTCAGCTTATAATATATACCTCTAATTCAACCTTCCCTGTGAGTTCCTGTGTTCTTTTGTAAATAAGTTTCTTCTCTGTTTCTTTTCTTGAAATATCCGTAAAAAAACTACTCTTGTTAAAACTTCTAACAAGCAACATCCTCAGATTATGATATTAATCTCTAATTCAACCTTCCCTGTGAGTTCCTGTGTTCTTTCGTAAAATTTGTTTTTTCTCGTTAGACGTTTTCTTTCTTAATGACATATGATTTTCCCTGAAAACCTTTTTAATTTTGGCAGCACTTACAGTGAGTTAGAACTCAATAAAAAGTTAATACGGATTATCGAAGGGGAAAAAAGAGCAGAGTTCATATAACTTTATGTCTTATCAATGACAAGCGTATTTTAGATAGAGAGACTTGATAGAATTATATTGTTTGAATAACGTTCTGTTAACGATAAGAGCATTTGATTTAGCGTATTGCTAGTGTGTATTTTTGGCCTAACGACTTGTTAGGTAGCAGTACTTTATGATAAAGCCAATATGATGATGTATTTATTACATGATTTAAAGCCAAGGTCATATTTTGGTAAGCCCGTTGTATTATGATGACGTAACAGCGACAGAAAAGAGCAAATAAATGTAGACTCATATAAAGAGATTATGTTGATTCATTATCTACCTTACCCATTATGTTTTAATATTTTTTACTAGTGCTTGATATTATGTTCACAAGTTCACAGCTTAAGCAACGTTGACATTTAAAAATGCACGTAAATCTTACCATTACAGCTTAGAATTTCACTATAAACCTTAAATATTCTATTACAGTGAAACCAACGATTACAGCAGTTAAACATAACTAATATTTCACCCACATTGTGACAATGCTCTTGATTTATAGTGATTTCTAAATTTTATGTACGCTGAAAAGTGTTAATAGCAAAGTAAAAATTACACCCTCAGTGAACAAAAAGAAACATTTTGATCTTTCACTTAAAACAAAAAGTAGAACACATGTCCGGTTTGTATACAGCCATTTCTGGTCTTAACGACTTCCGTGAGCATATAATACTATAAGGAGCAGCTCGTTCCTTATTTTGGGCCGTTGATTCCAGGTAGGCGACAGAACCAGCTCCGCACCACCCATACCTCGAACACTTGCATTCTTCATCTATAAGACTCAGATATTTAGCCATGAGCTCGTATTGCTGGCCACTCAACCAACGGATTGACTCAAAGACCTTATAAAATGCTCACTGTTTAAATCGGAATAAGAAAAACCAGCATCGTCAGTAAATAAAACAAGAAAGATGACACCGAATTTTCGGGTGTAATAAGCACGTCTTTGGAATCCGTCCTGATTCAAATTAAATTTATCGATGCTATTCAAAGTCAATGGAACCGGTAAGGAAAACAATAGTATCTGACGGAAGAAAGAAGTTCTTCAATCGGGTTTTTAATCCTTCAGATATTGCTGTAAACGGAATCGTGAGCTTACGCCGTCTGGTTGCAGACTTGTGCGTTAAGAAAAATATGAATTTATATGAGAAACATTTCGCACCGAAAACACTCTCCAACACAGGAAGAATTGTACAAATCGGACTTTTCGAAACAGAGATATCGACAAAAATGAGATATGAATCTACTCTCCCTGGAGGAAAAAACATGCATAGATTTAAGAAGAACGTATTCTCAAAAGGTTTTTCGATTTGAGCACTATAGGCCCACGAAAGAATGTTTCCAGTCAGGTTTCCAGGAGCTCAGATTTTGCTGCAAATACATAAGCAGAAATTAACACTTATGCCCCCTGGTAGCCAAACCATTATTTACTAAACGTTAGGAATATATGAAAAAGATTTTCCATTAGGTGTTGAATGCAATGCAGGAAGAATTTTTCAAATCGGAGTTTTAGAAGCAGAAATAACGGACAAAACGCAATTTACCTTTGCGCCCCTAGCGGAAAGTCTATGATTTACTTGAAAATTTTAAATTTATAAGAAAAACATTCCGCATCGGAAACAATTTTCAACAAAGAAGGAATTTTTCAAATCGGACTCCTAGAAGTAGAGATATTGACAAAAATAAGATATAGTTCTACGGCCCCTGGCGTAGAAACGATGCATTATTTTAAGAAGAAAATATTCCTAAAAGGTTTATCGACGTGAGTAGTATCGATACAAAAAAAAAAAAATTCATTCGAGATTTTAAGAGCTCTGATTTTGCTGCAAATACATCAGAAGCGGATATTAAGACTTGCGGCCCCGCTGGTAGCTAAACCATTTTTACAAAAATTAGAAATTATGTGGAAAGGATTTCCCATCAGGAGCTGTATGCGGTGCAGAAAGAATTGACGTGAGTGGCATCGGTCCACAAAAGAATTTTTTCAAGCGAGATTTTAGAAGCTCATATTTTATGGCCAATACATCAGAAGCAAAAATTAACACTTACGCCCCCTGGTGGCCAAAGTATTATTTTCCAAAAATTAGAAATTATATGCAAAAGATTTTCCATCAGGAGGTGTATCCGCTAAAGAACGCATTTTTCAAATCGGAGTTTTAGAAGAAGATATATCGGGAAAACGTAATTTTACTTTTACGCCCCCTAGCGGGAAAACTATGCGTAATTTGAAAAGGTAACTATACCTAAAATACTCTTCGACGTAAATTGGAATCGAAAGATAAAAGAATGTTTTCAATCGGATGTTTAGAAGCAAATATGTGGAACAAAGCGCATTTTTAAATTCGACATCATCTGCATTTACGCCCTCTAGCGGCGAAATTGTACGTCATAAAAAAAACGAAATAAAGGATCATCATTCGCACATTTCAAGCTTCCCAATGCAAAAGGAATTTTTCAAATCGGACTAATAGTTGCAGAGATATCGTGTCTACAGGCGGACGGACGGACGTACAAACCGATAACATAAACACGTTCTTCTTTTACAAAAGACGTACTGAAAACGGCATCCTAAAATTTTGCTCTGTTAAAAGTCATAGCTTTAGTGCTTTATTTTTTAAATGTATATCTTTTCATTAACTATCATGAAGAAGAAGGTGCAAATGTTATATCCGAGTGATGGCCAAAAGTGCTCATACACCTTATACTGTAAAAGCAATCTGTTTTATACACTGCTGTTTTTGAAAATGCAACGCTAGGAAAAAGTGTGCGAACGGACTGAAACTCGCAGGAAGGGCATATCACGGGAGGAGCTGCAAATCATTACAACCACAGATCACATGCGAAGGATTTATGAACCTACTTAGATATGTTGATGCATTCTCTACCTTGCCCGTTATATTTTCATATGTTTTTTTTTACAAGTGTTCATAAATTTCGTAGCTGTCCGCAGGAGGCATAAAACACACGTAACTCTCCCGCAGAAGACATAAAACACACGTACTGTAACGTACTAGGAGATGTGACGTACCTGCCAGAAGGACGCACACGACATAAAGGCAGATAGGAATCAGAATAAAACGTCCGCGTAGCTCAATTGGTAGAGCAACTTATTCCGGAATGAGGGGATCCGGGTTCGAATCTGGCGTGGACAGAAATGACGGAGAAATTAACTTCGTTATAATGGCGCCCGAACTATCCGGATGACCCGACCGTTCAAAATCTCGCATTGGTGTAATGTTATTTCCACACCGCGAGATAGGAAAAATAAGAGAATCCCTTCTCCAGCACTTCGAAAAATAAAAAAAAAATTAAAAAAAAAATGAAGGGGAGATGATGTAACGTACTAGGAGATGTGACGTACCTGCCAGAAGGACGCACACGACATAAAGGCAGATAGGAATCAGAATAAAACGTCCGCGTAGCTCAATTGGTAGTGCAACTTATTCCGGAATGAGGGGATCCGGGTTCGAATCCTGGCGTGAACAGAAATGACGGAGAAATTTACTTTGTTATAGTACCTGTCACAACCTCGTAACTATCCCGCAGGATGCATAAAACACACGTAGCTGTCCCGCAGGAGGCATAGAACACAAGTAGCTGCCCCGCAGCTATCACACCTCGTAGCTGTCCCGCAAGAGGCATAAAACCCATACAGCTGTCTCGCAAGAAGCGTAAAACGCATATAGCTGTCCCTCAGGCCGCATAAACGCATATAGCTGTGTAGCTGTCACACATTCGTAGCTGTCCCGTAACAGGCATAAAACAAGAAAGGTAAAACACATGTAGCTGTCCCGCAAGCGGTATAAAACACATATAGCTGTCCCTCAACAGGCATAAAATGCACGTTGCTGTTCCACAGCTAACACCCTCATAACTGTCCCGCAGGAGGCATAAAACACATGCAGCTGTCCCGCAACTATCACACCCTCGTAGCTGTCCCGCAGGAGGCATAACAGCAGGACAGAGAGCAAGTTGCCATAGTCGATTCGCGGGAATTGTGGCAGTATATTAGTTAGAGCCGCAGCAGACGAGATTGTACATACAGCTGATGGACTTTGAACGAGGCCGATGTGTTGCACTGCTTGACGGCGGATTTTCTTTATGCTTGTGTTGGACGAAACACAAGCACAGTGATACGATTATTGCGTCAATGGGGAGAGCAAGGTCTGACGCACTGACGTGAGGGGTCTTGAACCCAGCGACAGACGAACGCAAGTGAAGGCCGTCGTCTTCACCGTATGGCGTTGGCGGACCGAACAGCCACGTCCCACAACAGTGGAGGTCTGTATCACATCAAGGACTGTCTGCAAGCTCTGGCCGACGATATTTGTTTTAGAGAAGCTTCCTCGCTGGCCGTCCGACGCTTCTACTTTTCTTGACCTTAAACCACAGACGTCAGCGGCTGCAATCGGACCATGAACGTAGACAATGGCGTGACGGATGGCACTGCATACTGTTTTCCAACGAGTTGTGATTCAGCCTAATGACTCATGATGGACGTATTCTTATACTGGTGACATAATGGTGAACGGCTGCTGCAGGAAAGCAATATGCAGCATCATATGGGCCCAACACCGCGCGTTTTGGTGTGGGGTGCTATTGGGTTCCATTCACATTCCTGCCTCCTACATATTGCAGGAAACCGTGACCTACCCGCGGTACGGTTCCTGCATTGCTGCCATACCTGCAGACGATTTCCGGTGCCATATTTCAACAAGACAATGCCTAACTACATGTGCTGCGAAATGTCTTACAGCTCCTGGATACTCAGCATATTTCCACGTCTTTCTTGGCCAGCTCGTTCACCAGATTTGTTGAGTATTGAACAAGTGTGGGATATGGTCCCTCGACGCCTGGCCCGCCAGGCTTCGCTGCCATTTACCAAAGATGAACTTTGGTAAATGCAAGGCATCATGGAGTGACCTTCCGCAGTGCGACATCCAGAACCTCCTCCAGTCGAGGCCACGCCGTGTACGAGCCGTTATTTCCACTCGTGGTATGTGCGCAAGGTACTGAGTATTGTACTTTCCACATCACGTACAGGTGTGTAGTTCTGGTCACTTACGTCTCTTGTATCATAAGTAATGTACCTTATAAATCTTACTTAAATATCTTAAGTCTTTCTTGGTGTCGCATTTTCAACAGAGAGCAGTGTAGTTTCGATCTGAGTTATATGTGTCCGCAGCCTGCAGCTGCTGTTCAAAGTGACTGTACCTTAATATCAAAAATAACTTACCAAAATAATTGACAAAGATGCCTCCGATGACTGCTCCACATCCTCTTCCAAGACCGTGATGGAGACCCTGTAACACTCCTTGAGCGGACGAGCGCAAGTTCGCTGGAGTTGCTTGAGTGATGTAAGAGCAACAAGCTGCCCATACAGCGGCGTGAGTTATCCCTGAAAAGAAAATAAACACTGTGAGGTTGTGCTAACCTTCAGCATCAAAACCACAAAAGGAAGTTCTTAAAACAAAAGTGCAAAAACTGTTTTTAACTATGTCTTACTGATTTATTGAGCGAAGATTGAAAAGTTTCAGCCCAGTGTACATCATCAAAATATTTTTGGGGGGAGAGGGGTAAGTTGAAGGACCATGATGACTAACTAGATGGGCTATGAGCAGTACCCGCTTGATGTGACTATTTTTGTTAAATAAAACGAATGACTGCTCCACAATGAAAGGTGCAATGCGTAGGCTTTTGAAACAAAATCGGATATACAGAGTCAGCGAAATTATAGTACTAAGTATGGAAGAGATCCACCGTCACGTCTGTCGATTCGCAAGGGAAAAAAGAAATTTATGGAGACAGTGTCAGTGACAGATAAAGAGAGAACTTGTCGACCAAGAACATCCATGAAAACATCGGTCGTGTGCATGAATCATTTGCTCGTAGCCTGACAAAATCCAACCGTACTGCTTCCAGACAATTACAACTATCGCGTTCAACAGTGCACGAAGTCCTACACAAGCATTTGCGATACGCATACAAATTGCAACTCTTGCAGGCACTTGACCTAAATGATGAACAAAGCCGAAAATAGTCTGCAGTTCACATGCTGGAAGGAATTCCTCAAGATGCAATCTTTCTCATTCATGTTTGATTTACAGATGAGGCAACTTTCAAAGTCACAGGGTAACTGTGCGACCGAATCACTGGGCAATTTTCTTCGGGGAAAGAATGATTTCTGCAGATGTTTACCTGATGTTTTGGCCGAATGTGAGGAACCACAGGTGAAAGATCTTCAATCAACCATCATCTTCCAGAAAGATGGTGCACCTCTTCATTGGGGACTGCGTGTTCGTGAGTTCTTAAACCACACATCTCCAAACTGGTGCGTGGATTGGAAGGGAATGGCCCCATTACCTGGCCATCTCTTTTCCCTGATATCTCCAAACTGGTGCGTGGATTAGAAGGAATGGCCCCATTCACTGGCGAACTCTTTTCCCTGATATCTCCAAACTGGTGCGTAGATTGGAAGGGATGGCCCCATTCCCTGGCCATCTCTTTTCCCTGATATCTCCAAACTGGTGCGTGGATTGGAAGGGATGGCCCCATTCCCTGGCCACCTCTTTTCCCTGATATCTCCAAACTGGTGCGTGGATTGAAAGGGATGGCCCCATTCCCTGGTCACCTCTTTTCCCTGATATCTCCAAACTGGTGCGTGGATTGGAAGGGATGGCCCCATTCCCTGGCCACCTCTTTTCCCTGATATCTTCAAACTGGTGCGTGGATCCATTCCCTGGCCAACTCTTTTCCCTGATATCAGTCCCATGGACTTCTTTCCTATGGGTGAAAAATATCGTGTATCAGATCCAAGTACGAAACATCAACGACCTGAAACAAAGAATAGATGACGCCATTGCCACCATTTATGAAGATATGTTACAGTGAACATATCGAGAAACCGATTACCGTCTTGATGTGATTCATGCAACAAATGGTGCCCATGTAGAAAGGTTTAAACTAACGCTTAAAAAACTCTCACATTTACTCGTCATCATATAAACAATTGCACAGGTTTGTCTATTCATACTGAATGTATCAGATTGTAAAGAAAGTTTTCGGAAAAAATCGTATGTGGTGTGTGTAATGCGTGATACTGCCGGCCTACGGTGATGTAAACATCCCAGAGTGCAGTGCGCAAGAGAATAGATTCTGAACACAGAACGTAGGCTGTTGTGATGAAGAATTAGTTGCACGTGACAACGACACGATGGCGATATCGAAGGAACGTGTGCGTGTAATATTAACTCTATGAATATTTGAATGGCGTGAAATAACGGAACCACTTGGAAAATTGTGAAACGTGTTTGGTGACGATATTGTCGGACAGAGTACTTTCTATGACTGGTACAGGAATTACGACACTGGCGAACGAGATCTGTCTGGGGCGTCCAGAAATGGCAGACCCAATAAGGTTGAAGATGATATACTGCAACACGTGCTAACAGTACGCGACCTGGCAGAGGAACTGAAGACCTCCCATACGACCATCAACACCCGAGTTCGGAAGTTGGGATATTCGTATAAACTGTGCAGATGGGTACTCCATGCTTTGTCTGTGAGCAGAATCGGATGCAACGGATGCTACTCCATGCTTTGTCTGAGCAGAATCGGATGCAACGGATGCTACTCCATGCTTTGTCTGAGCAGAATCGGATGCAACGGATGCTACTGCATGCTTTGTCTGAGCAGAATCGGATGCAACGGATGCTACTCCATGCTTTGTCTGAGCAGAATCGGATGCAACGGATGCTACTCCATGCTTTGTCTGAGCAGAATCGGATGCAACGGATGCTACTCCATGCTTTGTCTGAGCAGAATCGGATGCAACGGATGCTACTCCATGCTTTGTCTGTGCAGAATCGGATGCAACGGATGCTACTCCATGCTTTGTCTGTGCAGAATCGGATGCAACGGATGCTACTCCATGCTTTGTCTGAGCAGAATCGGATGCAACGGATGCTACTCCATGCTTCGTCTGAGCAGAATCGGATGCAACGGATGCTACTCCATGCTTTGTCTGAGCAGAATCGGATGCAACGGATGCTACTCCATGCTTTGTCTGAGCAGAATCGGATGCAACGGATGCTACTCCATGCTTTGTCTGAGCAGAATCGGATGCAACGGATGCTACTCCATGCTTTGTCTGAGCAGAATCGGATGCAACGGATGCTACTCCATGCTTTGTCTGTGCAGAATCGGATGCAACGGATGCTACTCCATTACTGTTGCTCTGCGTGAAAGATAAAAATGAGAGGTCTTTTTACGTCAGTTGGTCACGAGTGACGGAAAATGGCCACATACGTGCATGCCACGCGACAAACAGCATGGGCCAAGCATTGACAACCCCCACAAGATGTCACTAAGCCACCCCTTCATGGACGGAAGGTGATGCTGAGTTGCTGGTGGGATTGTCGCGGTGGGATTCGCTATGAACTCTTCCTTCGGAACAATACCATCACAGCCTGTGCTTACATGCAAGAGTTGGACCGATTCCGTACAACACTGCAAGAAAAGCGCCCAGCGCTGATTAATCACCATGGAGTTGTTTTTCACCAAACTAACGCTCGTCCACATGTCGCTTTACGGACCCAGAAAAAATTGCTGGAATGGGAACATTATTTCATCATGTTTCACATAAACGTAAAAATATCTCACTCCATTCTGCGTAATTTACGAGAACCTCATGCTAAATGTGATAAAAGCCATTACAAAAACGCATTTTTGATGCTATGAAAACGGCGCGTCGCGTAGAGAAATTTGGCTTCCTCTCGAACACCCAAGGTAAAGGGGTTATCAGCATTTGACGAGAGCTTCAAAATGATTGTGACGTGCCTGCCCAGCAGGACGCACACGACATAAAGACAAATAGCAGCGATAACGAACGTCTGCGTAGCTCAAATTGGTAGAGCAACTTATTCCGGAATGAGGGGACCCGGGTTCCAGCCACTGCGTGGACCAAAAATGACGGAGAAATTTACTTCGTTATATGATGCATAATACGATAGGGTGTAACCTTTAGATGTCCTAAACCAAAAGTTACCGATCGCTCTCACTAACACAGTTGTGGTTCAGCTTTTCTTCTTATCTTGAGGTCAGATTTCAGCTTGCGCATGCGCAGATGAACTTTCGCAGCTGCATCACATTTTAATGTCAGGATCGTTTCGTACGTTCGTCTAAATCTGAATAAAATATAACAGTAAAAATAAAAATAAATATTGTCTTTGGAAAGCTAAACAGTCGAAATGCAGGGTGTCCGAAAAAAAACTGTGCACTGAAAGTAACACTTACCATGTCGATTACTTGTTCCTAAAGGAGGTGTTGGAAATTAGCCCTACCGACGTCCAGACATGTCTGCACACGCTTCTGCATGTTGGTGAAGACCTCTTTTTTTTTTTCTTTTTTTTTTTTTTTTGATTGGAGGTTTAACGACCACCGTGAGCAACTCAATGGGCTATAAGCAGTCGCCCGTCCCTAATTTAGGGCCACTGGTTCCAGGGAAGGGACAGAGCCAGCGCCGTAAGACAAACACAACATCCATGCCTCACCGGGATTCGAACCCGGACCCCGTTCGGACGAATGATCAGAGGCCATCGCTTAGACCACTGCGCCACCGGGGCGGCTAAGAAGACCTTTTTCATGGTATGTGGTGTGATTTGTTGGATCTGAGTCGTTATTACAGCCTGTAGCTCTTGAAGTGTATGCGTATTACCTGCGTAATACGCATACACTTCAAGAGCTACAGGCTATACACTTCAAGAGCTACAGGCTTCTCCTTCAGTGCTCCTCACAGAAAAAAGTCAGGCGGTGTGAGATCCGGTAACCGGGCAGGCCATAATCAACGAGAGATGATGCAATTTCCGAAGAATTCCTCCAAAAGCGATATTGAGGCTACAGCGGTGTGAGCAGTTGCTCTGTCTTACTGGAACCACTCTGGCACATTAGCTTGTTTTGGAGCCACCTCACAGACTTGTGTGGTGTGCTATATATTTTGTCCTGGATATCCTGTACGGTTTCGTCTGACGTGGATGGCCTACCGGGGCGGAAGGCATCCAGAACACTGCCTGTTTCTCGAAACTTCGCCGTGAGCTGATGTACCGCGTAACGGTGGGGATACGTCTCCATCACGAAATTTCCTAGCGAACTATTACTGCACTTCGTCCAGTGGTCGCGATGAGTTTTTGAACAGAGAGTAAAGATACTTCTCACAAGCTTTACAAGAAATATTTTGTGATTTCTAGAAATAGCACCCAGCCCCAGTTTGCAAACAACGGCCGTATAAATTCACATTTCAGAAAAACTTATTTTTTTTAATTCTATTAAAAATATATATGTATTACAATAAAACATCTGTTCTTTATATATGCAGTTCTTTTGATTATTTGAAGAAGTATAGCAAAATTTAAAATAGAATAATAATTCCCAAGACTAAACAATGAAACGTGCATCCCTACCTCTTCATCAAAGATTTCTTTCAATCTAAACAATAAATCTAAACGTCTAAACAATAAAGATGGGATTACTTTCTGTCTCGCTGTTACTACTCTCCTATCTCGTATGTTTTACCTTAAATGGGACCTGGTTTGTTTATAATTGTCGGCATGTACCACATGGACTTGTAAACAAAACAGAGAGAAGAAAGGTGTCTTCAGTTCCCGCGGATGAAAGTGGGGAAAAAAATAGAAGACGGTGCTGAGAATAAAGACCCCCAAAAAATGCGGTGTCAAAGATATATCGTAATGTCAAGCAATCTTTGTTTAATGGAGAAAAGGTCAGGAGCTGATTTAACAGTAAATTAGAAAAAGTTCAAAACGAATCTATCAAATGGTCCATTTGTGATATTTCCAGATGTTTCAGTGTAAGAGGAAAACATACATATACTATACATATATTTGTGTAATGTCTGCAATTTTTGTTCGCATTCGTAATACAACACTTACTCATAATTTGAGGTTTCTCCAAAACATTGAAGTTGTAAATAACGTTTTCTAGATGTAGAATGACTATTTCATTTTCAACAACGCTGTCCACAAACCTTCGGAACTCTCGAAAAAATGTTGCTTTCCCCTCCATTTCGTTTGGGCTTGCGCTCACGTATCGGGCCGTGCCCGTTACGATAGAGCTCAAGATCGTTGGAATTTCCCCTCACAAGTTGTGGCATATATTACGCATTTTGTTTCTCCAAAACATTGAAGTTGTAAATAACGTTTTTTAGATGTAGAATTACTATTTCGTTTCCGACAACGCTGTCCACAAACCTTCGGAACTCTCGAAAAAATGTTGCTTTCCCCTCCATTTCGTTTGGGCTTGCGCTCACATTTCGGGCCGTGCCCGTTACGATAGAGCACAAGATCATTGGAATTTCCCCTCACAAGTTGTGGCATATATTACGCATTTTGTTTCTCCAAAACATTGAAGTTGTAAATAACGTTTTTTAGATGTAGAATGACTATTTCGTTTTCGACAACGCTGTCCACAAACCTTCGGAACTCTCGAAAAAATGTTGCTTTCCCCTCCATTTCGTTTGGGCTTGCGCTCACATATCGGGCCGTGCCCGGTACGATAGAGCTCAAAATCATTGGAATTTCTCCTCACAAGTTTTGGCATATATTACGCATTTTTTCTACACATGCCCTGAGGCTTTGCATTCGTGTTTTCCTGTAGCCTGGAATATGTGAAATCCGAGAAAAGACGCAGAGCTGGGGTAGGGAAAGAGGGAGGAATTACGTTCTGGATAGCGCAACTGCTGTGTTGAACAGCCGAGGGTAAAAAAGTAATAGAAATGATAATTTAAAATAAAAACTAGATATCGGTTTTTAAATCGAGATGGATAATTTTTGGAGAAGTAGAAATACGTCCCGATTTCTTTTTAGGAAGTAATTTTTGTTTTCGATGCGTGAAATACGCCTCTTCAGACGTTAACGCGATCTCTGTCTTCGTTCGTGTGCTTGTCATGGCGAAAGACATGTTCCACCTAAAACACTCTCTGTTCAATCGTCAACGCCATTGTTCTTGTGCCGAGACGTCGGCACGTCTACCTCCGTCGACCAAATGCTCGGGAATGACCTTCGCTCTGAATGGCATCTGCGCGCGCCTCGGGGTGGGAAGACATGAAGATTACCAGACACAAAGCACTTCCACGTGGTGGGTCACTTCTACTGTATTTCCAATTCAAAATTTCTTTATTATTACATCACTGCAATTCGCACATTCAGTGCAGTCATTATTCGGACACCGTGCAGTTAATATTGTCACCACCATGGAAATATTTACTCTTATGACTCATATATCTTCTTTCATTGGTTTTACGATAATAACATTTATTAATTCACCTACCTAAATACCGCCCAATGTCAGGAATTAGTAAACTAATTAGGAATTAGTAAATTTGCTGTTATGATTTAATTCCACTTAGTATGTACCGAACTGTGGCTCGCTGTGATCATGAGTGACGCGAATAAATGCAATGTGTTGTGCGTAAACAAATGTGCACTCTCGAATCACTCGTTTTATTTCACACCCACAAAGATCTTGGCATGCGAAAAATGCATAGCATAAATTATCTACTAAGAGTACCAGAGTACTCTCTCGATTTTCCTGTCATTTCACGGAAAAGATGGAATCAAGAGTTTAGTTCATTAATTCACGAAAGGAATCACGTAAAATGGCTCATGCATTTTTCAGGAATTCTTTTAAAGTTCAGAGGGCGTTGAAGTAAAGAAGGTCAATGAGGTGGCGACTGATAGAACCAAGCACGTTCAACCACTGAGTATTAAAACGGAATGTCATCAAAAGAAGTTCGTGAGGATGCGCGGCATACATTAGGGAAAACTTATTATTCATGCAGCACGGTCAAAAACTGGGATGCGGAATTTAAGCGTGGAAGAATTTTGAAGAAGCACCTGGCAGTGGGAGATCTGTTACCGTATCGACACATGCAAATGTGGAAGTCATTCACGACCTTATCATGGAAAGACCCCAGAGTAATACTGAAGCGCATTAAGAAAACATTAAACATACAGGATTTGGACAGAATAATGTGAACACCACGCTTAGAGACGTGACGTTTAATGCAGCTGCGTACCTACCACTACGCAAATGTATCTACCACTTTTTGGTTCTAATAGCTTTGTTTATAACCTCAAGATCCTGTTTAAGTGCATTTAAAGTGTCTTGTTGCAAA
This sequence comes from Macrothele yani, assembly GCA_039090855.1. NCBI lineage: Eukaryota > Metazoa > Arthropoda > Arachnida > Araneae > Macrothelidae > Macrothele > Macrothele yani. Next base: position 41,638,776 of record CM076997.1, on the reverse strand, counting down.
ATTTATTTCATGGTGACGAAGAAATGATCAACCTAACGGACTTCTAAAGAGAGCTAATTGTTGATGGCCGGTTAGTTGGTGCCTCCGTGACAACAGTCGCGCAGCGTAGTGGGGGGGGGGTATCGAGAGCTACTGTGCCTAGAGACATTGTAGCATACCGTGTTCGTGGCAGAACCTTGTCTGAGAAACACATGAGCGGCCGGAAAACGATCCAGACCGATAGAGGCAGGACAGCATCAAAAAGGATTTTTACCCGTAACAAGACCACGGCGCCAAAAATTAGGGCGAAGCTTAATCTGCATCTCCAGAACCCAGTATCAACGAAAACAGTGCGCACAGAATTGCATAAACAAGATATTCATGGCAGAACTGCCATTGCAAAACCTCCGGTGACCCGGGTGAATGTATCGGCGGCGGCAGTGGTGACAGGGGCATACAACATGGACTGCCGATGCATGGGAGTGTGTAATGTGGTCGGATGAGTCCATATTCACACTATTCCCCACCTAAGGACGTGTTTACATGTGGAGAACGCCTTCAAAAGTGTACAACCCAGACTGTCTGTTCCCAACAGTGCAGTATGGTGGTGGTTCTGTCATGCTCTGGGTGGCCATATCGTGGTTTTCAGCAGGTCCCCTGATCCCATTGAAAGGACGGATTACTGGTGGTGCGAATGAAACCTTTTTAGCCGAACAAGTCCATCCAATGGCTCAATCATTGTTTCTCGCAGGGGATGCCATCTATCAAGATGATGACGCCCCAATTCACAGAGCTCGGAATGTCCAATCATGGTTTGAGGGACATGAGGACGAACTCCCCAATCACCAGACTTAAACATTATCGAGTTACTGTGGTCTGTGTTGGAAAACAGCGTTAAATACCGTTTTCCTCCTACTACATCTCTCAAAGACCTGGAGCAGTTTCTGCATGAATAATGGTGTAACATCCCCTAACCAACATCTAGGATTTGTATGGGTCCATTTCAAGGAGGATTCAGGCGGTTTTGAATGCCAAAAGTGGTCCCACACCCTACTATACTCCAATTCACCCTAAAAGTGTACTACTGGGAAAGGTGAGAGAGCCTTAACACATTTCGTCGTGGAACGCAAGAACGGTATCCATCCGCGTTAATGGGCTCTTCTACGGTTTCCTTTCTTATCCCCCCCCCCACACACACACACACATCTCACAAGCAGTGGGGGGTCTGGTGGAGGCCGAATTGCTTACCCTACTGCCTGTTTATGTAACACACCCTTCAAGTGTCCCCGATTGTCAATTTATTGCCTCTGTGTTGTTAATGTTGGGAGAGGTCATCCACCCCTTCCTCCTGTCCGAGTTGTATCCTAAGTAGGCAGAAATAGCCGAAAGTCCGAAGCTCTTGATTCAGCAACTTCTCAGAACAAATTTATTTCTTAAAGCGCTCCAACTTCTACATTTTTTTTTTTTTTTTTTTTTTAGGTAGCAATTTTGTCTGATAAACTTTTGAGCAAACAAAAATGGATTCTAAGCAATAATTCTGATGCTTTTCGCTGTAAACGATAGGGACTATCTTTCGTAGCGGAGGTTGTTGTTTCGTACCCTTCATAGTGGTTCACTCTTAGGTTGACTCGGAGTATAGGTACGTAAAACCATCTTTTCCTAGGTGTTCACATTATTCTGTCCAACCTCTGTATATAATGCCATGAGCGAGTTCACTGTATTGTTGTCAATAGTTTAGGAAATAAGGGTTCTGTTTCTTTATTTTATATCTCATGGCTGACTTTAATGAAAGCCGATCATGAGGGATTCATAAAGAATTGTTAAGGATTTATTTATTTTTTTCCAGAATCACATTTAAATACAGTTTTTACTCACTTTCATAGCATTTTACTTAATCTAAAGATTTATGTAAAAATGGTAAATTTTTAAGCTACTATTTTGTAGAATAGATAGTTAAGGAACACTGTAAACGACTTCCTGGCTTAAAAATACAAAGAGCACCAAGTAAAAGTATTTCTCACACATATACTATGCAAACTAAATTTTCATTTAGTTTGCATAGTATATGTAAACTAAATAAAATCTCGCAATCAGTACTCATAAATTATTGCAATATCCTTTCACATCTTTCATGCAGATCTGTCAAAACATCTTTGCGGGGAAAGGGGGGGGGTGCCTGCCTGGAAAAAACAGCACCCGGAGCAGGTTTTGTACAATTTATTTGGAATCACCCCATCATGGCGGACTATGAAGAGACCCGTATTGAAGAAATTCTTTAAAAATGTGAGAAAAGGAAAAAGCAAAGCAAATAACAATGAAAGAAAGTGAAAGTAGTAAAGCAATATAGCCACAGGAAGAGAAACGGTTTCCAACGCATGAAAAATGAAAATTTGACTTTGGATCCTTCTATGACTTCGTGACTTATTCAATATTATTTTATTCCAATATTTTATTAAGAATATCATTACCTTTTCTATAAACTATTACTTTTAAACCATCCCTTTAAAAGTTTTATTTGCACCATATTTCCTGTTTTAAAATTTTAGAAAATCGCATTTCATTGCTAATTTTATTTGCTTCGAATTTCGATATTTCTAAATAAATGATATTAAATGTTTGAGGCAGCGGCTTGGTATTTGCATTTTGTTGATGTGATTTGATTGGGTTTTTTTTTTTCAGTAGTTTTCATTTGTTTTATTTTTTCAGAGTTTATTTTTCCAGAGATTATATTTTGTAATTGCAATTAGATAATGAATTGCATTATTTTTTAAATTACTATATTTTAAAGGTGCATGATATAAATATTTTTACTATCAAAACCCTCCTTTAAGTTAAAGTAATTCTGTAACCATACCCAAATGTTTTTTTTTTTTTTGCAAAATCACATTCAACAAAAATGTGTTCAGTGCTCTCCAAGAGACCACAATGTTTACAATAACGGGTCATTTGATAGATGTATTTTATGTAATCATTTACGATTAGTAATAATGTTGTGTGAAATTTTAAAATTTAGTACGCGGATGTGTGTACTTATTTAATCTAAAGTTGTTATTTCCAAATGGAATTTACAAATGGAATATTCATTATGATTTCTAGTTTTGTCTGATTTTTAAATTTAAAGCTTTATAGTTATCTCCTAATTTATCGTCATGAGTAATATTTTCTAGAATATATATTTCATTTATTTTTGTCATAGTTTACGAAGATAAATATACCTCCCTCCCGCCAAAAAATGAGAAAGGCCGTTCTGGTCTCAAGGAACAAACATTCTAGATCACAACCAACCTGAAACTTTAAAATCTTAAAAGCCGGAAGTTTTTCGTTCTGGAAAAATTTTCTAAGTGTCAAAAATCTCAGTATTTTACCTGTGAGTGTTCTAAGTGGATCCCTAAAGTACTTAATGCAGATCAGAAGTGGGAAAGAGTGGAGTCCTATCATGTGACTGTATAACGTTCAGAAGCTTATGTAGCTTAGTTTCGGGGGGTAGTATGTCACTACAGACGAAATATGGGCATACCTCTTTCAGCCTGAAACGAAAAAAATCGAAACAGCGGAAACATTCGTCGTTTATATGGGCGCCCTCAACAAACGTCAATTGCCACCTTTGGAAATTGGATAACAACTACGTAGAAAGGTTCTGTTCGGTAACGTGGGGCGTATCTTTTAATAATTTACACTGCTGGCCATGCAAAATGCAACACCAAGAAGGAAGCATCCGACTGGCCTGAAATTCGCAGCATGCGTCGCCCGCGGGAGGACATGCAAACGATTAGCATTGCAGAGCATATGCAAATCATGTGTTCCCGGCAAGCCACCAAGAAGCACTATACGAAGGGTGCACAGAAGGTGGGGTACAAGTAGTGGAAGTGTGTTGTGCTGCCGGACCCGTGCGTGGGAAGCTTCCTGATGCCTCGTCGCAGAAAACGGCAGTCATTCCAGCACGTTTCGGAGTTCAACAGAGGACGAATAGTGGCTTATCGCGACAGCGGTTTATGGTACCGCGACATCGGTGCCCGTATGGAACGACATCCAGCCACAGTGAGGTGAGTATGGATTCGGTGGGTGCAGGAGGGACAGACGAACCGACGTGAGCGATTGTTGCAGCCGCGACACACTACCAAACGAGAGGACCGGCATGTTGTGCGGCGGGCATTTACGGCTCACACCGCCACATCACGAACGTTAGCGCAGGAATTAGGGTGTGTTGCGCAACAACCTGTGTCAGCACGAACCGTTCGACGTCGTCTGAAGGAGCGGGGACTTGTCGCTCGGCGCCAATTGCTCCGATTACCATTGACTTTACACCACCTGCGAGTTCGAAGCTAAGAGCTAACATGGCTTCCTTTGGGGACAGTTCACAATGATGACAATCCTGTTTCTCATGGTGGGCTATTGCTATTCATTTACACGCAGCGTATTATAAACGCGGCTTCTATTAAAAAAACATATTTTACACGGCATATAAAATCGAGTAAATATATCTAATTAAATTCACTCACAATTATTATTTAAATATCAAATCATGGATCCATTACACTGAGATGCTCACAGCTGCAGTGGCGTGTCGGCCACAATGAACATGAACTGATACATTGTGATACTCGTACAATTAAGCACACGCTTTTCTTATGGAAAGAGATAGTACAAAATGAAATAAGCCTTTCTTGTAAGTATACATAAGGTACTCGGTGAAGGGCTGGATTTTAATTTATATTGAGTAATACACAGGTTTTTGAATTTCGGTTGGCCGGATGAATAATATCACGTAATACACTGAGATTTTCATATATACTGCGAGAAGGTAAAACGTAGGGCTGATAAAGGTGGGTAATTGTACGCTGCATTGTACTGATATGTTCAGAGATAAGTTTTGCGAAGATCTTGTAATCAACATTTAAGAATCCTAAGACCTTCAATTTTAAATTAACAGTAGATCACCATCTTTGAAAATCAGAGTGATTGAAACTGTCACATGCTTTTCAGCATACACCGTCCGACAATAAAGTTCCAGGACAGCTGCTGTTACGAGGAAAGTTTAACGCACTGAATCCAGCTGTGGTTATGGTTCTTCAAAGTAGTCCCCCTTCTTATCGATGCACCAATTTGATCGCTCCACTAGAAGTGGGAAACATTTTTTGAATACATTTTCCGGAACACTGTTCATTTTTTGCGGTGATGGTTTTCTTGATGTCTTGAACAATCACGAAACTTCGTTTTTTTTCAACGCCCGTTTCACTTTGAGGAACAGGAAGTACTCGGTGGGAGCTACGTCCAGGGAGTAAGGTGGATGGTTGAGCCTGGGTACTCCGGAATTGGCGAAGAGCTGTGTCACCGACAGTGCCGAGTGTGCAGGCAAAGAATATCTAACTGATAAGAAGGTAAGGCTCAGCGAGACGTAACTAGCGCCACTATATTATGCGGCAAAGAATTACTACACAGAAACGAACATTACAGGCTGATGCCGCAGGATGCCGAGCAGACTGAGTTAGACTGAGCAAGCGTGTTTGTGTTCAAAGAATATAAACGCTTGTTTGTGTTGGCGTTTTGTTCAAAGGTTTTGTTGTTCTCATCTAGATCTGCGTTTATATTACAGCCATGAAATACACCCACTCCATTCCGATGAATAACAATTCATGGAATGGAGTGGATGAATAACAAGAACAAATTTGAAACCGTTTGAAACAAATATCCTGGAAAACCATTAAAAGAACGTTTGCTGAAAAAAAAGCTATCGTTACGTTGAAAAAATTAATTTATCAATTATATGAAACTGACTTTTATGAAAAATACCTCGTAATATTGTAAAATGAAAGAGGGAAGCATTCGATTACACAATGCATACTAAACAGACAGCTTTAAGCATACACTCAATCGTGGCGAGTTAGTCCGGTCGGTAGAGAGCTCAGCTATGCACGCCAGCGGCCCAGGTTCGAACCTACTCAGATACGAACGGATGTTTTTCCGATCTGTTGAGAAAATTTCTCCAGCGCAGTGCGTTTAATTTACAAACTTCGGAAGGGTAGAAAAAAAAATTGTAGCTTTGGGAAACTGCGGTTGTCTTTGCTTTTTTTTTTTTTTTTTTTTATTATGGCTGCTACTGGGAAACCAGCCTCAGCATTTTTGACATTTAAGGTATATTGTAAATATGAAATTCATGCCAAGCAACCTGGTATTACTACGGTGCTTAAAGTGAGAATAAAACTGCTAAAATTTCCTTAAAATAATATTAATTGCTAATGTATATATTTGTTTCACCAAAAGAAGGGACAGGAGGGATACTCAGAAAAGAACAACAACAAAAAAAATGCTTTAGTAGACCCAATGAGACCGAAGGAAACAGTCGCAGATCAAAGCTTAGGTGCATTTCACCAGCCCCCCCACCACGGAATTTTTTAATTTTTCAGACACCATTCGTTTGTACCACGTATGAACCGGAATGAACTCGGTTTTTTTCGTTTGAACCGCAAAAGTTTTGGAGATATTTAAAAAACAAAGTGGGGGGGCTGGTGAAACGATAGCCCCCCACCATGGAATTTTTAAATTTTTTTTTGCACCATTCGTTTGTACCACGTATGAACCGGAATGAACTCAATTTTTTTCGTTTGAACCGCAATAGTTTTTGAGTTATTTAAAAAACAAAGTGGGGGCTGGTGAAATGGTACCCCCAAAAAATAGATATTTCAAATTTCAGCATAGCCATTCGTTAATAAATCGTATGAACCGGAATGAACTCCATTTTCATCGTTTGAACCACAATAGTTTTTGAGATATTTAACAAATAATATTGAGAATTTGCATATAATTATAGGAGGCCGACCATTTCACCAGCCCCCCCCCCCCCCCACCATGGAAATTCAAAATTTCGAAATAGCCATTCGTTAGTAAATCGTATGAACCGGAATGAACTCCATTTCTATCGTTTGAACCGCAATAGTTTTTGAGATATTTAACAAATAATATTCAGAATTTGCATATATGCAGAAAGACCGACCATTTCACCAGCCCCCCACCATGGAAATTCAAAATTTCAAAATAGCCATTCGTTAGTAAATCGTATGAACTGAAAAGAACTCCATTTTCATGGTTTGAACCGCAATAGTTTTTGAGATATTTAAAAAATAATGTTACAGGCCTATCATTTCACCCTCCCCCTCATCATGGAAATTCAAAATTCCGAAATAGCCATTCGTTAGTAAATCGTATGAACAGGAATGAACTCCATTTTTATCGTTTGAACCGCAATAGTTTTTGAAATATTTAATAAATAATAGAATTTACATATACGCACAGAAACCGACCATTTCACCAGCCCCCCACCCCCATGGAAATTCAAAATTTCAAAATAGCCATTCGTTAGCAAATCGTATGAACCGAAAAGAACTCCATTTTCATCGTTTGAACCGCAATAGTTTTTGAGATATTTAAAAAATAACGTTACAGGCCTATCATTTCACCCCCCCCCCTCATCATGGAAATTCAAAATTCCGAAATAGCCATTCGTTAGTAAATCGTATGAACAGGAATGAACTCCATTTTTATCGTTTGAACCGCAATAGTTTTTGAGATATTTAAAAAATAATATTGAGTTTTTGCATATATACAGAGAGACCGACCATTTCACCAGCCCCCCACCATGGAAATTCAAAATTTCAAAATAGCCATTCGTTAGCAAATCGTAGGAATCGAAAAGAACTCCATTTTCATCGTTTGAACAGCAAAAATTTTTGAGATATTTAAAAAAGAATGTTACAGGCCATTTCATCCCCCTCCCCCTCATCATGGAAATTTGAAATTCCGAAATAGCCATTCGTTAGTAAATCGTATGAACAGGAATGAACTCCATTTTTATCGTCTGAACCGCAATAGTTTTTGAGATATTTAAAAAATAATATTGAGAATTTGCATATATACAGAGAGACCGACCATTTCACCAGCCCCCCCCCCCCCCCCCATGGAAACTCAAAATTTCAAAAAAGCCATTCGTTAGCAAATCGTATGAACCGAAAAGAACTCCATGTTCATCGTTTGAACCGCAATAGTTTTTGAGATATTTAAAAAAGAATGTCACAGGCCTACACCATTTACCCCCCCCCCCTTCATCATGGAAATTCAAAATTCCGAAATAGCCATTCGTTAGTAAATCGTATGAACAGGAATGAACTCCATTTTTATCGTTTGAACCGCAATAGTTTTTGAGATATTTAACAAATAATGTTACAGGCCTACCATTTCACCCCCCCCCTCATCATGGAAATTCAAAATTCCGAAATAGCCATTCGTTAGTAAATCGTATGAACAGGAATGAACTCCATTTTTATCGTTTGAACCGCAATAGTTTTTGAGATATTTAAAAAATAATATTGAGTTTTTGCATATATACAGAGAGACCGACCATTTCACCAGCCCCCCACCATGGAAATTCAAAATTTCAAAATAGCCATTCGTTAGCAAATCGTATGAAGCGAAAAGAACTCCATTTTCATCGTTTGAACCGCAATAGTTTTTGAGATATTTAAAAAAGTATGTCACAGGCCTACACCATTTACCCCCCCCCTTCATCATGGAAATTCAAAATTTCAAAATAGCCATTGCTTAGCAAATCGTATGAACCGAAAAGAACTCTATTTTTGTCGTTTGAACCGCAATAATTTTTGAGATATTTAAAAAAGAATGTTACAGGCCATTTCATCCCCCCTCTCCCCCTCATCATGGAAATTAAAAATTCCGAAATAGCCATTCGTTAGCAAATCGTATGAACTGAAAAGAAGTCCATTTTCATCGTTTGAACCGCAATAATTTTTGAGATATTTAAAAAAGAATGTTACAGGCCTACACCATTTACCCCCCCCCCCTTCATCATGGAAATTCAAAATTTCAAAATAGCCATTCGTTAGCAAATCGTATGAACCGAAAAGAACTCTATTTTTGTCGTTTGAACCGCAATAATTTTTGAGATATTTAAAAAAGAGTGTTACAGGCCATTTCATCCCCCTCTCCCCCTCATCATGGAAATTAAAAATTCCGAAATAGCCATTCGTTAGCAAATCGTATGAACTGAAAAGAACTCCATTTTCATCGTTTGAACCGCAATAATTTTTGAGATATTAAAAAAGAATGTTATAGGCCATTTCATCCCCCTCCCCCTCATCATGGAAATTTAAAATTCCGAAATAGCCATTCGTTAGCAAATCGTATGAACTGAAAAGAACTCCATTTTCATCGCTTGAACCGCAATAATTTTTGAGATATTTAACAAATAATGTTACAGGCCTACCATTTCACCCCCCTCATCATGGAAATTCAAAATTCCGAAATAACCATTCGTTAGTAAATCGTATGAACAGGAATGGACTCCATTTTTATCGTTTGAACCGCAATTGTTTTTGAAATATTTAATAAATAATATTGAGAATTTGCATATATACAGAGCCCGACCATTTCACCCCCCCCCCCCCCCCCCATGGAAATTCAAAATTTCAAAATAGCCATTCGTTAGCAAATCGTGTGAAACGAAAAGAACTCCATTTTCTTCGTTTAAACCGCAATAGTTTTTGAGGTATTGAAAAAAGGATGTTACAAGCCTACACCATTAACCCACCCCCCTCACCATGGAATTCGAAATTTCATAGCCATTCGTTAGTAAATCGTATGGCCGCCCCGGTGGCTCAGTGGTCTAAGGCGTGATCATTCGTCCGTAAGGGGTCCGGGTTCGAATCCCGGTCAGGCATGGATGTTGTGATTGTCTTACGGCACTGGATCTCTCCCTTCCCTGGAACCAGTGACCCTAAATTGGGAACGAGCGACTGCTTATAGCCCATTGAGTTGCTCACGGTGGTCATTAAACCTCCAATAAAAAAAAAATCGTATGAACCGAAAATAACTCCATTATTATCGTTTGAACCGCAATAGAGTTTGACATACCTACAAAAAAAAAGGATTCAGAAAATATGGAGCCGACAATTCCCCCCCATGTAATTTCAAAATTTCAAAAATGACCATTCGTTAGTAAATCGTATGAACCGGGAAAACTCTGTAAGAGCGAACGTGTCGTCACGTGACTTAGCGCCGCCTCCTACTTAAGTATCCGAGGAGCACGCGCAACGGGCTCACAACAAGCAGAGAGTTCGTTTACTCTTCCCGGAAGTACACACTCTCTCTCTCTCTTACTCTGTTCGAGCGAACAAACGAAACCTCCCCCACTTTACTATATATATATCTGTGAATCGGGGAGGCAGAGCGACAACAGCTGGTTATACCGAAGTTTATCCACTTTCAGACATAATTTGAAAAGAACGCTTGGTTAACACATATACGAAACACTTATTCTTCATCAACTAGAATTTTGATGGCGGCGGATTACTCGCTCTTGAAAGTGACCTCGTTATGACTGGACCTGGCAAAGATCGTGGAACGCGCAAGATAAGGTGATCGAATTCTGTAGAAATCTCACCCTGCGTTGGCGTCCTAACTTAGGGTCTCCTTGACACTAGATATACCTCTATCTTATCGATGCTTCAGGACTAGTCTTCTAGCTATCCTTCTCTAATCGATGCTTCAGTGGACTGTACTAAGTCAGTAATTCAGTAGTATATCATCAGCTACTCTACCGGTATCCCTGACTCGGGTAGATTCCTTCTGTAGCGGCGACCTACTTCATCTAGGTCGGTGCCCGCTCTTTCCCCGTGGACTGCGAGAGCCCACCACACCATCCACGCAAACGCGTTCCTTTCTATCGGAGGACTATCACCTTCGCTCTCCGAAGACAGACTGCTCCAACAGGTCCACTCGGAGCGACCTCTTCGCTCCCCCCCTTCACGCTGCTCCTTCTTCAAGGGCGACGGCGCTGACCTTCAACATGCTGCTCTCCTCTCGCGCCACGTGTCACCTCTCGCGCCCTTCACCTGCCCCATCCCTAGTCGTTTTCCGGGAATCGGGCTCCTAGACCTTTAAATCTACCTTGCGCATTCCTCGCTTATCCTCAGGCTATACATTATTGAGTGCCTCCTTCCGAGAAAGCAATCCTATCGTCGTAGTACATCCGTAGCAATACAATACACATTGTTATACCTATACAAAAGAGTATGTCTGCATTTCAGACTTGTATGCGCCTAGTGAAAATGAACAATGTATCTGTGAAAGTCACAGCGTCCTTGGCGATACTTTCAGTTCGTAGAACAAGTCCTCGCCCTTTCTAAGGCGTGAGAACCTGAAGTCTTTTGTCATACATCTCGCCTCCCCCCCCCAAGGATTAAACATATTTACGAATTCTCTGTCGCCATTTTGGGAACTTGCGATGTTTTCTTTGGTCAAAAAAAAACCACATAATGTTTATCATTGAAATGAATTAACATCGTTAATGTGTCCGTTCTTACAAACTCCATGTTTATTTTTTCAACCCCGATAGTTTTTGAGATGTTTAAAAATGTTCCACGATTTCAGCTGCCCCCACCCCCGGACATTTCCTGTTTCAGAATAGCTATTCGTTAGCATCGTGTGAACCGGAAGGAGCTACATCTTTATCATTCGAATCTGGATAGTTTCTGAGATATTTGTATAAAGGGTAATGGATAATGATGAAGAAGTAATTTATTTTCAAAAAGTCTTGTATTCGTTCCTGTCATTATCTTAAAGATCTCTCCGTTTCTAGCTTTGAACCGACCGCAGCAGTTGAAAAGACATTCCAAAAAGAACGTGACGGTTTCAACATTTCTTCAATGTGTCTCAAGGACCAGAACACAAGAGAACGGGAAAACGCATGGCATAGTAAAACAGCCAAAATCTCGGAGCTGAAACAAACGACGCAATCCAGTCTGTAGTAAACATACAGTACAAGGCATCACAGAAAGAAAGGGAGCATGGCAGAGGCACAAAGCAGTCCGTTACATTACAATCGTGCGCTGTAGTCGGTGGCAGATACAACACGAGGCAAAGCACACAGGGAACAGTCACTGAGCAGAGAAACGGCTGAGCCAGCAAATAGAGAAAGCACCATACCTGGAACCAGGGAGCAACATGATGAGTAGAAAACCCAGGAACTATTCCTTCTTCCTTTTAAGGAAAAAACGAAATTATTGGTGCGAAATTATTGCTGTCCATCTGTGGTTATTGGGCGCCATCCTCCGACAAAAAGAGAAATAATGGTACTAATGCCACATTGAAAAGAAAAACATTAAGGAAAAACTATTACTTTCTTTAAAATTGGCATTTTCTGTCTAACAGTGGCATAGCAGTTAGACATACTATACAAAACATAGCAGGGTAGGAAGCAACACATGGCACTCCGGGAAAATCGGGCAGGGGGCATGCTTGAACCACAGAAAAAGAGAAGCAGAACGAACGGTGCGAAGCAGTTGGTGATGGTCATGTAAAGCGGATGCAGGCAGGACATCGTAAGACAAAACACACAGAAAAAGGTCACAAAGCAGAATGATGAGGGGGAAAAAACGAGGCACGAGAGAAAACACTTCACAAAGAGGAGAACGAAACAACAAGGGCTCAAAGAGACAGGGAGAAACATAGCTAAGAAAACACAACAGAAATCAATCATCAAACAAAACCACACAGGAGCTAATCAGGTGGACACCGAAGAAGGAGACGATGTTGAGCATGACAAATGAAGTGGTCAAGACAACCATAGTAACATTCAACTTCCGGGTAAGAGCCCGAAAGGTGAAAAAATGCAAAGTAAAAAGCGCTAAGATTGTCAACCAGAGATGAGTAAACTGCCGGATCGTTGGAAGCAATAAAGTGATTAAGTGTAGCATCGTGAGAAGAGTCAAAGAACAATGGGAAAGCGGCATCTAGAGAAAGAGTCTGCGTAAACTCGGGAACAACTTGAAGGCGAGCAACAAGATCAGGCACAACAGAGGGACTGTCAAGAACGCGAGCAAAAGTGACGGCAGCAGGATCAGGAGCGGAGCCTTGCGAAGAACGATGAGGAGGAGACATAACCACAGCAGCACGCTTAGCGCGAATCTTGCGATTAGACCGATGACGACGCTTCTTATTAGGAGCAATACCAGTAGGGAAATGTTGACGAAGAGGACGAAGAGGACGAGACGACGTAGAAGGAACAACAGGCGGCGTCTCGGGAATCTGGCGAGGTGAATAGGGTACAAAGTCGGATGACACATGTAAGGTGGTAGCTGCAGGAACAACAGAAGCCGGAGAGGGTGGGGTTTCAAACGAGACTAGAAGAGGAGCTGTGCGAAAGAGCGGGGACAGACCATGGCGACCAGAAGGTGAAACAAAGACAACGGCACTAGAAGCATCAGAAGAGCCCCGAGAAGGTGAAAAGGGCGGAGAGCACACCGGAGTACTGGAACCAGTGGAGGAAAGATGAGCGTCTGAGGGTGGCGTAGCCGACGTACGCAGCTGCGATGGTGGAGCAGAAAATTCCGGGATCGAGATAGACGAGGTGACTTGCGAAAACAAAGAAGGCAGCACCTGAACAGGCGGAGAAGGTGCAGCAACAGGATGTGACAAAGCGCAAACATCAGACGATGAAAAAGAAAGAAATACAGACGAAGGCACCGAAACAGGAGCAGTAGATCCAGATGTACCCACAACAGACGATGCTGGCGAGGAAGGAAAAAGACCAACGGAGGCAGATGATGGAGATGGAGACTAAGAAGGTGTGAACTGATCAGGCGAAAGCGTGGTAACTGGAAGCGAAGAAAGAGGTTCTGTGACGGGAACTTGAGCAGCCGTTGAAGAAGACTAGGAAGAAATGAGGGGGCATTGCGAGAAATGGTGACCAGGCTGTTTACATGAGATGCAATGATAGGCAGTGAATACGTTGAATGCGACGTTGTGATGACAACAAATCACCAGAAAAGTTGTGGGGCAGTAAGAAACAGTCTGTGTCAGGGAAAAAAACTAAGTCTTGGCGGCGGAAGCCAAAATAAGGACGATCACCTTGATCAACATGGGCGGCGGGTATCTTGCGGATATCACCAAGAACGCGGCCACACCGAGAAGGAAAAGCATGTAAAAACTCATCGGAAACGTCCGGAGGTACAGGTTACAAATTAAGAAAAACGGGAGAATGTGCAAGGAGGATAGGGACCAAGCTATGATCTCCAACGGAAAGGCTAGTCGATAGGACTTGAGGAACAAACTCAGGTGAAAAAATATATACAAGAATGGACTTAGGCTTGCTGGCGAAATGTGTAATTGCACCGGAAGGGAGAAACGACAATGCAGACATACACTGTATAGACGTGCAACTTGACATTGGGTAAGGCGTCGAACTTGACACTTAAACTAAGAGTTGAAAGCATTGTACGTGTGCAATAAGCGTGGAACCTTGACATGAAATATAGGAGTCCAAGGCTGTCGCGAGGAAAGTCGGAGACGTTGAACACGGATCTGTAGCAGGATGAGGAGAAGAGCAGTCCTGGGACGCATCCAACACACTTGGAGGACAAGTCATCGAAGCAGCACATAGTGACGTGAGAGGGAAATAGAATTTAGAAACAGAAGCACAGGCCATGGACAATGTGTAGAAATGCACGGCGAAGGGCACACAGATCCACTATAACAAGGTGGGGCACCAGGAAGGCGATCAGCATACCGAAGAAGGCAGCGCAGAGAACCACTGTCAATGGGTGGAACACAAGGAAGGTAATCCACACACCGGTGAAGGCAGCGCAGAGAACCATTAACGATTATTGGAGCGCAAACACGGAAGGCAAACGTAGACACAGCAGCAGGAAGGCTACTACATGCAGCAGACAGTTTTAGAGCAAAAAGTCAAGGCGAGTCACGATGGGCAGATTGTAAACAGGCCCAACGAGATGAATTGTAAACAGGCCCAACGAAATGAATTGTAAACAGGCCCAACGAAATGAATTGTAAACAGGCCCAACGAGATGAATTATAAAGGAATATCGGCAAAATATGCATGTACCAACTCGAAAGAATGACTAGGAAGAGAGCGCAGACATTCCTGCACGAGAGAAACACAAATTAATTCGGCGGTGGGCGCTAGATACAGGCGGAGCACAAAATGCAGAGCTCGAAAGGGCGTGGCCAGCAGAGCAACGTGACGGGATGCTGTGTGAGTCAAATATCGTACAAAGACAATTGTTTGGATGGGACCATTTCAAGAATGTTTGTTTTAAATTTAAGGGTGCATCTGCTTTGCACTTCCTTTCGACCGAAGCGTGTTAAAGTGGAAAAGTTTCCTGCACGTTCTTTGAAAACTAAAGGATGTACTTATACCTTCACTATATACATGTATCTGTCTGTATACGTTTATCTGTGTACCTCTAAGTCTGATTTCATATCAGCCTCTTTTTGCTTTGGGAAGCTAGAACAGTGAGAACGATGATCCTAGCATTTTAATCTTTATCTGATCCATAATTTCGCCGCCAAGAGCGAAATGCAAATTCCACCGATTTCAAAATATATTTTGCTTCATATCGTTGCTCAAAAATCAGATTGAAACACCTTCGACGCCTATTGAATGTACCATTTTTACGTACAACTTATTGTATCTTAATATTACCGAATTTTTCTGTTACGACGAGCAAATGCGTACATTACTGTTTGTGAAAATTGCAACGCCAAAAAAGAATCGCACTATTCAAAAGAAATTTATATCACAGATTCCTCATGTTGCAGGAGATAACTGATTTTATTTTTAGATCTATAGAAGATTTTGTCAATTCAAATCTCAGTACTATTTGTTCAGTTGCTGCCTACCAAAGATGTTAGGCAGCAACTGAACAAATAACTAGTATACGAATGAATAATTAATACACACAATTGACGTAGATTTGGGACATCAAACAGATGGCATGGCTCTTTCCACGGTTTTAAGTGAGTCACGGGAAAAGTATCATCGGCCGCCAACGGAAATCGAACCAAGGGTCTTCCAGTTACTCGCTGGACATGCTACCACTGCACCAATTGCTTCTTACCATCTTTGGGGAATCCCCACCATTGTGCGGGTCTCCAAGAAGCAACCAGCCATGTGGTTTGGCAATTAATCACATGTGAGTCTTTAGAATTCGAGGCCGCTGCGGTGCAGTGGTAGCATGTCCAGCGCGTAACTGGAAGACCCTGAATTCAATTCCCGGTGGCGGCCGATGATAGTTTTTCCGTGACTCACTTAAAAACGTGGAAAGAGAAATGACTTCTGTTTGATGTTCCTAATCCACGTCGATTGTGTGTATTAATGCATTACAATTACAGAGGCATCTGTGGCACGTAGTCCGGTCATCTTCAATAGCGCGTCGCACCGCTTCGTGCGGTGATACATGTTGCAATATGGTCCAGCATAGAGGCGAACAGACGCCTGATGTCCTGCTGAAGAGGGCCCACATTTGTTGGACGGTGTGCTCCAAATCCCGGATAGTGCGGCACAGAGTCAACCGGCGTTTCAACTGGTCCCACGCATGCTCGATAGAGGACATGTTCGGTGAGCGGGCATGCCATGGAACTGTATGGACATGACGTAGGCAGTCCTAGAAAACCCGAGCAGTGTGCGGGATGGCACTATCCTGCTGGTAAAGCGCACCTAGAATTCCGCCCAGGAGTGGGAGCACATGGGGCCATATGATCTCATCCACATACCGCTGGCCCGACAATGATCCACGTACCACTACTAGAGCTGATCGGCTATCGTAGGCAATAAACCATAAAGGCTCCCTAGACCGTAATGCCTGCAGTGGGGTAGGTGGGACGCTCGATAGCAAGGTTGGAATTGTGCCGTTGACCCCGGGACCTCCACACCCGGACACGATGATCATCTGTCCCCAAAACGAACCGACACCAATCTCTGAACACCACACGTCGCCAGTCTGTGGCGTTCCACGTTGCTCTCGCCTGGCACCATTGCAAACAGAGCCGGCGATGATCCGGTGTTAATGGCAGAACACGTAAGAGGCGCTGGGATCGCAGATTCGCTTCCGCGAGACTTCAGGAAATGGCTCGTTGGCACACAAGAGCCGCTACATTTGCCTGGGGAGAGGACAGGGTTCTCGTGGGATCCATTCGTGCCTGCCGTACGAACTGTCGATCCTCTCTACGGATGGTCCTCCGGGTTCGTTCGGAGACACCCGCCGTGCGGCAGTGCCGTCACGTGTCCACTGCTCCCAACACAGTCGGACGGTATGGTCAGAACGATCCACGTGGTGGGTTATACGGCGCGCCGACCGACCTGCTGTTTTCAGCCCGATGATCAGGCCTCTCTCAAAGCCCGTAAGTTGCGTACATCGACGTCTCTGGTGTCTACCCGGCATTCTTGTCACTCTATACTCTTGCTTGCGCCGGCCGGTGCTTTTCTCTTTCATGGGGCATCGACTACACGCCGGTTTATAAGGCTGCTGGTTCGTGCTAGCAGCGCCGCCACAAGGTGTGCGGTTATGCGCACTCGCACCAAACGCACCCTAGCTATTTGCAAAGTTTCGCGGTTGTAGCATGTTTTCTTCTAGGTGTGCAAATTTTTTGTCCACGAGTGTACAAGAAGCAAGTGGAAGAATTGAAACTTCACTCGCCCAAGCTTTCACCAGCTGTCTCACCGAAGGTAAGATTCCTGAGTATTGGGATAATGGTACAATGATCCTGCTACATAAAAAAGGTGACGTTGAGGATCTCAGGACCTACAGGCTCATCAGCCTCCTATCAGTTATTTATAAAATTTTCAATTAGGTTCTTTTACATCGCATGAAGGTAAAACTGGACATGGCTCAAGCAAGAGAAGAAGCTGAATTCAGGAGTGGCTACAGCACTGAAGATCATGTCCATGTACTTAGAGAACTAACTGAAAGAACAAGAGAGTATGAACTCCCATTATGCAAGGCTTCTATTGATTATAAAAAGGCCTTCGATTCCGTAAAACCATCAGCAGTTACAACTGCTTTGAAAACCTGCGGTATTGCAGATGCATACATTAGCATTATTAATAGTATCTCTGAAAATGCATTTGCAAAAGTTTGGATATTTGAGGATGCAGCACTAATAAAAATTGGAAAGCTAGTGTGACAAAGTAAAATCATATCTCCCAAACTCTTTAATCCCACATAGCAAAATATTTTTTAATTACTGAACTGGGACAAAGAAAAAAAATATTTATGCAGATAATTCAAATCACGTTCGTTTTGCTGATGACGTTGTCATTTTTGCAACTACGACTTCTGAACCGCAGAATACGATCCAGGAACTTGCTGACAAGAGTAAAGAAGTGGAATTAAAAATGAACTTTCAGAAGGCAAAAGTGACGTATATTGCTTTTACAAGAAACGAAGATTTATTTATTGGTGGTGAAAAGCTTGAGACAACCGATACCTACATTTATCTTGGGCAGCAGATATGAAGTAAGGATCACATTGATGATGAAATTAATCGGCGTGTAAAACTTGGATGGATAGTTTTTGGAAGAAGTAAAATTTTTACGAAAAGTATGCCATTGTGTCTTAAAAGATAAGGGTTTAATCAGTTCATCCTGCCAGTGCTTACGTATGGAGCAGAGACATGGACCTTCACTAAACAAGTTAGTAAAATAATGCAATGCATTGAATATGATACGCTTTCCAACATACCAGAAATAATTACTCAAGATATGAGAATAATGGCTGTGGAATAAATCTCGGTCCTGTGCCCTGACCTTTGATCCCATTTCGATGATATTCAACAGAACCGGTTCGGTATACCTCCGAAATAACATGATAACGTTTTGTCGCAATCGAAGCATTTTTACGTAAGTTATGATGCATAAGGACTATGGAATAGATCCTGCTCCTGTGTCCTAACCTTTGACCCTATTTTGTCCATTTTCTGTAGGGTTTGTCCCCAGGTGGTTCCCTACCACATACTAAAATTTCACCGAAATCGAACCATTTTTACGTGAGTTATCATGCCGACAGACGGACTGACAGACGGACGGAAAACGCTGAAGCATATACGCTTCTTCAACCTACTGTTGGAAAGCGTAAAAAAGACAAACAAAGACTGCAGACAACGCAAAAAGCCCTGGAGAGAATCATGCTTGGTGTAAACAGGAAAGATAAGCAGACGGACTCATGGATAAGGAAAACGACAAGAGTTGAAGACATCATGACCACAATGAAGTCACTGAAATGGTGAGGGCATGACATGTTGCTAGAAGAACGACCACCAACGGAAAACCGAAATTTTAGAATGAATTTCGAGGGACAGGAAAAGACCCAGAAGAAGACCCTATGATAGAATGATGCATGAAATTCGAAAGCATAGAGGTGTGTCATCGAGGAGACACGCTCAAGACAGACAATTGTGGGAGAAACTTGGGAGACCTTCATCCAGTAGTGGATTCAAAGATGATGATATATATATATATCATTGTAAACCATTATCAATCCACTGCTGGACGAAAGTCTCCCAAATTTTCTCCACAACGGTCTGTCTTGTGCCAGTCTCCTCCATGTCACTCCCGCATACTTTCGAATTTCATCCACCCATCTCCATGTGGTCTTCTTCTGGGTCTTTTCCTGTCCCTTGGAATCCAATACAAAATTTCGGCTGTCCATCGATGGTCTGTCCTTCTGGCAGTATGTCCAGCCCATTGTCATTTCAGGGATTTTCTCTGATCATGGTGTCTTCCACTCTCGTCATTTTTCGGATTCACGAGTTCCTCTTCTTATCTCTCCTGGTTACACCAAGCATGCACGTGTCCATGCTGCTTTGAGTTGTCTGCAGCCTTTGTATGTCTCTTTTAGTTAAGGTCCACGTCTCTGCACCATACGTAAGCACTGGAAGGATGCATTGATCAAACACTTTTCTTTTAAGACATAATGGCATATTGCTCTTAAAAATTATGATGTTTCTTCAAAAAGCTCTCCAGGCAAGTTTTGTACGCCGATTAATTTCTTCATCAATGTGACCCTCACTTGATATCTGCTGTCCAAGATAAACGTACGTGCCTGTTATCTCCAGCTTATCTCCATCAATCGATAAATCTTCATTTCTTGTAAAAGCATTGAACATCACTTTTCTCTTCTGGAAGTTCATTTTTAATCCCACTTCTTTACTCTTGTCAGCAAGTTCCTGGATCATACTCTGCAGCTCTGATGGGGTAGTTGCAAAAATAACTACGTTATCAGCAAAACGAAGGTGGGTTAGATAATCTCCATTAATCTTTATCCCTTTGTTTTCCCAGTTCAGTATTGAAAGACCTTTTCCAATGTGGCAATAAAGAGCTTCGGAGATATGGTGTCACCTTGTCTCACTCCCTTTCCAATTTTTATGTGTGTTGTATTTTCAAACAGCCGAAAATTTGCACTTGCATTTTCATAGATGTTATTAATAATATTAATGTATGCATCTTCAATACCGCAGGATTTCAGAGCCATTGTAACTGCTGATGGTTTCACCGAATCAAAGGCTTTTTCATAATCGATAAAAGCCATGCACAATGGAAGTTCATATTCTTTCGCTCTTTCAATTAGTTCTCTCAGTACGTGCATATGATCTATTGTGCTGTAGCCACTCCTGAATCCAGCTTGTTCTCTCGGTTGAGCCATGTTCAGTGTTACCTTTAAGCGGTGTGAAAGAACTTTAGTGAAGATTTTATAAACCACTGATAGGAGGCTGATAGGTCTGTAGTTCCTGAGATCCTCAATGTCACCTTTTTTATGTAGCAGGATCATTGTAGCGTTGTTCCAATCCTCAGGAATCTTCCCTTCATTAAGGCATCGAGTGAAAATTTGGGCGAGTACTGTTTCGATTTCTCCACTTGCTTCTTGTATGGTGTCTACAGTAATTCCATCTTCTCCTGGAGCTTTCCCCCGCTTCATGTTCTTGATTGCATGCGCATCTTCTGCTGGGAGGACTGGAAGAACTCTGGTACTGGTACCTTTCATGATGTCTGGAGAACATGTATCATCCCTTTTATATAATTTGGAGTAGAAATCTTTCACTCTTGTCAAAATTTCGCCTCTATTTCTTGTTACAGAACCATCTTCTTTTCTCAGTGCCATAATCTGTTTTCTTCCCTTACTGAGGGGTCGCTTTGCTATCTTTAGGCTTTGGTTGTTTTCAATTGCTTTCCTCACTAGTTCGCAGTTGAATTTCCTTACGTCTTTAGTGATAATTTTTTGTACTGTCTTGCATAGCTCTATATATTCCACTTTGGAAGTCACATCTTCTTTAGTTGTCCTCATCTCTCTTCTTTTTTGCATCAACATTTTGGTTTTTCCTGATAATTTGTTCACATGCAACTTGTTCTTAGACCCAGCTCATTTTGTTGGTGTTTCCATAAGAGTTTTGGTTACTTTTCTGTTAACTTCAGAAATATCCACTTCTTCCGATGTTAGGCGTTCTAAAGCAGAGAATCTGTTCTTCAGTTCCAACTTAAAGGTATTATGGTGCTTTTTAAGGTTGGTTATGTCAATACATTATGTTTGTCTTATGAGCTTGCCACGTTCGAGTTTAGAGTTGAGGTGGATCTTACATCTCACCAATCTATGGTCACTACCTGTGTTGAACTTGTTCAGCACACTGCAGTCTTCGTTGACGAATTTTTTGTTACACATAATAAAATCAATTTCACTTGTTATCCCATTTGGATGTCTCCATGTCCATTTCCCGTGTGGCTTTTTCTTGAAAAAGGAGTTCAAGATGAGAAACCCTTCTGCCTCTGCAAACTCAACGAGAGTATTTTCACGCTGGTTTCTGTTGCCGTGAGCGAATTTACCTCCTGAAGTTTCATTCTGTTGCCATTGCCCTATTTTTGCATTGAAATCTCCCATAATTATCTTCAAGTGGTGCTTACCTTTATTATTTAGATGACAAATTTCCTCATAAAATTCTTCAATTTCTTCTTCAGGATGACTTGTGGTGGGTGCATAAGTTTGAATAATCTGAGCCTTGTATCTTCTCGAGAGTTGGATAACGAGTCGCGCAGTTCTGTCAGAGGCACTTTCAACTTCTACAACTTTATCCTTCAGTTTCTTGTTTATTATAAATCCAACACCACTAGTTCTGCCAGTATGTGTCCCACGATAGTAGAGGAGATGTCCATTTTTCCGTTCAATGAGATCTTCTCCTTTTCTCCTTACCTCACTTAGCCCGACGATGTCCCACTTGATCCTTTGTAGTTCCTCTTCCAATTCAAGAAGCCTTGAATCAGGAGATAGGGAGCATCCATTGTAAGTAGCCAAGGTCAGCATCAGATGGCAGCCTAGTCCGGTCCTCCAAGGATTCTTAGCACCCTCTGCCTTCATGTCGCACTGGCCGCTGCCTTGGCCAGGTACATTCGAGCTGCCGGAGACTGAGGGCCAAGATTTAAGTTGTAGAGTCATTTTGGAGGGGTTTGGCCATAACTCACCACGCTGGCCAAGCGGGTTGGTGAGTGTGGGATAGCATTTCCTCTAATCCCGATGGTATAGTTATACCGCTATTGGCGGTCGTCAGAGCCCCTTTAGTGGGAACAGGATGCACCACGAGAAGGCGGGGTTGACATTTGTCAAGGAGAGGCTGTGATGTTACGCATCACCGGACCTTACATTCCACACACACATATATATATATATATATATATATATATATATATATATAAACGAACGAAAAGTTACATCCGCAGGTGTGGCAGAATTAACACGCATCCCATTGCTTGGGAAGACGACGCATCCCATCGCTGGGAAAGACGACGCATACCGTCTGGAAAAAGGAACTTTAGTTTCTCCTTGAATCATTTGGATATGTCAACATGAAAGTCACATGTTGACAGATCCGGGCTATAGGCTGGGTGGTGCAGAACCTCTCACCCTTTCCGTGCTAACGCATCCTGCATAATGTGTGCAACAGAATCACACCACGCGAAAGCATGCCAGGTCACCCATTCTTGATTGCTTTATGCAGCTTGTCCACTGTGTCGATGTAGTGGTTGGCATTGCTGTTCACGTGAGGCTCTTTAAAGTCCACCAACAAAAGCCCTTCAGCATAACCTCCCCGACGGAGTCCTGTGACTTGAATTTTATGTGTTTTGGTGATCCGGGATGTTTCCATTGCATGCTCGCTGGTTTGCTGGATGGCTCAAAGCCGTGGCACCGCGATTCGTCACCTGCCACTATGCGCGATATAAATGCATCACCCTCTGCTTTGTAACGCAGCAAGTGGTTCAAACTCCAACCCATACATTCTTCCTTATGGTGGTCAGTCAGCATCCGCGGGATTAATTGTAAACATACTTTCCGATATTGCAGTATCTTCGTAACCACAGTTTGAACTGTAACAAATGTCATAGCAAAGTCCTCCGTTTGCGAACGTCAGCCCCGACGACGGTTTTACATGCATTTCTTTCTCGGTGTGGGCGCATTGTTTGTGTTATTCGCACGCTCCCCGCCGATCAAGGTGATCGTCCTTATTTAGGCTTCCGACGCCAAGCCTTAATTCTCTTCCCTGATATGGACTCCATTACTTCCTGCCCCACTGTTTTCCAGGTGCTCTGTGTTCATCACAACGTCGTTATAAACGTGTTCACTGCGTATCATTGCTTCTCATGTAAAACGCCTGGTCATCATCGCTTGCAGTGTCCGCTCACCTCTTCTTGTTCTTCCTCAACGGCTGCTCAAGTGCCCATCACAGAACCCCCTTCTTCACTTCCGGTCACCACGCCTGCGCTTGTTTCGCTTCCACCTTCTTAGTCTCCATCTCGATTGTCGTTGCCTTCCTCTGCAGGTCTTTTTCCTTCTCCACTAGCGTTGCCTCTTGTGGATACATCTGGATCTACTGCTCCTGCTTCGGTGCCTTCGTCTGTCTTGCTTTCTTCTTCGTCGTCTGTTGTCTGTGCTTTGTCACATCCCGTTGCCAACCTTTCTCCGCCTGTTCAGGTGCTGCCTTCTTTGTTTTCGCACGTCACCTCGTCAATCCCAACCCCGGGATTCTCTGCTCCATCATCTTCGCTGTGTACGTCAGCTTCGCCACCCTCAGACGCTCATCCTTTCTTCAGCCGTTCCAGTACTCCGGTGTGCTCTCCGCCCGTTTCACCTTCTCCGAGCTCTTCTGATGCCTCTAGTATTGTTGCCTTCCTTTCGATTTCTGGTCCCGTGATCGGTCCCCGCTTTCCAGCACAGCTACTCTTCTGGATTTGTGTGAAGCCTTACCTTCACCAGCTCCTGTTGCCCCATCAGTTGCCTCTTTGCTTGCGTTATGCGCACATGATCCAGATCTTCCTTGTCAGACTTCTCACTTGCTGTCGGTTACTCCTTCACCACGTCCCTGTTGGTATTGCTTCTAATAAGAAGTGCCGTCGTCGCTCTAATCGAGAGACTCGTACTAAGCGAACCGCGGTCGCTCAGCCTTCTCTTCATCGTTCTTCAGGTTCCGCTCCTAATTCTACTGTTGCTGCTTACGCCGACCTTATTGGTACTCCCTCCGTTTCCACTGCAATTGTCGCTCGCCTCCAAGCTGTCCCTGGGTATTCGAAGATTCTCTTCCCAGATGCTGCCAACCCTTGTTCTTTGCCTCTTCTTGTGACGCTGGTTTGGATCCCCTTCTTGACTCCCATGATCCAGCTGATTACTCGAATATGATCGGGGATATTCGCTGCTTCCTCCAAGTTTTCGTTGACCTCACGAGATCTTACCCCTGAGATATTTCGTTATTAAAGTTTTCTTAATTGCTACCTTGGTGATACTCAAAATCGCCTCATTGATCTGGTTCTGACCGATTAGTTTCTGTCTGCACTTGCATGATGTTTCGCTTCCTGCCGTCTTTGCCTTGCTGCTGTTCCGTCTTACTCCTTTGCATGTTTCTGGTATGCGTTGTACCCAACCTTTTTCTTTCCGTTGTATCCTATGTACCGCCATGTTTTCTCCACATCTCGGTTCTTTCAAACATCCGCCCGGTGCCTACTTCCGTGAACCCGTCACATTGTTTTGTTCACAGAGCTTCTTCCTGTGTGCATTGTTATGCGCGATTCTTCTCTTATACCTTTCGTCACTGTCCTGGATTGCCCTATGTTGCTGTTCGCACCCAGTTAGTTTTTTCAGGTGTTTTTCCTGTCTCGTCGAGTATTTGTCTTATGTCATGCCATGTGCCTCAGCATACCTTCTACTGTTGTGCTACGTTACTTGCTCATCCAGTGTGACTCATCTCGTCAGATACTTACCGTTATTGCTTTGCCTCATGCTAATTGATTGTCCCATACTGTTACCTACACCATGCCATCTTTGCAAGTGTTATCTGTTGCACCTCGTTTTCTGCTTTTCATGCTGCGCCCCGGAGCATGAAAAGCAGCCTCCAGTTCGATGTATTCTCCATCTCCATGTCCGTCGTTCCTTCTGCTCAGTGACTGTTCCAGTGTGCTTCGCTTATCACAGATTGCCTTGTGCTGCTCGTTCAGCTTCGTTTATCTTTGTATGTCCTGATTGGCTTTTACAGACTGCTTTATGCTGCTCGTCCAGTACCGTTATTCTTATTGTTTTATCATGCTATTTATTTTCCGTTCTCCTGTGTACTAGTCCTCGATACCTAATAAAGCAACGTCACGTTGTTTTTGGAATGTCTTTTCAACTGCTGGGGTTCAAAGCTAGAAACGGGGATTTCTTTCAGCTAATGTCAGGAACGAATGAAAGACTTTGTGCAAAACAAATTACTTCTTCATTATTCTCCATTACCCTTATTACAAATATCTCAAAAACTATCAAGATTCGAACGATGAAGAAGGAGGTCTTTCTGATTCACACCATGCTAACGAATAGCTATCCTGTAATGGGAAATGTCCAGGTTGGGGTGGGCGGGGGGAAGAGGCAGGTGAAATCGTGGGCTACTAACATTCTTTTTTAAACATCTCCAAAACTATTGCTATTCAAACTATGAAAATGGCGTTTATTCCGGTTCACACCATTTACTAAAGAATGACTATCTTGAAATATTTAATGAATTTACATGGTGAGAGGGGGGGGTGATGGTCGGTCTGGAATATATATATACATAAGTTCTCAATATTGTTATTTTTTTCTCAAAAACTGTTGCAGTTCAAACGATGAAAATGGATTTCCCTCGGTTCATACGATTTGCTAACGAATGGCTATTTTGAAATTTTGAATTTCCATGGTGGGGGGGGGGGCTGGTAAAATGGTCGGTCTCTCTGTATATATGCAAATTCTCAATATTATTTTTTAAATATTTCAAAAACTATTGCGGTTCAAACGATAAAAATGGAGTTCATTCCTGTTCATACGAGTTACTAACGAATGGCTATGTCGGAATTCTGAATTTCCATGATGAGGGGGGGGGGCTGGTAAAATGGTCGGTCTCTCTGTATATATGCAAATTCTCAATATTATTTTTTAAATATTTCAAAAACTATTGCGGTTCAAACGATAAAAATGGAGTTCATTCCTGTTCATACGAGTTACTAACGAATGGCTATGTCGGAATTCTGAATTTCCATGATGAGTGGGGGGTGTGTGAAATGGTAGGCCTGTAACATTCTTTTAAATATCTCAAAAACTATTGCGGTTCAAACGATGAAAATGGAGTTCTTTTCAGTTCATAGGATTTGCTAACGAATGCCTATTTTGAAATTTTGGATTTCCATGGGGGGGGGGCTGGTGAAATGGTCGGTCTTTCTGTATATATGCAAATTCTCAATATTATTTTTTAAATATTTCAAAAACTATTGCGGTTCAAACGATAAAAATGGAGTTCATTCCTGTTCATACGATTTACTAACGAATGGCTATTTCCGAATTTTGAATTTCCATGATGAAGGGGGGTTAATGGTGTAGGCCTGTGACATTCTTTTTAAATATCTCAAAAACTATTGCGGTTCAAACGATGAAAATGGAGTTCTTTTCGGTTCATACGATTTGCTAACGAATGGCTATTTTGAAATTTTGAATTTCCATGGTGGGGGCTGGTGAAATGGTCGGTCTCTCTGTATATATGCAAATTCGCAATATTATTTTTTAAATATCTCAAAAACTATTGCGGTTCAAACGATAAAAATGGAGTTCATTCCTGTTCATACGATTTACTAACGAATGGCTATTTCGGAATTTCAAATTTCCATGATGAGGGGGGAGGGGGATGAAATGGCCTGTAACATTCTTTTTTAAATATCTCAAAAATTATTGCGGTTCAAACGATGAAAATGGAGTTCTTTTCGGTTCATACGATTTGCTAACGAATGGCTATTTTGAAATTTTGAATTTTCATGGTGGGGGGCGGGGCTGGTGAAAAGGTCGGTCTCTCTGTATATATGCAAATTCGCAATATTATATTTTAAATATCTCAAAAACTATTGTGGTTCAAACGATAAAAATGGAGTTCATTTCTGTTCATACGATTTACTAACGAATGGCTATTTCGGAATTTCAAATTTTTATGATGAGGGGTGAGGGGGATGAGATGGCCTGTAACATTCTTTTTTAAATATCTCAAACATTATTGCGGTTCAAACGATGAAAATGGAGTTCTTTTCGGTTCATACGATTTGCTAACTAATGGCTATTTTGAAATTTTGAATTTCCATGGTGGGGGGGCTGGTGAAATGGTCGGTCTCTCTGTATATATGCAAATTCGCAATATTATTTTTTAAATATCTCAAAAACTATTGCGGTTCAAACGATAAAAATTGAGTTCATTCCTGTTCATACGATTTACTAACGAATGGCTATTTCGGAATTTTGAATTTCCATGATGAGGGGGGGGTGAAATGATAGGCCTGTAACATTATTTTTTAAATATCTCAAAAACTATTGCGGTTCAAACGATGAAAATGGAGTTCTTTTCGGTTCATACGATTTGCTAACGAATGGCTATTTTGAAATTTTGAATTTCCATGGGGGTGGGGGCTGGTGAAATGGTCGGTCTCTGTGCGTATATGTAAATTCTATTATTTATTAAATATTTCAAAAACTATTGCGGTTCAAACGATAAAAATGGAGTTCATTCCTGTTCATACGATTTACTAACGAATGGCTATTTCGGAATTTTGAATTTCCATGATGAGGGGGGGTGAAATGATAGGCCTGTAACATTATTTTTTAAATATCTCAAAAACTATTGCGGTTCAAACGATGAAAATGGAGTTCTTTTCAGTTCACACGATTTGCTAACGAATGCCTATTTTGAAATTTTGAATTTCCATGGTGGGGGCTGGTGAAATGGTCGGTCTTTCTGTATATATGCAAATTCTGAATATTATTTGTTAAATATCTCAAAAACTATTGCGGTTCAAACGATAGAAATGGAGTTCATTCCGGTTCATACGATTTACTAACGAATGGCTATTTCGAAATTTTGAATTTCCATGGTGGGGGCTGGTGAAATGGTCGGCCTCCTATAATTATATGCAAATTCTCAATATTATTTGTTAAATATCTCAAAAACTATTGTGGTTCAAACGATGAAAATGGAGTTCATTCCGGTTCATACGATTTATTAACGAATGGCTATGCTGAAATTTGAAATATCTATTTTTTGGGGGTACCATTTCACCAGCCCCCCACTTTGTTTTTTAAATAACTCAAAAACTATTGCGGTTCAAACGAAAAAAATTGAGTTCATTCCGGTTCATACGTGGTACAAACGAATGGTGCAAAAAAAATTTAAAAATTCCATGGTGGGGGGGCTATCGTTTCACCAGCCCCCCCACTTTGTTTTTTAAATATCTCCAAAACTTTTGCGGTTCAAACGAAAAAAACCGAGTTCATTCCGGTTCATACGTGGTACAAACGAATGGTGTCTGAAAAATTAAAAAATTCCGTGGTGGGGGCTGGTGAAATGCACCTTCAAAGCTTAGCTTCCTTTCCGTGAAATAGGCTTCCCGTCCCGTGTCTCCTACGCTTTTTGCGCCTGAATGTTAACTTTCCCGCAGAGCATCTGCTGCCGCATTACATGGTGGCGCTGCTGTCGCCTGTTTTACATTATCTCTACGAGAGTTGAGCTTCTTCACGCGAAGCGTTTATATTCTTTGGTGCAGGCGCGTTGTCATCAGAAGGAATCAACTTCCACGTGCTCGCCTCGCATGATGAATTCTCTTCCGTAGGCGATCAAGAACTTGCAGGTAGAAGGCATTGAATATAGTTCCGCCCTCCGAAAGCCATTTCCTATGAATGATGCCGCTGCTGACAAAATACGTGATTAGTATTGTCTTGATTTTGGACTTCTACAGGCGAATCTTTTTGGGTCTCCCAATAGACGGTGCATATTGTGTGCTGGCGAGGCGTTAAAAAATATCGATAACGCTTCAAAAAAGTTGAAAAAAGTAAAAATTAAAAACAGAGAACAATATGTATGGATAGAATCTGAGAAATTTTTGGTATAATCTTAGGAGGGATGCATAGTCGAGATAGTGGGCTTTTTTTTTTTTTTCGTATTACAACTACTAATAGTCAATTTCGATTCAGTGGAATCTATGAAGAGCAATTTATCCCGTCTGAGCAATATTGAAAACTAATTAGTTTGTAATCTCACAAACAGTGCTCCCAAATTACAATAAAATATTTTAAGTGTGAAGAAGTGCATATTTTCTGTATGGATATAATGCATATGCAAGTTCTAGTGAATTGCATTTTTTTCTTCAGTTTAATCTAAAATCTGAAAATGTCTCTCCGTTTCATAGGTCATGCCGAGTTCAACTGGTCTTCAAAGCATTGCTCCGCATGAGCTGAATATATAAGTATATATTTTTTCCACAGGTATATGAAGATGGTCTTGAGAAAGTTACTTGGAAGTATAGAATCGAACAGAAAAAACTCAAAAACTCTGAAAAGACAAATTGCCATTTCTTTATAGCTATGGGAGTACGAAAACTTGGAGCGGAAATCTTAAATTTGCACTGCATGAAATTTATATTCATATTCCCTCATATTGAACTGAAAAGAAATTTACTATTGCTTGCAATATGCTGTTCTTTTCGTGATTTTTGTATGTGGGGGGGGCTCTCTTTTTCTCTCTCTATCTCTCTCTCTCTCTCTCTCTCTCTCTCTCTCTCTCTGTTTTCGTTATTTATTTATCAAATGCATTCAATGGAAGGGCCTTTGGTTTCTTTCAGACTTCTAAAGATATGTTCTGACTGGCAGTAATTGAAAAATCGATGAGGCAAGCGAGATCTTAAAAGCAACCAGCGTAAAAATGTGGATAAAACAGCAGGAGGCAGGTAACAGAAAGGCGATGAATATTTCCAGGAATGTATCTTTTAGTACTTTACCTGTGCATTTAACGTCCTTCGGTACATAACGTGGAGAAGATGGAAATTCCCTGTAGTCCTAGATTAAGAGGACTTGCAAAAAATATGTGAATGCATATAATATTCAGAAAGAGAATACCTAACTTTTGAAGAAAATAAGTAATAACCGTTTTACATTTCACCATGTTTTTGAACAACGTTGCCTTAGACGAATAGGCTACTTAAAAAGATCTGCTACCGCGAATCGAAACCTATTTTTCTTCACACTGTAAAATCTCACCAGAAACCTGCGCTTATGATTAATAAAGGATCGCTGATATCAGTTTATTCAATTAACTTAGCAAAAAAAATTCCTCCAGGGTTTAACGTCTCCCATGTGCAATTAAGGCTTTGAAGTGTCACCCGATCCTAATTTGTTGCCATTAGTTCCTTAAAAGGGAAGAACCTCAGCAATGAAACCAGTCACTTATTCCTCGTCCAGGGTTCAAACCCGGGTCCAAATAGGACGTTTTTCCCGAAGCCCGCACTACTGACCACTCGGCCTTTGGTACAGTACAAAAAAGACAGAACTATAGAAAAATGTTCAACTTCAGAATTGGCGGCCTTTGGTAGAGCGCCTTTTTATATGGCTTATTGTCTAATTAATTTTCTTTACTTTGAATGTTTCTTGGCAACTCTGTATCATCATCATCATTGTCAACCATTATCAATCCACTGCTGGACGAAGGTCTCCCCAAGTTTCCTCCACAACGGTCTGTCTTGTGCCAGTCTCCTCCATGTCACTCCCGCATACTTTCGAATTTCATCCACCCATCTTCCATGTGGTCTTCTTCTGGGTCTGTATAATGCCAATTAAATGTGAAATTACAGAAACGATCCAATTTCTAAATTGAACAACATCTATAAGAAAATGAACACACATTAGTTACAGCGTATTATGTGAGCAATGGGATTAACGGTAATTACAGGCACTCTGGGACTTTTTCAATTGCCCTTGGAACCAATGTGAGACGGCTCAGATATTGATGAGAAGCTGTGATCACTGTTTTCAGTAGAATGTTCGACAATATCAGACAGCTCCTGGTGTGCTAAAGAAGTAGATGCCACTGTACTCCTCTTCTATTGTTGTAATTGGGAGATGAATAAAAGCAGTTTCTGTGAGAACAGGAACTTGTCGATTACCGCGTCTCCTCCCTCCGGAGTGAGTTGCTCTAACCGACTAAGCTACACCGACGGAATGTATCGCTGCAGATTTGTCGTCTTGACACGTGCTTCTCTCCTGTAGTACGTCCGATCCTCTCACTCTTATTTTTAGCACGTCTTTTGTAAAAAAAGATCGTGCTTATGTTACCGGTATGCCCGTCCGTACCCACGATATCTCTGCAACTATTAGTCGGATTTGAAAAATTATTTTTGCATTGGGAAGCTTGAGTTATGCGAATGATGATCCTTTTATTTCGATTTTTTTACGATGTACAATTTCCCCGCTAGAGGGCGTAAATGCAGATGATGTCGAATTCAAAAATACGTTTTAGTCCACATATTTCCTTCTAAACATCCCATTGAAAAAAATTTCTTATCTTTCGATTCCATTTATGTCGAAGAGTATTTTAGATATAGTTACTTTTTCAAATTACGCATAGATTTTCCGCTAGGGGGCGCAAACGTGAAATTATAGTTTTCCCGATACCTCTTCTTCAAAAACTCCGATTTGAAATTTTTTTCTTCAGCGGATACACGTCCTGATGGAAAGTCTTTTGCATATAATTTCAAATTTTTGGTAAGTAATACTTTGGCCACCAGGGGGCGTAAGTGTTAATTTTTGCTTCTGAAGTATTTGCCATCAAATCTATTGGACTGATGACACTCACATCGGTAAACCTTTTCGGAATATTTTCTTCTTAAAATATTCCACAGTTTCTCCGCCAGGGGGTGTAGATGTATATCTTATTTTTGTTAATATATCTACTTCTAGGAGTCCAATTTGAAAAATTCCTTCTTTGTTGGATAGTGTTTTCAGTGTTACATGTTTTTCGTATAATTTCAAAATTTTCAAGTAATTCATAGACTTTCCGCTAGGGGGCGTAGAGGTAAATTGCGTTTCGCCCTGTATCTCTGCTTCTAAATCTCCGATTTGAAAAGTTCTTTCTGCACCGGATACAGCTCCTGATGGGAAATCGTTTGCACATAATTTCTAATTTTTGTAAAAATATGGTTTGGCCATCAGGTGGCGTAGGTCTTAATTTCCGCTTCTGATGTATTTGCAGCAAAATATGAGCTTCTAAAATCTCGATTGAAAAAAAAAGTCTTTTGTTGGCCGATACTACTCATGTCGACAAACCTTTTAGGAAAGTTTTCTTCTTGAAATAATGTATAGTTTCGACGCCAGGGGGCGTAAATGTATATCTTATTTTTGTCAATATCTCTACTTCTAAGAGCCCGATTTGAAAAATTCCTTCTTTGTTGGATAGTGTTTCCGATGCCAAATGCTTTTCCCATAAATTCAAAATTTACGAGTAAATCATAGACTTTCTGCTAGGGGTCACAAAGGTAAATTGCGTTTTCTGCGTTATTTCTGCTTCTAAAGCTCCGATTTGAAAAATTATTCCCGTATCGCATACAAGACCTGATGGAAAACATTTTTCACATAATTTCTAATGTTTGGTGAAGAATGGTTCGGCCACCAGGGGTCATAAGTGTTAATTTCCGCTTCTGATGTATTCGTAGCAAAATCTGGGATCCTGAAAACTCGACGAATTTTTTTTTTTTTTTTTTTTTTTTTTTTTTTGGACCGGTACCGCTTATATGGATAAACCTTTTGAGAATACTTTCTTCCTAAAATAGTGCATGGTTTTCCCACCAGGGGACGTAAAGTCACATCTTATTTTTGTCGATATCTTTGTTTCTAAGAGTTCGTAAGCTCACGATTCCGTTTACAGCAATATCTGAGGGATGAAAACCCCGATTGAAAATCTTACTTTCGTCAGATCTATTGTTTTCCATACCGGTTCCATTGACTTTGAATAGCTTTGATAAATTTAATTTGCGTCAGAACGGATTCAAAAGACGTGCTTATTACGCCCGAAAATTCGGTGTCATCTTTCTTGTTGGATAGTGTTATCAGTGTGACATGTTTTTCGTATAATTTCAAAATTTGCAAGTAATTCATAGACTTTCCGCTAGGGGGTGTAGAGGTGAATTGCGTTTCCCCCTATATCTCTGCTTCTAAATCTCCGATTTGAAAAGTTTTTTCTGCACCGGATACAGCTTCTGATGGGAAATCCTTCACAGATAATTTCTAATTTTTGTAAAAAATGATTTGGCCACCAGGTGGCGTAAGCCTTAATTTCCGCTACTGATGCAATTGCAAAAAAATAAGAGCTTTTAAAATCTCGATTGAATAAAAAGTCGTTTGTTGACCGATACTACTCATGTCGACAAACCTTTTAGGAACATTTTCTTCTTGAAATAATGCATGGGTTCTAAGCCAAGGAGCGTTGATTTATATTTTATTTTTGTCAATATCTCTACTTCTAAGAGTCCAATTTGAAAAATTCCTTCTTTGTTAGATAGTGTGTCCGATGCGAAATGTTTTTCCTATAAATTCAAAATTTCCAAGTAAATCATAGACTTTCCTCTAGGGGGCACAAAGGTAAAGTGCGTTTCCTGCGTTATTTCTGCTTCTAAAACTCCGATTTGGAAAATTCTTTATCTATCGCGTACAAGACATGATGGAAATTTTTTTTCACATAATTTCTAATGTTTGGTAAAAAATGGTTTGGCCACCAGGGTGCATAAGTGTTCATTTCTGCTTCTGATGTATTTGTAGCAAAATCTGGGCTCTTGAAAACCCGACTAAATTTGTTTTTATTTTTTTTTTTTTTTTTGGACCGATACCGCTCATATGGAAAAACCTTTTAAGAATACTTTCTTTCTAAAATAATGCATGGTTTTCCCACCAGGGGACGTAAAGTCGCATCTTATTTTTGTCGATATCTCTGTTTCTAAGAGTGCAATTTGAAAACCTATTTCTGTGTTGCAGAACGTTTCCGGTGCGAAATGTTTCTCGTATAAATTCATGTTTTTCTTAACGCACAAGTCTGCAGCCAGAGTTCGTAAGCTCACGATTCCGTTTACAGCAATGTCTGAGGGATTAAAAACCTGATTGAAAAACTTCTTTCTTCCGTCAGGTAGTATTATTTCCCATACCGGTTCCATTGACTTTGAATAGCTTTGATAAATTTAATTTTCGTCAGAACGGAATCAAAAGACGTGTTTATTACACCCGAAAATTCGGTGTCATCTTTCTTGGGTTTTTTTATTTTTTTTTTTTTTTTTTTTGAAGCGAAGAAGGAACCTTTTATTAATTCCAGACGATGTGGGAGACAAACTTCACACATTTTTCGAAAAACCCAACGGTCAGTAGATCCATTTTTACGTTCGATCGTCAAGGTAAAAACAAGAATTCGTCGGTGATGTAATCGAAATCGCGTCTCCTCGCTCCGGAATGAATTGTTCTAACCGACTAAGCTACACCGACGGAATGTATCGTTGCAGATTTGTCGTCTTGATACGTGCTTCGCCTCTGTAGTACGTCACATTTGTATGCTGTATTTCGTCGTGAGAGGGAGAGAGAGAGAGAGAGAGAGAGAGAGATGTTGAGTTCTTTGGATGTTGTTTAAGAAAAATAAAACAGTGTCAAGCCTAAGCGATAGAGCACCCGGCTCTTAGTTATTGTTTCATCAACAGGAGCCGTTTTTGCTGACGGTCAAAAAAGTATTGTAGAGTTATAAGTAGACTAAGGCACTGATGGAACAACTTCCAACAAAATGATTATAACGAAGTAAATTTCTCCGTCATTTTTGGTCTACGCCGGGATTCGAACCCGAGGTCGCTTATTCCGGAACAAGTCGCTCTACCAACTGAGCTACGCAGACGTTTTATTCTGATTCCTATCTGCCTTTATGTCGTGTGCGTCCTGCTGGCAGGTACGTCACATCTCCCCCCCCGAAAGAGGGCCGGGGGCATGGCCCACGGGTCAGCCGTGACCATGAATCGTTGCAGGCAGCCATCCACTGTAGAACGTGCACTTGAGAACTCCCAGTCAATCTGCTGTGTGGAATGCAACATCACACATTTT
The DNA here is from genome assembly GCA_039090855.1 of Macrothele yani. Lineage (NCBI taxonomy): Eukaryota > Metazoa > Arthropoda > Arachnida > Araneae > Macrothelidae > Macrothele > Macrothele yani. The sequence continues at coordinate 41,603,530 of CM076997.1, read as the reverse complement.
TATTTTTCGAAGCGCTGGAGAAGGAATTCTCTGATTTTTCCTGTCTCGCGGTGTGGAAATAACATCACACCAATGCGAGATTTTGAACGGCCGGGTCATCCGGATAGTTCGGGCGCCATTATAACGAAGTAAATTTCTCCGTCATTTTTGGTCTACGCCGGGATTCGAACCCGAGGCCGCTTATTCCGGAACAAGTCGCTCTACCAACTGAGCTACGCAGACATTTGTTCTGATTGCTATGTGCCTTTATGTCGTGTGCGTCCTGCTGGCAGGTACGTCACATGATGAAAGCCCCTTAGGATTCCGGGAGTCAGTTTTGTCACTATTAATGTCCTACTTGTGGGACGAGAAAATATCAGCATGACAGTGAGGAGCACTTCAGTTTAAATTTTGCAACTTTTGCTGCCCTTATGTTTTATCATTCTTAATAAACATCAGAATGTACAGATTTATGACAGCGTTAGCCCTGCCGTTCACAGAAGAGTGAAATGCTGAGGCCTTAATCTTCTTATGCCCTGATAGCTGAGTTGGCGTTTTGAATAGCAATAATTTGAACTGGTTTTCTTGATCTGTGGTCTTATTTGTAAGGCAAGCAAATCTCAGCAGGACAGGAAGAAACAAGTTAACAAAATCATGCAATACATTTATTATGATACGCTTTCCAACATACCAGAAATCATTACTCAAGTTATGAAGATAATGGCTGTGGAATAAATCTCGCTCCTGTGTCCTGACCTTTGACCCCATTTCGATTATATTTAACAGAATTGGTTCAGTATACCTCCGGAACAACATACTAAAGTTTTGTCGCATTAGAAGTATTTTTAGTCAAGTTAGGAGGATAATGGATGTGGAATAAATCTCGCTCCTGTGCCCTGACCTTTGACCCCATTTCGATGATATTGAACAGAACCGGTTCAGTAATCTCCGGAACAACATGATAAAGCTTTGTCGCAATCTTAGCAATTTTACAAAAGTTATGACGCATAAGAGCAATGGAATGGATCCGGCTCCTATGTCCTGACCTTTGACTCCATTTCGCCCATTTTCAATAGGGTTCGTCCCCAGTAATCCATTACCACATACTCAAATTTCATCGAAATCGAACCCTTTTACGCGAGTTATCATGCGGACGGACAGACAGACAGACAGACGGACAAAGCTGGAGCGTATACGCTTTTTCAACGTACGGTTGGAAAGCGTAAAAAAGCAGGAAGCACTTCTGCATAGATCCTTACAAGTTCTAGTGGAGATTTCTTCGTATGCTCTCTCGGGCTAATAGATATATATACTGTATATAGATATATATTATATTTGGAAGAAACAGTACAATTTTCAGGAGCAATTTGCCATCACGTCTTAAAAGAGAATTATTTAATCAATGCATCCTTGCAGTTCTTACATATAGATCAGAGACATAGACCTCAACTTGTGACGTACTACAGAAGTGAAGCACCTGTGCAAGACGACAAATCCGTAGCGATACATTCCATCGGTGTGGCTTAGTCGGTTAGAGCAACTTACTCCGGATTGAGGAGACTCGGGTTCGATCCCCTTCACTGACAAATTCATGTTTTCACATTGGCGCCTGAACGTAAAACTGTATCTACTCACCGTTGGATTGTTCGAAAAATGTGAGATGTTCGTTTCACACATCGTCTGAAATTAATGAAAGGTTCGTTATTCGCTTAAAAAAAAAAAAGAAAAAAAAATTAAGAGGTAGATGATGTGACGTACTACAGAGATGAAGCACGTATCAGGACGACAAATCTGCAGCGATACATTCCGTCGGTGTAGTTTAGTTGGTTAGAGCAACTCACTCCGGAGCGAAGAGACGGGATTCATTCTTCGTCACTGATAAATTGTTGCATTCACAAACTAAAAAAGACATACAAAAGCTGTAAACGGCTCAAAGAAACTGAAATACCAGTTTAAGTACCAACAGATCAAAAAATACCCAGAAGAAGACCACGTGGGAGACGGATGAAGGAAATTTCAATCGAAAGCAAGATGGAGTGACATGGAAGAGACTGACTCAAGACAGAGTGTTGTAGGAGAGACTTGAGGAGGCCTTCACCCAGCAGTGGATTGAGAATGGTTAATGGTGATTATGATGATCGTATAACTTAAACTACAGAAATATAAGTTTTCTCATTCCAAAATACGGCAAAAGGATAATAGTGTACACGTACCGTTGAATTAAAAAATGAAAGTGTTTTCCCACTGATTGAGAAAAGAAAACAGACAAAAAAAAAGGACATTACGTGTCCAAATGCCGGTTCGCGTGTGCATGCTTCGAACACCAAGGGTGAGAAAATAAACCTGCAGTTGTTGCTAGCGACTGGTTAACATATAAAATCTCTCTGTAGTTCTATTTTTTGACACATTATTTTCTTACAGAGTAATCAAGAACCGGAAATATTGGCATGACGCACTGAAGACATTTGAGATCAGTGGAAATAACTGAGCAATTTAATTTTCTCCGTGTCAAGAAAAGGTTATCTCAGTTTGAACATTAGAGGCCGCCCCGGTGGCGCAGTGGTCTAAGCGATGGCCACTGATCATTCGTCCGAAAGGGGTCCGAAAGGGGTCCGGATTCGAATCCCGGTGAGGCATGGATGTTGTGTTTGTCTTACGACACTGGCTCTCTCCCTTCCCTGGAACCAGTGACCCTAAAATAGGGACAGGCGACTGCTTATAGCCCATTGAGTTGCTCTCGGTGGTCGTTAAACTTTCAAAAAAAAAAAAAAAAACATTAGAGAGAAGTTCCCACTTTTAGTGACGTCACGTGGGAACCAAGGCTTCCGATTGGTTTCCAACGCTGTTACGTATGACGTCAAGCAACGCACCAGCGTATCGGGCAGTGTGACACGAGAGTGACGTCACCAACGGAGGGATCTCATTTCCCTAATGTCATGGTCTTGTGCTTTCTAGATGGCCTTGGTTTGAAGCAGTGCACACTGTAAATGAGAAAATTACTGTTGTTTACTATCGGCATCAGGAACGTCGGGCCGTCCCGGTTCCGCAGTGGTCCTTTTTTTTTTTTTTTTTATTGGAGGTTTAACTCCTACGTGAGCAACTCAACAAGCTATAAGCAGCCGCCCGTCCATAACTTACGGTCACTGGTTCCAGGAAGGGAGAGAACCAGCGCCGTAAGGAAAACACAACATCCATGCCTCACCGGGATCCGGGTTCGAATCCGAGTGAGGCATGGATGTTGTGTTTGTCTTACGGCGCTGGTTCTTTCCCTTCCCTGGAACCAGTGACCCTACATTAGGTACGAGCGGCTAGCCTGTTGAGTTGCTCACGATAGGCGTTAAACCTCCTATCAAAAAAAAAAAAAAAAAAAATTGGGTTAATTTTCAAGGAACTTGAACAATTTCACCTGCGAGAGCACTTACGCATCGTCACTGGTGAAATTAAATCGATTTTGTTTTACTGTAACTGGATGGAAGTAGTCGTAAGAGAATTAATGTATTTTCTGTTCGACATATGCGCAGTATCCTTAAGGCTCTACGCGACCCGCCATCTTGTATTGCTGCTTTCTCTTATTAACCAACGGGCAAGCGTATTTCACAAATTGCTCGGGCAATTTTGCACATTTTGGAACACCGTTTGTGGCTAACGCAAGATATATGATAAATAAAGAGTTCCCTGGTTTTAGATTTTCATTTTGGACCCTTTAAGTATTTTTTATTAATTAATAAAACTATGGAAGACGCCTTGGTACGACTTTCGCTGCAGATAAAAAATGAAGGGAGAAGTGAATAAAAATTCTGAAACCAGGGAACTCTTTATTTATCATATATCTTACATTAGCCACAAACGGTGTTCCAAAATGTGCAAAATTGCCCGATCAATTTGTGAAATAGGCTTGCCCGTTGGTTAATAAGAGAAGGTAGCAATACATGATGGCGGGTCTCGTAGAGCCTTAAGGAATCAGTAACCACATTTATTTCAAAATAAGAAAGTAAATACGCATTGTCTCGAAGAAAACTTTTACGAATTACGTTACTTTCTTCTGAGATAACTTTACCTACGCACTGTCGCTAAACTAATTTAATTTCATCTGAGCGTAAATAATTACGATTTGGCGTTAAAGGAACTGAAATAATTTTAGCTCAGCGAAAATAAATGCGTGTTGGCACTGCAGTATTGCAGCAATTTTACTATCATGAAAGAAAATGGCGCTTATCGTTGAAAGAACAAGTTCATTTTCGGTAAGAAGCATAGTTAAAATATGAAATCAAAATATGGGGCATAATAACCAAAGGTGTTTTATTCAGTTCATTTTAAAAAAATCATGTACTGATTAAAAAAATAGGGAAAAAATCTTAAAAAATTACGCGCACAGTAAAATGTATGAGATCTGTGAACAAATGTTTTTGCGTATGAACGAAGATAGGATGATATTACAAACTATTAAACTGCAATTTCCATGCTTTTGATTTCTAAAACTGTACATGTTAAGCGAATCAAAGTATTTGGGCCGAAATATTTAATAAATCCTAGTTTGGAATCAGAATATTATTATTCAGCAAATAAGCTTTGTGGTCGAGCAACATTACATTTCTCTTAGAAGGCAAATCTTGTTCTCTCGGCATTGTCAAGACGCCCGCAATTCTATAAGAGATCTCACGTTCACTTTGATTTCTTTTTTATAGCAATATTCTCTTCACGTCCGTTTTGTTTGCTTTTAGATTACCCAGTTTTACTCGCGTACTACAGAAAGAAAGCTAACATACATCAGCGATCTTCTTTTCCCAGCTGTTTATTTTGCAATTATGTCTTCTTATCCTGTTTTAATGCAGTCTTCTGCTGCTTTCTCCTTAAACCTCTTGCCTGCTTTTTCTCCGTATATCTCACTTACAGTTACAGCTTTCTTCTCTCTATTTCCCTAGTATCATTTCTTTCTCCATCTCATTTATACACAGATACACACACTCACACAGATGCAGATGTGCGTGAGCGCAAATATGGAGAGAAAAAGTAGGGGAAATGTTGATAATTGTGAGCGGAATATTAGAATTTTCAGTGATTAGCTTCTGAAACTTATCAAAGTAAGGCCACAGCTCCTCATTAAAATAGAAATTTTAATTTAGAACAATTAGCATCTCTTTAGGAGAAAGCAAATTTAAAGTTATCTTCGCATAAACGCTGAATGTGTTATTAGCGGACAAAGAACTGAACGAAATACTAAAATAGTAAGCTGGAAAGAATATTTTTAAAGAACTACGGGAAATTATACGGTGAGTGATTCACGTGCTTTTTGGTTTTGTTTTTGTTGGTGTTTCGTCATTTGGAAACAAGTTCACAATAAAAACCAGAAAATAAGCAGTAAAAAAATGTAACAGGCAGGAATAAAATTCAGTTAACAAAACATGTGCAGGGAACTTAATTTTGATTTTGATTTGATTTTTTTCAGGCGCTCTTGCTGACTTTTATAAGCTTTGCTTACAATTTTCTCAAGCCATTATTTTATTTCCAATATTGTTTCCTTTTTGCTTTATTAATTGATTTTCTTCCTTCGATTTTCGTTTCAGAATATTTCTATTGCTCCTAACTACTCTCTTTTACTTTAATTCTTAAGTTTCGTTCTGCCTTTAATTCTTAAATTTTATCTCACTCGATTCTGAAAATTATTACCTATTAAGTAAAATTTAAAATTGTTCCCTTTTAATATACCAGAGAGTCAGAAACAACTGCTATTATATGCTATAGTCAATCAGGACCAATCTGAATTTTTTAACAAATTTCTGTGCTCCCCCTTTTAAAATTACGCAGTTAACAGCAAAAAAATTCTACATTTTAGTTAAGAACTTTATAATATAATTGCTCCACGTTATATATAATTTGTCCCATTCTGTTTTAATGCTTTCGCTTTGGTATGGTCGTAACGACATTTGATCTAGAAGAGAATAACTTGCCATTTTAACAAATTAACTTTAATTCGCTAAATTCCTGCATTTTTATTTTGCTACGACGTGTGCGGGTGTCTGTTTGTGAGCTTCGGAGTTTTGTTCAGATGGATGTAAGGGAAATTCGCCATAAACTCTGGAACTAAAATGTCTCTGAGCCGTTTATTCTAATTATGTTATACCTCTACTTTCGGAAATAGTAGCTAGTAACTTTAACATATTTAGTACATTTTTGTCCTAGTCACTTTAATCCTCGATAATTGAAAGTTTATCATATTCTTTGAAAGACGCCCCTGTAACTTGCGGCAGTTTTTTTTTTTTTTTTTGATTGGAGGTTTAACAACGACCACCGTGAGCAACTCAATGGGGTATAACCAGTAGCCAGTCCCTAGTTTAGGGCCACTGGTTCCAGGGAAGGGAGAGAGCCAGTGCCGTAAGACAAACAAAATCCATGCCTCACCGGGATTCGAACCCAGACCCCTTTTGAACGAATGATCAGGAGCCATCGCTTAGACCCACTGCGCCACCGGGGCGGCATGGCAGCTTTTTATCATCTCTCACTCGTGCTTCAATGAAGTACCGAAAGCACGTTATAGGGAGTGTGACCCATGGCGACAGCAGTTCTTTTCTTTTTTTTTTTTTTTTTTTTTTTTTTTTTTTTTTTGATTGGAGGTTTTAACAACGACCCCCGTGAGCAACCTAATGGGGTATAACCAGTAGCCAGTCCCTTAGTTTAGGGCCACTGGTTCCAGGGAAGGGAGAGAGAGCCAGTGCCGTAAGTTCAAACAAAATCCATGCCTCATGTGGACCCAGACCCCTTTTGAACGAATGATCAAAGCCATCGCTTGACCAGCGCCACCGGGGGCGGCGCATGACAGCTTTTATCATATTCTCTTACTCGTGCTTCTTCAATGAAGTACCGAAAGGCCACATGGCGACAAGTTCTTTTCTTTTTTTTTCTTTTTTTTTTTTTTTGATTGGAAGTTTAACAACAGTGAGCAACTCAATGGGGTATAACCGGTAGCCAGTCCTGGTTGGGGCCTGTGGTTCAGTTTAGGGCCAATGGGTTCCAGAGAAGGGAGAGAGAGCCAGTGCCGTAAGACAAACAAAATCCATGCCTCACCAGGGATTCGAACCCAGACCCCTTTTGAACGAATGATCAGAAGCCATCGCTTGAATGACAGCGCCACCGGGGCGGCATGGCAACAGCTTTTGTTATCATCTCTTCACTGTGCTTCAATGCCGAAAGCACGGTTATAGGGAGTGTGACACATGGCGACAGTTCTTTTCTTTTTTTTTTTTTTTTTGATTTGAGGTTTAACAACGACCCCGTGAGCAACTCATGGGGTGCCAACAAAAGTCAGTCCCTAGTTTAGCCACTGGTTCCAGGGAAGGGAGAGAGAGCCAGCGTTAGAGCCAGTGCCACTTGGGCAAGCAAAATCCATGCCCACCGGGACCAACCCAGACCCTTTTGAACGAATGATCAGAAGCCATCGCTTAGACCCACAGCGCCACCGGGGCGGCATGGCAGCTTTTTATCATCTCTTACTCGTGCTTCAATGAAGTACCGAAAGCACGTTATAGGGAGTGTGACACATGGCGACAGCAGTTCTTTTCTTTTTTTTTTTTTTTTTTTGATTGGAGGTTTAACAACGACCCCCGTGAGCAACTCAATGGGGTATAACCAGTAGCCAGTCCCTAGTTTAGGGCCACTGGTTCCAGGGAAGGGAGAGAGAGCCAGTGCCGTAAGACAAACAAAATCCATGCCCTCACCGGGATTCGAACCCAGACCCTTGAACGAATGATCAGAAGCCATCGCTTAGACCCACAGCGCCACCGGGGCGGCATGGCAGTTTTTTTTATTATCTCTTACTCGTGCTTCAATGAAGTACCGAAAGCACGTTATAGGGAGTGTGACACATGGCGACAGCAGTTCTTTTCTTTCTTTTTTTTTTTTTTTTTTTTTTTTTTTTTGATTGGAGGTTTAACGACCACCGTGAGCAACTCAATGGGTTATAAGCAGTCGCCCGTCCCTAATTTAGGGTCACTGGTTCCAGGGAAGGGAGAGAGCTAGTGTCGTAAGACAAACACAACATCCATGCCTCACCGGGATTCGAACCCGGACCCCTTACGGACGAATGATCAGAGGCCAGCGCCTTATAGACCACTGCGCCACCGGGGCGGCACAGCAGTTCTACTGCAGTTGTTGAGAAATTTGCTGGTAGAATGCCTCTACTATGAATATTCCCTTCCTTCTCAATTCACGCGTGCTCAGTTGGATTGGGATCCGTTCATTTTGGTGACCACTGTAATGCTGAATCTTGGAAGTCGTCCATGAGTGTTCGCGAAACCATTCTTGAACGGTCCTATCCTTGTTACATGGCGCAATATCATTATGAAGCAACCCGTTCATTCCATTCGCATATGGATACACTGCCCACATGAAGGATGTTTGTAAATCGTTTGGCATTGAAATGCTGCTCCATATATTCCAAGGAAAATTCTTCCCATTACACATGTCTACATCACTAAATCCTACAAGGTGAATCAATAGATTTATGTAGTTTTCACCACATGTTGCTTTGAAGTTAGAACCATACCAGCGGCCAATTCACAAATTGAAAATTGAATTCAGCAGCCAGCGAGAAAGATGAAATGCCGCATCATGATACAGTAGACGAAGAGAAAAATCTAAATCCAGATGACGGGGAAGGGGAGTGCAGATTATTTCAAATACCCGAAAGATCACATAATAGCCATAGCCTCAACTGGTATCTCTATGCAAATAACAACCACAAAAAAAAGATGAATGAAAAAGCATGTTACGATTTTTTTCATCTGCGCTTATAAATCAGATGAAATTATAAACGATCCAATTCCGTTGGTATGCACAAAAGTTAAAACTATTGTTAAAATGAGAAATACCCCAAATATGTTAAAGGCAAGCGTAAGATAACGTACAAGTACTTTAAGCAGTAGGATAATTTTTAAAACCTCACTTAAGATCACTCGTTCACAACATTATCCATACGGACACAATCCTCTCTACAATCAGCGTATACAACTCTACGCTCACTTTTCTATAATCGTAGGTAGCTATCATAAATATTTGAGCCTGATAACATTTAGAACTCCAAAAGTAGAGTGAGACGAAATAACATAGTGATATCGATATATTCCAAACAGCAGTTCTTATCTCTAACTTGGGCATACGTCAGGGAATTCTGACATATCGTCATGGTTGCCAGACTGAAATTCGTCGAGAGAGAAAAATATTGCGTTTAGGTTAACGAGAATAGACCAAATTTAAATAAGAATGTAAGAAATCAAAAGAAAGGTTAAATTAAGAATATATGTCACATGCTCTGCTAACTACCTTTGAAGTCGTTCATTCCATATTGGCCGTCGAAAGATATGTCGCGGAATCTGCTTCTGTAGAAGATATGGCGCGCAGTCTGCTTTGGGTCGGACGGAGTGTTTCCACTTCCGATAGTAGTTAGGAAAAACTGCCAGTTCTGCCTATTGCGCTTTTGCGCAAAACCGAAGACGATGCATGAGCTTTCAGATAGTCTCTAACCCACGGAGCAGCATACTTTCGCTGTCACCATTCTAGAATTTGGCTTACACTGTGTTTTTTAGCTTGTGGCATTTCTTTTTCGTTTGATTCTAGTGCCTTTTGACGCTTGTCGTACGAGCTACTTACTGCGTTTGGACAACTGTTTTGTTATTATTTTGCAAGTCATTTTTTATTTATCTCTATATTCAAGCTGTGTTTGGAACAAGCAGAGTGAACGGTATTAGTGTTTCATGTGTGTCGGATGCTTTGAATATTAATATCGTGAGTTACAGTGCTTGTGTGGTTGTGTTTTATACTTTTCTAGAGACAAACGTTTTTGAAAATAAAGTTAAGAAGATTTTTGTTCTTAAAATGCCAAAAAATGAAATCCCACAAGAGAAGCAACAGATAAACATCCTGCAAACCAAAGAAACTTGTAGCTTTAGTGATTTACAAAAATGTAACATGCTAATGAAGTAACATTATTTTAATAGCATTTTATTATCTTGAATCCAAAGAAGAACGGAAACCTTGGCCAACAAGGCACTGTCTTAATCAGATAAATAAAAAAATAAACTCTTCACAAAATTCTTAAAATCAAGGTCACAAATTGATTATAATATTTTTAAAAAATTTAGAAATAATCTTAACTCCTACATTAGAAAATTAAAAAGAGATTATTATTTTCATATTTTTTTCTAAAAATAATCCCAAAGTAACCTGGAAGCACTTAAACATGTTATTAGGTCGTAGGAATGTGCCAAAGATTTCGATTCACTTCACTAGGGGTAACATCGAAGTTACTAATCAAACTGAAATTGCTAATCAATTTAATAATCATTTTATTGTATCACCACAACGTACAATACAACAACTTCCTGAGCTAAACGATCAACAATTACCTGATTACTCCAACTCATGCACCTTAAATTCAATGCATACTTTGGAAATTACTAGAACCGAATTAATCTATCAACTGCAGAATATTAACATAAATACAGGACCAATTCCAGATGATATTCTTCCCAAAATTTTAAAAACTATAACTTTTTACATTGTTACTCCCCTATTATACATTTTTAATTCCATTCTAGCTATAGGTATTTTCCCAGATTCATTAAAAATTGCAAAAATTACCCCTGTCTTTAAAAAGGGTTCTCTGACAGATATTAATAATTATCGACCTATAGCTAAATTATCCATATTCGCTAAAAAATTTGAAAAATTACTATTTGTTAGATTATTTGCTTATATTTAAAAATACAAAATTTTGCATAAAAATCAATTTGGCTTTTTACCAAATTCTTCAACAGAAATCGCCCTTTTACACTTAAAAGATAAAATTCAATCTAGTTCTATTAATAGTAAATTTACATTGGGACTTTTCATTGATTTTATCAAAAGCATTTGATACTTTAAATCATAACTTATTATTATCAAAGTTGTATGCAATTGGTATTCGGGGTACATTACATAATCACTTTATAAACTATCTCACTGGTCGCCAGCAATATACAGAAATTGAACATACCAGATTTAACTTACAATCAATCATTTCAGGAGTCCCTCAGGGCTCGGTACTTGCTCCATTATTATTTAATATTTATATTAATGATTTCTGTACCTGTTTACACAATTCAGATATTATTTTATATGCAGATGATGCAACCATATTAATACATGGAAATGATCTTGAAACATTGGTGCGACAACTACAAGTCCGTTTTACATCTATTACTAATTGGTTAACTAAAAATGATCTGGCTATTAATATTAACAAAACAAAAGTAATGATTTTTTCAAGTACGTCAATCCCCACCTCCTTAATTCACAATATTAATTTACTTGGATCATCTATAGAAGTGGTTCAAAGTCATAACTATCTTGGTATCATTATTCAGCACGATTTAAAATCGAATTCACATGTTGACTACCTTTCTAATAAGATCTCAAGAAATATAGGGGTTATTAGTAGTGCAGTGGCCAATTTAACCCCAAAACTAATGATTTTATTATACTACACTTTAATTCAGTCTCATGTAATCTATTGTATATCTGTTTGGGGATCGACTACCTTATACGATATGAAAAAACTTCAGTCGTTACAAAATAGATTCATAAGACTATTACAATTTAAACTACAAAATACTCAATTTTCAAATACAGTATTTCAGGCTAGACTCAGTCCAAATGATTTTAATATACTAACTATTCAGCAATTGCATATCTATAGTATAGGTAAACTAATGTTTTTGAGAATTAAAAATGGTTACTACCAAGATTTAATTACAATAAGTACTCACAGTCATGATTACTCCACGAGACAAAAAAACATAATCCCCATGTTTTCACTAACAGAACGATTTAGATCATTTGTTAATTATATTGGTCCTGCATTATGGAATACATTTCCTACTGATATTGTATCACTTAATAATATTAATATATTTAAAGGAAACTCAGGCATTTCTTATTGACCAAAAGCTCATAATGTATTATTACCTTTATTACTTTATAGTACCACCCTAGCTGTGTTTGATATTGTGTGGACTTGACTTGTTTATGTTTTTTTTTAATTTTTTTATTTTCTTGAAAATTTTGATGCTGAGGGAGAAAAGGGCACGTCAGGCCTATCAGGCCTTCTCCCTCCTCATTTCCTGTTGTTACAAAAATATGTTATTTGTGTTATATATTTATGATTATGTAATATCATGTCTGCAACAACTAAAATGCAATAAATGAAATGAAAGGAAATTACCTGTTATACTTCCTAATTTACGATTCAGATAACACTATCGAAAAAATGTCTCTTCATTTCACCAGCATAATGTTCACAGAATAGAATTCGGTAGGCGGTAATCAAAAGTTGATGAAGGTGTCCTTTTTATAATTTGCTCAAAACAAATAAAGAAAAGAGGCAAAATGATTTGTTAAGTTCGTTCTTTCACTTAACGTATTATTTTAAGAATACCAATTTAGCTACAGTGCTTTCGTCTTGAAGACATTGTCTGTGAAATAGAATGAGAACTTCGTGATGACCCTTCGCTTATATGTTCGGATTATTAAGGGTGACAATTCTGTTCTCATGAAGATACAAAGAAAATCAAAGTTCCAGCAGCATGCCCTGTGTAGAAGGTGACGCACACTTTTCTCTTTGTGTTTTATTCTCCAGTCGTTCCCATTTAAGTATCAACACATGCCGAATTTGATGCCATTAAACTTTTCCATTTCGCTGGTTTTACAAGCGCAGTTACAAAAAGCTGTAACTAAGAAAGAATTTAATTACGCCCAGCGCAGATGAACTTATTAATAGTTGGAATGCATCACGTAAAGCCAAACAGGATGTAGTATAAATAACACAGCTCCGTGCTAAGGGTGCAAATACAACGATTGCACTCTTCTCCTCACCATAGCAACACTGACGATTGCAGTCACGTGATTTCAGGTTTTGTGTATTGAAAAACAAAAGTCAACACACACAGAGCACATTCCTAATAGGAAGAAATAAGTATCTCGACTGAATAAAACTATATGTTCATGTAGTTCAGTTTGCTGTCTTCCTTCCTTGCAAAGCCATCTGGTTGATGTGCGAAAGCTTCGAAATCTTGATTGATTTCTATTCTACGCCAGGAAATTTTGGATCATTAGTATAGTTATACTATTTTGAGAACTACTGTATATATATATACATGTACACTGAAGTGCCAGAAAAACTGGTACAGACGAGCTTATGCAAAATACATAGCAACGTCACCTATGCGCGTACTCGGTTGCGTCCGCCAGTGCGTATATAAAGCGATAGACATCCTTGCCAGCTGTCAGAGCTGTTTTCGGCATGAGAATGACAAGTAATAACGATTTAAGCAATTTTCAACGAGGTGTCATAGTTGGCGCTCGTGAGATGGGCTATAGTATTTCGGAGGTAGAAACGAAGTTCGGATTTTCACGGACGACCATTGCAAGGGTGTACCGTGACTACAAGAATTCCGGCAAAACCTCCAACCTACGATACCAGCGTGGACGTAAAAAGACATTGGGTGAACGTGACCGTCGTCGGCTGTCAAGAGTCGTTTCACGCGATAGGCGTGCAACACTCTCGCAGGTATCATCGGAATTCAATGCTGGAGCCTCAACAATCATCAGCGTCCGGACTGTGCAACATACCCTGCACGATATGGGCTTCGGGAGCCGACGCCCAACTCGAGTCCCCTTGATGAGTGCACGACACAGAGCTATGCGCCTCGCTTGGGCACGGCAACACCGCCACTGGACACTTGATGACTGGAAACAAGTAGCCTGGTCTGATGAGTCGCGTTTCCAACTGCATCGGGCAGATGGAAGGATTCGTGTGTGGCGCAAACCCCATGAAGCTATGGATCCCGCCTGTCAACAGGTAATTGTACCGGCTGGTGGGGTGTCCGTTATGGTATGGGGTGTGTTTAGATGGATTTCACTAAGACTCCTGATACGTCTGCAAACGTCTGTGACCGGCCGACGCTATGTGCGCATCCTTTCTGACGAGGTTCACCCGTTCATGTCATGCATTCATGCTGATGGGTTGGGCCTGTTCCAACAGGACAATGCACCTCCACACAAGTGTCGGGACGCCACATTATGGTTAGAGGACCATAGGCTGGGTCGTTACCTCCGAAATCCCAGCCGAGGTCCCTGATCTTGCGGCAGGTCACCTGTGCTGTGTGAGGTCTCGCTTCATCCTGCTGTAGAAGGACGCCCTTGCGGTTCAGCATTGCTGGACGTTTCTACGTAAGCGATGCGTACAGATCGTTAAGCCGAAGGCAGTACATATGGGCGGTGATAGGGATGTTGTTCGGCAGCAGCTCAAAAGACATGACGCCCCGCATATCCCACCAAACATACAACAGAAACTTACGTGAGTGTAAGCCGGCTTTGGGGGTCGGCATGGGATTGTGTTCAAGGTCCAACCAGTGTTTCCGGGGCTGATATTGTCATACAGAACTCATTTCTCGTCACCTGTTACAATATGGTCCACGGATGGTTCAACTTCGTCACGTGCCAGCAGGGAAACGAATGCGCTCATAAGATTTACTTTCTGCTCAACACTGAGTTGATGTTCAACCCAAGCTCCCCTCTTTTGCACCGTTAATGCAGGTGCGTGATAGTGCTCGCGTGGGTAGTTCCCAGCTGTTCGGCCAACTCCAGCGAGGTCATACGTGGGTAGGTTTCCACTAAGGTCGTCAGCATGCCCATATCCACAGTTGCAGGTCCTCCGGCTTTGGGACCGTCTGACAGGTTAACATTTCGCACTCGAAATCGTTTGAACCAACGACAGCACTGACCGTGTGATTAGGGTACGCATTGGTAATGTTCCTTACAGCACTTGCGGACTGCTACCTCGACGAAACTCATACAGTATTCAATGGCGGATGTGCTCCTTGTCCACTTCCATGTTGGCTGGAGTTTACACTCTTCGCCTTCTGACAGCTAACTGTCACTGACTTAAGCCACCTACCTGCTTATGCCATGCCGGTGTGCTGAGTGATCTCAGTGGCCAATGTGCGCCGTGGCCGGGACTTCGGGTACCTCCTCATCGGACATTACTTTGTTTCCATTCCAATATAGTTTTGTTTTGGGGATTAGCGGTCACCTTGAGCAACTCGTAGTGTTTCCTGAGTGAGCGAGTGGACGTGGATTTTGTGGACAAAGAGGGGCGAGCGGTGAAATGAAGGAAAGGAAGATAGGTTCAAGTATTATTTATTTGATGGGGAGATTAGCAGAGGCGCCCATATATCGTGGGCAAGTGAGAACACTCTCCCTCTTCCTGGAAGTCTTACTATACCGTTTCAGTTGATAGGAGATGCCACAAAGTATTTTGCGATGACATTTGTCGCACTTCTGGATGTATGTGTGCAGTAAAATTAGTAAAAGCATTCGAATATGCACTACAGAAAAAGGAAATTCACAGTAGAGCGTAGTTATATCGAAATTTTTCATTCCATATGGAAACGCAGAGTACATACGCACAGTATGAAAAATCGTGAGAGTACTTTGGTATTCTCTGTATATAATTAATGCTATGCATCATTTGCATGCCGAGATCTTTGTCGGTGTGAAGTTAAACGAGTGATTCGAGAGCATGCATTTATTTACGTACAACGCATTTCATTTCTTCGCGTCACTCACAACCACACTGAGCCACAGTCCAGTACATACTAAGTGGAATTAAAGTTAACAATAAAAAACAGTAAGGTTTACTGATTCCTGACATTGAACGGTACTTAGGTAGGTGGAATAATGAATGCTATTGTCGTAAAACCAATGAGAGAAGCCATGTGAGTCATAAAAGTAAATGTTTACTCAACTGCGAAGGGAACAACAGTAAGTATTTCGACTGTTTAGTTTTTCAAAAACAATATTTATTTTTATTATAATTATCTTATACATAATCGAGTCATATTATTGTGACTACCTCCTACTTTTGACGTCAACAGCGTGTAGCCAATGAAAGAAGGCACGTTCGAGGGTATATAAGGTGTGCTGTAGGCATTCTGAAAACATATCACTCGTTGCTGTCATCGATAGAAGGAGCGATTTATCAGATTTGCAAAAAGGGATGATTATCGGCTTTCGGGCCAGTGACAGTATTTCTGAAACAGCGCAGTTTGTAAACTGTTCGCTTGCTGCTGTGGATAAAGTGTATCGTGATTGGAGAAATAGCACTATTGCGAATAAGCGACGTGAAAACTACGGAGCACCACGTGACATTGATGTGAGAGGTGAACGTTGGCTTCGAAGGTGTGTGAGGGCTGATCGACATGCTACAGTGGAGCAAATCACTGGCCGAATGAACCAGGGGGCTACAGGAAGAGTGTCTAAAACGATAGTTCAGCGAACCTTGCTACGTATGGGGGTCCGATGTAGACGGATGGTCACTGCATCTATGCTAGTGAAGGTGCATCGGCATAAGAGGCTTACATTTGCACGGCAGTATCGGAATTGGACCTTCGCTGATTAGCAAAGGATTGCCTTCTCCGATGAGTCACGTTTTCTGCTTCATCGAACGGATAGACGTTGGCGTATAAGGTGAGAAACAAACAACCATTTCTGGAAGAACACAAGCTGGTGGAGTCAGAGTTATGGTCTGCGGAATGTTTTCGTGGCATTCTCTGGGTCCACTCTTACCTGTGGAAGGCACTATTAAACGAATTCGTTATGAATCCATCCTTGCAGACCACGTACACCCATACATGCGATTGTCTTCCATGGGATCTTTCAGCACGACAATGCGGTGTGTCACACAGCTAGAAATGTCGAGAGAGTGGTTGGAAGAGCACGATGAAGACTTCAAAGTACTTCCCTGTCCCCCTAATTCCCCAGACTTAAACCCAATTGAGCATCTGTGGGACCACCTCGATCGTGTTGTTCGTTCTATGGATCCTCCACCACACACCCTCCAGCAGATGGGTGTCACGTGTCAATTCGTCGCCAGCGTCAATTCGTCGCCAGCGTCAATTCGTCAACTATGTCAACTCATCGCACGTCAATTCGTCGACTACGACACTTCGTCGCGGACAAATTCGTCGCGTTTTCATATTTTGGTTACATACAAAAACCTAACGCCTAAGCTTGGGCCTTTTTAACAGTTTGTATTCCATCGTTCTCATATTCACAAAGTTTACACACCAAGTCAGTGTTAGTATTATTGCGCTTTTACTTAGACATTAAATATTAATACCTTGGCCTAGGCCTTTTTTTAACAATTTTTATTCCATCGTGTTCATATCTATAAGATTTAGACACCATGTCAAGATAGTATTATTGCGCTTTCATTTATTAAATATTAAATATTAATACCTTGGCCTAGTCCTAGGCCTTTTTAACAGTTTTTATTTCATCGTGCTTATATTCATAACGTTTAGACACCATATCTAGTTAGTATTATTGCGCTTTTACTTAGGCAATAAATATTAATGTCATGGCCTAGGCCTTTTTAACAGTTTTTATTCAATCGTGCTCGTATTCATAAAGTTTGTGACGTACCTGCCAGAAGGACGCACACGACATAAAGGCAGATAGGAATCAGAATAAAGCGTCCGCGTAGCTCAACTGGTAGAGTGACTTATTCCGGAATGAGGGGATCCGGGTTCGAACCCCGGCGCGGATAAAAATGACGGAGAAATTTACTTCGTTATAATGGCGCCCGAACTACCCGGATGACCCTACCGTTCAAAATCTCGCAATGGTGTGATGTTATTTCCACACCGCGAGATAGGGAAAATCAGAGAATCCCTTCTCCAGCGCTTCGAAAAATAAAAAATGTGTGATGTTGCATTCCACACACCAGATTGACTGGGAGTTCTCAAGTGCACGTTCGACAGTGGATGGCTGCCTGCAACGATTCATGGTCACGGCTGACCCGTGGGCCATGCCCCCGGCCCTCTTTCGGGGGGGAGATGTGACGTACCTGCCAGAAGGACGCACACGACATAAAGGCAGATAGGAATCAGAATAAAGCGTCCGCGTAGCTCAACTGGTAGAGTGACTTATTCCGGAATGAGGGGATCCGGGTTCAAACCCCGGCGCGGATAAAAATGACGAAGAAATTTACTTCGTTATAAGTTTACACACCAAGTCAAGTTAGTACTATTGCGCTTTTACTTAGGCAATAAATAATACCTTGGCCTAGGCATAGGCCTTTTGTAGCATCAGTACAATGTGAAAGACACAGCACAACATGGGCTACAACTGTCAAGCCCTATATGAGACTATTGGGACTGATGTCAGCAGCAGTACAGTGCTCAGGACGCTACACGACATGGATTACTATGGTCGAACCCTATGTGAGACTATTGGGACTGATGTTAGCATCAGTATAATGTGAAGGACACGGCACTACATGAGCAACAGTATAGTGTACAGGACTCGGCATAACATGGGTTACAATTGTCAAGCTCTGTGCAAGACTATTGGTACTGATGGCAACAGAAGTACAGTGCTCAAGAAGCTACACGACATGGTTTACCACGATCAAACTTTACCACGGTCTAAACCTATGTGAGACCTTTGGGACTGATGTTAGCACCAGTATAGTGTGCAAGATATGGCACGACATGAGTTACCACAGTCAAACCCTATGTTAGACTATTGGAACTGATGTTAGCACCAGTATAATGTGAAGGACACGGCTCTACATGAGCAACAGTATAGTATGCAGGTCTCGGCATGACATATGTTACCAATGTCAAACCCTATGTGCGACTATTGGGACTGGTGTTAGCACCAGTACAGTGTACAGGACGAGCACGACATGGGTTACTACGATCGAGAATCCATCCGCAAGCAGCTAATCACTTCGACTAATGCTACACGCCGACTACTGGTGGGGTGTAAGGAACATCGCTCTTGGACTGTGGACCAATGGGAAACTGTTTTTCGGATGCCGAGTCACATTACGTAGTCTACCGGTCTGCTGGCCGTTGTTGTACGTGGCGGATGCAGAAAGAAAAGTTTCTTTGGAATTGCATCGTTCCGACAATGAAGTTTGGTGGCAGTAGCGTGATGCTATGGAGTTGTTTTCCGTTGTTTGACTTCGGCCTGCCAGCTGTTTTGGACCAAACGATGAATTCCGAGCTCTCCCTAGATGTTCTACACAACTATGTACAACCAATGTTGTGTCAATGTTTTGGAGAAGATAAATACCATTTCATACTGCTTGCCTTGTTACAGATTAGTTCGAGAACATGGGCGTTGAAAAGTTGGACTGGCGAGCCCAGAGTCCTGATCTGAACCCTATAAAGAATCTCTGAGACGAACTGAATCGTCGGGTGCGTGGAAGAAGAAATCACCTAAAAAACAAAGTTGAACTTGTCATTTCTCTGTAGGAGGAATGGCGAAACATATTGGCGGACATTTACAAAACGAATGGTGCAGAGTATTCCACGAAGACTTCAGGCCGTCATAAGGTCCAAAGGTTTCAGCACACCACATTACATTTCCTATAAATTAAGATTATTTAGAGATAAGCAGGTGTTCATATATTAACGATAGGGCAGTGTATTTTTGTCTTGAAGTTTCCTATGAACGCACTTTTTATAAACTTTAGCCTAAACCATGACCGAAGTAGGGTTAGACATTTTTTGTGTTAACTCCATAATCTCTCTCATCTGTTTAGAAATTCATGAAGACGTTAGCTTTGACGTATGCGGATGATGGTAGCATTTTTATCGATTTTTTAAATACTTCTGTGCATAGTTGTTCAACGTTTAGAGGAAATTTCCGCTGAATCTAATTTTATCCTTCATTTATGGGCTAGAAGAAGAAGAAGACTTCCTAATCGTTTAAATCGCCTGAAGTGCGCCGCTGTTCACAATGCGTGTTCGCGAAACCTTCTGAATGTCAGAGTTCACCCCGTCGCCGTTTTCTTTTCTCAAAACAGCGCCTAATGTGTGTGTGCGCGGTGTTTTAAATTCCAGTTTTTCATTATACGGAATTTTTCTCCCTTCTCTCGGATGCAGCTCTTTCAGGGAGTCCAAACGGAACTCCATAAAGAAAATTTTGCGCAAAAGGAACTCTCATTGTGTTGATTAAAGGAAAGGGCAAAAGGAAGAAACTGCCAACTTATGACCCATTTTTCCACTTAAATCTTCCTCTAGATAGATCGTGTTCCCTCCTTTTGCCCAAAAATTAAGAAAAGAAAGACGTTTTATATGAACAATACCGTTGACTTACTGAAATTCATTCCTCGTCTGAAGGGTAAAAAAAAATGCTGTAATGTAAGATGTCCATGAGATATAATATCCCCCATGGAAATTGTTAGCGTATAAAATGACGGCAGACTCGTTCCACTTCGGTAAATCTTTCACGAAACCCTTTTTGTTGGCATTCTGATATGAAAGGAATATGTTTTTCTTCGCATTACTGGCAGTTGTATTGATTAGAAATTGGATGTCGCACAAAAAGCTCGGGGAAGGAAAGATGTAAGTATCATATGGCTTCCTGGGATAGAAACGAAGAACGAATAATACAGAGCAATTTCTCAGTACTATTCACCTGAGAAGAGATTTCTATCAGCACTGAAAAAGTTACATATTTTGAAAAAGGATTTCAAAACCTTCCTAGACCCAAAGAAAAAGCTGTAAACTGTGAGGCGCCTGAAAAGGGAATCGCGTTACTTCAAGGGGAGT
The DNA here is from genome assembly GCA_039090855.1 of Macrothele yani. Lineage (NCBI taxonomy): Eukaryota > Metazoa > Arthropoda > Arachnida > Araneae > Macrothelidae > Macrothele > Macrothele yani. Next base: position 41,582,894 of record CM076997.1, on the reverse strand, counting down.
AGGTTGTTAAATATCTAGTGACTATCGTGAACATTTGCAATGCAACGAACGTTCAGAATATGTAAATTTAAGTGACTAGTTCTCCGATTGCCGAGTTATCCCATCAGCACAAATGATCTACTACAAAATTCCCACTCGAAAATTTTATTTGATGTACCAAGTTTTTACCAGACAACACTTCTTGTTTCCTTTGTTTTTACTACCGTGTGAATCGACGAGTACAGTAGAATTCCGTTTATATGTTTCTAACTTATAATTTCTTCTATATTCTTTTACATGCAAATATTCTTTTTATATGCAAAATGTCGGGAGTCCAAATATTCTGAATTTTCCTTAATGTTAAATTATTTTAATCTGATGTTAAACGAATCAGCTCTCTTCTCATTTACACGTTAAAGTTCCCGTTGCGAATATGTTCCGCTTTCCAATATTTCCTCCACCGCCTTACGCCCTCCTTATTTCCTGTCATCCACCTGCTCTATGATTCATTCTGCGGAATGCATTTGCCACCATCGGTAGACACCTGCTCTTGCTTGAAGTTGTCATATCACACTTTTCCCTTGAGACTTTCCTTTGCATTCGCTTTCTTGCATTGAAACCTTGGGTTCACGACATCGTAAAGCCTTGTTTTTCAAACACAAAAGGGAGATTTTAAAGAACTTTATGGAAATCTAACGCTGACAAAAACGGTTGTAGCTGAAAAATTAAAAACTCTATTCTTAGCTAATATATAAGAATTATGTTCACTGTTTGTCATATGTGTAACGTACCAGCAGAGGAGATGTGACGTACCTGCCAGCAGGACGCACACGACATAAAGGCAGATAAGAATCAGAACAAATGTCCGCGTAGCTCAATTGGTAGAGCAACTTATTCCGGAATGAAGGGACCCGGGTTCGAACCCCGGCGCGAATAAAAATGACGAAGAAATTCACTTCGTTATATATGTGATTCTGAACCAACACGGTGGAGAACCTGAGATTTTCACCAAAACAAGGAAGGAATTTATATCGACAAAAAATTACCGATCGTTTCTAATCTGCACAGTTTTAACACGTTGGCTGCCATGAGGATCATCGAAGCAGCTAAAAAAGGCCGTTCAGTGTCCAAAAAACAAGGAAACTTAGTTTCCACAAAATGTCATGGTTGTGACAAATATATGTGTCCTCTTTGTTTCACAAAACTTCATTAACAAAAAATTATTTTTGTGAGTGAGGATCAGGGATGAATTCACATTTTTCTTACTTTATTAACGTTTACGTACCATTTACATGATATGAAGATGTTGTTTTTAAGCCAAGGAACTCGTATTTACCAATTTCCTACTATGGCCCCTAGGGAAGTATTTTACTGTTTGTATAGCGGCATCCAACACGTTAATGTCTTATTAATACTGCTTTTAGGTTATGTAGATACATACGCGTAAAAACGTGACCATCGATATGCAGGGTGATTCTCTCGCTTAGGAAACCCAAACATTCCGCAATAATTTTTTTCTTCATTTCTGTACGGCTCGCTATGAAAATTAATATATACACTATATTGATAAAAGTCACCGGACCCCTAGAAGAGAAACACAACATAGCATTTATTGACAAACATTAGTACAGTGTCGGTCCACACGTTCTCTGAACTATCCTCTACGTTTTCTTCTTTAAACTCTAGGGCCGCACCGGGTCCGGACGGCCTCACTTTCCTCTTCTATAAAACCTTTCTACCTCTCCTTCTACCATTTCTCTTTTCTGCACTTTCTGCTGCTTTCAATCACTCCCCTCTACCGAGGCGATTCACAGTAGCATATGTTGTACTATTCCCTAAGAAAGGTGATCTCCTTGACCTGGGGAATTGGCGCCCTATCTCCCTCTTAAATCTAGATTATAAACTTTATACTAAACTTCTTTCCCAACGCCTTAACCCCATTCTCACTCACATTCTCTCCCCAAATCAAACTTACACAGTTCCCGGCCGTTCACTTTCTCATAACATCCATCTACTAAATGATCTAATCCATCTTGCCCGATCTCGCTCTGAACCCCTCGCCCTTCTCTCTCTTGACCAACAATCCGCTTTTGATAATATCTCACATTCCTATCTATCGGCTACACTCCTTCACTTCGGTTTTCCTCCTTCCTTCGTCTCTCTTCTTTTCTCACTCTATCAAGACGCCGTTCTCCAGGTCAAGCTGCCCACGTTTCTCACAGCGCCTATTCCCTTCCGCCGGGGAGTGCGGCAGGGTTGCCCACTCTCCGACAACTCTTTGTAATCGCAATTGAACCCTTCCTCCGCTCTGTACACCAATCTTTTAAAGCAGTTCTTCCACCACTCTCTGCCTGCACAAGACATCATGCCACTACCTCTGTTGCATACTCAGATGATATCACCATCTGCATCCGTCATGACTCACAGTTTCCGTGTCTCCAACGTCTATTCGCAGCTTATGCCTCATGCTCCGGTGCAGCGCTCAACTCATCTAAAAGCACTGGTTTATGGTGCGGCTCATGGGCACATCGTGTAGACACCCCTTGGGGAGCAAGCTGGTCGTCCATCTCACAGCGCTTCCTTGGAGTTCATCTTGGTTCCTTGCAAGCTGCCCCCTCTACACGTGGAATGCTATTCACCCACGCTTGCTCAGGTCAACTGCCTCCTGGAGGAGAGCCCAGTTCTGCTCATCATTCTTCCAGAGAGCTCGCCTCTCGAACTTACCTGATTTCCTTGTGCACACACTCTTGGCTTGGTGTCAAGTCTCTACAACTCCGCCTTCATGAAATTACCCGATGTCTTACTTCTCTGATTTGGACCTGCCACCACTGGGTCAGTGTCACAAAGCTTTGCCTCCCTCCGGATCACGGCGGCATTGGACTCCTTGATACACAGGAGTACTACAAGGCCGTCAGAATCACTACTTTTCTCCGTCTCTTCACGTCGCCAGTACCAGATGCCGTTTTAGCTAGGGACGTCATCGCCTCCCCGAGCAACCCTAACTTTTCTTTTCTCTCTTACTACTCATGGACCACCGACCCTCACCCTCATTCGACTTCCCCCTGTTTACCGTGAAGCTCTAACTTTCCTTCGTTCCCTCCCTCTCTCTCGTTCTCCACCTGATTCCACAACTGAGCTCCTTGCTGAACCCCTCTTTTATTCTTCGATTATTCACCCCTCTCATCTTCCGTACTTTGCCTATCCTACCTGGCTCTGAGCAGGTGTGGTAACAGTTAAAGATCTCACTAACCCTGACCTTTCTTGGCGACCCTTCGCCAGCCTCCCTCCCTCTCTTCTCCTCTCCCTCCTCCTCTCGTGACATCTACGACTCTATTCTTTCATCTATCATTTCTCAATTTCCTCATCTTGCTTCCCACTCAGGTCTTTCCTTTGTTCCTTCTGCTTCTCTCCCATTTCCTCTTTTCGTGCTTACTTCTGGCTCAGCTCATCCCATTTCTTCTCTCTCGGTGTCATCTCTTTATCGGTTCCTCTCTATGTCCCATTCTTCTCCTCCTCTCCCCATTCCTGATGTTCCCCCTGCTGCCACTGCTACGGTGTGGTCAGTCGCCCTGTCTCCTCTTTCTGCTCCTCTAGAAATTAATACCCATTGGCTTTTCCTCCATCGCCGCCTTCCTGTTCCCTCCGTTCTTTTCCGAATGTCTCTTCTCGATTCCCCTCTTTGCCCTTTCTGTGCTCGGGAGGCTGATGTCTCCCCATGTCTATCAACACTGTGTTATATTACTCCCAATGCTGAACTTGGCATTTACTATCGCCCAATGTTCCATTACAGCAGATCTTACATTTGATGCATATCGGACTCTTCTGCTACAGAACTATCCCCAGTCAAGCTCCCATCAGTCTGTGCCTATATTTTTATTTTAGCGAAGCATGTAATCTACGTGTTTCATCAACGCTGCAGATATTTGACTACTCCTCTGACTGTGCATGAAGCTTCTACGGCATTATTATGCCATTTCCGCGACCGTCTGACATCTCGACTTCGGCTAGAGTATTCTGTTGCAGTTACTCAGCGTCGGGAGAGCCAGTTCCTTGCCACCTGGTCACCGGCTGCCTCATGGTTTACCAGCTCGCCAGCGTCATTGTACCTGACGGTCGGCAGATTTGGTATTTGACCTTTTTGAATCAGAAATGCATATGTAAATATCAACAATCTGTTTTCAAGTTCTTTGCACAGCTTGGAAATTTACTGCATGGGTTTTTTTTATAAAGGGCTGTACGTGTTTACACAGCAAATTGTTTTTTGTGACACTCATCTTGTATTTTTTTTTTTTCCTACATTGACGTTAAAGTTAGTTCGTCTTTAGTTTACATTTTGAGTATAAATATTGCAGTTAGTCATTAGCATAGTGCTGTATAAACATAGATATTGTTTCTGCAGTGTAGTTTTTTGTAATTTTGTTCTATTTTGTTTCGAACATGTTTGCACTGTGCTGTATAATTGTACATAGTTTTCAAAATATTGCGGAACAAGTAATCCATCTTATTTGCATCAGAATGTCCAAGTTTAGTTATTTCCTGTTATTAAACATTCCAATGATTTGTCTGATAATCAGTTTTTTTAAATTGCATAGTACTGTACATCCTTGTAAATATGTTGTGTTAAAACTCACTGTCATATCGTACCTTCTTTCAAGAGACATGTTGACTAATGATTCTTACTGTATTTATTTTTGCACAAGTTAGTCAATTGCATGGTGTTGTACTCATGAGTAATATATTTTGAAAAACATTTTACCTATGAAAGAAATACGGGATTACGCCATATAATACAAATTTTGAAGATGATAATCCGATTTTTGGCGTAAATGTGACAAGGATGGTAAGTCAGATAATATTTGAAAACTTGAAAATTTTCATCGTCCTGGAGCGGACGATGAAAACGGGATAGGATTATTAACCTCCAGATTCGCTAAACATGAATGCCGGTTGCTTCGACTAGCGAATCCTGTGATGGTTAAATTCAAATTGATCGGAAACTTGAAACTTGGTCGTTCTGGGTGGTGTAGTGGTTAGCATACCTAGGCGTTTTCTGGGAGACGCGGGTTCGAGTCCCGCTCCAGGACGATGAAAATTTTCAAGTTTTCAAATATTATCTGACTTACCATCCTTGTCACATTTACGCCAAAAATCGGATTATCATCTTCAAAATTTGTACATTTTACCTATTTTGTTCTTTTGTGTGAGGTGATGCTTGGTACTATCATTCTTCTATCACTACATAGTGAGAATATGTTAAAGCTTTATTCATCGTGTGTTTTCTTATTATACTTACATTTTCTATCTGGTCAACAGAATAGTGTTACATTTCTGTATATGGTCCGATTTTGATTTGTAACATGTTGACACTGTGCTGTATATCTGTACATTGTTTTTGAATATTGCCGAACAGGTAATATATTATATTTACACCAGGAAGTCCAAGTTTGTTCTTCTCCTGATATTCATCATTTCATTTATTTGTCTTATGATCAGTTTGTCAATTGCTTTGTACTGTACATTCTTGTAACTATGATGTGTTACACCTTACTGTCTTATTGTATTGTATCTTTTTTTTTTTTTTTTTTGCAAGAGAAATGTTGTCTCCTGAAGCTCTCAATTTTCTTGAACAAGTTTGTTAATCGCACAGCAATGCACTTATGAGCAATAAGTTTTTTTTTGTTAAAATCCTTCCTCAATGCCCAGACATGCTTGTCGCTGTTCATTTATCACGAGCTGTAATTTTGCTCCATTTTTCAACTTGTGCACTATGCTGTATATTTTTATATAGGTTTTAGTAGTTTAACGATCTTTGATCGTATTTTATTTGTATTTAGACGTCCTTATTAGTTCGTCTCCTGCTTTCTACCTTGAATAAAGATATTTTGAAACCACCTTTGGTTAATACCCTTCGAGACATGCTTTCGACAAGGTTTTGGAACACAGCGATAGGTATGCGCTTCCATTCAGTACATAATGCTGCCGCTAACTGTTGCTTAGTAGTAGGCCTCGGTTCCAAACTTCATATGCCGCGCTCTAATTCATCCCATAGGTGCTCTATGGGATTAAGATCAGGGCTCTGTGCTGGCCAGTCCACATACTACACGCAATTATCGTGAAACCACGCCGTAACCGTCCTTTCTTTACGGCTCGGTAAATTATCCTGCTGGTGCCAACAAGGCTCAGTTCCATAGTATTGCCAGAGTTGGTAGGGCGCAATTGTACAGAATATCGAGGTAGACGTTCTGGTTAACAGATTTGTTCACGATAACCAATACGCCGGGGCTATACCACGAAAAAGATCCCCACACAAGTGCACTGCCCGCCCCAAACTTGACCGTAGGAACAGTACACTGTGGTAAATAGCGTTCCCCCGGTTGCCGCCATACTCACACACGGCCATCAGGCTGATAGATCCTGTATTTGGATTCATCAGTCCATAGGACCCGTTTCCACTGATCTACGGTCCACGATAAATGTTCTTCATGCTAAACGACGAGTAGCATTCCAAGTGGATATGAAAGGCTCATGAGCAGCCGCACGGCCACAGTAACCCTTGGAATGAAGTTCGCTGTGATTGGTACGTGTACGTACAGAGGTTCCAGCATTGTTACTCACCTGTACACTGAGGTCTTGTGCAGTACTCCGTCGATTAGCTGTAACGACTCTCCTGATTCTTCGACGTCCTCTATCACTGATTTTCTTTGGTCTGCCGGTACGTTTTGCTGCTTCAGGCACGCCATGTGTCTTCCACTTATTCAGTACATCTAAAACAGTTGACTTGGGTATGTTTAAACGCCTCTCGGTTTCTCTTATGGACAACCCACTAATACAGCACCCAACAATCTTTCCTTTCTCAAAGTTAGTTCTCTAGCGCCGCGACATTTTAACTCAACCTCACAGTGAGATATGATCGCGGTCAGTCAGTATTTGCCATTTTCTTGTAGGACTTCCGTCCACAGTGAGTAGAGTTTAGGTCCCAGCCACCTACAGCGAGATCGCCTTTTGGGCAGGACACAGAAACGGAAGGAATGAGAGCAAGTCTAGCGACTTTGACAGAACAGTTTGTAGTGAGATTAGAGTACAGTAGATGGCACCACCGTACAAGTACGATGTTACACACAGAGGGGTGAGAGAATTTCAGGGAGTGGGGGGAATAGGAAAAGATACTCATTTAACCAGTGGGTCCAGCCTGGGGGCTGTCACTTAACGTGCTCGTCCGATGCACGGCGGATATTCAGCGATTGTTAGTAAATCACACCATCTCTGAAAGATCAGCCCAGTTTCGAACCTGAGGACCTTACATCGATAGTCTGACTCGCTAACCACTGAGCCATCCGTGGCTCAATATGATCGCCGTCAGCTGCAGGTTTGTTCTTATACCGTTTGCAGCTGTACCGCGCATCTTAACAACGCAGTGGATCCGTTCCTTTGCTTTTGAAAGGAGTGTCCGGTGACTTTTGTCAATATAGTGTACTTATCTGGTACCTTGCAAAAAAAGGTCTTCCTAAAGCATATGCTGTAAATGGCACTCTCCAGCATCCTTGCTCCCGCCGTATTGCGTCTTTGAGGGCACCAATTCTTCGAGACGTATTGGGGTATACTCGGCCCTTCAGTAAACCCCACAAGAAGAAATAAGTTGGTGTCAGGTGTAGTGATCGTGGCGGCCGGCCACAGATTCTTCGAGATTACTTGGTTAACGAAACAGCTTTCAACTTCCATCGTGCTTGCATTAGATATGTGGCACGTTGCGCTCTCTTGATGAAAGTAACCTCCCGTTAATTCGTCATCTGTTAACTGATTTACAAATTCACTGAATATGTTCAAGTACACCTGCGGGGTAACAGTTTAATCGAACAATATGGGACCGATAACTCGTCTACGGGACAAGACACACCCCACCCTGATTTTCTCCGAATGTAAAAGCTCCGTATGAATGTCATGTTGGTTTCCTTCTGTCCATATACGCTTGTTTTCCGAGTCCATGCAGCAACTTAGATGAAACCAAACTTCATCCGTAAACCATGTAATTTCCAAATCCTTTCGAACCAACTCTTGGAATACGGACACACGATATGGGTACAGTTTTGCTATTTTTGTAACTTTTTGACACGAGGAATAAGGGAATACCAGTTTCTTGCGAAAGTCTTCTTAAGGCTGTCTTTGAATGAGTGTTAGGGTTCATCTTCTGCGATAGATGGCGCAAAAATCCACTCCTTGGGCCTGGCTTTAGCGTCTTGAGTGATTGTCCCAGAAGTTGGCGTCAGCGAATCTCTGGAGACCTTGCCATATTCAGAATGGAAGAAGTCTCTCGTTGTCTCCACAATGAAAAGACGAAATACGCACTGTTACGTTTTAAACCAATGATGTTATTTGGGGGTAGAGCTCAGTAAGTAGGTGGAGCTTAGTACGCATGCGGAATTTTTATAGCTCAAATTCAGGGGTTCTCTGCTAATGTACACATTTTCTCTTCAAAAAATGAACGTACAGTAGGATTTAAGATGATCTTTAGAAGACAAGATTGCAGCCCCGGTGGTGCAGTGGTCTAAGCGATGGCCTCTGATCATTTGTCCGAACGGGGTCCGGATTCGAATCCCGGTGAGGCATGGATGTTGTGTTTGTCTTACGGCACTGGCTCTCTCCCTTCCCTGGAACCAGTGACCCTAAATTAGGGACGGGACACTTCTTATAGCCCATTGAGTTGCTCACGGTGGTCGTTAAACCTTTAATCAAAAAAAAGACAAGATTCCAATCTTACTTTTACCCCTATTAATTGATTTCAATTTGGCTCAGATAATTAGACAAATCAGACACAAATAAGATATTTCGTTTCTTCCAGAGAGAAACACTGCTATACTAAATTATTACGCCATCTGTGGCCAAATTGGAATGCTTTCGAGTCAGATAAATTTATTTATTTTTTAAATTGAAACAAATATTTCAGAATAATTACTGTGGCATATATTAGCTATGGGTCGTTTGTATTTGTGTTCAAAATTTCAAACACTACAAAGTAATAGTCTCTGAGAAAGTGCTTGCAAAAGAATTTCCATTGCAGATATAGTGTGGAAGATGAATCCTAACACTCATTCAAAGACAGCCTTAAGGATTTTGTTGACGATGCCAGTAATCGCTCCTTTATAGCCTGCACCGAGCGTTCAGAAATCTTCCGGCCTCCTGCGTGTTAATTGAGAAGACTTTCTGTTGTCTCTAATTTTTTCACCAATTTGCTCATACAAGATTTTGACGGTACACTTCGTTCACCATACGCATTCCGAAATTCCCTTTGTCATTCAATGAATGAGTTCATTTTAACAATTGTGATTGTTGAAATGAACTCGTTCGTCAGTATTCACGAACAATAAACACGCGCACATGTTTGCAGAAGACGCAATCAGCCTACACCGAGTCAAACACGTGGTCGGTGGTCGCGCGTTTCAAGGTCACGGGTAAAGTCCACTTCGTTGCGGGGTCTGATGGTTCTGTTTCGTCCATGTACATTTTCCTAAGAAACAATCGAGCGGTGAGGAAGTTATTGAAGTGTGTTTGGGTTTTCTAGCAAGAGAATTACCCTGTACAAAGCCATGGATTATTTTCGCATTCACTGGGAACTGTAGTCCCTTCGCTGATAGCAAACCATTCAAAACTTTATTTCAAGATTTTAATTTAGCAAAAACAGACTTAGCTCTTTGATTCAGCTTATAGTTTTTTCATATTCAATAATATTTGCTGCATTTCCACTAACCGTTTTGAATTTTCAGGTTGTGTGTCTTTAGCCATCTTCCTTTTCTTTTGTGATATACTGGAAATGGTTTCTAGCGCACGCTTACGAATTGCATGAGTATTGCTTCTGTTTAGTCGGTTAGACTTACACTAATGATACCACTTACCAATAAACTGTAAGACCCCCTTTAGCCAGCAAAACAGAGGCCACTTTATCGCCACCTCATCGAATCGCTGCCGCACCGATTCGATGAGGTGGCGATAGGTATCCTGGGGTATCTGATACCATAATATCAACAACAGGTGCTCTAGTTCCCATACACATTTCGGGATGGTGGTGATTTAGCGCTAAACCGCTTTTCCACGTCGAACCACAGATTTTCGATTGGGTTCATGTCAGGTGAATTTGGAGGCCAGGGCATTAACAGAAAGTCACCAGCATGTTCCTCGAAACACTCCTTGACGGTTCTGGCAGTGTGACATTTCGCATTATCCTGTTGGTAGTGGCCATCACTAGCAGGAACACAGTTGCCATGAATAGGTGAACTTGGTCCGCAACGATATTTAGATAAAGCGACGTAATAATCATCTATCTTATGCACGATCCAACAAGCGTCTTGTATATTGCAATGATGAAACACCAAATGAACTTCCTCAGTCTTGGTTACATTTTCTTAAAAAAATTGTATCACTGACCTATGTTAGTAATCGTATGAAACCAATTTATTTAGCTTTGCCCTCACCACTTCTTTTTTTATTTCGAGGTCTAACGACCACCGTGAGCAACTCAATGGGCTATAAGCAGTCGCCCGTTACTAATTTAGGGTCACTGGTTCCAGGGAAGGGAGAGAGCCAGTGCCGTAAGACAAACACAACATCCATGCCTCACCGGGATTCGAACCCGGACGGCTTTCGGACGAATGATCAGAGGCCATCGCTTAGACCACTGCGCCACCGGGGCGGCCCTCACCACTTCCACAACTTAGTTTTAAGTGCTAAGAAAATGAAGCTGACCTCAACACATTGGTCATGCGCGGGTGTAATGGCTGTCGTCATTTTGAAATACGTTATACATTATAACTCATTGGATGCTCATTTCCTGATGATGAAGGCATAATATAGTGACTTCGAAAGATCTCAAATTTTAATGTCATCTTTTTAAAGCTTTTTTATTGGGGGTTTAACGACTACCGTGAGCAACTCAATGGACTATAAGCAGTCGCCCGTCCCTAATTTAGGGTCACTGGTTCCATAAGCAGCCGCCCAACAGTGCATCCAGGTGCCACAGCCTCTGTTGGTAGTCTGACGTGATGCACCAGGAACCTGAATTCGTCGGACCAAGCCACTTTCTTCCAATCATCCACGGGCTAACCTCGATGATCTTGGGGCCCATTTCATGCGTTGTTGGCGATGACGTGCAGTGATCATGAGGATCCGGCCGGGTCTTCGTCTACGTAGGCCCATGCGCAGAAGGCTGCGATGGACTGTGTGCTGTGACGCAGAGTCCATCGCAAATGACACATTGCCCTGATCAGTGATCATCACAGTTGTAGCTACGGGTAATTTGTCGCACTGTGGCTCTGTGGTCGCTGTGAACAGTGCGCGACAGTCTCCGCTCTCCTCTTGCATCAGTGAGCTACGGACGACCTACGGCTGGACGATAGTTAGTCGTTTGGCCATCTGTGCACCTCTTTTGATACGTACTCACTACAGCGTCTAGTGAACAACCCACAAGCCGCGTCGTTTCCGAGATCGTAGTTCCGAGGAGCCGTACCATCACAATTTGTCCTTTTCCAAACTCCGATAAGTCGGCAGCTTTTCCCATTCTGACTCCGAACACTGATAACCGAAAGCCGGTCCTCGGGTTGTACATATACTGCACTGTGAACTTCACCTGCGCCACCGTTCGGTATCTAGGCGAGCTCATTTCTTTAGGCTGGGGGTGGTCATAATGGAATGACTCATGTGTGTACGTTTTAATCCACTTTCATTGGTTGTCATGGCACGTCATTCAATTCATAAGCACTCAGCCAGAACACTAATTGGCTCTGAATTAAAATCGTAAAACTATGTTTATTCAATCGCATTCAATTATAAATATCCTTTTTGCGCTGAACAAACTTCAGCTTACAAAACTTTCCTTCGCCTTTTAGCACTCGTGGAAAAACTTACGATAGCATAACATCCAAAAGCCTTGGAATAATCGAATCAATAGTGCTCAATCCCACATTGTACGGTACAAAACAGTGCTCTCCAAACATGCACACTGAGTTCTTATCTCAGCAGTATTACTACGTAACTTGTACTATGACCAGCTGTCAGGAGTTGCCAACTTTAAATTCATCGAGAGAAAATGTGTGGCGTTAAGTCAGAAAAATGTTTAACGAGAAGAAACTAAATTTACATAATGCAGGAACTCAAAAGGAAGGTTAAATAAAATTAGAGGTTGACGTCATACATGCTACTTAGGATAATTAGATACCCCGAATGCTGCTCTGTCATTAAATATTTTCCCCATGGTGTCCTTTATATTTAAATATCTTGAGAACTAACCTTCATTTCTAAATCATAGGGTAACCGCGCTAGCATTAGAAAGATTTTCTGAGCACTGCTACATTGCATAGCATTTGTTGTGACATTCCTGGGTCGATTACCATGGAAATTTATTAATTAATTTTCATGGTTGCTCTAATAGAGTTGCGAATCTTCTGCTACACGCCGATCATTATTCGAAACGACAAGCTAATGCAAAAATGACCGATGATTCAATTTCAGATAATCCAGTTGATTGTAATCGAGTACCCCACTTCATGAAATCAGGAGTATCCGTATTGTACTCAACGTGGCAGCGGTTCCTTTGGCCTGTTTGTGATGGCTCGAGTGAACCAACGAGAATTGCTGAGAATACTAGAAGATGTCGCCGATGAGATTCTTCGTCATGGCAAATACGTACTTCCCACACTTGCACGACTGTGTCTGGTGAGCACTTTTCTTGAGGATGGTATTCGTATGTGGTTCCAATGGAATGAACAGCGAGATTACATGGATGCATCTTGGGGAGTAGGCTGGTTTCTGGCATCCATCTTTGTAGTCTTCAATCTTATTGGACAGTTAGCTGCGTCTGTTATGGTTCTTGCACGTTTAAAAGTAGTGGCTGCATGTGGCCTTTTATTCTTCATTGTTGCGTAAACGCTGATTGTAAACGTCTTGGTGGTCTAGGGATAAGGATATTCCGACGTAAATCTCGAGTTGCAGATTTGATTCTCCTCTTAGGTTGAATTTTCTGTGAATTTATCTACGTTAATGAATATTAGTGATGGTATTTCTGTGGAAAAATTCTAGTTAGTGCCCACATAAAGTAAGTAGTTTTGTCGTATTACTGTGAGAAATTCGCCGTATTCTAATTTCCCCTTAACTGTTTTCAGAAAGACTTCCTTAATTACCTTTCGTTTTCTGTAAGTCCCTCCTGAGAAACATTCAACAAAATTTCTTCTCTTACTGGGTGAGAAACCTTTTTACCTTCTTCTGAAAACATTGTTCTTAATTTCGTCGGGCATAGCCTTAAGGGAATTTTACTCAATGGAAAGTAAAAACTTTTGAAAATGAGGATTCGCAACTTTCTAAAAGTTGAATTTCCTGACGGTATGGTACAATAATGCAGCTTTTGATACTAAAGGCCTCGTTCTACAATGTCCAAAGAGAAACATTTCGCTGACTGTGTTGTTTTAGAACGAGTCGTTTAATTTTGCACACAGCGTAAATATTTGATCAAAAGTGTGGCATCATGAAAGGAACAAAAGCTTGTGTCCTCTCAGCAAGGATGTATACCAAGAATGCCGGAACTGGTGGTTTAATTCCATTACTGGCTTTTGCAATTTTTAATCCTTTGGCAACAATCCCCCCTGCCCCACCCGTCCCATCCATCCGTTACTTTCTTCACCGGCGCTGTCAATGTTTCTCGATTCCCTTGATAGCTACTAGTCGATTTCTAAAGATCACATTATCGATCTGCGCATGCGTACAGACCAATGAGGGCTCAGTTATAAAACGTGTGTCTTGAACGACAAGTACTGAGGACGACAAACTCTTGGCTTTCAAGTGTTATTGAACTGGGACATGTTCTCCACAAAACCAAACGCTTTGAGATCCTCTCTCTCTCTCTCGTTCTCTCGCTCGCTCTTTCAATACCATCAAGGAGTTTATATTTTGCAGCACAAATTCAACAGAACTTAAAGAAAATGTTCAGCGCTTTAAAAGTGCATTTTTTTTAAACTCAAAATTCTTTACAGGACTCACTTCATGTAGTCCCCCCCCCCTCTTTATTTATATTTTTATATCTAGTTAAGTTGATATAACGCATATGGAATATTTCTTTCATGTCAGAAAATACAAAATCATGTCAACAATGAACTAACGCTTTCCAGGAACAGAGATACAAGTTTTTCTTTGTTTCTTTGCTTACTTTATTAATTTACTTCACGCGCGAATAAATTCTTCGTGCTAAAACGTAAAAAGAGCAAAATAAAATACAAAATATAAAAAACAAGGGGATGAAAGAAAACTGAATTATCTTGAAATATAAATAATAAATCCCATTTTATAAAATTATTTGAGTATGGTAAGCTGTAGGTTCTTTATTACCGGATGAGCTATTTACTTTTTGTAGTTAACTGTTCTGGTCCTTTTCCGTGAATCTGCGCGGTATCATCGAGGAGTTACTGATGTCGTATTTTTACTCATTCTACTTCTCTTTTTCGGTCTCACTCGTTCCCCATCTTTAATCATGCGTTCTCCCTCTCTTTTTTTGCTGGTGCTTAGAGAAAGTCTCTTCTTACTGTGGTCAACAGCCAAACCCCTATCTCCTTTTTTTCGGTTTCACTCGTTCCCCATCTTTAATCATGCGTTCTCCCTCTCTCTTTCGCTGGTGCTTAGAGAAAACTCTTCTTACTGTGGTCAACAGCCAAACCTCTATCTTTACTCCCTCAGAAACCAACAGCCCTCATATTCACGGCAACAAACTTCCTTTCTTCCGAAAGGAAAAAATTAAAATCTCTCTCTCTCTCTCTCTCTCTCTCTCTCTCTCTCTCTCTCTCTCTCTCTCTCTATGTATGTATATATATTATTATATATCATTGTTACCGCGGAATTTTCTATATCCCCGTAACATTTAAATTTCATCCGTATAATTTTGATCATTTAGTATTTTTTTTTTCATTTTTACTCTAAGGCGGTAGGAAATAAATATTTAAATTGCCAAAATAGAATATCAATGATAAAAATTACTTTCCGGTGAAGCTGAGCCAGGTTACCCGAAAGTTTAGGTTGATAATTAGGTCAGTCCTAATTGCACTCAAGCCAAACGAAAAGGGGAAAATTACATTTTTTTCCTCACGGAAACCTGATGAAAATCCCAGATAGGAAGGAAGAGAAAGGAAGAAATTCACAGTTATTTTTCTCACGAAACTCAAAGAAACGAAGAGAATAGCAGGAGCGGAATAAATCCTCTTGGGGGCGTCACCCCTTTTCTCCAGCTACTATTGCGAGCGTCTCTGCATTGTCCAAAGTAGCGACGAAATTTGAGATAAGTCACGTCGCCGGAAATACCTACGTGACAATCTTCGCTTCTAAGTAGCTAGGCGAGGTCAATTAACCAAAAAGGTGCGAAGACAAGTTGACAGCTGAAAGAAGACATAATTTTTGGGAAAGTGACCCGAACTGAACGGATAGCCAGCGAATCGCATAGCAGGGCTATCTGTGAGGGCCAATGACATAACCCGACGCGATTCGGACGGCCGGGCCGTCACGCCCCAAGATGTACACCGGACACGGGAAAAAGAGAATTAAATTCGGGAATGAAGACTGAGAGGAGAGTCGACTACGGAGAAATTCAAAAATAACTTAACAGAGGGAACACTAGAGAATTGCAGTCTGAGCTGAAGAGAGGTCTCAGCGGTTTCGGAGGAGAGATGTTTCCAAGATAGAGAAATGAAGTAGCAAATATTTTAGAGCATAGTCGACGTTGGTTCACCGCCAACTAAGAAGAGAACGGACTCTACGACCAGCCGGCAACCCAGATTTGCGATCGGGGCTTCTCAAGGAAAAGAGGGTATGATGACATTTGTCTTACGCATTTCTGATTCATGCCTCATAGCTTTGCATGTGCTATGCAGGACCAGTTACCCAAAAGTCTCTCACAAAGTGCATTAACAATGTTTTTCCTCTGGCACACCGCGCCGAGTTTAAACCAGTAACTAGGATTTAAAGTCAGTTATGTAATATTAAGTGCATTATATCCGTTCGAAACTAAAACTAAATTGTTTAGCTAAAGCAAGCAACCTCACCGGTACATTGTACCTAGCTTTAACACCATATTTAAAAAGAAATAAACAGTTAAATTTTTTTATTCACGTGTCACTCAGATCATTTCTCCAAATCTCATTAGAGTTAAATTTGTGATTTCATTATTTTTATTCATGCGACTTTTTATTTTAACTTCTTTGCGGCATATGAATGAGCATGGAAACCCCATGCTGATTCATATGAAACACAACGCGATGCATTTGTCGACCCTGAGCTTGGAGACCCTTAGTTAGGGAATCCAAATTCATTGTTGACACCACTAGGCGAAATTTAGAAAGTGAATTGATTAGTATGGAACTTTGACCTTTTTAACTTTTACCCACTACGGCGAATAAGACGTAGTAGTGGTTCGCTGATACCCGACAGGGAGCGGTAATATCATCATCATCAACAACAACAACAACCATTATCAATCCAGTGCTGGATGAAGGTCTCCCCAAGTTTCTTCCACAATTATCTGTCTTGAGCCTGTCTCCTCCATGTCATTCCAGCATACTTTAGAATTTCACCCATCCATCTCCTATGGGGTCTTCTTCTGGGTTTTTTTCTGTCCCTCGGAATCCAGTCTAAAATTTCGGTTGTCCATCGGTGATTCTTTCTTCCGGCAACATGTCCAGCCCATTGCCATTTCAGTGATTTCACTCTTGTCATGATGTCGTCTACTCCTGTTATTTTCCTTAACCACAAGTTCTTCTTCTTATATTTCCTGGTTACACCAAGCATGCATCTCTCCATGCTACTTTGAGTTGTCTGCAGTCTTTGTATATCTTGTTAAGTTAAGGTCCATGTCTCTGCTCCATACGTAAGAACTGGCAGAATGCATTGATTAAACACTTTTCTTTTACGGCATAATGGCATACTGCTCTTAAAAATTGTATTGCTTCTTCCAAAAGCTCTCCATCCAAGTTTTATACGCCGATTAATTTCTTCGTCAATGTGACCCTCACTTGATATCTGCTGCCCAAGATAATTGTAGGTATCAGTTGCCTCAAGCTCCATCAATGTAGGTATCAGTTGCCTCAAGCTCCATCAATCGATAAATCTTCATCTCTCTCTCTCTCTCTCTCTCTCTCTCTCTCTCTCTCTCTCTCTCTCTCTCTCTCTCTCTCTCTCTCTCTCTCTCTCTCTCTTTCACACAAGGATTTCCCTTCAGCACTATTTTTTCCAACGCCTAGGGTATACACATTTACCTACACCTACATTCTCTTTCTCAATAATGCTACTTTGCAGACAATTTACTACATGGGAGTTCCTTAACAGCCCTCCGCATCTCATAGTCACTTACCAAGCAGTAACTGATCTAATAGGGAGATAAATCTAGATGAACTAACTCATCTGATCTCCCACCCGAAAGCAGGTTTTTCCTCTTTAAATGGCCAACCAATATCGTAAATAATTAAAGTTTTTATTTTTGTAAAATTATAGTAATAAATGCGCAGATTTTCGTAAAACTTTTCATAACTAAAATTTACTGTAAATTTGGATATAAAATGTCCTGTTTTAGCGTCAACAGAGAAAAAAACTGGAGGTTCAGACCAGAGCAAGCTGATAGCAGAAGTAAAACGAGATTTTATCTTATCTTAAAAACCAATGGGTGTGCTTTGTTCTGTTCTTAGTATTGTCTGGTATCATTAGTAATTGAAGGAAGGGAAAGCCACCGTCGTGCGGATGGACTTTGGTCTGTGTATGAGAGAACGAACTACGTACCTCGGTTGGGCCATAAGCAAAAGCCCATAACAAATTTCCATGTTGGATTTTTTTTTTATTAAATCGACCCATCTGAACAGAAGGGATCAAACTTTATTTTGAGAGATTTTATCCAAACGTGAGATTTAAAAATCATCAAGCTGGTTTCCTCGAAAAGCGGGCATTCGAACGCCATGACAGTAGCGCTGATTTATCAGTTCTTGTTCGCAGTTTCTGATTTAAAAATTAAGACAAAATTATTTTAATGGAAAATGTTTAAAAGGCCTTGCAACGCCAGGAAGGGACAGTTTCTCCCTCTCTCTCTCTCTCTCTCTCTCTGTTGTTAAGGATCACGGAAGAAGGGAGTATTTCCCTCTTCCGTGACCCTTAACAACAAGACCTGTGTCTATGTGGTGGAGAGTCATTAACTCAGCTGTTCTCTAGGTTATCCATGGTTTATGTTGTAGCATTTCAGTTTTGCTTTTTAAGAAAAATGTCAATGCAGGTATAAATAAAGTATGTATGCTTATAATGAAATACAAGAAAAATTTTCATAAACCACTGAAAACAAAAGTTCAGAGACTTTACCAAGTTCATCTTTCAAGGTGGCAGGGGCTTGTCTACCTTGCAGGGGAGCTCAACTCTCCCCAGCCCCCTGGTAGCTTCGGCGCTGATTTCATAAGGGATGGTTTATAAGCATTCCTAATCAAACCGTTTAGTCTTTTAAGAAAAATAATTTCTCGAACAAATACTTTTGGACTGCTATGCTACCGAAATACTTTCACTTGTATTGCTCGAAACAGAGAGCTGTGGGAGAAATTTGTGGAGACCTTCACTCAGCAGTGGATTGAGAGTGCTAGTTGTTAATCATGATGATGATGATGACACCTCAGAAAGTTTTTATACGATACAGAAACACTGCTTAGAGATAATTGTTCTTTAAAATTGCCGTGTTTCTTAAATCTCTTCTCCCAGAGAGCTGTGGAAAAGACTTGTGGAGACTTTCACTCGGCAGTGGATTAAGAATGGCCGTTCATGATGATCATGATACCTCAGAAGGATTTTATACAATACAGAAGCAATGTTTAGTGATAATTGTTCTTGAAAATTGACCTACTTCTCAAGTCTCTTCCCCAGAGAGCTGTGGAAAAGATTTGTAGAGACTTTCACTCGGCAGTGGATTAAGAATGGTTGTTCATGATGATCATGATACCTCAGAAGGATTTACACAATACAGAAGCAATACTCGGTGATAATTGTTCTTGAAAACTGACCTGCTTCTCAAGTCTCTTCCCCAGAGAGCTGTGGAACAGATTTGTGGAAACGTTCACTCAGCAGTGGATTGAGAATGCTTGTTGTTGTTGTTGATGATGATGATGATGATGATGATACCTCAGAATATTTTTATACAATACAGAAGTAATGCTTAGAGATAATTGGTCTTGAAAATTGCCTTGTTTCAATACAAGTCTCTACCATAGCTCTCGACGGAAAAGACTTGTGGAGACCTTCACTCAGCAGTGGTTTAAGAGTGGTTGTTGTTGATAACGATGATACCTCATAATGTTTTTTGCATTACAGAAGCAATGCTTCAGAGATGAGCACTTCGCGGCGGTTTTGCATAAACAAACAAGATCTGCTAGCAAGAAAGATTACACCGAATTCTCGGGTGTAATGACCACATCTTTTGAATCCTTTCAGACACAAAAAATAATTTTTTGAAGCGGATTTTTGGAAAGGAAGGAAATCAGAGAAAAATATAATATATTTGCCCCATCTCATAGTGGTAAAACTGCTCATTATTTAAAATGTACAATGTGAGCTGTATTCTTCATAGTAAACGGAGCCAGTTACGATTTTTTTTCCAGTTGGATTAATAGAATTCGTAATTTGCAACTACTTCTGTAGAAATAGCTATACTAACAAAGCACAAATGTGCGATATGGAAAATCCCTAATTGTGCACATAATACACTGCCGGACAATTGCTAAGGACGGATGACAATAGCAACGATAGCAACCATAAAATGGAATGCAGGAAAATGTGGAAATTATCATAAGTGTGGGATACAGTAAGACGTGTTGTGCGTATGCAAATTTTGGATTCCCGAACTTGTTCGTGACGTCATAGCGCTGATAAGAGATATAAAGGATTTGACGCGTATTGACCGTTGTTGTTCAAACGCAAAGTTGAAAGGGAAAGAATCAATTGACGAACTTGCAATTTTCAGTATGTCTTCCCGACATCACCTAGATGATTTTACGCGTGGCCGTATTATTGGCAAGATTGAAGAAGGGCGAAAAATAACAGATGTTGCCAGGGAGTTCGACGTCAGCCACAGTGTTGTTTCAAGGCTTTGGAAATCATTTCAAACAAATGGAGAGTGTAGCAAACGTCACGGGGGCGGTCGTGTTCGCAGTACGACACCTGCAGAAGATCGGCACATAGTGCTATCAACAAAAAGACACCGACACAGCACAGCTAGTGAGGTAGAAAATCCGTTTATGGCTGCTACTGGCAAGCGGATCTTCCGAAAAACTGTCGCCAGACGTTTGCATGAAGGAGGACTATACGCCCGCCGTCCTGTTGTGTGCATCCCATTGTCCAGACGTCACCGTACCGCCCGTTTGCAATGGTGCCATCAACATCGCAATTGGACTGATAACGACTGGTCTGCTGTCCTCTTCTCAGATGAGAGTAGATACAGTCTATCGTCTGATTGTCGACAACAACTGATCTGGCGTGATAGTGGTACTGCATATTGTCCAGCAAACATACAGGAAAAGGACCGATATCCGACATGTAGTGTCATGGTATGGGCTGGCGTCATGATCAATGGCCGTACGTCCCTCTATGTGCTTCCAACTGGGACTATGACTGGCCAACGATACATTAATGATGTTCTGCTACCTCATGTTCACATGTTCCGTGGTGCTGTCGGTGATAGATTCATTTTTATGGACGACAACGCAACATGTCATCGAACAGTCGCTCTCCAGGAGTGTCTTGAGAGCGAGGATATTCAACGCCTCGTATGGCCAGCACGTTCTCCAGATCTGAATCCCATTGAAAATGTGTGGGATGCTTTGTGGAGGAGTCTTGCTGGTCGCCAATGCCCTCCAATAAACAAGGACACTCTCATCCGTGCACTGACAGAGGAATGGGATAAATTACCCCAACAGCTGCTTGATAATGTTGTGCAAAGCATGACATGACGTGTGGAATCTTGCATCGCCCTCATTGGTGGCCATATCCCGTATTGACATCTTACGCCGGAACGCCTGCGGACGGTAATTGGATTTTTTCACGTTTACGTATTCTGCACAAAATGGCCTGTTTGTCCCTTGAACACGTTCCAAAGCCTTCTGGATTTGTGAGCACAATAAATTGTCTTTCTTGTAATGTCCTGGCATTCTGACATTATTTTATTTCACTTGGCATCCAACCACACTTACTTTTTTATGCGCTATATAGCCGTTTATGATCCGTCCTTAGCAATTGTCCAGCAGTGTATTTCTCATAGCGGAAGGTATCCGAAACAAAACTATTTTTTTTTTCAATCAAGCAGTTGGAAGAATAGATATAGGAAAAATTTATATTACGCCCTCTAGAGTTTAAACTTTATGTTATGTGAAGAAAATTAGAGCAAACCTCTCTTCATAAATATGGGTATCAGACCAAGAAAATGTTTTCGCAATCAGATTTTTTGAATCGGAGAATCTCTTGTAAATAGATATATACTAGCACATGCCCCTTAAAAGCCGAACTGTTCATTAGGAAAGAGCTGAAAATATATGAGAAATATATCCTCATAGTGAGAGTTCGAATGTTCTTTAATGATAAACAAATAAATAGCACAGATAACTATTAATTATGGTATTTACAAATGTAGGATAAAAGCCATTTGCAGTATGAATATATTATATATACAGATGAATGGAGGCCTTCCCGCCTCATAATTGCAATTAATGTCACTCTTGCTGAAGAGATATGTCATGTTGGCATAAACAGAGATTAAGATAATATCCCACCTAAGATATTTCCGTAAATGGCAGACCGTCACAATGGGCATATTTATATCTTATGTACACTCAATGAGCAAAACATTAGAAATACCTACCTTATAGCGTGTTGGTTCTCCTCTGACGTGAATGACAGCAACTCCATCAGATGCCAGAGGGTTTCCGGAGGTAATGCCACCCATGCCTGTTGCAACATTGTCCACAACTCCCCCTGAGACGTCGGTCAAGAATCCATGGATCTGATGTCCTACTGCACGGTATCCCGGAGAGCTTCTGCAGGGGGACCTTGGGGGCCACTGGATGGTTCCAAACTAAGATGAGTGTTCCTCACCTGGGTGGTTGCGGCCTGGTGGAGCGACACATTGTCCTTCTGAAACAGACCATCGGCTGCAGGACGGGCGAAGGTCATGAAAGCCAGTAGGTGATAAGCCAGCACATGCTAGTAGCACTCTGACGATAAGGACCTCTCCAGACACACAAAGAAGGGATGGAGGTGGTGGCTCTGTAATGGTAGGGGGCTCCCCATACCATCACAGAGCCACCATCGCCTTGGACAGAGCCGACCTGGCATGACGGGGCCTGGCCTCATTCTGTCGACGCTACACCCGCACCCTCCCGTCAACTCGGTACAGATGAAAACGGGATTCATCTGATCACACAATGCGGCGCCATTTTGCAGAAGTCCATTTTTGAGGTTACCGGCACCAGGTGATGCGCAATTACCGATGACGAATAGTTAACAGTGGCACACGAGTGAGGTGTCGGCTCCCGTATCCCAAGGCATGCAACGTGCGTCGTACCGTTTGTTGCTGACGCTGCTTGGGGACCCGGATGTGATTCACGCCTCATTTTCCAAGCGGTCAGTCTGTACAAACCTGAATAATCAACGTCGACCCCGAACATCAATGGCGTGTGGTCGGACGTCGCTTGCTCTCTGGGTGCTGGTATGCCCGTCGATAGTATACTCTCGGTACACCCTTGATTCGTTTGCCTTCGAGAACCCTAGGGTTTTTACCACTTCGGCGATAGAATGGCCTATTTATCTTGCGCTGACATGCGTCCATGATCAAAGTTGCTCACATTACCACAATGCCCATATTCGACGATTGCCATATACTGATGGGAAACCCTGCCGTCCGCCTTTTTATCGACTGCGTTCGGTTTGAGTATGTTCCACTCTGCGCAGGGGATGCCTATGCCATCTGCCCACCACTTCTATCTCTAATGTGTTGTCTACTTCGTGTGCACTTATATAAAAAAGTTCTTGTGTAAAGTAGCTAGTCTATAATCTCAGAGATTCATGGTCGACGATAAACTCATCGATTGATGATGGTAAGTCATTGTTCATGTGACTTCCATTGCACTTGAAATACTGGTACTGTTCTTTTTCTAACGGTCTCTCCATAGTCTTCTTGGAGAGGTGCTGTTAGTCGGCAGTTAAGGTCATGGAGTATTTTTTTTAGTGGCTTGTACTGTTGGATACAGATGATTGGATGTGCTATCGAGAAGAAAGAAGTAAATGATATATTTTTGCAGGATTAATGAATAAACGCAGATTTCTGATTGGTTAACTGAAGAAGCTATGGAGGACACCAAATATTGATATCCAGATTGCATATGAGTATGATTACAGATCTTTTGCAGAAGGTACAGAACGAACATAAGCAGTGCGTGGTGGTAGAATCTGACATGAAAAGTAAATATAGATGAAATTTCCTGGTACGAGAGAATAACTGCTGTTAGGTAAGTTTGTAAGCTGGAATCCATGGAGTGTGGTCGGTACAAGTACCCTCTAATGGATAAATGGCTACATGAATGTCTGTTTCTTTTGGATGGTTTCTAGCTGTGTTGTTTGCATTCCAGATGGAAGTGATTTGAGAGCTATGCGGCGCAAACAGAAGTTTTCAAATACGACTTACATAGAGGTAAAGCACGTGTCAAGACGACAAATCTGCAACGATACATTCCGTCCGTGTAGCTTTGTTGGGAAAGCAACTTACTCCGGAGTAAGGGGGTTCGATCCCCATCACGGGCAAACTTGTGTTTTCACTAGGTTTTTCTGCTGTAGCTGAGCAGTTGAATTTTTGATAGTAAGATGAAATTTCCTATCATCCTCTGCTAGAAGCGAACTTTTTCTAGTACAGCTACCACATTTACAAGTTTTTCGCTAGTAAATACCCATTTCATGTCATTTCAGCATACTTTTCGAATGCAAAGACTTTCAAAGTGAAAGGTAGGTATCCCGTTCCAGTGAGCGAGCGGTCTGTTCCAGTAGTCGTCCAACCTGGGTGCGGGGTAGTGTCTCGAATCAGGCATCGATTGTGTGTTTGTCCAACGGCTCTGGCTCTTTCCCCACTCTGGAACTAGTGGTCCCAAATCAGTGGCAGGAAACTGCTTATACCCGTTTGGTTGCTCATGATGGCCGTTATGTTCCCACCCCCTCATTCCTCAAGAAAAAACGGCAGCTTATGCAAATACGATTACCCTTACGTAAACGTAGCATCAAGGGGAAGGAAGGGAACTTCCCAACTTTACAAAATTTAAATGCGAGGACAAACCTACTGTTAGAGAATATCAGTGAGATCTTTAATAGAGTTCATCCGAAGTTCAAAGAGGAAGAACCAAGAGCTTTACACACACACACACACACACTGTTATGCTCAGCTTTCAAATTTGACTAAAATTCGTTTTTGTGAAGTAAACCGTCGTAAGATGCTATCAATGAAGAGAACTTTTTATATAGCATTATTCATGTATCAGCAAAAAGAGTTGTAATATTTAAAAGAATTTGTAAGAAAAGAGAAGACTAAATTTTCAGAAGACATAGCATCTTGTCAAACGTACGCTGGACTGTTCATTATTGTTCATTGTCATCATTGATTGAAGAGTAATGCACGATAGCAAAAGTTTGTTATGTACTTTAGAGACCCAAATTTGGTGACATTTACGAAGAAACTGTTTCCAAGAATGCCCTCCTCCAAGGAAAACAAAGATTTGCACTTATTCCTGTCCCTTCCCAAGGAAAACATCAGTTTAAATTTATTCGTGCGCTTCCCCCAAAAGAAAACATTAGTTTACACTCATTCGTGCCCCTCCTCCCAAGGAAAACATCGATTTACACTATAGCAAGAAGGGGTCGTAGCGCTGTGCCTGGCCGTCTATATAAGGTCGTCTCGTTGCACGTGCTTGCCATTCTGACTCGTGCTGTTGTGTTGGTTGCATCCTTTGCAAGTGAAGTATGCCTAGGAGAAAACGTTCGGAAGCAATTCGAGCAGTTAGAGGAGTTCGAGAGGGGCCGCATCGTCGGGCTCCGGGAAGAGGGGTAGTCTTATCTCCGTATTTCTCGCCATACCAGTCGTGCGGATATCACTATAGCACGCTATTGGCGGCAATGGATAGAACAAGGCACGCAGAAGCAACAGGAAAGGTTTGTGAGACCTAGACAAAACACGGAGAGAGAGGACCGACGGGTTGTCCGACATGCGCGGAGTGATACAACAGCCACGATTGTGGATATTCAGCGAGAAGTAGTGCCCTCGATACATTTTCCGATTAGTGCCGGCACCATTGGCAGACAGCTGCACGACGTAGGACTACACGCACGCAGACCGTTACGACGACTACCCTTAACACCATTGCATCGTCACCAAAGACTACACTGATGTCGTGCCAGACTGTCATGAAGCCACTCAGAATGGCAGCGGGTGATTCAGTGACGAGTCCCACTTTTGTCTTGGAAGAGACGACCAAAGAATCCGGGTGTGGAGGCATTGTGGTCAACGCGAAGACAAACGGTTTCTTGTCAAGCGTCACACATCCAGAAGGCCTAGTGTCATGGTGTGGGGTGCAATTGCCTAGGAGGCCAGATCACCGTTAGTGTTCATTATAGGCACTTTGACAGCCCAGCGTTACATTAATGAGGTCCTGCAACCAGTGGCCGTACCTTTACTAAGCACTCACTCTGGTGCGATT
The DNA here is from genome assembly GCA_039090855.1 of Macrothele yani. Classification (NCBI taxonomy): domain Eukaryota; kingdom Metazoa; phylum Arthropoda; class Arachnida; order Araneae; family Macrothelidae; genus Macrothele; species Macrothele yani. Next base: position 41,557,155 of record CM076997.1, on the reverse strand, counting down.
TTCCAACAGGACAACGCTCATCCGCATACTGCTGCTGTCTCGAGAGCTTGCCTTCAAGGCACTGAAACGCTTCCATGGCCAGCCGTATCGCCAGACCTATCGCGGATTGAAAATGTATGGGATGCTATTGGACGCGTTATCCACACTCCACCCCTACCGCACAGTCTTCAGGAACTGCGTGAGAAGATCCAAGCTGCATGGGATGGCTTATCGCAGGACACCATTAGAAACCTGTACAACTCCATACCGAGACGTCTGGCATGCTGTGTGAGAAAACATGGCTGCCCGTCTCCATACTGAGAGACACTACTTATAGGCGTGTAGCTCAATAAATATTGTCATATCAGTCTCAATGTTTAATCATTTATTGTTCCTGGTAACCTTTACCTTCCTCCCGAATAGCATTGCAACTCGACATGTCCTTCTGGGTGCAACTATTTTTTTAACGATGAGTGTATATTTTGCACTTATTCGTGCCTGTTTCCAAGGTTTACGCTTAACCGTGGGCCACCCAAAGGAAAATACCTGTTTACACTTACTCATGCCACCCAAATGTTCTGGTCAAGTTACACCTACGAGCTCAACCAATGTGCTACCATCCTGTTTACAGTAGCTTTGGCGTTTAGAGAGTCCACGAATAGTGTATGTTCACTTATATCCTTAGTTAATCAGTTGCTGTAGGCTACATACACTCTTGGAACAGATTCTCGCAAGGACGACCTGCGCTTGTGCATAGCAATTCGAAAAATAGAGTTTTGAGATACCACCTTTTGCTGAAACTCTTGCTCTAAGTTTTTGTGAGAAAGTGGCATAGCCATTCAAACAAACACCGTGAGCAGATATTTGATTTTAGGTAAAACGAAAGGACCATTTCTTCAGCTCTCTTCTTGAGACACTGAGGCTATATTGGTTTTACAGTAAAAATCCAAGAGGGTAATGTTAACTTAAACATGAAATTTCCACATAGCATTATTGAATTTCATATTGACCTTAATGCCTGGGATTTAAAAAAAAACATTTGGACGTCGTGCAGTTAAAGCTAATAGTGTTGAATAGTGCAGAATTCAGTGAAACATTGTACTACCAAAAAAAAAAATCTAAATTATATTAATAATATGTTTCCCAGTAAATATTGTTACGTACATTACTAAATTACCCTACCAGAAAAATTAAATTATACAAAATATATATTTATTAAATAAATATTGCTGCACACCTCACGTAGTAATCCCACTTAAAAAATGAATTATATTCATGCATTTACTAAAAAAATATATCTACACATATTACCTGGTAGCAGTGAATAAAAAAATTAAATTATACCTAATCTGTATTTGCTAAATAAATTTTGTTACGCACATTAAATACTAATCCCAAATCAGGAAACTAAATTGTATTAAATGCATTTATTTAATAGATATTTCTACACAGAATACGTAGTAACTGTAAGTAAAAAGAAAGTAGATTATGTTAAATATACATTTATTAAATAAATATTGCTACACAGAATAGCCGACATAAAAAACTGAATTATATTAAATATACATTTACTAAATAAATACTAGTATACATACTGCTTAGTAATCCTACTGTAAGTGTAAAACTGAATTATTCTCATATGTTTATTAAATAAATGTTGTTACACATGCATTACGTGGTAGAACTACCTAAGGAAACTAAGTTATGTATATATCAATGAATGAAATACGGGATTACACCATTGTACAATACAAATTTAGAAGATGTGAATCCGTTATATTTGCTAAATATATGTTGCTACACACAATACGTAGTAACCGTATTTAAGTTAACAAAATATTGCCTGCAGTTACAAGTAATCCATTCTGGAAAAGCTAACTAGTGTCACATGTACGTTCTAAATAAAGATTGTTACTCATATTAAGTAGTAATTTTACCTAAAAAATCTAAATCACATCGAACATATTTAATAAATAAATATTGATACGCATATAATGTCGCCTACCCGCGTCAAATAATTCATTTTTATGTTTAAACAACAAAATGCCTTCTTTAATAAAATTAAGTGATTTCTATTTCTCTTTTTACAGGGTACTAGAAAACAGGAAGAACTTTTCTCCCATTTCTTCATGTTTAACCCTACCGTAATGTTTGTCTAATACACTGCCGGACAATTGCTAAGGACGGATGACAATAGCAACGATAGCAACCATAAAATGGAAGGCAGGAAAATGTGGAAATTGGCATAAGTGCGGGATACAGTAAGACGTGTTGTGCGTATGCAAATTTTGGATTGCCGAACTTGTTCGTGACGTTATAGCGCTGATAAGAGATATAAAGGATTTGACGCGTATTCACCGTTGTTGTTCAAACGCAAAGTTGAAAGGGAAAGAATCAATTGACGAACTTGCAATTTTCAGTATGTCTTCCAGACATCACCTAGCTGATTTTACGCGTGGCCGTATTATTGGCATGATTGAAGAAGGGCGAAAAATAACAGATGTTGCCAGGGAGTTCGACGTCAGCCACAGTGTTGTTTCAAGGCTTTGGAAATCATTTCAAACAAATGGAGAGTGTAGCAAACGTCACGGGGAGGTCGTGTTTGCAGTACGACACCTGCAGAAGATCGGTACCTAGTGCTATTAACAAAAAGACACCGGCGCAGCACAGCTAGTGAGGTAGCAAATCAGTTTATGGCTGCTACTGGCAAGCGGATCTCCCAAAAAAACTGTCGCCAGACGTTTGCATGAAGGAGGACTATACGCCCGCCGTCCTGTTGTGTGCATCCCATTGTCCAGACGTCACCGTACCGCCCGTTTGCAATGGTGCCATCAACATCGCAATTGGACTGATAACGACTGGTCTGCTGTCCTCTTCTCAGATGAGAGTAGATACAGTCTATCGTCTGATTGTCGACGACAACTGATCTGGCGTGATAGTGGTACTGCATATTGTCCAGCAAACATACAGGAAAGGACCGATATCCGACATGTAGTGTCATGGTATGGGCTGGCATCATGATCAATGGCCGTACGTCCCTCTATGTGCTTCCAACTGAGACTATGACTGGCCAAGGATACATTAATGATGTTCTGCTACCTCATGTTCGCATGTTCCGTGGTGCTGTCGGTGATAGATTCATTTTTATGGACGACAACGCAACATGTCATCGAACAGTCGTTGTCCAGGAGTGTCTTGAGAGCGAGGATATTCAACGCCTCGTATGACCAGCACGTGCTCCAGATCTGAATCCCATTGAAAATGTGTGGGATGCTTTGGGTAGGAGTCTTGCTGGTCGCCAATGCCCTCCAATAAACAAGGACACCCTCATCCGTGCACTGACAGAGGAATGGGATAAATTACTCCAACAGCTGCTTGATAATGTTGTGCAAAGCATGACACGACGTGTGGAATCTTGCATCGCCCTCCATGGTGGCCATATCCCGTATTGACATCTTACGCCGGAACGCCTGCGGTCGGTAATTGCATTTTTTTTCACTTTTACGTATTCTGCACAAAATGGCCTGTTTGTCCCTTGAACACGTTCCAAAGCCTTCTGGATTTCAGAGCACAATAAATTGTCTTTCTTGTAATTTCCTGGCATTCTGACATTATTTTATTTCACTTGGCATCCAACCCCACTTATTTTTTTATGCGCTATATAGCCGTTTATGATCCGTCCTTAGCAATTGTCCAGCAGTGTATATTATGCAAAATCAAAGGGAATGGGGATGAAAATGTAGTCCGATTGGAAACCACTGTCGTCTCAAGGAAAATTAGATCTTGGAGTGTGCGTCTTTCGAAGGAACTGCGGAGAAATCGATATGCCTCACTTTTGGAGAAAATGCAGCTTAATGGACTAAAATGGGCAGTCGCATTAACATTCATCAGAACAAGTTCGAATCGCATCGTCAGGTCACGTGATCAATGCTGAGAGTTCGTCACTCATGAATTTACAAGTGGCGTCACCACTACTGCAAAGCTTGCTAAGGGCCTAGAAACGGGTACTCTTCACCTAAGGAACCGTTCTCGAATTGCGAGTGAACGATGTCCTCTCCTTCCAAGAATGATTGCTCGGTGTTCGGGAGAAGATGGATCATCGTTTAACTGATTTCATGAAGTCCGTGAAGAACATATTGATATACAGCGTGCCCAGTATAGTCCTTTCTCAGCCCCGTAACTTTCGAACGCCAACAGTTATAGCCATAAAAACGGTGTCTAGATATAGTAAAGTGGCTATGCGCTATTCGATGAGACCGCTTACAGCGCCTCCTAGCGGGAAAGTCAGGAGTTAGCTTGCCGATCTCAAACACTGTACGAGATACGGGAAAATAGTCAACAACAAAGTTGTAGAGCAGCATCGATTTAGTACGAAAAGACACCTTGCGCACATGAATGCTAAGAAGAGAACGCGTACAACGCTCGTTTATTTGTTCGCGATGTCGAACACTGTTACGTCACGAAACGCATCAGAAAGGAGCAATTAGTTGTCACTAGACACATTTACCGTCGGTGCTCTATGTACTCTCCGTCAACCACAATACACATTTGGACTCTAGATTGAATCTCACGTTGCACATTTTGCAGCATGTCAGGTGACACGCTAGAGCAAGCATCAGTTATACGGCGTCGAAGGTCCTGCAACGTTGTCGTAGGGGTTTGATACATCTTCTCTTTGATGTAGCCCCACAGGAAGAAGTCCAATGGGGTAAGGTCCGGTGAGCGTGCAGGCCACTCTACGCAACCACCATAGCCGATGATTTGTTCCTCGAATGTTTGGACCAGGTACCTTCTTACGTTTCCTGGCTGGTGCGAAGGAGCGCCGTAATGTTTGAACCAAACATTCCGCAGTTGACTCGGTCTAGTGCTTTGCGGAAGTCGATATTATCTCTTTTCTGACGCGTTTTGTGACGTAACAGTGTTCGACATCGCGAACAAACAAACGAGCGCTGTACGCGTTCTGTTCTTAGCATTCATGTGCGCAAGGTCTCTTTTCGTTGTAAATCTATGCTGCTCTACAACTTTGTAATTGACTATTTTCCTGTATCTCGTATAGTTTTTGAGATCGGCAAGCTAACTCCTGACTTTGTCGCTAGGAGGCGCTGTAAGTGGTCTCATCGAATAGCGCATAGCCACTTTAATATACCTAGACACCATTTGTATGGCTATAGCTGTCGGCGTTAGAATGTTACTGGGCTGAGAAAGGACTTTACTGGGCACCCGGTATACAGTCGTATCAGAATAATAAAACCATCTCCGGAATCACAGTACACCCGTCCAGGCGATTCACACAGTGCACGTGACAAGGTCGATCACACGAAGATATAAGCGGCTGGCCAGGACAGATGAGCCATAGTGCATAACAAGAGTACAATGGCCAGACCTAGTAGTTTGACGGACGTTCATAAAGGAATGATCATCGGCTGCCGAGCCAAGGGTGGAAGCATCTCAGAAACAGCAGATTTCTTGGGCTGTTCACGAGGTGTTGCAGTAAGGGTGTACCAAGAATCGACCGCTGGCACACCGAGTACCTCGTGACGTCATAACTGTGGAGCCCCAAAGGCCATCAACCCCAGAAGAGAACGTCACCTCCGTCGACTGGTAAAGGGCAATCGACGCGCAACAGTGCAGCAATTGATCACGCAAATGAACATTGGGGCACCCAGGAACGTGTCCGCGATAACAGTAGAGCGAACCCTGTTACACATAGGTCTTCGGAGTCGATGTTGCGTCAAGGCACTCATGTTAACCCAGGTCTATCGGCAACGACGCCTGCAGTACGCATGGGACTCCCGTCATTGGACAGTGGAAGAGTGGGAAAAGGTTGCCTTCTCTGACGAATCGAGGTTTCTACTCCACAGAAGTGACGGGCGGTAAAGGATGCGGCGTCAGACACACGAGAACCAACACCCGGGCGCGCTTGTCGGTCAAGTACAGGCCGGCGGTGGCAGTGTCCATGTCTTGGGGATTTTTTCCTGCTATGACCTAGGACCGTTGGTACCGCTGGATGGGTCCCTGAACGGCAATGGCTACCTGTCCATCCTCGCTGATCACATGCCCTTTCATTTTGGACGTTTATTCTGCTGGTGATGGTGTCTACCAACAGGGAAATGCGTCCTGCCATGTCGCTAAGGGCGTGCGGGACTGGTTTCAGGAACCCAACAGCGATGTATGCGTTCTCCCGTGGCCGGCGAAATCGCCCGACCTCAATCCATAGAGCGCTTATGGGACTATTTGGATCGACAGGTTCGACATGCCGATCCACAACCGCGGCATCTCCGGGACCTCCATGCTCTGCTGCAGTCCGAATGGGCACGTGTGTCTCGGGAAACCTTCCAGGGCCTCATTTCGTCCATGCCACGCATTTTCGCCGCATTCATCTGGGACAAGGGTGGTTATTCCCGTTATTAGGTATGTGGTCATATTATTCTGATATGACCGTTTATGTCACAAGCAATATTCATGTGGTGCACTGAAGGCTCTATGTCATTTAAACTTTTTCGATCAAATGACTCATGGTGAAATGAATCGTTTTTCCAATATTAGATAGCAGTTTGAAATTTTTCACAGAATATTCAGAGGAGAAAAAAAGTATATTCAGAGGAGAAAAAATGTAATAAGAAACTAAATCTTGTAACCCGTTTCATTACTAGTCAAATTTTTCAGGATTTACACCTAAAATGAGACACAGTGGATGGGAATAACTCAAAGAAGCATAGGGAGATGTATGCTGTAACCAGGAAAGATAGGAAAAAGAACTCATGGATCAGGAAAATGAAAAGAGTCTATGACATCATGGTCAAAGTAAAGACCCATCCAGTGGCGAGCTGTACATACTGCTAAAAAAACTGACCACGACGGGAAAACTGAAACACTAGACTTGATATACATATAAAGGTTATATCTACCCCAACTGCATCGATATGTGATGTCTCAAGTTGCGATATGTGATGTCACAGTCCACAGTGGTGTCTCAGATATATCAATATGTGATGTCACAGTCTACAGTGGTGTCTCAGATATATCAATATGTGATGTCTCAGATATATCGATATGTGATGTCTCAGATATATCGATATGTGATGTCTCAGTCTACAGTGGTGTCTCATATATCGATATGTGGTGTCTCAGTCAACATTGGTGTCTCATGTTACGATGATATTAATCCACTAACAATAATATATGTAGCAGATGTGATATGTGAACCTTTACTCCTAATATATTGGATTGGTGCGAATGAAATGTCCGGCGCGAACGACCAGTGTAGACAGGCCTCCACCACAGCGGAATGGAGCCACCCTCAGGTGTTGCAGGTATTACATCGCAGAGTTACTGTAAAAAGCTAGCACTTGTGTGAAGAACAAGGTTCAGGCGTAGTTTGTTTGGGCGTAACGTGGCTTGCAAAGGAAATATGCAGAACCAACTTCCTGCATGAATTTAAACTGGGCCGTTATGCAGGAACTGCCGCTCGAAACGTTAACAAAGCTTTTGGGGAGAATACAGTCAACGAACAAATTATTCGACGATGGTTTGTGAAGTTTCGAAGCGGAGATACGGAACTGCAAAACGAAGGACGTGGTCACCAACCTGTTGCTGTTTTTGATGATGTTCTGTTACGTGTGGTTGAAACGGACCCCCGAAAATCGTGAGATTGCGGTAGAAGTAGGTGTCCACCACACGACAGTTGTTCGGCGTCTGGCTGCTCTGGGTAAGGTCAAAAAGCTGGACATGTTGCTGCCGCATGAGTTCACAACTGCCAACAAGACTAGAAGTTTGGAAGTCTACACGTCGCTGCTTGCCAGGAATAAACAGGAACCTCTACTGCATCGAATCGTCACCTGCGACGAAAAGTGGGTCCTTTATGATAATCGGAAACGATCTGCACAATGGTTAAGCGAGGCACAGCCTGCTGGATGGCACCCTAAGCCACCCATACCAAACAAAAAGATGCTGCTCCTTGTCTGGTGGTCCACAGTCGGGATAATTCATCGGAGTTTCTTGGCAAGAGGTCAAACCATCACTGCAGAACGTTATTGTGTTGAATCACACCAGATGCACCGGATATTGCTGCAGAAACAACCTGCTTTGGTCAACAGAGATGGTGTTCTTCTGCTCCAGGACAACATCCGCCCTCATTTCGTACAACGAACAATGCTGATACTAAGTGCCTTGGGCTATGAAGCACAGCCTCATCTTGCTTATTCCCCAGACCTGTGTCCGACAGACTAGGATCTACTTCCGTCGCCTGGATCTTCTCCTGTCCGGGAAACAGTTCACGACAGACATCGAGGCTCAACGTGCAGTTGATGAATTCTTCGGGTTCCATCGGGTCTCAGCCACAAGACTTTTTTCGTTCCAGGTTCATGGCCTTGCCGGACAGATGGCAACTATGTGTCGATGCCGAGGTGGATTATTTTGCCTAGGTAAGTTGTCCTACTTCTCCGTCCTCGGCGTCCATGTGTGCTGGTCCTTTGCCGGACATTTCCGAACCAACCCAGCACAACTCTGTCTTTCATACAGAAATTTTTCCGGATGAATTAAAAATTACAAAAATTGCCCCAAAGCATAAATCAGGATCACATAATGATGAAAATAACTATCGCCCAATATCTAAAAATATCATTTTTTGCAAATTTACTTGAAACATTTATGCGCAATAAATTATTACCTTACCTACAGAAATATCATATTGTAAATGAAAATCAGTTTGGATTTCGACCAAACAAATTAACAGAGCATGCACTTCTTCATATTCAGGATATTATCCAAAAAAAATTTGAATACAAAAAAAATAACTCTTACCCTCTTTTTAGATTCGATCTAACAAAAGCTTTTAATACATTTAATCATAACATACTATTAAACAAATTACAAAATATCGGTATTAAGGGTACGGCACATACACTATTCGAAAACTATTTATCAAACCGAAATCAATTTATTCAATGGGAGAATTATTGTTCAGCAATGGAAAAAGTAGAAATGGGGCTGCCACAGGGATCAATACTTGGACCACTGCTGTTTAATATCTATATAAATTATATTTTTAATAATGACGCTAAATCTAATATTATCCTTTATGCTGATGATGCCACTTTGTTATTAAGTGGAACTGACCCAAATGGAATAATTTTACAAGGCAATATAGAATTACAGAAATATACGGAGTGGTTGTGAGCAAATAAACTGGTACTAAATACAGGTAAGATTAAAGCGGTAATTTTTTCTAGACAGAAAACAAAACAAGATATAAATATGCAATTATTATTGGATAACAAATCAGTTAAAATAGTAAATAACTTTACTTACCTTGGAATTATACTCAATAAGGATTTATAATGAAATAAACACATAGAGAATCTCCTGAGTAAAATATCAAAAATTATAGCCATGTTTTAATACATCTTACGGTTAAAGCATTAAAATTATCATATTTTACCTTAATTCATACAAATCTTAATTATTGCATATTAACATGGGGTCAAACAACTCAATCCAATATTAAAAAACTGCAAATACTACAAAATAAATGTGTTAGACTAATAGATTTAAAATGCAAATCTAACAGTAAAAATTATATGCGGTTGGGTATTCACGGATTTACAAGAGTTTTCCCTAATAAATATAATATAATGACTGTTAAGCAACTACACGATTTTAACTTAAGAAAAATTATGGATAAAAGAATAAAAAATAACATAGAACATGATCTAATCAAAATAAGTACTTATACACATCAATATGATATTAGAAATCAGCACCAGTTTTACCTAAAACTATACCCATAAAACAAAATCTACATTACTGTGGATCAAGATTTTGAAATTCATTACTTAGAGAACTAACAGAAATAAATAGCTGTAGCTTACATAAAAAAAACTTAAAGTATATACTGTATAATAAATTAACTACAAAAACAAAAGATGGGAAGGGAAGAGTAATCGGAAAGTTGGAGGGCAAGAGAGATCTATAATCGTAGCGCCGCGGAGATTTCATGTTATACCAATAGTAAACTAATTTCATTGCTGTCTTGAATTGTCGACTTTACTTAGGAAGCTCAGGGACAAGTCAGGACTCTGTGAGGCATTTCCCAGGGGCTTTCTTGCTGTTGTTACAAAAACAGATAAATTATAATGTAACAATAAATCAGGAATCTGTAACAGAAAAAATAACAAATGAAATGAAATGAAATATCAAACCAGAGAATTTCATCTCTGGAATTTTCAGCATTAGCGACCTTTAGAAAACAGCCATGGAGGTCGGCACGGTTACCCAATGAAAGACCAGCCCAAGCAGTAGCACTACTACCAAGAAAAGTACTTAGCTCAATGATTTGGAGATATCTGAGGCAGGTTGTATACTCTTCCTAGGCTAATAAATGCTTGCCATCCGATTTCAGAAAGTTCAGAAAGAAACGAGATTGATCCATGACAACGACATTAGTCACCGTTCCAAACTCCAGTTAGTGTGATCATGGTACACATGTTAAATGAGCTCTGCTGACGAGAACATAAGGGTGCACATACAGAAGATTCGGGGGCACAATGTCCACAGTTATATGGAGCCGTGTGGTAACATTAGAGGGCAGATTCTGGCTTCCTGTTGCAGCAATGAGCTCCAAAAACAAACTGGATGGTGTTTCCGATTCCTTCTGGTAAATATTGCATTGCAGCGGATATCTTAATAAGGTGACACCTTTCGAGGATTTTTTTTTCTTTGATTGGAGGTTTAACGACCACCGTGAGCAACTCAATGGGCTATAAGCAGTCGCCCGTCCCTAATTTAGGGTCACTGGTTCCAGGGAATGGAGAGAGCCAGTGCCTTAGACAAACACAACATGCACGCCTCACCGGGATTCGAACCCGGACCTCTCTTTCGGATGAATGATCAGAGGCCATCGTTTAGAACACTGCGCCAACGGGAGGCCCTTTCGAGGATCCGGTACAAATCTCTGGACTGCTGTTCCTCTTGTTCGAAGTTGGTTTCAAAGCTTTGAGATCATATAACGGCTGTCACCAAAGAATTGAGCTACGTCCGTGATTAATTGGTTAATTGCTCTGCATAGATTTTATTCTTCAATACGTCTTCTTTGCGACATAACAAGAAAAATATATATTCCGGATTTACTCTGGAATATTGCACGTTGTACTTCAACATCTTTGACGGAAAGTACTTCTTTGATTGGCCATTTCTGATTCGCATATTATTCCCTATGCGTATTGAATCCCAGGACATGTTTTTGCATGTTTTAACACATCAGCGCAGTAAATAATTTTTACATGAGTGGCTGTTGTCTCGGTTGTTTTTCACATTATTTTGTAGATTTGCAATTTTGCTTCCCGTGTGTTTCAGACGACGTTTACCCCGCCATACCGACTTTCTTCTTAGAAGAAAAGAGATTTCACTGGAGGTACATTGAAACAAAATGAATAATTATTTCACAGTCATTTAAATAAACAGAAAAATGATGTAGATATTTTATTTAGGGTTAATAGTGGTTTATAAGGATACAGAATAATGATATAGATATTTTTAATGGAGATTTAAGTCTATACAGGAGAGTGTACTGAAAATGGTACGTTATCATTACAATAAAATACAATAAAAAACAGCAGATTAAGAAAGAGTAGTTTTTTAGCTGTTAAGCCTGAAACTGATGTCACGATGGCCGAGTGAAAAGAGGCGTAGTTTTCCAGATTGTCATCCTAACTAGTCTGGTTTTGAGTTCCGGATGAGGCAGGAATGTTGTTCTTGTCTTAATGCACTGGATCTTTACTTTGCTTGACTAACGGTTCTAAATTAGGGACGGGCGACTGCTTATTGCCCTTAGAGTTTCTCGTGGTGGTCGTTAATCTCTGAAATCAAAATATAAATAAAAAAGTAAACCCGAAGCTTTTGTTGTCATCTCTCATGCAGATATTTTGGGTCAGAAAAAGAAATATCCCTACCCAATTCGATATTTCTGGAGTGGCTGCTGCATTTTCAAAGCTGATAACGCTCCGTGTCCCAAAGTTGGTATTCACATAGTTTGAGAGGGGGCAAAGTGATTCTACTAGCGAGCCCGCCCCACGAAGTAACTTTGGAATGAAATGCAAAACTGAATCAGGATACGTTTACCTTATGGGGCAAGTGTAATCTTTTCAGAAACGACAGAGTTTTCTTGAAACTTTCTACAGAGAAAATTGCGGAGGGCATTCCGAAGTGTATCGATGCTTAAATCAGGAACAAAATTTGGCACTCGTGAATTACTGAGATGTTACTGAACAACCATTTCATAAAACGTTTGATTATTGGTTAGACTCCCATGAGATTCAAATACTGAAAACATTACGAAAAATCTTCCATGATTTTCAGCCGCTGCTCCCAGACAAGAAAGAAGCAGATATAACGTCTGCGTCTTGCGGAAGAATTTGTATCCATTCAAACAAATCGAGAGGTTAGAATCCAGTAACCTAGATTTCACTACAAAGTTGAACATTTTTCTTAAGAGGTCAATGGTCTTTTTTCCTATCGTAGCAACACCATGACTGCTGCCCAAAAAGAGAACGCTCAAAGTGCGCGTTTTTCTTCCATTTTTATCTAGAAAGCACATAAAAAACTCTTGACGATGGTCAGTCAAATTGCAATTGTATGCGCCCATTAATGTGCTCCATACCTTAAAGGCAGCTTAATCTCATTACTACGAAGTTTAGGATGGCATTTTTTTTCTAGGTAGAGAATTGTGTGAGCTAGAAGCCACAGTCTTCTAGAGTTTCACTATGCCACTTGAAAACTTAAGGAGAAAACTGCATTTTTCGCTACAGAAAAATTTACCATTTTACAGATTTCCTTTTAGTATCAGAGATAAACTTCAAACTCAAACAACACAAGTATTTTAGTGTGCTGAATGAATACTGTCTAGATTTGAGGAACTTCGATCAGACTTCCTTTAAAGGAAATACATTTCCAGAAGTAGGAAAACAACTCTTTCCAACTCTTCTGCTTTTTGTCAAAACATATCATGATAAAATGAGAATATCAAAAACAGATTTAAAACGTATTGAGTTCTTACCTTGGACGAATTCAAATGGTAAAACCCACCATGGATCATGTAACCAGGAAATGTATAAGAAACGACAAATGTTGCCTACTAGACCTATACATAAGACCTAATAAAGAAAAAAATAAAACACACATTTGCACGTTTTGATCACATTTTCTTACAACGCATTAGTCTTGTTTCTACAATAACAAATTTCAGTTTCACAGAAAAAGATTAGATTACGTTTAAAATCATGTTTTACAATCAGGATTAGAAGCAGTGAGTTACCAAAATAAACTACAAGTTAAAGATAATAACAAAAGCTTTATTAACACTTCGTCGAAACTCAGTGAAAAGATCATGCGCAGTATCACAACAGGAAGGAAATTTTAACCGCAGGAAACAAATTTCTTTCCGAGATGAATGACCCATTTCCCGGGCGCGGAAGGAAATTTTAACGCAGGAAACAAATTTCTTTCCGAGATGAATGACCCATTTCCCGGGCGCGGAAGGAAATTTTAACGGCAGGAAACTAATTTCTTTCCGAGATGAATGACCCATCTCCCGGGCGCGGAAGGAAATTTTAACGCAGGAAACTAATTTCTTTCCGAGATGAATGACTTATCTCCCGGACACGGAAGGAAATTTTAACCGCAGGAAACAAATTTCTTTCCGAGATGAATGACCCATCTCTTGGGCGCGGATGGAAATTTTAACCGCAGGAAACAAATTTCTTTCCGAGATGAATGACCCATTTTACGAGCGCGGAAGGAAATTTTAACCGCAGGAAACAAATTTCTTTCCGAGATGAATGACCCATCTCCCGGGCGCGGAAGGAAATTTTAACCGCAGGAAACAAATTTCGTTCCTAGATGAATGACCCGGAAGGAAATTTTAACCGCAGGAAACAAATTTCGTTTCTAGATGAATGATTCTTTTAGTTACATCTTCCACAAATTATTAGTCACAGGCTTCATTTTAGTTGCGAAGCGTGCCTTGGCGAAAGTGGATCTCACGCAGCGTCCCGATTTATCTGAGATAATTGGTTGGGACATTCTATTTCAAAAACTTTCTTCAGAAACATGGGTAAATGGCCGTGCCACTGCTAAATGCCGAGAGTAACGGTGGTATAAAAGTGAACACTGCTAGCGTGACTTTTAGGATCCCATGACGGTCATTCGACCAAACTATTTCGCCTTTCAGGATACCTGGAGACAGTTTTGAGTGAACACGTGTTTTTGGCCTTCGTCCAATTCAAGAGAATGTCAAAGTTTGATCAAAGAACAAACATGAAAGTTTGTTTCAAACTCTGCCACTGCTAAAGACACTCATAAAACATCGCAAGTTGTGTATGGAAATGATGCTGTGATACAGAAAATGATATTACCGGTAGGTTGGAACTGGTAAGTGTGCGGATTAAAGCTGCCCATGAACCTGAACCAAATGGTGCCCCAATTTTCTGCTTTGCCCAAACAGTTATGTTCACACAGCGACCTGGTGGTTTTATGAAAGCTCCAGTAAAACAATTCCCGTCTTCTCTTGAAACCAGTACCAACTAGAAACCTGTCAATAGTTATAAGCGCTCCATTCTAGTACCTTTTACACTGAAAAGCAATTGAATTAGAGATACCTGTCTAGTAACGTGTAGCACCACCTTTCATGCTGATGACGGCGACGATTCGTCTCGGCATGGACTCGACAAGACACCGAAAGCGCTGGGAAGCCATACGGATACACGGCCCCTGAACAAGCTCCCACAGTTCACGAAGATTTGATGGAGGGGGGTCAGAGCTTCGAACATCTCTCTCGATGGCATCCCAGATGTGCTCGATGGGATTGAGGTCAGGTGACCTAGCTGGCCAAGGAAGCGAGGTCACGTCAGTGGAGTGTTCATCCAACCATTCGGATACCATTCGGGAGCTGCATTGTCTTGTTGCAGGGTGAGGCCCCAGTGGGATGTTGAAGACGCACAAACGGGAGCAAAGAGTCGTCCAGGATATCCCGGTAACGTTGACCTGTGAGGGACGATGTCACACGTACCAGGGGTCCCATTTCAGTCCACGTAAACAGTCCCCAGACGAGAATGCCACCCCCACCAGCTTGAAGAGTACCCTGCTGGTAAGAAGGATCCATCGCTTCATGTGGTTTGCGCCGTACTCGTATCCTGCCATCCGCATGTACCAACGTGAATCTCAACTCATCAGTCCAAGCAACATTTTTCCAGATGTCTAGGGTCCAGTGGCGATGTTCCCGCGCCCATGTTAATCTTTGCACCCTGTGATGTGCGGTCAGCAGCGGTACCCTCGTGGGACGATGGTTTCTGTACCCCATAGCGAGGAGTTGGTTCTGGATGGTGTGGCTGCTTACTCGTTTTTGTGCACTAGCGTTAAATTGCCGATTGATTTCTTGCACTGTGGCCCGTCTATCCGCTGTTGCAATGAGAGCTAGCCGACGATGACCTCGCTCATCCACACGCTGTTGTCTACGGCAGTTGGGCCTTGCAGGGATGTTTTTACCGGATTCGATGCACTCATGGTGCACCCGTGTCACACTGTCTCGCGAAAATCCCAGTGCTTGCACGACTTCCGAGATGGAGTGACCCATTCGTCGGGCCCCGACAATTTGCCCACGATCAAATGCTCTTAGATCCTTCGTCTTACCCATACTGCGTCCGACTCTTACTGATTCCCGTCGCATCACTCCTTATATTGTCGAATCGCTGCATACGTCATGTCGTTTTCGTTTACAGGGCCGCCCACAGCGCCACGTTTGCATAACCCCAGATGTCTTTAATTCAATTGCTCCAGTGTATTCTCTGCTCCATGTCTCAACGCTGGTACATATGATACGGACATCTTGCCACTGGGTAGAAACAAATGAATCAAACCTCTCTCTCTCTCTCTCTCTCTCGTTTCTTAGGTTCGTTGTCATTGTTAGAGCCCTTTAAAAGATAATAAGTCAGAAAGCATTTGTGTCAATCCTCCTCTTGAATGACCAATCTGAATAACAAAGCTAAAGAACGTTTTTTTATGCTCAGGTTCACTCGTTACACGCATGTTCGGCCCAGCATTAGACCGGGAATACATTGGTTCAACTTGATTTCATCCTATTTTGCTAACCCCGAGGTAATTCGTTCCAGCCCGTCAAATTGTTAAGGTTGTCTCAAAGATTCTATGAAAGAAACTTTTCACTTGAAGACAAGGAAAGAAGTAGTCGTCGATAAAATGCGCGGAATGATGACAACTTTAAAGAAATCTGCACACTTATTCGTTCCAACATAGTGCAGCAATGGAAGTCATGGAAGGAACAAGTTTGATATTCAACACCATTCAATCGATTTCGACTGAAGATTTCGAATAGGAATGCATCAATGCCAAATTCTTTTCACGCTTACTCACCGCTGAACAAAATGTACTTTCGTGTGTCCCACTCTCAAAGTTTTTTGACCGTTACGTTGCATACCCAACACTCCTGTCCAAGGTTATAACAAGGGGTAAGTCATGGGTTTACGTATGACTCTAAACTGAAAGCACAGAGCTTCCAGTGGAAAACAACCTCCTCACTCGGATCAAAGGAGGCATGACAGTCGTGATCACAAATGAAGGTCATGCTGCCGGTATTCTTCAATAAGGAAATTTGTTTAAACAGAATTTCTTCCACAAGGTTCTACTGTTAACGCAAATTTCAACGAGGACGTTTTGAAACGTCTGCGAGAAATATTGAAACGGAAACGACCTCATAAATGGTAAAACAGACGACTCCTATAAATATCCCCTGACACGCTGCACTCTCCATTCGGAATTATCTGATAAACATATCCAATTCGCTGTTCCCACATCTGGTTTAGTCACCCGATCTCGGTCCACGAGATTTCTGGGTGCTCCCCAGATTTTAATCTGATGAAAAAGAAAATATTTTTCATCAGTGAGGACAACAAATCCAGCACCAAGAAGGGTTTCACTTAATGGTAGAGGTTCTGGAACAAGTGTGGGTGTGTTCAGAGGAGGAGTACTTTGAAGGCAATCAACGCTGTAAATACTTGTAGTTTGTGTTACGTAAAAACATTTTATTCCCATATTCACCGAACCTTTTGATATTACGGTCATTCGTAAAAGTTTAAGACCACCTGTCAATTTATTGAAAATTAAGATTTTCAAAGAAACAACTATTCACTAGTCAGAGATATTTGAAAAAATGACACCACAGATCAATACTTACATTCTTTGGAACACAAAAATACAGAAATCAGTAGTTTGTGTGACCACTTTGGTTTTTTTATAACAGACAGAAAACGATGTGGCATACATTACACTCAATGAGAGATTTCCCATAGTCACTTGAAATATCTTTGCACCACACGTACTTTATCGCCTCAATCAAAGCTTTGGAATTTGATGTATGTTTTTCTGCTACCTTGTCTTTTAAAATGGTCCACAAATTTTCGATGGGGTTAAGGTCGAGACTATTACCGAACCAGTCAAGCACAGTTTTGTTTTTCTTCTGCAGGTAGTCCTTTACTGTCTTTGATCTGTGGCATGGACCACCATCATGCATAAAGATTGTGCATCTGTGCACTGGCATATGAGCTAACAGCTTCTCACGCAAAATTTCCACATAAAAAGACCAGTTTTGTCGACAAAAAAGGATAATGAAGTAGTACCGGATGCTGACATAGCACCCCATATCATCTGACTACGTGGATGTCTCACGGTGCTAACGGTGTATTTTTCATCAAACCTTTTGCCTTTTGGTCGCCGAACATGTGCTTCGCGTGATTCAAATTGACGCACAATTGATTCACCGGAAAAAGGAATTTGGCTCCAATTTTCAGTAGACCACGATTGATGACGCTCCGCGGAGTCTCTTCTTTTCATGACACACTTTAGTCTAGGTTTATGTGCAGGTTTATAAGACTTTAATCCAAAATCTTTGCTAAGACGTCGGAAACAGTGCTGTTACTAATACACTGCTGGACAATTGCTAAGGACGGATCATAAACGGCTATATAGCGCATAAAAAAGTAAGTGTGGTTGGATGCCAAGTGAAATAAAATAATGTCAGAATGCCAGGACATTACAAGAAAGACAATTTATTGTGCTCTGAAATCCAGAAGGCTTTGGAACGTGTTCAAGGGACAAACAGGCCATTTTGTGCAGAATACGTAAACGTGAAAAAAATGCAATTACCGTCCGCAGGCGTTCCGGCGTAAGATGTCAATACGGGATATGGCCACCATGGAGGGCGATGCAAGATTCCACACGTCGTGTCATGCTTTGCACAATATTATCAAGCAGCTGTTTGGGTGATTTATCCCATTCCTCTGTCAGTGCACGGATGAGGGTGTCCTTGTTTATTGGAGGGCATTGGCTACCAGCAAGACTCCTCCCCAAAGCATCCCACACATTTTCAATGGGATTCAGATCTGGAGAACGTGCTGGCCATACGAGGCGTTGAATATCCTCACTCTCAAGACAATCCTGGACAGCGACTGTTCGATGACATGTTGCGTTGTCTTCCATGAAAATGAATCTATCACCGACGGCACCACGGAACATGCGAACATGAGGTAGCAGAACATCATTAATGTATCGTTGGCCAGTCATAGTCCCAGTTGGAAGCACATAGAGGGACGTACGGCCATTGATCATGATGCCAGCCCATACCATGACACTACATGTCGGATATCGGTCCCTTTCCAGTATGTTTGCTGGACAATATGCAGTACCACTATCACGCCAGATCAGTTGTCGTCGACAATCAGACGATAGACTGTATCTACTCTCATCTGAGAAGAGGACAGCAAACCAGTCGTTATCAGTCCAATTGCGATGTTGATGGCACCATTGCAAACGGGCGGTACAGTGACGTCTGGACAATGGGATGCACACAACAGGACGGCGGGCGTATAGTCCTCCTTCATGCAAACGTCTGGCGACAGTTTTCGGGAGATCTGCTTGCCAGTAGCAGCCATTAACTGATTTGCTACCTCACTAGCTGGGCTGCGCCGGTGTCATTTTGTTGATAGCACTATGTACCGATCTTCTGCAGGTGTCGTACTGCGAACACGACCTCTCCCGTGACGTTTGCTACACTCTCCATTTGTTTGAAATGATTTCCAAAGCCTTGAAACAACACTGTGGCTGACGTCGAACTCCCTGGCAACATCTGTTATTTTTCGCCCTTCTTCAATCTTGCCAATAATACGGCCACGCCTCAAATCATCTAGGTGATGTCCGGAAGACATACTGAAAATTGCAAGTTCGTCAATTGATTCTTTCCCTTTCAACTTTGCGTTTGAGCAACAACGGTTAATACGCGTCAAATCCTTTATATCTCTTATCAGCGCTATGACGGCACGAACAAGTTCGGCAATCCAAAATTTGCATACGCACAACATGTCTTACTGTATCCCGCACTTATGCTAATTTCCACATTTTCCTGCCTTCCATTTTATGATTGCTATCGTTGCTATTGTCATCCGTCCTTAGCAATTGTCCGGCAGTGTATTAGACCCTTTTGAACGTAGAAACGCCCTGATTTCTTGCACGAACTCCTCCGAGAACACATAACTATTCGCCTTATGGTATTGTCATTACGTGGGGTTGTTTTCCTTGGAAGTCCACTTCTCTTTCGGTTGCTAAATTCATCTGTATCTCGATATCTCATGATCGTATTATGAATAGCAGTCTTGCTCACATTCACTTTTCTGTTTATGTCACGTTCGGAGGGTCCTTCCTGATATAACGCCACTATTTGTGACCTCTGAGTAACACTTAATGACGCTTTTTTGCCCATTTTTCGCTATATAGAAAAATACACTATCTACCAACAAGTAATTGGACACCACTGCAAGCGACGATATCTGCGGTCCTGATACACGTCACGGCCACCGCCGTTAAATATCGTGTTGGAAACAACAACGCAACCAGTCGCATGCAAGATGCCACGCAGTTCGAAGCTCTCTGATTTCGAGAAAGGTGTAATCGTCTGGTATCACAGAAATGGCCGATCCATGCGTGACATATCCAGCGAGTTGAAGTACCCAAAATCGACAGTGGCCTACGTGATTGGCAAGTGGTAGATGAGAGGTGACTGTCGGAATGTGCCCCGCCCCGGCAGACCCACAAAACTGGGAGTTAGAGACCGACGGGTGCTGGCCAGAAAAATTCGGAAGAACCGCACCAAATCGATAGACCACATCCATGAGGAATTTCAACAGGCATCCGGAAGTGTTCTTTCGATTAATACCATCCGTAAGGAAGCCCATCTGCTCGGTTATCATGGACGTGCTGCCGCCCATAAGCCTTTGATCACCAAGTCCAATCGCTGCTTGGCTAGCGTGGTGCAAAGAACGTCGACAGTGGACCGTTGAACAGTGGAAACAGGTTCTCTGGAGCGACGAATCAAGGTTCGCCCTCTACCGTTCGGATGACAGGGCCTGGGTTTGGCATCTGCCTGGAGAACGCCTCCTGCCGGAATGTATTGTGCCAACTGTGAATTTCGGCGGCGGTGGAATTATGCTAAGGGAGTGTTTCTCCTGGTATGGCACGGGACCCTTGGTCGCAATTCCTGGTAGACTCAACACCGAGTCCTAATACACCATTTTGGATGACCATGCGCTTCCTACGTTGTGGCATATTTACGGGGTGGACCCATGTTACTTTCAGGATGACAATGCCACCTGTCATGTTGCGAGGTCCACCATGGCTTGGTATGGTGACAATGGGGTTAATTGAATGGACTGGCCTGCGCAGAGCCCGGACCTTAACTCTATCGAGCACCTCTGGGACGAGTTGGAGCGTCGACTTAAGGGGTTCCCCCACCGTCCGAAATCGGTGAAGGAACTGACCTGTTTTCTCCAAGCCGAGTGGAAGTAAATACGGCTAGCCGTCGTACAACGGCTGGTTGAGAGCCTGCCGCTGAGGGTCACAGCTGTAATCGCCGCTCGTGGAGGTTCCACCAACTATTGAAGGTGAATAAACTTCGTTTTCTTTTGCTATCACGGGTGTCCAATTACTTGTTGGTAGACAGTGTACGTACAAAATCTCTCAGCATGAAAACCAGAAGCAAACTGACGCTCGCACGTTTTCCCCAACTCTATGAAACTGCCGCTGTAGGATGATGCAACACCAGCAGGAAGTTGAGTAATACAGACAGTGACGCAATCTTCAGAAATCTTCTATAATACCAACGGGTGGTCTTAAACTTTTGCAAATGACTGTACTTTTTTGTTGTGTTTTGTACCGTGGGGTAGGGTGGTATAGAAAGTGGTGATTGACCATTCGTGAACGATTCATTCACAACGACTGACTTTTCACGGTGAATGGTGAATGCTCTTCTCTCACCGCGATGAACGATCATTCAATCCGCCATTACTGCGACACACACACTGAAATCGCGGCACGTTAATTTTCTTCCGCCCAAATGAGTTGGGAAGCAAATTCCCAATAGTGAAAGTAATATATAAAATTAATAAGTGTCAACTGTGATGTGAGTGAGCAATCAGAAGTTAGCTAGGAAATGTGGTGTAACTTAAGAATGGAAATAAAACGCGAATACCATTCATTCGGATGGTGTGTTCGCGAGGAGCAGAGATTAATCGTGAATGGGTAACTACTACGTTCCTGCTCCTTTGGGCAGTTTGCCAATTTCCGCTGGCATTGCAGGAGCCTTGGAGCAAACAATGATTTGCTCAGTGAGTGTAATGCGACAACCAGGAGTGGAAAGTGAATGGTCATTCATTTGAACAATCATTCGCGAATGATTCTTTTGCGTCAATGATGAATGCACTCTCAAGAATGAATGAATTATGCCATCACTAGTAGAATGTCGTACTACTTCCGAAGCACTAGCAGAGAACGTTGGCCCAGGGCAGGTAAATAGTCTGGGGAAGTAAGAGTTTGGACAAAATGGGCTATCCGATAAAACTTTACTATCACCGGAACAATACAAAATGATCAGTGGCATTATCCTGGTTTTGTCTCCCGAAAAGGGATGAAAGGATTCTCCCACTCACATACGGCCATTACACAGAACTCACACCCGATCATTACACTGAAACATGGTGGAAGGTGACATATAGCTTCATGAAATCTACTTCCACTGATCCCATGAAGCCGCCCCGGTGACGCAGTGGTCTAAGCGATGGTCTCTGATCATTCGTCCGAAAGGGGTCCGGGTTCGAATCCCGGTGAGGCATGGATGTTGTGTTTGTCTTACGGCACTGGCTCTCTCCCTTCCCTGGAACCAGTGACCCTAAATTAGGAACGGGCGACTGCTTCTAGCCCATTGAGTTGCTCACGGTGGTCGTTAAACCTCCAATCAAAAAAAAAAAAAAAAAAAAAAAGGTCCCATGAACAACAAACAGGCTTTGAATTTCTTTTTCAGAGTATAACATTTAATATAAGCCAAGACAGGTACATAACATAAAGCAAACAAAGCATAAAAAAAGACATAAAGAAAACTATATACATTATATACAAGGGGGACTCAGTTTTCATCTTGAAAATGTCCTGAAAAACAGCTAGGATGCGATAAAAACAGGGTTCAACGCATACAATCAATGGTAAGGGTCATGAGAGTCTGATAAGCAGTGAAGGGAAGTAAAAAAGTAACAATACACTTTAAAGTGGTTTTAAAGGAATTTACATTTAGTCCATGATTAAAACAACAGCTGAACTTTCTCATTAGCAACCGAAAGCAAGCCATAACTTGGATCCCAGTTAGTAAAGAAGGCATGAGTAGTGTAAGATTTGGACGGCAATACTGTAGTCATGCTGGAGACGTGATAGAAGATGTGAAAGGAACACAGAGAGAAATAGCTGTTGGGCTAGTTGAGTTGACATGTAAGGCGATGGATTGGCGAAAGACAGATGATAAAACTATATTGCATATTTCGCAAGAACAAGAAATTAGCGGCTGACATGGGCACAGTGCACTAACTCAACAATGACTGTCACTGTGTAGTGCAAAGCTTGATTTTTGTGCAGAAGAGCAAAGGTAAAAACTGGGGTCACGTACTTAAAACACTCCATGGACGTATTTACGAAAATTAACACATTCAATTACAGCTTGTTTGCCTTTTTACCTAGCTGTGACTGACTTTCTTAACATGAGTGGCATCCGTCATATCAGAAGACACATTAATGCATCATAAGCAATCGTGTGCCAGTTTCTTTACATGAGTGGCATTTGTCATACCAGAAGACACATTAATGCACCACCAGCAAACCTGTGCTACTTTATTGCATGATAACTGTTCATGTCTGGAACTTTTAAATGGACATATCTGAGCTGTGGAACAAATATGTTTCCAAATCTGCAAGAAAACTGGGTGCACTCGCTATAGTATGCTTTTAACCACAGATATTTTTAACTGCTCTGAACAACTAAAAATCCACATGAACAGACTTAGAAGTGCCTGGTGATATAATGTACAGTATATTAATCCATTTTATTTAACATTATCTTAATCATTAGAATTTTGAATGTCGCCTCGGTGGCGCAGTGGCCTAAGCGCTGGCTGTTGTATTATCGGCCGACTCACAGTAGAACATCTTATATTATTTTTAATGCTATGCACCGATGAGTCCTTACATTATGACCACCCCCAGCCTAGAGAAATGAGCGCGACTGGACACCGAACGGTGGCGCAAGTGAAGTTCACAGAGCAGTATATATGCAATCCGAGGACCGGCTTTCGGTTAGTACAGTATTCGGAGTCAAAATGGGAAAAGCTGCCGATTTATCGGAGTTTGATAAAGGACAAATTGTGATGGCACGGTTCCTTGGAACTACGATCTCGAAAACGGCGCGGCTTGTGGGTGGTTCGTGTGCTGCTGTAGTGAGTACGTATCAAAAGTGGTGCACAGATGGCCAAACGAAGAACTGTCGTCCGCAGCTCATTGATGCCAGAGGGAACTGTCTCGCATTGTTCAGAGCGATCGCATGACCACAGTGCGGCAAATCACCCGCAGTTACAACATTGGTGATCACTGATCAGAGCAATGTGTCACAGTACACAGTTCATCGCAGCTTTCTACGCATGGGCCTGCGCAGCCGAAGACCCAGGCGGGTACCCATGCTCACTGCACTTCATCGCCAACAACCCATGAAATGGGCTTAAGATCATCGATATTGGACCGATGATGATTGAAAGGAAGTGGCCTTCTCTGACGAATCAAGATTTCTGGTGCATCACGTTGACGGCCGAGCGCGGATACGCCGATGACCAAAGGAGGCTATAGCATCTGGATGCACTGTTGAGCTGAAATAAGGACGGCGGCGGCAGTGTTATGTGTTGGGCTATGTTTTCTTGGGACACTTTAGGCCCATTATCATTGGTCAGTAGCACAATCCCTGATAGCTCTCAGGTATCTGAACATCATTGCGGGCCAAGTTCACCCATTCATGGCAACTGTTCTCCCTGCTGGTGATAGGCATTACCAATAGCATAACGCACCATGCCACACTGCCAGAATCGTCAAGGAGTGGTTCCAGGAACATGTTGGTGGCTATCTGTTAATGCCCTGTCCTCCAAATTCACCTGACATGAACCCAATTGAACTTTTGTGGTTCGACTTGGAAAAGCTGGTTTGAAAAATCCCCCCCCAATCAACTCTTCTTTTTTTTGATTGGAGGTTTAACGACCACCGTGAGTAACTCAATGGGCTATATACAGTCGCCCGTCCCTAATTTAGGGTCACTGGTTCCAGGGAAGTGAGAGAACCAGTGCCGTAAGACAAACACAACATCCATGCCTCACCGGGATTCGAACCCGGACCCCTCACGGACGAATGATCAGAGGCCAGCGCCTTAGACCACTGCGCCACCGGGGCGGCCACAGTTGCATCAATGCGCCACTTGGGATTGATGTAGCTTGCAAATCTTGTCAATCCTGGGTCCAATGTTTGAACATGCAACTCGTAGATAGGCTTCAACGTTAGACAGAGGAACCCTGCAACTTGTTTTTACACTGTCCAATGCCGAAAATACCTGCTCACACAAGTATGATGTTGCGAAAGGTAGCAACAATGAATAGTTTTTTATTTATATACACTGCTAGCCACCCAAAATGCAACACCAAGAAGGGCACGAGATAGCAAAGCCAGATTTACTGGACACATTACAACAGATACAAAGATGAAACGAGTGAGCTTACAGGCCCGTGCGACTTGCGGAGCACGCAGACATCAATAGTTCGTGTGGCCCCCATGGCTGGCAATAAGGGCCGTTACACGCCGCGGCACCGAACGAAAGAGGCTTTGGATGTGGGCTTAGAGTATGTCGGTCCAGGCTGCTTCCACACGCTGCCACAGTTCATCAGGCGTAGCCGCGGGTGGTGCTTGCCGGGCCACTCGTTTGCCGATCAGCGACCAGACGTGTTCGATGGGTGACATATCGAGAGAACAGGCGGGCTACGGCAGCAGTGACACCTGGTGGGCCGTGAAGAATTGCTGGTACGATAAACCGCTGTCGCGATAAGCCTGTATTTGTCCTCTGTCAAACTCCGAAACGTGCTGGAATGACTGCCGTATTCTGCGACGAGGCATCAGGAAGCTTCCCACGCACAGGTCCGGCAGCATAACACACTTCCACTATTTACACCCCGCCTTCTGTGCACTCTTCAAATAGTGCTTCTCGGTGGCGTGCCGGGCGCACATGATTTGCATATGCCCTGCAATGCTAATCGTTTGCATGTTCTCTCGCGGGCGAAGCATGCTACGAATTTCAGGCCAATCGGATGCTTCCTTCTTTGTGTTGCATTTTGGGTTGCCAGCAGTGTAGATGCGTAACGTTCTGTTATGCTTAGCCAGAAAGAATCCACACGATCAATTGGTCTCATTCTCAATGTAGAATCACAGCACATATCAGCTGCCCCGGTGACACAGTGGTCTAAGCGATGGCTTCTGATCATTTGTCCGAGAAGGGTCTGGGTTCGAATCCAGTGAGGCATGGATGTTGTGTTTCTCTTACGGCGCTGGCTGTCTCCCTTCCCTGGATCCAGTGACCCTAAATTGGGGACAGACGACTGTTTATAGTCCACTGAGTTGCTCACTGCGGTCGTTAAACTTCCAGTCAAAAAAAAAAAAAAAGAATTTACATTTGTTAAAAGTTCAACATAACTGACGTCTTCTTCAGTTTTCCGCCTCTTCAGTAAAAACTTTGCCATGGTTAATAATCAATCAGAGACACAGACAAACAAAGAGACTGAGATTGGGAAACATGTACACTCCGGCGAGTGCGGCGGCAGTGGGCCGTTGCACGCAGGACCTGGACTACGGAATGGCACGACATTGGCTTCTTCGACGAATCCCGCTTCTGCCTACAACACCACGATGGTCGGATCCGCGTCTGGCAGTACCGCGGCGAGAGACTGTATGATGCCTGCATTATGCATCGCCATACCGGTCCGTCGTCTGGAGTTATGGTTTGGGGCGCAATTGGATATGACACCCGCACCCCTCTGGTACGCATCGCCGGTACACTCAACAGCCACCGCTACATCTCCAACGTTTTGGAACCTGTAGTCCTCCCTTACCTGCAGGACCTGTCAGCGGCCACGTCTCAACAGGACAATGCGCGCCTGCACGTGGCAGTATCGTGAAACAATTCTTAACGGCCCACCAGGTGTCACTCCTGATCTGGCCCGCCTGTTCTCCCGTATGTCGCCCATCGAACACGTCTGGTCGCTGATCGGCAACCGAGTGGTCCGGCAAGCACCACCTGCGGCTAGGCCTGATGAACTGTGGCAACGTGTGGAAGCAGCCTAGATCGACATACCCCAAGCCCACATCTAAAGCCTATTTCGTTCGATGCCGCGGTGTGTAGCGGCCGTTATTGCCAGCCATGGTGGCCACACGTGCTATTGATGTTTGCGTGTTCCGCAAGTCGCACGGGCCTGTAAGCTCAATCAGTGTATCTTTGTATCTGTTGTTATGTGTCCAGTAAATCTGGCTTTGCTATCTCGTGTTCTTCTGGGTGTTGCATTTTGGGTGGCCAGCAGTGTAATTCCCACACGCTGCTATGGTGCAGATACATAGAAACGTGGCTATTAGGTAGTCCTGCGATGGCGATTTGGGTAGTGACGTCACAAAGCAATCACCGGAAGTGCAGGATGAGCATAACCTTGTCATCTACTAACCTTGGCCAGACGCTAATGTTTGAAAGGTCACGATTCCAGCGTCTGGCGGTAGTCTTAGGGGAATTCTGCGACTGCCACCAGACAGTAGTCTTAATAGTATGGCCAGCTAGATTTCGTTCAAAATATGATTTTTCTCGGTGGAACTGTAATTTCTTTTGGTGCTTTGTTCCAAGTCATAAGTATTAGGCTGAAAATATTAACTAAATCTTAAAATATTGGAATAGAAATATTGTAGCCTTACCTTTGTATGTCCTATTTGTCGAATAAACTTGAAACTAAAGAAATAAGCGAAGATTTCAGAAATGTGATTGATGACTGAGGCGACGCCGAACAACGTCGGTGTACCCCCGAGGTCTTGAAGATGCCAGAACAGGAATGTGAATACCAGACCTATGCCAAATCCCATGAACCACGTGACATAAAGAAATGCGCCGTAGCGTAAAGTGGCGAAAGTGCGCAACACAGTTAACCATTCCGGGAGTTTTCTTGTCGTCTGAGCGAACACTGTGCTCTGAAAATATAAACATTTTGGTTAGACTCGTGCAACGATGCATACACAGATTTAAAAATTATTACATCTCTTTGCGAGAAACGTTTTTCGGGCATATAAATTGGTTCACAAATTTTACGGAAGACATACTGAAATATTAGTGACAGTCAATTTGGCAAAAGTATTAGTGAAAGGCAAGCATGGTCATTAGGGGAATAAATGAATACTTTAAACATACCACAATTCCTGTAATAACAAAGCAAAAATCACAATATTTGAGAGTAATTTTTAGTTCAATGTGATCGTAAAGTTCACGAATTATGAATTTAAAAAATTATTGCGTATGCTGTAAGCAGAAATTTAACCAATTGATTGGGCAATACCACTCAGCAATTTGTCGAGGTCAAGTATCGAGCGTGTCGAATGCCTCAAACCTCCCCGGTGGCGCAGTGGTCTAAGCGCTGTCTTATGACCATTTGTCCATGAAGGGTCCGGGTTCGAATCCCAGTGAGGCATGGATATTTCGTATGTCTTACGGCACTGGCTCTCCCTTCCCTGGAAACAGTGGCCCTAAATTAGAAACGGGTGATTGCTTGTTTCTCACTGTGGTCGTTAAACATTCAGTGAAAAAAATGCCTCAAGGAAATTGGCAGAGTGCCAGAAAGCCGCCCCGGTGGCGCAGTGGTCTAAGGCGCTGGCCTCTGATCATTCGTCCGTAAGGGGTCTGGGTTCGAATCCCGGTCAGGCATGGATGTTGTGTTTGTCTTACGGCACTGGCTCTCTCCCTTCCCTGGAACCAGTGACCCTAAATTAGGGACGGGCGACTGTTTATAGCCCATTGAGTTGCTCACGGTGGTCGTTAAACCTCCAATCAAAAAAAAAAAAAGAGTGCCAGAAACGAATAACTGTTTCCCTGTCTACGAATTTTGCTCACTTTAGCCAAAGAATATAAAGCTGGGCGTGGAGAACGTCAACTCCCATTGGGATAACGTAAAACAGGCGATAACAGCGCCCCCACATCCTGCTAGCCTATGTGCTCTGCCGGAAAGCAAACATTCAGGAACAAAAGGCATTAGGGGACTACGACAGCGGAGCTTTTCTTTGATTCACGATTGTTTCCTTCGATGTAATGATTATTTGCTTTGAGCATTTTATTGTTGTTGTTGTTGTTTTATGATATCCCACCCGCCCCTTATTTTGGTGAAACAAATATGCAATAGCAATTGATATTACTATTTAAATTAAATTTTAACAAATATTATAGTTAGGCCTAAGAATCCGTACAAAACGCAGACAATCTAGTATTTGGCATTTCTGAAAAACGTAAGAGCAAACGAAGCCTAACGCTATTAGGGCAACAAAACTAACATATCCGGTTTGCAAAGTGATTATGCTACTGAGAAAGCGATGATCACGTGATGTCAGTAGCTCGGCTGGCTTCCTATAGCACATAGACTGTAACACCGAACTAGAAGAATTGAAGTCAACACAAACACGCATGCGCAGTCTGCTCCAGCTTCAGCCTGTAAGTTGGTTTCTGTGCACAGCATCATGAAATCCAGGATATGTCGGCGCTAGTTACGTCTCGCTGAACCTTAACTTTTTCTCAATTAGATATTCTTTGCTTTAGTGTCGCCATCTACACAGTGGCATGGGTTTGACGAGGGAGCAGAGAATTTGTTTATTTGAAGTTCATTTGCAAAAGCAGTCTTACAGAGTATACAAAAGTTCGGGGAAAATAATTTGCAGCATACTGTGGTAAGTATCAGGTGGGTAAATGGTGTGTCATACCAACGGCACATAGTTTACTCTTACGATTTCGGAAAGCTGGAAGTGTTGATGATAAGCTCAAAAGTAGCCGCCTAGTGTGTAAACACCGCAAGTGATTAACGATGTTGAAAAACGTTTGCAGCGGTCACCTACAAAACCGCTTCGTTGCTTATCTCAGCAAGTGAAACTTTCTTACGGCTCAGTATACACTGAAGAGCAATTGAATTAGAGACACCTGTCTAGTAGCGTGTAGCACCACCTTTCGCCCTGATGACGGCGGCGATTCGTCTCGGCATGGACTCGACAAGACACCGGAAGCGTTGGTAAGCCATACGGATCCACGACCCCTGAACAAGCTCCCACAGTTCACGAAGATTTGATGGAGGGGATCAAAGCCTCGAACATCTCTCTCGATGGCATCCCAGATATGCTCGATGGGATTAAGGTCAGGTGACTTAGCTGGCCAAGGAAGCGAGGTCACGTCGGTGGAGTGTTCATAAAACCATTCGGATACAATTCGGGAGCGATGGCACGGTGCATTGTCTTGTTGCAGGATGAGGTCCCCAGTGGGATGTTGAAGACGCACAAACGGGAGCAAATGGTCGTCCAGGATATCCCGGTAACATTGACCTGTGAGGGACGATATTGCACGTACCAGGGGTCCCATTTCAGTCCACGTAAACAGTCCCCAGACCAGAATGCCACCCCCACCAGCTTGAAGAGTACCCTGCTGGCAAGAAGGATCCATCGCTTCATGTGGTTTGCGCCGTACTCATATCCTGCCATCCGCATGTACCAGCATGAATCTCGAGTCATCAGTCCAGGCAACATTTTTCCACATGTCCAGGGTCCAGTGGCGATGTTCCCGCGCCCATGCTGATCTTTGCACCCTGTGATGTGCGGTCAGCAGCGGTACCCTCGTGGGACGATGGCTTCTGTACCCCATAGCGAGAAGATGGTTCTAGATGGCGTGGCTGCTTACACGTTTTTGTGCACCAGCGTTAAATTGCCGAGTGATTTCTTGCACTGTGGTCCGTCTATCCGCTATTACAATGCTAGCTAGCCGACGATGACTCCGCTCATCCACACGCTGTTGTCCACGGCAGTTGGCCCTTGCAGGGATGGTTTTACCGGATTCGATGTACTCACGGTGCACCCGTGACACAGTAGCTCGTCAAAATTTCAATGCCTGCACGACTTCCCAGATGGAATGACCCATTCGTCGGGCCCCGACAATTTGCCCACGATCAAATGAGCTTAGATCCTTCGTCTTACCAATACTGCCTCTGACTCTTACTGATTCCCGTCGCATCACTCCTTATATTGTCGGATCGCTTCATACGTCAGGTCGTTTCCGTTTACAGGGCCGCCCACAGCGCCACATTTGCATAACGCCAGCTGTCTCTAATTCAATTGCTCTTCAGTGTAGAAAGCGACTAAACGATTGCAGTTTCATGCATACAAAGCGAAAGTTGTCCGAGAGCTGAAGGCACCTGATGTACATAAACAAGCACATGCTCTACTGACGTTAGTTTCGCAAATATTCTCGACACAACAAGGGCTTATTGCACAAGGTTTTTTTTTTTTCGGATGAAGCCTGCTTTAATTTGAGCAGGTACAAACATTGTATGTTAATAAATTGTATGTTAACATACAATTAATTGTACCGGTATCATTTCAAAACTAACAGCAGTACAGCAATATTGGTTGACTGAGAATCCTCATATCCTTCGCCCAGTGCCTTTGCATTCCGACAATGCAAAGGCACTGGGCGAAGGATATGAGAAAATATTCATATTGTATATGATATCATAATATAGACTACACCGGTAGGTAAATATACATCTGTGCATTTTAAAATTTTTAACGGAAGCCATTTTTACATCCTGATTGGCTACTTCAAGTTCAACTTTCTAGGTGAAGGGAATTATAGGAAAGCTGTACATCTACTGTTCCTGAAAAGACTATGACCACTTTAAAAAGTGCGATTAATCGTTTTTCGAAACTGAGAATAAAGAGGTTCAGATTACTGAACCATTTGAATTTCTTAAAACGATGCAAAACACATCGCATCTTACCGAACTTTATATCCTTGAAATGTAGCCTAATACACATCAGAACGTAACAAAAACAGTGAGCAATGCTTCGTTTGCCATTCTTAGAGCTGTTACTAAGTACACTCGGAAGGACATTGCAAAGGTGGAACATGAACTTATGATCTACATCTTTGGTTAGCTAACAAATTAGCAGATTTTGATACTTTAGACAAAAATACTTCAGTTCGTGGTATCAACATGGCATCGAATCACAGGATTTCACTTAAAAGAAAATTCGAAAAATTGATAACTGGTAATAACAATAAGCAGGTTTATACCATAATAATAACGGAATAGTGTATCCAGACAATGAAGTGTTTGTCAACTTGTCCGGTCATAGCCTCACTGAAATTCAAAAGCGGACTTTACGATATAATTCTAACTTTCTTATCTCAAGAAAGACATCGGTATCAGATATAGTTGCGTCAGTTGAAGAATCTCTAACAAAAAGCAGTCTCAACTTTGAAGAAAACGAAATAGTTAGACATTGCATCAGCCAAGCAAATCACGCTACGTTACCCAGACTCAATTTAACCGCCAAAGAAATTAATGCGCTTAAAGAATTGCGCTCAAATTCCAATTTAATCGTTACTAGAACTGACAAAGGAGGTCAGGTGGTCGTTTTAGACAAAAAGAATTATGATAAGAAAGTCCAAAATCTTATTTCGGACGGACCTTACAAAGAAATAAAGAATGATCTTCAAGAAAACGATTAAATAAAATACAGAAATTTATCAAAAGCTCATAAACTCTGAGCCAAAACATAAAAAACGAATTAAACCTTCATACGCCCGTCGTGAGCGATTCTATGTTATCCCTAAAATACATAAATCTGGCATTCCTTTCCGGCCTATAGTAAGTACTATAGGCACAACAGCATATAAGTTATCCAAGTTCTTATCTTCAAAATTATCTACCGTGGCCACTTCAAACGAAACATCTGTGAAAAATTCCATTGAGTTTACCAGTCGACTCAAACTACATCCCTGCGTAGATCAACTTATGCTATCTTTTGATGTGGTATCTATGCTCGCCAATGTTCCAGTAAAAGGAGCTCTGGAATCCTAAAAGCAAGTCTTATAGAGCATCATTACAGCCAACTTGAAGTAGAAGAAATGACAAGATCAATGGACATTTGCTTAAAACAGAACAGTTTTACTTTCCGTGGAAGGTTTTATGAACGGACTGAAGGTCTGTTCATAAAACCTTCCACGGGCAGCTGTTTATAAAACCTTCCATGGGCAACTCACTGTCACCTATATTATGTGAAATCTACATGCGTCGATTTGAAGAAAAACTTTTCAAACTCGTGAAATTTGACTTATGGATATGATATGTAGACGATACTTTCGTTCTATGGAAAGGAAGAAATTCTGAAATTCCGGAATTAGTCAAACTTATAAATTCCATTGATCCTCACATTCAATTCAGCTACGAAACTGAAAATAACGGATGCCTACCATTCCTTGACATCTTGGTTACTCGCTCAAATGTATTTCTCGCAACCACAATTTATCGGAAGCTTTTCGCTGTTTTCTCACCTCCACATGCCAAGTCCAATCATCCTTGGCAACAAAAACTCAGCGCCTTTTACAGTCGCGTATATCGCGCGATACGTATATGTTCAGATAAAGACTGTTTGGAAAAAGAACTTTATTTCCTTAAACGTGTTACAGTACAGCGAGGATACAACCCTTCCATTATAGACAAGGCTCTAACAAAATTCCGGAAACCAAAGCCTATCTCCACGTTAACTCCTGTGATGCGCCTACTGCGAGAGAATTTTGCAATTATTCCATTTTCCCGTGACATTGACTTCAAAATTTCAAAAATTTTCAAAACCTTTAATTTTAAAGTGATTCTTAAACCCATAAACAAAATGAACTTTTTAGGATCAAAGGACTATGTTGAAGACAAAAACTCGAGGGGAATTTATCAAATTCCATGTGAATGCGGTACTTCGTATATAGGACAGACCCGTAGAGCCTTGTGTTTTCGATAAAGCACAAGACCTACATTCGGAACTGTGACCTAAAGAAGTCATCGATGGCTAAACACTGTTACGAAAAGGACCATAAGTTTCTCTTTGAAGAAGCAAAACTAATTGACAAGTCAGATTCAACCACCAAACTTGATATTTTGGGAGCTTTCCATATATATCACAAGTCTTCGCAACTTGTTAATGACATGCATCCAACCCATTTTTATCAAGCGCGTGGAAGCAACTAACCAAAGCCCGTGACTGTAAACATAATTTATGATAGCATATACAATTTGAATATTTTCGTGCCATTCGTCCTGATGAAGCTAGGTCAGTACCTAGGGAAACCGTGGTCGACTTGAAAAAATTAATATTTGTGACAAACTACGTTTGTATTATCTTAATATACATATATAATCGTCACAAGACTGTAGTCTTTGAATTCAAGAATCGCTTGTGTTGATTAGCCTCGTCGTAAATATCAGAGGAACACGCAGTTTGAGATTGCGTGGAGACAACAGAAACTTGTGGATACTATTCCCAAATCATGAACGAGCATGTCGACGTTTCCCAAATGATGACAAGCTTTTTTCCCCAATACAAAGAAAATTTAAAACTCCATATAAGAGCTCCAGCTCAAAAGCATTTTCCATGTTGATTTCAATATTCAATCTTCCGTACTTATTGTCCACGATTTGCATTAAGGTGACTCCACCTAAAATTTCTACCTTGTGTTTTCAATGGTAACACTTCTTTACATATTTTCTTCGCAATTAATGTTTTCCCAAGGATGAAAATTTG
Organism: Macrothele yani; assembly: GCA_039090855.1. NCBI lineage: Eukaryota > Metazoa > Arthropoda > Arachnida > Araneae > Macrothelidae > Macrothele > Macrothele yani. Next base: position 41,522,874 of record CM076997.1, on the reverse strand, counting down.
CACATCGATAAAACTAACTTTAAGTTATAGAATGGAAGCTTAATACTTGCTAAAACATAACCATAATTGAGCAATCCAGCATTTGTTTGTCTACTGATGTCATCAATGTACAGGTCGCGCAATCTATTAACAGGTCTGAACTTTACTCAAAGAAAAATTATTGATTTTTAATTTAATTATGCTTATGTTTCAGGAAGTATTAAGTATCCCATGCTATAACTTAAAGTCAGTTTCATCGATGTTAAAATTTTCATCCTTGATAATACATTAATTGCGAAGAAAATATGTAAAGAAATTTTACCATTGGAAACACAAGGCACAGATTTTATGTGGAACCACTTTAAGGCGCAGATGAATCAGCAGCAGGACCTCATGAAAATCCACAGGTGTCAGTTTGATTTTTTTGCATGTCCTAAATGCTTTTTTCAGTCTTCCGCGATATTCCTGTGTGATTCCTCTTTATTTGATATATCCCAACTTATTCACATGTTTCAGAAATCTGCGCGAGTTCGGAAACAGAAAGAGAAGATTGCGTCAAAGGATAATCAACAACCAAGCAAACAAGCGTTAACAGCATGGAATGTGCAATTAAACTAAACTAAAATGCAAAATCCTTTGGGGGTTGGACGAATTCAATACTGAACTGCTTCAAGTTTCTCTATGAGAATGACAAAGCCAAAGCGAGTGGGGAAGAGAGAGAGAGAGAGAGAGAGAACACTGGAGGAGGTTTGTCATTCAAAGTGAAATTAGCAGACGCACAAAGGGAGTCAAACAAATCGAATACTTGAACAATATAAAGCCATCATTCCCCTACGACGTCTGATTACTACGTGCTTGTTGGATAAAGAATGTTTATTTCTGTGTTGTTAATAAAGAGATGCGACTCGTCCCTTTGTGTAACGAGTTATCAATCGCAAATAAAGCCATCCTGACTCAAGAGTATCTTTCTGCATGATGCAATTTCTTAACTTCACTACACAAAAGGGAGAGAGAGATCGGAAACATAGAGAGGAGATTGCATTTGTCATTAATTTTGGCGCAATTCAAGCGCATTCGTGAATACGAATTATGCTAACAAATGCAATGTAAATAAACCAACACCCGACAAAGCAGTTCGTGTACCCGAGAGCAAATTTCGGATATCTCAAAATTCATTAACCGGTTCAAAACCATGAGGTGATTTCAAGGGTTTTAGCATACGCTATGTCATCAACAGCATTCAGACACCGCAAACTTTTGGGACAAATTATTTTATTATCGCACTTATTAGTTAGTCGGTCCATCTTTTGCTGGTATGACAGCGGCAACACGTCGAGGCATACCACCAAACAATTTCCCGTAGATCACGACAGGAATATCGTTCTCCATTCATCCTGCAAAGCTGTTGCCAGAGCGGAGTTAGAAGATGGTCGTTTTGATCGATTTTGTATCTCTCGCTCCAGTTCATTCCAGAGGCATTCTATGGGATTAAGATCAGGAGTCTGAGAAGGACAGTCTAATAATTCCACTTCATTTTCAAGAAACCAGTCCTGCACACGACGTGCAATGTGGCAGGGAGCTTAGTCGTGTTGGAAGCGACAACGGTCATTTCCCTAATGCTGACACATTTTGGTAGAGCAGAATTATCCAGAACGTCGAGGCACACTTCAGAGTTTTTGGTTTGTGGTATATTAACTAACGGGCTGTGTCCCATTCACCAAAAACTACTTCATACCACGATGGAGTTTCCCCTGAACTTAAGATTTGGATGAACACAGTCCGACGAAACTCATTCGCCGTACTTTCGCCAAATCCAAACACGACCATCGCTTTGGAAGAGTGCAACGCGTGACTCGTCACTCCAAAAGTCAGCTTCCCACAGACCAGAGACGACTGAAGACCCACCACTCTAAACAGCTTTTCGCATTCACGGTAGTGATGTGTGACTTGTGTGCCCTTGCTCTACCATAATAACCCGCACTGTACAACTTTCTGCGGATAGTTATGGTACTAACCGAGCCATTGCAAGCATTGCCTACTTTAGCAGCGATGGAAACGACAGAGGAAGAACGGGATTTCTTAACATTTCTTACCATGTCTCTTCTGTCAGTTTGTGAGACCTTTCTGAACGTTTCTTTGCTGTAGCTGCACAGTCCTGCTTCCATCTCTTCACGACATCACTTATAGTTGTTTCTGGTATGTTTAGTTTGGCTGCAATGCTCCGTATGGAAAATTTACACAAATGACATCCTGTGACCAGCCCATGCTTGAACTCAGAAAGTTCCAGTCCACGCAGCATATCCGTTTCAAAGTTACTGATAACACGAAAGAACACTTCAGCTTTATATACCTATCTCCCCATTCACAGCGCACCTTCCTGCGCAATCATTCTTTGCACTTATGCAAATAATTGGTAGTGTACCAATGCTTTTCATAACCTAGTGTATGTGCGTTGCACTTTGAAGCATTGGCACAATACGACAGCTAGTTGTTTCAATGTTCTTCATATCGTTGGAAATAGTTAGAAAACCTTTCTATTATACTGTATAAGCTGCATGACGATTTTCTTCTACGAGATGAGGTGACGCCGAACATACACCAATGAGCCATTACATGATGACCACCCCCATCCTAGAAAACTGAGCGCGCGTGGAGACCGAACGGTGGCGCAGATGAAAGTTCACGGAGCAGTGTATCTACAACCCGACGACCAGCTTTCGGTTAGTAGAGTGTTCGGAGTCAGAATGGGAAAAGCTGCCGATTTATCGGAGTTTGATAAAGGACAAATTGTGATGGCACAGCACGTGACACTGTAGTGAGTACGTATCAAAAGTGGTGCACAGATGGCAGAACGATGAACCGTCGTCCAGCCGTGTATCGTCTGCAACTCACTGATGCACGAGGGGAGCGGAGACTCTCGGGCATTGTTCACAGCGACAGCAAGGCCACAGTTCGACAAATCACCCGCAGCTACAACAGTGGTCATCGGGGTAATGTTTCACAGTACACAGTTCATCGCAACCTTCTGCGCATGGGCCTGCGTAGTCGAACACTCAGCCGGATCTCCATGCTCACTGCACTTCATCACCAACAACGCATTAAATGGGCCAAAGATAATCGATATTGGACCGTGAATGATTGGAAGAAAGTGGCCTGATCTGACGAATGAAGATTCCTGGTGCATCACGTAGACGACCAAGTGCGGATACGCCGATTACCAACAGAAGCTATGGCACCTGGACGCATTGTTTGGCGAAAACAGGCCGGCGGTGGCGGTGTTGTGCTGTGGACGATGCTTCTTTGGGACTCTTTAGGTCTCATCATCCCAATAGCACAATCCCTGACCCCTGTCAGGTGTCTGAACATCGTTGCGGACCAAGTTCACCGATTCATGGCAACTATGTTCCCTGCTGGTGATGACCATTACCAACATGATAATGCGCCATGCCACACTGCCAGAATCATCAAGGAGTGGTTCGAGGAACAGTCTGATGACTTAAGTTAATTCCCTGCCCTCCAAATTCACCGGATATGAATGAACTGTGCCGAACATTTGTGTGGTTCGCGCTAAATCACCACCACCCCGAAATGTACTGGAACTGGAGGACCTACTGTTGACATTATAGGACCAGACACCCCAGGATAACTAACGCCACCTCATCTAATCGATGCCTCGCCGAATGGCCGCTGTTTTGCGTGCTAAAGGGGTCGCTACACACTATAAGACGTTCCATCGACTAATAGAGATATGGGAAGATTGAACCATATGTAACTGTAGTTCGCTAGACGGAGAACGAGCAAGAAGGGAAGAAAAACAAAAGGAGTAACTACTCAATCAAATGGCTCCGCGGATGTCCAGGGTTGCATCTCGTTCAGCAAAATCTGTAACTTAAAGCGGTAATAATTCCAGTAATTAAATCTGGATTACATGCTACTTGCTGTTAAAAAAGTTCCTTTCGATCAGCTATCAAAAGTGGATGAGGAAATAATATCATATTTTGAACAGCCTCAACCGAAATGTCACCCAGCTAGCGTTAGACATTCGTGTAATCCAGCAATTTCCACGTCGGCGCACATCTGCAGTAATTCTGAACAGCAACCGAATATGGCCCATCAGGAACAATTCTCAATTGAAAAAACTGCTTCGCATGACACACCAGAAATAACTCTGAGAAAATACACGAAATGTGTACACAAGGAGCAATTACGAGTAAACTGCACAGCAAGGCACACCAGCAACAATTCTAAGAATCTTCACATAATAGCACACAAATAACAATTAGAAGAAAATACACGGCACGGGCAGACAAGTAGCACTTACGAGGAAGCTTTTTAGGTGTTTCCGTCTTACCTAGTGCCTATAACAAAATTAATAATTGTAGCAGCGATGTTTTCCAACAGCATCTACTTCCATAACTTAGTTTCCTTGAGGAGACAATCGAAAATTACAAATTCACTTAATGTAGAAAAACATTTCATATACATTTCAACTTACCCTCCGTTCTCTCGGTTATTTATTGGGTTAGAAAGAAAGTAATATCTGCAATGCAAGGCAACAGAAAAGTGTTGATTACCGTATATACACTGCTGGACAATTGCTAAGGACGGATCATAAACGGCTATATAGCGCATAAAAAGTAAGTGTGGTTGGATGCCAAGTGAAATAAGATAATGTCAGAATGCCAGGACATTACAAGAAAGACAATTTATTGTGCTCTGAAATCCAGAAGGCTTTGGAACGTATTCAAGGGACAAGCAGGCCATTTTGTGCAGAATACGTAAACGTGAAAAAAATGCAATTACCGTCCGCAGGCGTTCCGGCGTAAGATGTCAATACGGGATATGGCCACCATGGAGGCCGATGTAAGATTCCACACGTCGTGTCATGCTTTGCACAACATTATCAAGCAGCTGTTGGGGTAATTTATCCCATTCCTCTGTCAGTGCACGCATGAGGGTGTCCTTGTTTATTGGAGGGCGATGGCGACCAGAAAGACTCCTCCCCAAAGCATCCCACACATTTTCAATGGGATTCAGATCTGGAGAACGTGCTGGCCATAAGAGGCGTTGAATATCCTCACTCTCAAGACACTCCTGGACAGCGACTGTTCGATGACATGTTGCGTTGTCGTCCATGAAAATGAATTTATCACCGACAGCACCACGGAACATGCGAACATGAGGTAGCAGAACATCATTAATGTATCGTTGGCCAGTCATAGTCCCAGTTGGAAGCACATAGAGGGACGTACGGCCATTGACCATGATGCCAGCCCATACCATGACACTACATGTCGGATATCGGTCCATTTCCTGTATGTTTGCTGGACAATATGCAGTACCACTATCACGCCAGATCAGTTGTCGTCGACAATCAGACGATAGACTGTATCTACTCTCATCTGAGAAGAGGACAGCAGACCAGTCGTTTTCAGTCCAATTGCGATGTTGATGGCACCATTGCAAACGGGCGGTACGGTGACGTCTGGACAATGGGATGCACACAACAGGACGGCGGGCGTATAGTCCTCCTTCATGCAAACGTCTGGCGACAGTTTTTCGGAAGATCCGCTTGCCAGTAGCAGCCATAAACGGATTTTCTACCTCACTAGCTGTGCTGTGTCGGTGTCTTTTTGTTGATAGCACTATGTGCCGATCTTCTGCAGGTGTCGTACTGCGAACACGACCGCCCCCGTGACGTTTGCTACACTCTCCATTTGTTTGAAATGATTTCCAAAGCCTTGAAACAACACTGTGGCTGGCGTCGAACTCCCTGGCAACATCTGTTATTTTTCGCCCTTCTTCAATCTTGCCAATAATACGGCCACGCGTAAAATCATCTAGGTGATGTCGGAAAGACATACTGAAAATTGCAAGTTCGTCAATTGATTCTTTCTCTTTCAACTTTGCGTTTGAACAACAACGGTCAATACGCGTCAAATCCTTTATATCTCTTATCAGCGCTATGACGTCACGAACAAGTTTGGCAATCCAAAATTTGCATACGCACAACACGTCTTACTGTATCCCGCACTTATGCTAATTTCCACATTTTCCTGCCTTCCATTTTATGGTTGCTATCGTTGCTATTGTCATCCGTCCTTAGCAATTGTCCGGCAGTGTACAAGTACAAATCAGGACACAATGTAGTCGCCATCGCTTGCCACGACCTGCTCCCATCGTCTGGGCTGCTATTGGATACTGTCTCTGTAGAATTGTGTCGGTTTGAACGCAAATAACTGAGTAAGTGTGCGTTCGACATCGTCCCGGTTGGTGAACCACTATCCGTCCAGGAAATACTACAACGACGAGAGAAGGGGGTAGTCGCTTGAGGGCAATGTCTAGGAAATAGGCTGGAGTTTCAGCAGCCCCCAGCTCAAGTCTCTGATCTTTCAGGTCGCCCGTGCTGTGTGAGGTCTCACTAAATCCTTCTGTAAGAGGACACCTCTGTAGCTCAATAGCACTGGTAGGTTCGAAGTGAGCGATGAGTGCATATCGTCGAGCTGACGGCATTACACATCGGTGGTGATAGTGGTGTTGTCCGGCAGCAGTTCAAAAAATACCACAACCCGCATATCCAACCAAAGAAATAGCAGGACTTTACGTGGGTGTAAACTGGCTTTGGGGGTCGGCATGGACTTCTGTTTTGGGTACAACCACTGTTTCCGGGCGCTAACATTGTCATACAGGGCCCATTTCTCGTCACGTGTCACAATGAGGTCCAAGAACGGTTCAACTTGGCCACGTGCAAACAGGGAAACGCATGCACTCATACAATTTGCTTTCTGCTCAACTGTGAGTTGATGGGGTACCCAAACTCCCTCTTGTGAACCTTCCCAAGCTGAAGCAGGTTTGTGATAAAGCTGGCGTGAGTAGTCTCCAACTATTCAGCCAACTCTCGCGTGGTCACACATGGGTCGGTCTCCACTAAGGTCTTCAGCATGTCCATATCCACTGTTGCGGGTCTTCTGACTTTGGGACGGTCTGACAGGTCAAAAGTTACGTCTCGAAACCGATTCAACAGCATTGACAATGTGATATAACATTGGGATACACACTGGTAATGTTCGTTACAGCACTCGCGGGGTCGCTACCTAGACGAAACTCATGCAGTGTGCAATGGCGGATGTGTTCCTTGTCCAATTCCATGTTGGCTGGCGATTACACTCTTCGTCTTCTGACTGCTAACTACCCACTGATGTCATGCCGGTGTGCTGCGCAATCTCATTGGCCAATGTGTAAAGTGGCCGGGACTTTGAGACTTTGACTTCGTGTACCTCGTAATCGAACATTACATTCTTTCCAACCCAATACTCTATTTATTTACCGCAAACAATCGCAACCAAGAGGAGAAATTTATACCAATGTCGGAAGACCTAGAAACTGCATAAAGGACATGAGTAGATGCCACTAGTAAACACGCTGGAACAATAACGAAAATTTTTGTTGCTTTACTCTATGTGTTTTTGTCTGGAGTTATGCGGCTTTCTGAGCTCTTGTACCTTCGGCCACGAACACCAGCCTTCGATCAATGAGTCAACAATTAGGGGAAAACGCATTTAAGACAGTTGCGAAAGAACGTATGGAAAAAAAGAAAGTATCTTCTCTTTGCATATTCAGTGAGATCCTCTGATATTTCTTCCCACACGTTTTCCATCACATTAGCGTAATTATGTTTGTCGAAACAAAACAGTCAACAAAACAGGTCGTACGAAACAGGATTTATTTGCACTGCATGGTTTGACTTCTCGTGAACAGACATTATCGTAACAAAAATTAAATCAGCAACTAACTTCACAGCAGAAGCAATGAAAGCGTGAAATTCGGGTCATGTGTCTGATGATGTGATAAACAACTGAGGTAGGTGACCTTGACTTAAAGCATGCGCATTGCTTCGGAACTCATTCGAATCCGCCAAAAATATTCACAAATATTCCATGCCGTTCTGATTCGATACGAAAGGATGATTCCGTTCTATTCCGAGACGTTTCGTTGTAATCAGCTGGCATCCATTGGAAATTACGGTTATGAACTTTTTCCTTCCGTTTCTGTTCCGATAGTTCGCTTCCGTTCCGACGTAATGTGCGGCCACCATTACTGTTCCAAACATCACAGATCATAAAAGCAAAAAAGGGGAATTAGAGTGCTTGTTTTCAGATAAGGCTTTTATATAGAAGCTCAGGTATTGTGCCAAATACAAATATATCGTTACGCCTCCTTGTGCTGCACCAGTTCATCAAGCAAATCAAAACGTATGTGGATAATCTTATTATCATTACAGCTAGTCGTAACCTTAACCCTTTAACCGGTTAGAACGAATTAACTCGTCAGCAAAATGGGCTGAAATCAGCTCGAATGATTATATTCGCTGTCTAAGAAATGGGACGAACTCGTCTTAAAGGCAAATTGTAGACCAACACCTTATCATTGAAGACATGTCCCCTATTTCCCAGGTCTTCACGTTATTTCTTCAACCCCTGCATATCCACAGAATGACGGACAGTCGAAGGTACTAAAACTAATACCGTTTTTCAACAGATGTGCTAAAAATGAGCTCAGCAGTTTCATTTCGTTTAGAAAATGTTTTCTAACATAAGATAAAAAGATATATGAATGCTCACGTTTTACATACAGGGTGTCTATTTCAATTTCAATATGCTATTTAAAAAAAAATACGATAGAAAAAAATTACTTTAAACGTCAAGAGACGTGGCAAATGTTAAAGTTTGTAAGTCAGATGATAGATGGCGCCAGGTGTCTCATGTAATGAAAAATCTCGCCAAAACACGGAATACAACAGACATGGTTTCCCCAGTGAAGAAAGCAGCATGTGTGTTTTGGTTTGCGGAGTCGAAATCTCTAACAACAGTTCAGCGTAAGTTCAGAACGGAGTACAACAGATAGCCGCCGGCACTCAGGATCATCAAACAACGGGTAAATAAATTCAAAACAGGAAGTGTCTTGAAAGGCAAAAAGCACTGGGAGACCATCAATTTTGGACGAAAAGGTGGAAGACGTGCATAATGCTTATCTAAGGAGCCCCAAGAAGTTCTCCTGATATTACCCCGTGCGATTTTTTTCTTTCGGGCTTTATTAAGAACACTCTGTACAAGAAAAAGGTTACATCTATCACTGAGCTCAAAGAACGCATTACTGTACCTTTCCACCTTGTTACACCTGACATTCTGCAGCATACGTGGGAGGAACTGGACGATCGTTTAAACATGCTGCGAGCAACCAATGGAGCACACGTGGAGACCTACTGACATTTAAAAAAAACACTTCACAATTACCATGTGCTTTGACATTAAAAGTAAGTTGTTATTTATTGTAGATTTTTTTTCAATAGCATACTGAAGTTGTATACTTCATTTATGGACACCCTGTACTTTAAACAAAAAGAAGATATGAATCTTTACTGTTAAAAAATGTTTGCAGGAACTAGAAATTAATTCATCCTTCTTTCGTCTGAATGAGGTTATGTAAATAAATGAAATTCAGAGAAAATAATACTGTAACAGAAAGCCCAGTTTAAAGCAGTAATAAAAAAAATTGAGTTCTCTCTCTCTCTCTCACACACAGAAAGAATAAAAGAAAACGGACGTTATTCACAGCCATCGGAGATAATCAAAAGCCTGCGGTCTGCTGGTCGCAGCCATTAAGAACCTGCAGTTAATTTCCCAGTCATCCAGCCCAACATGTTTCTGCATTAACAGCAGAACTAGTTAAGGAAACAAAATTCATGGTACATTACTAGGATAGGGTGAATTATTCATTTAATAAAATAATGCAGCTAAGCATTAAGACGAAGGAGAAAAACATTTTCTTGTTGTAATGCAGGCTGCAAACATAGAAGCACGTGGGGTGATAAATGTTTAAGCACATGCTTCTCTCGTAGACCCAGTGTCCCGTGACTAACTTCTGGTAATCTCTATTTTATAGTCCTTTCACAAGAATATCTCCGCGTATCCATAGACAACTTCTCAGCATTTAAGACGTTGTGGAATCGTCTAAGCATAATTTGGTGTCGATAGTTTTAGAAATATCAGATCCAGGATCAAAGATTAAACACATTACATCACTGCTTCAAGCTGGAATTTGAATTACCGCCTTTTGTGAAAACAGGAATTTGCCGTTGACGAGGATAGAACTCACGTCTCCTAGCTCCGGAGTTACTTTCTCTAACCGACTAAGGCCTACCCGGTGGTGCAGTGGTCCAAGAGCTGGCTTATGAATATTCGTCGGAGTTGGGTTCAAATCCCGGTGAAGCGTGGACGTTGTGTTTGTCTTACGGCACTGCCTCTCACTTTCCTGGAACCAGTGGCCCTAAATTAGGGACGGGCGACTGCTTATAACCCACTGAGTTGCTCACGGTGGTCGTTAAACACCAAATCAAAAATAACGGACTCAGCTACACCGACGGAATATATTGCAGCAGATTTGTCGTCTTGGCACGTGCTTCACCTCTGTGCTACGTCACACTTTGACCTGGGAATTTTATGTCTCATGTGCACTTGAGATTTCAGATTACACAGATCTGCAAAAAATTACGTTTTGTGAGTTATTTAGGCAGATTTTGAGCATATATACGGTGCTTTCTGCAAATATAATCTTTGCATTACTCTATCACATGCAAGGTTTTTACACAAAATGGTGTACCACTTTGGTTTGAATATGCGTAAAGTAGTAAGTTATCGAAAAAGAAAGCATTAGAAAGAAAACAGCTTTAATTATTGAAGGTGTAGCCATCACATTTAAAACATTTACAGCGAAACCTCCGGAAAGAAATTATCGCTATTGTGAGATGGCCGCTGTTTCAGGGTTAGGTTTAAATTAGTATTGTTTGTCACTTAATTTTTTTTTTTTTTTATTGGAGGTTTAACGACCACCGTGAGCAACTCAATGGGCTATAAGCAGTCGTCCGTCCCTAATTTAGTATCACTGGTTCCAGGGAAAAGAGAGAGAGCCAGAGCCGTAAGACCAACGCAATATCCATGCCTCACCGGGATTCGAACCCGGACCCCTTTTGGATGAATGATCAGAAGCCATCGCTTAGGCCACTGCGCCAGCGGGGCGGCCACTTACATTTGGGTTGCTCAAATAATGGAAGTCAATGCGGAATTAGAAAGAGAGATGCGGTCAGCGATTATAGCGATACGAATATCAAAATGCGGACTGCATAATGTCAGTCATCAAAAAATGAGTTAATTCAAAAGCGAACATTTCCAGTAAATACAATTCATTCTTTGCGGCCGCAGTTTCGAACCGGTAAGAGCAATTTAGATCCACCAATTATGTTCCCTAGAACTACATGACGGGCACGTTTTACTATTAATCGCGGTGTAGAGGATTTTAGAAAGACAATGTCAGATCCCTCGGGTCTTAAATAGCCCTTAGAAATGACAAGCTAGGAGATAAAAGTGCGGGAACCCATTAAAAAACAAAAGCAAAACAATATTGGTGATAGTGAAGGGTAACTGCTCAGTTAGGCTGAGACAAGCGAGAAAGCAAAAACAGAACCCACTGAGACCAAATAAGAGACACCGCACGTGTAAAATTACAGGCAGCATTATCCACCCAAACCAGCCTCGGTAAGGGACTGCGACATACACTGAAGTGCCAGAAAAACTGATACACCAGTCTAATGCTTGGTAGGTCCTCCACGGGAGCGCAGGACTGCAGAAATACGACGGGTCATGGACTCCACTAGCTTCTGGAAATATGCTGTAGGCAATGCACACCATACTTCCTGCAGAGCGTTCCACAATTCGGGTGTATTCCAAAGTCTCGGATTCCTGTGTTCGATAGCGCGTTGCATGGCATCCCAAATATGTTCTATCACGCTCAGATCTAGGGACTTGTGTGGCAATGGCAACACCCCAAACTCATATGAATGCTCCTCTAACCATAATGTGACGTTCCCGACACTTGTGTGGAGGTGCATTATCCTGTTGGAACGAGCCCAACCCATCAGCATGAATGCAGGACATGAACGGGTGTACCTCGTCAGAAAGGATGTACACATAGTGTTGGTCGGTCACAGACGTTTGTAGACGTACCTGGGGTCCCAGTGAAGTCCAGCTAAACACACCCCATACCATTACGGACCCACCACCAGCCGGTACAGCTCCCTATTGACAGGCGGGATTCATGGCTTTATGGGGTTTGCGCCACACACGAATCCTTCCATCTGCCCGATACAGTTGGAAACGCGACTCGTCAGACCAGGCTACTTGTTTCCAGTCATCAAGTATCCAGTGGCGGTGTTGCCGTGCCCAAGCGAGGCGCATAGCTCTGTGTCGTGCACCCATCAAAGAGACTCGAATTGGGCGTCGGCTCCCGAAGCCCATATCGTGCAGGGTATGTTGCACAGTCCGGACGCTGATGATTGTTGAGGCTCCAGCATTGAATTCCGATTATGCCTGCGAGAGTGTTGCACGCCTATCGCGTGAAACTATTCTTGACAGCCGACGATGGTCACGTTCACCCAATGTCTTTTTACGGCCACACTGGTATCGTAGGTTGGAGGTTTTGCCGGAATTCTTGTAGTCATGGTACACCCTTGCAATGGTAGTCCGTGAGAATCCGAACGCCGTTTCTACCTCCGAAATACTATGGCCCATCTCACGAGCGCAAACTATGACACCGCGTTGAAAATCGCTTAAATCGGTATTACTTGTCATTCTCATGCCGAAAACCGCTCTGACAGCTGGCAAGGATGTCTGTCGCTTTATATACGCACTGGCGGACGCAGTTGAGTACGCGCATAGGTGACGTTACTATTTATTTTGCATAAGCTCGTCTGTAACAGTTTTTTTCTGGCACTTCAGTGTACATGGGAGCTGTAGCTTGCTTCAAGTAATTTTCATCCTAAACTTTAACTCCTTTATTTTCACTTAAGCATGTCATTTTTCCCGCTGTGAAGCAATCAGAGACACAGTTCCTTTAGAAGCAATATTTGTCCCCATTTTTCTCACCCACCTAAGTACCGAAGGATCTACGTAAAATCCTAAGGGACAAGGTGTCCTTTTAAATCTCTTTCCGGACTGACTGGGGTGTCCGCTGACCGCCGTTGAGAGGTTCCGTTGTTCAGCGGTAATCGTGAATGTTTATCCTAACACAGCTGTTCTGTATGAACTAAAACTTGCCTTTGTTTGGAGGTTTATATCCAAGAGCAATATGAGTCTTAATCTAAAAGTGTTTAATAAATACATCCTTCCAGATGTTACGTACGGAGCAGAGACATAAACCTTAACTAAAACAGACATACAAAGGATACATACCACTTAAACAAGCGTGAAGAGATTCTTGCTTGGTATAACCAGGAAAGATAAGAAGAGGAACTCGTGTATCAGGAAAATGACAAGAGTGGAAGACATCATGATTAAAGTAAAATCCCTGAAATCGCAAAGTGCCAGAAGAACGTATATTGCCAGAAGAACGGACATCCGATGGACAAGCAAAATTTTAGCCAGGATACCAAGGGATAGGAAAAGACTCAGTGGAAGACCACCACCTACGAGATAGGAGGATGAAATTCGAAAGCTTGCTCGAGTGATATGGAGGAGACTAGCTCAAGACCGGCCGTTGTGCAAGAAACGTGGGGAGACCTTCTTTCAGCAGTGGATTGATGATGGTTGACAATTATTATATATATATTATATACACACGGTCGAGTCACATTATTCATTATTGTGACCACCAGCTAACGACCAGAGTATCCGCCGGGTGCAGCGTGGACAGCAGCCCGTTCTTTTTCAATTGGGTTCGCTCTCAGGTTGTCCCCTACCGCATACTAAACTTTCATCGAAATCGAACCATTTTTACGCGAGTTATCGTGCTTACAGACAGACAGACGAATAAAGCTGGAGCATATACACTTCTTCACCCTACGGTTGTAAAGCGTAAAAAAACACTTCAAAATGCAAAATATAGCTGCCGTTCCGGTGGCGCAGTGGTCTAAGGCGCTGGCCTCTGATCATTCGTCCGTAAGGGGTCCGGGTTCGAATCCCGGTCAGGCATGGATGTTGTGTTTGTGTTACGGCACTGGCTCTCTCCCTTCCCTGGAACCAGTGACCCTAAATTAGGGACGGGCGACTGCTTATAGCCCATTGAGTTGCTCACGGTGGTCGTTAAACCTCCAATCAATCAATCAAAATATAGCTATCTTCCTCGAATGTGACGGAATATTTGGGAGAGACTGCGTACTTCTCCCTTATGATTTCTCGCTCGTTTCTCGTACAATAAAGCCGACAAAGAGATATACAGTATATTGACCAAAGTTACCAGACACAGCTTCAAAAGCAAATGAACGGATCCTCTGCGGTGTTATGATCCGCGGTACAGCTGCAAACGCTATAAAAACAAGCCTGCAGCTGACCGCGATCATATCGCACTGTGAGGTTGAGTTCAAATGTCGCGGCGGGAGAGAACTGACTTTGAGAAAAGAAAGATTGTTGGGTGTTACATTAGTGGGTTGCCCATAAGAGAAACCGAGAGGCTTTTAAACATACCCAAGTCAACTGTTTTTGGATGAACTGAATAAGTAGAAGACACATGGTGTGCCTGAAGCAGTAAAACGTACCGGCAGACCAAATAATGTCAGTGATAGAGGACGTCGAAGAATCAGGAGAGTCGTTACAGCTAATCGACGGAGTGCTGCACAAGACCTCAGTGTACAGGTGAGTAAAAATGCTGGAACCTCGGTATGTACATGTACCATTCGTGAGAACTTCATTCCATGGGTTACCGTGGTAGTGCGGCTGCTCATAAGCCTTTCATCTCCACTCGGAATGCTACTCGTCGTTTAGCATGGTGTAAAGAACATTTATTGTGGACAATGGAAACGGGTCTTATTGACTGATGAATCCAGATACTCGATCCATCAGTCTGACTGCGGTGTGTGGGTATAGCGGCGGCCGGGAGAACGCTATTTACCACAATGTACTGTTCCTACGGTCACGTTTGAGTCGGGCAGTGTACTCGTGTGGTGGTGTTTTTCGTGGTGTGGTCCCGGCCCATTGGTTATCGTGGACAAACCTGTTAGCCAGCATGACTACCTCGATATTCTGGATAATTATGTCCTATCAACTCTGTGGCAATACTATGGAACCGAGCTTTGTTTTTATTAGCAAGATAATGCTCCGAGCCATAAAGCAAGGACTGTAATGGCGTGGTTTGACGATAATTCCGTATCGTGTGTGGACTGGCCAGCACAGAGCCCTGATCTTAATCCCATAGAGCACCTATGGGATGAAGAGCGCCGCATAAGAAGTTTGGAACCAAGGCCTGCTACTAAGCAACAATTAGCGGCAGGATTATGTACTGAATGGAAGCGCATACATAAAAACTTTGCCGAAAGCATGTCTTGAAGGGTCAGTTCATGCATTAAGGCCAAAGGTGGTTTCAGAATCGCTTTAATGTAACAAAACAGAGGAGACGAGCAACATGGAATCGTCTCAAAAAAAAAAAAAGAAGAACAGGATTGATACAAACTGATAAAAGCGATGATATGTACATTGAATGAGTAATGACAAATTTACAACGTGATGCAAGCAGAGCAATGCTTGAGGAAGAACAAAAGGATCACAGGCGGGGCACCGCAGTGCGAATGAACAACAAGAAGTTGATGCAGAGTCTTAACGCACCGTGAGATGTAACGGGCTTGGTGTAACAGCGAACCACGGGATCATTTGTGATCACGTAGCATAGAAGGAGCTTTCACAGCATGCGGAGATACTCCTGCTGTACCACCGTGCACAGAGTAACGGAAAGCATGGTGAAAGGTGAAGTCCTAAGTGCGCTATCAATGAAAAAGTGTCGAGGAGTGACAGTTCTTCTCTTGCAGAAGGAGTAAGTCGGCCCCAAAAGGCGAGAGATCTTCCAGAACGAGAGCGTTAGCGAGGGGGTTAGCAAACCCCTTACAATTCAGAGTGGCGACCTGGAATGGGTAAGTCCGACGTCGGATGAAGGGCAGCAATGGCATCCTTCTGGAATGTGTCAAGGCGATTGATGATACCACGACACCACAGGACGTAGTCGGGATGCTTGGCATTATGCCTGAGGAATTTGAGGATGGAGGTTGCTTGGTCGAAGACCTCGGGAGGAACTGCTTCAAACTGCTGTAAAAAGATGAGAGAAGCCTCCCGATTTGTTTTATGAGTGAGAAACTTGTACAGATCTTCAAAGGAGATAGTTTCTGAAGGAAGAGAGGCATTGGTAAGCAGAGTCGAGAAATCTTCAAACGTCGGCAGAGGACCCTTGGACTTTGAATAGGGAGAGCTAGAACGTGACAGGGGTGACTTGGAGCCTGCTAGACGGGTGGAACGATGTGGGCGGCCAGTCGGGAAAGGTGACTTCTTCTTTTTCCTCCGGGACTCGGTACTGGTAGTAGAGCAACGTTTGCCGTGGATCGATGACACACGAGATGTGGAATCAGAGGAAAGGTCCACCTCATTGTCGGGAACAAAAGTGCCGACGGTGAATGGAGCTTGAAGATCAGCCGTGATGTCCTCTGATGGAGAGATAACACGGGAAAGAAAGGAGGAGTCAAGCGGTGGAAAATCCGACAGAATGGAGGAAGCAACATCGGAAGACGCGTGTTGATCGAAGGCTTTAATCAGATTTGCGGCAGTACTGTGTCGAGGAGGTGCAGACGCAGGAGGAGGCATGGCAGCAGAAACGGAGGAAGAGGTAGAATGCTGCCTTGGAGCCCCAGGAGTGAGTGACTCTGCATGGGGGCAATGAGCCTGCTGATGGCCGTAAGATCCCTTCCAGATTATTACTATACCAAAACGTATGGGTATTTTCTAACTTTTGCCTACTGTCTCAGTTCTTCAATACAAACACAGATATTATGTGGGAACCTGTAGTGTACTACGTGACATGATGTAGATGACGTATGACTGAAGTCCAGCATGAATAAAATGAACAATGAAGCCGCGATAACCGTTCCGTCGTAGATCAGTTAGGAGAATAGACGCTCCGAAATAGGAAGGTTACCACCCATGATCTGTTCTAGTCCCCGAGTTTTACTCTAAAGTACATATACGAAGTAAGGGTTACATTTTTCAACCGAGTCTGTAATGTTACTATTCCGCTTTTTTACGCTTTCCAACGATAGGTTGAAGAAACGTATATGCTCCAGCTTTGTCCGTCTGTCTGTCCGCACGATAACTCGCGTAAAAAAGTTCGATTTCGATGAAATTTTAGTATGTGGTAGGGGACAATCCGGGGGCGAACCCTATTGAAAATGGACGAAATAGGCCAAAGGTCAGGACATAACAGCTGGATCCATTCTGTCGCCCTTATGCGTCATAACTTACGTATAAATGCTTCGATTGCGAGAAAACTTTATCATGTTGTTCCGGAGATATACGAAAACAGTTCTGTTGAATATCATCGAAATGGGGTCAAAGGTCAGGGCACCGGAGCGAGATTTTTTCCACAGCCATTATCGTCATAACTGGAGTAAAAATGCTTCTATTGCGACAAAATTTTAGTATGTTGTTCCGGTGGTATACTTAACCAATTCTGTTGAATATCATCGAAATGGAGTCAAAAGTCAGGGCACAGGAGCGAGAGTTATCCCACAGCCATTATCCTCATAACTTGAGTACAAATGCTTCTATTGCAACAAAACTTTAGTATGTTGTTCCGGTGGAATACTGAATGAATCAATAGTCAGAGTAAGGAGGAGGGTTTGTCTGCGCGCGATCTTTGGTACGTTGGAAAGCGTATCATAATCAATGATTGCATGATTTTACTAACTTGTTTAACAATTAACTATCTACGAATATAACACAAACTATCGGAATAGTTGGCATGTTCTCGTGCAGCCAGTTTCACAAAAAACTTCCACTCACTACAATAAAAACAAATGAAAATACAATAGACAACTGTTCAGAGCAGGGACACAACTGCATTTCGCAGCTTTCTGCCTTATAGAAACTTGGAAATTTATGTAGAGGATTTTAGGAAGGGAGTGTCTGACCCCATGTCGTACAACTCTTAGAAGTAGGAAGCTAGGAGATTTGGGCTAGAGTGCTCATCAGGAAAGTCGTACGGAAGCGAGGTAGAAAGAGGACGCCGTTATTTATAACGGCGTCCTCTTTCTGTCACTCAACCTTACAAGCAGGTGGAGATGAACTCAAGGACAAGTTCACACATGTTTGAATCCTGTTTTTACATGTTTTACTGACCTGTGTTGCATCCTATCCTCCCTCGGTAATTCTCCCTCTCCTCCCAAAGTGTAACTAGGTTGATTTTTCAGACCTGTTACACAAGTTTGAGAGGCAACACTAATTTGTAGGCGATCGCACAGAATCATTAAGTTATAAAACCTTTAGCTTTTGATTAACTAGATGATTTGAAAATTTCATTTCGTGGATTGTACGTGATAGAAGAATTTAAGCACTACTTTTGGAGTCGGCACATTAAAATAGGCAAAACATTTTAAACAAAACAACTATTGTAGACCTGTTTTATTAGCAGATGGTCCGAGAGAAGGCGTTTCCAATTCTCTAAAATCAGAGGAAAAAAATAATGAATTTATAAAACAGAAAGAAGCAAGGAAAATCTGCATAACTTGTTGAAGGGCTTTGTTTCCTTTATGGAAAAATATTCTTCATAAATATTAATACATGGAACAATTACAGGATTATTAAGGCTTAACACACATTACTCCAGAACCGAAACGAAAGGTCAGAACAAAGCTGCCTGAAAAAATTCGTAACCACTATTTCCAATGGAAGCCGCACAATAACTGGTAACCATTATTTCCAATGGAAGCCCGCACAATAATTGGTAAGAAATGCCGCGCTGAGACTTAACTTTCTCCGCAAAGTAAGCATTTTAGATTAAAATTCCCAAATCCCTTATTAATTTTCATAAATCGAAAATCAATTACCTGCGATAATATTAATAATAATAATAATAATAATAATAATAATAATAATAATAATAATAATAATAATAATAATAATAATAATAAATAAATAAATAAATAAAATTTGGGCTCTCAAAAGTCAAAACAACACTTTTCTTAAATGCCGTTCGCATCCTTTTATGTTCGTCACATCGTCCTCTTCATTCTCAAAGGCTTCTTGCAAAGTAGCCTCGTGCGAGCAGATAGTCAGATCGAGAACGCGGATTAGTGATTTTCCCACGCCGAGAAAGAGGCGGATATTGAGTCTTCTGTCGAAACAGTACATCAGCTCCAGCCAATCACAGCAAACCGTAACCAAGTTCATTGTACTAACTAATGTACATATGCTTGTTGGCGGAGGGAAGGCATTTCGGCCAGTTAAATTGTATGCATTCTGGAAGTAAATTTGAGCTTCTCACTTTTTTTAAAATAAAAAATTTGAATTAATGAAATGTGTTTAATATTTTTTTATTCAAAATCAATTGCGGAAAGAACGGTGATAAAAATGGAGAGATTAGAAAAAATAAGTGTTCCAATCTAAGTTCCAACTTCTCCTGCATTAGTAAGAGAAACTGAGAAAATAATTTTTTTTTTTTGCCCAAGTGGTTTTGGTGTCTGCCCAGCTCATTGGGTTAGGCGCGCATTGCCCATGCCCGCTTAGAGGGACTATTGTTGATAACCATTATTTCCAGTGGAAGCCCCAGCATTACGCCCGAAACGCATCGGAATTCTTGCTTCGGAAACGAACAACCAGAATCGGAATTTTTGATATCGCTCGCTAAGAATATCTCTTCCGAAGCATTTGCGCATGCGTTAAGTCAAAAACATCTGTTCATTTTATCTCATCGGTCATTTATCTCGTCGGCAGATGCGCACGCTCTTGCCGTGACATGATCTGTCTGCGTTTAATGGCTCTGCCTTTTTGGAAGCTGTTTTATTATTATTTGATTATTCTTTCAGAAAGCGTATGTGTGTGTGTGTGTGTGTGTGATGAAACAAAACGTGTGAGACGAAATATCAGAAAATCTTACTAGACTTGTTCAATATTATCCTTTTCTCATTTAGTAAGTAACGTATTTAATTTTAAAAAATACATACACAAGAAAAATAGCATCCGTAGATTATTGCACATTGCTGTTATAGAATCATCTGTTTATATTCCATGTTATTTTTTGTTTGTTCATGTAGAATCTGTGTCAGTTTATTTTGCGTTCATTAAAGGTATACAACGATGAACCATTCCATTAGGACCACCCCCAACCTGGAGTAATGAGCGCGCCTGGAGACGGAACGGTGGCGCAGGTGAAGTTCACAGAATAGTATATATACATTCCGAGGACCGGCTTTCGGTTACTGCAGTGTTCAGAGAAAGAATGAGAAAAGCTGCCGATTTATCGGAGTTTGGTAAAGGACGAATTGTGATGGCACGGCGTCTTAGAACTACGATCTCGGAAACGGCGCGGTTTGTGGGTTGTTCGCGTGCCGCTGGAGTGAGTACGTATCAAGAGTGGTGCACAGATGGCCAAACGATGAACCGTCGTCCAGCCGCTTGTCGTCTGCAGCTCATTGATGCCAGAGGTGAGCGGAGACTGTCGCGCATTGTTCATAGCGAAGGTAGGGCCACAGTGCGACAAATCACCCGCAGCTACAACAATGGTGATCAGGCCAATGGGTCACAGCACACAGTTCATCGCAGCCTTCTGCGCATGGGCATGCGTAGCCGAAAACCCAGCCGGGCCCCCATGCTCACTGCACGTCATCGCCAACAATGCATGAAATGGGCCCAAGATCATCGAGATTGGACCGTGGATGATTGGAAGAAAGTGGCCTGGTATCACGAATCAAGATTCTTGGTGCATCACGTAGACGGCCGAGCGCGGATACGCCGATTGCCAACGGTGGCTATGGCATCTGGATGCACTGTTGCGAGGAAACAGGCTGGCGGCGGCGGTTATATGCTATTGGCGATGTTTTCTTGGGACACTTTAGGCTCCATTATCCCAATAGCACAATCCCTTACACCTGTGAGGTATCTGAACATCGTACATTCACCCATTCATGGCAACTGCGCTCCTTGCTAGTAATAGAATAATGCGCCATGCCACACTGCCAGAATCGTCAAGGAGTGGCTCGTGGAACATGCTGGTGACTTCTGTTAATGCCCTGGCCCCCAAATTGGCCTGACATAAACCTAATCGAACATTTGTAGTTCTACTTGGAAAAGGGGTTCGTGCTAAATCACCACCACCTCGAAAGGTACGGGAAGTGGAGGACCTGATGTTGGCATTATGGTACCAGATACCCCAGAATACCTATCGCCACCTCATCGAATCGATGCCTCGTCGAGTGGCCGCTATTTTGCAAGCTAAAGGGGGTCCCACAGCTTATTAGATAGGTGGTCATAATATTAGCTCATCAGTGTTATGCTATTATTTTAAGTCCCTAGTTTTTCTCTGCCAACAAAGAAAGCAGGTGTTTCTTCATTAGGTGTCTACATATTTCACTTAATTCTTTTTCGCCTTCCTCTCTTCATCATCTCATCTGACCAAGGTGCCGTTCTAGTGGCCGAGTGTTGCGACGTGCTGTCTTCCAGTCATTCGTCGGAGATGGTTTCGGGCGCGGATCCCGGGTCAAACATGGATAGTGGGTTTGATTTACGGCGTTGGCTCTCTCCCTCCCCTGGAACTGGCGGCCCCAAAATTCTGAACAAGTGCTTGCATTTACAGCTCTTTGAGATGCTCGCGGTAATCGTGAAAAATCTTTCCTGCTACCCTGCCGTCTGGTGAACTTAAGAGCACTTTGAAATGTTCCTGTATGTTAAAATCTTCACAAGCAGCATTACCGCCTAGTCTAAAGAGACATCGCAAAATGTCTCTTGACTTTCCAGTACTCAGGACAGGCACAAGTTTTCACCGTCTTTTCGTATTAGACAAGCGGGTTGTTGCTAGGATCAGGTTGTTTGATAAATCATCATCACCATTATATCAATCTACTGCTGGATGAATACCTCTTCAAGCTTTTATTAACAAAACGGTCTACCTTGCGCCAGTCTCTACCATGTCACTCCCGCATGCATCGAATTTCATCCTCCCATCTCTTGCTTGGTCTTTTTGGTCTTTTCCTTACCTTGGAATCTAGTCTAGAATTTCGGTTGTCCACCGGTGGTCCGTTCTTCTGGAAATATGTCAAGCTGTTTGCTAAATAAACCATCTAAAATTATGTCACTTAAGTTAAAATGATAATATATAACACTTGTAATAATATTATTTCCAGCAATATTATTATTTCCAGCGCGGTCTAAGTCTTCCACATGAATGATTCCCATTCCGTCTACATAGTTTCGACCAAGTGTGTGCACAAATTTCGTTTACGTTCTGAAATGTTCCGATGAGAAAAGTTCGTTTCCGTTCTGAATGAAGTGTTCTCATGCGAAAAGTTCGTTTCCGTTCTGAAGTGTTCCGAGCCGTTTAAAGTGTAGAAACACTTTAAACGGCTCGGAACACTTCAGAACGAAAACGAACCATCGCTTTGACCACTGCGCTAGAAAGCGCAGTGGTCAAAGCGATGGTTTCTGATCATTTATCCGAGATGGATCCGAGTTCGAATCCCGTGTGAGGCCTGGATGTTGTGTTTGTCCTACAGCGCTGGTTCTCTCCTTTCCCTGGAACCAGTGGCCCTACATTAGGGACGGGCCACTGCTTATAGCCCAATGAGTTGCTCACGGTGGTCGTTAAATCTCCAATAAAAAAAAAGTGTTCCTATGCGAAATGTTAGCGTCTGTTCTGCAGTATTTCGATTCGAAAAGTTCGTTTCCGTTTCGAAGTCATCCGTTACGACGTAGTGTGGTTCGACCTAAACACTTGAATCAGAATAGCCCAGTTTAGGATGTAACGTTACGTCGGAAAACTTGAAAGCTACCCTGGAGCGTAAATCGAACCCACGTCTCCCAATTTGCGTTCCCGCATTCGAGTTCCGTTATACAAACCACAACAGCGCCTGGTCTCCGTTTGAGTATACTATCTGTTACGCCATCAAGGGCAACAAAGTTTCAACTATTTGAAGATGAGGAATCTGAACAGCTTCAGAGTAATAATCCTACAGCTTTTACATGCATTTGTGAAGAATATGTCTTCCATAATTTCCATATCTGAGGTACTGTTTACTTTATTTCGCAACAAAGAAGGCGTTGGATTACTTCTACTGACAAAAATCTGAAGTTGTTCAGATTCCTCATCTTCAGATTCTTGGAACTTCGTTGTCTTGGGTGGTGTAACGGATAGTGTGCTCAAGCAGGAGATGCGGGTTTGATTACCGCTCAAGGACGATGTAATTTTAAAGTTTTATGATATGATGTCACATGTTTAACTGTAAAGCAGGCAGTTCATGCTATTCCTATTACCGTGTTAATAACCTTCCTTTTGTTTGCTTGTTTTTTGTTTCATTTTCTTTGTCGAAGGTGGAAGAATTGTTCATACCTTTCAAAACCACTTGAGCAAATAAACGTATTTCCGTTTTCACAGAAGTTTGACATTTATTAGTTTTTGAATGCGCCGGGACATATGCTTTGATTAACTACCAATTGTTAAAATGTAAGTACATATAAATAACAAACATCAAGAAGATTTGATGTACTCAGAATGTGATCAAAACAAATATCAGAACACAAAGGAGGAGAAATATTTCATTCCTGCCAGTATTGCATTATTTACTAGGGATAATAAATTATTAGGGAAATTGTTGAGTCTCGTAAATTATTCACGAGATGACTTGAAAATATTTTGGCGTTGTTCACTAATGTGCTTCCGTCAGGGAGGCTTGTGCGATTTCTAAGTAAAAATCAGTCATAGTGATATTTCATAAATAAATTACTGCTCCACGAGGTGTTTGATTTATTCGTTTTTTGTCTTCTGTGGACGACGGAAAGAGAAAAGAAAACAGATGCAAAATAAGTATCTGTTGCGTACTGACATGCTTGCAAATAAATTTCACTTTTAATACTCAGCTACTATTACTCAGCAAAAAGGTGCTCACCTAATCTGAGCGTAAATTTCACAGAATTTCAAACAAAAGGTATTCATTGTTTACTTTCCCCATCATCATTTTGAAAGAAAATAAGAAAGAAAACGCACGTGCTTGCCTGGACTTTAATTTGTGGCACTTCTACGAGGCGAATATAAACAAGAAAGATGACACCGAATTTTTAGTTGTAATGTGCACGTCTTTTGGATCTTTTCTGACGTGAATTAAATTTATCAAATTACTCAAACTCAATGCAACCGGTTACAAAAAAAATCACACAACAGCATTTGAACAATCGATAAAACATCCAGAAACAGAAACATCTACTTACAGCGGGTAAAAAGTATGTTACGAATATTAACAAATGGCGCATAAAAAGTTTCTCATAGCAGAAGGAATAACGGAGACAAGCATATTTTCAAATCGAACAATTAAAAGAAGAAATATATGAGGAAGCATGATATAACTTTACGCCTTCTAGCAGAAGTATGTTGCATAATATGGTAGTTGAAAATAGGCGAAAACTATCCTTCATGGAAAAAGTAATGCTAAGGAAAAAGAATTTTTCAAAAACGTCTCTCGAAAGCACAGATAGCGAAAAAAATGAATTGGCCTTTACACCCCCTAGCGAGAAATCTGTTCATTATTTTAAAAGATCTCCACATCTCCATTGTAGTGAATGAGAGTAAAAAAGAAATTTAACAATAGGGTTCATAGAAGAAGGGATATAGCTGCAAACAGAAGTACACAAACACCACCTAGCGACAGAACTGAGAATTATAAAACTTCTAAAATACTAACCTAAAGTATTCCACAAGGTAAATAGCAACCGGCGTCAAAAGAATATTTTAAATCGCACAATTAGAAGTAGAGCTATTAAGAAAAACAGATTTAACGTTGGCGTTCCCTAGCGGCGAAATTGTGCATTATTTTCGGAAGAAAATACACGCAAAGAGTTTTCATAGTTAGCAGTATCTAACCGACAATTTTTTTTAATCGGGTTTTCCGCAGATATAAAACGGAAAAGTGAACTTATGTGTAAACGGAAAAGTGAACTTACGCCCTCTAGTGGCAAACTTGTGCGTTAAGAAAAATTTAACATTATGGGGAAAACATTTCGCACAGGAAAAGCTCTCCAACAAAGGGCGAATTTTTCAAATCGGACTCTTAGAAGCAGAGATATCGACAAAAATGAGATACATCTACGCCCCTGGTAGGAAAACTGTGAGTTATTTTAACACGAGGTTATTCTCTAAAGATTTTCCGAGGTGAGCGGTAAAAGTCTACAAAGAATTTCTTGAATCGAGTTTCCAGTAGCTTAGCTTTTGTTGCAAATACATCAGCAGCAGGAATAAACATTTACGCCCTTGGTGGCCAAACCATTTTTTTTATCAAAAATTAGGACTATAACCAAAACATTTCCCATCAGGAGCTGTATCCGATACAAAAAGAGTTTTTCAAATCGGAGTTTCACATGCAGATATTGGAGAAAATGCAATTTACCTTTACGCCCAATAGCGGAAAATCTATGCATTACATGAAAAAGGAGCTGTGCCTAAAATGTTTTTCGTTACAAATGACATCCAAAGGAAGACAAAAAAATTCAATCGGATATTTAGAGGCAAATATCTATATCTAGATATTTGTAGTTTGAATTCGATATTATCTGCATTTACGCCCTCTAGCTGCGAAGATGTGCATAAAAAAACAGAATTCAAGGACCATCATTCTCACATTTTAAGCTTTCAGATGCAAAAAGAATTTTTCAAATCGAAGTAATAGTTGCAGATATATAGTTATGGTGTCCACAGACGGACAGATGGACAAACCGATGATATAATCACATATTTTTATTTTTTTTTACAAAAGACGTGCTAAAAATTAACTTCTAGTTCTTCAGGTATTATTCTGAAGGTTTCAGTAGTTTTCATCAAAAGATCGGGATCTCTATAATTCAGTTATGGCACAGTTCACGTTACCAGTTATGTTACATCTGTCTCTCGCTGCATGACGATTCGGTATATTTCTGTAAACAAATTCTTGTATCGCCCTGAATGTTGCGCCGTATCAGTCACTTCGTAAACAAGAAAGATGACACCTAACTTTTGGTGTATTGAGCACGTCTTTTGAATCGTTTCCGACAGGAACAACCATTTAGCAGTGTCCTTAAAATAATTATTTTTTGAAGCAAACACCATAAAATAAGATTTATTACGTAAATCAATTGGTTATTTAATTGGTTCGGTAGTTAAACACCTTCAAGCAGCCCCGGTGGCGCAGTGGTCTAAGGCGCTGGCCTATGATCATTCGTCCGTAAGGGGTCCGGGTTCGAATCCCGTTCAGGCATGGATGTTGTGTTTGTCTTACGGCACTGGCTCTCTCCATTCCCTGGAGCCAGTGACCCTAAATTAGGGACGGGCGACTGCTTATAGCACATTGAGTTGCTCACGGTGGTCGTTAAACCTCCAATCAAAAAAAAAAAAAAAAAACACCTTCAAAATTGCATTTTTAGTTGGCTAGTTAAACGCCTTCAAACTGGCGTCTATTGATATTTATTAATCTAATAAGCGAATCGCCCATAATCTTCATTCGGGCTTAGACTCTCTGTAGATGAAGCCAGTGGTCCAAAATAATGACAACTGGGTCTCTTACTGGAAACATTATCGTTGTTCAGAACTGTCCAATATTTGCGTGGTTAATTCACTGTTTTCATGTACATAATTGAGCTCCTATTTAGGATATGAACAATGATTTCTTCAATATCCAGTGGTTGTTCTGCGAATCTGGCGGGGTCGTTTTGCTTGGTTCCGTTTTTAATTTTTTAATTTTTATTTTTATGTCTGAAGCCAGCGACTGGTTGATTGCCTTCCTTTTTATTTATTTTTGGTTGGGGGTTTAAGTTTAAGGATCACCGTGAGCAAGTCATTGGGCTATAAGCAGTCACCCATCCCTAATTTAAGGCCAACGGTTCCAGGGAAGCGAGAGAGCCCGTGCCGTAAGACAAACATAGCATCCATGCCTCACTGGGATTCGAACCCGGACCCATCTAGGACAAATGGTCATAAGCCAGCGCTTATACCACTGCGCCACCGGAACGGGCCCCTTTTCACAAGGTTGCTGCAGTCAGACAACTCAGTGGTAGGCGGCCCATGACCGAAAGTACTGCGAAGGCAAAATATTTTCTGCCTGAATTCTAATAAGTTTATTTATTCTAACGTTATCATTATTATTATTATTATTATCATCCTCATAAATTTCTCGTGTAAGGCGTACCGTGAAAAGCTTCATCAAGATTTTACCAGGGAGTATGTTTTATGTGTCGTTGTGGCCAACACAGATTCTTCTTTGTAAGGTTCCTGCCTTACACCTAAATACACTGCCGGACAATTGCTAAGGACGGATGACAATAGCAACGATAGCAACCATAAAATGGAATGCAGGAAAATGAATGTGGAAATTAGCATAAGTGCGGGATACAGTAAGACGTGTTGTGCGTATGCAAATTTTGGATTGCCGAACTTGTTCGTGACGTCATAGCGCTGATAAGAGATATAAAGGATTTGACGCGCGTATTGACCGTTGTTGTTCAAACGCAAAGTTGAAAGGGCAAGAATAAATTGACGAACTTGCAATTTTCAGTATGTCTTCCCGACATCACCTAGATGATTTTACGCGTGGCCGTATTATTGGCAAGATTGAAGAAGGACGAAAAATAACAGATGTTGCCAGGGAGTTTGACGTCAGCCACAGTGTTGTTTCAAGGCTTTGGAAATAATTTCAAACAAATGGAGAGTGTAGCAAACGTCACGGGGGCGGTCGTGTTTGCAGTACGACACCTGCAGAAGATCGGTACATAGTGCTATCAACAAACAGACACCGGCGCAGCACAGCTAGTGACGTAGAAAATCAGTTTATGCCTGCTACTGGCAAGCGGATCTCCCGAAAAACTGTCGCCAGACGTTTGCATGAAGGAGGACTATACGCCCGCCGTCCTGTTGTGTGCATTCCATTGTCCAGACGTCACCGCACCGCCCGTTTGCAATGGTGCCATCAACATCGCAATTGGACTGATAACGACTGGTCTGCTGTCCTCTTCTCAGATGACAGTAGATACAGTCTACCGTCTGATTGTCGACGACAACTGATCTGGCATGATAGTGGTACTGCATATTGTCCAGCAAACATACAGGAAATGGACCGATATCCGACATGTAGTGTCATGGTATGGGCTGGCATCATGATCAACGGCCGTACGTCCCTCTATGTGCTTCCAACTGGGACTATGACTGGCCAACGATACATTAATGATGTTCTGCTACCTCATGTTCGCATGTTCCGTGGTGCTGTCGATGATAGATTCATTTTCATGGACGACAACGCAACATGTCATCGAACAGTCGCTGTCGAGGAGTGTCTTGAGAGTGAGGATATTCAACGCCTTGTATGGCCAGCACGTTCTCCATATCTGAATCCCATTGAACATATGTGGGATGCTTTGGGAGGAGTCTTGCTGGTTGCCAATGCCCTCCAATAAACAAGGGCACCCTCATCCGTGCACTGACAGAGGAATGGGATAAATTACCCCAACAGCTGCTTGATAATGTTGTGCAAAGCATAACACGACGTGTGGAACCTTGCATCGGCCTCCATGGTGGCCATATCCCGTATTGATATCTTACGCCGGAACTCCTGCGGACGGTAATTGCATTTTTTTCACGTTTAGGTATTCTGCACAAAATGGCCTGTTTGTCCCATGAACACGTTCCAAAGCCTTCTGGATTTCAGAGCACAATAAATTGTCTTTCTTGTAATGTCCTAACATTCTGACATTATTTTATTTCGCTTGGCATCCAACCACACTTACTTTTTTATGCGCTATATAGCCGTTTATGATCCGTCCTTAGCAATTGTCCAGCAGTGTATATGCAGCATTTTTTCTCCATCGACATTGTCCAATTAGACCATTTATGAACTTCTAAGACAGTTTCAGTATCAAATCTACTGCGGCGAAATCGATTTTTTACTCAAGAGATGTACAGCAGATTAAAAATATGACTGAATTGAACATCCCTTTCATCTCAAATGCAACTCTACGCTAAACTACCATTGAATTAGAGATGGCAGAAATTATGCAAATGGCCGGCTGCTACTCAGCATTATCGCGTACGCACGGCCGAAACTGTGGTTAAATCAAGGAGATTAGAAGTAAGAGGAGGTGGCAACAGCCCCTCTCCCTGTGCTTCTGGCGTGACGTCACTTTTTATCAGCTGACTACGCCAATGCGTCCAATCTGAGAATCTCCTGTATATCTCTATGGGGAAATCGCGACTTTTGAACGGGTTTCTAGGACCCTTACTCTACCCATACAGGCATGAAAAAAATTGAGGCTGAAATATTCATTCCCATAATAAAAAAATTCCAGAAAAAACAGGAAAATATGTGTTGGTATTTCTTTAAAAAATTGAACAAAATAATGATATTTTGAGCGGAAGTGCAAAATGCGCATGCTTACTTACTGCCCATGTGCAAGTAACCATACATACTGCCCATGTGCAAGTAACCATATTTAAAATATAACCAGAAGCCTAATGTTAAGAAATAAAAAGTCCGAAATACTCCTTCTTTCCATCCTTGGTTTGCATGCGCTAAGCAAAACTGCTTAAGCCACAGGAAGTGACGTCATGTTCCCGAACTCTCGCAGCTCAGACTCCCACCACCTCAGAGAGAGGACAGAAAGAGCTGATCTGTTTTGGTTTCACTCAAAACGGGTCCCTTCACCTCCTCTTCTTCTAACCTCCTTGGGTTAAATGCAGCCATCGCCATAGCTACCCCAGTGAGGATCGATTATTGGGCGTGATTGGTAAAACGCGCGATTTGGATGCTTTCGACAGAGAGCAGATTGTAGGTGCCTGCAGGACGGGGTGACTTCAACTCTGAGGTCGTCAGCACACTGGGGGTTTTCCCGAGCTACAGTGTTCAGAGTGTTTCGGAAATACGAAAATTCTAGAAAAAGAACAAGCTCCCGAATGATTTGCAGAAGTATACCAGCCTATACTTCTGCAAATCTCTTGCTGTTAGCCGTTTGGGCAGCATTGTTCGAAATGATAGGCGCAAGACAATATCACAAATCGCCACCGATCTGAACAGTGGATCCAGTCGCGATGTCAGTGCAAGATTCGAAAGCCGCCTGCCTACAAGAGTCCCACTGTTCACGGAAAGACACCGGACTAAACGCCTTGCTTGGCACACCCACACTGGACCACAAAGGACTCGAAGTGGATAGCCCGAAGTGATGGATCCAGATTTAAACTGCATAGAGTCGATGACAGAGGGCAAAACGGTGGTCAGCCTCATGAAGCCATGGATCCTTCATGTCAGAATACAGGTTGGTGGTGACTCAGTGATGGTCTGGGGTGTCTTCAGATGGAATGATTTGGGACCCTTGGTACTTGTGCCGTCGATTAGTCTACCATTTCATATTCACCGCGTATCCCAGTAGCAATGGTGTATTCCAAAAAGATAAATGCCCATACCAGAGGTCCCATCTGGCTACTGCATTGTTAAAAGAGCATTGAAGTGAAATTGAAGCCCATCAGTGGTCACCTATAGGAGCCCGTTCTCAAACTCCATTGAGCATCTTCGGGATACGATCCAACAGGCGGCTGTTCGGGCACATGTCCAGTCAGCGACGAACCTGAGCAATTTACGGACAGCCTGCAGAACATTTTAGTAAGCACGTGGAGTCCATGCCTCATCGTGTGGCCGCCGCCAATAGGACAAGAGGTGCCGCAGTGCATCAATAGGCAGGTATCTCTGACTCAATCGCACTTCAGTGTATATGCACTTCATCCTCAACTGACGCCAAAGGAAACAAGAAAGATGACACAGAATTTTCGGGTGTAATAAGCACGTCTTTTGAATTCTGACGCAAATTAAATTTATCAAAGCTATTCAAAGTCAATGGAACTAGTATGGAAAACAATAAATCTGACGAAAGTAAGAAGTTTTTCAATCGAGTCTTTAATCCCTCAAATATTGCTGTAAACGAAATCGTGAGCTTACGAAATCTTAGAAACAGAGTTATAGACAAAAATAAAATGTGACTTTACGTCCCCTGGTGAGAAAACCATGCATTATTTTAGGAAGAAAGTATTATCAAAAGGTTTATTTATATGAGTGGTATCGGTTCAAGAAAAAAAAATTTAGTCGAGTTTTCAGGAGCCCAGATATTGCTACAAATACATCAGAAGCAGAAATTAACGCTTATGACCTCTGGTGGCCAAACCATTCTTTACCAAACATTAGAAATTATGCGAAAAATATTTTCCATCAGGTCTTGTATGCGATACAAAAAGAATTTTTCAAATCGGAGTTTTAGGAGTAGAAAACGCAATTTACCTATGTGCGCCCTAGCAGGAAGTCTATGATTTACTTGAAATTTTTGAATTTATAGGAAAACCATTTCGCATCAGAAACACTATCCAACAAAGAAGGAATTTTTCAAATCGGACTTTTAGAAGTTTTGCCAAAATAAGATATATATCTACGCCCCCTGGCGTAGAAACTATGCATTATTTCAAGGAGGAAATGTTTCTAAAGGGTTTGTCCACATAAGTAGGTACTACTCATGTCAACAAATGACTTTTTTTTCAATCGAGATTTTAGAAGCTCATATTTTGCTGCAAATACATCAGAAGCGGAAATTAAGACTTACGCCACCTGGTGGTCAAACCATTTTTTACCAAAATTAGAAATTATGTGCAAACGATTTCTCAGCAGGAACTGTATCCGGTGCAGAAAGAATTTTTCAAATCGGAGATTTAGAAGCAGAGATATAGGCGGAAACGCAATTTACCTTTACGCCCGCTATCGAAAAGTCTATGAATTACTTGAAAATTTTGAATTTATAAGAAAAACATGTCACACTAGAAACACTATCCAACAAAGAAGGAATTTTTTTTTAAATCGGACTCCTAGAAATAGAGATATTGACAAAAATAAGATATACATCTACGGCCCTGGCGTAGAAACCATGAACTATTTTAAGAAGAAAATGTTTCTAAAAGGTTTGTCGACATGAGTAGTATCGGTCAACAAACCACTCTTTTTTCAATCGAGATTTTAGAAGCTCATATTTTGCTGCAAATACATCAGAAGCGGAAATTAAGACTTACGCCACCTGGTGGCCAAACCATTTTTTACAAAAATTAGAAATTATGTGCAAAGGATTTCCCATCAGGAGCTGTATCCGGTGCCGAAAGAATTTTTCAAATCGGAGATTTAGAAGCAGAGATATAGGGGGAAAGCAATTCACTTTTTCACCCCATGGCGGAAAGTCGGTACTGCCTTTCCTTCACCTGCCCAAAAACTGTCACTGGGCACCTCAACTGTATTTAACTCAATCTGCCCTAAATGATAACTGATGGGCATACTAACCGTCCTTAAACGACTGATCAAAGTTTGGTTTCGTAAAACGAATGGAAACCCGAAGCTATGCACAGTTATTGTTGGAGTGATTCCAAACATTTAAAATACTCCGTATTCTTTGTGCACTGTGATGTAGTTTCCATGCACATTTATTTAACAGAAACATTAAGAAACATTAGTCCCACAATGAATTAGGGAAGAATAGATTTTAGCAGAAATTATCAATAATGGCAAGCAGAGGCGAAAGTATCTTCGTGTTTCCTCGACTTAGTGTCTCTCAGTCATCGAAATTGATTGACGCTTGATGGGTTTGTTTATCTAGACAACGACGGCGCCTCTCTGGTTGTCTCTTCAGCAGTCGACGTAACCGGAACTTGTGCCTTGGAAAGGGCATTCTCCAAGATAACAAAGAAGAGGTCTTTGGAGGCAGGTTACTGTACTTGCTGATCCATTCATCTTCCTACCCAGCGAACGAAATGTTTTCTGGATGGAGGAGCTGTGTTGAGAAAGCTTTGGGAAAATAAACAAAAAGCTCTTCTGCTCACGATACATCATCTATCATTGATAGCAATGCCAGTAATACCATTATGCGGGTCTAGTGGCTTCTTAGGCCAGCAGGAGGAAATACTATGAAGAAAAAACTACAACGCGCGTTTACTGATTCGAATTTTTATTTCCCCAATTGCATTTCGGGAAGCAAAGGAATAATTCCTGAGTCGCAAGCACCTCTTCTGATTCGAACGTACGAGGGAATATTGAGAAGTATTCGGCTTTTACAACTTCCTTTAGAAGTTATGCCTCTTTTCCGACAGCAGTAAAGTAAACCCCAGGTACAAAATTTCGATGTAACGAAAATGGGTAGCGGTGTGTCATTATCAAAACCACTGTTGAAATCCGATCGCTGTCCCATGAAGTGACGCAACAATGGTTAATTTCATAATAGTTTACTAAACTATCGCCGAATATTATTTCATCACGGTTTGCCTAAACGTAACAATGTCTCATTGTAATCTTCATAAACTACGAGAACCCGATGCTAAATGTCATAAAAGCCATTACAAAAACGCATTTCGAAGTTATGCATTTTTGCCAAAAGTAGTAAAGTATGTGTCGTAGCGAAATTTGGCTTCCTCTGAAATCCTTAGGCATAGGGGTATCTGCTATTGACGAGAGCTTTAAAATGATGCATAACACGATGAGGTGTAACCTGTAGATATCCTATACCAAACGTTACCAATGCCCTTCAGACGGATCAACGGGTCGACAATTACTTGCGGGTCAACGAGTCGGGTCAAGGTATTCCTGACCCGATATCGACCCTGCTTTATTTCCGTTTTATTTTTGAAAAGAAAAAATATTTCAAAAAAATGGGTGCTGTGGAGTTTTGTGCTCGACACTGGTGCCAGCGGAGTAAAAAATGATTTGTCATACAAAAATATTGCCGTCTCTTTCTTAAAGCAACATACAGATTTCCACCGACCAACGAAATGGCGCAGACGCTACTCACCGATACCCACATCGTAAAACGTTTCTTCCTTTGCGTTTGTTTTCAGTGCGATTGTCTGGAGCAAGGTACAGGCAAACGCCTGTAGCCTGCTTCTCTGGTGATTCACTCTCTCTCACCTCGCGTGTCACATTGGAAGACTGAGATTTACTTTTCGCATCGTGTCTTTTACATTGAGCATTCAGAGGTTTCTGCTTGACGTGCTAACATCCCGTTCCATGGCATGTCTTATCGGAATTAATACTTTGTTTGTTAATATGGATGAATTTAATATTAAGGATATTGAAAAAGGCGTCGAGGCCAGCAGATACGTTCTTGTTGAAAACATAAAAGGGGAAGAATGAGTGCTGGAAGTTGTTTCGTCTCATTAAGAAACCAGAATATGTTTCACAGCAACACCAATTATCACAAGCAACTTAGCCATCCCGTTTCATTGCATGTCGTGTCCGAATTGTTGCCTTATTTGTTAATATGGAAGAATTTAAAATTAAGGAGATTGAAAAAGGCGTCGAGCCCAACAAATACGTTCTTGTTGAAAACAAAAAAGGGGAAGAATGAATGCAGGAAGTTGTTTCCAACAAATGCGTTTTTGTTGAAAACAAAAAGGGGAAGAATGAGTGCTGGAAGTTGTTTCGTCTCATTAAGAAACCAGAATATGTTTCACAGCAACACCAATTTTCACAAACTCGTGATGAGTTGAAAGTTTCCAAAATGTGAAAGTTGATTACATGAGCGCTCCTTCCTTCTGAGGGGCAATGATGAAATCAATATCCACAATTTGGAAACTTTAAACTCATTAGAAACTGGTTAAAAATCTGGTGCTGCTGTGAAACATATTCAGAAGCTTGATATATCATCAAGAAAAATGCAAAAACTGAAATTAAACATACAAGTTACTTAATTCAAAAAATTTGACTGCAGCACCATCAAAATTAAGTGGAACAGCATTAGCATCACTGCGGAGGGAATTTTTGACTCTTCGAAAACATGTATGAAATAGTAAGGTTATGTGAAGGACGGCAGTTTCAATATTTTCTGTAAATTATACGTTCCCGTAATACATTTGTGTGATTTCTATATAACCCTTTATCTCTTCAGCAGTCAAAGACTTTTTGATTGCCTTGTGTGTGTGTATACAGTATACATACACACAAGTTATATAAATCATGGGATAGCATTATTCAAATTTTTAATTGGCGCTGCCGTTGTATAAAGGCTTCGATGCACGCTACGATTTTTTCAGTAGCGAGGTGTAATCTCGTGAGTCAGGTTGAACAACCGCTAGTAGAATTATGGCAAGCCGACGTGAATTGTCGGAGTTTTAACGAGGTATAGTACTGGGAGCCAGACGGATGGGACATTCAATTTCCGAAGTTGTACGAACATTCAACATTCCACAATCCACGGTGTCACGTATATACCGAGAATACCTCATGGATGGCATAACCTCCCACAGTGGATAGCGCAGTGGCCGACCACGGGTGCTGAATGACCGTCACCAGTGGCGTCTGACCAGGATTCTTCATGCTAACAGACAAGCGACACTGGATCAAATAATATCCACATTTAATACAGAAGGTACCAGAGAAATATCCCTCAGTTTAGTGCAGCGTAATTTAGCATCCATGGGGCATAGGAGCAGAAGACCCACGAGAGTGCCTCTGTTAATACAACGAAATCGGACACAGTGCCTCACCGAGGTTCGTGAACACGGTAATTGGACCCTGAAAGACTGGCGACATGTGGCGTGGTCTGATGTGTCACGCTACCTGTTGTTACAAGCTGATGGTAGGGTTTGGGTGTAGCGCAAAACCCATGAGGCCATGGACCCAAGTTGCCAACAAGGCACTGTCGAAGCTGGTGGTGATTCCATACATGTGTGGGGTGTCGTTACGTAGCACGGTTTGGATCCCCTGGTCCTCGTAAACACGTCATTAACCGGTAATGGTTTTGTTGCGCTGCTGGGGGACCATTTGCAGCCCTTCATGGACTTTCTGTAACGCAAAAACGATTACATTTTTCAGGCGGACAATGCACTATGTCACCTGGCTCAAGTTGTCCAAAATTGGTTCGAGGGGCATACTGGACAGTTCCAAAATTGGTTCGAGGAGCATTCCGAGGCTCCAGCACTGAATTCCGATGATACCTGCGAGAGTGTTGTACGCCTATCGCGTGAAACGATTCTTGACAGCCGACGATGGTCACGCTCACCCAATGTCTTTTTACGGCCACACTGGTATCGTAGGTTGAAGGTTTTGCTGGAATTCTTGTAGTCACGATACACCCTTGCAATGGTCGTCCGTGGAAATCCGAACTTCGTTTCTACCTCCGAAATACTACGGCTCATCTCACAAGCGCCAACTATGATACCGCGTTGAAAATCGCTTAAATCGTTATGACTTGTCATTCTCATACCAAAACCAAAAACAGCTCTGACAGCTGGCAAGGATGTCTATAGCTTTATATACGCACTGGCGGACGCAACCGAGTAGGCGCATAGGTGACGTTGCTATGTATTTTGCATAAGCTCGTCTGTACTAGTTTTTCTGGCACTTGTGTATATATCTTGTAATATTTTTAATCAATTTTTACTCCATTGTTACACGAATAACCACATCATTACCAGGCTTTAAGTAAAGATGGCTTCCTCTCAAGAGTTCACTGAGAAAAAAGCAGAGTGAGAAAAAAGCTGAGTGGTTATCAAGTTCCTGTTCCTGTTTCTGTAAGAGAAGACAACAAACGAAATCCACAGTACAATGTCAGAGACGGTGCCCTTCCTATTCCAAAGTTTAAGACTGGGTTGCCAAATTTAAGACAGGATATTTCAGCACTGAGGATGAAGACTCTCAAGGAAGGCCTGTTGTGGTCTCCGTTTTACAAAATGTGGAAGCTGACCACATGATTTTGGAAGACCGAAGAAAAATGAAAGCGGAGATTTTGAAGTTGTGCCGTGAACGTGTTGAATTCATCATCCCCGAGGTGCTGGCCATGAGGAAGCTTTCTGCCAAATGGGTGGCGAAATGCATGAACGAAGATCGAAAGAGTCATCTGGTTGCAACAATTCGATGTCGCAACGTTTTCAGCAGGATACGGTGGGGTTTTGGGCCGTATCCTGCTGTAAACGTTGGTTCTATCGATTACCGTGGATGAAACGTGGATACATCTGCATCATATGGAGTTTAAGAAACAGTTCCAAGAATGGATACTCAACGACTTCGCTCGCCCAAAACGTTACGCACACAGACATCTGCAGCAAAGGCGATAGCGCCTGTGCTTTGGGACAAGGACAGGGTAATGCCCTTGGACTACCTGGAAGAGGGTGTCACCATCACAGCAACGTATTATACACTCCTTCTAGACAAAATGAAGCAGGAACTGAAATCAAAACTCTGGGGGAAATTCTCAAAAGCGGTTCTGTTTTTGCAAATATTTTGGCCCATACGGACACAGACAGAGTTTTGTGAAATTCACTTTAACCTTTTAACGACCATGACTCTAAAATCTAGTGCCACTCAAAATACCATATCGCCCCAAATTGTCTGTTGTTTCACTTCTTTGTTTAATAACAACAATGGTGGCTCACGGTGACTCCTGCTGATCCCTCATACACTGAAGAGCAATTAGATTAGAGACAGCTGGCGTTATGCAAATGTGGCGCTGTAGGCGGCCCTGTTAACGGAAACGACATGACGTATGCAGCGATCCGGCAATATAAGAAGTGATGCGACGGGAATCAGTAAGAGTCGGACGCAGTATGGGTAAGACGAATGATCTAAGTGCATTTGATCGTGCGCAAATTGTCCGGGCCCGACGAATGGGTCACTCCATCTCGGGAGTCGTGCAGGTACTGGGATTTTCACGAGCCACTGTGTCACGGTTGCACCGTGAGTACATCAAATCCGGTAAAACCATTGTTTCTCCTGCAAGGGCCAACTGCCGTGGACAACAGCGTGTGGATGAGCGAGGTCACCGTCGGTTAGCTCGCATTGTAACAGCTGATAGACGGGCCACTGTGCAAGAAATCACTCGGAAATTTAACGCTGGTGCACAAAAACGTGTAAGCAGCCACACCATCTAGAACCATCCCCTCGCTATGGGGTACAGAAGCCATCGTCCCACGAGGGTACCGCTGCTGACCGCACATCACAGGGTGCAAAGATTAACATTGGCGCGGGAACATCGCCACTGGACCCTGGACATGTGGGAAAATGTTGCCTGGACTGATGAGTCGAGATTCATGTTGGTACATGCGGATGGCAGGATACGAGTACTGCGCAAACCACATGAAGCGATGGATCCTCCTTGCGGCATGGTACTCTTCAAGCTGGTGGGGGTGGCATTCTCGTCTGGCGACTGTTTACGTGGACTCACGGGTCAGCGTTACCGGGATATCCTGTACGACCATTTGTTCCCGTTTGTGCGTCTTCAACATCCCACTGGGGACCTCATCTTGCATCAAGACAATGCAGCTCCCGAATTGTATCCGAACACTCCACCGACGTGACCTCGCTTCCTTGGCCAGCTAGGTCACCTGACCTCAATCCCATCGAGATGCCACTGAGAGAGATGTTCCAGGCTCTGACCCTCCTCCATCAAATCTTCGTGAACTGTGGGGGCTTGTTCAGGGGTCGTGGATCCGTATGGCTTCCCAACGCTTCCGGTGTCTTGTCGAGTCCATGCCGAGACGAATCGCCGCCGTCATCAGGGCGAAAGGTGGTGCTACACGTTACTAGACAGGTATCTCTAATTCAATTGCTCTTCAGTGTAGATCGTGATATTTAAAGAACAGGTAAAGGTAGAAAATCTATCTGACTCACTCTAGACAGGCGCTTCGGGCAGCTATGGTCGTTTGTATGTACGGGCGTTTTGGGAGTTATGGTCGTTAAAGGGTACTATTGAAACATCCAGTTTACTCAATTGTTTTGTAATCGCCTAATTATCTAAAATTTCTATTCTAAATCTTATGCCACATCAACTGTTGACGTGTCAT
Organism: Macrothele yani; assembly: GCA_039090855.1. Classification (NCBI taxonomy): domain Eukaryota; kingdom Metazoa; phylum Arthropoda; class Arachnida; order Araneae; family Macrothelidae; genus Macrothele; species Macrothele yani. The sequence goes on along the minus strand of CM076997.1, from coordinate 41,484,030 downwards.
TTATGTAGCTTAAAGAAGCAGGGGAAATGTGTTAATTGCAGATGCGAGCGAATACCTAGAATAATGTATTAAAACAATTCACCGGACTCCACTCTTTTTATGAAAAGCCAAGGAATTATCATCACCCTCTCGTATCGGTCCCATTCTAAAGCGTCCAAGTGCACAATAGGTACAAATGTTCTTAGATAAACTTACGTACATAGTTCTGATAAGATCAGAAAAAGTGACAAGAAGGTTTACACTGTAATATGTAGATGGTTTACTGAAAAAAAGACAAAGGGGCAAAACATTACTGAGCTGCAAATATCACAGATCTTTGAGAAAATCAGTAGTAGCGAAACGGCAGTAATCCGCGACGTTAAAGCTGTCGTTATGAAAGTAGGAACATGCGCGTGAGAGTTTCTTGTCTTGTGTACAAAATAAATTCGCGGCAAATGGCCGCAACATACCTTGATGAAGCTAAGTAGGAGTAAAGAAGTAGGTTGCCACGCCCCAACAACTTACTACTTACTCCTATTGTTTTAAGCGCTGGCTTGTGACTATTCGTCTGAGATGGTGTGACGTGCCTGCACCGCAGAGCGCACATGAGATAAAGGCAGATAGCAATGAGAGCACATGTCCGCGTAGCTCAGTTGGGAGAACGACTTACTCCGGAGTGAGGGGACTGGATTCGATTCTCGGCGTGGACAAACCTGTGTTTTCACAATGGGTCCGGGTTCTAATCCCGGTGAGGCATGGATGTTGTGTTTTTCCTATGACACTGTCTCTCTCCCTTCCATGGAAATAGTGGCCTGAAATTAGAGACGGGCGACTGCTTCATAGCCGACAGAGTTGCTGATAGTGGCCGTTAAACCACAAATCAAAAAAAAAAAAAAAAGGAAGGAAGGAAGAAAGGAAGGAAAGAAAAATAAAGTTGGTTGCAATCTCTCCCGAAAGGGCGTCAAATATTTTTAACATTTCGCTTAAAATCGGAAACTGGCAGAATAATTTTGTTCGGAATCAATGCAATTCGTAGTAGGTCCGAAATTCGAAGCTCAAATCGTTTTGTTTCATTTCTAAGCAATGGCGTCGTTGCCCTTCAATAATAATTTTTTCCCACGAACACAAACCATCAGAGTTGCCAAAAGTACTAAAATAAACACCCACACACAAGCAGTTAGAGAAACGGCACGACAAAAACGAGGTTCCTGATGTTAGTGAAAAATATAATGCGTGCATAGGCTGAATATTAAAAGCACATCTGAGAATTGAAACCTGCTGTCACTGACAAGACGCGGAACTAACTGGTGATACTCACGATATGTGGGAATGAAATCTATAAGACGAGTGATACTTACGAGATGTAAAAGAATCACTAAGCGATGTAATGAGATACGGAAAAAAGATATGGAAATGAAAATTGGAACATGCGGAATGAAACCGAGGGATTCGGACTTCATGTAGACTGGCCGCGGTGTGAGCTTGCGCGATGGTAAGTGGGCCCCTGATGAAGTGGGCCCCTGAAGAAGTGGGCCTTCTTAAACATTAGATATAATGTGCAAATCGTTGCTGTATCTTCTAGCGAATGTGAAAGACGTACTGAGACGAATTTCAGAATCACTTCAGTTAGGTCTCCTGTTTCAATCACCAATAACCTCATTATTATTCTTAACTAGATGAAAGCCCGTCAATAATGACGGGGAAAAAATAAAATTTATGATACAGAAATTATTGACATTTATTTATTGAGTTTTTGAGTTACACGTCAATAGATGGCGACGTGGGCTCACAGCTTTCTGAAAATTTTCCGAGCAGTCGGTTATGGAGTTCAATATTTGTTATGTGTTTTGTAAAACCTTTAGTCCCTATTTCGTCAACACTTTCTTGTACACAACATTTTTCGTATACACTGACTATGAACCTTGTATCAATTTTCCCTGTTCTCTTCCGTGAACTATTTTTGTCTTGACGTCGTCAGATCGTCGTATTCTTGACGTTGCCACATACAGTTGGCTAAACACCGGTTCAGTTAGTGAACCAAAATTCCTGATGTAAAGTTTTTCCTAGCCGTCCCGACGGCGCGGTGGTCTAAGCGATGGCCTCTGATCATTCGTCCGAAAGTGGTCCGGGTTCGAATCCCGGTGAGGCATGGATGTTGTGTTTGTCTTATGGCACTGGCTTTCTCCCTTCGCTGGAACCAGTGACCCTAAATTAGGGACGGGCGACTGCTTATAGCCCACTGAGTTGCTCACGGTGGTCGTTAAACCTCCAACCCTCCGCCCAAACAAAAAACATTTTCGCATCTCTAGAGTTGACCGTGTGACGTAACGCATCTCTGACGTCATGTGAGAATGATTTGAATTAGATAACGTCACACCAGCAGCTGTGTTCTTTACTGCTATGACAACAAAACAAAGTGGTATACGCGTGGACTGTGCGCGTGTAGGTGATGACGTCATCTACACGAAAACACAAAAAGCTAAGCGTGATGTCACAAACATTTGTTTCTCGGTTATTGCTATGACGACTTAAAAAGTGGCACGAAGGAGGAGGATGACGGCTCTAGCAGATTATATAATATGATAATTCTTGGGAGAATGGCGAGACGAGCGTTTTGTTGGACTTCACCCAGTTTGGTCCTACAAAACGCTCTTCTCGATCGAGGCTCCTTCGAGATCACCATTCGACAGTGGATATGAAAAGCAAGGAGCGGAAGAGTTGAACATATTCTTCCTATCAGTTAGCGTCAGCTATAGATTACTAAAAATCAAAATTGATATATTCAAAACACACAAAGTATTAGACCTTTTAGTAGCTTGAAAATATAAAGGAAATTCCAACATTATTACTGTATGCAACTAAAATTTACGTTGTATTACTATTATTTTATCCCTGAAAGGAAAACGCGGGGCACTGAGTGCCCCGCCTAAATTAGTTTTTGGAATTACCTGAAGAGGGCAGCACTTAGCGCTCCCACCTCTCCTGATTTTTCTGTTGGGGTGGTTCTTTTTTCAGGCATCCCTACAACCTTCACCTAGGAGACTGCTTATTGTTTAAAAAGTTGACCTTGGGTCACCGAGTGCCTCACGCTTCCTTCCGCGTAACTTTGACTAACGCGTGTTTCTTTCTCCCTTTCGAGTTTCTGTAAGATCTAAAGACACCAAAACAACTGCCAGGTGTTGTGTGTGCAGTCGATTTGATTGTGCAAAGCATAAATTAGTAGTGTGTGTGCAGTCGATTTTATTGTGCAAAGCATAAATTGGTAGTGTGTGTGCAGTCGATTTTATTGTGCAAAGCATAAATTGGTAGTGTGTGTGCAGTCGATTTGATTGTGCAAAGCATAAATTGGTAGTGTGTGTGCAGTCGATTTGATTGTGCAAAGCATAAATTGGTAGCGTATGTGCAGTCGATTTGATTGTGCAAAGCATAAATTGGCAGAGTGTGTGCTGATTGTCAGTAGAAAATTTTACTTGCTTTAAGAAACCTCGTGAAAACAAACTTATTTTACATTGAATGAGTTCTGCAGATCTTGGAGAAGCTCATTTTCCCCAGCGTGGATTATTTTTAATTAAGTTTTAATTTCAGGAATATTACCCCTACCAGCATGGAAAAGAAAAAGCATAAATCTAGATCACTGAAACGCAAAAGCGACAAGAAGCAGAAAGGCAGCAATCAGTCAAGTGATGCAGGTCTATTGCATATTTTGTAATACCGCAACCACCATCCACCTCAATGTACAATTCCGCAACAAATAATCAAGAAGCAAGAACAGGTACTCATGGTGATGATGATGCAATGACTTGTGAGTTACAGGAACAGGAAAGAGCTACTTTCAATGTAGAGACAAATACAATAGTATCCTTTACTCACCAACCCAGGCCCAGTACTTCTTCTAGCTTCATTGTTCTGGTATCTTTACTAACTCTAGTGGCAACATCTGAATACATAGCTCAACTTGTTACAGGGAATCAGATATACCTTTAGGTATAAATGACTTGGTTTCTGAAGCATATCCTATAAATGAGCCTACACAAGAAAATGAAAGATCAACTGCAGGAATCTTCCAATATCCGTCTCGAGCAAATCTGAAACAGTTTTTTGCTGAACATCCATTTCAGCCACTTGATGATCTGTCATTTGATGCTCGTTTGTATGAGAGGAAAATTATCTCTAGCTGATTTTCGAGTAAATGTGTTTAACCTAATGATGGACCGTATTGTCCAGTCACTAGATTCACGCTTTGCACAACACAAAAATTTTTATAAAGATTCATCCTGCTTGGACCCAGCAAAGTTTAAAACTATTGCAGAGAAGGGCCTTGAAGATGAAGCATTGGAAGGTATTATGAAGCTCTCTCCACAAACCAACAAAGATCAAGTAATATTGGAATTGTTTTCTTTTGCTTCGAACTTTGATGTATTAAAGCTATTGCTTAATGATGGTGAGAATATGGATTCCAGTTGCAACAAGTGCAAAATTTGTAGCACTTGCCCATCGTGTGTACTAGACATCCAACAGAATTCATGACAAGGCATATGATAACCTATATGAACTTCATAAAGTCATCTGCATACTATAAGTTACTCAAGTCTAACGTGAGAGGACATTTTCAAAGTTAAAGATCATTAAGGCAAGGCTAAGAAATTCATTGCCTGAGAACTTGGAATCACACATGTTGCTATCCATTGAAAAGGAACGGTTAGATGAATTCGATGCAGAAGCAATTATTGATAGATTCGTACAATCATCTAGTGAATTCAAACGATTGCTCTTAATACAGTGGACTCCATGAAATATTCTTTTGAACTACCTGCTAATGTGTAAAATGTTTAGTAAAAGCAAACGTTTAAAAAATATCCACCATTAATTTAACATAAAAAAATTAAAAATTCAGTTATAACAATCTATATTTACATTTAGTATCTACTGTTTACTGCCAATAATATGTACAATACATGTACACAGCAATTACTGAAAAATATAATTTATTTCCTAAAAATTTTAATTGTACCATTTTCTCTACTTATGTATTCTTTGAAAATTTTATTTATTCCTTATAAAAAATCAATGATAGCCTTATAATTGTGGGTGGGCCTCCTTTGTCTCCTGGCAACCAATATTTTTAGTTCCAGTGCGCCACTGTGGGGAAGAGTTGAGTGGCGCTGATCAAATGCACTGGGTAATGTGGACGACATGTGAAAATTAAACTTACGAGATACGGCAATGAGGTAAAGGGATATTGACCAGATATGGAAGAGTGACTAAATGACACTGACGAGATGCAGAAGTAAGGCCGAGTAATTTTGATGAAATACGGAAGTAATGTTGAGTTATACTGAGGGACAAGATGTGGAAATGAAACTTAGAAACAGCTAAGAGACAAGATGAGGAAATGAAATATGCGAGATGCTAACAGGCAAAATGTGGAAACCTAGAAGCTGAGAGACAAGATGTGGAAATGAAGCATGTGAAATGCTGAGAGACAAGGTGTAGAAATGAAACCTAGAAGCTGAGAGACAAGATGTTGAACTGAAACATGTGAGATTCTGAGAGACAAAATGTTGAAACCTAGAAGATGAGAGACAAGATGTGGAAATGAAACATGTGAGATGAGAGACAAGATGTGGAAATGAAACATGTGAGATCCTGAGAGACAAGATATGTAAATGAAGCCTAGGAGAAGCTGAGAGACAAGATGTGGAAATGAAACCTAGGGAAAGCTGATGGGCAAGATGTGGAAATGAAACATGTGAGATTCTGAGAGACAAAATGTGGAAACCTAGAAGCTGAGAGACAAGATGTGGAAATGAAACATGTGAGATGCTGTGAGACAAGGTTTGGAAATGAAACCTAGAAGCTGAGAGACAAGATATGAAAATGAAGCCTAGGAGAAGCTGAGAGACAAGATGTGGAAATGAAACCTAGGGAAAGTTGATGGGCAAGATGTGGAAATGAAACATGTGACATTCTGAGAGACAAGATGTGGAAATGAAACATGTGAGATTCTGAGAGACAAAATGTGGAAACCTAGAAGCTTAGAGACAAGATGTGGAAATGAAACATGTGACATTCTGAGAGACAAGATGTGGAAATGAAACATGTGAGATTCTGAGAGACAAAATGTGGAAACCTAGAAGCTGTGAGACAAGGTGTGGAAATGAGACCTAGAAGCTGAGAGACAAGATGTGAAACCTAAGAGAAGCTGAGAGACAAGATGTGGAAATGAAACATGTGAGACGCTGAGAGACAAGGTGTAGACATGAAACCTAGGAAATACTGAGAGACAAGAAATTTATTTGAATCCAAAATTCGCTCACATGGGTAATGCGTTGATGGATGAGAAAGGCAGTGGCCGACCAATAATATCAACAATACACAGCAAAGTGCCGTATGTGTAGGATGTGGTGCAAGAAGACAGGAAGAGTGGCTTTGCGTCAGATTGCTGTAAATGCAAATGCTTCTTTCGATAGTGCGCGTCATAGCGTTCGAACTAATCACCGTGTGTACCTCCGAGTGAAACCGTTTCCACGTGGGTAATTTTCACTTTAACGTATTCTCCAGCACATTGGTTTTCTATTCAAACTCCTGTAACAAATGGGAGAGTGGATGACAATGGGAAATGATTTACATATAACTAACACTCCGTCAAAGAATATTGGAAGCAGTAGCGTAGCTAGTAATGTTGTGGCCCCGCTGAAGAATCATGCTCTGTTCCGTAGAAATACCGTATAGTTATGTCAGGTAGGCCTAAGTGCATTGCCGCGAATTTCATTTTACACACGGCATTTTCTTACGTATTGTACCGGTAGCTCATCATGAAATCGGAAGAATAGAATGCAAAACCTAAGATTATCTGCTCTACCATATTCGTATTTACATTGGAGGAAGGATCTCCTTGTTTTCTCAACACTGAAAGACACACGGTTAAGAGGATTTTTTGGTATCAGTACGGTAGCATGTAGCCCACTGACCATGGAGCCCTCTACAACGTATGGTGGTATGTGAGTGATCGACGAGACAGATCGTGAGAACGAAGCATTTTCTCTGACGCTCGGCAAGATTAAAAGCGCCACATCGGGCATAAAGAGCCTTAACGTATTATACGGATTTAACAAGGGAAATTGCAGGCAGAAAAAACATACATTCCCGGCGTTATCTTCGTTATAATAAAAGTAACTGATTCAACCTGGCGATCAGCGAGAGTTCAGTAAGCGCAATAATGTTCGATAGTTATTTGACCACTGTCTTCCAATGCCTTATTTTGGGTTGAATTTTGTGTTTTAATTTTAAGAATGTCATACAAAAGTCGTTCTACACGTTCTACATCCAGACAGAAATTGTAAGGTTATCATCTCATATTATCATCAATTTTTCATTACTAACTTTCGTCCTTCACGTAGATTACCGTTAGCCGGCAATGGGCTCCTCAAGCGGCTGAGCCTTAACTCATCTGAACAATCTCGCCCTGTGGTAGCTACGCCACTGACCTGAAGTTACTTGTTGTTCAGCTCTCGTTCGTGGTAGTACCTAGTGCATTCCTTTTTATTCAAACTCCTGTTTCAAACAGCGCCCTTTAATGAGGAGAGTGTAATGACGTTTGGACACTGCTTTCAATGTCCCTCATCCTCCGCCAAAGGTAATCGGGAGTTACTTATTGATCAGCCGTCGTATACTACCAAAGAACGTGATGGTATGATCTGGTAGTACAAAACGTGATGGCATGGTCTCGTATATTACCATAAAATTTGATGGAATGCTCTCGTATACAACCACAAAACGTGATGTCATTGTCTCGTATACTACCACAAAATGTGATGGCATGGTCTCGTATACAACCACAAAACGTGATGTCATTGTCTTGTATACTACCACAAAATATGATGGAATGGTCTCGTATTCCACCACAAAACATGATCGCATGCTCTCGTGTACTACCGCAAAACGTGATGAGATGGTCTCATATACTACCACAAAACGTAATGGCATTGTCTTGTATACTACCGCAAAACGTGATGACATGGATTGTCAAACGAAATATACCTAAAGCAACTGAATGTTGAAAATACACTGAATGTGCTATCCTGTCATCTACGTAATACTGAATAAGGAATTAAAGTTTCAACAAAAGGATATTAGTCGCAAGATGGGACTGGGGAAAGCACAGTATGTTTATCTAAATTAATTTTGTACCAAAATAAATGAAATTCGAAATGTATGACAGAAACAGAAAACTGTAACATTTTTTTGAATTTGTTTGGAGTTCTAGGTATAATTGCATGTCTACGTCTACGTGGTCATTTAGCAAACTCACAGTCTGTAAAAAAGTAATCTGTACTTACCTTTGCAGCAGGCTCCTGAACCTGAGGAGGTGGCAACGGGCAAGGGCTGTCATCAATGACCGTACCCTCCGTCAGGAATGATGGCAATCTGTTGTTGTTGCTCATCTGAGTGGGCCCGTTTTGCACGGCTTTCATGGGTATTGGGTCTTCGTCTACATGATCGTAGTCGAAATGGAACTGCGTCGCAGCAATGAACGCACAACCCATGAGCACGGAAAATGTCGCGAAACAAATGGTATAGTTACGTTCACGCACATGAGGCGCACAGGGGTGGTCCGGAAAAGTCGTTGAATGATCCAGGGCGATTCCGACGAAAAACATGGCGAGACCCCATCCTAGGGAACCAAACATCCTCTGCCTTCCGTAATTGTCCGTGTTTGCAGCCAAATAGGACAGTGTTGCTGAATCAGCCAAGGTAATGGCTGGAGCACTGAAGAATTCTCCCAGTACTACCAGTAAGAGGAGGAGGAAAAATGTCTCTTGAACATCCTCCCACTTGTAAACTATCGAACTGAAAGGGGGAGATATGTACTCTTTAGAAGCTTGGGGGTACTCAGATTGTTCGCTTTTCTTCCTGTTCGTTGACTTCTCTCCTTTCTCCTCATCTGATTGATCCTCGTCTTCGTCTCTTTTCAATCGTTGCCACAGCAGCCATCTTCCTAGGGGCTTTTCATCTAAAGACAAAGCATTTGTGAAATCAAGTTCAGAGTGCAATTTCCTCTGCTTTTCAAGGTTGCTGATGCGCTCGGCGACACTCCTCTTGTCTCTTTCGCTCGGAAAGTTAACGCTCTGTGAACTGTCGTTCTGTGAAATATCGATGGAGCCTGGGTGAACGCAATTAAATGGTGGAGGCTGTATGAAGGCCAAAGCCAAGGTGAAGACTATCCAGGAGACCAAAGAAAAATCAGCATGATTTTTCCCTTTCGGAATCGGTCGGCCATGCTCCCCCAGAAAGGTGCTGCCAAAAACTCGACGAAAGGCCGAATACCGATCAGAAGCCCACTCTGGCCGGGGTTCATGCCCATTTGTTTGAAGTAGACGGCAAGTAGAGGAAACAACGATCCGAAAGCCGAGAAGAAAAAGAAGTAGAAAGTCTTGGATATCAACAGGTCTTGGTTAACAGAGGTGCACAGACTGTCGATGACGTCACGTTTGCTGCTTGGGAGATTAGGGTTTTGACTCTGTTGCTGGGCAGGTGCTCCGGTAGGAGCAGGCAGTACCACCCCGCGGGCGTCACCGGTGGCCATTTGGTCGATCTTAGTCTCTTCTTCGAGTCCCTTCATCTCCACCATGTTCTCTGTCTTCGGGTTGCTATGGCAATGATTTCTGCACTGCTGCAGATGGTGACAGTCGAAGTTCTAGGGCATCCTCAGTTGACCTCCCTGTGTGCTTAGGTTACCGATAGGAATGTTCCCACCGTAGGTGAAGGACATAAAGTAGATTGTCCTTGTCACAAAATAGTCTCATTCGGAATGTATCTGGACAGCCGCCTGCGGTTTGGCATCTGAAAAGAAATAATAAGAAACAGTTTAGTGCATCAGAAAAGTATCATCACCTATTACATCATTTTAATTGGTTTTGTTTTCTTTGTCTTTTATTCTCGGAGTTTAGACTGCCACGAGTACTTAAAGCTGTAAGGAATTTCCCGCCTCTAATTTAGAGCCACCGTTTCCAGAAAGAAGACAGAATGAAGCAGTAGGAATCTCCCGTGTTCAACTTGGCCTACCGGACGTCCGTGCATCTGATCACTCGACCACCGAGACGGCCAAGTTGATCTCCTCCAGGAATACCATTAAATTGTTGGTGACACACGCACATTAGACATCCTGGGCATGTGTACATTTATGCAAACTGAGGGGACACCTTTTTTGATTCGGAGTTCAACGACCACCACCAGCATCGGAATGGGCAAAATGAGTGATCCAAGCAGTTTTAAACGTGGCAATTATGCAGAGGGCGTTCGGAAAGTAATGCTTCCATATTTATATACAAGCCCAGCGGCAAAGTATCAAATTGAAACAAAACAAGAACAAAGGTCAGGATTTATATTCACATATTTTATTTTTTCTACCTACTTATTTCTTTCCTCACGCCCGGTGCAGATTCGCCAACGTTTAATAAGTTTTTTAAGCCTGTCTTTGTAAAAATATTCAGGTTGTTCTCTGAGCCATTTCCTCGTAGCGGCTTGAACATCTTCGTCTCAGGTGAACCGAATTCCTTTCAAATGTCCCTTGAAAGCATAAAACAACCAGAAGTCGGACGATGCCAAATCCGGGCTGTAGGTAGGGTGTTCAAGAACTTCAAACCCGATTTTCTGTATGCCTTCTGAAGTGAAAGCACAGGCATGTCGTTTGACGTTTTCGTGTTGCAGTATCATTGGCTTTTTTCCCCACTCATCACAGTGGTACCAAATGCGAATCTAGCGGAACAAAATTATTTGTTACTTTGTAACGTACCAGGAGATGTGACGTACCTGCCAGAAGGACGCACACGACATAAAGGCAGATAGGAATCAGAATAAAATGTCCGCGTAGCTCAACTGGTAGAGTGACTTATTCCGGAATGAGGGGATCCGGGTTCGAATCCTGGCGTGGACAGAAATGACGGAGAAATTAACTTCGTTATAACTTGAAACTGATAGATCTTGTAGCAGAAACCAAGAAAATCTCCAAAATAGTCTCCAAGCGGGAATTTTTCTTCTCCTTTATACTATTTTAGGTCCCTCCTCTACTTCTACCACACCTCGAAATTGCATGATCATTTTTAACAAGACTGTCAGTTATGATGACAGATACGAAAAATTTATCATTTTATCTCTCTGAAAAATTGCATCGCACAGCTTATATCATACTTTAAACTTAAGAAAAAATTTAATACATTGCTAGAAATTAATAAAACAAAATAACATAGTATATAATAATACACGGTCGAGTCACATTATTGTGACCTACAGCTAATATCCAGAGAAACCGCCGTGTGCAGAGCGGACAGCAGCAAGAAGGGCTAGAAGTGGCTCAATAAGGTGCTGGAGGGTGTTCACAGGTATGTGAAGCCATGCTGACTGCAGTGAGCATGACAGCTGCTGGAGGGTGAATGGTGAAAGATCCATAGAGCGAAAAACACGATCGAGGTGGTCCTACAGATGTTCAACTGGCTTTACGTCTGGGGAATTAGTGGGCCTGGGAAGTACTTTGAAGTCTTCATCGTACTCTTCCAACCACTCGCGGACATTTCTAGCTGTGTGGCATGTCGCATTGTCATGCTGGAACATCCCATCCGCCCCAGGGAAGAAAAGCAGCAAGTATGGGTGTACGTGGTATGCAAGGATGGATTGATAACGAATTCGGTCCATAGTGCCTTCCACAGGTATGAGTGGACCCAGAGAATGTCACGAAAACATTCCCCAGACCATAACGCTGCCCCCACCAGCTTGTGTTCTTCCAGCAAGTTTGTTCTCCGATGTTTATCGCCTTATATGCCAACGTCCATGCGTTCGATGAAGCAGAAAACGTGACTCATCGGAGATGGCAATATTTTGCCAAACAGCGGTCCAATTCCGACACTGTCGTGCAAATGTGAGCCTTTTCTGTCGATGCACCTTCGTTAGCCAAGGTGCAATGGCCATCCGCCTGCGTCGGATCCCCGTACGCAGCAGGGTTCGCTAAACTGCCATTTTAGACACACTTCCGGTAGCCTCCTAGTTCATTCGGCCAGTGAGTTGCTCCACTGTAGCGTGTCGATCGGCCTTCACGTACCTTCGAAGCCGACGTTCACCTCTCACATCAATGCCACTTGGTGCTCCGCAGTTTGCACGTCGCTTATTCGCAATGGTGCCATTTCTCCAATCACGATACACTTTAACCACAGCAGCACGCGAACAGTTTACAAACTGCGCTGTTTCAGAAAAACTGCCACCCTTGGCCCGAAAGCCGATAATCATCCCGTTTTGCAAATCTGATAAATCGTTTCTTTCATCCATGACAGAAACGAGTGATATGTTTTTAGAATGCCTACAGCACACCTTATATACCCCCCCCCAAGCCAACTCATGACGCTTGCCTTCTTTCATTGGCTACGTGCTGTTGACGTCAAAAATAGGAGGTCGTCACAATAATGTGACTCGACTGTGTAGATGTACGGAGTTCTATTACACAGTAAAATGAAGCTAATGGCACACAGAATCGTTTGCTGTCTGATTGGTAGCTAGGCAACAAATTCATGCGCGAGACACTTGCGCGCAGGCATTACTTATTGAACACGCCTTGTAGTTGGTGCCAGGCATCTTCAAAACGGACTAACTCCTGCGCATTTTCACGCGGAACCGTATCAAGGCTTACCATGAATGGTGCGACACGAAAAAACTTCCGCACTCGGCAATTTGCGATCCTGTAGGCGAAAACACTTCGTGGATGAGTGAATCAAAGAAGACTGGCGACATGGTTAGGTACCTGGTGCGTTCAGAAGTGACCTTCCACCTACTCAGGGTAAGAAACTTGCTGTTAACGCACGATGTACAAACTTGCCGAATGGTTCTAGTTCCATGCAAACTTTAATAACTAAAATCACACACACAAGTTAAAATCTATTTACATGGTTTAAAACAACATGAGTACTTTCGTGCTCGCTACGAGCACATCATCAGATGAAAGACAAGTTGGAGTTCCAGAAAACACATTTATGTATCGGTGCCGTTGCCAATCGTTCACACTGAGGAAAGAAATACAAGAAAGTTCACTTGCTCTAACGTAATGTGAGCAAATAGAGGCCTATAGAGTTCTATTAACGATGGTCAGAGTCTGCTATGTTAGAAGAAGAAACAGGAATCGAGGACAGTAAAGTTTTCCAGGCCTGGGAAATATAGCTGGGTACTTCATCGTTGCAACAAGTGCCCACTCGATGCAAAATGTGCAGACTCTCTGTAAAGAGCACTGTTTCCCTCGTAGTAGAGGTAGAAAGAATGGAGACGTCTGTCCAAGATGGGTAATGTGTACCAGCTGAAGAAAGCCTGGCTAAAGCAGTCGATGAAGAGCCATTTTTTACACTATATTGGTGTTCCTTAATTCTTGTTTGTACTTTCGAGCACGAAAGTATTCATGTTGTTTTAAACCATGTAAATAGATTTTAACTTGTGTGTGTGATTTTAGTTATTAAAGTTTGCATGGAACTAGAACCATTCGGCAAGTTTGTACATCGTGCGTTAACAGCAAGTTTCTTACCCTGAGTAGTCTATCTGGCACGAAATCCTTGTTTGTTATCGACTTTCCACCTACTAATGTTGAACTCCACAATGATTTGTAAACTTATGACTCTTCTGTTTGCTTGCACGATTCTTGTCAGTCTCTTTAGACCCCCTATGGGCCATCAGCTGTTTTCGTTCACAGGATCGCCGTTTGATGCAAGTTTCTGGCATGTCATACAAATGCTCTGACCCAGTCGTCTGGCCATTACACTTTGGCCACGACTCACCATGAGCACTCCAGAAGCCTTGCCATCTTGGAACTGCTCTGACCAGTCGCCTGGCCATTACACTTTGGCCACGACTGACCATGAGCAATCCAGAAGCCTTGCCGTCTAGGAAATGCTCTGATCCAGTCGTTCTGCAATTACATTTTGGCCTTTGTGAAACTTGCTTATGTCCGCTGTCTTTCCCAGCTGAAGAACAAGAACAACACTGATTAACGAAGCTCAGTATCAGGCGTTATTCATACCATTTCATGACCTTTACACACGCTATCTTTTACCTGAAGTTTCTTCGATTTGAATAAAGACACGTGGTCGTAATGTTTTGGTTCTTCGGTGTATAATGAAACAAATGAAAACACTGTGACCATAGTAAGTAAAAAAATTTTAATATTTTTGAGCCTGTTTCTTACGCTATTACTTGTATTTGAAAGTCAGTGCCAATGAGTAAACGCACATATGCAAATATGCGCCGTACAACTCGAAGCATCCTTGTCCTGAATCTTCACGGGTACTTATTTAAAAACTACCTTCACCTTATTATTTCCAATATATGTTGCGTTTTACTTTACTATGATGTTGATTTACTTTATTATGAGTGAAAAGAAAAGTGTCTGAGAATTGTTTTAGGCCGAAATGTGACTTCAGCAAGTTGGACTCCTTTGTTTTCCCCCGTAAATTCTTCATTTTACTAACAGTGAAGTTTTCCCGAACCGGACGGAAGCTTCGCTTTTCATAGGGAGCCACCGCATTTCGCTTTAAAGATAAGAAACTCAAGAATGTAGCGTTTTACTAAACGCAAAAAATTTTCACTTCATTCCTATTCAGTGTTATTTTCGTTTAATTTAAAATGCTAAGTCATTTTGGAAAAAGGAAGAAAAATGAAATGTATCTACAGTGTCAGTCAAAAGTCGCAAAACACCCTTGTATTTCAGAAACGGGAAGGGAAATGAAATATATGGATACCCCAGCAAAGAATCGGCGAGGGGCCTATCTTTTAGGCTATTTCCCGAACATGGCCGACATCTTGAAATCTGCTGTGCTGGATCATGGTCAAATTTTTCAAATGGTAAGAAGGTATGAAGAAATTAACTCGTGCACCAAAAGCTATTAAATCGAAAATTAAATAAATAACTATGTACAATTAAAATAAATATGTTTAAGAATTTTCAACGCCACAACGGCGTCACCCTAAGAAACAGTGCAGCAGTGAGCACAGAAGTGAGTAGACACTTAGCAGTTGCATATAGCACACAGACTGCTAATGGTAAGAAGGTCATGTTGCATATCAAACAAGGCCAGAATTTTCTCAGAAATTGATTGCCATAATCAGGTTTAACGTATATGTTGTGGTTCACAAGTTATCAGCACAGAAAGTTGAAATAACCATTGTTTCTGCAGGTAACTGAAGACGGCATTGACGAAAGAGGAGAGGATTCAGATGATCCTAATATCTGAGGGACTAAGTTGCAGTATCATAGCCGTAGACTTCAACAACCGACACCCAGAAACACCACCAATTTCACGCAACACTGTCGCATACCTGATACCCAAATTCCGACAATCTGGAACTGTGGACGACAAACCACTTCTACCGACGAGGAAACCTCAACAATGGTCTTGGCATTCTTTGCAAAGAGTCCGCAACGTAGCTCACGACGTCTAAAAAAAAAAAGAAAAGAGAACATTTTTACGTGCTACCCCGTAATCGTCTAAAAAAAAATAAAAAAAAATAAGGAGAACAAAAAAAATCGGACTTCTTTAAAAAAAAAAAAAAGACTATCTAGGCCTACAGTAAATTAGTAAATTAGACATGGAGCAACTTGGACAAAAAAATCGGACTTCTGTATGTTACAAAAAAAAAAAAAGAGTACGCAAAAAAGGGGGAACATTGTTACGTGCTACCCCGTCAATGTCTAAAAAAAAAAAAAAAGGAGAACAGAAAAAAATCGGACTTCTTAAAAAAAAAAAAAAAAAATTATCTAGGCCTACAGTAAATTAGTAAATTAGACATTGAGCAACTTGGACAAAAAAATCGGACTTCTGTATGTTAAAAAAAAAAGGGGGGACAAAAAAAAGGGAACATTGCTAGTGCTACCCCGTCAACGTCTAAAAAAAAGAGAACAGAAAAAAAAAAAAAAAAAAAAGGAGAACAAAAAATTCGGACTTCTTCAAAAAAAAAAAAAAGACTATCTAGGCCTACAGTAAATTAGACATTGAGCAACTTGGACAAAAAAAATCGGACTTCTGTATAGTAAAAAAAAGAGAACATAGTTACGTGCTGCCCCGTAAACGTCTAAAAAAAAAGAACAGAAAAAAAAACTATCTAGGCCTACAGTAAATTAGACATTGAGCAACTTGGACAAAAAAATCGGACTTCTGTATGTTAAGAAAGAAAAAGAGAACATTGTTACGTGCTACCCCGTAAACGTCTCAAAAAAAAAAAAAAAAAAAAACGTCTAAAAAAAAACGTAGCTCAGGACGTCTCGCAGCAGCATATGGTTTCAGCAAGTCAGCCATTATACGGATTCTTCACACCACTTCTGGGCGGCGTGTTTCTGTGGAATAGCCACCTAGATCCCCCGATCTCACACCACTCGACTTTTATCTGTCGAGTCATCTGAAACACCTGGTGTGTGCTGAGAAAATCCGCGACGAACACCGCCTTCAGTAACGCATTCTGGAGGCCTGTAACCGCATTTCTCCCGATATTCTCCTGCGCGTGCATAACGACTGGATCAAGCGCCTTCAGCTCTGTGTTCAACAAAGGGACAATACATTGAACACATCAAATAGTTGCCCACACGGTACTTTAGAGGTTGTTATTTCAATTTTCTGTGTTGATAACTTTTGAACCGTAGCACAAATGTCAAATCTGATTACGGCAATAAATTTCTGAGAAAATTCTGATCTTGTTTGATATGCAACATGACCTCCTTAGCATTTGAAAATTTTGACTTGATCCAATATGGAGGATTTTAGGATGGCGGCCATGTTCCGCAAATAGCCTAAAAGATAGGCTCCCTCACCGATTCTTTGCTGGGGTATTCATATTTTCTCAGAAATTGATTGCCATAATCATTTCATTTCCCCACCTGTTTTTGAAATACAAGGGGTGTTCTGTGACTTTGACTCAACCTGCACTCATAGGAAATGCTAACATTTTTTTCTTCTTTTAAAAATGGTTGGAAAAAAATGGAAATTGGAAGGATTTCTTCAACTCCTTGGCCTGATTGTTGTGGTGGTAGAGTGTTGTATCCTGTCTGGCATGAAAAGTCTGAGAAGACTGTGTATATAAAAACTGCATTTCCGTTTTCGAAGAATTCGTTCATCACAAAGGAGTAGAAAAATAAAGACAACATTACATTTTTCGACGGGCGGTGAAAAAGTAGGAAAACACAGGAGCCGTTACAAAAGTTCTCATTTATTTTTAAGCTGCTCTGCACGCCTCATACGCTTTCTCACTCACTTATATAAAAACCTATACTTCCATCTCCGAGCAATACAAAAGCGGAGGGGGAACATTTCTGTACTTTTGAGAAAAATATCTTTGAGTTTGATGTGATAGCATTGCAAATATTACATGCTTTCCGATTTTCTGCGATAAAACGCTGTAAGGCAGAACATTTTTTTTTTTCTTTTTCTCGGGTGGGCTTCTCTCTCATTCTTCTAAAACAGAAAAACAATTTCACCGAATCCCTTGCAAACTGATACTATAATTCATCAGATTCTGAAATACGGAATTCTTGCTTCCAGCTCTACTTTAATCCAGAGCACAAAAAGGATTTTTCAGCATGTAAGGCACACCATGTTTCTAAAAGTAACTGGAGACCATGAAGGTTTTTTATAACGGTTGTTTACTGGAACTTTAACAATGCATAGCCATACCTCAGGTCCTTACGTAACTCTCAGTAGCCTTGGCGTTCTTTCTGCAAGTTTTGAGTAGCCAACTAGAGGAGTATGGTATCGCTTACCATCTCATTCCAGTGTTACCTACGAATGCATCAAATCTGATTGTTTTAAGAGAGGTCGGATGACTCTATCTTCCCCATGTTAATTTGGGCAACTTTAGGTACATTTATTTCAGAAACTACAACAGATAAAAGCTTAATCCATTGTAAAATAAACAATTTAAATAACATTTTAAGCAGAGGGTTTTTTTTAAAACATTTAGATAAAAATTTTTATGTTTGTTTACAAATTGCTCTAAACAACTACAAAAAAATAAAATGTAAAAGTAATATATTTTCAAAATTAATAGGAATTTTGAAAATCTCTCTGCTCAAAATGTAGAGCTAGATATGAGGAATAAAACAAAAAAATCATGCAGATATCCGCTGTGGTTCCTGAGAAAAGTGTACCAATATGTTGAAAAAATGCTGTTTTCAGGAAATGCGGTGAAAGCTACCACTGAGGTAATTAATACAGCTAATCTTACCTTAATGCACCCCAGCGCCGTATGAAGGATATCTTGGGTCCTTTTGCTCTTGGTACATGTCCTCCAACTACATTTTGGCTAGACTGGCCTTCGGGCGACACTTTTTTTCAATTTTTTGAATCGCTTTTCCAGCTTTTGCAATTCTTCGTTCATCAATTTTTTTCATTGCGTCTGTACAATTTGTGCCACGAGAAATTCCCAATTTTTTTAAAAGTTCAAATTTCACTATGATCCCCTTATTAAAAGTAGCTACAGCCTCATAAACACCTGATTCTAATGCTATTTTCATTACAAAAGTAGATTTCGGAATTCTTGACCAAATTGTGCTCTTCAAGGACTCGCAAGGATTTTGAGTGCAACCATGTAAACATTTCTGGAGGAGCTGTGGATTGGCTAAATCTCTAAAATTGGGTTTAATTTCCTCCATAACAACTCTTGGTAGATGTGTGTGATCATTATGGTCATATGGTTCATTCTTATCTACTGCTTTGTGGAACTTGCATCAGCTTTCAGCACCTTTTGGGCACAGCCCACCATGAGGCGATTTCATTGGCCTCCGTCGTACAAATGCTCATAAAATGTTATCTACTGCACGGAATCGCATAAATTTGGTATTAAATTAAACCTAAAGATTTATAGAATAAAAAAAGCTTAAAACCTGAAATTCGAATGTTTAGATCCTTGGAACTATAATGAATAACGCTTTTGCTACCAAGCTAATTATCGTGAATATAGCTTTCACTAATATTATAATGAATTCAATGCTTGTACTAAGCTTCTAATAGTGAATTCAAATGGTTGTTGTTACTAGTTAATTAAGATCATGAATAAAGTCTCCTGCTAGTAGTGTAGTAATAGTAATGAACAAACTTATAACTGGTAGTAATGTTGTAGTAGTAATTAAGATGAATAAAGTGTTATGCTGGTTGTTACTAATAACACTAAATGAAATAAACCTAACAGCCAGACAGAGGTCTGACAGTACTATGAACTGAGAAAGACGTACTTACTTAAAACCTTTTATTATGAACTTCTACTGGTATCATCACACACACTTCACACACAGCTACTCAAATAACACGTAGCTCCTTGCACATGAACGAAGCTCTATACTCATAAACAACAACTCTCCACGTAAACAAACACTCTCCCTATACAACAATAAACGCTCTCCCTATACAACAACAAACGCTCTCCTCAGGTATCGTTGAACGCGCCTATTTATACTGGCTACCACCACGTCATGACTTACACTCATTGCCAGAACTCATTCAGCGGGAGAAATAACATCTCGTTCAGTAAGAAGATAATTTACATAGAAAAATAAAATAACCAGAGATAGTAAAATCAAAAGGAAAGTGAATGGAGAGTATACGTTACAGAACCACCATCCGACTCCCCATAATGCTTTCAGCCCTTGGAACTGGTATAGAAGGATTTTCAAAATCTTTGCACCAGTCGATTCAATTAAAAATACCCGATGTCCACACCTAATCAAAACATTTTCCCCACCGCTCGCGGCTAACAAAGTTCCCTTTCAACAAATACACTGAGTTAGCTTTGCATTAATTACTAACACACCCCGTTTTACCATTCGGAGCGGTAACGAAGTACCACGTGATATTAACGTCACGTGTGGATACTATAAATTGTGCACTACTATCCTCTGTACGTAATCAGTAAACATTTGCCAGTAATGGGGAAACGTGACGACGTAAGCCAATTTGACCGCGGCCAGATAGTTGAACCCTGAGGGGGAAGTGCTAATATTTCGGAAGCAGTCGCACTTTTTTGGCTGCTCCCATACTAATGTATCAAGACTGGATTAATCATTACACAGATATCCATCAGAATGACTCGCACTGGTCTTCCACGCACCGTTGATCCTAAAGGTGAGCGTCGGGTGTCACTACTGGTTATCTCAGCAACCACGTGCAAAATTCACTCATCTCACCCACCAGTACAACAGCGGTGCAGTTCGACCTATTTGCACATGCACCGTACCTTGCTTCGCCCAGGGTTCCACAGCCAGTGACTAACGAGGGTACCTATGATGACGCTTAGTCTTGGCAAACAACGCCTCGCATGGCCCAAGGAACGTCGGTAATGGACCCTCGACAGATGGAAGGAGATCGTCTGGAGTGATGAGTCCCGTTTTCTGTTGCACTATGCTGATGACCAGGTTCGCATATGGCGTAAACAGCATGAAGCCCTATCCTCTGGTGGAACAGTTGAGGTTCAGTAGGGCTGGTAGATGTGGCGTTCTGGTCTGGGGGAACGTCGGTAATGGACCCTCGACAGATGGAAGAAGATCGTCTGGAGTGATGAGTCCCGTTTTCTGTTGCACTATGCAGATGACCAGGTTCGCATATGGCATAAACAACATGAAGCCCTATCCTCTGGTGGAACAGTTGAGGTTCAGTAGAGCTGGTAGAGGTAGTGTTCTGGTCTAGGGGGTAACGTCGGTAATGGACCCTCGACAGATGGAAGAAGATCGTCTGGAGTGATGAGTCCCGTTTTCTGTTGCACTATGCTGATGACCTGGTTCGCATATGGCGTAAACAGCATGAAGCCCTATCCTCTGGTGGAACACTTGATGTTCAGTAGGGCTGATAGAGGTGGCGTTCTGGTCTGGGGGGAACGTCGGTAATGGACCCTCGACAGATGGAAGAAAATCGTCTGGAGTGATGAGTCCCGTTTTCTGTTGCACTATGCTGATGACCTGGTTCGCATATGGCGTAAACAGCATGAAGCCCTATCCTCTGGTGGAACACTTGAGGTTCAGTTGGGCTGATAGAGGTGGCGTTCTGGTCTGGGGGAACGTCGGTAATGGACCCTCGACAGATGGAAGAATATCGTCTGGAGTGATGAGTCCCGTTTTCTGTTGCACTATGCTAATGACCTGGTTCGCATATGGCGTAAACAACATGAAGCCCTATCCTCTGGTGGAACAGTTGAGGTTCAGTAGAGCTGGTAGAGGTAGTGTTCTGGTCTGGGGGAACGTCGGTAATGGACCCTCGACAGATGGAAGAAGATCGTCTGGAGTGATGAGTCCCGTTTTCTGTTGCACTATGCTGATGACCAGGTTCGCATATGGCATAAACAACATGAAGCCCTATCCTCTGGTGGAACAGTTGAGGTTCAGTAGAGCTGGTAGAGGTAGTGTTCTGGTCTAGGGGGTAACGTCGGTAATGGACCCTCGACAGATGGAAGAAGATCGTCTGGAGTGATGAGTCC
The DNA here is from genome assembly GCA_039090855.1 of Macrothele yani. Classification (NCBI taxonomy): domain Eukaryota; kingdom Metazoa; phylum Arthropoda; class Arachnida; order Araneae; family Macrothelidae; genus Macrothele; species Macrothele yani. The sequence continues at coordinate 41,462,577 of CM076997.1, read as the reverse complement.
CGTTTTCTGTTGCACTATGCTGATGACCTGGTTCGCATATGGCGTAAACAACATGAAGCCCTATCCTCTGGTGGAACACTTGAGGTTCAGTAGGGCTGATAGAGGTGGCGTTCTGGTCTGGGGGGGAACGTCGGTAATGGACCCTCGACAGATGGAAGAAAATCGTCTGGAGTGATGAGTCCCGTTTTCTGTTGCACTATGCTGATGACCAGGTTCGCATATGGCATAAACAACATGAAGCCCTATCCTCTGGTGGAACAGTTGAGGTTCAGTAGAGCTGGTAGAGGTAGTGTTCTGGTCTGGGGGGAACGTCGGTAATGGACCCTCGACAGATGGAAGAAGATCGTCTGGAGTGATGAGTCCCTTTTTCTGTTGCACTATGCTGATGACCAGGTTCGCATATGGCATAAACAACATGAAGCCCTATCCTCTGGTGGAACAGTTGAGGTTCAGTAGAGCTGGTAGAGGTAGTGTTCTGGTCTGGGGGTAACGTCGGTAATGGACCCTCGACAGATGGAAGAAGATCGTCTGGAGTGATGAGTCCCGTTTTCTGTTGCACTATGATTACCAGGTTCGCATATGGCGTAAACAGCATGAGGCCCTATCCTCTGGTGGAACAGTTGAGGTTCATTAGGGCTGGTAGATGTGGCGTTCTGGTCTGGGGGGAACGTCGGTAATGGACCCTCGACAGATGGAAGAATATCGTCTGGAGTGATGAGTCCCGTTTTCTGTTGCACTATGCTGATGACCTGGTTCGCATATGGCGTAAACAGCATGAAGCCCTATCCTCTGGTGGAACACTTGAGGTTCAGTAGGGCTGATAGAGGTGGCGTTCTGGTCTGGGGGGGAACGTCGGTAATGGACCCTCGACAGATGGAAGAAAATCGTCTGGAGTGATGAGTCCCGTTTTCTGTTGCACTATGCTGATGACCAGGTTCGCATATGGCATAAACAACATGAAGCCCTATCCTCTGGTGGAACAGTTGAGGTTCAGTAGAGCTGGTAGAGGTAGTGTTCTGGTCTAGGGGGTAACGTCGGTAATGGACCCTCGACAGATGGAAGAAGATCGTCTGGAGTGATGAGTCCCGTTTTCTGTTGCACTATGCTGATGACCAGGTTCGCATATGGCATAAACAACATGAAGCCCTATCCTCTGGTGGAACAGTTGAGGTTCAGTAGAGCTGGTAGAGGTAGTGTTCTGGTCTGGGGGGAACGTCGGTAATGGACCCTCGACAGGTGGAAGAAGATCGTCTGGAGTGATGAGTCCCGTTTTCTGTTGCACTATGCTGATGACCAGGTTCGCATATGGCATAAACAACATGAAGCCCTATCCTCTGGTGGAACAGTTGAGGTTCAGTAGAGCTGGTAGAGGTAGTGTTCTGGTCTGGGGGGACGTCGGTAATGGACCCTCGACAGATGGAAGAAGATCGTCTGGAGTGATGAGTCCCGTTTTCTGTTGCACTATGCTGATGACCAGGTTCGCATATGGCATAAACAACATGAAGCCCTATCCTCTGGTGGAACAGTTGAGGTTCAGTAGAGCTGGTAGAGGTAGTGTTCTGGTCTGGGGGGAACGTCGGTAATGGACCCTCGACAGATGGAAGAAGATCGTCTGGAGTGATGAGTCCCGTTTTCTGTTGCACTATGTTGATGACCAGGTTCACATATGGCATAAACAGCATGAAGCCCTATCCTCTGGTGGAACAGTTGGGGTTCAGTAGGGCTGGTAGAGGTGGTGTTCTGGTCTGGGGAGCTTTTTCCTGGCAAGCCGTAGGTCCGTTGGTTATCCGCAAACACTGAATGGTGGGCGCTACAGGTATCTGTCAGCCAACCATTGCCATCGACATCTGCAGGAGTTTTTCCCGGACCACAGTGCCATCTATCAACAGAACAACGCACCGTATCATCGGGTTCGTATAACTAGTGAGTGGTTGGAGGAACACGACTATGAATTCGCCACACTGCCTTGGCCCACAAACTCCCCTGACTGTAACCCAACTGGTATATGCTAGAACGGGGTGTAAGAACTTTTGATCCCCTTCCACGGAATGATCGTGAACTGACGGAGCTGCTGAACGGACATAGGTCAAGTTACGTATGGAGGATATTCAACACATTATAGAATCTGTCACTAGACGTCTGTAAGACGTGACTGCACAGAAAGGTGAACCTCACGTTTTCAGGTAGGTGTTCTTAACCCTCCACGTGGCATGCACGCATATATACGCTCGGAGCTTTCTGCACCCAAAGCGGCGACGACGCAATAAAACGTTCATCGAAAACCTGTTCAAAAGCCGCAAGAACGCATATATGCGCATCTTAACGACGACGATTACTACAGAAAAATAGAATGCTTTTAGGAGAGCCTTCTATTATACATGTGACAAAATTTCACATTGCCTCTTCCAAAGCTCCTGCCACCTGGAGGAATAATGCAAAGCTAACTCAGTGCAAATCGAATCAATAAACTCCTCTGCGGAACACATAGGTTTACACAGATTGATAGCAATACCGTAACTCGATTGGGGTGTGGGTGCCTGGACTTTAACGCGTCAGTCACGCACATGCAACCAAACGTGACAGCAGCTAACGCCCACGAAAACTGAACGGTGACGTCTCTCTTGATTTACACGCTGGACCACTTAATTTAGCCAATATTAACACTTAATTAACATTTAAGTGGTTCCACCTAAAATCTCTGCCTTATGTTTCCAATGGTAAAACTTCTTTACATATTTTCTTCGCATTCCCAAAGATGAAAATTTACGCATCGATAAAACTAACTTTAAGTTACAGCATGGGATACTTAATACTTGCTAAAATATAACCATAATTAGACAATCCAACATTTTTTTTGTCTACTGACGTCATCATTGTACAGGTCGCGCCATCTATTAACAGGTCTAACATTACTCAAAGAGAAATGATTGATTTTTAATACAATTGTGGTTATGTTTCAGCAAGTATTAAGTATCCCATGCTATAACTTAAAGTCAGTTTCATCGATGTTAAAATTCTCATCCTTGGGAATACATTAATTGCGAAGAAAATATGTAAAGAAGTTTTAACGTTGGAAACATAAGTCAGAGATTTTAGGTGGAACCACCTTAATTCAGCTAAAATTATTTCTCTTTAGGATTGTTGTGATTGGATGCTTCTATAACATTTTTACGCACATGTAGTTCACTAATTGAGAAATGACTTATTCAACACTGAAATAAAAACTTTGATCAACACTAAAAAAAGAAATAATACGATTGTACAAGCTTAGCATACATTGTGACTTGATTGCCTGTAAATTTAACTAATACTTTATAGAGTATGCGCCGTTTTTGCCGGGCGATGGAATCCATATCTCTTACTCCGGAGCGGCTATTCTACCGATTGAACAACGCCGGCAAGGCTTAACGCTGCAACCTGCCGTTTTGACTCATGCGTCATCTCAGTAGCATGTCATAATTAACTACGTATTTTGTATTTTGATATAAAAAAACTACGCTTAAAAATGCAGCTATTAATAACTTTAACGTCTACTGTGATTTCGCATGGGACCGTGGTACAGCTTCCTCCGGAAAATGGCGCGTTGATTTCTTGCGACGTTTTTGAATAACTTACACCTTCGTCGGAGTCATCATCATTGCCAAACATTTTCAATTCACTGCCGAATGAAGGTCTTCCCAAGTCCCTTAAACAACTCTCGGTGTTGAGCAATTCTCTCCCATGTCACATGGTTTCGAATTTAATCCAGCCATTCCCACGTGGTCATCTTCTGGTTTTTCTGTCCCTTGGTATCCAGTGTAAGATTACAGTGACCAAACGGTGGTCAGTTCTTCTAGAAATATGTTCAGCCCATTGCCATTTCAAGGATTTTATTAGATTGTTGCAGATGAAATGTAGGATATTGCAAACTCGCGCAGTTGGCAAGTAATTCAGGAATTAACACACCGCGCGATGTGACATGAGATATGCAAATTTAAATCAAGTCTGCTGCCTGAAAGGTACTAATGGATGTTGTGTTTGTCTTACGGCACTGGTTCTCTCGCTTCCCTGGAACCAGTGACCCTAAATTAGGGACGGGCGACTGCATCCATTGTGTTGCTCACGGTGTTCGTTAAACCTCCAATAAAAAACGAAAAAAAATTACTAATCATTTCGTCAGTGGCATCAGTTCCAAGAGGATTGCTCTACACTGAAGAGGATGATACAACAGAGCCAAATTTGTCTTATACGAGTTTAAACTCCCCAAGCATAGAAAAAATCTTGCAAAATCAATATATCATTTAAGGAAGGCTCTGTTAGTGAATGCAAAACACAAAGTTGGACTGCTAAATTTCCTCCCGACGATATCAGCTTCGAAAATGAGACACGCGGTAGATCAGAAGAATATACAGCTGATGCCGAGTTGGAGGCCTTGACAAAATTTCATCCATGTAAAACGGTTAGGGAACTTGGGGAGAAACACGGAGTATATTATGCAACTATTTCCCGACATTTAACGACCCTAGGCAAAGAGAAGATGGGGGGGGTCCCATATGAGTTGATAGAACAGCACAAAACATGGTGATTTAATGTCTGCTCTTCTCTGCTTATAAGTAATCAAACAAACGACATTTTGAATCGCCTCGTCACGTGTTATGAAAAGGTATGCTATATGACAATCCACGACGTTCGGCGCCCTGACTCGACCGCGATGAAGCCCCGGAACACACACCGAAGCCGGTACTCTATCCGAGAAAGACGACGGTTAGTGTTTGGTGTGTCTGCAGCTGGTGTGATCCATTCCTTCTTCTCACAACTAGGTCCAACCATCACGGTGAACAGGCATTGTCAAGAGCTTGGCATTATGGATGGAAAACTATTCACCAAACAGCCGCCGTTAGTCAATCGCCATGGGCCCATACTTCTCTATGATAACGTGAGACCCCACGTTGCACGCCAGATAATCCAGAAGCAGCACCAGTTGAGGTACGGAACCTATTCTCATTCACCTTATTCATCTCTCCTACAGACTAGCACTTCTTCAAGCACCTAAACACCTTTGAACACGAAAAATCGTTTCCAAATCAAACATCACTTGAACATCATTCCATGAGTTTGTCGCATTCCGAAGCTCGAACTCTATTCACGATGGCATACGGAAGCTTGTATCTAGTTGGTAAGAGTGTTTTGCTTCAGACGTTGATTATTTTGATTTATAAAGTTTATTTTTCACCGTATTTTAGGTGTTTGATGTTTTCATCAATATTCTGAAATTTCTTCTGTAACAACTCAATGCTTTAATCATGACGTTTTTCACACCTTATCATTTTCTTGATACATTCCTTTCCCAATCTTTCTTGATTATACCGAGAATGCATCTCTCCTTGCCTCTTTGAGTTGGCAGCAGCTTCTGCGTGTCATTTACGCTTTCCAACCGTAGGTTGAAGAAGCGTATATGCTCCGGCTTTTTCCGTCCGTCTGTCGGCACGATAACTCGCGTAAAAATGGTTCGATTTCGATGAAATTTTAGTGTGTGATAGGGGACCACAGGGGACGAACCCTATTGAAAATGGACGAAATGGGGTCAAAGGTCACGTCATAGGAGCGGGATCCATTCCATTGCTTTGTTGCGTCATAACTTGCGTAAATATGATTCAATGTCGATGAAATTTTTGTATATTGAAGGGAACTACCTGGGAATGAACCCTATTGAAAATGGGTGAAGTGGGGTCAAAGGTCAGGACATACGAGCGAGATGCATTCCATTGCCTCTATGCGTCATAACGTACGTAAAAATGGTTCGATTTTGATGAAATTTTAGTATGTGATATGGGACCACCTGGGGACAAACAAACCTTATTGAAAATGGACGAAATGGGGTCAAAGGTCAGGACATAGGATCGAGATCCATTCCATCGCCCTTATCCCATACTATTAAAGGAGCAATTCTTGTATGTATGTAAATTTTATTTTGAAAACGGCTCTAAGGATTTTGATGAAAGTCGTTAACCTACCGTTTTCTGGTACTATAAATCGATTTAGCTTGATCTCGACTTTAGGAAAATTTGTTTAGTGCGTTAAATAACCACCCCGAATTACCACGTTTTTAGTGTCATGGCGTCCTATTAAGTTACCCATGCTTAGAAATCTTATGACGTCACAATCTCGCGATTGAAATGCTGGCGCGCGGTCGCGCCATCTGTCTTATTACGTCACGCGTTGTGTGCGCATGACCGTCTGCCCGATAACTCGCGTAAAAACCTTTCGATTTCGATGAAATTTCAGTATGTGGAAGGGGAACACCTGGGAAGGAACCATATTGAAAGTGAACGAAATGGGGTCAAAGGTCAGGACATAGGAGCGGGATCCATTCCACTGCCCTTATGCGTCATAAGTAACGTAGAAAAGGTTCGAATTCGATTAAATTTTAGTATGTGGTAAAGGACCACCTAGGGACAAACCCTATTAAAAATGGGCGAAATTGGGTCAAAGGTCAGGACATAAGAGCGGAATCACCTCCATCGCCATTTTGCGTCATAACGTACGTAAAAATTCTTCGATTTGGATAAAATGTTAGTATGTCGTAGGGGCCTGCCTGGGGACGAATCCTGTTGGAAATGGGCAAAATGGGGTCAAAGGTTAGGACACAGGAGTGAGATCTATTCCATATCCCTTATGCATCATAACTTACGTAAAAATGCTTCGATTGTGACAAAACTTTATCATGTTATTTCGGAGGTATACTGAACCGGTTGTGTTGAATATCATCGAAATGGGATCAAAGGTCAGGGCACAGGACTGAGATTTATTCCACAGCCATTATCCTCATAATTTGAGTGATAACTTGAGTAATGATTTATGGTATGTTGGAAAGCGTATCATAATCAATGCATTGCATGATTTTACTAACTTGTTTTAAGTTAAAGTCCATGTCTTTGATCCGTAAGTAGTGGAAGGGTGCATTAATTAAAGATGTAGGTCTTAACTAAAAAATGCACGCGAAGGCCTCGTACAACTCAAGCATGAAGATCAATTATAATTTAGCCATTCTATAAATTTATAACTAAACCAAGCAAAAATTTCTGCTTCCGCATCTTGACAAAATTAATTTTAAACAAAAATTTTCGATTCAAGAATGTCACGTATCGTGTTACTTAGCTAACATTTTACTCCCTTTAGATACAATCGATGGATTTCAAGTTAAGCATTCAAAACTGTGCATTAAATCAATTCGCTTTTTGAAGCGATTGATGTATACGGCATGACATATTAAACATAAAATTAATCATTCATTTTTTCATGTTCATAAAACCGCAAACAAAATTTGGTGTGAAGTGGCTTTTTTGTTTAACATCATCTGTAATCTGATAAAACTTGTTTGAATGCATTAATCTCTTAATTAAAATATTTCTTAATAAAGAGAGACATGTGATCGCAGCCACCTTATACGACTGAGCTTCAATTAAAAAAAAATAAAAAACTCGCTCCCGTTCTACTTTCTTTGTCATTAAGGCTGTTAGGCTGAAAAACTGCGGAACGCTTTACAGAAACGAACAAAATGAGAAACACCCGGGAGAATTGGTTTGTTCTAAACATTCGAAAGTGTGTGATTACTGAATCCCGCTTCTTTTTCTCTTGGGAACTATGTTAAAACATCTTCATTATGTATCCTTATGTTAATTTCATAATGTAAAGTGGCATTTAACAATGTGATGTGGAAAATGCCATGGGTTTTTGTGTGAAGAGGCGACAGCTGAGTTTTGAATGCTAGATTCTAATGATTAGACCGGGAAAAAAAAACTTTACAGCTCCAATTTAACATATTTAAATGTACATCATTTCAAGATATACAAGAATAGTTCTACGCAAACCTGTTGTTTTCTTTTGCTCCAAATTGCTTCAACAAAACCCACTGTGAAATAAAATGTGTTTAAATGGTTCTAATAAACGGTAGAATAGATATTTCCTTTTACGAACATTGTTTTCCGATCAAAGATAACAACCCACAAAACTTTTAACCTGACACTATTTATAAAGATGAGAAGGAAAGTCAGTAAGCCGGCCCCCTATGGTGCAGTGGTCTAAGCGCTGGCTTATAACCTTTCGTCCGTAATGGGTCCGGGTTTGAGTCCCACTGAGGCATAAATTATGCGTTTTTCTTATGGCACTGACTCTCTCCTATCTCTTAAACCAGTGGCTTTAAATTAGGGACGGGCGACTGCTAATTCAGTTGCTCACGGTGGACTTTAAATAAAGCAAGAGAAAAATACCACCGAATTCTTAGGTGTAATGCGCGCCTACATTCGTGAGCCGTAACGTTATGCTGCTCTATCTATCACAGTAATGAAAGTTAAACTCGTGTAATAGCGTCGCTGTATAATTACACAGAGCCGTGTATTTGCGCCGGTAGATGGCGCGTCATGTCAGGAAGCACGCCGTTATCGGCGGCACGTGTCAGTGTGCTGTTTGCACGTGCGGCATGAAGTTGATTACGTAGGGTCGTGACCAGTGTTTCTTTCAGGCATACACCCAGGGGGCGAAGCTCTCCCGGAAACAACCATACTACCCCCCCGAGACATTTTTGGTTACCGAACAAAATTTTAATAAATTCAGGCTATGATGAAAAAGCAAGTTTCGTTTCTTTTTGTGCTACAAATATTTCTCCAATTATATTCTTTTCAATATTTGTTCAAATGGTAGTAGTTATAGTTTATTTTATTAAAAAGTGTATTAGAATGCATGATATTCTTCAAAATACAATAAGTAGACTAATCATACCTAATTGTCTGGGAATCGTGTTTCAGGATCAAGAGTGCGATGAATGCATTTTGATAAATAAAAATTTCAAGCCTGCGGAACCCCCCCCCCAAACCTCCATCCTTTAGCTGAAAAAAAGTTTGTTATTCCTGAAATGTTTGAAGAAGTAATTACTATATCAGGGATGTATATAGAATTTTTCTTCGGGAGGGGGGGGCGAAAAAAGGAAGTTTTTGAAATCCACCATTTGGAACAAAATTAAAGTTAATGAAAAATTGAAGAAAAATTAAGGTATTTTTTTCTAATGTAAGTTGATGCATTTTTATAAAATTAAGGCATTTTTTTCTATGTGTCGCATTTTAACCAAAAAGAAAAATGAAACATTTCCGGAGGGGGGGGGGCAAGACCCCCTAAATGCGCCCCTGCGCTAGATATATAGTAATTACTTCTACATATATAAATATAGTAGTTCAAATTATAATTACATATATATATATATATAGCAAATGGAAAACTTGCCCCCTCTAAGAAACACTGGTCGTGACATGCGGGCCTGTTTGGACGAGTATGCAATTTTTGACGGTAGAAGGTGTTAGTGGAACCGAAATTCATCGTCGTATGAAGGATGTGAATGGGAATGAGTGTCAGTCACGTTGTACAGTGTTCCGTTGATGTACAGAATTTCGTAAAGGACGTCTGAGCATGAAGAACATGCCGAGACCTGGGCAAGCACACGTGGCCCTCACCATGGAAGCGATTGCTGCCGTGGACAACCTTGTGAAGGAGAATCGCCGAATCACCGCCCGTGAGCTTACGGCAACATTGTCCGTGAGTAAGGGAACTTTTAATACCATTCCCCGTCGCCGATTGGGATACAGCAAGGTTAGCGCACAATGGATCCCCAAGCATGTCCAGGGTGATCAGAAGACTCGGCGAATAGTGTTTGCCTGAAGCATCTGCATCGTTACCACGCAGAGGGAGGACAGTTATTTCCAAGATTGTGACTGCAGATGAAACTTGGGGCCACCACTTCGATCCGACCACAAAATGATGAGTATGGAATGGCGGTATCCCAACTCTCCAGGCACAAAAATAGCTCAGTCCTCCTTAAGAGCTGGAAAAGTTATGCTCACGGTTTTCTTCGATGAGAATGGACCAATGCTGTTGGATTGGCTGAAAGCAGGCAGTACGGTCAAGGCAACCACATACTGCGACACATTACGCAACCCCAAAACGGCCATCAAGCATAAGCGACCCGGTATGTTGTGAAATGGGGTAATTCTGCTGCACGACAATGTCCGTCCGCATGTGGCGACAGTGTACTAATATTTGTTGCGGAGCTTCAGCTGGGAGGTCTTCAACCATCCCTCCCTCCACCTATAGCCCCGATCGGTCGCCCTTCGACTACCATATCTTCGGGCCACTGAAAGAAGCTCTGAAGGGTCGCCGGTTCGCTAAAGACTCTGAACTCCGGGACGTCGCTGAAGTCTGGCTCCACAGCCAACCACGGGCGTTCTTCGCTCAGGATATCTACAATCTCGTGCCTTGATAGGACACTTGCTTGAACCGACAAGGCGACTATGTGTAGCGGGTATGTAGCCCTCTTACTTCCTGAATGTTCACATATTCTAACCTATAAATCCTTACGGCAAAACACTGATAGTCTCAGTTTCCTTTATGCGACCCTTATAATAACTATTTGGTCACCTTTTACAGCGGTAACAGCATGTATAACCGACACGGCATCGACTCCACTAAACTGTGTAAAGCACCCTCAGGTATGTTGTACCAGCTACATAATGACGTCTCGGAACTTGGCAATGGAGTGAGGCACAGACATAGATCGAAAAATATTTCTTTCCACTCCATCCCAGAGATGTTTGATGGAATTCCAATGGGAGGAATTTGGCGAGCACACGAAATGCTAGGACATGATCTTCGGACCATTGCTGCACAATGTGGGCCTTGTGAAACGGGTGTTGTTTTTCTGACTGATTCTAGTGCCATCCGATATCATAGCCACATTGTAGCACAACTCGTTTACCGAAACAATCATATCAAGCGAGGGTTGCATTGATCAAGAAATTAATCGACGTATAAAACTTGGTTGGAGAGCTTTTGGACAATTTTTAAGAGAAATGGGCCATTATGTCTTGAAATAAAAGTGTTTAATCAATGCACATCCTTCTAGTGCGTATGTACGGAGAAGAGACCTGGACCTTTACTAAAAAAGACATACAAAAACTGCAGACAACTGAAAGCAGCTTGGAGAGATGCATGCTTGGTATAACCGGAAAAAGTAAGAAGAAGAACTCGTGGAAAAGGAAAATGTCAAAAGTGGAAGACATCATTATCAGAGTAAAATTATTTGAAATGTCAATGGGCTGGACATATTGTCAGAAGAATTGGCCACCGATCGACAACCGAAATTTTAGACTGGATTCCAAGGGACAGAAAGGGACACAGAAGAAAACCACATGAGAGATGGGCGCATGAAATTCGAAAGCATGCGGGTGTGACATGAAGCAGACTAACTCAAGACAGGCTGTTGTGGAAGAAACTTGGGGAGACTTCCATCTAGCAGTGGATTGATAATGGTTGCCAATGATGGCGATGGTCATATATATAAACTGGTGTGCAAAAATTAAGGACGAAGAGGAGAAATTAGCATAACAGCGGAACGAGCAGGCAGAACGGACTGAAAGACCACTCAGGAGATAGACTAGGGTCCAGTACGGTAGGGCATGTGCTTATATGCAGCATGACGTAGGGGGGGATTGTCGGAAGGGTATAAAGCACACGGGCGATGTACGCTCGGCAATTCGGTGAAAGCTATTGCACGGTGTACATCGGTTTGAACGACGTCGAGCTGCTGCCACCGTGTGATATGGTCAACAGGCAATCCAGTAGACAACATCTGGATGACTTTACCCGAGGTCGCGTCATTGGGAAGTTGGAAGAAGGTCGAAGTGCGACTAGTGTGGCCGAGGAGCTCGGGATCACTCACAGCATCCTTTCGCGAGCTTGGAGAGCATTTCAAACGACAGGAACAGCTGTCGAGAGTTTAGCAGTGGTCGTCCACGAGCAATTACGGCAGCGGACGACCGGTATATTGTCCTACAGGCGAGAAGAGACAGACGGCAGACAGCGGGAGAAATCGCAAGGCACATGCAACAGACAACTGGACGTCCGTTATCGCGTTTTACCGTGGCCAAAGGTGGTCTATTTGCACGACGACAAGTACGGTGTGTGCCATTAACGCATGCTCATCGGAGACGGCGGTTTATATGGTGCCAGGAACACAAGAGCTGGTCACATCAGCAATGGGGTAGAGTTCTCTTTACGGATGAGAGCCGATTTAGTCTGACGAGTGATTCTGGAAGTATACACATCTGGAGAGAGCAGGGAGCATGCAATCACACCTCCAACATCATCGAAAGGGACCGATTTGGATGTGGTGGAGTTATCGTTTGGGGCGGTATCATGCTTGGTAGCCGTACTGACCTCCACATCTTCCAAGGAGGTTCAGTCACTGGTGTCCGCTATTGTACCGAGGTTCTCCTGCCTCACGTGCGTCTGTTTAGAGGCGCTGTGGGTCCTGAGTTCCTCTTCATGGACGACAACGCTACACCTCATCGTACAGTGGCTGTCGCAGAGCTGTTGGAGAGTGAAGATATTCATCGCATGGATTGGCCCACAAGGTCCCCGGACCTAAATCCAATCGAACACGTGTGGGACATTCTCGGGAGACTCTTGGCAGCACGTCATCAGCCGCCAGCAATGATTCAGCTGCTGCGATTGGCGCTACAAGAGGAATGAGCCGCGATGCCTCAACAGCTCCTTGACAACCTCATCCTCAGTATGGACAGACGTTGTTAATCCTGCAACGCAGTCAGGGGTGATCATATCCCCTACTAAAGACTGGATCTTTCTTGGCAGCAGCCTGTCATATGGACGTTTCTGTCTTCTGTCCAGTTGTGCTCGAAGCTACCTTTCCAATAAAGTGCCTTTGTATCCTTTGGATTCCTTGTTTGGACGGTTTTGCTCACTTGTCCCATATTCTTACATCTTGGGGATCTTATGGTATAATTTGAGTCGATGTGGAGCACTTCTGCACGACGTTACATTCGAAAAACCGTCTCATCCTTAATTTTTGCACGCCAGTGTATATATATATATAATTTTATAAAAAAATGTATAAAATGTTTATACAATTTGTACATATATAGTATATAAACGTGTGTGTGTGTGTGTGTGTGTGTGTGTGTGTGTGTGTGTGTGTGTGACCTTCAAATGCAGGGGTGTTCAGATTTTGGGATGAGAGTGTCTGAAGGAATGTTCGTGGTGTTGGAGGGGTTACAGGGGGTATACATCCATGATTTTGCTAAAAATGTGTTAATTGGCTTCTGGTAATAATGTCAGCGTAATGTTAATTAACGTTCATTAAGCCTATTGATGTCTATTTTCTGATACTAGTGTTTGGCCAGTGTTCAATATTAAAGTATTTTGCGTTTATGCTGAAATTTGCGTACCTCAGTTTTTTGTGTGTACTACACTGGCTTTCTGTTTGAATTACTGGTGTTTTGCGGCACTTGAACTATTGATGCTAATCCACCAAAAACCGATTCCTGACATACAGTTGGCGTGAATTATTCCTGAAGTACAATATCTGGTATCAGAAAACGATTTACGTGCTAACTTGGTGTCAGCTGCAGGATAGCTGTATTTTTGTAGGCAATAATTCACAATAGAGTCACATTATTGTGACCACCTCCTAGTTTTGACGTCAACAGCGCGTAGCCAATGAAAGAAGGCACATGTCGTGAGCTGGATTGGAGGGTATATAAGGCGTTCTGTACACACTCTGAAACCATATCGGGCCGCGGGTGGCATAGTGGTCAACGATCGTTACTGCCACAGAAAAGACCTCGGGTTCGATCCCAAGAAAGTACGAACGCTCAAACCACTAAATATCCGCCGTGCGTCGGATGGGCATGTTAAGCCGTAGGGTTCTGGGTATTCACCCCCGGTAATAAATAAGGGCGCCTTCCTCACACTTTCTACCTCGCTTCCGTGTTACTTTCCTATCGCGCACTGTAGCCCAAATCTCCTAGCTTCCTGTTTCTAAGGGTTGTTTAAGACCTGCGGTCAGACACACCCTTCCTAAAATCCACTACATGTGATCTGATCTTATCTGAAAACATATCACTCGTTGCTGTAATGGATAAAAGGAGAAAGTTATCAGATTTGCAGAAAGAGATTATTATCGGCTTTCGGGCCATGGGTCGCAGTATTTCTGAAACAACGCATTTTGTGAACTGGTCGGGTGCTGATGTCGTTAAAGTGTATCGTGATTGGAGAAATGACACCATTGCGAATAAGCGACGTGGAAACTACGGAGCACCACGTGCCATTGATGTGAGAGATGAACGTGGACTTCGAAGGTGCGTGATGGCCGGTCGACACGCTACAGTGGAACAACTCACTGACCGAATGTACCAGGGGGCTACCGGAAGCGTGTCTAAAACGATAGTTCAGCGAACCTTGATGCGTATGGGGCTCCGATGCAGACGTATGGTCACTGTACCTATGCTAACAAAGGTGCATCGGCAGAAAAGCCTTACATTTGCACGGGAGTATCGGAATTGGACCTGCGCTGATCGGAAAAGGATTGCCTTCTCCGATGAGGTACGTTTTCTGCTTCATAGAACGGATGGATATTGGCGCATAAGGCGAGAAACATCGGAGAACAAACACTCTTCAACCATTGCTGGAAGAACACAAGCTGGTGGGGGTAGCGTTATGGTCTGGGGAATATGTTCGTAGCATTCTTTGGGTCCCCTCATGCCTGTGGAAAGCACTATGGACCGAATTCGTTATGAATCCATCCTTGCCGACCATTTACATCCATACATGATGATTGTCTTCCCTGGGGCGGATGGGATCTTCCAGCACGACAATGCGACGTGTCACACAGCTAGAAATGTCCGAGAGTGGTTGGAAGAGCACGATAAAGACTTCAAACTACTTCCCTGGCCCACTAATTCCCCAGACTTAAACCCAATTGAGCATATATGGGACCACCTCGATCGATCGTGTTGTTTGCTCTATATATCTTCCACCACGCACCCTCCAGCAGCTGTCATATGCACTGCAGTCAGCATGGCTCCACATACTTGTGAACACCTTTTGGAACCTTATTGAGTCACTCCCAACCCGTCTAGCTGCTGTCCGCGCTACACACGGCGGTTACTCTGTTTACCCGGTTACTCTGGTGGTCACAATAATGTGACTCGACCGTGTATTTATCTACCCTATTTGTTAGCTAAGACATGACATTCATTCTCCTAAACTTTTAGGAGAAATTTTATTAGACTTGCTGTACAATGCGATCGTTAACTTAATTTTACTTAAATTGTTATTGGCACAGTAACTGTCTGGTGTGGTGAACCGAGTGTATCTTTTGATAGCGTACAGGAATCTGTGTAGGCTTACAAATTTTAGAGTGGAGGTTTAAAGTATCTAAACAGAAAAATACTTTTTTTTTGGGGGGGGGGGGAGAGAATATGAAAACAAGGTGATGTATTCAGTTTAGAAAAAAATTATTATTAATACACAGGAGTGAACTGGGATTATCATTTGGTTTTGAAAGATAAAAGGACGCCTGCATAACCTTAAAATAATAGAAAGAGAAATTAAAAAGTTTTAAAAGAGGTGGTGGGAGAATAGAAATTTGGACTGTGGAGACGTATTTATCTGCTTTATATTTTAAGTTCTAATAGAGTCTGAATGTAATAAAAGAATAGAGAATCAAGCCTATTATTTGGGCCTATTCCTTCCTTACGAGTTAAGAAAAAGAAAACTACGTTACGCGTAGCCGAAGATGTTCATGCAGGGCTCTTGGAAAAATCGCAATGAACGAAACGTGGCCGTATTTGCACCTCGGGTCTCTTAATAACAGACATTGTATACACCACGTAACAGAAAGCAACCTTTTTTTTTTTTTTTTTTTTTTTTTTCACGATGCAGTTACGATTGACTCCATATTACCGGTAGAAAACAAAGTCGAAATACAGAAAAAGAATGATCAAGAGAATGAGGAATCTACTAAAATATTTGGTAAGTCAACTAAATTAAGCAAACAGTATAAAAATAAAAATAAAAACTTACAAACCCAATGCTGCAGAAGATCCATTTGGTTCAGTTGAGAATAACTAAGTTAGCAACACATATCCAACTGTCCATCTCCTACTGTGAAAAATAAATGGTGTGAATTCACGGAAAATTCCTGAAAATAACGTGCACCAAAGTTGCCGGTAGGATTTCCCCTTTTAACGAAATTTTCCGTTTTGGAAAATTACTTATTCCTAACTTCAGTATTCTGACGGGTTTTTTTTTTTTTTTTTTTTTCAATTTAAGGTTTTAACGACCACCGTGAGCAGCTCAATGGCATATAAGTAGTCCGCCGTCCCTAAGTTAGGGATACTGGTTACAGGGAACGGATAGAGCCAGTGCCGTAAGACAACGTCCATGCCTCAGCGAGATTCGAACCCGGGTCCCTTCTCGGAAGTATAAGCCAGCGCTCAGACCGCTGCGCCAACTGGGGTGGCTTTCTGTTATCATTAATTCCGTTTATTTCAGAAAAACAGTTTCCGGTTGTTGTTTTTCCCGTTTTTATACAGAAATTTCGCAAAAACTTCGATTTTGACTTTTTCGCCCCTTTTGCCCGAGATTCTTTCCCGGCGAACGAACCCTTTCCCTTCGCCCCTGGTGGAATTCGAACCTGGTTAGTCTCCACCGAGGGTGAAACGCTCAACCGAGTGGCATAGACGGACACGCAGCATGTCGTCACGCATAAGGTAGAAATGAAGATGACTCGAATCGCGCGATGATGAAATGTTTTCCGCTATTAATACGGGTTAATTAATCATTTTATTTTCTGTACGAAATTGTTATTTTTCTGCATAAGTGTACAATATTTTTTTCTATAAAGACTTATCACAAATTGCATTTCTTTTCATCGTAATTTTTCGAAGCAACAGAATGTTTTTGAAATTAAGATTTTTTTAATTTACAATGATGTTCGATTATATTTAAGAAAAAGTGAAATGTACTACTTCATAGTATTATTTCACAGAACCCCTAAATATAAAATTTACTCTTGATAGCTTCGACAGTTTTTGTCTGAAGGGGTCCACAAACTGACACATACACATCATAATTTAAGTACAAGGTTTCTTACATATATAGCTGGTACACTAAATAGGAGGAGGAATAACCATTGACACAATAACCTAATAATCATGCGATATGCCATCCATAATATCCAATATTACAAAAGAACTTCAAAATCAGGTTGTCCGACACACGATTCAAATTTAACAGTTAACCAAATCTCACGTGTTCCCGCGAATCGCACCTATTAACGGAAATTTCCCATCAGACAGATACGGAAAAAATGAGAGCGGAATTTTCCCGTTAATAATTATATATATATTTTTTTTTTTATTGGAGGTTTAGCGACCACCATGACCAACTCAAAGCGCTATAAGCACTCGCCTGTCTCTAAATTAGAGGCACTGGTTCTAGGGAAGGGAGAGAACCAGTGCCGCAAGACAAACACAACATCCATGCCTCACCGGGATTCGAACCCGGACCCATCATGAATAAATGATCATTAGCCAGCTCTTAGAGTCTAAGCTAGTAGACACGCCGGTTTTTTACGCAACGAGAAGTGTCTCGTGCGATGTGCTTACCTCGCCGACATATTCGGGAAACTTAATGAAGTTGCTACATCTTTGTAACGGAAAGATACAACCACGTTCATAGTGAGAGACAAAATAACATCACTGAAAGTCAGACTTAACTTTTGGATCGAATGTGTAAATGAAAAAACTTGGAATGCTTTCCTCTCCTGGTCCAGTTTCTGAGTGAAAACGAGTTGGAAATCGAAACTGATGTGCACAAAACATTTGTGAGCATTTAATGAGCCTCGTGAAATTCCTGTCAATGAACGGGTCCGCTGAATTGTTAAGATGCGCGGTACAGCTGCAAACTGTATAAAAACTAACCTGCAGCTGACCACGATCATATCGCACTGTGAGGTTGAATGAAAATGTCGCGGCGAGAGAGGAGAACTGACTTTGAGAAAGGAAAGATTGTTGGGTGCTATATTAGTGGGTTGTCCATAAGAGAAACTGAGAGGCGTTTAAACTTACCAAAGTCAACTGTTTTGGATGTACTGAATAAGTGGAAGACACATGGCATGCCTGAAGCAGAAAAACGTACCGGCAGACCAAAGAATATCAGTGATAGAGGACGTCGAAGCCTCAGTAGAGTCGTTAGAGCTAATCGACGGATGCACAAGACCTCAGTGTACAGGTGAGTAAAAATGCTGGAACCTCGGTATGTACACGTACCATTCGCAGAGAGCTTCATTCCATGGGTTACCGTGGTCCTGCGGCTGCTCATAAGCCTTTCATCTCCACTCGGTCGGACTGCTACTCGTCATTTAGTATGGTGTAAAGAACATTTATCGTGAACCGTAGTTCAATGGAAACGGGTCCTATTTACTGATGAATCCAGATACACGATCCATCCTTCTGATGGCCGTGTGTTGGTATGGCGGCAGCTGGGGGAATGCTATTTACCGCAGTGTACTGTTCCTACGGTCAAGTTTGTAGCTGACAGTGTACTCGTGTAGGGGTATTCTTCGTGGTGTGGTCCCGGCTAATTGGTTGTCGTGGACATATCTGTTAATCAGCACGTCTACCACGATATTCTGGACAATTATGCGCCACCAACTATGTGGCAATACTATGGAACCGAGCCTTGTTGGTACCATTAGGATAATGTACCGAGCCATAAAGCAAGGACTGTTACGGCGTAGTTTGACGATAATTACGTATCATGTGTGAACTGGTCAGCACAAAGTCCTGATCTTAATCCCATAGAGCACCTATGGGGTGAATTAGAGCGCCGCATAAGAAGTTTGTAACTAAGACATACTACTAAGCAACAGTTAGCGGCAGCATTATGAACTGAATGGAAGCGCATATCTATCGCTGTGTTTCAAAATCTTGTCGAAAGCATGTCTCGAAGGGTCAGTGCATGCATTAATGCCAAAGGTGGACCGACACCGTACTAATGTATGTCAATAAATTCTATGTTGTGTTTCTCTTCTAGGCGTCCGATGACTTTTGACAATGTAATGTACTTGCTAGACACTAAGAGGGACATTCTAGTGGGTGCAAAACCCATTTGTCAACCGAAATAAACCTCCCATGTTGTCTGTGGCAGGGTATGAAGATGTTATCGAAATTCATTGTACCTCTGCTATAAAAAGAAAATTAGAATCTGTGCCGCTGGATGACTATTGGGTAGGACTGATAGACGTGTACCTACAGTAGCCGAAAATGCTACCCGAGCTCTGCTTCCCTTCGTGCCGACCTATCGATGCGAATCAGGCTTTTCAATTTATGCTTATCCCAAAAACAAATTTAGAACTAAATTGGACGCCACCCAAGAGTTACGTATTCAGCTATCGCCCATAAAGCCCAATTTCAAAACTATGTAAGTACAAAAATGAAACAATTTCATTCATCGCATTAGGTGTAAATCCAATATTTTCTTTTATCAAAATAAATGTTTGTGTTTATATCCAATATTTTCTTATACCAAGGTAAAAGTTTATGGTTATATCCAATATTTTCTTGTACCAAAATAAAAGTTTGTGATTGTACCCAATATTTTCTTGAACCAGAATAAATGTTTTTGGTTATATTTAACATGTTCTTGTGTCAAAGGAATGTTTGTTGTTATATTCAATATTTTGTTGTACCAAAATAAATGTTTGTGATTATATACAAAAATATGGTTTGTGGTTATATTTAATATTTTCTTGTGCAAAAATAAATGTTTGTGGTCATATCCAATATTTTCTTGTACCAAAATAAATGTTTATGATTATATCCAATGTTTTCTTGTACCAAGGTAAAAGTTTGTGGTTATGTCGAATATTTTTTGTTGCCAAAATAAATGTTTCTGGTTATATCCAATATTTTCTTGAACCGAAATGAATGTTTGTAGTTTAATCCAACACTTTCTTGTACCAAAATAAAGGTTTGTGGTTATATTTAAATAATGTTTTCTCTTTATTTCCAAACCTACTACATTATGCTAAACACTCAGGCAATAGAAATAGATGAAAGATGAAATAACGTTGTGAGTTCACAATGTTTAGTAAAAATCAGGGATAGAGTTAGGGTTTCGCGAAAAAAAATCATCTGAAGGGTTCCATGAGCGAAAAAGTTAGGGACCCGCTGGCTTAGACTACTGGGCTACCGTTAATATTCGAAAGAAATTACGGGAAGATTTCTGAAAATTCAGAATTCTCCTAGCGTGCGAAAAATCCGTGAAATTCAGTTTCTTTTGTTTCAGTCATTTTACGGAAAAGGTTGTATCAGAAATATACTACACGAAAGGAATAAAGGAAAATAGCTCGTGAATTTCAGAGGGTTTTTTTACATTGCGTAGAAGAAGCTGTTCTTCCGTGAACCAATAGGTAAATAATACAACAGCACATCTTCAGACTTCGAGGCACAAAAGTAAGTAAGATTTAAAAAACAATAACAGTTCATTATATGTTGCATCTCAGTGCGGTCATATACGTCCTTACCTTTATTTCTAAAGAACAATGCAAGTTCAAGAATCGAAATACCTCACAACAAACACGCCCGCGATGAAAATGTACAGAAATATTCCTCAGAACGATGTTGCGTGCATATTTCTCTAAAAGAAGAAAGGATGATGACTTTTCTGATATGGGCAAGCGGAAGTTATTTCCGGTGTTGAAAAGACATTTCCTCGTAGCTCGCTAGGTGAGGATACCAACGTCAGACGCACACGATTTTCCTTCCAACTCTTTGGCTTGTTGCAAGAATTAAATAAAGGCATTTCAATTCTGTCTCCATCTCCCTCTCTCTTCTCTCATTCTGCTTCCAATACCAAGACATATGACGTTATGAGTGCTGATTCACCTGCTAAGTTATTGCGTCATTTATAATTCGACTGCAAATCTTTTTTCGCGCAATTGGAAACCTAGAGAAAATTTGTTCTATATATCTCCAAAGGCACAAAAAAATTTCATAAACTTTCATTCAGGATTTCAGAATTGTCTTATTAAAATTTCGGATTATTCTAAGGAATTCACAGGATGGTTATCCCCAATGATGAACACTGGTGTGGAAAACTTAAGGGCCGCCCCGGTGGCGCAGTGGTCTAAGGCGATGGCCTCTGATCATTCGTCCGAAAGGGGTCCGGGTTCGAATCCCGGTGAGGCATGGATGTTGTGTTTGTCTTACGGCACTGGCTCTCTCCCTTCCCTGGAACCAGTGACCCTAAATTAGGAACGGGCGACTACTTATAGCCCATTGAGTTGCTCACGGTGGTCGTTAAAACTCCAATCAAAAACAAAAAAAACAAAAAAAAACTTAAGGACGACCTAGGTTTGGACCTATAGCGATATGTGAAACTCAAACCGTAGGAACTCCATTACTTTCCGAAATGATGACGGACGCAACACCGACACAACTGCAGATACTAAAGGATATACTGGAACTTTATTGAGATTTGGCTACATAGCACTGGATGCGATGATACAGATACATCACTGCCAAAGACAACTGCAGGATATAGGAGAACTTTATTCAGAATTGGCTACACAGTATATTTTCAACTCATAGGTCTATCTGTCAATAATATAGCGCCACTCATTGCAGGGAGGAAACAGATCCAGCGTCATTGACGAAGAACACCATCCAATCCATGCCCCATCCTCGGCCATGAGGCAGGGTTTTCCTCTGTCTAGTGGTCAGAAGTCGGTGCATCTGATCACTGGTTAAAGGGACGGAACGGATCCAGCGTCACTGGCCACGTACACCATCCATGTCTCATCAGGAACGCGGGAGAGGGTTATGCTCGGTCTAGTGGTCAGAAGCCAGTGCATCAGATCACTGACTGCCGGGAGGGAACGGATCCAGCGTCATTTGCCAAGAACACCGTCCATGGCTCATCCGGGGCTCAAAACAGGAGTCCTGCTCGGTTGAGTGGTCAGAAGTCAGAGTATCAGAGTACTGGTTATGAAGGAAATACATCCAGCGTCATCGGCCAAGAACACCATCCATGGCTCATTCGGGGCTCAAACACAGAAGTCCTGCTCGGTTGAGTGGTCAGAAGTCAGAGTATCAGAGTACTGGTTATGAAGGAAATACGTCCAGCGTCATCGGCCAAGAACACCATCCATTGCTCATCCGGGGCTCAAAACAGGAGTCCTGCTCGGTTGAGTGGTCAAAAGTCAGAGTATCAGAGTACTGCCCAGCAAAAACAGTCTTGCTGGCCCAGCACTATGTTGCAGCTGCCGAACCGTCAATAAAATGTCCGGGCGGCCAACAGAAGGGCCAGCAGTTCAGGCCAACAGCTGGCCAACAGTTGGCACCCCATCAGTTGTCATATGCCGTAACAGGGCCATCAGTGGTCCATCACAGGCAGTAGCTACCACAAGTGGCCCTTCAGTGGCCCTGCAAGCACGTGCCAAGAATGATGGCTAGCCTAATGTGGTCTGCTAGTATGCCGTTAGTGGCAGCCGGCAACCACGTGACGTAACTGGTGGCTTGCCGAATCTTGTCCGCCAATTTCCCAGTAGCAGCCATAATAATAATTTCAAATATAACCGCAGTTTCCCAAAGCTACAATTTTTTGTCCTAACCCTTACGAAGCTTGTGAATTAACGCACTGCGCTGAGGAAATTTTCTCAACAGATCGGAAAAACACCCGCTTGTATCTGAGTAGATTTGAACCTGCGCCGTTGGCGTGACAGCCGAAGTGCTCTACCGACCGGACTAATTTGCCACGCTCGAGCAAATACTTTAAGCTGTCTGTTTGGTATGCAATATGTAATCGAATGCTTCCCTCTTTCATTTTACAATATTGTGAGGTATTTTTCATAAAAGTCAGTTTCATATAATTCATAAATTAATTTTTTCAACGTAACGATAGTTTTTTTTGTTGTTTTTTTTACCTTAAGGGAACTTCACTCATTTTCAAGGCGTGTACATACTTAGAGTCGCTTTCCAAAGTTTTGTACTGTCCTTGCCTTCTTGAAAAGAGATTGTTGAATAAATATATATTTACCCGGGTTCATGTCACATTCTGTTACACTTTTTAACGTTGTGTCTTTCCTTTCCGTTGTCCGAAACTACATTTGTTTTAAAGAGTAAAAGATATTTTATTTTACTTCTCGTTATTTTTAGAAGCGAATTCCTCCCATTCTTGTGTATTCAACCCATGGATGAGTACACCACATAGCGTTGCTTTTTTTTTTTCAAATAATTAATAAATTTTGTACGCGTATAATTCTTTTTCTTTTTCCAACAAACGTTGTTTTAATGGTTTTCCAGGATATTTGTTTCAAGCGGTTTCAAATTTTTTCTTGTTATAAATCCACTCCATTCCATGAATTGTTATTCATGGGAATGGAGCGGGTGTATTTCATGGCAGTAATCTAGTATTTCACGGCTTAATCTGATATCTTCGTCGACGTGGAATTTCATTAGGAAATTAATTCGCCTCTCCACATATGGATTTTTTTCTTAACATCCACTAAAATAACACGATGGCGATAGCGTCGTCTTCAACTAACTGATACCATGAGAGACACAGCAAGTGTTGCTTCTGTGCATGCGCAGTCCCGTTGCTTCCACCTGCTGTTGGGGGTTGCATTGGTTGCCAGCAACGGGCCACTAGTGGCACTTGCTTGGAGGCCCACAATTCACGGCGATGCTGCAGGGACATCAATGGCTCGCCAACTGATAGCGCTGCCACCAACGGACCACTACCGGGCCGTGAGCGGCAGATTTCAGCCAGCAGTGACCCATCACTGCCAGCTGGTGGCCAGCAGTTTCCCATCACTTGTGTTTTTGCTGGGTGGTTATGAAAGAAATGCATCCAGCGTCGTCGGCCAAGAACACCATCCATGGCTCATCCGGGGCTCAAAACGGAAGTCCTTCTTGGTTGAGTGGTCAGAAGTCAGAGTATCAGAGTACTGGTTATGAAAGGAATGCATCCAGCGTCATCGGCTAAGAACACCATCCATGTCTCATCCGAGCCTCGAAATAGGGTCCTGCTAGGTCGAGTGGTCAGATTCTAGCGCATCAGACCACTCGATCACCAGGGAGGTCATCGCTGCAGTATGAACATTAGGTAAAGACACGAGTATGTTTCCATATGAAGTACAGTATTCCCTATTTTGCATGCATTGTCATCTAAAATCTTTCGTTTAACCAGCTTCTCTTTGCATCTAACTATGAAAAAGACCTTCTGCATCACTGGTTTCTCATTTCTTGCACATTTACTTAAATTTTTTCTCTTCCGGGGAAATCAATGTGCCACATATTTTAATTTGCACAGTCATCTGTAGTAATAAGTCATTATCAGTAATGATTGATCCTCCGTAGAATAAATTCCTTCTCTATTTTCTCGTACGCCCTTATCTTGAGAAATTCTTCTTCCAGTGATCTTAACAAGATCCAGTTCAGGGGTTGACAAGGTATTCAAAGCATTCTGGTTCTGAATTTTCATAAAATTCAGAAAACATTAGTTTTTCATTGGCATTCACACAAAATCTAAATTCAAGTTGTTAAAAAATGTAGACTAAAAAATGTTCTTTCAATCAATAAAAAGCAAAAAATTTTAGAAAGATTCACACATTTCAAACTAAATGCTGTGAGACCTGTAATGCACTGCTACACCATAATTACCTTACAAACGCACTAATATTTTTTTTATTAAATAAAAGTACGTATGCTAAATGTTTACACTGGTCTCCATTTTAAAATCAGTTTGTGGATGTTTTTGGAGTTCGTTTGATTCTTAATAATTTTTTCTGTTAATTTCAAAGATGCAATCCATATGTTTTATAATGTCTGAATTTTTCACAAACTTGGGAAGAAAATATTTGTAATTAAACATATTTTTCAGTAGCTTTAATCACTATTGCAAACAAATGAACTTAAAACTGAAAATACGATATAGTGTGCTTATTATATAAAAATTTACCCATACAAAAATTATTTGCATTAATGTTTGTTAATCCATATGATTTTCTACATAGACATGGGTTATGGAGTTTCAAATTTTTGTTTCCTTCATTACCTTGCACTCAGTCTGCCAACG
This sequence comes from Macrothele yani, assembly GCA_039090855.1. Classification (NCBI taxonomy): domain Eukaryota; kingdom Metazoa; phylum Arthropoda; class Arachnida; order Araneae; family Macrothelidae; genus Macrothele; species Macrothele yani. Next base: position 41,437,611 of record CM076997.1, on the reverse strand, counting down.
GAGACCTCCGTTCTTCATTTTTTAATTTCTCACTTCAGTACTTGCTTTCGGCCCATTCCCGCTCTCACAAGAAACAAAGAAATTTTTGTGTGCCAAGTCTGTTGTCCAACCAACACGCTAATCATTTTAAATTCACCACACGTAAGCAATCCGTGTTTCTTGCATCTTCCTCTAATTCATATAAATTTAAGGATTTTATAGAATTCTTTCAAATGCACAGAATCGGCCGCTGTGACAGACGTGTGTATGCATTCCCATTATGTAATAAAACATCTTTTAAGCTTCTCTTAGAAGAGTCAATAAATTAATGCCATTCAGAACAGGTATAACCCGTTTTCAAAGGGTTTGTTGGGGTTATTTTCGTTTCAAGGTTTAACGAAAACGCTAAACAATTGTAAAGGGCTATAGCAGTCGGCAGTCTTTAATTCGGAACCACTTGTTTCAGGGAAGGGAAAGAGCCAGATCCGAAGGACAAGCACAGTACTCATGCCTCATCCGGGGACTCGAACCAAGGTTTATGTTGGGCGTCTAGTCGTAAACCTGCACCTCAGATCATTCGGCCATTGGAGCGGCAAATATTTTGTAACTTCACCTATGTCGATCAACCAAAACATCTAAATCAGCTATCGAATGTGATGTAGATCCTCCTCTCCCCGCCAAAAGAGCTCTCACCCGATGAGACATACACTGCTGGCCACCCAAAATGCAACACCAAGAAGGACACGAGATAGCAAAGCCAGATTTACTGGACGCGTAAAAACAGATACAAAGATGAAACGGTTGAGCTTACAGGCCCGTGCGACTTGCGGAACACGCAGACATCAATAGTTCGTGTGGCCCCCATGGCTGGCAATAACGGCCGCTACACGCCGCTTCATCGAACGAAAGAGGCTTTGGATGTGGGCTCTAGGTATATCGGTCCAGGCTGCTTCCACACGTTGCCACAGTTCATCAGGCGTAGACGCGGGTGGTGCTTGCCGGGCCACTCGGTTGCCGATCAGCGACCAGACGTGTTCGATGGGCGACATATCGGAAGAACAGGTGGGCCACGGCAGCACTGACACCTGGTGGGCCGTGAAGAATTGTTGCACAATGCGTGCCACGTGCGGACGCGCATTGTCCTGTTGAAACCTGGCCGCTGGCAGGTCCTGCAGGTAATGGAGGACTACAGGCTTCAAAACGTCGGAGATGTAGCGGTGGCTGTTGAGTGAACCGGCGATGCATACCAGAGGGGTGTGGGTGTCATATCCAACTGCGCCCCAAACCATAATGACAGGCAACGGACCGGTATGGCGATGCATAATGCAGGCGTCATACAGTATCCCGCCACGATGCCGCCACACGTGGATCCGACCATCATAGTGTTGCAGGCAGAAGCGGAATTCGTCGGAGAAAACAATGTCGTGCCATTCCGTAGTCCAGGTGCGGCGTTCAACGGCCCACTGTCGCCGCACTCGCCGGTGGTGTAAAGTCAATGGTAATCAGAACAATGGGCGCCGTGCGACAAGTTCCCGCTCCTGCAGACGACATCGAACGGTACGTGCTGACACAGGTTGTTGCGCAACACACCCTAATTCCTGCGCTAACGTTCGTGATGTGGCGGTGCGAGCCGTCAATGCCCGCCGCACAACATGCCGGTCCTCTCGTTCGGTGGTGTGCCGCGGCTGCGGCTATCGCTCACGTCGGTCCGTCCGTCAACTGCTGCACCCACCGAATCCATACTCGCCTCACTGTGGCTGGATGTCGTCCCACACTGGTGCCGATGTCACGGTACGAAAAACCGCTGTTGCGATAAGCCACTATTCGTCCTGTGTCGAACTCCAAAACGTGCTGGAATGACTTCCGTATTCTGCGACGAGGCGTCGGGAAGCTTCCCACGCACAGGTCCGGCAGCACAACACACTTCCATTACTTACACCCCGCCTTCTGTGCACCCTTCTTATAGTGCTTCTCGGGGGCGTGCCGGGCGCACATGATTTGCATATGCTCTGCAATGCTAATCGTTTGCATGTCCTCTCGCGGGCGACACATGCTGCGAATTTCAGACCAATCGGATGCTTCCTTCTTGGTGTTGCATTTTGGGTGGCCAGCAGTGTAGATTCAACGAGCCAACAGGTAGGTGTCTCTTGATATTTGGTACCCTGGCTGCAACAGAAGATCCCGCAGTTCCCCTAAATTTCGTGAATGAGATGATGTGGCTCTAGGGCCGGCCATAAAAGGGGTGCAGCGGATGCATGGCACCCGGGCCCCGGGATTTTCAGGGGCCCCGGAAAATGAAAAAGAAGGGGAAAAAAGGATGAAACCGAAAAAATTGAAAATAAAAATTTTAATGAAGTTAATTGGTTAAAATTAAGTTATAAACTCAATCTGAATTGTTGTAACATCAGGGGGCGTAACCGAACTGGTGTTTGTTAACGCCCACATGCACTTTCTTCTGAAATTACGTAAGGTGAGCCAAAGAGATTGGAATAGATGGAGTAAGAGTCCGCCGTTCCCATCGTGTGATCAAAATGAAGCCAGATAAGTGCCACGATTCTGACGTCACAACCTACGCCGCCATTTTGGTGAGACGCAGTGAGACGACTGAGATCATGACATCACATTGAGTAGTGTTGATGTGGCTGCTGCCTCTTTCGATCTATATCTTTAAATTTCAGTATGTGGATCAGTAAAAAAAATGCTAGCGATTATTAGGTAGCATATAATAAACGTTTTTAGGCTGGCTATGATACATTTTTATTGATGTTTATTTTACTTTGTTTTAGTTTTTTAACAACTGCAGAAGAGTATGAGCTTTCGTCAACGAGGTCACAAATAGCTAACATAACATTTTCTACTTATCCTGTTTTACAGAAATCTCTGTATGGAACTGAATCAATTAATATTGTTAGAAATTCAATTCTATAGGCTCTTTAAAGTTCCTGCTTACTCGCAAACCTAACGAACCGACTAATAACAACACATTATGTTTACGAGTTCCTCTTGACACATCCAAACTGAGAACGAGTCTCCACAAATACAATTTTTTTTGTTCATTTTGTTTATGTCTCTTATTAATTCAGATTTTTTTAGGGCCCCCAAATTTGTTTGCACCCTGGCCCCTGTTTGTAGAAGGCCAGGCCTGTGTGGCTCGTGCCCGTTTCTACAACTCAAACCGCAAATGCTCGATAGGATTCATGTCCGTAGAATTTGGGGGCCATGGCAATAAATGGAATTCCTCTTCATATTCTTGGAACCATTCCTGAACATTCTTCGTAGTGTGGCATGGAAAATTGTCTTGTCGAAGGACGCCATCTCCGCAAGGGAATACAGTCGCCATAAAGGGATGCTCTTGGTCAGCCACGATGTTTAAATAGGTGACAGCAGTCAGAGTTCGCTCTACATGGATAATGGGACCAAGTGTTTCCCAAGAAAATATTACCCTGACCATCACACTTATTCAAGCAGCCTGGATCCGTTCCACACTGCATCCAGGTGAGAAGGCTTCCTTGGGTAAACGTTGCACACGAGTTCGTGCGTCGACATGGTGTAGAAAACGGGATTCGTCTGACCATGAGGTCCTCTTTCAGTCTTTTATGGTCCAATGTCGATTATTACGTTTCCACGGAAAGCATTAAAGACCGTGATCGCCTGTGAGCATAGGCACACGAATGGGTCTGCGGTTGCGGTGACCCATATCCAAGAGCATAAGATGAACTGTGTGTTAGGACACATTTGGCCCTTCATCGCAATTGAAATTATGGGTAATGGCAGCCACAGTAGCCCTTCTGTTGCTGTGGACAAGATGAGACAGCCTGCGGTGACCTCTGGCGTCAGTGAGGAGTTACCTGCCCACGTCTTATCGACTGCTCGAAGTATCACCTGTTTAGAATCATCTTTGATAGGTACTAACTACTGCATAGCAAGCGCAGTCTACCAGCGTTGGTGTTTCGGAGATGCTCTTATCAAGGCGTCTTGTCATAATGATCTGGCCTTTTTCGAAATTAGAAAAATCCTTTGTTTTTCCCATGTTGAGACGAAACGAAATACTGACTGAGAGAGCTCCGACCTGGGTATTATCATTCTACGTGCCGCTGATTGGCTGCACGCGCGTTTACTTGCATAACGCAGAAGTGCTTTTATTGTTTTGGCTGATCGGTGTAGGTTATTACAATACGCGAAAGATACTTCGTCAGAAAATATTTGAAAAACTCTCGTTTAGGATGCCTGTACCATGAAAAATGTGTTCCTGGTCATTCTTTTTTTTTATTTCTGATGAAAATCAAGGAGCTCAGTACTTTATTTCGGTAAGTTCAGATCTCGTACAAGATCAAGTTCCGAATGCGTAAACAATCGTGCAGTAATCTTATTGACTACGCAGTATGTGATTCTCTGCTCTCTGCTATTATATTCTCCAGTCCAGTTGGCGGACAAGGAACAGGAAGATCGTCTCCGTGAGGCACCGATCTAATATCTAATTGCAGAGGGAATTTTAGCTTAAACAATATCTTTTTAATTTTTGCACTACAACCTATAACTTTTGTCAAGCAATTTTTAGGTTCTCTCCATACTACAGAAACTGCAAATGACATAGCTATTTTCTTACCATTTGTTTTTCAAAGTTTCATACCTTCAACACTAGTACCCCATATTTTGAGGTGCCATGGTTTGTCTTGATCTCCTAATTTAATTTTAAAATACGCAAAGTACGCTTTTTCACAAAATCTGTAATACGTTTTCCTATTCACAACATTCACCGAAGAGCCAAAACGTTATGACCACCTGCCTAATATGATGTTGGTCCTCCGTGTGCCACCCAAACAGCTCTTACCCGGTGAGGCATAGACGCTACAAGATTCCTAAAGGTGTCTTGTGGTATGTGGTATCAACACGTTACCAGAAGATATTTTAACTCGTGTAAGTTACGTGGTAGAACCGCCGCAGATTGGATTTGCTGTCCCGGCACAAACCATAGATGCTCGATTGGATTGATGTCTGAGGAATTTGGAGGCCAAGGTAATACGTGGAAGTTTTCTTCATGTTCTGCGACCCGTTGTCGAACAATGCAGACAGTGTGGCATGGCGCATTATCTGCTGAAAGAAGGCACTACTAGAACGAATGTATGTGGTCTACGATGATGTTTAGCTAGGTGGAAGACGTCAGAGTTCCCTGCACATCAATGGCTGGACCAGGATTTCCCAGCAGAACATTACCCAAAGCATTATATTAGGTGTACAAATAAATTTTAAAGCGTTTTAAGACAACGCAACATGTAATTTAGAAAACAACTATGCCTTTACGAATCAAAATATGCGCAGTCATTATCTATCACCTTCCGCCATCGGTCGGGCAGCTGATGGATTCCAGCCATAAAGAATACTTCGTCGTGTGACGTGAAGTCGTCAACCCATTTTTGCACTTCGTCACATATCCGGAACCGTACGGTAGACAAACCGTGTTGCATCGATCGGAACAAATGATAGTCTGAAGGGGCTATGTTGGGACTATAAGCCGGGTGCTCCAAACTTTCCCAACCAAGCGTTAATAACGTTTCCTGGACATATTTCGCGACCTGCGGCCTAGCGTTGTCATGCAGTAATTTCACGAGATGCAATCCTTTGACTGTGAATGGACGTTTTCGACAGATTTCCTGTTTCAATCGCAGCAATTGTAGCTTGTCGCGATCAGCAGTAACAGTTTGACCCTGTTCCAACAGTTCATAATAGAGCACACCCTTCATATTCCACCAGTTGCACCTCAGAACTTTCTTGGAGTGAATATTTCGTTTCGGTGTCGACGTCCTTACTTCACCGGGGTCTACCCAGTGTCTTTTGCGTTTGGGATTGTCGTACCATATCCACTTTTCATCACCTTTAACGATTTTCCAATGGAAAGACTTTCTGTGTTGTTTATTCAACAGATTCAAACACTTCATGACATGCTCATCCTTGTTCTTCTGGCTTAGGTCACGTGGTGCCCATTTTCCTTCCTTGTGAATCTTTCCCATTGCGCGTGAACGATTGGAAGTGGTTTAGCTGAGTTACCCCCACTTGTTCAGCTAGTTCTTTTTTGCGTTTGAGACGAATCTTCATCCAGCAATGCTTACAGTTCCTCATGTGCAGCCTTTTGCGGGGCGCCGTTACGTTCTCGGTCGCTAACATCAAAATCACCTGCTTTAAACCGTCTAAACCAAAACTCACGCGTGCTTTTCGATACAATATTCTCCCCCGAAACAGAACAGATCTATGCACATGCTTTTGCAGCACTTTTTCCTTGATGAAATTCGTAACGAATGCAGTGTCGAATAAATGCAGTATCGCTTGCCATCTTTCACCTCCCGATGGGGAAGTGCATTTGACTGTTGGGCATACTTCTGTGTCACATTTTATACTCTCGACCAGTTATGGTCACATGAAAACAACGCGAGGAAATGTCGGATGTGTAAATTAGCGGTATAAGTCACACAAAAAACGCTTTAAAACTTATTTGTACACCTAATACTTCCTCCACCGACTTGTGCTCGTACCACGGTGCATCCTGGTGCCAACATTTCCCTAGGTAAACGACGCACACATACCCGGCAGTCCCCATTGTGCAACAGCAAACGAGATTCATCGCACTAGACTTTTTCCCAATCATTTAAGGTCCCGTTTAAATGCTCGAGTGCCCATTGCGGGCGCTTTCGGCAATGAACCGAGAACAGCATGGGCACTCGGAGTGGCCTGGGGCTACGCAGCCACATTTTCAGCATGGTTCAATGTGCTGATGTTGTGGTGCATTATTCTTATCACCAGCTTTCAGATTATCGGCGAATTGTGCAACAGTATCCCCTCTGCTGCCTCGTATCATACAAGAGAGCCTTCGTTAACTTCTAGCATCACTCAGTCGTGGTCGGCCAACACGTTTAAACATGCCCAAATCAACTGTTTTTGGATGTACTGAAGTTTTTGGAGTTCCTGGTTTTTTCCCTCCTCGGGCCACTTTATGAAGGTACTAACCACTGCTGAGCATGCCGGCATGCCTTGCCGCCTTGGAAATGCTCTGACCCAGTCGTGTGACCATTACAATTTGACCTTTGTCAAACTCGCTTAAGTCTGCAATTTTCCCATCTGAAGAACAAGAATAACACTGTTAAACAGAGCTCAGCAGTGTTATTTATACCGGTTCGTCACCTTCTCACGCGTTGTCGTTTACCACAATTTTCTTTTTCTTGTGATGTTTCTTGTGATGTCAGAAGCTGACAGAAAAACACACATAACGCCGTTGATTGTTGGCTACCGTAGCGTAAGGCTAACGCGCTCGGCTAGACATCGAGAGATCTGGGATTAGGATCGCCAGCGGTGACCGGACAACAATTTTTCCGTTGCTATGTGTTGATAAAACGTGGAAAGAGCGATGTCTTTGTTTATAAGTTGCTTCGACTTGCATAAATAAGCGCTGGTCATAATGTTTTGGCTCACCGATGTAGCTCGTTCATATGAAACAAAATACATTGGTGTAGATTACTAGGAACACCCAATGTCAATCTGCCATCCTCACTTACGTACGCAACTATGACTGCTTCATACACGTAAACAGCTCACTGCAAAGGATTCGTACATGTAAAGAAGATTATAGCTGGCGCTAAGTGAGAACGTGCAAAAATCTCAGAAACGGCAAAACTTCTTCGTTATGCAAGAACAACTGTGTACTAGACAAGGAGGCAGCGGCCTTCCTGTGAGCGAAAACGTATGGTCGATGGATATAGAGGCTGTTGGGAGGATTGTACGAGATAACAGATGAGCTCCATTGCGTCAAGTAGCCGCGCAGTACAACAGCGGCATTGAGAGGAAAATTTCAGCATACACTGGCGTACAAAAATTAGGTACGAGACGGTTTTTCGAATGTAACGTCGTGCAGAAGTGCTCCACATCGACTCAAATCATACCATAAGATCACCAACATGTAAGAATATGGGACAAGTGAACCCAACCGTCCAAACAAGGAATCCAAAGGATACAAAGGCACTTTATTGAAAAGGTAGCTTCGATCATAACTGGACAGAAGACAGCAACGTCCATGTGACAGGCGGCTGCCAAGAAAAATCCAGTCTTTAGTAGGGGATGATATGATCACCCCTGACTGCGTTGCAGGATTAACAACGTCTGTCCATGCTGAGGATGAAGTTGTCCAGGAGCTGTTGAGGCATCGCAGCCCATTCCTCTTGTAGCTCCAATCGCAGCTGCGGAATCATTGCTGGCGGCTGGTGACGTGCTGCCAAGAGTCTCCCGAGAAGGTCCCACACGTGTTCGATTGGATTTTGGTCCGGTGACCTTGCGGGCCAATCCATGCGTTGAATATCTTCACTCTATAACAGCTCTGCGACAGCCACTGTACGATGACGTGTAGCGTTGTCGTCCATGAAGAGGAACTCAGGACCCACAGCACCTCTAAACAGATGCACTTGAGGCAGGAGAACCGCGGTACAATAGCAGACACCAGTGACTGAACCTCCTTGGAAGATGTGGAGGTCAGTACGGCTACCAAGCATGATTCCGCCCCAAACGATAACTCCGCCAACTCCAAACCGGTCCCTTTCGATGATGTTGGAGGTGTGATTGCGTGTTCCCTGCTCTCTCCAGATGTGTATACGTCCAGAATCGCTCGTCAGACTAAATCGGCTCTCATCCGTAAATAGAGCTCGTCCCCATTGCTGATGTGTCCAGTTCTTGTGTTCCGGGCACCACAGAAACCGCCATCTCCGATGAGCAGGCGTTAATGGCACACACCATACTGGTCGTCGTGCAAATAGACCACCTTTGTGCAGCCCCTGGGCACCGTAAAACGCGATAACGGACGTCCAGTTGTCTGTTGCATGTACCTTGCGATTTCTCCCGCTGTCTACCGTCTGTCTCTTCTCGCCTGTAGGACAATATACCGGTCGTCCGCCGTCGTGGTAGCTCGTGGACGACCACTGCTAAACTCTCGGACAGCTGTTACTGTCTTTTGAAATGCTCTCCAAGCTCGTGAAATGACGCTGTGAGCGATCCCGAACTGCTCGGCCACACTAGTCACACTTCGACCTTCTTCCAACTTCCCAACGACGCAACCTCGGGTAAAGTCATCCAGATGTCGTCTACTGGATTGCCTGTTGGCCATATCACACGGTGGCCGCAACTCGACGTCGTTCAAACCGATGTACACCGTGCAATAGCTTTCGCCGAAAAACTGAGCGTACACCGTCCGTGTGCTTTATACCCTTCCGACACTCCCCCCCCCCCCCATTACGTCATACTACATATATGTGTATGCCCTACCGTTCCGGACCCTAGTCTATGTCCTGAGTGGTCTTTCGTTCCGTTCTGCTTGCTCGTTCCGCTGTTATGCTAATTTCTCCTCTTCGTCCTTAATTTTTGCACACCAGTGTATAAACCCTCAGCACAAATGGTTTATAACAGCAGGCATCTCCTTCGTGTACCACCGGTCTCTGCTAAAATCCCAGAAATTCTTCTACGGTGGTCACGGGGCACCCTTGAGTACTGGAAAGAGGTCGCCAATGAATCACATTTTCACTTAACACACGCCGAAGAACGAGTCAGAATATAGAATCAACAGAACCAATCGATAGATCCCAACTGTCTAATGCTAACTGTGCTAGCTGGTGGAGGCGGTGTTGTGAAAACACAAATTTGTCCGTGACAGAGTTCGAAACCGTGCCCCCTCACTCCGGAGTAAGTTGCTCTCTCAACAAAGTTGCACGGACGGAATGTACAGCTGTACATTTTTCGTCTTGATACGTGTTTTACCTCTGTAGTACGTCACAGTGTAATAGTCTGGGGGTCTACTTTCATTGAGGACAGTGGGTTCTTTAGTACCTCTGGAACAGCATTTGGATAACACTAGGTATCTTAACATCGGGATGTAAGGTCAGGTGATGCGTAACATCACAGCCTCTCCTTGACAAATGTCAACCCCGCCTTCTCGTGGTGCATCCTGTTCCCACTAAAGGGGCTCTGACGACCACCAATAGCGGTATAACTATACCATCGGGATCAGAGGAAATGCTATCCCACACTCACCAACCCGCTTGGCCAGCGTGGTGAGTTATGGCCAAACACCTCCAAAATGACTCTACAACTTAAATCTTGGCCCTCAGTCTCCGGCAGCTGGAATGTACCTGGCCAAGGCAGCGGCCAGTGCAACATGAAGGCAGAGGGTGCTGAGAATCCCCGGAGGACCGGACTAGGCTGCCATTTGATGCTGACCTTGGCTACGTATAATGGACGCTCCCTATCTTCTGATTCAAGGCTTCTTGAATTGGAAGAGGAACTACAAAGGATCAAGTGGGACATCGTCGGGCTAAGTGAGGTAAGGAGAAAAGGAGAAGATCTCATTGAACTGAAAAGTGGACATCTCTTCTATTATCGTGGGACAGATACTGGCAGAACTAGTGGTGTTGGATTTATAATAAACACGAAACTGAAGGATAAAGTGGTAGAAGTTGAAAGTTCCTCTGACAGAGCTGCACGACTCGTTATCCAACTCTCGAGAAGATACAAGGCTCAGATTATTCAAACTTATGCACATACCACAAGTCATCCTGAAGAAGAAATTGAAGAATTTTATGAGGAAATTCGTCATCTAAATAATAAAGGTAAGCAGCACTTGAAGATAATTATGGGAGATTTCAATGCAAAAATAGGGCACCGACAACAGAATGAAACTTCAGTAGGTAAATTCGGTCACGGCAACAGAAACCAGCGTGGAAATACTCTCGTTGAGTTTGCAGAGGCAGAAGGATTTTTCATCTTGAACTCCTTTTTCAAGAAAAAGCCACACAGGAAATGGACATGGAGACATCCAATTGGGACGACAAGTGAAATTTATTTTATTATGTGTAACAAAAAATTCGTCATTGAAGACTGCAGTGTGCTAAATAAGTTCCACACAGGTAGTGACCATAGATTGGTGAGATGTAAGATGCATCTCAACACTAAACTCGAACGTGGCAAGCTCATAAGACAAACAAAATGTATTGACATAACCAACCTTAAAAAACACCATAATACTTTCAAGTTGGAACTGAAGAACAGATTCTCTGCTTTAGAAGGCCTAACATCGGAAGAAATGGATATTTCTGAAGTTAACAGATAAGTAACCAAAGCTCTTATGGAAACAATAACAAAATTAGCTGGGTCTAAGAACAAGTTGCATGTGAACAAATTATCAGGAAAAACCAAAATGTTGATGCAAAAAGAAGAGAGATGAGGACAACTAAAGAAGATGTGACTTCCAAAGTGGAATATATAGAGCTATGCAAGACAGCACGAAAAGTATCACTGAAGACGTAAGGAAATTCAACTGTGAGCTAGTGAGGAAAGCAATTGAAAACAACCAAAGCCTTAAGATAGCAAAGGGACATCTCAGTAAGGGAAGAAAACAGATTATGGCTCTGAGAAAGAAGATGGTTCTATAACAAGAAATAGAGGCGAAATTTTGACAAGAGTGAAAGATTTCTACTCCAAATTATATGAAAGGGATGATACATGTACTCCAGACATCATGAAAGGTACCAGAGTTCTTCCAGTCCTCCCAGCAGAAGTTGCTCATGCAATCAAGAACATGAAGCGGGGGAAAGCTCCAGGAGAAGGTGGAATTACTGTAGACATTATACAAGAAGCAAGTGGAGAAATTGAAACAGTACTCGCCCAAATTTTCACTCGATGCCTTAATGAAGGGAAGATTCCTGAGGATTGGAACAATGCTACAATGATCCTGCTACATAAAAAAAGGTGACATTGAGGATCTCAGGAACTACAGACCTATCAGCCTCCTATCAGTGGTTTATAAAATCTTCACTAAAAGTTCTTTCACACCGCTTGAAGGTAACACTGGACATGGCTCAACCGAGAGAACAAGCTGGATTCAGGAGTGGCTACAGCACAATAGATCATATCCACGTACTGAGAGAACTAATTGAAACAGCGAGGAATATGAACTTCCATTGTGCATGGCTTTTATCGATTATGAAAAAGCCTTTGATTCGGTGAAACCATCAGCAGTTACCACGGCTCTGAAATCCTGCGGTATTGAAGATGCATACATTAATATTATTAATAACATCTATAAAAATGCAAGTGCAAAGATTCGGCTGTTTGAAAATACAACACACATAAAAATTGGAAAGGGAGTGAGACAAGGTGACACCATATCTCCGAAGCTCTTTAATGCCACATTGGAAAATGTCTTTCAATCACTGAACTGGGAAAACAAAGGGATAAAGATTAATGGAGATTATCTAACCCACCTTCGTTTTGCTGATGACGTAGTCATTTTTGCAACTACCCCATCAGAGCTGCAGAGTATGATCCAGGAACTTGCTGACAAGAGTAAAGAAGTGGGATTAAAAATGAACTTTCAGAAGACAAAAGTGATGTTCAATGCTTTTACAAGAAATGAAGATTTATCGATTGATGGAGAAAAACTGGAGATAACAGATACATATGTTTATCTTGGACAGCAGATATCAAGTGAGGGTCACATTGATGAAGAAATTAATCGGCGTACAAAACTTGCCTGGAGAGCTTTTGGAAGAAACAGCATAATTTTCAAGAGCAATATGCCATTATGTCTTAAAAGAAAAGTGTTTGATCAATGCATCCTTCCAGTGCTTACGTATGGTGCAGAGACGTGGACCTTAACTAAAAGAGACATACAAAGGCTGCAGACAACTCAAAGTAGCATGGAGAGGTGCATGCTTGGTATAACCAGGAGAGATAAGAAGAGGAACTCGTGGATCCGAAAAATGACGAGAGTGGAAGACATCATGATCAGAGTTAAATCCCTGAAATGGCAATGGGCTGGACATACTGCCAGAAGGACAGACCATAGATGGACAGCCGAAATTTTAGATTGGATTCCAAGGGACAGGAAAAGACCCAGAAAAGACCACATGGGAGATGGGTGGATGAAATTCGAAAATATGCGGGAGTGACATGGAGGAGACTGGCACAAGACAGACCGTTGTGGAGGAAACTTGGGGAGACCTTTGTCCAGCAGTGGATTGATAATGGTTGACAATGATGATGATGATGATGATCTTAACATCACTGAATAGCAGGCACACCCGTAAATGCGCATGGTATTTCCTGATGATGACGAAACACCATACGCGTGTACGAGACTCTAACTCGGGGCCACTCGGACGGACGATCACAAACCACCACTTAGACCACTGCGTCACCGAGACGGTTCTTTCCTATGTAATTGCTGAACTTGAGTTTTCTTCTCTTACTCCATCATTATTACCATATGCTTTATTCTTCCTGCAACTTGTTAGATCATCCTTCGAAATTTTGAAAAGTTAAATTTTGAAAAGGTGGAATACGAGTAAATGATGTTAAATTTAATTGCGTAATGTAATACGCACTTCGTTATGTTTGAAATATGTTATAGCACAACTGATTCTTCCGATCGATGTTAATGTGCTGTTGAGTTAGATTTTACAACACTGTAGGTGCGTGCATTCAAGTATCAATCGAATATTTAATTCTGCAATACGCATTTTTAAAGGAGGAAAGCTAAAATTTTTGAAACGTTCGAAATCTTTGTCTTTGAAGTTGAGTTGGTTCAAGACCAAAGTCGCCTCACATTGTAGACTTAGCATTTGTAGCATTTAGTATAGAATATTAAAATTTATTAATTTCAACAATCACGGATGGAATACGGGATTACACCATACAATACAAGTTATTAAGATGTGAATCTATTTTATGGTGCAAATATGACATGGATGTTAAGTCAGATAATATGCTAAAACTTGAAAATTTCGACGTCCTGGAACGGGAATCGAACCCGCTTCTCCCAGATAGCGTCCGAGTACGCTAACCTCTACACCACCCAGAACGACGAAGTTCCAAGTTTCCGATTAATTCGAATCAATTTCAATGAATCAAAATTGATTCAACTAATTTGAATCAATTTGAATCATCACAGGATTCGCTAGTTGAAGCAACCGGCATTCCTGTTTAGCGAATCTGGGGGTTAAGAATTCCGTGTGACGCTCCAGGACGACGAAATTTTCAAGTTTTTGGATATTGTCTGACGTAACATCCATGTCATATTTACACCATAAAATTAAACAATCATGCAGATTTTAAATGAAACTGGTCTAACTGTAAGGGGTATTTCAAGTGGCACTTAGACCCGGAAGATGGCTCTGCCGCAGTCAATATGCCGTCGCCGGTAGTGGCTTCAATATACATGGACAGATAGGAACAATGCGACACGACAGGCGATCAGTTTCCGAAATGCAACTGGAGTGTGCAAAAGGCTGCTTCTTGACGCTAGCTGCGACATAGATACATCCAAGCAAGCGTAATGTGCCGTGATTCAGTTTGTAACTAAGAAAGGCGCTAAGCCAAGCGAGGTTTTTGAGCACGTGCAGGCAGTATACGGAGAATCCTGCTTATCATGCAGCACGGCGTTTAGATAATGGAAAGATTTTCGAGAAAGATGTCAAAAGGCAAAGGACTTTCCACGACCTGGGTGGGCTATATAATCGCGCCGTCACGTAAGAAGCCATTACGAAGCTGCGGATGGCTTAGTGGTTAGCAGTTCAGACTATCGATGCAAGGTCCTCAGGTTCACGCCTGGGCTGATCTTTCGGAGATGGTGGGATTTACTAACAATCGCAGAATATCCGCCGTGCATCGGACGAGCACGTTAAGTGACGGCCCCCAGGCTAGACCCACTGGTTAAATGGGTATTCTTTCCCCCTGAAATTCTCTCACCCCTCTATGTGCAATATCGTACTTGTACGGTGGCGCCATCTACTGCACTCTAATCTCACTACAAACTGTTCTGTCAAAGTCGCTAGACTTGCTCTCATTCCTTCCGTTTCTGTGTCCTGCCCAAAAGGCGATCTCGCTGTAGGTGGCTGGGACCTAAACTCTACGCACTGTGGACGGAAGTCCGACAAGAAAATGACAACCACAGAAGCCATTACGGTGGTAGACAGTGTGGCGAGGAAGAACCGCAGAGTAACTTTTTGTCAACTACTCTCGGATCTGTACATTAGCGAGGGATCCTTCAGCTGTGCCACATATAATCCCCTTGGGTAGCGAAAAGGATCACAATACGTTCCGAAGCATCTGTTGCCGGAACAAAAAGCAGAGCGTATTGGTGTCACGTTTGATCGTTTTTGTTGCTAATTACGACGAAACTTGGTGTCACCAATTCGAGTACGCGAAGAAACACAGAAGCATGCGGTGGACGCATGCTACATCAGCTTCAACAAAAGAAAGCCCGTGTCTTCGCTAGTATAGTCGGGTTCGTGCTCACCTTTTTCTTTGATAAGCAACCTTGTTCTTTCTAGTTTCACCGTATCATCCTACAGGTGAAACCTAATAAATTAACACTAAAACGAAGCCTCAATCCACATTTCCCTTATAAATTTGAACTAAGAGTCACACAAATCCAACAATGTCTGCTTTAAAACGTAATCTGAGATGCACTCAAAATTGATATAACCAGTAGCGTGCGTTCGTTCCATGCTACGCTTGCATGACATGCCCTAATTACCTGCAAAAATCTGCTCTATGAAAAAAAGTTACACGAAGAAAATTTTTGTGCTGCAGTATTTTTAACCGAAATTTTAAGCTATGGACCAATGGTTTTGGTAAAGTTTTATTTAAAACAAAATTCGCATATCTGTGAATCGATTCCGATTAAGCGAGTTCACATATTTTTAGTCGAAATCGATTAAACAAACGCGAATGGGACAACTGCTTTTGCATCGTGAAGCCTGTGTGATATTTTGCCACGTGGGAGAAGTGAGTAAGATAGGCAGATAAGACTCAAGTATTGTGATACGAAATTTCCAGTTGTCAGATCAGATCACATTTAGAGGATTTTAAATAACCCTTAGAAATAGGAAGCTAGAAGATTTGGGCTAGAGTGCCCAATAGGAAAGTGACACGGAAGAGAGGAAGATGTCCTTATTTATTACCGGGGAGCCAGTATCCGGGGTCCGACAGCTTAACGTGCCCATCCGAAGCACGGCGGATATTTAGCGGTTCGAGCGTCCGTACCTGCCTGGGATCGAACCTGTGGTCTCTCCGGGGCAGTCACGAACGTTGACCACTAGGCCAGCAGCGGCCCTGAATTCTCCAGTTATATTTATCGTCTGGAAGTAGACTAGTTACAGAAATCGGAGTCCTTTCGCTTTGTCTTACGTATTTATTCCCACTACGGATGCGGCTTCGTTAACTGCCGTGGAAGGATGGAAAGAAATGCGATATAGCTTGTTTCATCAACCAGTGAAAATTTAAATTTGTTTTACCCGTGACCTTGTCTGTGATTTGCCTTCCGGTGAGTAACTTCATAGTGATATTTTTCTGACAGATATGGAAAACTGTGTGGCTACTTTTTGTATATTTCTTGCTTTTGTGGAGATCTAAAAATATTCAAGATATTGTAAGCAAACTACCAGTTCAGAAGTAAAATTCGGAAGTGAATGATGTTGCTGCAAAATTAATAAATAAGCGATTCGATTCCCTAAGATTTACAGAAAAATCCTAATGCGTGTGTAAGCAACGAAAGACCAACCTCAAACTTGAATCCCTTAATCTCGCATAATAAGTAGGTAAAACATGTAAACGACATTTCAGCTCTTCTTATTTTGCACTACTACAAATCCATTTTGCTGTTTACCAAGCAAAATGGATTTGTAGTAGTGCGAAATTCCGAAAGCTGTTTTGTTGGCGGTGTTTATTGTCTTGTAATGAAATTATGAAAAACTCTTTACCTTTTTCTAAAAAATATATAAATACAAAAAATAGTTAATGTAATGTCAATTTTTATACTTATTTTAAAGTACTGCAACCCTTAAAAGCGTGCTTTTTTTTCTAATATTTGTGAATTTATTGTAATACATAGAACATATAAAGGCTCAGAAATCATATCTTTAATGCGACTTATCAAGCATTACAGTACAGTCTACAAATTTAAATTAATACAGTGCACCCTTTACTAGAGGCATTATTTGTGTTTGTTCCAAAAAGGAGGACAAATGTTTCAGGTAAGATTCTATCTTCCGCAAGATTGATTTTCTCGTTTCTGAGCAAAGTTCAGTTCAGCACTTATGATGCTTAAAAGTATTCAGTGCTGGTTCAAAATCAAAGCGAACAAATTCAGGGATGATTAAGAAATGTTTCGCTGAATCCATAATTCGAGAAACGGAACTCATCGGGGACGCATCCTCGATGAATTACACTGACTCAACGTGCTTACAACTCGCTTCATTATTAGTCGTTCGTTGTCTGTGTGTAAGATTATAAATTCATGCAGCAAATTAAACAACGTAAAATAAATGCCACAGTCTGTAACTAATACATAACCTGAAGCATAGAGCATTTCGAAGTAAAACAGTGGAACAAGCAAGAATTTTGATAGAATTCCTCATTTTAACAAGAAAAATATAACTGCTGTGGATAACATACTACCGTAATGACGGCTCGTGACCAGGAAAACGGGTGAAAGGTTACAAAAAATTAGAATCCATGAAAAATAAATGCAACTATTCCGTATGAAGTCGGTCAATTCTTCTATCTTTCAAGGAAGCATAGCTGTCAATGATGACATCGTAAACGGCTGTTTAACGTGAATCAGAACACACGGAGAATAATAAAGAAACAGCACTGAAACTGAAATTCACATTCGAAGTTACTGTATGCACATAGCGGCCGAAACCAGGAGAACCGTCTAACCTCCAAATTGCACTGCGGGAAGTGGCGACTGATGTCACTTCACCGCGATCTTTGACGTCATTGGTAGCAACCCACAGTTTCAGTGAAGTACACGTTTCTACTCGGCACTCTTTATGGTCCCGGAGTGAAGTGATTTGGGACTGTGGCTCTTGTCTCTCTTCATATAGCTACCTGCAGTTACCAGGTCGTCTGTTCATCAGTTCGTAGTGGCACTTGAAACAGCTTGCTCACACTTCTGGCTTACTTTTAGAAACGGGAGAGCTTTTGTTTCAAAGTCACAACATTTTCCGGAAATCATTCTTGTAAACGAAAAAGTGACTAATGTTAAGAATCTGCTAAATCATTCAAAGGTTTGTTTATATATATATAAAGTTTGGGTGAAGTGGCACTTCCCCCACTTTATCTGACGAACCGTCACTGAACCCATCCTCTTGTTAACAATTAGAAGACATGAATGGGTAGTTCAGACAAAGAATTAAAGCTTCGCGTGAAGAACGTCAACTCACTTTAAGATAACGTAAAACATGCGAGAGAGCGCTCCCACAAGCTGGGAGCTTATGTGCTCTGCCCGAAAGCAAACACTCAGGAGTAAAAGGCATTAGGCGACTACGGCAGTAGAGCGTTTTTTTGATCCACGATTGTTTCCTTCGACCTGATGACTATTTTCTGAGAGTAGATTTTTTGGTGTTGTTGCTGCTGTTTTCTGATATCCCGACCGTCTCTTATTTTGGTGAAACAAATATGCAATAACAATTAATATTACTATTTAAATTAAATTTTAACAGATATTATAGTTAGGCCTAAGAACCAGTACAAAATGCAGACAATCCGTAGTATTTGGCATTTCTGAAAATGTTTCTGTAAAACTGAAGAGAAAACAAAACCCTTAACTAAAGCAATTGGCGCAACAAAACTAACATATCAGATTTGCGAAGTTATTATGCTACCGAGAAGGTAACAATACGTGCTGTGAGTGGCTCGGCTGACTGTTCTTTGCCAGAATTGAAGTCAACAAAGCTGCACCACACGCATGCGCAGTCTACTCCGGCATCAGCTTGTATGTTTGTTTCTGTGCACTGCATCTTGTATCCCAGGATATGTCGGCGTTAGTTACGTCTCGCCGAGCCTTAACTTCCTCTCAGTTAGATATTCTTTGGTTCCGATAGGAATTTGGCAATAGTTGCAGTAGCTGAAAAAGATGAAAGCCGTTCTGGTGGCTTAGTGGTCAGAAGCGCAAATTTCTGGTTCAGTAGCTGAAAAAGATGAAAGCCGTTCTGGTGGCTTAGTGGTCAGAAGCGCAAATTTCTGGTTCAGTAGCTGAAAAAGATGAAAGCCGTTCTGGTGGCTTAGTGGTCAGAAGCGCAAATTTCTGGTTAGTCGCTTGAGTTTTGTAAGGGTTGGAGTCCCAGATAAGCCAGTAAGTGTTTCGTTTGTCCTAAGGCACTCGTTTTACACCTTCCCTGAAATTAGCGACTGTAAATTAGGATACGTGACCCTCTATAGCCGTATATGCTTACCGTGACTGTCAACCCCTCCCCTTCCTCTCAAAGGGTTGGGAATCGTGATCTGCTCCGTAGTACTTCCCGAGAAAGTTGTCGGGTTGACAGAAGTTGAATTTCGCATGAACAGCAAATTTCCCCTTAAAACAACTCGAGAACTCATTAATGGTTGCCATGGAGTTGAGAAAAACAAGTGTAACGTACCAGGAGATGTGACGTACCTGCCAGAAGGACGCACACGACATAAAGGCAGATAGCAATTAGAATCAATGTCCGCGTAGCTTAATTGGTAGAGCAACTTATTCCGGAATGAGTGGACACGGGTTCGAACCCCGGCGCGGATAAAAATGACGGAGAAATTCACTTCGTTATAATGGCGCCCGAACTATCCGGATGACCCGACCGTTCAAAATCTCGCATTGGTGTGATGTTATTTCCACACCGCGAGATAGGAAAAATATGAGCAGCACTTCGAAAGAAAAAAAGAAAAGAAAAATAAGGGGGAGATGATGTAACGTACCAGGAGATGTGACGTACCTGCCAGAAGGACGCACACGACATAAAGGCAGATAGCAATTAGAATCAATGTCCGCGTAGCTTAATTGGTAGAGCAACTTAATCCGGAATGAGTGGACCCGGGTTCGAACCCCGGCGCGGATAAAAATGACGGAGAAATTCACTTCGTTATACAAGAAGAAACACAATGTTCTCTCGCCTTATCTTAAGTGTGTGGGTGTTAACAAAGACATCGAAGTCGAACTCTTATTGATTTGTATATTAACATATTTCAGTTTCTAAATTAAAGACTTGTATTAATGATTCACACTAGCCAATTTTTAACAAACGACTTTTAGGTAAGACAGGTCTTCACCGAGCTCTCTCCATATTTAAAAATGCGTTCTGCTAATCATCGCAGCTTCTAGAGGAATTTTCCGCAAGTTATGGAAACCTGCTACTCTCGATATGTATAACTTCTTATAACTTTCTCTGTTTCCTAATAAAACAAGAAAGATGAACACTGAATTCTCTGGTGAAAATGAATGCTCATTTCATCAGAGAATAAAACGTCATCTTCTTTGGCTTTTGAATCCTCGCCGACAGGAAAACAATATTTCAAGGCAGATTTTTAGAAGAATTAATTCAGCGAAAATGAGAATGCATTGATGCTTTCTAGAGAAAATCTACGCATAATTTAAAATGCGCAATGAAAGTTATGTTCATAGTGTTCTGAGCAGGTTAAAAAATGCAAACCAGATTTTTACGCATTTAGTAAAATAGCGGTTGAAACTTGTGCTACGAAAATTCACAAATCGTACAAAAAACATTTCTTATAACAGAATATATCCAAGGCAGAGCGGATTTTTCAAATCGAGTTCGAAGACACGGATCCAAGTATGCTATGTTAGAAATGAAACACTCACACCCACTAGTGGCAAAACTGTGCTTCAAAAATTAGCAAATATATGGAAATATTCTTCGCCATAAGCGCTACCAGTAGCAAAAAGAATTTTTTTATAATCAGACTTTTAGAAGCGGAGATATCATCGTAACAGAGATTTTCATGAAAGCTCCCTAGCTGGAAAACTGAACATTATTTTGAGAAAAAATACACAAATGTTTTCCGCGGTGGGTGGCGTCAGACCGAAAAAGAGATTTGTAAAAGCAAGGATACGATTGCAAACATCCTAAAAACTGAAATATGCTCCTACGCCTTCTAGTGACAAAGCATTATGTTACAAGATATTATAAAATGCATACAAAACTTCCATTGCCGTAACCTCCTATCTAACGCAAAAGTAATATTTTTAAATCCCATTTTTAGAAGCGGAGATTTCGCGGAAAATATATTATATGCATTTTCGCACCTAGCGGTGGCACCATGCGTTATTTCAAATAAAAACAACGCGTAAAATGGCTTTCATCAAAAAAAGGATCGGAACGTAAAAATAATTTTTTCAAGCAATTCCACAGAGTAAAATATATTTTGAACTTAATATTGGGTTGGAAAGAAAGTAATGTCAGGAAATACAAGGCAATAGAAAAGTTCTAATTACCGTATATAAAATTACAAATCAGACCAAAATGTAGTCGCCGTCGTTTGCCATGACCTGCTTCGATCGTCTGTGCAGCTGTTGGATACAGTCCCTATAGAATTGTGGCGGTTTGGACGCAAAGAAATGAGATAGTTCGCGTTCTACATCGTCCAAGTTGGTGAACCGCTGTCTATCCAGGAAATGTTGCAACAACCGGAAAACGTGACAGTCGCTTGGGGATATGTCAGGGGAAATAGGCTGGGTGTATCAGCAGCTCCCGAGCCCAGGTCCCTGATCTTGTGACAGGCCACTCGTGCTGTGTGAGGTTTCTCCATCCTGCTGTAGGATGACGACCTTGCAGTTCGGCAGTTCTGGTCGTTCCGACGTAAGCGATGCGTGCAGATCGTCGAGCTGACTGCAGTACACATCGGCGGTGATAGTGGTGTTGTCCGGCAGCAGCTCAAGAAACACGACACTCCAGATATCCAACCAAACAGACAGCAGAATTTTAACTGGGTGTAAACCGGCTTTGGGGATCGACATGGTTTTGGGTACAACCAGTGTTTCTGGGTGCTGACATTGTCATACAGGACCCATTTCTCGTCACGTGTCACAATGAAGCCCAAGAACGGTTCGACTTGGCCACGTGCAAACAGGGAAACTCATGCACTCATAGTATTTGCTTTCTGCTCAACTGTGAGTTGATGGGGTACCCAAACTCCCCTCTTGTGCGCCTTCCCAAGTTGACGCAGGTGGGTAATAATGTTTGCGTGGGTAATCCCCAGCTATTCAGCTAACTTTCACGTGGGTTGGTCTCCACTAAGGTCATCAGCATGTCCTTATCCACTGTTGCGGGTCTTCTGGTTTTGGAACAATCTGACAGGTCAAAATTTCCCTCTCGAAATCGTTCGAACCAACGACAGTACTTTTGATGTGATATGGCATTTGTGTACTTACTGGTAATGTTCCTTACAGCATTTGCAAGGGTACTACCACATGACAAAACTCATACAGCATGCAATGGCGGATGCGCTCTTTGTCCAATTCCATGTTAGCTGGCGATTACACTCTTCATTTTCTGACAACTAACTGCCACTGACTAAAGCCACCTACCTGCTAATGTCATGCCGGTGTGCTGCTTAATCTCAGTGGCCAATGTGCACCATGGTCAAGGCTTCGACTCCGGGTACCTCGTCATCCGACATTACTTTCTTTCCAGCCCAATAACATGCGCATTTACGCTCTCTAGCGGCAAGTTATCCATCAGAGAAAAACGTGTTTATCGTCGTTCTTTCAGTTCGGGCTTTGCGGAAAGGATATTTTAAATCGGACTAATACACTGCTGGCCACCCAAAATGCAACACCAAGAAGGAAGCATCCGATTGGCCTGAAATTCGCATCATGCGTCGCCCGCGAGAGGACATGAAAACGATTAGCATTGCAGGGCATATGCAAATCATGTGCGCCCGGCACGCTACCGAGAAGCACTATAAGAAGGGTGCACAGAAGACGGGGTGTAAGTAGTGAAAGTGTGTTGTGCTGCCGGACCTGTGCATGGGAAGCTTCCTGATGCCTCGTCGCAGAATACGGCAGCCATTCCAGCACGTATCGGAGTTCGACAGAGGACGAATAGTGGCTTATCGCGACAGCGGTTCATCTTACCGAGACATCGGCGCCGGTGTGGGACGACATCCAGCCACAGTGAGGCGAGTAGGGATTTGGTGGGTGCAGGAGGGGCGGACGGACCGATGTGAACGATTGCCGCAGCCGCTGCACACCACCGAGCGAGAGGACCGGCATATTGTGCGGCCGGCATTAACGGCTCGTAACGCCACATCACGAACGTTAGCGCAGAAATTAGGGTGTGTTGTGCAACAACCTGTGTCAGCACGTACCGTTCGACGTCGTATGCAGGAGCGGGGACTTGGCGCAAAGTGCCCATTGCTCCGATTACCATTCACGTTACACCACCGGCGAGTGCGGCGGCAGTGGGCCGTTGAACGCCGCACCTGGAATATGGAATGGCACGACATTGTCTTCTCCGACAAATCCCGCTTCTGCCTGCAACACCACGATGGTCGGATCCGCGTGTGGCGGCACCGCGGCGATAGACTGTATGACGCCTGCATTATGCACCGCCATACCGGTCCGTCGCCTGGCGATATGGTTTGGGGCGCAATTGGATATGACACCCGCACCCCTCTGGTACGCGTCGCGGGAACACTCAACAGCCACCGCTACATCTCAGATGTTTTGGAGGCTGTAGTCCTCTCTTACCTGCAGAACCTGCCAGCGGCCACGTTTTAACAGGACAACGTGCTCGCACGTGGCACTCATCGTGCAACAATTCTTAACGGCCCACCAGGTGTCACTGCTGCCGTGGCCCACCTGTTCTCCCGATTTGTCGCCCATCGAACACGTCTGGACGCTGATCGGCAACCGAGTGGCCCGGCAGGCACCACCCGCGGCTACGCCTGATGAACTGTGGCAACGTGTGGAAGCATCTTGGGCCGACATACCCCAAGCCCACATCCAAAGCCTCTTTCGTTCGATGCCGTGGCGTGTAGCGGCCGTTATTGCCAGCCATGGGGGCCACACGAACTATTGATGTCTGCGTGTTCCGCAAGTCGCACGGGCCTGCAAGCTCAATCGTTTCATCTTTGTATCTGTTGTTATGTTTCCAGTTAATCTGGCTTTGCTATCTCATGTCCTTCTTGGTGTTGCATTTTGGGTGGCCAGCAGTGTAGTTTCAGAGATATGATGACCACAGACGAACGAGCATGGTGATATTATTATTCTTTCAAAAGACGAGCTTATAGTGAGTGGGAAGAAACTTCAAATTTCCAGCAGATTCAGTTGACAGAACACGTTTTAGAGTAGGAATATTCGTCGCCCCGCTGAAGTAAGAAGATAATATTTTTAACTTGCAATACTTGAGCTCTTCCATTAGGATAAAATTTAAAATTCATTAAGCTTTTCATTCTTTCTTTATGTTCAAATACCCGAACGAGCTTCGTTTATTCCACGAGAACTGAGTTTCTGTTCTTTGTATGTAATGCCCAAAGTAATTATAAGCATGAGACAAAATCGATATCCATGGAAATAACTAAGGAGTACTCTATTCCGAAAATAATGTTCCAAAAGGAAGAAGCTACCATGCTCCCGCGATTTGTGTTCCGCGTTTATTGATCGGGTAATGAATTTCCTGCGGCGATGTTGCTGCACAAGGCTTTTGGCCATTCATTTTCAGAACAATAAAGGTATTCTACGGTAACATCATAATAACAAAGAGGCACGTATTTTTAACCTCTCTTTACAAGTTCATGCATCAGCAAACTCAGGATTGTGAATACAACATCATTTCAATACCCGTATGCGCTGCTAACATGTAAAACCGTCTAATACACATAAAATAAGTGGAAGCCGAAAGTGACATCGGAATCTTGTTTCACATTATTTTACGATTCGTAACGAATACTCGCGACGGAAAAGACAGAATCATACCGTAATTATTTGTCACGAGAGAAAGAACTCAGGTCCATTGCATCTATAACAACGGAAATTCCTGATAAGTTCCTCCGCTCGAAAAATAACTTTAAACTAGATTAAACCGTAAACTTGAATGAAAAAGTCAGGAAGGAAGATATGTCCTGCAAATTATCTTTTTTGTACGGGAATCTTCGGGGCGGCCTGAAAAACTCCCTTTCAATTTCTTTGATTGGGAGTTTAACGACCACCGCGAGCAACCCGATGGGATAAAAGCAATCGCCTGTCACTAATTTAGGGCCACTGGTTCCAGGAAAGGGAGAGAGCCAGTGCCGTAAGACAAACACAACATTCATGCCTCACCGGGATTCGAACCCGGACTCCTTTTGGACGAATGACCAGAAGCTATCGCTTAGACCACTGCGCCACCGCAGCGGCTTGAAAAACTCCTTTTTTCTTTCTTTGATTGGGGGTTTAAAGACCACCGCGGCGGGAGCTTGAAAAACTCCTTTTATCTTTCTTTGATTGGGGGTTTAAAGACCACCGCGGCGGCTTGAAACACTCCTTTTTTCTTTCTTTGATTGGGGGTTTAAAGACCACCGCGGCGGCTTGAAAAACTCCTTTTTTCTTTCTTTGATTGGGGGTTTAAAGACCTCCGCGGCGGCTTGAAAAACTCCTTTTATCTTTCTTTAATTAGGGGTTTAAAGACCACCGCGGCGGCTTGAAAAACTCCTTTTTTCTTTCTTTGATTGTGGGTTTAAAGACCTCCGCGACGGCTTGAAAAACCCCTTTTTTCTTTCTTTGATTGTAGTTTAAAGACCTCCGCGGCGGCTTGAAAAACTCTTTTTTTCTTTCTTTGATTGGGGGTTTAAAGACCTCCGCGGCGGCTTGAAAAACTCCTTTTTTCTTTCTTTGATTGTGGGTTTAAAGACCTCCGCGACGGCTTGAAAAACCCCTTTTTTCTTTCTTTGATTGTAGTTTAAAGACCTCCGCGGCGGCTTGAAAAACTCTTTTTTTCTTTCTTTGATTGGGGGTTTAAAGACCTCCGCGACGGCTTGAAAAACCCCTTTTTTCTTTCTTTGATTGTAGTTTAAAGACCTCCGCGGCGGCTTGAAAAACTCTTTTTTTCTTTCTTTGATTGGGGGTTTAAAGACCTCCGCGGCTGCTTGAAAAACTCCTTTTTTCTTTCTTTGATTGTAGTTTAAAGACCTCCGCGGCGGCTTGAAAAACTCTTTTTTTCTTTCTTTGATTGGGGGTTTAAAGACCTCCGCGGCGGCTTGAAAAACTCCTTTTTTCTTTCTTTGATTGGGGGTTTAAAGACCTCCGCGGCGGCTTGAAAAACTCCTTTTTTCTTTCTTTGATTGGGGGTTTAAAGACCACCGCGACGGCTTGAAAAACTCCTTTTTTCTTTCTTTGATTGTGGGTTTAAAGACCTCCGCGGCGGCTTGAAAAACTCCTTTTTTCTTTCTTTGATTGGGGGTTTAAAGACCACCGCGGCGGGAGCTTGAAAAACTCCTTTTTTCTTTCTTTGATTGGGGGTTTAAAGACCTCCGCGGCGGCTTGAAAAACTCCTTTTTTCTTACTTTGATTGGGGGTTTAAAGACCTCCGCGGCGGCTTGAAAAACTCCTTTTTTCTTTCTTTGATTGTGGGTTTAAAGACCTCCGCGGCGGCTTGAAAAACTAATTTTTTCTTTCTTTGATTGGGGGTTTAAAGACCACCGCCGCGGCTTTGAAAAACTCCTTTTTTCTTTTTTTGATTGTGGGTTTAAAGACCTCCGCGGTGGCTTGAAAAACTCCTTTTTTTTTTCTTTCATTGTGGGTTTAAAGACCTCCGCGGCGGCTTGAAAAACTCCTTTTTTCTTTCTTTGATTGTGGGTTTAAAAACCTCCGCGGCGGCTTGAAAAACTCCTTTTTTCTTTCTTTGATTGGGGGTTTAAAGACCACCGCGGCGGCTTGAAAAACTCTTTTTTCTTTCTTTGATTGTGGGTTTAAAGACCTCCGAGGCGGCTTGAAAAACTCCTTTTTTCTTTCTTTGATTGTGGGTTTAAAGACCTCCGCGGCGGCTTGAAAAACTCCTTTTTTCTTTCTTTGATTGGGGGTTTAAAGACCTCCGCGGCGGCTTGAAAAACTCCTTTTTTTCTTTCTTTGATTGGGGGTTTAAAGACAACCGCGGCGGCATTGAAAAACTCCTTTTTCTTTCTTTGATTGGGGGTTTAAAGACCACCGCGACGGCTTGAAAACCTCCTTTTTTCTTTCTTTGATTGTGGGTTTAAAGACCTCCGCGGCGGCTTGAAAAACTCCTTTTTTCTTTCTTTGATTGGGGGTTTAAAGACCTCCGCGGCGGCTTGAAAAACTCCTTTTTTCTTTCTTTGATTGTGGGTTTAAAGACCACCGCGACGGCTTGAAAAACTCCTTTTTTCTTTCTTTGATTGTGGGTTTAAAGACCTCCGCGGCGGCTTGAAAAACTCCTTTTTTCTTTCTTTGATTGTGGGTTTAAAGACCTCCGCGGCGGCTTGAAAAACTAATTTTTTCTTTCTTTGATTGGGGGTTTAAAGACCACCGCCGCGGCTTTGAAAAACTCCTTTTTTCTTTTTTTGATTGTGGGTTTAAAGACCTCCGCGGCGGCTTGAAAAACTCCTTTTTTCTTTCTTTGTTTATGGGTTTAAAGACCACTGCGGCGGCTTGAAAAACTCCTTTTTTTTTCTTTGATTGGGGGTTTAAAGACCACCGCGGCGGCTTGAAAAACTCCTTTTTTCTTTCTTTGTTTATGGGTTTAAAAACCACTGCGGCGGCTTGAAAAACTCCTTTTTTCTTTCTTTGATTGGGGGTTTAAAGACCACCGCGGCGGCTTGAAAAACTCATTTTTTCTTTCTTTGATTGTGGGTTTAAAGACCTCCGCGGCGGCTTGAAAAACTCCTTTTTTCTTTCTTTGATTGTGGGTTTAAAGACCTCCGCGGTGGCTTGAAAAACTCCTTTTTTCTTTCTTTGTTTATGGGTTTAAAGACCACTGCGGCGGCTTGAAAAACTCTTTTTTCTTTCTTTGATTGGGGGTTTAAAGACCACCGCGGCGGCTTGAAAAAATCCTTATTTCTTTCTTTGATTGGGGGTTAAGCAACTCGATGGGCTATAAGCAACCGCCCGTCCCTAATTTAGGGTAACTGACTCTAGGGAAGAGAGAGAGAGATCCAGTGTCATAAGATAAACACAACATCTACGCCTCACCGGGATTCAAACCCGGACCCGTCTCGGACAAATGACCAGAAGTCATCGCTTAGATCACTGTGTTACTGGGACGGCGAAAAACTCTTTTCAAAGGTCCTTGAAAAACACTTTTCTCCATGAAAAATATATTTTGACCCAGTTTTCTTCTTGTTCAAATAGCACATAATGTCATATCATGTTTCTTACGATTTTTGACTTGAAGAATTCTTTTTGCCTCGGAAAACTTCCGCTGTAGGAACATTTTGTGTACAATTCGGATTTTTTCGTAACGCACATTTCTGCTGCTAGTCAGTTGATATTTCAGTTTGTTCATGCATTACCTATTTTAAAAATCCGGCTGATTTTTTTTTTTTATTCACTATGAAGAACACTACTTACATTGCGTATTTTAAACAATACGCAATTTTTTCACGAGGATGGTAACTCTTTTCCATTGAAATTTTTCTTTTTCTGAAAATCTACTTTGGAAAATTATTTTCCGTTTGGAAAGGATTTAAAAGACGTGCTCTTTATACAAA
Organism: Macrothele yani; assembly: GCA_039090855.1. NCBI lineage: Eukaryota > Metazoa > Arthropoda > Arachnida > Araneae > Macrothelidae > Macrothele > Macrothele yani. Next base: position 41,409,126 of record CM076997.1, on the reverse strand, counting down.
CCAGAGAATTCGGTGACAACTTTGTTGTTATCCCTTCTATGCTGATCAATACTTTCCCATTTTCAGGCATCATAAGTATTATTGTGATCCCTTTATGAAATCGGATATGTTCACATAAAATATTAGACTTACTTATATAATGAAGCAGTTCGTTGAAATTGCCGTCAATACTTTGGTGAATTCATATTTTGATACAATTTGCGTCTTTTCTAAAACAACTGTAAAGTGCTTTACGTAATCATAATAATTGCAGACCTTCCGAATGGTATTTCAGCAACGCTGAATTTATAGATTATCTCTTTCTCCCTCTCTCTTTCACATATATGTACGGCGGAAAATAGTCAGGAAGCATTGACTAGACGGGAAAGTGGCTTCCTGTTACATGTTACTGCCACACTTACTTTGGTTGCCATGGTAACCGTAATGCAATATGCATTACATCAGAAATATAAAGAAAATTTTTAACAAACTGAGTTACTAAATTCGTCCCGAATCTGTTGAAAGGCAGAAGTAAACATCGACACCATCATCATATGATAGATCAATTGAGTTGAAAGCGCCATCATTTGGGTGTACTTTTGTAATAGCTGACGATTCACAGAACAACGGAAATCATTGCAATTCCCTTCGTCGGAATCGCTGTATGCTTTAAAACGGAAATCTTAAAATTGATCCTCGAATTAATTACGGGAAGGAGCGAGGGAGTCTACCGAAACCAGCGTAATTCGAGAAATTTCCGTCAAACCTGCATAAGCATTGCGACAAATAAACCGCAAGCAAACTGAAAAAGCGACAATGAAAAACGCAAAGCGAACGGATTGTGAAATAAATGTAGTAAGAAATTAATGGCAAATAAAAACGTCATTTTAAAAACTGTCAGTTCTTCATTTCGCTTGTTCATGAAACGGATGACTTGTAAGAAGTATTGCAAAACTTAGTTAAGAATTGTACTTGAATTTTTGTATGAATTATTAATATTAAAAATTATTACAGAAGAAAAGTTGGCAATTGATTGCTTTATTTGATTTTAGAAAACACGTGTATTTGCCCGAACTTACTAACGAGAAAAAAATGCAAAATGCACTTAGTGATCACAGAATTATGACCATCTGCCTAATACTTCGTAGGTCGTACTTTTACCTTTATTACAACAGCTATCCGACGTGGCATCGATTCAATAAGATGCCGGAAACAATTGAAAGGTACGGCCAACCCAGCTGTGTGCAATGGGGCCTTCAATGCAGGTGATTAGTGTATCCAGACGCCTGATATGCCGTTCCATAATGTCCCACATGTGCTCTATGGGATTAATATCAGGAGAGTTCGGAGGCCAGTCTATTTGCTGGGAGTCTGACCTGTGATATGACGAAGTAAATTTCTCCATCATTTTTATGCCAAGGGCAGGATTCAAACCTGCAACTCTCGGCTCCGGAGATCCGAGTGCTATCCATTATACACTGAGTGGCCACTTTATTATGACCACCTGACAGATTTAAGCAAATGAGCTATGGCTGCACGTTGTTGCCGCCAGAGGGCGAGACTAGTATAAAAAGGAAAGGCTTAGTGCTTGCGACAGTAGTAGAAGTGATTTTTGGGTGACGAGATGGGTAAAAAATGCGATTTCACGGACTTTCAACGTGGGATGATTGTAAGAGCTCGGAGCCATGGAGCGAGTATTACCGAAACCGCAGCATTTGGGAAATGTTCCAGAGCAGCTGTTGTTAAAGTGTTTAAAGACTGGACTGTCAGACAAAAAACTGGGTCTCTACGTGCAACGTGTGGTCGTCATCGACTAGTGACTGCTCGGGCGGAACGGAGAGTGTTCAGATTGGTAAAAGACAACAGAAGGGCAACAGTGCAGCAAATTATAGGCCATCTTAATCAAGGATCCCCTAAAATGATCTCTGCACGCACTGTTCGCCGTACATTGCATCGGATGAGATATGGTAGCCGAAGGCCTGTTTGAATACCTTTGCTGTCTGCAGTTAACAAGAGAAAACGTCTCCAGTTTGCACAGGAACACAAGGATTGGACAGTCGATACTTGGAAACAAATTATGTGGTCCGATGAATCTCGTTTTCAGTTGCACCATGCCGATGGCCGAGTGAGAATTTGGCGGAAACAGCACGAAAGCATGGACTCCAAATGCATTGCTACAACCCTTCAAGCTGGTGGAGGCAACATTATGGTTTGGGGAATGATTTCCTGGCATGCTTTGGGCCCTTTAATTCGTGTTGATCAACGTCTGACTGGCACATCCTATCTAAACATCGTTGCGGACGAAGTGCATCTTGTCATGTGGATGGTTTTTCCCAATGGCGATGGCTACTTTCAACAAGATAATGCGTCCTGCCATAGTGCTCGTATTGTATAGGATTGGTTTCAGGAACATGACGGTGAGTTTACTTTGCTAAGGTGGCCCCCACAATCTCCAGATCTCAACCCCATTAAGAATTTGTGGGATGAAGTTGAATGAGCCATCAGACAGCTGGATCCACAACCCTGCAATTTCACACTCCTGGAAAGTGCTATTCATCAAGCATGGTCTCAGATTCCACAAACCACCTATCAGCATCTCGTGGAGTCCATGCCACGAAGAATAGACGCAGTGTTAAAGGCAAAAGGTGGCCGAACGAAGTACTGAGGTGGTGGTCATAATAAAGTGGCCACTCAGTGTACAACACCGGCGGGTGCTCTAACTTCTATTTGCCTTTATCTCATGTGCGTCCTGCAGGGCAAGCACGTCAAAGTTCCTTAAACCATTCCTACACATCATTGGGCCTGTAACTCAGTGCATTGTCATCTTGGAAGACACTGTCGCCATTCGGGGAGAAGTGCAACATTGTTAAGTGTACAGAGTCAGAAAACAATTCACGATAGTGGGCACCAGTCATACGTTATTCCACATGCACCAGGGGTCCAAGTTCCTGCCAGGTAAACATGCTCCACACCATGCAACCGCATCCACCGGCTTTCACTGTGGAGACCATGTAAATGGTTCGAGTGCCCCATGTTGTTTGTACCAAATGCGTACACGACCATACACGGAGTGGAGAAAAACGCGACTCGTCTTCCCAGCACACATCACATTTCTTCAGTCATCCGGCGTCCAACTTGCATGGTCTTTTCACCAGGCGAGTCATTTGCGCCGATGAATTGTGGTTAGGAGAGGATGTCGTCGGGGTCGTCTGCTGTTATAGCCCATACGTATTAGCGTGCGACGCATGCTCATGACCTTCCAAGCATGTATTGTGATGTACCGCGCACTGGTAATGGCTGCCACTGCGCTGCCGTGGTCCCAACATGAGAGCCGTCAGATCACGTGACATTAGTCTGAAGTGATTTCGCGCTATCCAGTTTCAATGCTTTCTTATGACCTGATAGGCTACTTTTAAATATCCCCATTTAGTAAATCATCCATTCGAATCTGGCAATCGGCGAAATTGAACTCGCCTACATTTAGGGGTGGTAGCAGGCATGATAAGCCATGATAGTAGTGAGGATTTGCAAGTCTCCCCCACCCCACCCAGTTTGTTCCAACGTCATTTGCTTAAAGGCATTGCTCCTGTCAGAGGGTGTGGGGGTGAAAACTGTTACTGCTAGCGGGTTCCATTCTATACTCCAATTCGCCCTAAAAGTGTACTACTGGGAAAGGCGGGTGAGCCTTATCACATCTCGTCGTGGAACGCAAGAACGGTATCCATCCGCGTTAATGTGCTCTTCTACTGTTTCCTTTCTGATCCCCCACCCACCCACACATCTCACAAGCAGTGGGGGGTCTGGTGGAGGCCGAATTATTTCCCCTACTGCCTGTTTATGTAACACACCCTTCAAGTTTCCCCGATTGTCAATTTATTGCCTCTGTGTTTTTAATGTTGGGAGAGGACTTCCACCCCTTTCCCCTGTCCGAGTTGTATCCCAAGTGGGCAAAAATAGCCGAAAGTGCAAAGCTCTTGATTCAGCAACTTCTCAGAACAAATTTATTTCTAAAAGCCCTCTAACTTCTAGAATTTTATTTTAGATAGCAATTTTGTCTGATAAACTGTTGAGCAAACAAAAATGGATTCTAAGCAATAATTCTGATGATTTTCTCTCTAAACGATAGGGACTATTTTTCGTAGCGGATTTAGCTGTTTCATACCCTTCCAAAAACTCAGCACACAGAGAGCGATCAATTATGTTCCCGTTCATCCGTCGGGTGTTATCTTCTCCGTTCATGTAATAGGGAGAAAAATCTTCTATCGATACCCTCACCCCACCCTATCCCATAAACCACTACTGATAGCAATTTAACACCTTGTCATTCAAGTGAGTTCCACAGGGAACGAGGCACATTATCATACCTGCTACCACCCCTAAATGTGGGATAGTTCAACTTCGCCGACTGCCAGGTTCGGATGGATGGAGTATGCGTAACAATTGCGGTTTTTAAGAATAATAAACCTAAGGATATATTCATTAAGATATTATCGTTTATAGAAATTTAATTGCAACCATTTCGGAGTTACAAGATGCGTCGTTAGGACGAAGGAGGTCATTTTTTTTTTTTGTGCATTATTGTATGAACCGGCTACGTTTTTACTTTATATTTTACGTAAAGTGGTGTCCTCATTAATTAATTATGATACAGAGTTACAGTATTTCCAGTGTATTACAATGTAAAAAAATCCAGAAGTACACAGTTGAATACTAAGTAAAATGCACGGGAATGACGTCGCCGTACTCAGAAGTTAATAAGTTTAGGCTACTTAAAATATGTACCTATGCGCATAGGTAGACTTGATTATAAACCATAATTAGAATATTGCGAGCCGCCTCGGTGGCGCAGTGGTCTAAGTGATGGCCTCTGATCATTCGTCCGAAAGTGGTCCGGGTTCGAATCCCGGTGAGGCATGGATGTTGTGTTTGTCTTAAGTCGCTGGCTCTCTCTCTTCCCTGGAACCAGTGAACCTAAATTAGGGACGGGTGACTGCTTATAGCCCATTGAGTTTTTTTTCACTGGAGGTTTAACGACCACCGTGAGCAACTTAATGGACTATAAGCAGTCGCCCGTCATTAATTTAGGATCACTGGTTCCAGGAAAGGAACAGAACCAGTGCCGTAAGACAAACACAACATCCCTACCTCACCTGGATTCGAACCCGGACCATTTGCGGTCGAATGATCAGAGGCCATTGCTTAGACCACTACGCCACCGGGGCGGCCCTATTGAGTTGTTCACGGTGGTTGTTAAACCTCCAAACAAACAAACAAACCTCAATATTGATTATTTCTTCCCGTATTTGATGATATTTACGGCAAATATGGAAAACTCAGGTGGAATGGTGGCCATACTATATGGAAAACCAGGTGGAATGGTGGCCATACTGTATGGAAAACCGGGTGGAATGGTGGCCATACTATATGGAAAAACAGGTGGAATGGTGGCCATACTATATGGAAAGCTCAGGTGGAATGGTGGCCAATACTAACCGTAATAAATATTTACTGGAGATTGGAATCACTTTATTACCATAGAGGCATAGAATCTGCTTAATAATTAAATTCGTTTCCCACTGGTTACAAGTTGTAGAACTTTCTTTTACCATTTTTGACTAAAATCACGTGGCATTTCCCTTCCTGATGTTGGAGCCAGAAATTGTGACGTCATTCTCAGTCTACCTGTATGTAAGGTCGATGGGCATGACAGAGTATCTGTCATGGATTGACCTCTGCTGTATTGTGCAGTGGACTGTTGAACAGTGATGCGTCTGTTGGGCTGTACGAATCATCGAACCCGGCGTTCACATCAACCTTTCGCTGTCCTGTGCAGTTTTGCCTCCGGGTCGTTGTGTAACCACTGTCACGCCAGTCTTGATACGTTTAAGCTACAGCGGCTCTTGGACAACCTGCCAGTTCATCCGTTTGGAAAATCGAGGCACCAGCTCTCCGAGCTCTCACAATCTGCCCTTTATCGAAGTCCGATGAATTCTTCAGTTTACCCATCATGCTCCGATTTTTACTTCCTACTGCCCCACTCACACCTTGTATGTGCTACGACGGTCGACTAATCGCGCTCCTCTTGGAAATCACGTGATCAATGGGTTGCGTTCACTTTTGGTAGGGGTGGTCATAATTCAGTGATCACTTAACCCTTTAAGCGGCCGAGGCACCTGGACCAAATGTGGCCTAAACTTTTCTGCGCTTCCCAAATCTATATCTTCTCACAGAAGTCTAGATTTACGAAAGCTATGGCAAAACGATTTCTTTGGCCTTCTCATCAGAAAAGTACCAACCACAAACCTGACACTTTTCGTAAATTCAATTCTCTCTCTCTGTTTCTCTGTATCTCTTTATCTCTCTGTCTCTTTCTACATCTCTCTGTCGCTGTCTGTCTCTCTCTCTCTCTCTCTCTCTCTCTCTGTTTCTCTGTATCTCTCTGTCTCTTTCTACATCTCTCTGTCGCTGTCTGTCTCTCTCTCTCTATCTCTCTCCCCTCTCTCTCTTTTTCTCTTTGTCTGTCTGTCTCTCTCTCTTTTTCTCTCTGTCTCTCTCTCTATCTCTCTCCCCTCTTTCTCTCTCTGTCTCTCTCTCTATCTCTCTCTGTCTCTCTCTATCTCTCTCCTCTTTCTCCCTCTCTCTCTCTCTCTCTCTCTCTCTCTCTCTCTCTCTCTCTCTCTCTCTCTCTCTCTCTCTCTCTCTTTTTCTCTATCGCTGTCTCTATTCTAGTACCTAATTCCCTGCGCCATGACTGAAGTCCCGATGGGGAACGATTAGTTTCTCTGGCGCGGACGTCATGCCATTGGATAGAAACAAGTTATTCAAACATGCAGCGCTCTCTGATGGGTAAGATCACCCGTTTCAGTCGCGTTCGGTCCACTTCTTAGACAGCGAGTTCATTCATTCGAGCCGATATCAACCCATTTTGCTAACCCCGAGTGAGTTCGTTTCAGCCGGTTAAGGGGTTTAACAAAGGCATCGCTCTTTCCACTTTTATCAACACATAGCAACCGAAAAATTGTTATACGGCCACTGCTGGGATCGTACCCGAGATCTCTCGATATATAGCCGAGTGCGTTCGCCTTACGCTACGATGGCCAACGCTACGATGGCTAACAATCAACGGCGCTATGTGTGTTTATCTGTCAGCTTCTGGCATCACAAAAAAGAAACTTGTGGTGAGGTCACGAAACGGTATAAATAACACTGCTGAGCTCTCTTGAACAGTGTTATTCTTGTCCTTCAGATGAGAAAGACAGCGGACTTAAGCGACTTTGACAAAGGCTAAATTGTAATGGCTACACGACTGGGTCAGGTCATTTCCGAGACGGCAAGGCTTGTCGTCTCAGTTGCTGAGTCTATCCAACGGATATGTGATGTCAGAATCTGACAGATAAACGTACATAGCGCCGTTGATTGTTGGCCATTGTAGCGTAAGGCGAACGCACTCGACTAGATATTGAGATATCTGGGGTACGATCCCAGCAGCGGCCGAATAACAATTTTTCGGTTGCTATGTGTTGACAAACGTGGAAAGAGCGATGTTTTTTGTTTATTCACTGACGCCTCGTATTTAGAGGATTTTCACAGTCATCACTTGGTGTATAAAGCTTTGATAACGTATGTATTGCGCTGTCAGATAGGTGTCGAACAATATACACACAGTTAGTAAGAGCACGACCAGATGTAAGCAATGCCGCCCGAGTCAGACATTCCAAAGGTAGCCCCGTCAGTAAATTAAGAGAAATGTTAAATTTCGTTATGGAGGCTAGGCGCAATACGTAATGATCGGTAGATTAAGAACAAATCAACAGCAGGTCGCACTTGATATTCAAGAAATAAATCAAATATATTCAAAAATACGACTTATTCACTGTAGGCCTCCTTGAATGTAAATAAAAGAATTGTGGGAATAATTTTAAGACAAAATTTTTGTATTTATGACCCTTATCTCAGCAGAGTCTGTAATAGATAATAATAATGTCGCTCGGGTAAAACGTGTTTTCTCATTATTAAGTACGGGTAAAAACGTGTTTTTGTTCAAAATCTCACTTTCAATCAATAACGTTGTGCAGGCGCGGACTAGGTCACCGGGATACCGGGAAATTTTCCTGTGGGACGTTATATTCTGGGCCGGTAGGTCATATACTAACTCAAGAAAAAAAGGCATATATTTGTCATTCACCATGCTTATAGAAGAAAAAACAAGTTATACTCAAACGCCAAAGTTTTTTTCACCAGTTTGACTAAATAAGAAAACAAAAGAAAGAAGAAAAAAAAACTTTTGCATCAAATGTTTTGTTGAGCAAAACATTATTTCTGATACAACCTCCCTTCCCCTTTACACTTTCAAACTTATGCTGCGTTCCTTTTTCCTGAATTCTTGTACGTGAACCCACTTTGGTAATTGCAGTTGAAGTTGAATAATCAATAAAATATAATCAAATATGCTTTCAATAATCTGGGATAGAAACTAGAAATTCGTTGGATGCGTTAATGCATTGAGATTCACCTATGGTAAAATGTTTGGGCTGCTTTAGGTATATGTATACGTATACGCTGATGAGCCTTTACATTATGAGCCTACAGGAAAGAGCGCGCCTGAAGACCAAACGGTGGAGCAGATGAAGTTCACAGAGCAGTATATATACAACCCGAGGACCGGCTTTCAGTTAGCCCTGCGTAGCCGAAGACCCAGCCGAGTCCCCATGCTCACTGCACGTCATCGCCAACAACGCATGAAATGGGCCCAAGATCATCGAGATTGGACCGTGGACGATTGGAAGAAAGTGGCCTGGTCTGACGAATCAAGATTCCTGGTGCATCACGTAGACGACCGAGCGCGAATACGCCGATTACCAACGGAGGCTATGGCACCTGGATGCACTGTTGGGTGGAAACAGGACGGCCACGGCGATGTTATGCTGTGGGCGATGATTTCTTGGGACACTTTAGACCCCATTATCCCAATAGCACAATCCCTGACAGCTGGCAGGTATCGGAACCTCGTTGCGGATCAAGTTCACCCATTCATGGCAACTTTGTTCTCTGCTGGTCGTGGCCACTACCAACAGTATAATGGGCATTCCACACTGCCAAAATCGTCGAGGAGTGGTTTGAGGAACATTCTGGTGACTTTCTGTGAATTCCTTGCCTCCACATTCACCTGACATGAACCCAATCGAACATTTGTGGTTTGATTTCGAAAAGCGCGGGTTCGCGCTAAATCACCACCATCCCGAAATGTATGGGAACTGAAGGACCTGCTGTCGACATTATGGTACAAGATACCCCAGTTTACCTATAGCCACCTCATCTAATCGATGCCTCGCCGAGTGGCCGCTGTTTTGAAGGCTAAAGTGGGTCCTACAGCTTATTACGGTAGATGGTCATAATGTAATGGCTTATCGGTGTATGTTATTCTTTGTAACGAGATCTGCATCTGATTTACTATTTTTTGGGCCTTACGTGAATTTCTGAACTACAGTTTTGGAAAGTCTGCTTCATCTACAACAAAACTGCTGCTTCCATTTATATAAATAAACATTAATCTTCGAATTCTTTAATTTACCTCACTTTATGAATCTGAACTGAAATACTTGCCATCACAAAAATTGACAAATTTTTCAGCATCCAGACAATTTTGTTGGATCCATACTGTTCCAGACAATTTTGTTGGTGTTACGTAAGCCTTAAAAGAAAACTCATTTCGGCACATTTCGATTTCTTTCCTCACTGTAGAAGTAAAAAAAATCTTACACTTCTGAATTCGATTATAGCAGTAAAATTTGCTAAAATGGAATAAAATCTCCACCGGTCTGTCCCAGAGAACGTACCTTGTCTATTGCTTCAGAAACAGAAGTAAGTGTTCTCTTACATTAAATTTAACTAGGAATATCTGATGCTACGGTCAAAAGAAAAAAAGAAAGAAAAGAGTAAAATGTTATTTGATTATTACCGTAACTCAACGAAAACACTGCAGTAATTCGTAGACTTGCGTTGAAATGGTGATGACGATATACCTCGTTGGTTTTAGCGTTGAGGTATTGGGTTGATGCATAAGTTCATGCCGTTTTATTTCACGAGTGTTTCCTTGGTAGTCCTGCAGCCCACAGCACTTCTGTGTGCAACTGTATGTACAGAGAAAATTCTTTCTGTATTAGTTACTTGGGTGTATATGAAGCAAAAAAAAAGTTAAGGTGCCATCCCCCCCACACACACACACACGTTTTCTCAGTGTGACGTCATTTAAGATGGCGCCATCTTTCCACTTGCCTTATGTTCAAGTAAGCGTTTTAGTGAAACAGTAAAATTTATTAAAAAAATGTTTAAAGAAAAAATGTTCAGCCTTCAATCGTCTACAAATTTGCTTCTGACTATTTTCTTGATTTCTCAAACTATTATCCCAGGAAAGTTACCATTTCATACTGAAGTACGCAAATATTCTCCTTATGGAAGATTTAACACTAACAGTAAGAAAAACATATAGTCAATGAAATTGTTTATAAAGCACACTTAGTTTAATTCATATTACGTAAAAAATATACACTTGCAAACCCTTAAAAACATTTTGATAATTCTTTACAAAGAAATTCTATACAAGATAAAGCAGTGCGAGCCGCCCTGGTGGCGCAGTGGTCTAAGGCGCTGGCCTCTGATCATTTGTCCGTAGGGGTTATGGGTTCGAATCCCGGTCAGGCATGGATGTTGTGTTTGTCTTACGGCACTGGCTGTCTCCCTTCCCTGGAACCAGTGGCACTAAATTAGGGACGGGCGACTGCTTTTAGCCCATTGAGTTGCTCACGGTGGTCGTTAAACCTCCAATCAAAAAAAAAGCAGTGCTAATTTTATAATCTTTAAACACCTTGGTTTATAAATGTAAAAGACAATCTATATTTATTATCATTTTAAGTAAAATGTTTTTATGCTTCTTTAGCAACAACATTAAATTAAATATGGGTTTCTACAATCTATTTTATCATTGTCAACACTGTTGCATTTGCAAAACAAACAACATGGAACTTCTGCATCCCTACACACACAACTTGATCTAGCGCACTTCATGCATGAACATGTTCCAATGTAGTCGTCTGGTAGTGGAAAAATTTACTTTGATGGCATTAGAACACTATCTGTCATTTCAAAGTCGAACTTCAGTGGATCCAATGTCTCTTGTTCTTCGTAGAGGCAGTGTATCATTAGGTAGGTGTGGAAGAAAGCACGAAGAAGATGTCCCTGTGCACTGGTACTTGTTGGAGGTATAGGTCATCGAGAGAATATGTTTCCCATGGAGGTACTTCCATAGCTTGAACTCATCAAGTGTCTTGCAAGACGAGCTTTTCTTCAACAATTGCACTAAGTACTGTTCGGCAAGTGACATGATTCTGTCGAGCTCTGGAGACAGTGGTGACACGCCAAACTCTTTCAGATACTGCACAGGGTTACAGCCAACTGCAGCTTTTTTGGTACCAAACTTGCTCGTATAGTCAGCACCAGAAAGAGCATGAGGTGCTGGTAATGCCTGGCAAATGTCTTGTCCAAATGTCTCAGCTAACATATGGATTGGAACAAGTCTTGTTGTGTCACCAACGCCAGTTCTTAGCCACACTTCATTCACTCCTAGGGTGTGGAACCTTTTCCAGTGAAATAAAGCTAGGACCAAGACGTCAGTATCAGCACTTATAAACACGATTCTCTTTAGCAATTGATTTGCTGCGTTCTCTCCATGGATCATCATCCTAAAGTCTGCTTCTTCTATTAAAAATCTGTCCATGGTACGTATTGGTTTTTCAACACCATTTTGAATACCCATGCAGTGGACACTAATTTCATCTGGTGAACCAGAGAATGCACTTAACATATGCACCTGTCTAATAGGTTTAATCACCATCAAAGTTTTCAAACTGTTTGTTATAAGTTTTTTCAGTAACAATTTGTTTGATGATGAGGGCCGGTAGATTAACTTCTGATGATATTTCAGACAAAACTATGGCGTTGCTTTTTTGCCTCCATAGACGTTCAGAGTCTTTAGAACACTCTTGGTAACTATCGAAGGTATGGTCTACCATGGAAGCACCAGCTGAGAGTGATGATGTAAACATTGAGTAAGAAGTGGCAACATCACCAAATATTTTCTTTTCCTTTGTTACCACCTTTCTCAACAGTTCATAACGTCTATGACGAAACAAGTACTTTCATCTGGCTGGAATTGTGCTGTTTTTGCGTCTTCACTCAGAGTCCTTTCTAGTCCCTGCATAAGAGTCCTTTTTGTTTTGTTTTTGGCTTTTAACAAGACCATTCTGATCAAAAAGCATTGAGACATCTGATAGCTCAAACTGAAACGGACGTGCCAGTTCATACCCACGAACTTCAGCGATCAGAAGTTTTCTACCCGTGGCAGTCTTAAAACACTTTCGATTTAACTAATCTTTTCCTTGTTTCTCTGATTTGTTTTGAGTTTCGAATGTGGGTAACTTCATGCGATTCATTCTGTCCCACATACGTGCAGACTTTTCAACATATCGGGTCTCTCTGTAAGCTTTGTAAAGTTCAGTACCTAATTTACTCACAATCAACAATTTTTCTTTTGCCTCGGCAGCAACCATTACCTGTGTTACGAGGTTATGTAGTGATGTGTTGCCAGATAATTCAAATTCTCTTTTCAATATATACTGCACTATAGTCAAAATCATGTTGTTGATGTGCTCGGTCTCACTTTTTCGGAGCTCATGGTGTACGTGTAAGTCAGATGTTGTTGATACAGATTGAGTGATTTCTCGACGTAAGTTTGTTATCTGCAGTAACTCATGGTATGTCAGATCCCACTGAGCAACAAACTGCTTCTGCTTTGTCATTCCAATTACACCAGATGACCCTTTTTTGTGATCTACACTGTTGGCCACCCAAAATGCAACACCAAGAAGGAAGCATCCGATTGGCGTGAAATTCGCAGCATGCTTCACCCGCGAGAGGACATGCAAAACGATTAGCATTGCAGGGCATATGCAAATCATGTGCGCCCGGCAAGCCACCGAGAAGCACTATAAGAAGGGTGCACAGAAGGCGGGGTGTAAGAAGTGGAAGTGTGTTGTGCTGCCGGAAATGTGCGTGGGAAGCTTCCTGATGCCTCGTCGCAGAATACGGCAGTCATTCCAGCACGTTTTGGAGTTCGACAGAGGACAAATAGTGGCTTATCGCGACATCGGTTTATCGTACCGAGACATCGGCGCCCGTGTGGGACGACATTCAGTCACAGTGAGGCGAGTATGGATTCGGTGGGTGTAGGAGGGACGAACGGACCGACGTGAGCCATTGCCGCAGCCGCGGCACACCACCGAACGAGAGGACCGGCATGTTGTGCGGCGGGCATTGACGGCTCACACCGCCACATCACGAACGTTAGCGTAGGAATTAGGGTGTGTTGCACAACAACTTGTGTCAGCACGTACCGTTCGACGTCGTATGCAGGAGCGGGGACTTGGCGCAAAGCGCCCATTGCTCCGATTACCATTGACGTTACACCACCGGCGAGTGCGGCGGCAGTGGGCCTTTGAACGCCACACCTGGACTACGGAATGGCACGACATTGTCTTCTCCGACGAATCCCGTTTCTTCCTGCAATACTACGATGGGCGGATCCGCGCGTGGCGGCACCGCGGTGAGAGACTGTATCATCGCCGGTACACTCAACAGCCACCGCTACATCTCCGACGTTTTGGAGCCTGTAGTCCTCCCTTACCTGCAGAACCTGCCAGCGTCCACGTTTCAACAGGACAATGCGCGCTCGCACGTGGCACGCATCGTGCAACAATTCTTCACGGCCCACCAGGTGTCACTGCTGCCGTGGCCCGCCTGTTCTCCCGATATGTCGCCCATCGAACACGTCTGGTCGCTGATCGGCAACCGAATGGCCCGGCAAGCACCACACGCGGCTACGCCTGATGAACTGTGGCAACGTGTGGAAGCAGCTTGGACCGACATACCCCATGCCCACACCCAAAGCCTCTTTCGTTCGATGCCGTGGCGTGTAGCGGCCGTTATTGCCAGCCATGGGGGCCACACGAACTATTGATGTCTGCGTGTTCCGCAAGTCGCACGGGCCAGTAAGCTCAATCGTTTCATCTTTGTATCTGTTGTGATCTGTCCAGTAAATCTGGCTTTGCTATCGCGTGTCCTTCTTGGTGTTGCATTTTGGGTGGTCAGCAGTGTATTAATCGTTTGCTCGAGAGCCATATCGGCACTAACAGCTGAGAAGGTATGACTGAACCTTTTTACAACATGTTTACCGTTCTTGAATGCTTTGTACACTTCAGGATCGTAATTGTCTCGTGTCTTCTAAGTAAAGAGAGCTCCAGCGTTAGTATTTACACAATGCAAGACTGCAAACAGAGGCTGAATCTTCTGAACAGTATCCAGATGTAGATCCCATAAACCCTCTCGATCAGATGGTATTAAGTTTCTTAGTAAGTATACAAATACCCTGAAGTTATCCCAGTACAAAAACTGTTCTGGTGATTCCCGGCCTGTGACAACAAAATGCTGATAGTCTGAAATAAGGTGCTCAACATCAATGTAATCAGATGTTGCTGTGATCATTGCATAATCTTTTGTGGAAAAGCTATCTTGAAGTTTTTGCAGTTGTTATATTTCTCCAGTATAATTTTCAGCTCCGTTTGTTTTGAAAGAATGCCAGTACTTGAAGGCGGAACAAGGGCTTCAGCAAGAATGAATATAGCCTTAACACCTCTTACGTAATTCTATCCACTGAGGGCAGATTCCGTCGCATTAACACCCAATAAGTCACTTTCAAGGCAAATATCTGATGCTCCACTCTTCCGAATGTATTTTTCCAAACAACCAAAAAAACTTTTGTCATGTGAAAGGAGCACATGATCAGCACAAGATTTTCGACTTTTTTTGCTACGGTTTAGTTGTATTTCTCTTGCGATGCAGTAGACACCTTCATCGCAAGCTACTGCAAGATTGTTCTGTTTCAAAGCCATGGGTAGTTTATTTAAATTGCAAAGTAAAGTGTAAACAGTCTCATATTTGGTTACCGAATGCGATAAAATGGCGGTAATACAGTAAAATTAAATAACCAATATTTCTCCTAAGAAACACGGTTCCACATTTTGAACTAAAGAAGGAGCTAAAATCAAGGGATTTGTGTGGTAAGAGTACGCAAACAAACATTTCCCATGCTACAATATTAAAAGGCTACTTTCCTGGGATAACGGTTTAAGAAATCAAGAAAATAGTCAGAAGCAAATTTGTAGACGATTGAACGCTGAGCAATTTTTCTCTAGACATTTTTTCAATAAATCTTACCGTTTTCGCTAAAACGCTTTCTTTAACAGAAGGCAAGTGGAATGATGGTGGCCATCTTGAATAACGACATACTGAGAAAACGTGGGGAGTTGGGGGTGGCCACCCAACTTTTTTTTGCTTCTTATACATCCAAGTAACAAATACAGAAATAATTTTCTCTGTACACAGAGTTGCACACAGAAGTGCTGTGAGCCGCTGGACTATGGTCAGTAGTGACGGTGCAGATGTCCGGTTGTATATCAAAATGTAGTCAGTAATATCGTGTATCTCAATGATATTGCTTTGTGTGATTGTGGCTAATGTTTTTTTTGGTTTTCAGGTCAAATATGGAGTGCCAAGTAGAGAGAATTGAACATTTCCGACACGAGTTTAACAAGGGATCCACAGCCACCGAGGTCACGCGACAAATTTGTGCTGTGTATGGGGAGAATGCTATTGTTCCAAGGACAGCCCACAAATGGTTTGAGGAGGCAATTTTGACCTCAACGACTCTCCACGCTCAGGTCGTCCATCTCACTTTGATGAGGATCGTTTGAACCATCTCATCCACTTGGATCCGCCTCAAACCACACTCGAATTGGCCACTGAAATGGACTGTGATCTGGCCACAGTGCTGCGACACCTGGAACGTATATATGAAAGGTCCATAAATTGTGGTCTTTGGGGCCTCACGCTCTCACCGAGGACATCAAGGATCAGCGTATTGTCATATGTGGTTCCTTGCTTACCCGTTATCGCGAATGTTCTCAGCAACACAAACCCATTCTGTCACGTATTGTTACTGGAGATGAAAAGTTGTCCCTGCACGTGAATTTCAGGCATCGGAGGGAATGGTTAAGAGCAAACAAGGTGCCCACACCACGTCCAAAACATGACCTTCATCCTGATCATGTTGTGTGTCTGTTGGGACATGGAAGACATTATTCAGTGGGAAATGCTGCCGAGGAATCGGACCATCAACGCTGTACTATATTGTGAGCAACTCCGCCGTGTGGAGGAAGCAATTCAGCGGAAACGGCCACATTGGCGCCATGGTGTCCTTCTCCAACATGATAACGCACGCCCTCACACTGAAAACATAACCAAAATGGCCTTTCAGGACATGAAGTTGTAGATCCTTCCACATCCGGCCTATTACCCAGATCTCGCCCCCTTCAGACCATCGCCTGTTCCGACCTCTGTGGAATGCACTCCGTGGCAAAACGTTCAACAATGATGTTGATCTCCAGAATTTCCTTGATGATTACTTCGCAGCAAAACCTGCACGTTTTTTTTTTTTGTTTTTTTTTTTTAAATGGTATTGCAAACCTATCCAGACGTTGGGACACCATCGTAAACAATGGGAGAAATACATAGTTGATTGATTCCGTTTTTCCTTCTGATGTAATACATTCCTGTAGTGCGGTGAAAAAAATCGGCATGAACTTATGCATGAACCCAATACTTAAATTTTTTTTCCAAAAGTGTGCAGCAAAAAATCAGCTTCAAGGGCCGTTTATGATAAACTTTCCTGGACCAGTGAAAATCTAAAATATGCTTTTGTAATCATTTTACTAAAACTTTCTCTCAGAAGATGCTGATGTTGTTCGAAGCACTACGTAGATATTCTCTGTGCACTGTAAAAATATCGATGGTGTGAATTCACGAAAAATTTCTGAAAATAACGTGCAGCAAAGTCGCCAGTAGGTGTCCGTCTTTTAACGAAATTTTCGTTTCTAAAAGTAGCCGGTTTTTTTTTTTTTTTTTTGTTGTTTTGTTTGACTTCCGTATTTTCACAAATTTTCCGTAGTCAGAAAAGTCCGTTTCGAGTTTTTCCGTACAGAAATTTCGCAAAAGCGAATACCCTGAAATTTTTAGCCCTCACACCAAATAATCCTTTCCCTTTTTCTTTAGTGAGATTCGCGCAGAGGTCGTTTGGGTCGGCTCAACAGAAATCGCGCATCTTACCACTAAGCCAGAAATACATAGATATCACAGGCATATTCAAAGTAGAATTCTAATTGCGCGATGACGAAATATTTATTGCCATTAATACGAGTGAATTAGTCATTTTATTTTCTGTAAGAGCTTTTTTTTTTTTTCGTTTCATTTTTATTAAATAGGTTAGTAATAATTTCATTTTTTCTGTTGGAACTTATTATTTTTTTGAAAATAGGTTAGTAATAATTTTATTTCGCCGCCCCTGTGGTGCAGTGGTCTAAGCGATGGCTTCTGATCATTCGTCCGAGATGAGTCCAATTTCGAATCCTCGTTAGGCATGGATGTTGTGTTTGTCTTACGACTCTGGCATTCTCCCTTCCCTGGAGTCTGTGGCCCTAAATTAGGGACGGGAGACTGCTTATAGCCCATTGAGTTGCTCACGGTGGTCGTTAAACCTCGAACCAAAAAAAAAATTATTTCTTCTTTAGGAGAACTTAATTACTAATTAAATTGTAATTTTTCGAAGCAACAGAATACTTTGGAACTTGAATGGTGACTTTCAGTTATTTTAAGACAAGGTAAAATGTAATATTTTATGTATTATTTTACAAAACTAAATATAAAATTTACTCTTGACAGCTAATAGGTTTTGTCTTAAGCCTCCACAGACTGATACATGGACATCGTACAATTACCTTGTGACGTATATTCTAATTTAAATTTCATTTTTAGTTCCTTTTCCTATGTAAATTTGAGTTTGTTTACTTTTGCACTTTCCAAACTTAACGTGATATTTTCTCTCTCACATGAATGAGGTTGGTAACACCTTTGATGTCAGAGTGAGTGACGTATGAATGTAATAAGAACGTTAGATAAAAAGGACGATACAGCAGTTCCTTAGTGTATGTGGGTGGAGGTGAAGATGTTCGATCGTTGTTAAGCTAGATTATACGACAGATAATTAAGGTATTATGTGTGAAGTGTAAAACTGCTATAGTTTGGATTTCATTAAATATTGCTGGACCAATAAAAGGTTATCGTAAGTTTGACTTCTGTATATGTTTCGTCTGGCCGTAAACCCTGAATCCCGTGCAACTATTGCATCGTATTCTCATTTAGCTCAACATTTCCTTAGCCATGGTTGTAGACATAGCGTAACACCAATTTCGCAAACGAAAAAGGGTTACGTTATAACCTGTATAATACACTGGCGGAAAGTGAAAAAAGAACACCAAGAACGAATTGGCGGATGATCATGAAATTTACATATGTTAATGGGGTCGAGGTTTACGTAGGAGTTATGTTAATTTTGGGACCAACCGGTAAGCGCTTACGCCACAGCACGGCATAATATGCAAATTATCGTCGGTGGTATTTAAGGAGTACGGCGAAGTGAATGTAATCAGTCGTCGGCGTACGGACACGTGCGAAGACCCTGAAGAAGCTGCAATGCCTGGACATGGAAGACGTGTACGATTTCAGCAGTTATCGGACTTTGAGCGAGGTCGTCGAGTCGGACTCCGCGAGGCCGGGTGGTCGTATCGTCGTATTGCGGAGCGAATTGGACGTGAAGTATCGGTGGTGGTACGATGGTGGCGTAGATGGTCCGACGAACATTCCCAAGCGAGAAGACGTGGAACCGGGAGTCACAGACGGACTGATGAGCGGACCGATCGACGCATAAGAAGAGCGGCGTTGTCAAGCAGAACATCCACTGCGACGCAAATCCGAGCTGACGTTGCACCTGAGGTGACTGTGCGAACAATCCGCAACCGTCTACTGGATGCAGGACTACGTGTACATGTGCCTCTGGCATGTGTACCTCTGACTCCAGCCCACTGTCAGGAACGGCTGCAGTGGTGTCGCCAACGTCTGCACTGGAGAACGCAATGGCGATCTGTCGTGTTCAGCGATGAAAGCAGATTCTGCTTGGGAGCCTCCGATGGTCGTATGCGTGTTCGCGGACACACAGGGGAGCGTCTCCACACTTCTTGCATCCTCCAGCTACACACAGGGCCTACACCTGGTCTCCTGGTGTGGGGAGCGATCTGCCATCACTCCCGTACACAACTAGTGTTTGTACCGGGTACGTTAAACAGCACCTCCTACATTAACAACATCATTCAGCCCGTTGCTGTGCCATTTGTAAGGTCGGCCCATCGTGGTGTTTTCCAGCAAGATAACGCACGCCCACATACGGCACGTGCAACGCAACATGCACTTCAGGGTGCGAGACAACTTCCATGGCCTGCACGTTCACCGGATTTGTCCCCCATTGATCACGTGTGGGATTTTAGGGGACAACGACTTATCCGGTCTCCACGGCCAGCCGCGACCATCCCCGATTTACGCGTCCAGGTTGAGGATGCTTGGAACTCAATACCCCAAACTTACATCCAACATCTGTAGGACAGACTCCGTGCCAGAATTGCACAGTGTGACGCAGTTCATGGCGGTTCAACCTCGTACTAACCATGTTACATGGAAATGTTATTTTGCAGTTTACCAGCAAATGCAGCTGTATTTTGCCATAATGTTTTGATCACGTTATCCTCTGTATTCCGTTATTATGCTGTATAAATTTCGTTGGTATCAGACGTCTCCTTCTTGGTGTTCTTTTTTCACTTTCCGCCAGTGTAATTTAAGTACCCCGTTTCTTATGGTAACACAGTATACAATAGCTGGCGCACAAAATGGGGAGAGGGGAAGAAATATCCGGTATCACAATAACCAAAATTTTATGCGATATCATCATTGTCAACCATTATCAATCCACTGTTGGACGAAGGTCTCTCCAAGCCTCTTCCACAACGGTCTGTCTCGTGCCAGCCTCCTCCATGTTACTTTCGCATACTTTCGAATTTCATCCACCCATCTCCCATGTGGTCTTCTTCTAGGTCTTTTCCTGTCCCTTGGAATCCAATCTAAAATTTCGGCTGTCCTTCGATGGTCTGTCCTTCTGGTAGTATGTCCAGCCCATTGCCATTTCAGGGATTTAACTCTGATCACGATGTCTTCCACTCTTGTCATTTTTCGGATCCACGAGTTTCTCTTCTTATCTCTCCTGGTTACACCAAGCATGCATCTCTCCATGCTGCTTTGAGTTGTCTGCAGCCTTTGTATGTCTCTTTTAGTTAAGATCCACGTCTCTGCACCATACGTAAGCACTGGAAGGATGCATTGATCAAACACTTTTCTTTTAAGACATAATGGCATATTGCTCTTGAAAATTATGCTGTTTCTTCCAAAAGCTCTCCAGGCAAGTTTTATACGCCGATTAATTTCTTCATCAATCTGACCCTCACTTGATATCTGCTCCCACGATATCCGATCTCGCTACAGAATTCCAAAGCAGATCCTTCAACAGACGCTTGAAATTTAACAGTTAATGAAACCTCAAGCATTCCCACGAATCTCTTCTTTTACTGGAAAATTTTCGTCTTATGGATATAGAAAAAGTGAGAACAGGGTTTCTCCGTTAATACTTATACGAAAGGAATTGCAGAAAGGTTTCTGAAAATTCGAAATTTTCCTGGCGTAAGAAAAAATCCGTGAAATATCATCATCATCAGATCATAGATTAGATCAGATCATATGTAGGGGATTTTAGAAAGGGTGTGTCCGACCCCAGGTCTTAAACAACCCTTAGAAATAGGAAGCTAGGAGATTTGGGCTAGAGTGCCCGATAGGAAAGTGGCACAGAAGCGAGGTAGAAAGGGGGAAGAAGACGCCCTTATTTATTACCGTGGGCCCAGTACCCGGGGTTCAACGGCTTAACGTGCCCATCCGATGCACGGCTGATATTTAGTGGTTCAAGCGTTTGTACCTGCCTGGGATCGAACCTGAGGTCTTCTCCGTGGTAGTCCCGAAAGTTGACCACTAGGTTGTCAACCATTATTAATCCACTGCTGGATGAAGGTCTCCCCAAGTTTTTTTCCACAGTGGTCTTGCCTTGCACCAGTCTCCTCCATGTGACTCCCGCACGCTTTCGAATTTCATCCACCAATTTCCCATGAGATCTTCTTCGTGGTCTTTTCCTGTCCCTTGGAATACAGTCTAGAATTTCGGTTACCCATCTGTGGTCCGCTCTTCTGTCAACATGTCCACCCCATCGCCATTTCAGGGATTTTGTATACCAGGGATTTTATGGAATATGTTTCGTTAACTAATCACAGAAAGTGGCTCTAAAATTTCAGAAATTGTTTTACAGTGTAAATATAACTCGGAAAAGTGCGTTGCAAATTGTTTAGGTATGCGGGGCTAAGCAGGTGGAACTTTTCCCCGAAATGTTAAGGTATAAAACCGATATTTAAAGGTTTCAACTTCTCAGCTGAATTTCACTGGATTTCTTGCTGTCTACTTGTTTTTTGTTATTAAATGTTTAAAGACCACCGTGAGCAACTCAATGGGCTATAAGCAGTCGGCTGTCTCTGATTTAGGGCCTCAAAGGGAGAGAGCCAGTGCCAAAAGACAAGCACAACATCCATCCTCACCCGTATTCGAACCCGGAACCTTTCTCGGACGAATGGTCACAAGCCAGCGCTTAGACCATTGCACTACCGGAGTGGAACCTACTTCCTCAGTGCCTTTCCATTCAAAATAATCTTCATTTAGTTTTATAACTTCAAGCCTATGTGACGTATATTCTAAATTAACTTTCCTTTTTAGTTTCTTTCCCTATGTAAATCTTGAGTTTATTCTCAGTTATACTTCACTCTTAACGTGATATCTTTTCTCTCAAACGAATACTGTGGCAACATAACTGAGGTTGAATGAACGTGACGTATGCCTGATATAAGATAAGAACGAGAGATAGAAACGACGACAAAACTGTTGCTTGAAGAGCGTTGTTAAAGAGAGCTTTGCTTGGAGAAGTGTTGCAAGTTGAGCGTTGTGCTGTAGAGCGTTGTGTTAAGAGCTGTGTGGTGTGTGGAGAGTTTAATGCGAAGTACTATGTGATGTTATGATTTGTTACGGAAGTGCTTCATAATGAATAAAGCATCTTTTCCGTAAGTTTGACTTCTGTTGTTTACATGTTTCGTCTGGCCGTTACGGTTTAATTTAGGAACTATTTCATCTTATGGTTATGTTTTCAAAATAACGTAGAAGTACCAAAAGACTTCTACGTCATACCTAGTTATCTACATTTTTATTCTTGCTAAAATAATCAAGATTGCTTGCTTTAATGTACTCGTATCTTTGCTTGAAATTTACTTTGCTTCATTCTCCGTAGATGTCTGCCATCTTCTTTCTCAAAATGACCCTATTTTGTTTCAATGACGGATCAATGCGGAGAGCTACAGAAAGTGCTTCCTTTTCTGTGAACCATTTTTAAAGCTATTGATTCGGAATCTAGCCAGTGGAGCCGAAAAATATTTTAAGAAATGTGCTGACCTTGTCAAAAGAATGCCAGATTTCTGAATTTCTTTATTGATGCGATCGATCTCTTTCATTATTACATTGTTCCGTGCAGACAACGCTAAAATGGACTTGAAACCTTTCATTGAAATAATTAAGCTGCCCCGGTAGAGAAAAGATCTAAGCGCTGACGTGTGACCATTCGTCCGAGACGGATACGGATTCGAATTCCGGTGAGGTATGAATGTTGTGTTTGTCTTACTGCACTGACTCTCTCTCTCTCTCTTCCCTGGAACTAGTGGCTCTAAATTAGGGACGGGCAACTGCCTATAGCCCATTGATTTGCTCACGATAGTCGTTAAACCCCCAAACAAACAAAAGTAACAATTAGACTTCTTATGTCAAATTATGTGCCTGAAAACACATATATTCATTTCCTTTGCTTCTTCCAGTGCCTCAACCATATTACAAAAATTTCAGAGAAGTGCTTTTACAGCACTGGATTCAACAGGCCATCTTGTTTGGCTACATGCTTTCAGTGTTATTTTTGCACGTTGCTTTAGAGTATCCCGTCTTGTGGAGCAAGAATGGAAATAAAACAGTTTCTGTTTTATTCCAAACAAATTCTGTGTTTCTACGCAGTTGTGGGCGCGTGCATAATAACAAAGTTGAGGAAGAAGAGTGCGACGCAATGTTAGTGAACAGAAAAATTCTATACTTTATTTAACACAGTTTCATTATTACCAATAGCAGTAGACTATACCTAAAATAATAGGTATGCATACACGTTTTTAACCTCCCTTTTCATTTTCAGTTAGTTTCTCCACCATCAGAAACAAATCTTTGGTATTATCAGTAACTTTGCTACCTGCACTGCATATGTACTTCGTTATGAAGAACTTCTATAGCTACCAGTAAATGGTTCTGCAAATATGAGTGAACACCGTAACTTTTCTCCGAGTCTGGCACAAAATCTCTTCCTCCAAAGTGTGGCGCTTCACAAGATTTTGACAACTAGTTTAGTAATGATCTTCACTGTAAAACATTGCCGTAAATAATCAGTGTTTCACCCGGATTAAGAAGGTTTACAGATCGTAAGCACGCCACCTGGCGGTCAACCATAAATTTTCGGTATATAAACTACATGTTCACGGTGTTCAAATCGTTTGAACTGTTGCTGTATTTTAACCTTGACAATCTGGCAACGTTCTTCTTAAAGTGGTTATATGCCTGTTTTTTCATGTACAATCAGTCGACTAGCAACACCTCTATGGGCAACACGTTTTTATTTTCCTGTCAACAGGCATATTATTTATTCCCGGTAATTAGGCATGTTAATGAACATTACGGCATTAGACGTTTTTATTTCCCATTAGACATGTTTATGAACATTACGGCATTAGACTTTTTTATTTCCCATTAGATATGTTAATGAACATTACGGCATTAGACGTTTTTATTTCCCATTAAACATGTTAATGAACATTACGGCATTAGACTTTTTTATTTCCCATTAGATATGTTAATGAACATTGCGGCATTAGACGTTTTTATTTACCATTAAACATGTTAATGAACATTGCGGCATTAGACGTTTTTATTTCCCATTAAACATGCTAATGAACATTACGGCATTAGACCTTTTTATTTCCCATTAAACATGTTAATGAACATTACGGCATTAGACCTTTTTATTCCCATTAAACATGTTAATGAACATTACGGCATTAGAGTTTTTTGTTTCCCATTAGATATGTTAATGAACATTACGGCATTAGACGTTTTTATTTCCCATTAAACATGTTAATGAACATAATATGTATTATTATTTATTTGTCATTAGACCTGTTAATCAACATTATGGTCATTAAACGTCTTTATTTCCCGGTCATTAGACATGTTACTGAACATTACGGTATGCTACTGACTGGACACTCAGCTGCCGATGTATCAACCGTAATTTGACCCTGCAATTTTTTACAGTGTTTGTACTACTCTTTACATTGCTATTTGTTTTCTCTGTAGCCAATTGCCTGTATTGTGCAAACAGAAATTTTTCCTTGAAAGACACATCCCATTCTCTTTTCCTGAACACACAAAACAGTAGAATTCAATTTAAATTTGGCTTCGTATTCATTCACACGTGTTGATTGACTAACCACCAGTACGTATTCCCTCTTGGGAAGAGGGCACTGAGAAATCCAGTATGTGGTTTTGTTGAAGGCTCTCTCTCTCTCTCTCTCTCTCTCTCACACACACATACACACTCTTATCATCCTGACTAATCTGCATAACTGCCAGCTCAGAAACCATTCCAGGAGTACCGAAGACAGTTTCCTACATTGCTGTCAACCCTAAGAAAAACTAACACACAAGTAATGAGAAAAAAGTGTCAGTAGTCCAACCTCAAACTGGCATAGTAAAAAAAAATATGGAATTTTTCTACGACGGGGGGGGGGGGGAGGCGGAGTTCGCTTTCTAGGGGAACTACGCTTTCCGTACAGCTACTTTCCTCAGTAGAAGGTTTTCGCTTCGTAACTTTTAAGCTGAAATTTTGACAGCTTTTTTAATTTCGAGGAAAATGCTGCTCTGTTAAACAACTTACAACGAAAATTTAGCATCTTGAACAACATAAATTTAAATTGTGCCTATCTTACTGACTCTTGAAATAACCTGTCTTTTTTTTCACACCTTTCATTAGTTGGCTCATTAGTCGAGTACAGTAAAAATTCAATCTCTTCCTTCTATGGGGAAAATCTTGCACAAATTCTATGGGCTGTTAACAATAACAGCATTTCGGAAGCATTTAGTGGCTGTGTCCTTGATGACTTTGTTATCTCTCGGAATGTAATATCATAAAATTCATCCCTTTTCTGTACGACTTTGATTACAAAATACACCTGAATATGCTGTCCTTAATTCTGTGTTTTTTTACAGAAGTGACCGATGCACAAGATCTGCATCTTCAAACCACTCTTGCCAGTGAATGCAAGCCTTTGTAGCGGATTACAATCTTTCATATTCCGCATTGTACCGCAAGCCTTAGATTGAAAGCCTTCATTTGTAGCGGGATACAAACTTTCATATTCCGCGTTGCACTGCAAGGCTTAGATTGAAAGCCCTCATGTGTGCTGCGGGCTACAATCCTTCAAACTCCGCGTTGTACCGCAAGCCTTAGATTGAAAGCTCTCATGAGTAGCGAGTTACAGCCTTTCATATTCCGCTTTGGACTCCAAAGCTTCGATCACTCGTGTGTAGCGAGTTACAACCTCTCATATTCCAAGCTATGCTGCAAGCCTTCGACTGAAACTCTTTTTATTCGTCATTCTGATTTGCTCACTACTCCCTAAGAGAATCCAGCAACGTGTTTTGACACCTATATGAGTTAACATTTTGAATAACCTTCTGCTACAAGTATTTCTTTCGTCATTCACACTTTTTTTGCTTCTTGTTTAACTTTTGACCGGCAGTGTATATACGTCAAGCAATTATGATATATATCTCTAAATTGACATTCTTTTCTGAGTTTCTGTTCTTATGTAAATATATTACTTCTTCGTCAAATTTCTTTCTGAATGGCACGTGAGAAATTCCGAGTTTATTTATACATTTTGACAACAACTAACAATGAGTCAGAGTAAATAAAAAGTCACGCATTGAGTAAAAAAAGTGCGTTCCGGTATAACTGATATTATCTTCTGCACACAAATTTCTCACAATTATATCTTCAATTTTACAATACCACAAAACAAATAAACTGAGCAATAATATCCCAACTGGAAATTAACTAATGTCTTATTCATTTATTAATAGCAATTCATAATAACAAATATAACAGTCGGCTTAATATGATAAATTACATTTGTATTTAACTTGGTAAAAAAATTCACTCCTTCCAACTCAATACTAATTTAACGACAAATGCATGCATCCTAAACTGATCCTATTTCCTAATCTTAACGCATATGCGTATATTTACTTCGTCGTACTCTAATGCTTCACTCTTTTCCACTTTCTTATCTAGACATCCATTCTTCTCCTATTCTTTTAATTATTATGGCCTTCCTCGTTGCAACATTTTCCAACTGACAAGGCCCTTCCATAAGCTTGCTTTCAGTAGTCTAAACCGGTTAAGTATATTTTAAATTCGAGGAAAGCGTGTGCGAACAGGGCTTGATTACCGCACATGCCACCCGGGCCCTCTTTAAAACCACGTGATACACAGTCAAGTCGCATTACTGTGACCGTCTCCTACTTTTGACGTCAACAGCGCGTACCCAATGAAAGAAGGCACGTGTCGTGAGCTGGCTTAGAGGGTATATAAGGTGTGCTGTAGGCATTCTGAAAACATATCACTCGTTGCTGTCATGGAAAAAAGGAGCGATTTATCAGATTTCCAAGAAAGGATGATTATCGGCTTTCGGACCAAGAGTGGAAGTATTTCTGAAACAGCACAGTTTGTGAACTGTTCGCGTGCTGCTGTGGTTAAAGTGTATCGTGATTGGAGAAATAGCACCATTGCGAATAAGCGACGTGGAAACTACGGAGCACCACGTGCCATTAATGTGAGAGGTGAACGTCGGCTGCGAAGGTGCGCGCGGGCCGATCGATACGCTACAGTGAAGCAACTCACTGGCCGAATGAACCAGGGGGCTACCGGAAGTGTTTCTAAAACGACAGTTCAGCAAACCCTTCTGGGTATGCGGCTCCGATGCAGACGGATAGTCACTGCACCTATGCTAACGAAGGTGCATCGGCAGAAAAGGCGTACATTTGCACTGCAGTATCGGGATTGGACCTCCGCTGATTGGCAAAGGATTGCCTTCTCCGATGAGTCACGTTTTCTGCTTCATCAAACGGATGGACATTGGCGAATAAGGCGAGAAACATCGGAGAACAAACACTCTTCAACCATTGCTGGAAGAACACAAGCTGGTGGGGGCAGCATTATGGTCTGGGGAATGTTTTCGTATCTTTCTCCGGGTCCACTGATACCTGTGGAAGGCACCATGGACCGAATTAGTTATGAATCCTTCCTTGCAGACCACGTACGGCGGGATGGGATCTTCCAGCACGACAATGCGATGTGTCACACAGCTAGAAATCACTGGGAGTGGTTGGAAGAGCACGATGAAAATTTCAAAGTACTTCCCTGGCCCCCTAATTCCCCAGACTTAAACTCAATTGAGCATCTGTAGGACTACCTCAATCGTGTTGTTCGCTCTATAGATCCTCCACCACGCACCCTTCAGCAGCTGTCAGATGCACTGCAGTCAGCAATTCTCCACATACCTGTGAACACCTTCCCGCACCATATTGAGCCACTCCCAGCCCCTCTAGCCGCTGTCCGCGCTGCACACGGCGGTTATTCTGGATATTAGCTGGTGGTCACAATAATGTGACTCGACCGCGAATCTACAGCGCCATAAACTGATGAAGGTTCTTTAACATGTTTCTAGAAGTGAACTAATAATTACTGAACTCCTTTTCGTTATTAATATTAGTTATTGTTAATATGGTTATCATTATTTTTACTGTTCTTTTGTTTAGAGTTTTAACGACCACCTTGAGCAACTCGATGGGCTATAAGCAGTCTCCCGCTCGTCCCTAATTTAGGGCCACTGGTTCCAGAGAAGAAAGAGAACCAGTGCCGTAAAACAAAAGCAACATCCGTGGCTCACCGGGATCCTAACCCTGACCCATCTCGGACGAATTGCAGGAAATCAACGCTTAGACCACTGAGCCATCAGGACAGCATTACTATTGTTATTATAAAATAAGATTCCACCTCTTCCTGAGGTTTTTCTTCTCTTCCTTCCGGGACGAATACAACGTTCCAAGTCTGGGAAGTGGTATTTCTTTCTCTCAGTTGTCCAGGAACTTCCTTACTATCCTACAAGTGTTCAGGATAGCTGCCTTCTGTAGATCCATGTAGGTGTTAGGTGGAAGGTCTAGTGTCTATATAGAGCTGTGAATGGTCTTAGGTACAACTCCTGTGGCTGATATTACTATGGAGACGATGGTGACGTTCTCCATATGCCACATTTCCTTGACTTCGTATCGTAGGTCGTTATACTTTGACAGCTTCTCTCCGTGCGCCTTTTGGATGTTGAACGTGTTGGGCACGGCTATGTCAGTGAGGTATGTTGTCTTCTTCTTGTCCACCAGGACGATGTCGGGCCGATTGTTGGGGGTGGTCTTATCTGTTCTGATCGATCTGTCCAAGTACATCTTGTGGGTGTTGTTCTCTAGAAACGTCGTTGGCTCATACTTGTAGTAAGGGACAGGCTCACTTGTAAGGAGGTGGTGCTTTCTTGCCAATTTCTGATGGAGGATCTCGGCGACTTGATTGTGCCTGTTCGTGTACTGTGTCGGTGTACGGACTTCGCACCCGGCTGTGATATGTTGAATGGTCTCTGGCGCTCGATGGCATTGCTTAAATGTGTCGCTTTCCACTGATGTCCTTCAGGATATGCTTCCGGTAGTTTCAGGTGTTTACAACTTTATCTTGTATAGCCATCAGGAACATTTCCGTCTCGGGGAAGAGTGAACCGTTTATTAGCCATGCATTGGAGGCAGTGTTATCCATATGGTCGGATTGCAGATCGTTGTAGTGCCTTCCTAGGACTGTCTTGCCTCAAGCTTCTTCTTTTGGCTCTCTCGTTCCAATCTCGATGTTCTGAGTAGAGAGGTCTAGGGCTGTGTACTTCTTGTCACTCTGGTTTATCGCTTGGTGAAGGGGTCCCTTGCTCTGATGGAAGTATTTTCTGAGGCTGCTGATTTCTTTGTCTCGGAGTTTCCAGGAGATCAATCATTCCCCGTCCTCCTTCTGCCTATTATTATTATTATTATTACTGTGAAAATAATATTTTATGTGGGGTTTTGTTGCACTCTTTTATCGGTCAATATCCAATGCTTTCATTAAAGGAGCAGCTTTAATTTTCCCAAAAAGCTTTATTACTCTCCTCTGAAATTGCTGCCACTTTTCAAGATCACAAGCAATTTTGCTTTAGAATTAATCATAAATTCGTTGATTATTAATTAAATTAACGTTTCAGATATTATATACAGTATGTAGTACAATCAAATTTGTTATCTAGACATGAAATAGCACACTCATTTGATGCAAAAATTAAATAAATAAATGTCGCCCCGGTGGCGCAGTGGTCTAAGCGATGGCCTTTGATCATTCGTTCAAACGGGGTCCGGGTTCGAATCCCGGTGAGGCATGGATGTTGTGTTTGTCTTACGGCACTGGCTCTCTCCCTTCCCTGGAACCAGTGACCCTAAATTAGGGACGGGCGACTGTTTGTTGCTCACGGTGGTCGTTAAACTTCCAATCAAAAAAAAAATTAAATAGAAGGGAGTATGAGTGTGTGTGTCTTGTGTACAAGGTGATATCTACAGCGCTATACACCGATGAAAGATTTTGCTCTGTTGGAAGGGCCTCGCCATTTCTTTTTCTGGGCCCCTGGGTGTCTTAGTGAGGCCCTGTGTCGGAATAAGGCGAGGTGCTGCTTCAAACAGAGCCGGAGCAAGCTTTTTTTTATCTGGGGCGGCAAGACTTGAAATTACGCCCTTCCGAGTGTAAATGTTCCCTGCTTCCACCCAAATAACACCCTATTTTTTTTTATACCTCTATTATAGGAAAGTACTATGGTAGCTCAAAAATCGCAATTCTGGGTTTTGGTATACTGTAATCTTACTACAAATGTGCAAACTAGATAAATACCCAAGAATCAAGTAAAATGTAAAAATTATAAGATTGCCTACAAGACAGCGTTCCGCAGAAATGCAGAATGAAAAACGAACAGGCACAGAACGAATGAGTATCAAGTAGTGAACGAAAGAACAGACAGACGCTTTCGAGGTAAGGCTAGGAAAAATTCAATTCAAACTTAGAGGGGTTTTCTGCGACGAAGCACAGATCAGAGCTGAGGCGGGCTGGAGCCCGAGCCCGAAAGCCAGAGCTGTAGAATATTTACTGCGGTCCGGACTCGGGCGGGCTCGGGCTCTTAAATCTCAGCAAGAGGGAGAGCAAGAGAATTATTTTATATAAAAATGGGATTTTATATGATATAGCAAATGAGATACTTTATAGTTGGTAAAGAGAATTCTTCGTCAACTGGTTCTGGTTGGGGAGCGGGCATTCGAAATGTCTATTTATTCCGGGCTTGGGTAGAAAATGCCATACGCCGCGCATTAGTGTGCTTCTGCAGAGAAGAACAAGCTTTTTCAAGAACTATAAGTATTGGATAGTTGATAGCTTTCCGACGATCATTTACCCCCTATCTCCACGCAGTAGCTTCCTGCTAATTCTATTTAGCAGCGTACATGTTGCAGCGCATTGTGGCGCGATAATATTAGCATTATTTAAGAAACATGCAATTGTAACACCTTCCGATCATTTTGTATGCCCGGCAGTTCGAAGCACTTCAGATGGAAATGAACTGTCAAAGAAAATCGCACAGTTCCACTGTTAAAATAGAGAGATCCCTTCCCCCACTCCCCATTTGAGAAATACATTGGTTAATTGCAGGAGGAGGAGAGTGTAGAAGTGTGGAAAAGGAGATGTTTTTTACGCTTTCCAACCGTAGGTTGAAGAAGCGTATATGCTCCAGCTTTGTCCGTCCGTCCGTCCGCACGATAACTGGCGTAAAAATGGTTCGATTTCGATGAAATTTTAGTATGTGGTAGGGGACCACCTGGGGAGGAACCCTATTGAAAATGGGACAAATGGGGTCAAAGGTCACGACGTAGGAGCGGGATCCTTCCATTGCCTTTATGCGTCATAACTTGCGTAAATATAGTTCGATTTCAATGAAAGTTTACTATGTGGTAGGGGACCACCTGGGGACAAAACCTATTGAAAATGGGACAAATGGGGTCAAAGGTCAGGACGTAGGAGCGGGATCATTCCATTGCGTCATAACTTGCGTAAATATGGTTCGATTTCAATGAAATTTTACTATGTGGTAGGGGACCGCCTGGGGACGAATTTTATTCAAAATGGGTGACGTGGGGTGAAAGATCAGGACATAAGAGCGGGATGCATTCCATTGCCCATATGCGTCATAACGTGCGTAAAAATGGTTCGATTTCGATGAAATTTCAGTATGTGCTAGGAGACAACCTGGGGACGAACCCTATTGAATGTGGACGAAATGGGGTCAAAGGTCAGGACATAGGATTACGATCCATTCCATCGCTCTTATTCCATATTATTAAAGTGAACGTCAAGTAATTTTGTTTCCTATACTACCAATGGAAAAACTTTTGTACACATTTCCTTCACAATTAATGTGTTCCCAAGGATGAAAATTTGAACATCGATTAAAATAACTTTATTATAACTTGGAATACTTAATATTTTCTAAAACATAACCATAATTATATTAAAAATCAATAACTTTTCCTTTGGTGGTGTTGAAACCAGAAAAAGGATGGCGCGACCTGTACTTTGATGACATCAGTAGACAAACAAATGTTGGATTACATAATTATGGTTATGTTTTAGAAAATATTAGGTATTCCAAGTTATAAAATGAAGCTATTTTAATCGATGTTCAAATTTTCATCCTTGTGAATGCATTAGTTGTCCAGAAAAAGATGGCACGACCTGTATTTTCATGACGTCAATAGACAAACAAATGTTGGATTGCATAATAATGGTTATGTTTTAGAAAATATTAAGTATTCCAAGTTATAAAATGAAGCTATTTTAATCGATGTTCAAATTTTCATCCTTGTGAATGCATTAGTTGTCCAGAAAAAGATGGCGCGACCTGTATTATCATGACGTCAGCAGACAAAAAATGTTGGATTGCATAATTATGGTTATGTTTTAGAAAATATTAAGTATTCTAAGTTATAAAATGAAGATATGTTAATCGATGTTCAAATTTTCATCTTTGGGAACGCATTAATTGGGAAGAAAATGTGTACAGAAATTTTTCCATTCGAAGTACAGGAAGCAAAATTACTCGACGTTCACCTTAAAGGAGTAATTCTTGTATGTATGTAAATTTTATTTTGAAAACGGCTCTAAGGATTTTGATGAAAGTCGTTAACCTACCGTTTTCTGGTACTAAAAATCGATTTAGCTTGATCTCGACTTTAAGAAAATTTGTTTAGTGGGTTAAATAACCACCCCGAATTACCAAGTTTGTAGTGTGGTGTCATGGCGTCACCCCATTAGATGTTGGCGCGCGGTCATTCCATCTATCGCATTACGTCACGCGTTGTTTTTGGATTCTGTTAAAGTTTTATGACGTCACACCTTGGTAGCAGATGGTCGCGATTCCCATCTGCCTCATTACGTCACGGGTTGTGTGCGCATGTTCGTCCGCACGATAACTTGCGTAAAAATCTTTCGATTTCGATGAAATTTTAGTATGTGGTAGGGGAACACCTGGGAAGGAACCCTATTGAAAGTGAACGAAATGGGATCAAAGGTCAGAACATAAGAGCGGGATCCATTCAACTGCTGTTATGCGTCATAACTAACGTAAAAAGGTTCGATTTCGATTAAATTTTAGTATGTGGTAGGAGACCACCTGAGGACAAACCCTATTGAAAACTGGCGAAATGGGGGTCAAAGGTCAGGACATAGGAGTGGAATGACTTCCATCTCCATTATGAGTCATAACTTACGTAAAAATGTTTCGATTTGGATGAAATGTTGGTATGTTGTAGGGACCTGTCTGGGGACGAATCTTATTGAAAATGGGCGAAATGGGGTGATAGGTTAGGACACAGGAGCGGGATCTATTCCGTAGCGCTTATGCGTCATAACTTACGTAAAATTGCTTCGATTGCGACAAAACTTTATCATGTTATTTCGGTGTTATACTGAACCAGTTCTGTTGGATATCATTCAAATGGATCAAAGGTCAGGGCACAGGGGTGAGATTTATTCCACAGCCATTTTCCTCATAACTTGAGTAATAGCTTGAGTAATGATTTCTAGTATATTGGAAAGCGTATCATAATCAATGCATTGCATGATTTCACTAACTTGTTTATTAATGGTTGAACAGGTTAACCAGTTTTTTAGACTCGTTCGGGCCCGTGCTTTACCTTGCAATACAAAATTCGAGCTTGGGTGAGCTCGAGCTGATATACCACGGGCTCGGGCTTCGAAAATTGAGCTCGAAATCAGGGTGTCACGTCAATTCGTCGCGTGCGTCAATTCGTCGACTACGTCAATTCGTCGCCTGCGTCAATTCGTCGCGCGTCAATTCGTCGACTACGACAATTCGTCTCGCGTCAATTCGTCGCGCGTCAATTCGTCGCGGACAAATTCGTCGACTACCTCAATTCGTCGACTACGTCAATTCGTCGCGTTTACAGATTTTGGTTACATACAAAACTAATGCAGGAAAACGTACGATTTCGAACGTCTTGCTCCCTGATCAAATTTATAAAGTTTGGCCACGCAGACAGGATAGGAATATTACGTTTTTCTTTGGCACTAAAAATATTAGACGGTAAACAGTTTTTGGAGCGGGGCAGGGCCCGGTTGGACAGAGCCCCCCATATACAAAATTTTCTTAAAAACTAGAGTTTTCAATTCAGAACCACCTAATCTGGTATACTATCTCATGGTACTCTAACTTAGACGGTTGTCAGTTTTTGGAACGGGTCAAGGCCCAGAGTCAGCCCCCCCCCCCTACATACAAAATTTTCGTAAAATCTCGTTTTCATTTTCAGAACCATCAAATTTGCTATCATGAAACTCTAACTTAGACGCTAGACGGTTTTTGGTAGGGGTTGGTGCCCGCGGGTTCGGAGCCCCCCCTCATAAAAAATTTCGTAAAATCTACAGTTTTCATCTTAGAACCACCAAATTTCGTATACTATCTCATGGTACTCTAACTTTGACGCTAGACGGTTTTTGGAAGGGGTTGGAGCCCGCGGGGTCGCCCCCCCTCATAAAAATTTCGTAAAATCTACAGTTTTTATCTTAGAACCACCAAATTTGGTATACTATCTTATGGTACTCTAACTTAGTCGGCAGACCGTTTTTGGAACGGGTCAAGGCCGGGGTCAGAGCCCCCACATCAACAATTTTCTTAAAAACTACAGTTTTTCAATTCAGAACCACCTAATCTGGTATACTATCTCATGGTACTCTAACTTAGACGCTAGACGGTTTTTGGAAGGGGTTGGAGCCCGGGGGTCAGACCCCCCGAATAAAAACTTTTTCGTAAATACTACAGTTTTCAATTTAGAACCACCAAATTTGGTATACTATCTCATGGTACTCTATCTTAGACGCTAGAAGGTTTTTGAAGGGGTTGCAGCCCGGGGGGTCGGCCCCCCTCATAAAAATTTTGTAAAATCTACAGTTTTCATATTAGAACCACCAAATTTGGTATACTATCTTATGGTACTCTAACTTAGACGGCAGACCGTTTTGGAACGGGTCAAGCCCCGGGGGTCACAGCCCCATACATACAAATTTTTCTTAAAAACTACAGTTTTCAATTCAGAACCACCTAATCTGGTATACTATCTCATGGTACTCTAACTTAGACGCTAGACGGTTTTTGGAAGGGGTTGGAGCCCGGGGGTCAGACCCCCATCCGAATAATTTTTTTTTGTAAAATCTACAGTTTTCAATTTAGAACCACCAAATTTGGTATACTATCTCATGGTAATCTAACTTAGACAGTAGACCTGTTTTGGGACGGATGAAGGCCCGGGGGTCAGAGCCCCCACATACAAAATTTTCTTAAAAACTACAGTTTTCAATTCAGAACCACCTAATCTGGTATACTATCTCATGGTACTCTAACTTAGATGCTAGACGGTTTTTGGAAGGTTGATTTCGGGGTCCGACCCCCCCCCCGAATAAAGACTTTTTCGTAAAATCTATAGTTTCAATTTAGAACCACCAAATTTTGTATATTATCTCATGGTACTCTAACTTAGACGGTAGAAGGTTTTTGGAACGGATCAAGGCCCGGGGGTAAGACCCCCCACATACAAAATTTTCTTAAAATCTTTATTTTTCAATTCAGAACCGCCAAATTTTGTGTCATCAAACTCTAACTTAGCGGGAGACGGTAAGTAAAAGGGCAACATTATTAACTTGATTTGTTATGCAAACCTTATAAATACGACCACAGCGATTAAAAGTTACTAAAGAGTCCTTGTAAGTAATATTTTTTGACCGAGTGCAAGTACAGTTTACGAAATGTCAACAGGTCAAAATATCTAAAGTAACAATGAAATTTGGGATATTTCTTTTTTCTTTCTTTTTATTTCAGTTTTGACACTTGTATTAAGTTTTAAAAACATATATTTCTGCTATCGTATACCTTGATTGTGCTTTAAACAGAATTTCTTACCATGTTTTGGGTATTTTGTTTCGTGTGGTTGCAGTTTTTTTAATGTTTTGGGCATTTCATTTTGTGTGGTTACTTCTTTTTTTATGTTTTGGGCATTTTACTTTGTATGGGTGTTTTTGTTATGTTTTTGTTCTTTTTGTATGTGGGGGGCTATGACCCCCGGGGCTTGACCCGTTCCAAAACGGTCTGCCGTCTAAGTTAGAGTACCATAAGATAGTATACCAAATTTGGTGGTTCTAATATAAAAACTGTAGATTTTACAAAATTTTATGAGGGGGGGCGACCCCCGGGCTGCAACCCCTTCAAAAACCTTCTAGCGTCTAAGATAGAGTACCATGAGATAGTATACCAAATTTGGTGGTTCTAAATTGAAAACTGTAGTATTTACGAAAAAGTTTTTATTCGGGGGTCTGACCCCCGGGCTCCAACCCCTTCCAAAAACCGTCTAGCGTCTAAGTTAGAGTACCATGAGATAGTATACCAGATTAGGTGGTTCTGAATTGAAAACTGTAGTTTTTAAGAAAATTTTGTATGTGGGGGCTCTGACCCCCGGGCCTTGACCCGTTCCAAAAACGGTCAGCTGACTAAGTTAGAGTACCATAAGATAGTATACCAAATTTGGTGGTTCTAAGATGAAAAACTGTAGATTTTACGAAATTTTTTATGAGGGGGCCCGACCCGCGGGCTCCAACCCCTTCAAAAAACCTTCTAGCGTCTAAGATAGAGTACCATGAGATAGTATACCAAATTTGGTGGTTCTAAATTGAAAACTGTAGATTTTTCGAAAAAGTGTTTATTCGGGGGGTCTGACCCCCGGGCTCCAACCCCTTCCAAAAACCGTCTAGCGTCTAAGTTAGAGTACCATGAGATAGTATACCAGATTAGGTGGTTCTGAATTGAAAACTGTAGATAGCTCACCATGTTTCCCATGTTCTCTTCGATGATGTTGGGTTTTATGTTGTTGTATATAATTCTTCCTTCTGCACAGTTTACTGCCCACGCAATGTCCCCTTCATTATGTTGAATATTTTTTTAAAATATTAGTCACTGTGTGTATAATATAATGTAACAAGATGCCCTTCTGAGTACATTTAGCGTTATTTCCCCTTGTCACTGAATACTTCTGTACATATGTTGTAAATTTTGAATGTAGCATCACTGTTGCATTTCTTGTGAATTAGTACCTAATGTTTAATCTTTAGTATGGTAGTAATGCTTAATTGGAATTTGTGCATAGTATAGAATCATGTCTTGCCCTGTCTACAATACTGTAGGTAAACATTTTCGTTTGTATCGCTCGTGCTTTATTGTCTGCCTCTTCTTCGCCCTACGTGGCGAAATAATTTTTTTTTTTTATGATTTTAACAATATTTTGTTTTACGTTTCACTGGAACTTTCCAGCTGATGTATATACCGCTGTATTTATTGGCAGAATTCCATTGTCATGTACATAGAAATGTTATTTTACTGAAGAATAAAGGCAATTTTGAAATGTAGTTTTTAAGAAAATTTTGTATGTGGGGGGCTCTGACCCCCGGGCCTTGACCCGTTCCAAAAACGGTCTGCCGTCTAAGTTAGTACCATAAGATAGTATACCAAATTTGGTGGTTCTAAGATGAAAACTGTCGATTTTACGAAATTTTTATGAGGGGGGCCGACCCCCGGGCTGCAACCCCTTCAAAAAAACCTTCTAGCGTCTAAGATAGAGTACCATGAGATAGTATATCAAATTTGGTGGTTCTAAATTGAAAACTGTAGATTTTTCGAAAAAGTGTTTATTCGGGGGGGAGGGTATGACCCCCGGGCTCCAACCCTTCCAAAAACCGTCTAGCGTCTAAGTTAGAGTACCATGAGATAGTATACCAGATTAGGTGGTTCTGAATTGAAAACTGTATATACCGCTGTATTTATTGGCAGAATTCCATTGTCATGTACATAGAAATGTTATTTTACTGAAGAATAAAGGCAATTTTGAAATGTAGTTTTTAAGAAAATTTTGTATGTGGGGGCTTCACCCCCGGGCCTTGACCCGTTCCAAAAACGGTCTGCCGTCTAAGTTAGAGTACCATAAGATAGTATACCAAATTTGGTGGTTCTAAGATGAAAACTGTCGATTTTACGAAATTTTTTTTGAGGGAAGGGTGGGGGCCTCCAACCCCTTCCAAAAACCGTCTAGCGTCTAAGTTAGAGTTTCATGTTACCAAATTTGATGGTTCTGAAACGAAAACTAGATTTACGAAAATTTTGTATGTAGGGGGGAGTTTGACTCCCCGGGTCTTGACCCGTTCCAAAAACCGACAACCGTCAAGTTAGAGTACTATGA
The DNA here is from genome assembly GCA_039090855.1 of Macrothele yani. Classification (NCBI taxonomy): domain Eukaryota; kingdom Metazoa; phylum Arthropoda; class Arachnida; order Araneae; family Macrothelidae; genus Macrothele; species Macrothele yani. Next base: position 41,370,864 of record CM076997.1, on the reverse strand, counting down.
GATAGGATACCAGATTTGGTGGTTCTGAATTGAAAACTGTGTGTGGGGGCTCTGACCAACCGGGCCCCTGACCCGTTCCAAAAACCGTCTAAGTTAGAGTACCATGAGATAATATACCAAATTTGGTAGTTCTAAATTGAAAACTATATCTTACGGCAATTCTGTAGGAGGGGGGCTCAACACCCCCTCTCTGCAACCGCTTCCCAAAACCGTCTGCAGTCTAAGTTAGAATACCACGAGATAGTATACCAGATTTTGTGGTTCTGAATTGAAAACTGTAGATTTCAATCCACTTGGGCCCAATCGGCTGGGTGGTTCCATATCCACAATTTGCAGTTACATCTCAACCTATAAGTGGGATTTTTGTTGTCGCCCACGTTCACTGTAACAAATCATGTTTTTACGTATTAATTTTGGTGCTTCGCTATTTGTGATTTTTCTGTTTTAATGTGCCATTGAAGATAGCTCACCATGTTTCCCATGTTCTCTTCGATGATGTTGGGTTTTATGTTGTTGTATATAATTCTTCCTTCTGCACAGTTTACTGCCCACGCAATGTCCCCTTCATTATGTTGAATATTTTTTTAAAATATTAGTCACTGTGTGTATAATATAATGTAACAAGATGCCCTTCTGAGTACATTTAGCGTTATTTCCCCTTGTCACTGAATACTTCTGTACATATGTTGTAAATTTTGAATGTAGCATCACTGTTGCATTTCTGTGAATTAGTACCTAATGTTTAATCTTTAGTATGGTAGTAATGCTTAATTGGAATTTGTGCATAGTATAGAATCATGCTTGCCCTGTCTACAATACTGTAGGTAAACATTTTCGTTTGTATCGCTCGTGCTTTATTGTCTGCCTCTCCTTCGCCCTACGTGGCGAAATAATTTTTTTTTTTTTTTTTTTATTTATGATTTTAACAATATTTTGTTTTACGTTTCACTGGAACTTTCCAGCTGATGTATATACCGCTGTATTTATTGGCAGAATTCCATTGTCATGTACATAGAAATGTTATTTTACTGAAGAATAAAGGCAATTTTGAAATGTAGATTTTACGAAAATTTTGTATATGGGGGCTCTGACCAACCGGGCCCTGCCCCGTTCCAAAAACCGTTTACCGTCTAATATTTTTAGTGCCAAAGAAAAACGTAATATTCCTATCCTGTCTGCGTGTCCAAACTTTATAAATTTGATCAGGGAGCAAGACGTTCGAAATCGTACGTTTTCCTGCATTCGTTTTGTATGTAACCAAAATCTGTAAACGCGACGAATTGACGTAGTCGACGAATTGACGAACTCGACGAATTTGTCCGCGACGAATTGACGCAGTCGACGAATTGACGCGCGACGAATTGACGCAGTCGACGAATTGACGCGCGACGAATTGACGTAGGCGACGAATTGACGCGCGACGAATCGTCGCAGTCGACGAATTGACGCAGTCGACGAATTGACGCACGCGACGAATTGACGTAGAACCGAACTCAGCTCTGGCACAGATGGCTATTAGCTTTTCATTCCTTCAGCGTATTCGGAAAGGGCATAGAGCTTGGTCATATTTGCATATTGTTTCACATGCCTCTCCGTTTTTCTGGACAATGTCTGTCGTGCATTTGAGGGGTTTACACCTAACAGAGTATGTTACCCTGTAGGCCTGTACCCTAGTTAGGTGGGAGTAACAGTGTTTGCGACTTCTCTCTCTCTCTCTCTCTCTCTCTCTCTCTCTAACTAACTAGTGCAAAATCTTTTGTTTTCAATTAAAATGTTCAGTAATCACGTTTTTGATATCTACTCTTTACATCCCTCAGAGCATGATTTTACGTCCCTAGTATGACCATTTTGATAGGGCCACATCCCCACCCCCTTCACTCCACCCTACCGGTAGGTACGGCCCTTGCTTCAAGTAAAACCGCGTGTTATTTTTGATTGCTAGAATCGACGATGAGCTGCGGTACATTAAATAAATGTTAATTTCTCTCCCGTGTTATTCGATACGTTGTTGGAATTATCGTTAGCAAGTGGATTAGTATCTACGAAATCCCGGTAACAAGCTGTAAGTAAAGAAGAATAAAGAGTTTGATATTTTAAGTAAGTGTTTTTTTTAATCTAATGAACTTTGGTCATTGCAGCTTTATTAGATTAATTAATTAACCAAGTGCTTAATTAGTATTTAAGTGACAACTTGCACAAAATAATCAGAACATTAAGAAAATACACTTATTAGATACTTCCGACTGTTTTCTATTCGTCATCCGTTCGATCATATTCCAGGTCTGAGCGGATGTAATTTTGACATCTTTGTCCTGAATGCGCAAAGACAAAGGCAGAAGAGTGATTACTCATTTTGTTCGTTCTTCTTCTCTCATTATTTGATGAGCTGTAGTAGATTCTAAGGGTCGATCGAGATGGTTGATTCCATTGGTTGAAATCACACGGCCAGTGGTGGAATGGATCGATAGCCTCCCAACAGCAGGCGTTCGCAAAGCACATCTGCCATAAAACAGATATGGAAGCTCAGTAAAAATTTCCCCATTTTTGTGAGCTACCCATTGTGTAAAAATACAGTCGCTCATAAAAATGCAAGTCCACATGCGTTTGTCTGTACGTGAGAAATTCGGTAATTTCTTTTCCTCAGACTCTTTCACAGGAGAAAAACTTCAGAGCACCATTTGTCAAAAATGACCAAGTTCTTCCAGTGGATCTCACACTTTTTTTCGTTTGATTCCTGAACAAAAAAAAAATAAAAAACATTTCCCGAATTCTTCCATCGAAGGATTTTTATCTTGGGACTAAGCCAATTCGGATAATGGTTCCAAAATTGTGACTTTTACACTACATACTTAGTATCCTCTTTTGCTAGGCGATAAGTTGCACACACAGGAACAAAAAATTATAAATGTAATGACTTGGTCTCTTTGGAATTAATCGCCATCACCGTCAACCATTTTCAATCCACTGCTGGATAAAGGTCTCCTCAAGTCTCTTTCACTGTTGGATAAATGTTTTCCCACGTCTTTTTCACTGTTCGATAAAGGTCACCCACTTCTCTTTCACTGCTGGATAAAGGATTCCACAAGTCTCTTTTACTGCTAGATAAAGATCTCGCCAAGTCTCTTTCACCGCTGGATAAAGGTATCCCCAAATCTCACTGCTGGATAAAGGTCACCTCACTTCTCTTTTACTGCTGGATAAAGGTCTATCCACTTCAATTCTACTGATGGATAAAGGTATCCCCACTTCTATTTCACTGCTGGATAAAGATCGCCCCAAATCTCTTTCCCGCTGGATAAAGGATTCCCCAAGTCTCTTTTGCTGCTAGATGAAGGCCTCGCCAAGTCTCTTTCACTGCTGGATAAAGGTCTTCCCAAGTCATTTTCACTGCTGGATAAAGGTCTCTCACTTCTCTTTCACTGCTGGATAAAGTCTTCTCACTTCCATTTCACTGCTGGAAAAAGGTCTCCACAAGTCTCTTTCACTGCTAGATAAAGGTCTCCCTATTTCTATTTCACTGCTGGATAAAGGCCTCCCCACTTCTCTTTCACTGCAGGATAAAGGTCTCGCCAAGTCTATTCCACTGCTGGATAAAGGTATCCACAAGTTTCTTCCGCAACTGTCAGACTTGAATAATCCTCTTCTATGTCACTACGTCATGTTTTCGAATTCTATCTACCCATCTCCTACAAGGTATTCTGAGTTTTTTCGTGTTTCTTCGTATTCAGTCTAATATTTCTGTTTTCGTAGGCGTAGAATTTTGTAAATTTCAGGGCATGCTCCACAAAAACAACAACAAAAAAAGGGATTTATATACTAATTTCCTTTTTTTTTTAAATCAGAGAATAAATAAAAGCGCGTTTTATTATTATGTCCAGTAAAGCTTTTGAATTTTTTTTTAAATAGTGTCAGTTTTCCATTCAACCCTCATGCCTGTAAGTAAATATAAATACGTTACGGGCAAGAGATGTTGTTATTACTTGTTTGGGAGCTTAATGATCATCATGAGCAACTCACTGGAAGATATAAGTAGTCGCATGTCCTTAATTTGAGGCCACTTGCTCCAGACAAGGGAAAGAGCCAGTACCGTAAGACCCATCCTTGCCTTACCCGGGAGTCGGGCCCGGGCCCATATCAGGCGAACGACTAATAGCCAGCGTCTCGTACCACTCAGCCACCAAGGCGACTTCTTGCTTTCCTCCATACTTTTCTCAAAAAAAATTTCATTTCTCTATAGATCTTAAAAATGTGTGTTGTATGGATTTCAGCATAAAATTATAACATGTATTATAGAATTTCTTTATACTAAAATAATATATTCAACATACACTATTTGAAAAGTGTGTGTTGGATATATCAATTTTGATTTTTTAGTAATCTATGGGTAATGTTAACTTATACAGGGTGTCCCACTCGCTACCGAACCCGGCATTTCTTTAATAATATTAACAGCAATGAAGATATTGCAACGAAATTTGAAGTGGACTTACCTCATTTCGTGCGAAATGTGATGGCATCGCTACATGTGCTGGAAGTGGTCACCATTTGCGTCCAGACAGCATTGAACCCGGCGCTGTCCGCCAGCCAGCCGGAGTGCTCCTTAGTGGCAGACACATTTCTAAGTGTGGCGCCACTCAGGAGCAGTCCTCCAGCCAGCCGGACGCGCCCCTCTGCTGCTTTGTTATACCATTTCGTTGAACGTGTGTACACAATGCGGTAGTTGATTGTGAGTGCTCATGCTCGTGGCTGTTCGCGTACGTGTAAAAATGTATCGGCATAATCTGGAGGAGCGGGTGTTTATTGTTCGTACTTATTGGAAATCAGAATCGATAAAGTCTTGTCAACAGCAATTCCTGGAGAGGTTTGCAGGCAGACATCCGCCGAGTAAGTCCACCATTTGAGCATTGTCGAAGAAATTGGAAACCAAGGGGACTTTATCAGACTACCATGCAGGAGGTCGTCCATAAATGTCCAAGGAAACGATCCAGAATGTAAAGGGCCGACTACTTGCGTCTCCCAGGAAGTAACTTCGCCGACTGTCACGGGAAACAGGGTTGTCCAAAAGCACTTGTCAACGTGCTGTGCAAAAAGCGAAGCTTCATGAGTACCGTATTTCCGTGGTCCACAAACTGAAAGAGCCTGACCACGTGATTGGTTCAGACATTTCTGTCGATGGGTTCAGACATTTCTTCAGGAAAATCCGGCCATTCTGGACTACACGTGGTTCTCGGACGAGTCGTGGTTTCACCTGTCCGGATACGTCAATTCTCAAAATTCTCGTATTTGGGTCAGTGAAAATCCCAGCGCGATACATGAAGAACCCCTTCATTCACAGAAAATTGGTGAGGGATGACCCGGCGCAGCATAATTAGTCCCATCTTCTTCGATACAACCATCACAACAGCTGCATATATGGAAATCTTCAACACCTTTGTAAATGAATTGGACGACGAAGAACTCTCCATTGGATATTACCAGCATGATGGAGCGACATCACACACATCACACACCAGTATGGCCAAAATTCAGTCCTTTTTCGGCGACCGAGTCATTTCGAAGGGTCTACGGCCACCGTGCTCGCCCAATCTGATGCCTCCTGATTGCCTTTTATGGGGATATCTAAAAGGGAGAGTTTATCAAAAGAAACCGCGAACCATAGATGCCTTGAAAGGAAAATCACCGAAGAAATTCAGGCAGTGACGGCGGACGTACTGGCAAGGACTTTCCACAATATGGTGCTCCGGGTTCAATGCTGTCTGAACCCAAATGGTGGCCACTTCCAGCACATGTAGTGATGTCATCACATTTCGCACGAAATGAGGTAAGTCCACTTCAAATTTCGTTGCAATATCTTTTTTGGTGTTAATATTGTTAAAGAAATGCCGGGTTCGGTAGCGAGTGGGACACCCTGTACAAACATCTCATTGCATAAGTTCCATTTTCAATATACCAATTGTTACCAAAAAATACTTTGCGAAATTAATACGCCACAGAAATCAGGACGTGCTCAGTATGTCCTGATTTCTGCGGGGGCATGTTTCAGCAACCGAACATGCCCGTAGACTAAGGAGACCAGATTTTTGTGAACGAAATTCAGAACAAAATGGCATGTCATCAATTTCAATGCAAAACTGAGGACATTTTCATTTCAAAATGAGAAGATGATTGAGGACAACGTCTGACACATTATGGTAAAGCAGATGATTAGCAAAGAATAATATGAACGCACCCTAATTATCCAGTTTCATGGGAAAATATACGATGAATCTGAAGGATGATTTTCATGTGAAATGAGTATAAAATAGCAATAAAATACTATCATGCAGAATATTACTTCTGATACATTTTAAATGTTGCTCATAGGGTGCAGCGCATGAAAACAAAGCTACAGTTTGATTTTGTACTGAAATTGCATTGTGATTCCGTACAAGAAAAATATTTTAATCAGAAAATTACTATACACTGAGCTGACAGAAATCACGAAATACCTGTATGTTATCTCTATGATAAGGAATATCCCAAGTCCAACTTGAAGCGGCAGCTTAATAAAAAAATGTACTGAACAAAAGCTGTAGAACTCTTAATGGCATTTGCCATATACAACTAAATTTAGCATCAATTACTTATTTAATGGCAAAAAAAATGGATGCTGAAGAAAGATGAGATTTCTTAGATTTTGGCTTAATGTACATCATGTACGAAATACGCCTATATACGTGGATAATAGCACTATACATTTATGGTGTAATTTACCATATTATTCTGTTCAACGCGTAAAATACGGCTCTATGAAATATCATTGAATAAATCTCGTGGTACTCAATAAAAACAGATTGGTTCGATTCCCACAGCGGTGGCTGTAAAACAATTTTTCGGTTGCTGTGTGTTTCTGGAACGTGGAAAGAGCGATGTATTTATTTAAATATTTTCACCTTGGATCTTGCCCTTTGGATTTAACTGCTATAATATATATAGCTAGTGCCGTTAATGCCCACCAGATGGAGACGTCTCAGTAGCTGAGCCCATCTTACGGATTTATGATGTCAGTTGCTGACTTTAAAAATACACATAGCACCGTGGATTGCTGGCCCCCGTGGCGTAAAGGTAACGCACTCGGCGCGATTTTCTGTTGGTTCGATTCCACAGCGGCGGCTGTAAAACAATTTTTCGGTTGCTGTGTGTTTCTGGAACGTGGAAAGAGCGATGTATTTATTTATTAACTGTCGCCACGTATTTGGAATATTTTCAAAACAGTTTCCAAAAGTTTTTTCTTGTACGTACATACCTCTATATAAATAACAACCTTTACACAGGACCACCTCTCCTCATTTATGGAGTCTTGATTTTATTAGGCTTATATTCTTCCGCTGTTAGGCCTAACATTTATTGTAAACTGTTATGTTGCAGCTTAACATTCATGCTGTCGAACTCAACACTTATTCAGAAGTGGATATAATTTTTTCTATTTGCTCTTTAGACTAAGTAGTTCATAAATTCTCTTAAAACATGTTATTGCCGTACCATGTGTAAGACGAAGAACAGCAATCCAATGCAAAGGGTTGTCAAACACAGTACTGAACTTTTAAAATCAAACCGAGAAAATTGTTTAGAAACTATGAATATATGAAAACGTAGGATGAATATATACACTGAACTAAGATGAGATTTATTCCCTATTCTGTAAACATTTTAGTTAAATCCGGTTAAAACAGAAACGACATAACACCACGATTATCAAGATGACTTTTTTTGATGCTTTGTCATATCTTCCATTAATATTGCATGATTTCTAACTTAATTCAGAAAAATTTATCCGCTTCAGAAAATAGTTCCATACTTTTACGAGTCCATTTTCTTGCAATTAAGCAAGTAATTGATGCTAAATTTGGTTACATTTGGTGTATTCAGTTGAGTTTTACGACCTTTGTTTTGCAAATGTTTTCCTATTTCAATTTTTGGGGGAAATTTCAAAAAATCGAGGACAATAAATAAGAAATTGAGGAAGTTTGATGTCCTCAATCAGTTTTTACGGAATTTAGAACGAAGCATTGAAATTGAGGACTGTCCCCAGAAAATAAGAACGTCTGGTTATCTTACAGTAGTCGGCGTTGTTGTCCAATAATGGTCATTCTTTTAGAAATATGTCCAGCCGATTATCAATTGAAAATCTGGACTTGCATCGACTGTTGCCGATTTCCTGATCTGTGAGTTCTTTTTCCCATATTTTTTGCCTACACCAAGCATGCAGTTAGGGTCACGATCAAATATTTAAAATAATAGTTAAATATTTGTTATTACTTTGTCTGTAACTATTAATTTAACAGTATAACTACAACTTAGTACTTCACTGGAGACATAAACTGTCACTTGAACTTAAAGGTTGCTTTCCCGGAAGAGTCTTAGTCTTTCGTAGCTGCTGAAAACTTAATTAGGCATATAAGTCACAACAGAAAAATATGGTTAGGGTTCAGAGACAAACAAGGTTAGTTACGTCCAAATTATTTATTAATCAGGAATTCAGACATCATCACTTCAAATATTCACCATCAATAAGTTGTAATAACTCAAGCATCGAATATAATCCAATTATACAGCAGATATAGCTCCCTCAAGTTATCTCTGCAAAACAGTGTGATAAAGAGCATAATCTCTACTCTTGCTCGATATATATTAAGTGAATAAACAAAGACGTCGTTCTTTCTACATTTAGCAACGCACAGCAACCGAAAAATTGTTATTCGGCAGCCGCCGCGGAACTGAATCCCGGATCTATCGATATGTAGCCGAGCGCGTTAGCTTTACACCACGGTGGCCAACAATCCACTGCGTTATGTGCGTTTTTCTGTCAGCATCTGACATTATAAATCTGTAAGATGGGCTCAGCTACTGAGACATCTCCATCTGGTGGGCATTAACATATATTAAGTGTGCAAATACTTTTGAAAGCATTTTAAGACAATGCAACATGTAATTTGAGAGAAAACAACAATACCTTTACGAATCAAAATATGCGCCGTTGTTATCTATCACCTTCCGCCATCGGTCGGACAGCTGACGGTTTCCAGCCATGAAGAATACTTCGTCGTGTGACGAAGTATTCTTGATGGCTGGAATCGTCACATGTCCGGAACCGTACAGCAGACAAACCAATTTGCACTTCGTCACATGTCCGGATCCGCACAGCAGACAAACCATGTTGCATCGATCGGAACAAATGATAGTCTGAAGGGATATGTCGGGACTATACGCCGGGTGCTCCAAAACTTCCCAGCCAAACGTCAATGACGTTTTCTTGACCGATTTCCAGACATGCGGCCTAGCGCTGTCATGCAGTAATTTCACGGGACGCAATACTTTGCCTGTGAATAGAGATTTCCTGGTTCAATCGCAGCAATTGTTGCTTGTAGTGATCAGTAGTAACAGTTTGACCATGTTCCAATAGCTCATAATAGAGCACACCCTTCATATCCCACTATAGTTACCCAGCAGGACTTTCTTGGAGTGAGTATTGCGTTTCGGTGTCAAAATCGTTGCTTCACAGGGGTGTACCTAGTGTTTGGGGGCTGGGGTGTGTTTGGAATTGTCGTACCATATCCACTTTTCATCACCTGTAACGATTTTCCACAGGAAAGGCTTTCTGTGTAGTTTATTCAACAGATTCAAACACTTCATGACACGCTCATCCTTGTTCCTCTGGCTCAGGTCATGTGACACCCATTTTTCTTCCTTCTGAATCTTTCCTATTGCGCGTAAACGATTGGAAATGGTTTGTTGAGTTACCCCAAGTTGTTCAGCTAGTTCTTTTTGCGTTTGGGATGAATCTTCATCCAGCAATGCTTGCAGTTCCTCATGTGCAACCTTCTGTGTGGCGCCGCTACGTTCTCGATCGCTAACATAAAAATCACCTGCTCTAAACTGTCTAAACCAAACCTCGCACGTGCTTTTCGACATAAAATTCTCCCCCAGAACAGAACAGATCGATGCACATGCTTTTGCAGCACTTTTTCCTTGATGAAATTCGTAACGAATACAGTATCGCTTGCCATCTCTCACCTACCGATGTGCAAGTGCGTTTGACTGTTGGACAAACTTCTGTGTCACATTTTATACTCTGGTCCAGTTACGGTCACATGATAACAACGTGGGACTATGGCGTATATGTAAATTAGCGGTATACGTCACACAAAAAACGCTTTAAAACTTATTTGTACACCTAATAGAACTTCGTACAATAAGTATTTGTAAAATATTACATATGGCTCCTAATATAAGCTCTTCTCTATCATCGCTTAAACATACATCCCGAACATCGCACGCACGCGAGTCTTATTACGTAGTTCATTTTAACCTAGTGTCAGGTTCTTGCCAACGTCAACTTCATCAAAAGGGAATCTGTTGGGTTAAGTCAGAAAACATTTTGACGAGAAACCAAATTTACAAAAAACATAGAGAAACTCAAATGAGCCGCCCCGGTGGCGCAGTGGTCTAAGGCGCTGGCCTCTGATCATTCGTCCGTAAAGGGTCCGGGTTCGAATCCCGGTCAGGCATGGATGTTGTGTTTGTCTTACGGCACTGGCTCTCTCCTTCCCTGGAACCAGTGACCCTAAATTAGGGACGGGCGACTGCTTATAGCCCATTGAGTTGCTCACGGTGGTCGTTAAACCTCCAATCAAAAAAAAAAACTCAAATGAAGGTGGAATTAAAGGTATGCATCACAAATGATAGAATGGGGGCTAACCTTTTTGAGAGATCGTCCCCAAATCGGCAATAATCTTCTAAAAAGCTGCAGATTACCATTTATTATTTTTTCACTGTACACTCAAAAACAGCAGACAAAAAAAACACAAGCAGAGAAAAGCAAAAGTCAACCATTTACTTCTATTACCATCCACATACTGATGTTTACCAGAGTTGGGCAGGAATGCATTACAAAGTAATGGAAGTACAGATTACAATTAACGCGTAATGCATAACAAGGTAATGCAGTAACATGTAATGCATTACAAAGTAATCCCAAGTATGGTTTGCACAAGGTAATAGAATTACTCTGTAAAGCATTACAATGAAGAGGGTATAATTCAATTATTTAATAATGCCATTCAAAACGCAATGGAATTATTTGGTAATGAAATTACACAATTTTCAAATAATAATTACATACTAATAGTTTATAGAAATGTACGTGTGTCAAAAGCTATGTCTAGTAAAGTCGGCCATGTAACATAGCAGACAGAGACCGAAGTGTTGTGTAGAATGTTCTAGAAAAGGCAAGAGGGTTAGACGTTTGTAGAATGTTCCAGAATGATCGCGCAGTGGGAAGTTGGAGAGCTTTATGTAAATCAAGAATATTCCAAAAGGTTCAGGTCCTGTCGTGAAGTATATTTAAAGGAGTCAGTCGCTCGCTAGTCCAGTGTTCGTATCGGACAATTAATAGACAACAACACTTGAGAAGTACGGCAAAAATGTCAAGAGCTCGCAAATTTCTGTGATATTCGGCAGTGCATCCTGAGTTGCTGAACTGTGAGTGTAGTGCTAATATGTGCTTGTGGTCATAGTAGGGTCATTATTTTTGACAGTGAAACGTATGTAATGGATGAGAATACTGTACTGGAGATGGACGAAATGAGTATTTCGGCAACAGATTGTAGCAATCTGTCAACCAGTGGCAGCCACACGGGATCAATAGCTGATATCACAGAAGCTGTGAGTAAGTATCCTAGTTGTATATTAGATGGTCGGTTGTTGTTTTTGAAATAGTGGAGAATAAATGTAGTGGAGACAAAGTTGTAGCAAAGTTTACCAAATTTAACATCGAAGTAAAAGGATCAAGAAGGTGTACTTCAGATTTTACATCGCATTTGAAGAGGAAACACGGAGCCGGTTATGTAGAAGAGTACCATGAGTATTTGAAAGAAGTGAAGAAACCACGAAGAACCACTAGCACATCAGGGGAATCACGTCATAAAGTATTCGAAAGAAAATATTATTCGCAAGAAGAGTTCGACAGGGATATACTTACATATTTTGTGGATTCCATGATATCCCTTAAATGCACTGACAATGTCTATTTCCACAAAATAATCGAAAAGTTGAATGGTGATTCCAAACATCTGAAAATAATGAATCGCAGATGACTTGGCCGCAAACTTTCGGATTATTATAAGGAACAAGTGGCAAACATAAAACAAGAGTTAGAAAACACTTAATTCATTTGCACAACAGTAGATATCTTGTCAGGACGACACAGAAGTTTCTTGGGTGTGACGGTACACTGGATTGAGTCACAGACATTACAAAAAGTTTCCAGAGCTTTAGCTTGTCAAAAATTTAAAGGAACGCATAGTAATGATAGAATATATGTAATGCTTCTAAAGATATACAAAACGTTTAGATTGGATTCTTCTAAAGTAGTGGCTGCAGTTACTGACAATGGAAGCAATTTCGTTAAAGCATTTCAAATATTCGGGATTCAAGCGGCAAACATTGTTAAGGATGATGTGGATTTTGACTTGGAAAACAGTTCAGGTAGTTCCGATTATGATACAGACGCTGCCTCGGCCTCAACTAGTGATGATGATGATGATGAACGGCATTTGTCGGCTACACATATACATCTTGGGGAATGGTTACCTTTGCATTTCAGATGTGCGTCATATACACTCAGTTTATGTGCAACTACAAATACTCATAAAGTACTAGAAGACCGCAATAACGATCTTTCCAAAATGCATCAGCAAGTGATGAAAAGGTGTAATACCTTGTGGAGAGCTGCAAATCGCCCGAAATCTGCAAAAATTATCCAAGCTATTTTAAGTCAACACTTAGCAGGCCTGATGTAACACGGTGAAATAGTTTATACAATGCTATGAAACAAATTCTACGCATAAAAGACAAGTCAGCTACGTTGCATAAAGCATTGGACTTAAAGATTGTACTGAAAGATCAAGACTTCAGTTAAATGGAAGAATATGTTAAATGTACTAAACACATCGCCGCGGCCCTAGACATCTTCCAAGGTGAAAATGACATGTATTTTGGCATCCTACTTCCAACTTTGTTATCATTAAGGCAAAAATTACAAACGTTATTGACTGGAGACCTCACTTTTTGTCGACCTTTAGGCGAAGCTTATTTGGAAAGTCTAGAACGAAGGTTTAAGGAATACTTCACACTGTCATCTCCCCAGGAGGAAAAGGCTGCAATAGCAGCTTTATGTCACCCTAAGTTCTTCGTTCAGTCAATTTAAATGACAATCTTGTATTCCTAATTCCTATTATATGAAAATGAAAAAAACTGCTCATAAATGAATTGTCAAAAGAAATTAAATCGCAACAACATCTCATGGATGCACCTTCTACCAGTCACCAATTCAAAAATAATTTTTTCTATATTGATTCCAATTCTGAAGATGACAGTGAAAATAAACATCCAACAAGGAAAGCTGAACTCATCTATTCACATTTCAGCCTTGAAGAACCAGGAGATTTACGTGTGTTACATAATTTTAAAGAGGTAAAACATCTGTTTATGCAGTGTAATATACCTCTGCCCTCCTCAGCACCCGTCGAATGGTTGTTCTCATATGCTACTATTACCAATTGCTGCAAAGCTAATAGACTTTAGGATGAAATGTTTGAAAAGAGGGTTGTTTTAAAAGTAAACCTTACATATGAAGAAAAAGACCACAAACAAACTAGGGATCAGGGAATAGGAAAATCCTACCTTGTTTTGCGACAAGCCACCTAGATATTCTACTTCTACTTTACAATGAGGATTTGTCATTACTTTGTGACGATCTAGTTGCTCATTCTTTCTGTTGTGCTCGTAGTTCACTTTGTGGTTGTCATATTTTGTAGCAATCAGACCTTTCGTTCCTTCCATTTCAAGTGATGTAGTGTCTGAGAATGGTTTCCATTGGCGCTTAATGCACAATTTGTTATTTTCTGACTGTTTTGTGTGTGTGTGTGTGTGTGTGTGTGTGTGTGTGCTTCAGTGAATTCTTCTTTGTTGAAGACTCAGATCACATGCAACGGCATTGATCTTTCTTTCATTTTTGTACTATTCTCTAACCAAAATAAACGTCCCATTCTTACTTACTTCATATGTATTATTATTTCGTTCAAATCACTTTACTTGTCGGGGCAACTAATGTCATGCACGTACAATCTCCAATACCTAGATACCCGCATTTGAGGTCCGAGGGATGGAACAATTGTCAAATAACCTACACAACGTGTAAGGGTGTAATGGTAGCTGGTTTATTCACGTTGTATTGTTACCCATAAGTTATTGTTTAATTACCAACATATACTTAACCATCAGCCATTACGATTATAATGGGTAACTGCTACATGGCATTACAATTACCATGTAATTCTAATGAACAGTTCGCCATTGCCATTTAATGGTAACGCTAAGTTCTTGTTCCCATTACCATTACGCTGTAATGCATTACCAATTAATTCAATTACGATTTTGCCCAACTCTGATGTTTACACTGGGTCTAGAGAATTTCAGAACATGTCATACGAAGTTACATGTTCTCGCAAACGCCTCCGCTAGCACCAAGATAGCGTGAGGCATCCCCTGTAAACATTTTTCATTGCTCTCATCGGCGCTAGTAAAGATCGGAGGTAAAACGGCAGGTCTCCTCTTCCTCCTGATCCGGAGAGAAAGAGATAGAGACACAGAGAGAGAGAGAGAGAGATAGAGAGAGAGGTGGGGAGAGGGGGCGGGTAATCGGGAGAGCTACGGAGGTCGTTGAACAATCCCCTTCTCCTCTAATGTTCCTTTGAGTTACGGCCAGGAAGAACTTTTTCGCTCTCCTTAGATGAACACAGCTGACATCCAACTGTCTGACTGAAGGCCCTTTTCCGCTACACTTCCCTCCAAAGACGCATTAAATTGAAATAAATCCTCCTTGTTAGCCCTTACTGAAATTATGTAAGTTATGTCAGACATTCGACAGTCAAAACTATCCCTTAGTAACAGCTGCTTCATTTGGCAATAATGATAACCATTATGCAGATATTTATTTAATATGGGTGTAGTTTACAGGATCGAGAGAAAGCACTGCATGCTGCGTGCTAAAAGAAATTTTTCGTGTGACGTAGTTTCGCCATCCCTTGCCTAGTATTTTCTTCCGGTTATTCTCAGCAAACTTTGCCTTAATATCACACTGGCCACTGCCTTGGCCAGATAGGTACATTAAGGGTGTTGGGTTGAAGTCAATAAGATTTGCTTAACTGAACTCGGGAATTATATAAAATAATTAATAAAATGCGCGTGCTTCGTTTAAGAATCAATTGGAGTTTCCGTCATCTCAGTAAATTGTGGTAAATACATACTTGATATCAAGGGAGGAAACAAATTCTACTTATTTACTATTCATTTGCGCTTCGTACATTCCATAAGGTCGCATTAAGTAGTAACTAAAAAACATTTCTTAATCTTAGTTACTTCATCCATTTCGAGAAATTACAGGTACTTAATGAAGAAGTAACATTAGCAGTTCTTTGTTGGCCGTTTTGTGAAGCGCTTAAAAAGAGAAATAGGGACGAAAGATATATTTGCCAGTTGTGTTTTATTCATCTTAAAAAGATTACGGTAAACATTAAATGAAATAACAAATGTTTTGCTTTCGTTCACTTCTGCGTTTTATTACCACAAATGCTTACTGGAACGGTAAATGCTTTTCGTATAAATTATCTACATCATATCTGGAAATTAATGAACATGAAATAAACACTTAATGAACAGCAAGTGCTCTATTACTCATCCTAAACTCCGGGGATTCAGTCATTTCAGGAAAAAACGCTACGTGTCATCATCCTACATCAAAAATCGTAAGGCGTGATGAAATTTTAAGAGCACCTACAGAATTATAAACAAACGTGTCGTTAACTACAAAAGAATGTGAAACCCAACAACGCTACAGATGATCAATGTTTCTTGCACTTGTAAAACGGGGCCATGTTAAGTAACAGCAACAGCAATGCTGCCATCTTCCAGAGAAAATTAACAAAAATCTTCAAAGATCCATATTTCTCAGAGAGATTATAAAAATTACACAATGTGTGAAGTAACAACACCTTGTTTCAATAAAAATACACTAACTGTTCTCTGAGATTCGAAGGATAGTATTTCAAAGAAAGATCCTCTACCAAATCAAAATTACTTACGGTACAAGATTTTACTTATTATTGATGTATGTATCAGACATCTCCATTTACAGCGATCTCTTCTCGCAACTAGAGCTTCACAGATATCCACAGGCGCGGACTGGGCTGCCGGGATACCCGGAGAATTCCCGGTGGGACGCCATAATGTGGGCTGGTAGACCTTGCGCTGATTTAAGAAAAAAAAAGCAAATATATGCTTGCACTTTAGCAAAAAAAAAAGAAACTTACGTAGCAAATGTTCTGATGACCCAAACCCTGTTTCGGTGCAATTCCTTCCCCTTTCTCGAATACTAAATTTAAGCCCCGTCCCTTTATCCTCTACCTCAGTCCGCTTATGCCAGTTGCAGTTGAATCATCAATACAATCTAATCAAGTATGCCATCAATAGCCTGGGATGGAAATTCGAAATTCATTGAGTCCGTTAAGGTTCACCTACGGTGAAATTCTTGGTTTGCTGGTTGTTATATGTATTGTAACGTACCAGGAGATGTGACGTACCTGCCAGCAGGACGCACACGACATAAAGGCAGATAGTAATCAGAATAAAACGTCCGCGTAGCTCAATTGGTAGAGTGACTTATTCCGGAATGAGGGGATTTGGGTTCGAATCCTGGCATGGACAGAAATGACGGAGAAATTTACTTCGTTATAATGGCGCCCGAACTATCCGGATGACCCGACCGTTCAAAATCTCGCATTGGTGTGATGTTATTTCCACACCGCGAGATAGGAAAAATAAGAGAATCCCTTCTCCAGCACTTCAAAAAAAAAAAAAAAAAAAAATAAGGCGGAGATGATGTAAAGTACCAGGAGATGTGACGTACCTGCTAGCAGGACGCACACGACATAAAGGCAGATAGTAGTCAGAACAAACGTCCGCGTAGCTCAATTGGTAGAGTGACTTATTCCGGAATGAGGGGATCCGGGTTCGAATCCTGGAGTGGACAGAAATGACGGAGAAATTTACTTCGTTATAGTATATGTTTGTTTGTTGTTGTTGTTTTGAACGAGATCTGCGTCTGATTTACTATATTTTTGGGCCCTTCAGTCACAACTACGAATTCTTGAACTGCAGTTGTGGAAAGTCTGTTTTAGCTACAGCAAAAATACTTTTTTCCAGTTGAAAGTAATTAAATATTAACTTTCGCATTCTTTAATTTCCCTCACTTCATTAATTTGCACTGAAATTCTTGAAATTCTAGACATTTTCAGTTTTCTCAATAAATTCTTTTATAATTATTTTATTAATGACATCTAAGTCTTGAAAACGAAATTAATTTTTGGCACATTTGGATTTCTCTTCGCACTAAAACCTACGAAACTGTTACAAATTCTGAATTTAGTTATAGCAATAAAATTCCTAAGAATGAATAAAGTGTTGTACAGTCTCTCTCTGGGCGCAGCAATGGAAGTAACTTTTTTCTTACACAAAATTTTACTAATAAGCTGCGGTGTGTCAAGGAAAATGGTAAATTGTTGTTAAATGTTGTTGCCTCAATATAAAAAACCTCAATGATTTGTAGACTTGTAATGAAAAGATTTTTAAATAGTAAACAGTGATACTGCCATAACACTTGGGGGGAGGGGGTGACGGGTGGTACCTTGATAATTTTCTCCGAAAGTGGGCCGCTCAAAATCAACTTCCAGGGCTGCCTACGGATCGCCAGTCCGACACTGGATATCTATCGCAAGTCTCGGACGAGACTCTACACGAAGACATCGCTCTTTCCACGTTTTATCAACACATAGCAACAGATAAAATTGTTATCTGGTCACCGCTGGGGATCCGAATCTTAGATCTCTCGATATCTAGCCGAGCACGTTAAAGCGATGTCTTTATTTATTTACTGACACCACGTATTTGGAGGATCTTCACTAAACTGCTATAATTAATATATAGCCAGTGCCGTTAATGCCCACCAAATAGAAAAGTCTCAGTAGCTGAGCACATCTTACGGATTTATGATCTCAGAAGCTGACAGGAAAACACACATAGCGCCGTTGTATTACTAACGTGATCGGCTAGATATCAAGAGATCTGGGATTTCGATCCCCAGCGGTGACCGGATGACAATTTTTCGGTTGCTATGTGTTGATAAAATGTGGAAAGAGCGATGTCTTTGTTTATTAATTGACGCCCCGTATTTGGAGAATTTTCACTTGGATAAGACTTTTTGTACTTCATACTAACCATTTTTTTCTCTTGTAGAGATCCCTGAATCTGATTCGCCCATTTCCTGCCACTTGGGCTGAATAAATTCTTTTAATTAGCATCTCATCACTCACTCATTCAACATGGCCAGACCTCAGCGGAATATTTATCTCCACACTGCTAACAACATTTTGCTTCTCATTACACATCTGCAACCATTTTCGTTCCTCACATGATCTGAAGGTCTTGCCACAAACCCCGTAATAAACGTATCAATAAAGCACACAAAAGATTCCTGTGTTTCTCCTATAGTACCCAGGTTAAACTACTTCAAAGATAAGCAAAGATGTGTTTTCTCTCTTAAAGTTCGCCAGTGTTGGATGCTGCATGGATGCTGCATGGATGCTATGTTTGTCCTACGGAGCTGTCCTTCGTTGGAACCACTGCCCCAAATTTAGGAAAGGGAGACTGCTGGTAGCCCTTACAAATTTAGGAAAGGGAGACTGCTGGTAGCCCTTACAAATTTAGGAAAGGGAGACTGCTGGTAGCCCTTACAAATTTAGGAAAGGGAGACTGCTTGTAGCCCTTACAAATTTAGGAAAGGGAGACTGCTTGTAGCCCTTAGAAATTTAGGAAATGGAGACTGTTTGTAACCCTTACAAATTTAGGAAAGGGAGGCTGTTTGTAACCCTTAGAAATTTAAAAAAGGGAGACTGCTTGTAGCCCTTACAAATTTAGGAAAGGGAGACTTCTTGTAGCCCTTAAAAATTCAGGAAAGGGGGACTGCTTGTAGCCCTTACAAATTTAGAAAAGGGGAGCTTCTTGTAGCCCATACAAATTTAGGAAAAGGGGACTGCTTGTAGCCCTCACAAATTTAGAAAAGGGGAGCTGCTTGTAGCCCTTACAAATTTAGGAAAGGGAGACTGCTTGTAGCTCTTACAGTTGCTCATGGTGATCGTTAAACCCCGGAACAAAATCAGAAATCTCCAACGCTTCACTGTAAGCAGAACGTAAACAGTTCGCTGTAAACAGAACGTAAAGTTTACAAAAAGTAAAAATTTATTTTCACCGTTGGACTTTCTACAGTACTGCTTATTAATTATCGCACGCAGCTCAGAGCTAGTCTAAAACAAAAGATAAACACCATTACCTCCTGTTCAGACATTGTTATAAACCACACACACTTTGGTGTTGCAATATTGGGTCAAGTCATCTGCGATCCCAAAGAGAAAAGTTCCCGTCGTCGGGACTTACAAAAGAATAACTACCCTCTTCTCTCTGCTCCAAAATCCTCAGGAATGGAAATAAGAAAAAATGTAACTCCCCGCAGTCGTGTAGATGGAAGGAACACACCTTTCCCGTTTTCCCGTTGTTAAAAAGAGAAGAAGCAAAACACAAGGAGTTGATAGTGCGTGACCTATTCTCCCCTCCCCCTTTTTTTTCACTTTGCCGCTTCGGAAGACGCCAAATGTAAACATCTCGCCTGCTGGATTCGCTCCTGCCTACTCTCTAAAAAAATCGAGAGCGTACCTGGTACTCTTTGTAGATAATTCATACCATGCATCTTCTCCCATGCTCTATGTGGATGTGAAATAAAACCAGAGAGTCGGGAGTACGCATTTATTTACGTACAACAAATTGCATTTATTCACGTCACTCACGACCACATTGAGCCAAAGTCCAGTACATACTAAGTGGAATTAAATCATAACAACAAACAATGAGGTATACTAATTCCTGACATTGAGCGGCACTTAGGTAGGTGGAATAATGAATGTTGTTGTCGTAAAACCAATGAAAGAAGATGCAGTACGTGAGTCATAAAATATGTACTAAACTATGGCGACGGTAATAGTACTAAACATAAATATAACTATGTACTAAACTATGGCGACGGCAATAATAGTAAGTATTTTGACTGTTAAGTTTTTAAAAAGAAGTATTTATTTCTTGTTATCATATTGCCAGAAGGGCAGACCATCGATGGACAGCTGAAATTTTAGACTGGATTCCAAGGACAGGAAAAGACCCAGAAGAAGACCACATGTGAGATGGGTGGATGAAATTCGAAAGTATGCGGGAGTAACATGGAGGAGAATGGCACAAGACAGACCGTCGTAGGAAGAAACTTGGGGAGACCTTCGTCCAGCAGTGGACTGATAATCGTTGACAATGATGATCATTCAGATTTAGACGAACGTAAGAAACGACTATGACACCGACGAAATGTGATGCAGCTACGAAAGTCCATCTGAGCATGCGCAAACTAAAATCTTACCTCAAGATAGGAAGAAAAGAGGAATCGCAATGTGTGAGTGAGGGAGACTGGTAGCTTTCGTTCCAGGATATTTACAGGTGTTACCCCCCCCCCTCCCGCGCCAATCGAAAGGAAGTAGCGTTTTTCATCCCTCAAAAATGCACTTTTGTAATGTCTTTTATCACATTCAGCATCAGGGTCCCGTAATTTATGCAGATTGCAATGAGATGTTGTTACGTTTATGTAGTGATGAAATAATGTTCGGCGATAGTTTAGTGAGTAACGAACACCGTAAACACTCAGTAGGATATAAGCAGTTGCCGTCCCTAATTCAGGGCCCCTGGTTCCAGGAATGGGAGAGAGCCAGTGCCTAAGACAAACACATGCCTCACCGGGATCCGAACCGGTACCCATCCATTTCGGACGAGTAGTTAGCGCTTAGAACACTCTGCGTCATCGGGCGGCAAGGGATAGCATTCAAAAATCAGATTTCAACAATAGTTTCACTACTGCGTTTACCCATTTTCGTTACGTCGAAATTTTTTACTTGCCATTTACTTTACTGCTGTCGGGAAAAAAGCATAACATAAAGTAAAATGCTGAACAGAAAATCATAAACATTCACAACTCTATAGGATACAGGCCACCCCGAACCATTCGTCCGAGAAGTGTCCGGGTTTGAATCCCGGTGAGGCACGGATGTTGTGTTTGTCTTACGGCACTGGCTCTCTCCCTTCCCTGGAAACAGTGACCCTAAATTAGGGACGGGGAACTGCTTACAGCCCATTGAGTTGCTCATAGTGGTCGTTAAACCCCCAATCAAACAAACAAACAAAGATTTTTTTTTTTTTTTGATTGGAGGTTGTTTTTTTTTTTTTTTTTTTGATTGCAGGTTTAACGACGACCGTGAGCAACTCAATGGGCTATAAGCAGTCGCCCGTCCCTAATTTAGGGTCACTGGTTCCAGGGAAGGGAGAGAGCCAGTGCCGTAAGACAAACACAACATCCATGCCTGGAACCAGTGGATTCGAACCCGGACCCCTTACGGACGAATGATCAGAGGCCAACGCCTTAGACCACTACGCCACCGGGGCGGCCAAACAAAGATTCATAGCATAAAATAAAATCCCGAACAGAAAATCATAAACATTCACAACTCTACAGGATACAGGCCACCCAGAACCATTCGTCCGAGAACGGTCCGAGTTTGAATCACGGTGAGGAAAGGCTGTTATGTTTGACTTACGGCACTGGCTCTCTTCCTTCCCTGGAAACAGTGACCCTAAATTGGGGACGGGGGACTGCTTACAGCCCATTGAGTTGTTTACGGTGGTCGTTAAACCTTCAATCAAAAAAAAAAAAAAAAAAATGCAGGCCACCGGATGGCTGAGTGTAGAGAGGCGGGGGCTTCTGGCTAATCGTCCGAGCTGCACTAAGACTCGAGTCCCAGATGAGCCACAGGGGATGTGTATGGTGGCACTTGCTCTGACCCTTTCCTGAAACCAGTAGTCCTAAATAAGGGGCGGGTGAGTTTTAACAGCCTTTCTACATATGTATAAGAACGTTTAACCAGTAAGCAAAAAGACAAACATTAGAATACGAATATCAATAACGGTACACAGAATCTCAAACGGAAGTGCAGAAATCAAAAATAAGAATACATATCCCTAGGTGGCAAAAGAACTTGATTTCTCATCTATATTGGTGACAGTATGAAAGAAATTCGGATAATGGACTAAACAATTAGATCCCACGAAACGAAGAACCAGAGCCGCTTTGTGCGTGATTGCGTGCGTTCGTATTACTGCTGGTGTGCAAAATATAGCAGACATCGACGTTATCTAGTAGAGAGGAATATAATATCAGAAATAAAATTCTTGTCACGGGCGTTTCAAACATTAGCCGGCTATGTCGACATTTTCCGATTCTGGGTTATTAATTACTGTCGTGGTTCATCACTTCTTGAAAGTTGACAGCAAACACTATTACATACACATTGCAATGAAGGTATTTAAAAGATTTTGAAAATAATGATGAAGAGTATGAAGATTAGGCGGTCAAGTGAAGATTTTAAAGACCAAGAGAATTTACGTTGCATTTGAAGAAACGTTAAAAGATTTTACAGTTCAAATGACATTTCCACTACCGGTTCCACTGATAAGTTTGAAGAAACAATCTTTGCAGGCTCTCTGGGAGTTCATATCGCTGGAAACATGCGCCATGTACAGTGGTGGAAAAAAGTACTGGCACACAGCCGATTCCTATTGTGCAAAATTTATAGAAAAAACTATTGTAGCCCAATGAACTGGTCGCATAATAATTAGATATTGCTCGTCACGTAATGACGCTGAAGAAAAATATTGTTTACATAATTTTAGCCTTTGAAAACATTGTATTTGCAAATACAAGATTTGCACGGACAAAAGTATTGGCACAGTGATGATATTTATGCAAATAAATTTCGCTTACATCATGTCACGAGCCCAATACGGTAGATATGTAAAACTGGAAGTCTCTTTTATCCTTATATCAGGCGTAAAAATTGCTCTTATTTCAATCTATTTGCTGTTACTACCGAAATGGATATCACAGGCTCTGAAACAATAATATAGGAAAGAAAAATCATCATACATTTGCATAACCTTAACAAAGCATTTTAAGAAATCGGGAAAATAGTTCAAAAGATTCGATTCACGGTCAGAAAAAAATCGACTCGCAGCTTGAAAAATAAACCCACAAAAAGAGCGAAAGGCGACAGTCCGTTCCGTCGTGAAAAATCCGAAAATTTCGTCAACTGAAGTTGCAACAATGCTAAAGGAAGATTAGAACAAAGTTCTTCATCCCAAAACCCTCCGCAAAGTCCGTCGCGCTGGTTACAGAGCGAGATTAGCCAGAAGAAAGCTGTACATCAGTAAAATTGATCGAAAGAAATGGCTTGCCTTCGTAAAAGAGCATTTAAATAAAGGTAAGACTTTTTGGTCCAAAGTGTTGTTTTCAGACGAAAGTAAATTCACTCTAAAAGACTAAGCCGTCTTCAACACGATTATAAGTTAAAAGCTTCAATTTAAACACAGAGGTTAAAACACACATAGTTAAAATACACAAGTACTTTCAAGACTGCCCCTGTCTCTTCATCAGGTGTGAGTGTTAACATGATGACAACTGGTTATATACATGCGAGAGATGGAGTGGGCCACAAAGGGCATGCGCAATAGAGCAAGGTCACGAACATCTAGGATTAAGTTGTTTTTAAAGAATTTAGAGTTAATTAGAATCAATATTTTGTAATACATTCTGCAATAATAGTTTCCATGGTGGAGGCACAACTAGAGGTCTGCACGGGCCCGGATGGCCTGCCAAGCCCGAGCCCTGCCCGGGTCGGGCCTTGTTTTAGTTTAGAGAACAAAGCAACGGGCCGGGCCAGGCCAAGTCGACCCATTCTTTTTATCGCAACGGTAAAGAAAGAAAAGAGTCGTGTTCCCCGATTTCCTGGTCTGTTTAACTGTTCCTAGAGGCACTCACAGTGTTTTTACCAATCTGTACGTATTAAGATGGTAAAACCATTTTGGGGATTGTTGACAACAAGGAATATTCGACCCCGTTCGAGTATGTGTGTTGTGTAGAGTGGGGGACGGAGGATGTCTGCAGTGGGGTGAGGGTGTGTGTGTGTGTTTGTATGAGAGAGTGGGACGACATAGATTTTTCTTCTATCCCTAATCTATATAGGGATTGACTTTTGCAGTGTTGCCTCTTACTAGTTCAGAGAAAGGGAGATTTTGAACGCGCTTAGTCTTCCTTTTTCTCTCTCTTTAAAGGTTATATTTTTCGATAATTGTCAAAGTTTAGTTAATGTTTTTAGGCTTACACTCAACTAAATATTTTCAATAATATCTCATTTCATTATTTAATTTTCACATTTAATAAAATACAATAGAAAGACAAAATGATACCAAATGACATATCACAAGCCGGGCCGAGCCTAAGTAAGAGTTGCAATTGACAGGCCCGGGCCGAGTGTCTGATATTTGAAACGGGCCGGGCTGCGCCTTAAACGCACGGGCTTGAACCAGGCCGGGCTCACCAAATTAGGCCCGTGCAGACCTCTGGGCACAACATAGGGGACATCGTCATTACAGCAGATTGGCAATTATTTGTAAACTCTCCGTGAGAAAAGTTAAACCTTTCGATTTCGGAGTGGTAAAGATGGTGGCTTCATCCCATTGATATCGGTTGGAAGGTTTCCTTAAGGAGTAATCGCGACATCGCTGTGGCAGATGACTTAGTCTTGGTGTTATATTTATGTTCGCCTAGACGGGTTTTTAAATCGTGATTCGTCGAACCTATATAAACACAGTCGTCCTGCTCGGGTTCGGTCCTTTCTACCTCGCTTCCGTGTCACTTTCCAATCGGGCACTCTAGCCCAAATCTCCTAGCTTCCTATTTCTAACGGCTGTTTAAGACCTGGGGTCAGACACTCCCTTCCTAAAATCCTCTACATTTGATCTTATCTGATCAGGTTCGGTCGCTCTGAGAGGGATGGAGTAAACCTCGTGGCGGTCCAACATCTGAGTTAAGTCTCTGTCATTTTTTACTAAGGATCAAATCGCACGTGTGCTCAGCCCAAAGTTCAGTCCATAGGGTCTGCAAATGTTTTTCGGAAAAATGGATAATGGCGGAATGTACGGCATCGAGCATACACATTTAGTAGGTCTATTGCTCCTAGATAAGGGGTGGAAGTTCTGTCATTCATTTTTCTCTGCAGCTTGTTCACTACAAGTTGAGGATATCCAAAAGCGGCTGCATAGGATATCCAAAGACTGCTGCATAGGAGCTGCAATGGAAGGAATTTCGTTTGGAGGAAGCCTAAGACAGAGCTGCATGAGAAAAATGTTCAAGCCAAAGTAAAGCATGGGGATCGTGGGGTTGCATGTCGGTTGCTGGTGTAGGGAAACTTGTATTCATATATGGTACAATGGACAAAATGGTGCATTTGAATATTCTCGAGGAAAACCTGCAGCAAAGAGCAGATAAACTGAATTTGGGTAATGACTTTAACTTTCAGTAAGGCAATGACCCAAAACATGCGGCTCATATTGTCCGTCAATGACTATTTTGTCCTACGCTCCACACTCTCAAATATCCCCCACAATCCCCTGATTTGAATCCTATCGAAAATTTATGGAAAGAACTTGATGATAGAGTGAAAAAACATGCGATACTGAACATGGAGCATTTGAAAAGACTTCTGCTTGAAGAATGGGGAAAATTTCCTCTGAAACAAGGCAAAAATTAATGCATTCAATGCCAAGGAGAGCCTGTTATTACAAACCAGGGGCTCACTACAAAATATTAACTGTAATGTTGTGTGTTTGTTTTGTTTTTTTATGTTCCACTGTGCCAATACTTTTGTCCTTTGTTTTTATGCGTAGGGAACTTCTTTTTTTTCTTCTTTTATTGGAGGTTTAATGACCACCGTGAGCAACTCAATAGGCTATAAATAGTCGCCCGTCCCTAATTTAAGGCCACTGGCTCCAGAGAAGGGGAGAGCCAGTGCCGTAAGACAAACACAAGATCCATACGCGACAGGGATTCGAACCCAAAGCTCTTTCGGACGAATGATCAGAAGCCATCGAAACTTTATTTAAATTGTTGCAATATACTTTATGTTATTCTTAACTACGCATACATGTTTCTTGTTTTGAGAAAAATTGCATTTTTCTAACTATATTTCACTTTTTTTTTTTTTCAAACATACCGGGTGTGCCAATACTTTGTCCATCACTGTAGTTTGTGAGAAGAGAAAAGTGTTTCCTGTGCAGAGGCGTAACCAGCTATTTCTGCAGGGGAGACAAACCACAAAATATTGCGCTCCCGCCTGTCTTTCTATCTTGATACTAATGTATAGGCTATCATCATCATCATCATTGTCAACCATTATTAATCCACTGCTGGACGAAGGTCTCCCCAAGTTTCTACCACAACGGTCTGTGTTGTGCCAGTCTCTTCCATGTCACTCCAGCATATTTTCGAATTTCATCCACCCAT
The DNA here is from genome assembly GCA_039090855.1 of Macrothele yani. Lineage (NCBI taxonomy): Eukaryota > Metazoa > Arthropoda > Arachnida > Araneae > Macrothelidae > Macrothele > Macrothele yani. The sequence goes on along the minus strand of CM076997.1, from coordinate 41,344,229 downwards.
CTCCCATGTGGTCTTCTGCTGGGTCTTTTCCTGTCCCTTGGAATTCAGTCTGAAATTAGTATGTATATGTACATTGCTAGGCAAAGCCAAATTAACGTCATACACCAATGTTATCTCTGTTCGAGAGGCTCAAACAAACTACGACTGTTTGCATGGGCGCCCATATATGGAGCAAGAGGGGACATTTGCCCTCCCCTGGAAATCGGATTATACCTTTTCTGCTCTTAGAAGTTACTACAGAAATTTTTGCGGTAACATTCATTCTGATTGCTAACTTTTCTGTAGAACTTCTGGATGCCGTACAGGTAGAAAAAAGCATTGGAAATTAACAGTGCAAAGTAATAATGGAATTTCCTATTGCATGTGGAAGAAGAGCATACGTACGTACAGTATGGAAAGTGTGAAAGGCAACGAAGTGTAAAATACAGTAAAACATCAAGTTTATTATCCGTGGCAATTTCGGACGCTAGACCCCTGTTAATTGAAAAACACAATTTATCTAAATTACGTATTCCAGTATTCCTTCGGCCATAAGACTGAACTATAAAAACATTCTTGCAGTATGTAAATACAAAACTGGACGTTTTTAAACACATTTAGATAGGAAGTTTATTATTTTTGTTTGTTTTCTGTTATTTTACGAATCCGCTTGCATAGAGAATTACAGCGGACCACGGTTAATCGGAGTCTACGGATAACCGAGCCCCGGATAATCGACGTTTTACAGATATTATCCTCTGTAGCAGCTATTCACTGAGATTTCTTCAAAATTTTCGGAGAAATTTGTTTTGGGTGCACTGTTTTTCACTTTTAATGACCAATTGAATGATTTCTGAGATTTCGTCAGGCGTGTGACACAAATGACCAAAAGAACAAAAAATACGACAAAGAAATTTTCTCATTTTCCTAACATGAGATCTAATTTCATTTACTTATCTTTTTTTTTTTTATGTAGTTTTTGGGTCTTCTGGCTTCTAATTAAATTTATGCCTTAGAGTGTGGTAAAAATTGTTAGATAAATGGAGGAACAGTGCAAATTTGCCTTTGGTGTTTGTGCATGGTATTTTTAGTTTGAATATCTGTTTGCCCTCTCCTGCAAGCTAAGCTATGGGCGCCCATGACTGTTTGTACAGCTTTTCCCAAACGCTTACCAGTTTCGACCTTCGATACAACATAAAACGAACGAAATGAAGCTGATAATCCTCACCTGCAGCCGCAGTAATGATCGAATAGTCTAGAGAATTTTCAACAATAAAAACGACATTTTTATCTTTGTCCATTCAGCTCAAAAGGAAAACGCAGGCCTCGTTGTCAACGAAGAAGACCATAGTTCTTCGTTAGTCGAATGGACAACCGCACTTTCATGGTACACAACCTCATCTTCAGGGTATACTACCGCACCTTCATGGTATACCACCTAACCTTCAATTCTGAATGTGAACAACTGACATCCACTGGGCAATTTGAGGCAGAAATGCGAATTTTAAGCTTCTAAGATTATCGAAACAGGGGAGAAACATCTTTTAAGTAAATTCTATGAATGGACAAATGACAAAGCGTGGCGCGAAAATACTGTACCATAAACTGGTGCAAAAGTTTCAATTCCAGTTTTAATCAGATTTTAAGCAAATTTGTGCTCCCTCACTTGAACTGCGCGCGGGGTAGCCGCCCCACTTGCCCAACCCTCCTTACGCCTCTGCTCTTATGACTAAGGAACTCCGGGCTTCGAAAATGACGGAATAAAAAAATTGGTATGATTTCCACTACATGCCCGTATAAAAGAACAGTGGATTGTTATGAATAAGGAATTTGTGAGGATCTCAGTTAAGAGATTTTACGAATGAGGGATTTGTGAGGATCTTACATTACGACATTTTACAGGAATAATCTAGCATCCAAAATAGTTAACACAACTCCTACCGACGGCCGGTATTTATTTGAATCTCCTAAATTGACTGCTAGTGATGACAAATGGAATACAAACTTGGGTGTTTTGACGTGACGTTATGTTCAAAAAGTCTAACGAGAGATAAAACAAAAATTTGCATAAAAAATAGTAACGAAAACAGAAAGTTAAATAAGCAATATACGTAACGCATCAATAACGAGGAACTATACACTAAGTATACTTAAAATAGTGAAACTATACTAGTAATCCGTATTTATTGGCGTAAAATATAACTTAAAGTTTCCAAGCTTTCGCACATCAACTAGATGGCTTTTTCAAGGAAGGTAGACAGCAAACAGCAAACTGAATAATAGAGCGTTTTATTATTCAAGTGTCCTATTATATTCAGTTTGCAGTTTGATGTCTACCTTCCTTGAAAAAGCCATCTGGTTGATGTGCGGAAGCTTGGAAACTTTGAGTTCTGTTTTACGCCAATAAATTCGGATTACTACGTAGTTTAGTTTTACTATTTTAAATACATCACACAGTTTGGAGCTTTCTTTTGGTTTATCAACAAAATCTTAAGGAATGCACCGATGAAATTCTCTCCTTGAGACAACAATAATATTCTCTTAAGAAGCGCAAAATTTTTCCGCGTGCACTCCATCCTAGTTGGGGTTTTTTTTTTACCTATATCTTTAATTTAACCTTTCTTATGAGTTTCTGTATTCTTATGTAAATTTGATTTCTTTTCGTTAAACCTTTTCTGACTTAACGACGCATTATTTCTCCCGGCAAGTTTTCATAGTTGGCAATAACTGGAACTGAGTCAAATGTCAATAAAACAGAGTACAGAGTTCTCAACAGGTACTGAGTGCTAAAAGCGATAAGCGATGTAAGAGTGAGATTTGTGTCCTGTTGAAGTAGCGAGTTAATAATTTGAACTTCTTAATTTATAGCGTCATCTTCTTATTGCGAAATGAAGTATCTTCAGTGTCGTTCGTCTCGATGTGCCTGTCTGCTGGATAAAGCTTGCACACTGAATTAGTAAGTAATCGATTCTGTTGATTCATGGCTTTGGGCCTTTTACAATTTACTGTCATCCAAGTGTGTCATTAAGATTGGCACATAGCAGCTACTTCTTCAAGCTACTATTCAGTTTAAAACTTACGGATGCAGTAAATAGATTTAAGTCGAAGTGACGCAACCCATATTGTTCTACAATAAGCAACCTTTATTGTTTTACAGCTTCTGTGAATTTCTGCATTATTGACATCTTCGGTACATACCTTTTGATAAAGTTGAATTCATTCCTCAATGTATTCCACTTCTCTCCATCCATCTGTAACTTTTCCAGTTTTGAGAAAGTGTTCAACATCAGTTACTTCTGCTCTGTATGCAGTGACGTCGGAACTGCGAAGGCAGAGGGGGGGGGCTGCCCCCGTACTCATTTGCACGAGGGGGAGAAACAACACCTTTGCCCCTTCACTTTTCTTCCTTCTTAATTATGCCCGTAATCGGAAATCGGGTAAATATTTGGATTTTTTTATTTTCTGCCATTTAAAATTCCTTCTAATAAAACTAAGTATTATTTTCTATTTTCATTATTAAACACCTAGAACTCTGAATTTTTTGTAATGCCATTCTTGAGACGCGGGTTAAACTCTCTTTTCTTGTCCAGTTTGAGCGGGTGGAGGGAGTTTCACGAAGTACCAACCTTATTAAAAAAGAGTTATGCTGAAATTGCTGAAAGGTATTGTGTTTTTATAAAAAAAAAGCAGGATCGTTTTCTTTTCCATTTAAATATAATGAAATAAGTCAATCTTTAAAATAAGAAGGAATAAAAAGAAAGAAAATGAAGGGATGGGGAAAATTTTACACGTATGCTGTTTTATAAGGCAAGTGTTTCGGTTCTTGTGGAATTCATGCTGTGGTGTCCAAATCAGTACAGTTCAACATCGTTTATGAGTAGAAAATGTTTTATACTGAAAACCCTATAATATAGATATAGAACTCAAATTTTATATTTATATTTTATCGATATAATTGTTTTATCTGTAGTGTGTTCTTATGACGTCATCACAACTTGGTTTACACAATAAGTTTTATGATCTGACCAAAAAATACATATCCTGATTTTTTGCCTGCGCTGTCAAAAAATAGTTACGGCTCCCCTGTCTGTGTAGATCTTAAATCCTAGTTCTTCCTTTATGTTTTTAATCATGATCTGAAGTTTTGAGTTATCACCTCCAAAAACAATAATGTAACTGACAAGTAATAGTTATCCTCCTGGTTTCATTCGTAAATACCTTCGTCAGCTCTTGGCAAATTCAAATCCTAAAATCAACATCACAGCAGTGGCGGCCCGTCAGATGAGGCAAGTGAGGCGCCGCCTCACCTGAAATTTCGCAGAATGAGAAGTGAAAAAAAAAAAAAAAAACCTTCTGTCAGTAACAAAGATATAAGAACTTTGCAGGATAAATGAAACACTGAAATTCACATTGTGATTCATGAATTAGGTTAAAGAAAGGCTTTCGAGAAGAGGAATGAATCATTATTTTTGCAAAGCAGCTGCATGTTTCAAGCGCTTAGAGGCGACCGGCTGAATCGTCTCGATGAGAAGCCGGTTTTGGGAACTGAAAATCACAGAAGAGCCCTACAGACAGAACCCCCACCCCCACGGTCCGAGGTCTACGTAAAGAGGTGCCGGACTTCCAGTAAGAGAAAGGAAATTTCTGAGGCGACCCTCCATTTCGCTTAAACTGGAATCGCATCTCCGCTGTTATTGGAGAACCCAAGGAGTGTGTATCCAATGGGCGCGGGAAAATGAGCAGATGACCCTTGCGAAAAGTGGTTTCACAGGCGATGACGCCGTTCGCCTCTATACGCTTTGGAGTACGAAGATTTCTACGTAGCTTTAACTATTCGTCAGAGTGTATTTGAATCTAACTTTTTGTAGTGTGTTTTCAATCCTCTCTTCTGCGGGTGTTTGCTAGTTCATAGTAATGTTGAGTTTTTCTTTTTTTATTTTGTTATTGTTACTAAACAGCATATTTTGATTTTGGTTGGAAAATATGAATGGCCCAACAAACGACGTGATTTGTGTTCTGGAAGAAATTCCTTTTAAACACTGGAAAGATTATGATAACAAGGATGTTGTCATATCTGGAAGACCGACACCTATAATAAGTTCAATATCTAAAGATAAGAAGTGCGGCAAATCGTTTTTTAGGTCTTTCAATAAATCATAGTACGAGATTTTCCCCTGGCTTTCTGGTGCTATTACAAGCAAACTCTCTTTTGCTGGTCATGTTTACTTTTGAGCAATAAGAAAAATGTGTGGAATACAACGGGTTATTTTGATCTAAAAAACTTTTCTCGTAGTGCAAAATTGCACGAAAGCTCTAAAGAGCATAGAACTAACCACGTAGGTCTAAAACAAATGGAAAAAAACAAACACTATTTCTGATATGCTCAAAGAAAATGCTGCTCTTCATAAAGTCAAGTTTAACGAAAAGGTCAGACTAAATAGGCTTTTTATGGAACATATAATCGATTTAGTTGTCGTTCTAAGCAAGCAAGAACTGCCTTTTCGAGGACATGATGAAACTATTTCCTCATTAAATAAAGGCAATTTCAAGGAAATGTTCCAAATGTTACTTCGTAGGAGCACCCCAGAATTAAAGGCACATTTTGAAGATATACGAAGCTTATTTTCTGGACAATCTAAAACGATACAGAATGATTTAATGGAGTGTATTCATGAATATATAAAAGTCCAAATAAATACCAGATTTGAAGATATGGGAAAGCTCGAGTTTCTGCAGCTAGTTGACAGCTCAAAATACCATAGTTATTCAGAGTCATTTCCATCCAGTGCCCTTAACACTCTCAAAAAAATTTATCCAAACATTTTTACAGACACACAACGACTAAAAAACGAATTAGATTTTTTATATAATGATCACAACTTCAGGGAACTCAGTTTTCAGAAAACCTTAAAAACAATGAAAGAAAACGACCTGAAAGATGTGTTACCAGAAGCCTACAAATTATTTTCTCTTGTATTGACACTGGCGTCAACAAGTTCTTCTGCTGAAAGGAATTTTTTCTTGTTTGAAGAAAATTAAGACTTACCTCCGTAATACAACGGCACAAGATCGTTTGTCTTCACTCGCTAAAATTTCAATCGAGAAAGAATTGTTGAACCATCTAATGTCCACTCAACCATTTTATGATCTGATCATTGACAAATTTGCAGCCAAAAAGGATCGCAGAATTGAACTTATTTATAAAAAATAAACTGAAAGCATTCTGTTCGAGACCAAAGCAAATTAATATCGTATTCCTCTGTTTTTAATTCCAGGTTTAAACTATTTTATACTTTTTTTATATAGAAATGTGCTTCCTTAGCTTGACTTCTCCTGTACATAGTTATCACGAGCCTGGACTTTAGTTTGTGACCCGTGCTAAATGCACCTTCACTAATATGCCAATCGAACTGTGACTTTTATTCAAGCTCAAGAAGCACTTCGTGAGAAAAAAAATTATATTCAAATGATTTACTTTGAATTTTTTAAGAAGTGGATCTCCGATTGGCGTTGGGATGTGAGTGACGCATTGACTAGCTAAAGAAACCGCGCAAATTGCGTATTTTCGCTCAAGTGTATTACATAAAAGAATACTGGTGAAATATTTCTTTCTTTGTTGTAAAATTATCGAATAATTGTTTTCATAAAAATATTGTTGCAAAAGTAGCGTATATTACGCACACACATATGTAGAGAGGTATATGTACATTTTTCCTCTAACATTTTTGGATTTTTCGTGAAGAAAGACTCCCCACGCCGTGTTTCATATATTTCTATAATTTTATTCCATTACTGTTGAATAATATTTGTATATAAGCGATAAATGACATGGGATGGAGCCCTAAGGGATGGGGTTTACAGCTGTTAATAACAAGGCGCCGCCTACCCTGGACCAATGGCTTAACGAGACTTCCGAATCTCAGCGGATTTTAATGATTCAGCCGACTCGAACCCAGGACTTCAAAGATATCCAATGGGGGATACTGCCTTTGGCATGAAACTTTTTGAAGGGGGGGTCTGCACTTCTGCTGTATAACTGTGTATAAGTACATATAACAATTTGGGGGGAGCGCTTCGACAAATATTTTCCTATTGGTACGTACGGACATCTTGAATATTAATACAAAATGAAGCTAATTTAATAAAATGAAGAAAATTCAATAAATTATAGTTGTTTTAATAAACATTTAATAAAGCAACTTCTTTGGCCGCTTTGCTTTACTTTCTCTTCTATTATCAAGAAATTACATTGCTTTCCGAGTTATATAAAAATCAAAGAATTTAAATAGGGAAATTATCTATAAAACGTACTTAGAAAAAGCTAACTGTCTCGCTTAATAAAGGGGGTGCAAACCACGACCCCCCCTTGCTACGCCACTGATATATATATATATATATTCGTATAACGTTATACGAATTTATATATTTTTCAATAACATATGTTTTACTGTTTTACATTTACATCAAGACCGTTCGCCTCACCTGCATTTTACACCACGAGCCGCCACTGCATCACAGATATTATTAACCAATGACCCTTCAATTTTAAAATATAGGACTCACAAATGCAGTTTGGTGGCTCGCTAGCTAACAGCTACTTTTGCTAATCACAACACAGTTTACATATTATTTACTCTACAGTCTACACTCCTCATATTTCGTTACCCTATGCTACAGGTCATCTATAATCGTGAGCCTTGACCTTCGGTTCTTATCAGTTGGTGTTGGGAGTGATTTCATTCCGGTTTCCTGCTGCTTCATTTGAGGCTTTTTGTGTGTCATCTTGGACTGAAAACTTGTTCCGATTCGGTGCTTGTTTTCATGTATTGGTGGCTTTGAGAACACTGTCTGTGGGCCTTTAAACTTCAGGCTGTTCGCAGACATAGAAAAGCTACTACACTCTGTTGGTGTTCTTCTGACGAAACAACAGAGACTTGAATTGATCATGCCTTCTTTTTGCCTGTGCTTCGTGAGTCATATATAACATATACATGTATAAGGATGCAAGGTCAGGTGATGCGTAACATATACTAGCCTCTACTTGGCAAGTGTCAACCGCGCCTACTTGCGATGCATGCTGTTCCCACTAAAGGGGCTCTGACGACCGACGTGTAGCGGTATAACTATTCGCTTGGCCAGCGCGGTGAGTTATGCCCCCCCCTCCTCCACAAAGATGCTTACACAATTTCAAACTTAGTCCTCAGTCTCCAGCAGCTGGAATGTACCTGGACAAGGTAGCGGCCAGTGCGACATGAAGGCAGATGCAGATGGTGCTAAGAATCACCGGAGGACCGGACTAGGCTTCCATATGATGCTGACCTTGGCTACGTTCAACGGACGAACCCTGTTTTCTGATTCAAGACTCCTTGAATTGGAGGAGGAACTCCAAAAGGTCAACTGGGACATTGTGGAGCTACGTGAGGTAAGAAGAAGAGGAGAAGAGCTCATTGAACTGAAAAGTGGACATCTCTTCTACTATCATGGGACAGATTCTGGCCGAACTAGTGGGGATGGTTTTATAATAAACAAAAGACTGAAGGACAATATTCTGGAAGTCGAAAGTTCCTCGGACAGGGCTGCGAGACTTGTTATCCAACTCTCAAAGAGATACCAGGCTTAGATTATTCAAGCTTATGCACCCACAACAAGTCATCCTGAAGAAAAAATTGAAAGATTTTACAAGAAAATTTGGTATCTAAATAACAAAGGCAAACAACACTTAAAGATCATTGTGGGTGATTTCAATGCAAAAATAGGGCAACGGCAACAGAATGAAACTTCAGTTGGTAAATTTAGTTATGGGAAAAGAAATCAACGTGGAAATACTCTCGTAGAGTTTGCAGAAGCAGAAAGGTTTTTCATCATGAACTCCTGTTTCAAGAAAAAGCCACACAGGAAATGCACATGGAGATATCCGAATGCGACAATAAATGAAATTGATTTTACTATGTGTAACAAAACATTCATCATCAAAGACTGCAGTGTGCTAAACAAGTTCAACACAGGTAGTGACCATAAAATGGTGAGATGTAAGATGCACCTCAACACTAAACTCGAACGTGGCAAGCTCATAAGACAAACAAAAAGTATTGACATGACCAACCTTAAAAAACATCATATTACCTTTAAGTTGGAACTGAGGAACCGATTCTCTGCTTTAGAAATCCTAACATCGGAAGAAGTGGATATTTCTGAAGTTAACAGAGAACTCACCAAGGCTTTATGGAAACAGCAACAAAAATAGGTGGTACTAAAACCAAATTACATATGAAGAAAATTTCAGAAAAAAAAATGTTGATACAAAAGAGAAGAGAGATGAGTACAAATAAAGAAGACGTAACTTTCAAAGTGGAGTATATACAGCTATGCAAGACAGTACGGAAAAGTATCACTGAAGACATAAGGAAATTGAATTGTGAACTAGTGAGAAAAGCAATTGAAAAATAGCCAAAGCCTGAAGAGAGCAATGCGACATCTCGGTAAGGGAAGAAAACAGATTATGGCACTGAGAAAAGAAGATGGTACGGTAACTAGAAATAGAAGCGAAATTTCGACTAGGGTGAAAGATTTCTACTCAAAACTGTATGAAAGGGATGATGCATCTACTGCACACATTACGACAGGCACCAGTACCAAAGTCCCTCCACTCCTCCCTGCAGAAGTTTCACATGCAATCAAGAATATGAAACGGGGAAAAGCTCCAAGGGAAGATGGAATTACCGTGGACATTATACAAGAAGCAAGTAGAGAAATTGAAACTACACTTGCCAAATCTTCACCACATGTCTCAATGAAGGGAAGATAGCAGGGGAGTGGAACAATTCTACAGTGATCCTGCTGCATAAAAAAATGGCATTGAGGATCTCAGGAACTACAGGCCCATCAGCCTCCTATCAGTCGTTTATAAAATTTTCATTAAGGTTCTCTCACATCGCTTGAAGGTAACACTAGACATTGCTCAACCAAGGGAACAAGCTGGATTCAGGAGTGGCTACAGCACGCTGGATTCAGATTTGTTTGGCTTCAGTCGGTTCATTTGAAAAAAGAAGTTATAAAAAAGTAAAAATAGTCACGTCGTTTTCTTTTGATAAGAAAAAATCAAAACAAAAACACTGCTGTTAATGGGCAGCCGAATAATTATCATATCCACGTCTGAGAGAACTAATTGAAAGAGCGAGAAAATATGAACTTCCATTGTGCATGGCTTTTATCGATTATCAAAAGGCCTTTGATTCAGTGAAACCATCAGCAATTACAATGGCTTTGAAATCCTGTGGTATTGAAGATGCAGACATTAATATTATTAATAACATCTATGAAAATGCAAGTGCAAAGGTTCGGATATTTGAGGATACAGCACAAATAAAAATTGGAAAGGGAGTAAGACAAGGTGACACCATATCTCCCAAGCTCTTTAATGCCATATTGCAAAATGTCTTTCAATCATTGAACTGGAAAATCAAAGGGATAAAGATTAATGGATATTATTTAACTCACCTTCGTTTTGCTGATGATATGGTTATTTTCGCAACTACCCCTTCAGAGCTGCAGAGTATGATCCAAGAACTTGCTGACAGGAGTAAAGTAGTGGAATTAAAAATGAACTTTCAGAAGACAAAAGTGATGTATAATGCTTTTACCAGAAATGAATATTTATCGATTGATGGAGGAAAGCTTGAGATAACCGATACCTACATTTATCTTGGTTCGCAGATATCAAGTGAAGGTCACATTGATGAGGAAATTAATTGCTGTATAAAACTTGGATGGAGAGCTTTTGGTAGAAACAGTATAGTTTTTAAGAGCAGTATGCCATTATGTCTTAAAAGAAAAAAAATTAATCAAAGCATCCTACCAGTGCTTACATATGGAGCAGAGACATGGATCTTAACTAAAAAAGACGTACAAGACTGCAGACAACTCAAAGCAGCCTGGAAAGATGTATGCTTGGTGTAACCAGGAGAGATAAGAAGAAGAACTTGTGGATAAGGAAAATGACAAAAGTGGACGACATCATGACCAGAGTGAAATCACTGAAATGGCAATGGGCTGGACATGTTGCCAGAAGAACGGACCACCGATGGACAAGTGAAATTTTAGACTGGATTCCGAGGGACAGAGAAAGACGCAGAAGAAGACCCCATGGGAGATGGATGGATGAAATTCGAAAGCATGTCGGAGTGACATGGAGGAGGCAGGCTCAAGACAGACAATTGTGGAAGAAACTTGGGGAGACCTTCATCCAGAAGTGGATTGCTAATGGTTGACAATGATGATGATATATGAATAGAGATGATATATGAATAGAGCGTATACCCATTCCTCGTGCATTGCTGCTCGGAATAAAGAACTTCTTTTTATTAAAACCATTGTGATGGAACATGGGTATGGTGTTGGTATTGTGAAAAAGTTGTGTGCTCGGCATAGGAGAAGTAATTCGTCTTCGTTGTGTGTTGAGCGCGAGCAGATTACTTATGTGGGATCAATGTCTTTCTTTCCACCGGTTACAAATGCATTACGGAGAGTGTGTAAAAAACACAAAAAAGATTTTGGTGATGTGGCCTCTAACCTTCGGAGCATGCTTAGGAAGGATCGTGAGCCCAAACCCATCCAAGAACAGTGGGGCGTGTACTGTGTGCCCTTGAAGACCGACGTTGCTGCTGCTCCTAATTCATGGTACATAGGATCCACTCTTCGTAATTTAGGAGTTAGAGTGACTGAACATCAGTACACTGTAAAGACTGGATCTACTACTACTGCCCTTGCACGCCTGGTTAAGTCTGGAACTCATCTGCCCTCATGGTCTGAGACTTATTTATTACTTAGGACCAGAGGTAGGTATATGACTCTCTTCGCCGAAAGTTTGTATATTGACGTTTTTAAGGACGTATGCTGTAACGATGACTTACCTGCACATGTACATGCACCGTGGATTCGCTTATTTAATTTTTTATGTCGTGCGAAGTACCCTACTGCGGGGGTTGATAACGGACCCTGTGCTTATTTTTCACTTCGGTGAATACGTATTTGTAATCTATTTGGCGTTTTCTTTCTTTGCTTTGTTTCTCGCTGTAACCGAGTTGTGACGCGGATATCATGTCACTCACCGGGATCGCTGTTGTCTTCGGGACTATCTATATATTAAGTGTGTGTTTTCTCTTAGCGCCAGTTCTTTTAACCTGATGACGCACAGGGCGCCTGTTGCGAAAGATCTTGTTTTTACCTAATATGCCTTTTAGTAGTAAAGTTCTAATTGTACGTTTTGGGTAGTTTTCTACATGCTTAGACAGCTGCCATTTTATTCTTCTTGATATTTTTAGCATGTAACTTTTATGATTGACGATGATGATATATATATATGAGTGCATGTTAACTGTTAGACAGTCTGTGACGTACCTGCCAGCAGGACGCACACGACATAAAGGCAGATAGGATTCAGAATGAACGTCTGCGTAGCTCAGTTGGTAGAGCGACTTGTTCCGGAATAAGCGGACTCGGGTTCGAATCCCGGGGTGGACAGAAATGACGGAGAAATTTACTTCGTTATAAGTCTGTCGGTGCGACAGTTATCATTAAGAGAATTTACAGAATTTAACATTTTGTTCGTATTTTGGGTAAACACACTTTGTTTGGCTTCAATCGGTTCTTTTTATTTCTTTATTTTTCATTGTATAAGCTTCATTTGAAAAAAAGAAGTTATGAAAAAGTAAAAATAGTCACGTCGTTTTCTTTTGAGAAGAAAAAATCAAAACAAAAACACTGCTGTTAATGGGCAGCCGAATAACTATCATTTTAAAACGCAACAATAGCCATATATTTGTGTCCCATGCGAGAACCTAATTTTTTTATGTAACAATATGAACATCAACAGGTTTTTAATAAACAGTTTTTGGGATTGCATATCCACTAAAAGTTTCGTTTGTTTCAAAAAATGAATCGGTGGCCTATTAATATAAATGAAGTGTTCTGTGTACAAAAAAATAAAAAAAATCAATAAAAATTAAAAAAGAAAAGGAGCAAAGACATGTTTCTAAATCATAAATGATTAGCGAAACCGGCACTACGGGAAAATGACAGATCTGTACCATATCCCGCACAGTAATGCTTTTTCTTTTTCTTTTCTTTTTTTCTTTTTCTTTTTCTTAGGCGCTCTCTTCTGATATTTAAATTGCAGCATACGAAATAACTGACGGGTGTTCGAACCCCGATCCTGCCGGCCGTCTAGTCTGCTGTTTTTCCGGGGTTCCCCGCAGACTTCCCGTGTTTGGGGACGCGAATGCGTAGATGGTTCCCTCTGAAGTCGGCCTCGGACGCGCTTTGTCCTTGTATACCCCCACCCCCTCTCCCGCAGGATGCCTGGGTTTACCAGATGAGTGTCGATGCGCTGGTAGCAAAATAATGCAAGACGAATGAAATCTCATGCCCTATGGCGCCAGGCACCTATCGTACCAATGGTTGTTGATGATGATACGAAATAACACCACTTCATACAAACATATCCATTCATCAGTGGTGGGCATGAATTCGAATCCCGCAGGTTGTTGTGGTTGTCTTACGATAATGGCTCTCTCTGCCCTGCCTGGAACCAGTAGCCCTAAATTAAAGACAAGCGACAGTTTATATCTATTAGAGCTGCTCATGGTCAGCGTTAACCCCCCCCCCCGATGTTTGTGGTGAGTTATTTTGGTTATTATTAATATATAATAACCAAAATAACTCACCACAAACATTAATGTCGCCCCAGTAGCGGAGTGGCCTAAGCGCTAGCTTGTGGTTATTCGTCCGTGATGGGTCATGGTTCGAATCCTGTAAGGCATGGATGTTGTGTTTGTCATACGGCACTGGGTCTACTCTTTCCCTGGAACAAGTGGCCCTAAATTAGGGACGGGCGACTGCTTACAATCCACTGAGCTCACGGTGGTCGTTAAACCTCCAACCAAAATATTTTATTTTTTAAATATACTAATTTGGAGAGTTACTAGTTGATGTTGTTGAAAAATAAGCAATGTTCTGTTTAGTACAAAAATATTGACATTCAACCCAAAGCAGGAAATTCGCGTTATGAAATGGAGAACAAAATATGAACATTTCCCTCAAGCCGAAGCAGAATGAAATTTCTGGCCAACACTGCTGTCTCGTACGAAAGCGGCAAGAAGTTTATTTAAAAAAAAAAAAAAAATGAGCTGATTATATTCACGTAACCTCTCTAAGTAAAAGATAACGTTATTTCACATTTTCGGTTAAATCTTTGTGCAACCTACTGAATTTCTTAATCAATGTTAACAGAAAAAAAAAAAAAAAGGCTCCCTGGGAAAACTCATTACCAAGTTCCAAAAACCCCATTTCTTATGGACATAGTAGTAGATATAAATGGTGCTTAAAACTTGGACTGTATCTTTCAATTAAACAACGGGTCTTAATGCCAAAACAAATATCTCTGAAATCAAAAACGGAAAGCCAGTATCATTACTGAAGAAAACGAGAGTCAACGCAAAGTTATTATTCCATTAGTTAGGAATTCGGGCACTTTCAAAGAGAAGAAGGACGAAATACATAACAGCTAATGCTTTACTTTGTGATCAGTCAACAAACTAACTTTCCTTTATTTTAAAGCGCTGATTATTTCTCTAAATGTGCCTCAGTCCCCTCTGAAATCTCTGCTGTGAACTCTGTGACCTAAATGTTTTAAAACTTATTCGTACGAATTCCAGACTATTATTCATGATTGTATAATACTCAGTTTATAAAAAGGGAGTATCTAAGAATCAAAGTGGCTGCTACACATGATATTATCATATCAAATGTTCAACATAATTTTATTTATCTCACCTGGAATTCCATCACAACACGTACAGCTAGTAGACCTTAAGGCTTTTCTGGCAATTTGCCTCACTTTCTTGAACAAATGAGATCGCAATCGTGTTGGAATATTAAATATAGCATCACTGCGAACCCTTGAAGATGAATGAATCCAACAGCAAATGGTATTAACAATTTAAATGACACCTACCTGGATTCTCTCTCGGCATCCACAAGCAGTATTACCGTCATGCGGGTTCGCCGCGCGGAAGAATACAGAAGCTATTTCCTATGATTGGATTTGCGGCAAAGAGCGGAGAAAAAGATGTTCGTACACTGAGTTTTTCCCTCTCGCTAAAATTATTTTCCCTAGAGGACACAATGCCAAATCATTTTTGAGTTCCAGCAAAGGGATAGGACGGAGACATCCGTTTAATACCACAAGGAGTTTTTTGCGTCATTTTGCCAAAAAAAAAAAAAAAAGGAAACCCCAAACCTGCGTATCACCCTGTTTCAGGTTTGCAGTGTCTGAGAACTATGGATCAATAATTGGTGGGAAGTGAAATGTGTTTCGCGTTGAGCGACATCTACTGGTAGAATCGCTTAAAATAAAGAATTCCAAAGTAATTCCTTCCGGGTCATTCTAGATTTAGATTTCGGAGTGCGATGTTGGTAGACCAGTACGACCTGCAACAGCGTTACAACTTGGATTTATATTAGAGTGGCTGCCCAAAATTTCAGTGACTGAAACATTATTATTATTGTACCCAGAAGATTTTAAGTAGAGGAGATGCAGCGCTTAATTTCGGGACGATTGCCATTGCTGATAAATTAAAATAATGGAAGAATAAATCATGGAATTAAATACAAGTGGATATATTTAAGAATATATTTTAGAATTAAAACAGGAGCATCGGAACTATTTTTGGGCAATGGGGACAAAATGTGAGGATTTTTTTTATTTTTATTTATTTTTATTTATTTATTTTGTTAGATCATAAAACGTATTGTGGTTTTGTAAAATAGGACACGTTCATGGGTGCCAGCAGGAAATTTTTCAAGGGGGGTCAAGTGTAATTAATTAAGGTTTGGCTAATATGTAGAAAACAGTAATTCGGGAAAATGAAAGATTAATACTATTACTACTACTTATTTACTACACTAGAACACTACTACTACTATCATTTTTATTATTATTAATTGATGCTGCTCTTGAAGAAAGTGTGTGCTAGTAATAGTCATGTATTAGCATGTACATTGGTAACTGTTCTCAAAATAATGAACAGTGTCGAGCGGGGCCACGCCAAGCCTTTTAATTTCAGCACACACCACCCTGAGCGGAACTTGTTTTGGCGTACTACCTTACCGTTTGCTAGGTTTTCCGCTTTCACGTTATCGTTTTCCAATTCCAAATTTCTAACAAAATTGGGATATTACATTAAACGCCCCAAACTCCATCTTTGGTCCAGTTTTGTGAGTGTAAAAAAATGTAATAAATAAAATAAAATAAAATAAAATAATTCTACAGGGTCAAATGACCCCTTTGACCCCCCCCCCCGTCGTTGCCCATGGACACGAACGATGTCTATAGAGTTTAAATTAATATAAAACTTGAATTTTATATCTGTATGATAAAGGTTTTTGAAAACATTTATTCATATCATAAATTATGTCTGTATTGATTTGGACATCTCTACATTTGTATGAATTCCACAAGAACCGTAGCTCTTATGTCATACATCAAACAACATATTGTATGACGTACTACAGAGGTGAATCACGTGTCAAGACGACAAATCTGCAACGATGCATTCCGTCCGTGCAGCTTAGTTGGGAAAACAACTTACTCTGGAGCGAGGGGGCGCGATTTTGATCTTCGTCACGGACAAACTTGTGTTTTCACATTGGCGCCCGAATGTAAAAATGTGTGTACTGGCCGTTGGGTTCTTCGAAAAATGTGTGATGTTTGTCCCACACATCGTCTAGAATTAACGAAAGTTCGTCCTTCGCTTTCAAAAAAAAAAAAAAAAAAAAAATTAAGAAAGAGATGATGCGACGTACTACAGAGGTTAAGCACGTGTCAAGATGACAAATCTGCAGCGATACATTCTGTCCGTGTAGCTTAGTTGGGAGAGCAACTTACTCCGGAGTGAGGGAGCGCGGACAAATTTGTATTTTCACATTGGCGCCGGAACGTAAAAATGGATCTACTGGCCATTGGGTTCTTCAAAAAATGTGTGATGTTTGTTCCACACACCGTCTAGATTAACGAAAAATTCCTACTTCGCTTCAAAAAAAAAAAAAGTTGAGAGGGAGATAGTGTGACACGTACTACAGAAGTAAAGCACATGTCAAGACGACAAACCAGCAGCGACATATTCTGTTCGTGCAGCTTAGTTGGGAGAGCAGCTTACTTCGGAGTGAGGGGAAATCTGTGTTTTCACAACTGTACGTTTAAAAATGTCTCATTCCCTTCTATTTTCTTTCTTTAAAGAAAGACTGATTTCATTATATATAAATGAAATAGAAAACGTTCCTGCTCTTCTTATAAAAAAGCACAATACTTTTCAGGTATTTCAAGATAACTTTTTTTTTTTTTTGATAAGGCTAGTACATTTCTTTTCTCTCTCTTTTTTTTTTTTTCTTTTATCCTGCTGATACATTTTTTTTTTCTCATACTGGACGAGCCAGCATGACCCGTGTCTCAGGAATGGCATTAAAAAATTCAGACTTCTAGATTGTTAATAATTAAAATAGAAAAATATATTTAGTATTACCTGAAGGAATTTTAAGTGGCAGGAAATAAAGAAATCCAAATATTTATCGGATTTTCCATTACGGACGTTATTCAAAAGGAGAAAAGTGAGGGAGGGCAAATGAGTATGGGAACAACTACCCACCCCTCTCTTAATCGCGATTCCAACGCCATTGTACCAAGGACGTCGCTAGGCTTCGAAATCAGGGCGAGCGACTGCTGGGGCAAGTTTGATGACAATTTTATTTAGGAAACACTGAAAGAATTCTCATTTAATGATTTTTACTACAGGCTGCAAAGGAATTCGTGTAATCCCCCTTTCCCCAGATACGTACTCATTAATTTTGAAACTGTCTTGACGTTTTTGCACTTTTTAGAACACAATTATATCCTAAGTTTGGGGTCTTTTTTGTTAATGTTTCGTCCATATATTTTTGATAAAATTAATAAAACGTGAAGAGTTACATACCAGTAATAAAAAATGGCACTCTGCTACGAGCACCCACTATTTTAAAGGAAGTTTTATACCTAGGAAAAGGCTCTGAAAGCAACTGTTTTCGTGGATTAAAGTTGAAGGGAAGAAGCACACACAGACGCAATACCTTCCCCCTTCAACTCCCTTCCTTCAAGCTAGCAACCTTGTTTTGCACTCATCTGTCCCAAAGTAGTCGTCAGCACGACTTGCTCCATGCCAGTACAATACCCCGTTCCCCAGATGCATACTCATTAATTTTGAAACTGTCTTGAAGTTTTTGCACTTTTTAAAACACAAAATAATATAGGATCTTTTACGTTAATGTTCCGTCCAGGTACTTTTGATAAAATTAGTAAAACGTGAAGCATAAAAAACATTTTTATTAATTGGTAAAACATATCAGTATACAAAACATGACACACTGCTACAAGCACCCGCTGGTTTAAAGGAAGTTTTATACCTAGGAGAAGGCTCTGAAAGCAAATGTTTTCGTGGATTAAAGTTGAAGGGAAGAAGCACACGCAGACACAATACCTTCCCCTCCAACTCCCTTCCTTCAAGCCAGCAACCTTGTTTTGTACTCATCTGTCCCAAAGCAGTCGTCAGCACGACTTGCTCCCTCACTGCACACGGGCAGACTTAAGAGCGCTAGAATAGCTTAGATTCCATTTTTCGTTTTGGAATCTCCTACTTAGTAGCACAAATAAACAGCAGAGCAATTAGGAATGATTTCCCTCAATGAATTGCTATCCATCTTGCACATTGTCCCTGACAATACTAACATGAAAAAAAAAAAAATACTTAAACTACGAAGTTAAAGAGTGGAGAAGAGGTGAATAAGACATAAAAAATCCAGAACATATACTCATGTTATTTAAATGGCTAGGGGAATTCTATTAATTTCCTGCTGTCATTAATTTAAAAATAACATTTCTTTGTGTAATGTCAAGTGCTGTGAACACTCTTTTTTAAAAGTAGCTAGTTACAGCTACAGTGGCAATTCCAAAAAAAAGTAGTTCGCTACAAATGAAAGTATTTTTCAAAAAAAAAAAAAGTACAACTACGTAGTAGTTTTGCTACAAGTACTTCTTAAAATTAGTTTAAGAATTTTTTTTTAGAATATAAACATACGCGTGAATGTGCATATGCCAATGAATCGTGTATAACAAGAACACGTAAATTCCTTTAGCGGTGAATAATGAATATTCAAATTTATTTTTGCCGCCCCGGTGGCGCAGTGTTCTTAGCGATGGTCTCTGATCATTCGTCCGAAAGGGGTCCGGGTTCGAATCCCAGTGAGGCATGGATGTTGTGTTTGTCTTACGGCACTGGCTCTCTCTCTCTCTTCCCTGGAACCAGTAACCTTAAGTTGGGGACGGGTGACTGCTTATTTCCCATTGAGTTCCTCACGGTGGTCGTTAAACCCGCAATCAAAAAACAAATATTTTTAAGAACTTCAAATAAATTGAAGTACTCTGGTGTAAACCATGGTAACCAACACTTCTGTCGTTGTGAGATACGTAAATTACAAGTAGTGAAAAACTATAAACGTTTGAACTTACCATTAATTGAAAGTTGTATTGTGGTACCACATGTTGACATAAATGTATAATAAATACTCTAAAATGCTCAGATTACCACCGCAGTTATTTTTCGTACGCAACTCATTTTTTTACAAAAATATTGGTTACCATGGTTTACGCTCGAACCCTTCAATAATGGAACAGACAAATAAATAAATCAGCAAATCGCTACATTAGCATACAGCTCATAAATACTAAGAAACGAATTACCAAACACTGATCTGAAGGAAAAATTTAAAATTTGATGACAACGATTTTGAAGCAGAAATGTTTTTCCGTTTGATCCACGCAGAGTGTTTCCCTGTGTTGCTTTCTGTTTTTTTAATTAAAAATAGCTATTGTATGCTGCACAAAAAAAGATGTGTTTCAGAATCATTCTTAGATACCGAGTCGTGAAATATGAAGCTAGAAGTTAATCAAAGAAACTGCGCTGACTATTGAAACAAAATACGTACATCCGGAACGGTTACTCAACTTCTTAGGGAATGGCTTCACAATAATAGGGTCGGAATTCGCTTTGATTATTCAGTGGGTTCACAGTTTTATGACGATCTTCCCGACCTTCCGAAATCATTCCTTGTCCTCTTTAAACTGTATCCTTTCATATCCCACCCACGGTAGTGATTACATCGGAAAGGACGTGCGTAGATAACGTTCATTCTTCCGAAGGTCACGCTGAATTTGTCAAGCAATTAATTCTCTGTTGTCATTATATGATTTGTACCTCAGTGATGTAGTTCTAATTAAAAAGGGTTTTAGCTGTGAAAAAAACAATCTGAGAAGAATACCCTCAAAAAATTTTAAATCAAATTTGCTGTTTTTATTTAGTATTTTTTTTTTAATTTGAGTTACTAATTTTATCAATTATATCAAAATTCCCTAATTTGAGCTGTATTAAATAAAAGAAAGAACGTTACTTGGGAGCCAATATTAAATTTCTATTTAAATACCTCTCTGTCGTTCTACATAATTCTAAATACTTATTGTGAATAATACATATTAGATACTTTAAACAGATGAAATTAGCATGAGTCCCCTCAATTCAGGGTGGCTAATGGGCAGTTTTTTCTACGATTATGACGTGGATGCAGGAGATTTCTTCATATGGAATTAGAGAATGAACTCAGGGAATTACTTTTATTGGAGCCGGTAGCCGGTGGCAGGTTTATAAACAGAGACATTGCTCTTTCCACGTTTTAGCAACACAGAGCAACCGAAAAATTGTTATTCGGCCACTGCTGGGGAATCGAATCTCCAGATCTCTCGATATCTAGCCGAGCGCGTTAGCCTTACAATACGGTGGCCAACAATCCACGGCTCTATGTGCGTTTTTCTGTCAGCTTCCGTCATCATAAATAATTTCGCCGTTAATGCCCACCAGATGGAGACGTCTCAGTTGCTGAGCCCGTCTTACGAATTTACGGTGTCAGAAGCTGGCAGAAACACACACATAGCGCTGTGGATTGTTGGCCACCGTGGTGTAAGGCTAACGCGCTCGGCTAGATATCGAGAGATCTGGAGATTCGATTCCCCAGCAGTGGCCGAATAACAATTTTTTTGGTTGCTGTGTGTTGCTAAAACGTGGGAAGAGCGATGCCTTTGTTTATTCACTGACGCCACGTATTTGGAGGATTTTCGGCAAGTTTTTAATAAAAATATCCTTAACTACCTTTGCTTCCCCTCGAAGCAGGGCAAACTTAATTCCATACAATAGCTATCTCATGTAACTTTCTTTTGAGGTCCGCTGTCTCGGTAAAGGAGTTCCCTTCGAGCTAGAACATTTACGATTCGTGAGACGCCCCCTACTTCATGATTCGACTGCACCGCCTCGTCTATACAATATTTTTGTTTTCTTTCCGGGTTTCATGACCACCACGAGCAACTCTGGGGGGGGGGGGGGAGCTAAAAGCAGTCGCACGTCTCTAATTTCTTTTTTCATTTTTATTTTTTTAATGGAGGTTTAACGACCATCGTGAGCAACTCAATGGGCTATAAGCGTGCACTCGTCCCTGATTTGGGGCCACTGGTTCCAGGGAAGCGTGAGAGCCAGTGCCATAAGACAAACACAACATCCCTGCCTCACCGGGATTCGAACCCGGACCTCTTCCGGACGAATGATCATAAGCCATCGCTTTGACCACTGCGTCACCGGGGCGGTTCTCTAATTTCGGACCCCTGGTTCCACGTAAGGAACAGATTCTGCGCTATTGTCCAAGCACACTACCCACGCCTCAAGCTGAGCTAGGACCCGGCTCCGACGAATGGCCAGAAGACAGCACCTAAGACCACCCGACCACCGGCACAGGGCGGTCATCTCTACAGCATGAACATTCAGGCAAGATGCGAGTTTGTTTGCATACAGATCAGAATTTTTCCTATTTTTACATACATGATCATCTAAAAATATTCCATCGTTCCTGCTTTTCCTTATAACTAACCACCAAAAGTGCTAAGCGCCGCTAAAGTGCGTTAAGCCCATTCTACGCTGCTGGCCACCCAAAATGCAACACCAAGAAGGACACGAGATAGCAAAGCTAGATTTACTGGACACATAACAACAGATACAAAGATGAAACGATTGAGCTTACAGGCCCGTGCGACTTGCGGAACACGCAGACATCAATAGTTCGTGTGGCCTCCATGGCTGGCAATAACGGCCGCTACACGCAGCAGCATCGAACGAAAGAGGCTTTGGATGTGGGCTTGGGGTATGTCGGTCCAGGCTGCTTCCACACATTGCCACAGTTCATCAGGCGTAGCCGCGGGTGGTGCTTTCTGGGCCGCTCGGTTGCCGATCAGCGACCAGACGAGTTCGATGGGCGACATATCGGGAGAACAGGCGGGCCACGGCAGCAGTGACACCTGGTGGGCCGTGAAGAATTGTTGCACGATGCCTGCCACGTGCGGTCGCGCGTTGTCCTGTTGAAACGTGGCCGCTGGCAGGTCCTGCAGGTAAGGGAGGACTACAGGCTGCAAAACGTCGGAGATGTAGCGGTGACTGTTGAGTGTACCGGCGCTGCGAACCAGACGGGTGCGGGTGTCATATCCGATTGCGCCCCAAACCATAACGCCAGGCGTCGGACCCGTATCGCGATGCATAACGCAGGCGTCCTACAGTCTCTCGCCGCGGTGCCGCCACACGCGGATCTCACCATCGTGGTGTTGCAGGCAGAAGCGGGATTTTTCGGAGAAGACCAATGTCATGCCATTCCGTAGTCCAGCTGCGACGTTCAACGGCCCACCTCCGCCGCACTCGCCGGTGGTGTAACGTCAATGGCAATCGGAGCAATGGGCACCGTGCGACAAGTCCCCGCTCCTGCAGACGACGTCGAACGGTACGTGCTGACTCAGGTTGTTGCGCAGCACACCCTAATTCCTGCGCTAACGTTCGTGATGTGGCGGTGCGAGTCGTCAATGCCCGCAGCACAACATGCAGGTCTTCTCGTTCGGTGGTGTGCCGTGGCTGCGGCAATCACTCACGTCGGTCCGTCCGTCCCTCCTGCACCCACCGAATCCCTACTCGCCTCACTGGAGCTGGATGTAGTCCCACACGGGCGCCGATGTCTCGGTACGAAAAACCGCTGTCGCGATAAGCCGCTATTCGTCCTCTGTCGAACTCCGAAACGTGCTGGAATGACTGCCGTATTCTGCAACGAGGCATCAGGAAGCTTTCCACGCACAGGTCCGGCAGCACAACACACTTCCACTACTTACACCCCGCCTTCTGTGCACCCTTCTTATAGCGCTTCTAGGTGCATAGCGTGCCGGGCGCATTTGATTTGCATATGCCCTGCAATGCTAATCGTCTGCATGTCCTCTCGCGGGCGACGCATGCTGCGAATTTCAGGCCAATCGGATGCTTCCTTCTTGGTGTTGCATTTTGGGTGTCCAGCAGTGTACATCAATCATCGTTGCTCATAACAAGAAAAGTAGCAAAAACTGTAACGCGACATTTCGTTACAAATACTTGATTTTTGTAGTGGAGTACAAATAAAATTACAGTATGTCCTTTTTATAACGAGGAGCTCGGGAGCCGATGAAAATCCTTGTTGAATCCGGGCGCTCGCGAAATCCATCTTGATGTGAAACTCTCCACCATGTAAAATTATGCATACGTGATAATATGCAAATCTTTATATTATATATATCCCTAATAATAGGGCATCCTTCAAAGATTTAATTAACTACTTAGTAGTATAGTTAATTAAATAAATCTTTTAAGTATACAGGGTGTTCCAAAATCTTTTTTACAATTTTGACCTCAATAAAACCTAAACGAAATAAGACAACAAAGTACTGTTTTTTGTACATGAATCAGCAATGCATAAAGTTTTATTGGTATGCAAAAGGTTTTTGTTTACTTTCATGTTTGACCATGAACTAGTGATGACTACTCCACAGGAAAAGGCCCAGTGTGTGGCATGGTTCATAGAGACGAAGTCAGATACACAAGTCCAAAGGAATTTCCTTACCAAATACCGACGTAATCCACCATCCAGACTCTCAGTACGCGAGTGGCACAATAAGTGTATGGAGACTGTCAGTGTACTTCATAAAAAGGGCGCTGGCCGACTAAGCACAAGTGAAGAGGATACGGAATTCGGACATGCTGAATTAGTTTTTAACCCCCAACTGGAGGGGCCTGCAACCGGCTATCATCTTCCAGAAGGACGGTGCATCCTGCACTGGGCACTTGGTGTTTGTGAGTTTCTTGATGAAACCTTTCCGTAGCGATGGATTGGACGGGATGGTCCAATTCCTTGGCCTCCAAGTTCACCGGATCTTACCCTCCTAGACTTTTTCTGTGGGGCTATGTGATGCATTTTGTATTCCGCACAAAGGTTTCGGATGTGGATGAGCTGAAGCACAGGATCACAGCTATCATCACAACAATTCCTGAGGACATGCTCGGTAGAGCATGGCAAGAGGTCGACACACTCTTGGTTGCACGAATAGCGTTGAGACGCTATTCGTGCAACCAGCAGAGCGTATGTGCAACTCTACCTGCATCCTAACAACTTTGAAACGAGCTGTTCAATATGAAATTAACCGATTTTTGTTCTCTTATCCCGTTTCTATTTTATTGAGGGTCAAAGTTGTAAAGATAATTTTGGAACACCCTGTATTCAATTTTACGGCCATATGAGACTGGCCTCTGTTTAACTACACAACACCCATGAAGCAAAAGCAGCACCGACCATCCCAGTACAACACACACTTAGAGGATGAAACGGGAAATGAATACAATTCCAGGAATCGTTTACGATTGTTTCTCCTTAGGCCACATCCCTATTTCATTACTCTCCTATTCTTCTCTACAATTGTCTCCCAGAAATCCACTTTAATGTGCGTGAACCCCACCAATCTTCTTTTTGCCTAGGAGCAGGTGGGCCTGTCTTCAGCTCCGCTGACGTGATACACCCATGGCATTGTCCCTTGGAGTACATGGCGGAGATATTCTCTTGCACAACTCACTTGTCACTCCTTTCTATCAACTCACTCCTTTCCTATCAACTGTCTTCCACTAGCACACAATGATTCCTCTGCGCTGTTGAAATTTCTTCCTTTTTGCCACCATTTCTATTCCTTCGTGAATTTTTTCGTCCTTCGTAAAAATTCCTTCGACAGTGCGCAGCAGATTTTTTCTGGCTTGTTAAATATGAAATTTTACTAAATTTTGTTATTTTGCTTATTAGAAGTTATCACTTCGGCTTTTCTCTTCCTCGTTTAATCCGAGAACTTCATTAAATCTTGTCCGTTAGAAACGATCTAATTATCTTTGTATTAGCCAAACAAAAGTTTCTGTTTTGTTAAAACCGAGATCTCGCTATATACGAGCTCGTCATAAGCTGGTTTTACTGTAGTTTTTCTGTTTCGTAGTTACGCTACACTACAAACTACAATAAAAGTATCGCACTCTCGTGACATCGTTAATAGTAGCGCGCTACTTCCCAGCATTGTATGGGGAAAATTCATGGCTGATTCTGCTGGACAAAGTGCAGTTGTTGAACTTTTCCCCATGCTGTTAGAAAGGGAAAATGCAACATTCATGTTTTGCCCGAAATTCGAATCTCGGTGGTGAAACGCTACTTACACTAGATGACAGTATTAAATTGTGTCCATTTTAAAGAAACTAGCTTTGTATGCAGGGCCGTAGCTAGTCCTCAGAACCAGGGGGAGCTGTTGAGTCATGTGGGGCAGAGTGGGATCCAAGTACCGGCAGCTGCCCGGACTGCTCCGGTTCATGGAGGGCCTGCAAGGTTTGATGTTTTTCTATCGAAGTTTTTCTTTAATTTTCCGTTGCATACACATCAATTTTTCTTCTTCCATCACTTATTTTGAAAATCAGATTCAAAATATGCATATATATTTGTATGCAGCCCCTCTCTCTCTCTCTCTCTCTGAGAAATCGCAATTTCGCTTGCCCAGGGCTCTCGCAGCAACGTCCACACGGTTCAAATATCCATTCTGTGTCGGTCGTCTAAAATAAAACACAGCTAATTTCAGTAGAATCGCCGACATTCACTATTTGGTCACATTGTTCTGACGCTGGCCTTTCCAGAGTCGTTGGCACCTAGCCTTTGGAAAAGTCAGTTGGTTAACGTGCTGTTCGCCGTAGTGAGAGTAAAATAAAGTTGGTGATTAGTTAACTTTGGCTAGACAATGGAAAGCCACCTGTCATGCAGTTAATCCTTTAAATGGCATTGAGACTACTCCTGCTTGCTGGCGTTAGGAGGGAAAATGCATGTTGCCCTGGTGCTCGAAAAGCAGGATGTATTTCTCACCGCTCGTATCAGCTAGTTTTGTTAAGAGCAGGCCAACCGGTATTTTAATCCTTTGGTGAATGCACCCAAAAAGCGTCTAAATTTTCAGTGTGTCTCCTATCTCAAACAAGGCGGTACTAAAACCTTTGACCTCAACTTCGCTTCTTTCATTCTTTGTCTTCTATGCCTGCTTCCCTGAGAACAAAATATGGTTTCTATGTGCTGCAATTCTATACTCGGGGCAAGGCTAACTTGACTATGGAGTAAGTTATGGAGTGTGTATTTCCACTGCATAATATACACTGCTGGCCACCTAAAATGCAACACCAAGAAAGACACGAGATAGCAAAGCCAGATTTACTGGACACATAACAACAGATACAAAGATGAAACTATTGAGCTTACAGGCCCGTGCGACTTGCGGAACACGCAGACATCAATAGTTCGTGTGGCCCCCATGGCTGGCAATAACGGCCGCTACACGCCGCGGTATCGAACGAAAGAGGCTTTGGATATGGGCTTGGGGTATGTCGGTCCAGGCTGCTTCCACACATTGCCACAGTTCATCAGGCGTAGCCGCGGGTGGTGCTTGCCGGGCCACTCGGTTGCCGATCAGCGACCAGACGTGTTCGATGAGCGACATATCGGGAGAACAAGAGGGCCACGGCGGCAGTGACACTTGGTGGGCCGTGAAGGATTGTTGCACGATGCGTGCCACGTGCGGGCGCGCATTGTCCTGTTGAAACGTGGCCGTTGGTAGGTCCTGCAGCCAAGGGAGGACTACAGGCTCCAAAACGTCGGAGATGTAGCGGTGGCTGCTGAGTGTACCGGCGATGCGTACCAGAGGGGTACGGGTGTCATATCCAATTGCGCCCCAAACCATAACGCCAGGCAGCGGACCGGTATCGAATGGTACGTGTTGACACAGGTTGTTGCGCAACACACCCTAATTCCTGTGCTAACGTTCGTGATGTGGTGGTGCGAGCCGTCAATGCCCGCCGCACAACATGCCGGTCTTCTCGTTCGGTGGTGTGCCGTGGCTGCGGCAATCACTCACGTCGGTCCGTCCGTCCGTCCCTCCTGCACCCACCGAATCCATACTCGCATCACTGTGGCTGGATGTCGTCCCACACGGGCGCCGATGTCTCGGTACCATAAACCGCTGTTGCAATAAGCCACTATTCGTCCTCTGTCGAACTCCGAAACGTGCTGGAATGACTGTCGTATTCTGCGACGATACATCAGGAAGCTTACCACGCACAGGTCTGGCAGCACAACACACTTCCACTACTTACACCCCGCCTTCTGTGCACCCTTCTTATAGTGCTTCTCGGTGGCGTGCCGGGTGCACATGATTTGCATATGCCCTGCAATGCTAATCATTTGCATGTCCTCTCGCGGGCGCGACGCATGCTGCGAATTTCAGGCCAATCGGATGCTTCCTTCTTGGTGTTGCATTTTGGGCGGCCAACAGTGTAGTTCCCGTTGAAAAGTCTGTGCCCGAGTTTGAACTGACACCTAAAAAGGACATGGATATATAGATGTTCTAAATGTTGTACATACGTACATTATAATATTAAAGATCCCAGTTTCTGTCGCGTTTCTAAAAAATACAAATATTTACGTTTTGGCGACGTCATTGTCACTTTTGTTTTGATTCAGAGAGGCAATTTACTGGAGGAAATTTACTGCTAGCGGGAAGGGAGAATTGTGCTAGCCTGATGGTAAGTGGGAAGATAATGGTTTGGCGATTAAGCTTGCTTTCTTCGCTGTTACTGTTTTAAAATACTTATTCAGAAATCATTTGTCTGGTGGTCAGTAAGATTGAGAAGGTGCGAGGGTTGAGGGGTGACATTGTGATGGAACACGGGAAGCTTCCTTTTGTTTTGCCTTAAGTCACCCTTAAGGGAAAGGTTTCGCGGCACATGGCACCCCATCAGTGTGCGGAGAAATACTGATACAAAACAGATATTTTGTCAGTGAATCGGTTTCACAGTACTAACAGTGTAATCAGGTTAGCTGTGCTCCGAGTATAGTGATCAATCTCCCATATTTTCGTGACCCTTAACATATTGTTGTTACTGACTCCGTCACTATAATGGCGGCCACATACACACACGTTTGAATGACGTTTGAGTATCACGCCAGCAAATGGGAGAGTTTTGTGCCTGAGGCGGCATCTAGCGTGGAGTGAAGCTCTTCAACGCCTGCCTGAAATCCTCTTCACTCCACGCTACATGCCGCCTCAGGCACAAAACTCCCCCATTTGCTGGCGTGACACTCAAACGTATGCGTCTGTGGCCGCCTTAAGGTTAGGGATGCTCCTGAAAACAGGAGAGTTAAGTTGTTGGTTGGTATTTGTAGTCTGTGTGCGCTGTTCACCGTAGTGAGAGTTACATTAATTTCTTTCGTAGTGAAAGAAAAAATTCAAAACCTAAAATGAAATGGCGTTATCTTTCTGGCAGTCAGAAAAGAAATTTGAGAAAACAGAAAGATGACAATCTGAAAAATTTGTGTATCCCAGTAGGTAAATGTTTTTCTAATCCAACGCCTACTGCTCAAGTTGTGCAATCTAATGAATCTGGAGGAACAGCAGGATGTATACAGCATATTCTAATACTATACTTAGGTGTACTGGCAAGTATTCAGAAGTGGGAAATGAAGTTGGTAATCATATTTCTATTGTCAATATGAAAGATCCAGCATCTTGGTCTGAAAACGTCGATGACAGGTTAAGAACAGAACTAATTAAATTCAGTTCATACTGCATATTACAAAATTACGGAGGCTGATATCCTTAAAAGATATGCGTATATATTTTTTAGTTTTGCACGTGCAGCACTCGACTGGTATCCTAAAAGGAATAAACATACCAGACTTTTTATTATATTTTATTCAATACGGCCTATTAAACGCCCCTCGTTTATATGGTAAATACTGCTCGTAATAAACAAATAACATTTTCAGGTACTTTATGTTTATTTTTCCATCTCTACTGCAAGTGCCATGTAAACGAGGGGTGGGGAAATTCTTTCAAAAAGTACCAAAATGCAAGTAAACCCTTTGCCATAGTTTTGCAGTTCGTTCTAATTTTCATATAATTTTTTTTTTTTTTTTTGTTTCAGTTCAGAACTGAATAATCCCCTGCTAGGGGCGTATTGATAGTCCTCGCTTCCCCATCATCGCGGAAAGCCTCGCGGATAAGACAGTCTCTAACCTCAGAAGAAGATTTTACAAAAATGTTTTGCTGAAACTTCATATGAAACTGGTTATTTTTTAAATAAACACGTATGAAGCTTAAATTTTGGAGGGTAGCTTTGAATGAAGTATTGAAAAGAAAAGGAGTTGTCGGTATTTTTTTCAGTAAATAAGTAAAATATTTGGAAATCATTTTTGCGATTTTGGTTTATAAAAACTGGATGACAGGAAAGCAGCTATTCCAAAAGACTTGAGGCCCCCTTTCACAGTCAGCAATAGTGCATGTACATGTATATTAACAAGAGAACATGAAAGAAATATCAGTTCAATGAATGAAATTTTTATGTCAATAAGGATAAGGTGTTTTGTACTACAGTTGTATGCATATAACTACAAACGCAGCCTTCAGAATATAATGAAGTGAAAGGTGTTCAAGAAACACAGAGACCTGTTATATTTTTATGACAGAGTCAAGAGAAATCTTTTTACTATCTGCAAAACATTGTGGCATAATGTAAAGTGTGTTTTTCATATTCAACAGTAAACAGTTTAAATATTGGGTTGATGCATAAGTTCATGCCACTTTATTTCAAGAGTGCTTTTTTTTTTGGGGGGGGGGGTCGAGTTTTAACGACCACCGTGAGCAACTCAATGGGCTATAAGCACTCGCCCGTCTCTAATTTAGAAATTTAGAGCCACTGGCTCCAGGGAAGGGAAAGAGCCAGCGCTGTAAAACAAACACAGCATCTATGCCTTCCGAGATTCGAATCCGGACCTATCTCGGACGAATGATCTGAAGCCATCGCTTAGACCACTGCGCCACCGAAGCGACCAGGAGTGTTTCCCAGGTCAGTAGTGACGGTGCAGATGGCCAGTTGTATATCAAAATGTAGCCAGCAATATCATGTATCTAAATTATATTGCATTGGGTGATTGTGGCTAATGGGTTTTTTGATTTTCAGGTCCGGAAGTATGGAGTGTCAAGTAGAGAGGAATGAACATTTCCGACATCTGCTCCTCTACGAGTCTAACAAGGGATCCTCAGCCGCAGAGGCTACTCGATAAATTTGTGCTGTATATGGGGAGGATGCTGCTCCGAGGACAGCCCGCAAATGATTTCAGCGGTTTCGAGATAACAATATTGACCTCAACGACTCTCCACGCTCAGGTCGCCCATCTCACTTTGATAAGGATCGTTTGAACCATCTCATCCACTTGATCCGCGTCAAACCACACGCTAATTGGCTACTGAGATGAACTGTGATCAGGCCACTTTGGTGCGACACCTGGAACGTATGGCAAAGGTCCAGAAATTGGGGTCTTGGGTGCCTCACACTCACCGAGGACAACAAGAATCGGCGCGTTGCCGTATGTGGTTCCTTGGTCGCCCGTTATAGCGAATGTTCTCGGCAACACAAACCCTTTCTATCAAGTATTGTTACTGGAGATGAAAAGTGGTGTCTGTACGTGAATTTCAGTCATCGGAGGGAATGGTTAAGCCTAAACTAGACGCCCACACCATGTCCAAAACATGACCTTCATCCTGAGAAGATCATGTTGTGTGTCTGGTGGGACATGGAAGGCATTATTTACTGGGAAATGCTGCCGAGGAATCGGACTATTAACGCTGCATTCAATTGTGAGCAACTCCGCCGTGTGAAGGGAGCAATTCAGCAGAAACGGCTACGTCGGCGCCATGGTGTCCTTCGCCAACATGATAACGCACGCCCTCGCAGAGCAAACATGACCAAAATGGCCATTCAGGAGATTAAATGGGAGATCCTTCCACATTCGGCCTATTCCGCAGATGTCGCCCCCTTCAGATGATCACCTGTTCCGATTTCTGTCGAATGCACTCCGTGGCAGAACTTTCAACAATGATGTTAATTCCAGAATTTCCTTGACGATTTCTTCGCAGCAAAACCTGCACGTTTTTTCAAGAATGGCATTGCAGTCCCATCCAGACGTTGGGACACCATCGTAAACAATGGGGGAGGAATACATATAGTTGATTGATTTCGTTTTCCCTTCTGATGTAATACATTCCTGTAGGGCGGCGGAAAAAACGGCATGAACTTATGCATCAACCAAATATATGATCCGACTCTAGTCGACTATATCCCTTCTATATAGTCGCCAGCATAATCCAAAACCCGTTGCCATCTGTGTGGAAGTCTCTGTATGTCGTCAGCAAGTTGAGACATGTTGATCTTTGCCATGGACCGGTTTACAGCACTTAGTGTCGTCAGTGGTCTTGAAGTGAATCCCCCAAAGAGGTGCTTTCATCTTCGGAAACAAATCGAAGTCACAGGTCCTTAAATCACTAACCTTGCTTAAATCAGGCGAATAGGGAGGAAGATACAACACTTCTCAACCCAGTCGACGGAACAGGTTGGTAACAACGCCAACAACATGGCAGAGAGCGTTGTCATGCAAAATTATCGGAGTATGCTCCAACAAATGACGCCGCTTTTTTCTGAAAGCTGGACGCAGATTATGTTAGAGAAGATATGCATAATATACTGCATTAACCATCTGTCCTGAAGGTACTGCATACATGAGTGGTGGAAATCAATAATTACAGGGGCGTCCACTTTTTTTTTTTTTTCGTTTGGAGGTTTAACGACCACCATGAGCAACTCAGTGCGCTGTAAGCAGTCGCCCGTTTTATGAGTGCTAAAGATGCAAAAATTACTTAATATTGATAAGTGACAACCATTTTTTACTGTAAATTCTGGTTCATTTGGGACACATTGAGCTAGAGCACTTTGGCCCAATTAAGTGACTGCCCCAATTATGCAAAGCATAATCCCAAAGAGCGAATTTGGGATCTTCTTCAAGAACCGTCCCAAATAAACAACTGCCCCAATTAACAGATGGACCAATTAACCAGAATCCACTGTAATGTCAAAATTAGCAATGAAACTTTAGTGTTATTCGTAAAATGCACCAATTTTTATAAACACTAGTTTCAAATATATGTAGACATTATTTTATGAAGTATTTTAAAGAATATACACAAACTATCGTCTTCATTAATTTAAGAAACTAAGTCAGCTCTAATCCATTAATTAGTATTTGGTCCAACATTTCCCATGTAATAGAATATTTCTGCCAATTTCAAGGTGCATGGATCACAAATTTCTTAGATAATGGACTACCCCAGTTATGCGAAGCATAACACTAAAATGTCATTGCTAATTTTGAAAACTTGACTGGCATAAAAGTGTAATCTAAATTTAAATGAACATACTGTAGTAATAATTTTGTAATTTTTTGTCATTGTTGTTTATTTTGTATTTGTTGTCTTTCATTCTGCATCTAAAAACAATTTTATGGCTTACTTTTTTGAGCTCTTTTTTCTCTTATCTAACCCAGAATGTCTTCAAATACCTTATCACAAAATCCTTTAAGTATAGCAAAGTATTACATTCTTTGAAGTGTCACAGCAAATATATCATCAGCTTATGTAAAAAATTTATGCCTTTGAGCAGCATTTCTCAAACACTGTAGATTGCAAGCCAATTTTTGGTGGGTTTTGACGTTTTTGAAATGTGAAAATATTGTAACTACAGGGTGATTCACTCGGAGTTGAACACTTATTATGTGGAATATATGAGATGAGGAACATCCGATGAGTGTGACACCCAAACGAAGGGGTTCTTTATTCCCTGATGAAGTAGTCAACATGAATTTTCCTGTGAATAAATGAAGAGCTATTGCATTCCAATGAAAATTGGTGTCTCATATACAGTGTCCCAATGCAATATAATTAGGCAAATCTTTCTTAAAGACAGTGAATATCGACTGACACTTGGAAAACTTTAATGAGTTTATGAGCTAATGGATGATCAGGAACTTGCATATGGTTACTTTCAACAGGACGGTGGAATGTGCCACACCTCCAATAAGAGCATGGCAGAAATTCGCAGCTTTTTCCAGGACAGGATTATCTCCAAAGACCTGTGGCTGCCTAGGTCTCCCGATGAGACACTCCTAGATTTCTTTCTCTGGGGACTTTTAGAAAACAAGTTTTATGCCAACAAGCCAAGGTCGATTGCAGACCTGAAAGACAACATCACATGTGAAATTGCTGCCGTCGATGTAGCTATGCTATGTCGCACATCCTTCAATATGGAACATCGGGTGAATATGTGCCTGGACACTGGCAGTGGGCACTTCGAGCATCTTCTATGAGACATTCTTTTTTATCACGGATCAAGGTACGTTTTGAATTAATTTCAATCAAATGTGGCTTTGGAATCTTGAGTTAATTAAAAAATAAGTGTTCAGTCCCAAATGAATCACCCTGTATTTAAAAATAGAAAATCACAAAGAAGTACGAAGGTGAAAAATAAATAAATAAAGTGCATTGGGTTTCATGTTTGTGCCTATGGCACCTCCTGAAGAAGGATAGGTAACTCACTACAGCCCACTAGTGTTGCCATCTAATGACAACAGTGCAAACCTGGATAGGTAACTAACTAGCCATGTAGGATATTTGGTTGCAGCCTGAAACGGGTCAATTAATTTTTTGGATACAGACAAACACGTCCAACTCTTTCTACTGGAGCTTTGAAGGTGTTGCTCCCTTACCAAATTTGAAACAATCTGAAATTGTCGAGCTCCTTGTGCCTGAAAACGACTCACATCAACATAGACGTCAATGTCATCATCAATAGAAACCTAGAACAAGTGCATCCTTCGCACATATCTCATGAAAAATTGTTCAGCTTTTTACAAAATGATAAATTTAAGAAACAGTAGTAACAAATAAACGAAAAAGTTAAATATTTTTTTATAAAATTATGTACAATAATAAATTTAAAAAACAACAGTAAAAATGATTAAATTTTAAAATACCCCACTCCTATGTCCATTAACACTTTAACCGGCAAGAATGAATTAACTTGGGATTAGCAAAATGGGTTGAAATTAGCTCAAATAAATATATTTGCTGTCTAGGAAGTGGGCCGAAAGTGGCGGGAATGAGTGAACCAGCACATCAGAATGCATTGCTTTCCCCTTTAGCTTTGTTATTCAAGAAGGTCATTTAGGGGGGTAACTGACACTTATTCTTTCTGATTGATTACCTGCCCTAATGGTTATGATAATGCAATGAACCTAAGAAACGCGAGAGAATATCTTTGAATAACTTGTTTTTGCCCAGTGGCATGATGACTAGCCCTTCTCCTTTTTCTAAGTGTCAGTCATCCCCCTAAATGACCTTGGGTCATGAGGTAGAGAATGGAGAACTTAAGTGAGCACTTGTCACCAGTACAGGTTTACGGTCAGTACTTCCGAGTTGAGACGGTAAAAGAGTCATTGTTTCACCATAGCTTTTGTAAAACCCAGTCGCCATGTGAACATTTCTGTTTGGTTCAGATACATCGGGCGCTTAAAGGGTTAAAGGTAGGTGGGCCTCAAAAGTTTTTTGTTCCAAGAACTGGGTCACAGTTCTAGAAAGTTTGGGAAGTGCTGCATTTGAACATAAATTTCAACACTCAGCAAGAATGGGATAAGCACAGTTCTTCCTTTTCCATGAAATCTGTTATGTTGAATATGTGTTTAAATCCCAATGCAAGCCAAGTTTCAATTAAGTTGGTTAAACCAGTCTATTAATAGCATCAGAATGCACTGAGATTTTAAAACTCAGTAACACTAAGTACTAAAAGTACAAATAAAAACAGAATTTCAGCAGATTGTCTGTAAACATGTATTAACACTACTTAAAGAAATGAGGCTAAGAACCTTTTTTAGGTGGTAAGTCAGTGGAGTTTGTAAAAAGTTGGCATGATTTACTTAAAAGGTGCAAATACATGAACTAATCAAAAGGTATAATGATCAAATTCCAAAAAAAAAAAAAAAAGAAAGAAAAGAAAAAAAAATTATACCCACTTAAGGAATAAGTGATTAATCCTTTTAAATATAGGTTCCTGAATTTATAACATTGCCCCATTGGTAGAATTATGTAAACTTAATTTTTGCAATTCCATGCACCTTCCACCATGTTTTATCATTTCTAATAGACTAACATTTTTCTTTAAAAAAAATTGCTCTCACATCATCAAATTTTTGACATTTTAATGATTGATTCCTTTTAAACTTTGAAGAAAAGCAAAACAAGCTACACTGGCATAGTATATTCAGCCTCTGTTACACACTTTAGTGAGTGCATAAATGCACCTTCCACCACGTTTTATCATTTCTCCTAAGATAATGCAGTTAAAGACACAAATCGGAAGACACATTGTGACATCTGAAAATATAGAAACCTGAGAGGTCCCAAATCTTAAATTTTGATGTGTAAAAGTGAAAATAAAATAAAACACTAGATTTCATATTGAAAATACAACTTCAACTTATGGCATTTAATTAGATTAAAAGGGCAGCACACTGTTAGAATTTAGTGGGGCTTTTTTTTATAAATTTAAAGAGAAAGATTGCAGTTCAGTCTGAATATTAGACAAGAAAATGGAAGTTAAAGCATTTCTAGTGAATTCCACAAAAAAAAATTCCCTCTATGTTAGCACATCATCACTTAAGAAACACCATGAAATCTTCTGTTATATGGAAAAACATAGTATTTCATAATATTTTCACTACAGATAAAAATTTATTTTGTCCTCCAAATGGAAGTCTTTATTGATTAGCATGTTATAGTGTACTTGGCAACTATGACTGATATTTGTCCATGGTAAGATCTGTTTCTCCTTGAAATATCCCAATAATTTAATTAATTTTTGCATCTACAACTGATAAATCTTTTTCTTTATAGTTTTTCTTCAGGAAACCAGTTACTTTTCCAGAAATATCGCAAATAATGTTTATTTTTGTTTAGTTCCTTTACAACAAATACCATAAATTAATTCTGACCCAACACAATTCATTAAGTTAAATCACACCTCAAAGACAGGGAGTAAAATATCAATGGTGAGGAAATGCACTTTTCAAGATTTCACATTGAACATGACTTCTATTATCTTTCTGAATACCTAAATCTGCAAAGTTTTGAAAAAAGTTTATATTTCTGATTTTCCAGTTGCACAAATTAGAGGTGTTTTCTTCACGCAAAAAAGAAAAGAAAAAAAAAAAAAAACATTTTCGCTACCGTGACTAATACCCACTGTTGGTAGAAAAAGTTCCATTCCATTTTTCTGAATGATCCCAGCCAGGACCATATGAAAACCATGAAATGTATATGCAAAGTTTTGCAAAATGTAATAAAATTTTCACATAGTACATTGTTTTGTACTTTTAGATGTAGTTCAATTTAATGTGTGCTAAAAATATCCATATATGAAAGCAAATCACAAATGACCTAGCAAATGGAACAAGCTCATCATAAAAATTAAGGAAGAAATGTTCTTCAAAAATACAAGGAAAATTGACAAGCACATTAATTTCAGCAATCACACTGCTGAAAATAATGTAAGAGAAGAAGCTGTGAAGTGGCATTCATTAAAGCTGCATTTCACAGCAGTTCTGCTAATGGATGTAAGAAACCAGTCTTGATACTTCTTGCACACTGAATCCTACATACTTCAAACTGACTTCATAAGTGTTAAACAAAACCAGACACAGAAAAACAAATTAAAAAGAATGTTTTATTTATCGGACACTAAATATTGCTAAATTTCGAGGAGTTATAAGCTCATTGCACATGATAACAATTTTAGAATCAAAGTTCTTTTCTTGAAAGGAAGCTACTCGGTCAGCAATGATCATTCCTTCCCATATAGGTTGTAGCAATACTTGCAGCAGCTAAGGAGAATGAACAGTTGTTACTAAAAACAAGTAATATGAAATCCACATAAAATAATTTATTACTTAAATTACTGAATGGGTTTTATAGTGCATAGAAAAAGATAACTGAATTGTGAAATACTAACAATTAATGCACAATATGTTATATCACTACTTAAGAACACAACAACCTTAAATCATGAAAGTAAATATACCACAACA
Organism: Macrothele yani; assembly: GCA_039090855.1. Taxonomy (NCBI): domain Eukaryota; kingdom Metazoa; phylum Arthropoda; class Arachnida; order Araneae; family Macrothelidae; genus Macrothele; species Macrothele yani. The sequence goes on along the minus strand of CM076997.1, from coordinate 41,306,708 downwards.
TACTATTATGATTCTTATGCTTGGGAATAGATGCTCCTTATTATGATACAACTCAAGTAAATCCTTAATTTTCTCTTGTTTTTCTGCAACTGAAATGACAACAATTGATATATCATTAAATTAAGCAAAAAGTACCTGAGTGCATGAAAATTTAAAAATTTCACACCTAACATAAAATCTACACAAAAATACTATGTGTTAAAAAACTTGATCAGTAAAACACAACTTTTATCTGTAACAAAACAGAACATAAACTTTTATTTTAAAAGTAATGTGAACAGGAGCAGATACATTTCTAGGTACCACTTGACAATAATGACCAACAATGTTTTTCTTTTTGTTGTGGGATTCAACCAAGGCCTTTCTATACAGAAAGTAGGAGGTCATGACATTAGAGAGATACATTCCTCCTTCAGTGACATCATGTGAAAACCAAGCCTTCTGATTGGTTTCCAATGATGTCATGCTCAAGCATGATATCCAATGCAACACTGACCTACCAGGCCAGGTAACTTGACAGCAACATCATATACAACACCAACATACCAGGACATGTAACTTGACAAAGACATTAAACACAGCACCTAGCTACCAGGCCATGTAACCTGAGAGTGACATCAAACAAAACACTGACATACCAGACCATACAGCCTGAGAGGGACGTCAAATACAACACCAACCTACCAGGCCATGTAATCTGAGAGTGGTGTTAAACACACCACTGACATACCAGACCATGTAACCTGAAAGTGATGTCGAATACCACACTAACACACCAGGCCATGTGACCTGCATGATATCAAACAGAGTATTGAGAAATCAGACCATGTAACCTGAGAGTGACATCAAACACAGCTTTGACAAACCAAGCTATGTAACCTTCAAATGACATCAGAGAAGGAAACTCATCTCTATATTGTCAAGGTCTTCTCTCTTCTAGACAGCCTTGGCTTGAATGACCTCCACAAACATCTATGGCCGAAAGAAGTCACTCGTCTCTAATTTTGAGCCACTGGCACCAGGAAAGGCACAGAACCAGAAGGAATACAAACATACCACTGACATCCCATCTGGGACTCAAACTCTAGCCCAACTTGAACAACCAGTCAGAAGCGCATGCCACTGATTCCTTGCCCACTGGAGCAGCACTGGTTGTGTTTGCTCATCACAATATGATTAATACAGAGGATGTTCGCACACTTTTAGAACGATTTTCCAGCAATATAATTAATTTTTAGAATAAAATTATTTCTTTCTTAAATGTTCAATCTGATAGCCCTTCCTCTGGACTATGAACCTTCGTCTAGATTTCCACGATAGCAGGCCATTTCTTAAAATTGGTAGTAGTATTTTATTCCACTCATTCCACTGCTTTCCATAGTCTGATCATTGTTTTAGGTCTGTCTTTAGAAAGCGCTCTATTTTTAGCCATCTGAAGGCATAATAGACCATTGGTGTCACATCAGGGGACTTTGAAGGAATATGAGCATAAAGTATAAACAGAATTGATACCCACCTCTTTTTTCATTTTTTTCAAGAAATAGAGTGACAGATTTAAATGTATTACTGATAGCCTTGTCCTGATGAAGTTCTACCCTGTGAAGGCTCTGTCGATAAAGGAATGGTATTTCCTCTTTAAATATATATGTATGATTTTAACAGTCTTTTCAACTTTTCTTCCTTTAAATATACAGGGTGCATAGGAAAATCCCTTCAGCCTGAAATAACTTGCGAACGGAGAGAGGTACAGTTATACAAGTGAGATAACAGTATAGTAAAACAACTACGCCCGATCGAATGCAACCGATAGCAGCGCCCTTAGTGACGAAATGCGGAAGTCTGCCATTGCAAATCGAAAACGAAAAGAGATAGAGCAAAATTTTCTATTACAAAGTTGTAGAGCATTAATTAATGAGTACAAAACAACATTTGTTTCACACGGATAAGATAAATTGTCACCCGAATACCCTAAAATGTCCGGAATCGATGTGCGATGATTCGAATCTGCATATTCACATTTCACAAATGTAGCCGTATACAAATGCAGATTGTGACGTTGTACCATACCTATGATTTAAAAACCAGTAGCAGGATGTACCCTGATCCGAATTTAGGTCTACGTATGCTGTGTGAGAATGGCGAGCTTCACTCACTCCCAATATTGTGAGATGGTGCTTATTTATGGTGAATGCCAACGAACAGAGATACCTCCAACTATTACAGTATATCCTACCTGACTTTTTAGATGACATTCCTCTGTCCGCATTACGTTCCTTGTGGTTCCAACATGATGGTGCCCCTGCACACCAGCCAGCAGCCGTGCGATGCTTTCTCACAGATTGTTTTGGGCAATGAATCATTGAGTATGGTGGTGCTGTTGAATGGCCTACATGATCGCCGGACCTCACTCCGTTAGATTTCTTCCGCTGGGGTTACGTAAAAAATCAGGTGTATGCAACAGCGCCTATAAGTCTGCTGGATCTGCTGGATCTACGTCATCGTGTTACAGATGCTTGCAATTGTGTGAAACCCTTCATCCTGAGAAATGTGCATGCAGAGTTACTTTCACGAATACAAATGTGTATCGTGGGCAATGGCGAACTCTTCGAACATATTTGACATTAGCTTTTTATCACTGTGTGCCAGTTTGCCTCTTTTGTTTTTGTTTTGTTTGACGTCATCAAACTGTATTGACATAAGTACACATTTATGCAATAAATTGTGTGTATTTGCTCATACCTATGCCTATTCCCTTTAAACGTTCACACAAAAGGTCATGCAGCGATTTCGGATATGTTAGGCTATTCAAGCGAGAATTTATCTTATCCGTATGAAACAAATGTCGTTTTGTACTAATTAATTGATGCTCTACAACTTTGTATCTCTTTTCGTTTTCGATTTGCAATGGCTAACTTCCGCATTTCGCCACTAGGGGCGCTGCTATCGGTTGCATTTGATCGGGCGTAGTCGTTTTACTATACCGTTATCTCACTTGCATAACTGTACCTCTCTCCGTTCGCAAGTTATTTCAAGCTAAAGGGACTTTCCTATGCACCCATATACACTATCTACCAACAAGTAATTGGACACCCCTGCAATCGACGATATCTGCCGTCCTGATACACGTCACGGCCGCCGCCGTTAAATATCGTGTGGGAAACAACAATGCAACCAGTCGCATGCACGATGCCACGCAGTTCATAGCTCTCTGATTTCGAGAAAGGTGCAATCGTCGGGTATCACAGAAATGGCCGATCCATACGTGACATATCCAGCAAGTTGAAGTACCCAAAATCGACAGTGGCCTACGTAATTGGCAAGTGGAAGATGAGAGGTGACTGTTGGAATGTGCCCCAACCCCGCAGACGTACAAAACTGGGAGTTAGAGACCGACGGGTGCTGGCCAGAGAAATTCGGAAGAACCACACCAAATCGATGAGCCACATTCGCGAGGAGTTTCAACAGGCATCCGGGAGTGTTCTTTCGATGAATACCATCCGTAAGGAAGCCCATCTGCTCGGTTATCATGGACGTGCTGTCACCCACAAGCCTTTGATCACCAAGTCCAATAGCGCTGCTCGGCTAACGTGGTGTAAAGAACATCGACAGTGGACCGTTGAACAGTGGAAACAGGTTCTCTGGAGTGACAAATCAAGGTTCGCCCTCTACCGTTCGGATGGCAGGGTCTGGGTTTGGCCTTATGCCTGGAGAACACCTCCTGCCAGAATGTATTGTGCCAACTGTGAAGTTGGGCGGCGATGGAATTATGCTATGGGGGTCTTTCTCCTGGTATGACATGGGACCCTTGGTCGCAATTCCTGGTAGACTCAACGCCGAGACCTACTGCACTATGTTGGATGACCATGCGCTTCCCACGTTGTGGCAGTTTTACGGGGCGGACCCACGTTACTTTCAGGATGACAATGCCACCTGTCATGTTGCGAGGTCCCCCATGGCTTGGTATGGTGACAATGGGGTTAATCGAATGGACTGGCCTGCGCAGAGCCCGGACCTTAACCCTATCGAGCAGTCGACGCTCCAACTCTGGGACGACGCTCCAACTCTGGGACTTAAGTCGACGCTCCAACTCTGGGACTTAAGGGGTGCCCCCACCGTCCGAAATCGGTGAAAGAACTGACCTGTCTTCTCCAAGCCGAGTGGAAGAAAATACCGCTGGCCGTCGTACAACGCCTGATTGAGAGTATGCCCCGGAGGGTCGCAGCTGTAATTGCCGCTCGTGGAGACTCCACCAACTATTGAAGGTGAATAAACTTCGTTTTCCTTTGCTATCACAGGTGTCCAATTACTTGTTGGTAGATAGTGTAGTATATACAGATTTTAACATTTTTTTCAACTTTTCTTAACTTTAGTTTTCTATTGTACAAGAAACCCACAATAACCATGAATTCTTTGTTTAAACTATTTGGATTCTTGGAACCAAGTTTGTAAGTCTTTTTCTGCTCTTTTGCTATAGCAAATCGACCTTTTTTGTTACAGTCGTTTAGGCAGATCCATGCTTCATCAATAATCACAATAAATTTCCATCTGTCTCCGGATAAGTGATTTTCATAAAGAAGTCTACACCATGCTATGCACTCAATCACATGCCTAGGCAAAAGGTGGTTAACAGTGTTTTTTTTTTTTTTTTTTTTTTTTGGTTTTTACAGATTCAGATCTTTGTTTATTACCTTGTTTACAGTTGATGCAGAAATTTTTAATGACATAGCCATTGCTCTTTGGATTGGTGGATTTTCTTTTAAGATCAGAGACTACTTTTGAAATAGTCATAAAAAGTATGTGAATACTATGTGTATGTACCTTCTTTGGAAATTTGTTTGGTGTTCTTTTTCCTGCAAAAAGCAATGCTTGGCAATTTTCCCTCTATTATTAATATTGCTTATTTCACATTTAGAAATGCTAATTGCATGATTTTTACAGCATTTTTTAATTACAGAACACAAATATTTCTTTTCGTAAAGAGCAAAAACATAACCTTCTATCCACAGCTTATTTACATGTGCCATTTTCTTAGCAGAAAATATCTAACTGCAGCAGATGTTTCTTTCGTGTTCATCTAACATGCTGTTGCCAGTTTCAATTCTTTGAAATTATTTTATTTCCTGTAATTTATTATCAAAAATGTTCTAAAAATATGTGAACATCTTCTGTAGTATTGACCACTCACACAAGTGCTCTAATCATTTGTGGCCTAATTTTAGATTAATTTTTCTTTTTATGTGTTGAGATGAATAATACCTTAGAGTACAGAACAGCTTTCATAAAATTGTAAAGTTCTGGTATTAAATTTTGAAAAAACATGAAAAAATCATTAACACAACTTTCCAGTGCATGCAAAGTTTAGAAACGAAACAATGACCCAAAATTTAGCATTTTTTAAGAGTCCCATTTCTTTAAAGGGGGAAATGCTAAAAGCAACCAATATTTGGAACAGCTATTAGTGACCCATAAAACTGAAAGTAACCAGACCCCCCCCCTCACTCACACATACACACACACACACACACCATCCCCACCACACACACACCTCCTGCCTTCTTTTTTAACTTTAAAATACTTTCGAAATTTGAACACTGGCCCTAATTAATCCAAAATTTAGTTTGTTTGCATATTTCCTAATTCAGGATATGTGTAGGCATTGAATCTATACACACTAAAAATTGACAAAATACGTACTATAAAGAAAAAAAAGGAGAAAACATGCTCTTAAAATAAACAAATATTAACTTAAATCAAATGCATTGATTCTTTTAATTTTTAAAATATTCATATTTCCTTTTGATCATTTTTTATTTATTCACTTATTCCTTATTGCAATAAAAAAATACTATAAACTTTGCATTTATAAAATTAGAAAGAAAAATTAGCTCACCCTTTAAAGTCTAACTAAAGTTAAACCTCAAACCAAATAAAAATACAGAACAACAGTTCCAGGCAAAGATAATGCATCCACATATATTACTCACTGCATAAGCTAGATACAAGGAATGTACTTCAGCTCCGGACTTCTTTATTGAACCATCCAAAGGAACAGATTTTACAGATGCCCCTTTAGAGCATGAAACAGGGTCAGACCACCAATCATTCAATACCATAGTGAAAGACACTGGCTCTGATAACTGTAGAAAGCTTCATACTTAACAACCCTCTCCTTGGGGATTTCACCCATGGAGGATTGGTTAACGCCTAAGCCATTTATATCAGATATACACAGCATAGCCCTTCCTTCTTCAAAGAAAGCACTTGCAAGCTCTCATTTTGCTTATTTAAAATAATACCTAGTAAGAGCACAATTATTAATTCATACCAACCTTCAATGCTCTAATCTCTTTCAGAGATGCATACTTCTTCAAAACATACAGCTAATTTAATTTTTTCTCTCAGGAAAAAAGAACAAAGTCTGGGAGGAGACGAAAATTTCAATCACTTCTTGAAATTTCCGTAGTCACTTTGGGTGACTAGCTATTTGCATGCCTGCAATAAAGTGTTAAAGGAACGGCGAAAAAAGTTTTACAATTCTGATGCCAGGCAATTTTTAAACTTAAGGTACAGGAATAAAATGCATCTCTGTCAATTCATTTCACAACTACACTATCTACCAACAAGTAATTGGACACCCCTGCAATCAACGATATCTGCGGTCCTGATACACGTCACGGCCACCGCCGTTAAATATCTTGTGGGAAACAACAACACAACCAGTCGCATGCAAGATGCCACACAGTTCGGAGCTCTCTGATTTCGAGAAAGGTGTAATCGTTGGGTATCGCAGAAATGGCCGATCCATACGTGACATATCCAGCGAGTTGAAGTATCCAAAATCGACAGTGGCCTATGTTATTGGCAAGTGGAAGATGAGAGGTGACTGTCGGAATGTGCCCCGACCCCACAGACCCACAAAACTGGGAGTTAGAGACCGACGGGTGCTGGCCAGAGAAATTCAGAAGAACCGCACCCAATCGATGAGCCACATCCGCGAGGAGTTTCAACAGTCATCCGGGAGTGTTCTTTCGATGAATACCATCCGTAAGGAAGCCCATCTGCTCGGTTATCATGGACGTGCTGTCGCCCACAAGCCTTTGATCACCAAGTCCAATAGCGCTGCTTGGCTAACGTGGTGCAAAGAACGTCAACAGTGGACCGTTGAACAGTAAAAACAGGTTCTCTGGAGCAACGAATCACGGTTCACCCTCTACCGTTCAGATGGCAGGGTCTGGGTTTGGCGTCTGCCTGGAGAACACCTCCTGCCGGAATGTATTGTGCCAACTGTGAAGTTTGGAGGCGGTGGAATTATGCTATGGGGGTGTTTCTCCTGGTATGATACGGGACCGTTGGTCGCAATTCCTGGTAGACTCAATGCTGAGACCTACTGCACCATTTTGGATAACCATGCGCTTCGTACGTTGTGGCAGTTTTACGGGGTGGACCCATGTTACTTTCAGGATGACAATGCCACCTGTCATGTTTCGAGGTCCACCATGGCTTGGTATGGTGACAATGGGGTTAATCGAATGGACTGGCCTGCGCAGAGCCCGGACCTTAACCCTATCAAGCACCTCTGGGACGAGTGGGAGCGTCGACTTAAGGGGTGCCCCCACCGTCCGAAATCGGTGAAGGAACTGACCTGTCTTCTCCAAGCCGAGTGGAAGAAAATACCGCTAGCCGTTGTACAACGCCTGGTTGAGAGTATGCCCCAGAGGGTCACAGCTGTAATCAGTGCTCGTGGAGGCTCCAGCAACTATTGAAGGTGAATAAACTTTGTTTTCCTTTGCTATCACAGGTGTTCAATTACTTGTTGGTAGATAGTGTACTTCTGAAGGAGCAAATAAAAACTTTAATTGATCTGAAATTGCAGTTTTGTACAGGTACTTAGTGCTTTTTTTACCATTTTCTATTTTTTTTTCTTTTTGACTCATCAGATATACACAGAAAAAATGGAACCGCAACTATAGATTTGTGTGGCCCAACATAAAGCTGTAATCAAAAGTGTTTCAAACAAAACAGGATTAGGTAAAAACATCCAAAATACAGGACACAAAATCAATTGGAAATCTTTCACTATCATAGCTCATCAACCACACCACTTAAAAACAAAATTGTGACAGGGCTGCAAATTGAAAAATGACAAAATCCTACAATTATTTAACACAAAGGTTGGACATTAAAGTCTGACTGACAACACCTAATTGGATGTGATGGTCCAACTGATAAGCCAGAGTCTGGCTCAAATTTGACAAATCCAAAAACAAGTAAGTAAAAACAACTGTTAAATACTGTTTAAAAAAGATTTCCTTATCAATTTGAATAAAGAGGTAGTTAGAATTACTATTATATCTAGGTGAATTCTAAGTTGCTAAAATATATAAAAACCACCAAGAACTACTTAAAAATAATGTACCAAATAAAAAATAAGAATCTTTGCAGCAAACCTAACACCAAATAACAACTGGGTTATTCCATGTGAAATCAAAAGGGAAAAAAATTGTATTTACAACCTGACCATTCTTGATTTTTATGAAACTTGGTATATTTTGCACTATTCATCAGTATAAACAAACACTATTTTTTTTTCAGAATTTTTAATGCATCCATTTTTGAGTTATTGATTTTTGAAATTAAAAAAAAATGAAATTTCATCTGCCAAGTAAAATTTAACTGTGAATTACTCTGGTTCTACTTCAGCTATGATCATGAATTGTGGCTCATTTTAAATATCTTTAATTGGGTTTTCATTTAAACCACATGACACTATTAAAAAATTTTAATTTCAAGGTTATCTAAAGAAATTTTACATTTTTAATATTAAAAAACAACTGTATTTTAAAAAATCTGAAAATAATATATGTTAAAAATACATAATTTTTCTACATATCCTGAAAGTTTCATAATGGGATCTCAATAGGATCACTGTAAAATAATAAATAACATAGAACGATGTCACTAAAATGCACCATCAGTGACTGAGGAATTGTTTATTTGTTCTGTCCAAAATGTTATTCCTGGTCTTCCAAACACTGTGAACGTTAATGAATTATATTATAATTAGTTAAAAAGTCATCTATAGGGTAACAAATTGTGTTTGTTTCAGGTTTTTAAGAAGAAGAAAATTAAAAGATGGATGCCAGCAGATCAGCCACGTTAAAAGTTTCTAGTGAAGTTTACTGCTACAACCCCCTTGGGAAACCGAACCATAAATATTACAAAAATATCTGAGACCAGTTTCGAAAAATCTATCGTTACAGGACAAGTTGCTGAAAACTGGAGACAAAATCTGTGACAGTTATCGTAAAACAATTCAGAAATCCACTCTCTAACATTTCTAATAAGAAAGAAACCCAGACACAAGCTTTTCCCTCTGAAAACTGTGAAGTACCAACTCCTGAAAAAGAGCAGGCTCTAGAAGCATTTAGCAGTTTACAATGTCTAGATCAAAACACCAACAAAGAAAAAAATGCTTATAAAAAAAAAAAATACTCTGAAGAGAAATATAAAAAAGCCCAAAAAGCATTTCAAACAAAATATTAAAATTAAGTTCTCAGTCAGAACCAAAGGATATTTCATCTCCTGAACAAGAAATGATAAGCCAGTTGAAAAAAAAGCTTTTATTCCCCAGAAAATAAAAGCATAAGAATGCAAATGTTGACTGTACTACCAAAAAGTTGGTCACTGAAATAAACTGAAACAGAATTTGGAGTTTCAAGGCCAAAAAACTCAATATAAGAAAAAGGTACCATGTCTTCTGCTTCAAAGCTAGAAAAGACTTTAGATAAAGACACAGCAAAATTTAATAAAATAATTTTATGAGAATAAAGATGTAAGCCACTAAATGCCAGGGGGAAAAAAGACTGTTTCTGTTAAAAAAGATAATAAGCGTGAACATGCATAAAAAATGTTGTTTCTGAACAATTCGCATCAAGTGTTTACTCTTTTTAAAGAGAGATTTCCAGAGAAAAAGGTGGGGTTCTCCAAGTTCTATGAACTTCGACCAGAGTACCATGTTTTTGCAGAAACTAGTGACACACATTATGTTTGTGTTTGTACAATGCATCGGAATGCTACACTAATGATGGCACAATGCAAGTTACCTGAATTAACAGGAGACGTTGTTCAGCCAATAAACTCCTATAAAGATGTCTTTGCAAACATAATTTGTGGAAACCCTACACCTGTGTGTTACTTCAGCCAGTGCAACAACTGTCCAAGATTAGAAGAGCTCAAGCAACAATTTGAAGAATGTTTTGATCTAAACAGTACAGAAAATGAGATATTCAATTAGAGAATGGAACAGTTCTTGAAATATTATCAAAATCCACACAGGAGTTTTTGGACCTGTTGTTTGAAAAACTTCCAACACTGCTTCACCATTCTTTTATAAAAACTCAACAGACATGTCACTTAAGACATCTTAAAGACATAACAGAAAATCAATACATAGTAATTTGTGACTTTGCTGAAAATTATTCTTTCGTATTGCAAGCCACAGCTCAGGGTTTTCACTGGAACAATGCCCAGGCAACCCTGCATCCTATAGTTATATACTAACAAGATGAGAAAACTCAGAACCTAGGATATGTAAGTTTTGTGATTATATCTGATTGCCTAAATCATGGCAGTATAGCTGTCCATTGGTTTCAGCATTACCTAATTTAATTTCATGCAGTCACATTTTTCTCAAAAACCTGAAAAATTATTTTCTTTTTCTGTTGGAGCAGCTTCACAATATAAAAATAAGACAAACTTCCTCAACCTATGCTACTACAAGAATGATTTTAATATAAAAGCAGAATGGAATTTTTTTACAACAGCACATGTAAAAAATGTATGTGATGGGATAGGGGGCATCATGAAGCATTTAGCTCCAAAGAGAAGTTTACAATTTGTTTATAATGATCAAATCATGATCCCACACCAACACTTTGAATGGTCTAGTGGTAATATTTTCTCCATTCACTTTCGGTTTGCGACAAGGAAATTACAAAGAGGAGGAAATTATCCTTAAAAACAGAATAACTTCTGCTAAGCCAATAAGTAGTAATCAGAAACTCCATTGTTTCATTCCTGCAGGAAAACACAAATTACTAGTCAAAACTTACTTCCTGAACATCTTAAAGAAGAGATATGTGCAACAGACAAAGCAAAAGGGAAAATTAGTTTAGAAAATATGGCAGGTTTTGTGATTAGTAAGTACTCAGAACACTGATGGTTGGGATGTGCACTTGGTATGTATGAGGACACAGAAGAGGAAAAAGTGAGCTTCCTGGAGTCGCATGGTACATCTCTATCGTACAAGTATCCTCAATCACCAGATATACTATTAGTTCATACATCAGATGTTTTGTTAAAGTTGACCCTATGACAGTTACTGGAAGAGTATATAATTTATCAATGACAGAGACAAAGGCGGCCAATCAAGCACTGCCATAGAAGTGCGACAAAATTTAAAAGAAAGAAAAAAGCACAGGGTACATAATTTATTAGGGTGGGCCTTATTTCTGAAGTTTGGAATTTTGTTTCTCCCAACTGCTCAAAATGTTTCATCATGTGAGAAAACAAATCAGTTTTTTTTTTCAAATCAGATTAGATTTAGAGGTCGCTACCAGGGTCGAAAGTATTACTATATTACTCATTACGTAAATATATGTGGTAACTGTATTGCACCCCAGATGGCACTGTAGCCTCCCACCAGCTGGCAATGCAGTCAAAAACATGTTGTGCTAGGCAACCACAAGGTGGCACTGCTGTCAAACCACTAGGTGGTGCTGTAGCAGGGCTCAATTTTGACTGGTAGTTAGTAGCAAATTGCTAGCAAGCAAATGCATTTTGCTAGTGATAAAAAGTGGTTCTAGTAAAAGTTGCTAGTGGAAAATTTTGAATTTTTTAGTGTGAACTGTAAAGTGCCACTGCATTGCGCATGTGGGATATTTTAAACACATACAAAAAGAAGCAACTGCTTTCTAGAAACAAATGTTTCTTTAGAAGTAAAAACATTATAAAAACATGTCGGCACTAGTAGAAATATCTAGCATATTTCCCTTATCTACTACTGCATGTGAGGTTGGGTTCGGTTTCATGAAGAGAATCCTGGGTTATTAGAGGGGCAGTTTAAACTTACAAACATTGAATGCTCTCATGAGTATTAAGGTTGAAGGTACATCCGAAGACACGTTTGACCCCAAGCATGCTGTTTTAAAGTGGTATGATGAAAAGACCTGAAACAGAGATCGTAAACATACAGAAAATAATTTAAGATTTTGAAAAGTATTCTTGAATTTTGTGAATAAAGTTAAATAATAATAAAAAAGTTTCTTAAATATTTGCATTCAAATTAAATTGTTAGAATTAATCTGTCAAGCCATGAAAAGAGGAGTTATATCTAAATATTTGAAAAATCTTTTCAGCATTACAATGTGACAGTTACAGGGGTGAAATCAAAATTTGTGATGATTGACTAATGGAGGGGGACATGTTAAAGTTTCTTTGGTATAATGTTAAACTTTTGCTAGTAGTTAATGCAATTTGCTAGTAAAAACTAAGGCCACTAACATGGGTTGCTACTGCTAAAAAAAATGAAGGCCTGCACTGTAGCATTATCCAATTGAGTCAGTTAGTGGCTGACTGTTGCACAGAGTGGATGTATTTTTCAGAGCTCTAGTAGGAATGGTTTTGCAATTCTAGCAATTTACAATATAGTATTAAATGGCATCAAACACAAGTAAAACTTATGAAAGTTCTATTTCTACTAGAAGAAGTACAGAAGTATTGTTAATTGGCCAATTTCGTCATCGCTTCCTCCTTCGAAGCTTCTGTCTGTTAGTGAGCTAATGGCATTATTTTTTCATTATAAACTTGATTTGAAACAAACTGTTAGGAAATCTCTGGAATCAACTGCATGTGATATTTTAGAGATGTGGGGGAAAGGCTCGAATTCCTATAATACTAAACGAAAAGATCATATTGTTGAGAAAGTTGAAAATGTTTTTTAAAGAATGGCAAGGGCTGAAAAAGAATAAAGAAAATAAAGCCAAGCATTCAAATGCTTTGATTAAGAAAGAAAATCTTTGGAAAGAAAAGTTGGAAGATCTTTTTCATATAGCACATGCTAAAGCTTTAGAAATGATCACGATTGAAGAAAACAAATTGTTTCTTATGGCTAGACGAGAGGAAGGACGACGAGGAAAATTAAGAAGGTTCGACTTGTTGCTAGCAAAAAAAGAAGAGAATTTGAAAAAAAGAGAGCAACATTTCAGAAAAAGGAAACAAATGGAATATGAAGAGATAAGATGGATTGTTGGCTACCGTGGTGTAAAGCTTAACGTGCTCGGCTAGATATCGAGAGATCCGTGGTTCGATTCCACGGCAGCGGCTGAAAACAATTTTTCGGTTGCTATGTGTTACTAGAACATGGAAAGAGCGATGTTCTTATTTATTTACTGACACCACGTATTTGGAGAATTTTCACCTTGGATCTCGCCCTTTGGATTTAACCGCTATAATATATATAGCCAGTGACATTAATGCCCACCAGATGGAGGCGTCTCAGTAGCTGAGCCCATCTTACGGATTTATGATGTCAGAAGCTGACTTAAAAATACACATAGCACCGTGGATTGTTGGTCACCGTGGTGTAAAGCTTAATGTGCTCGGCTAGATATCGAGAGATCGAGATCCTTGGTTCGATTCCACGGCGGCGGCTGAAAACAATTTTTTGGTTGCTATGTGTTTCTGGAACGTGGAAAGTGCGATGTTCTTATTTATTTACTGACGCCACGTATTTGGAGGATTTTCACCTTGGATCTCGCCCTTTGGATTTAACCGCTATAATATATATAGCCAGTGCCGTTAATGCCCACCAGATGGAGACGTCTCAGTAGCTGAGCCCATCTTACGGATTTATGATGTCAGAAGCTGACTTAAAAATACACATAACACCGTGGATTGTTGGCCACCGTGGTGTAAAGCTTAACGCGCTCGGCTAGATATCGAGAGATCCGCGGTTCGATTCCACGGCGGCGGCTGAAAACAATTTTTCGGTTGCTATGTGTTTCTGAAACATGGAAAGAGCGATGTTCTTATTTATTTAAGATCCAGGGAGTAAAAGGTTATTCTTTTTTCTTTATCTGATTTGGATTCTGAAGAAAAAGAATGTCCTTGTACTGTTTCTGAAGAGCCTTACTCTTCAGGAGAGAAACCCGTTAAAAGAGGAAGAAAACAAGCACTGAATAGTAATTTATCTGCTAGTCTTGATGTTACAAAGGTAAGCAATTGACAGGCAGCTTTAATCCTGACACCTACAATACAAAATCTTGGACTAGATCCATCTCTTTACAATGTAAATGTAAATTCAGTTATCAGTGAGAGTGAAACACCGTCAAAGTGTTGCTTGAAGATATGTGGATTAGTTATTAGGGGTACCAAAATTATTGTCAGCAAAAGGAGAAATAATTGCATTGGCCATGTATGATACATCAGGAAAGTGGGAAATTTGTGATAAAGTGAAGCGTATCAGCTTTGATACCACAGCAACAAACACAGGAATGAAGTCTGGGGCTTCTTGGTGTTGAATTTAAGTAATGAAGTACTACTGTTTTTTTTTTTTTTTGGGGGGGGGGGGGGGGGGAGGGGTAAGTTGTGTTATTAATTAATGCAGTAGTTAAGCCAATTGTACATCATTAACAATTGTATATTATTAACCAAAATAATACATACTATGTTTTATATCTATGTTTTTAACCCTTAAAACTTTATGAAACTCCATTCCGTACTAACTCCATCTCTTACTCATCTCGTACTGTAAATGTGGTAGCGACCCCTAAAAATATCTTGATATTCATAAAAAATTCAGCAATTTTTTTTTTTTTTTTTTTTTTTTGATACATTGAACACATTTATGGGTTGGAAGGAAACAAATTAAAAAAAAAATTTAAGGCCACTTAAGGCCCACCCTAGTACATATAGAAGATAAAAATATTTTGTAAATATAAATATGCACACAGAACCTTATACTGAATTATGAACTGAATTAAACTGGAACACAGTTTCACATTATTTAGAGGCTTACTTTTGTCCTTTAACATTCACAATGTTTGGAAGAATATGTATGACATTTTACACAAACCAAGTGAAGAATACCCTGCCAGTCATGGGTGGAACCAGTAAGTATGTCTGGCACATTTCAGTTGCATCATTTTGTTATTTATTGTTTTATAGTGATCCCATCGAGATCCAATATGAAACTTTCAGGATATGTAGAAAAATAATGTATGTTTAACATATTTTTCTAGATTTTTTAAAAACACTTGTTTTTTAATATTAAAATTTTAAAATTTCTTTGGAACCTTGAAATTTTAAAAGTTTTTATAGTGTCATGTGGCATATCAAATGAAAGCCCAAAAGATCTTTAAGATGAGCCATAATTTATGAGCCTAACTTGAACTAGAACCACAGTAATTGGCAGTTAAAATTTGCTCAGCAGATGAAATTTCAGGGTTTTTTGTTGTTGGTTTTTCATTTCAACAATCAATAACTCAAAAACAGATGCATTAAAAATTTTGAAAAAAATCACGTCTGTTTACATTGATGAATAGTATAAATAAATTAAATGCTTACTAAATGTGCGGCAAAACCAAAATTATGCTGATGATTTCTTTTACTTCAGATGCAAAAGTAGAGTGTGCATCCATAAAATCAGTTATTCTATCAAGGCCATTACACACAAGTTAAGAAACAATTTAATGAACTCTATATATATAAATGGCCCACCAAAAGTAGAAATCTGATAAGCAGCAGATTGACCTTGCCTACTTAGTTCAACATGATCAGCAACTAAGCACACTAGAACTCAAAGACAGAAGTTTTGATCAGAGATAACTACCAAACCATAGGAATGCATTTTCACAACAAAAGGCATATATAATGAAAAAGTAACACTAAAAATTGTATATCAATGAAAATATTTTTGTTTTCCTTGAAAGACACACTGAAAAATCTGTTTGAATGGTAAACAAGTAGAGGTGAAAAGGAAGAACATTTAGTTCAGAATTCAGAGACAGAAATCAATCATTTTTTGGCTGATGCAGAGTTGTAAACTTTGTAAAATAAAAAAAAAAACAGTCCACCTAAAATATTATAAAAAAACATTCTACCATTTCCACTCAAGATTTTGCTGTGAAATGTCATTTCTTGATAAACTTTAACAAAATGTAAAAACAATTCAATAAACAAATACCAAATAGTTTTTCAACATAAGAGGTTTAAAATGATACAGTGAAATCGAATAGTTTCTGCTGATGAAATCCATGGTTCTTTTTTTTTTTTTTTTTTGATTAGAGGTTTAACGACCACCGTGAGCAACTCAATGGGCTATAAGCAGTCGCCCGTCCCTAATTTAGGGTCACTGGTTCCAGGGAAGGGAGAGAGCCAGTGCCGTAAGACAAACACAACATCCATGCCTCACCGGGATTCGAACCCGGACCCCTTTCGGACGAATGATCAGAGGCCATCGCTTAGACCACTGCGCCACCGGGGCGGTCCTCCATGGTTCAACCGCAATCTTCTTTTCCCATACTCACTGATGTGTTTTTCATATTTCATGTTTTTCCTTTGTAGATGGATTATGGTAGCCAGTAAAATTTATGTACCAATGAGTTTTGCTATAAATTAAGGTCATCGGCTTCCAAAAAAAAAACCAAAAGGGCTGCAGTTTCAGCTGTTTGATTGTTTTTTTGTTTGTTTTTTTTTTCTTTTAAAGTTTGTTTCACTATTTACCACTTCTAATATTTGACATTTAATGTTTTCTTTTCAGCACATATTTTATAAATAAGATTGTGCTTATGTTATCACTTCATCTATCATCTGTAAACACCATATCTGTGCAACTATTAGTTTGATTTGAAATTTCTTTTTGCATTGGGAAGCTTGAAATGTGAGAACAATGACCCCTGCTTTCCGGTTTCTATACGATGCATAACTCTGCCACCAGATGGCATAAATGCAGATGCTATCAAGTTCAAAATACATTTTATTCAAAATAACTGCTTTTGGACATTCAACAGATCGCATGACTCAGTATCGGATTCACCGATATTGTATGGGTCCCACTCATTATCACTGTTCACGTCAGTGTCCCTATCGGATTGCCACAGATCGTCATCTTCCATTCCACCCATATTGTTCGATATTCCACATTTTTTAAAGGACTTAATTACAGACTCGGTCTTTATCGCATCCCAAGCTTCAATAATGAAGCTGCACAATGTTTCCAGTGGCACGGCATGGATATTCCCCTTTTCTGTGACGGTTTCTTCACAATTTAATCATCCACTCAGTCCGCTTGTTTTTAAGAGCATCTTTAAAAGGTTTATTCAAGCTAATGTCTAGCAGTTGCAGAACAGAAGTTAATCTGCCCGGAATAACAGCAATATCTGTGTCCATACATCTTAAACGCCTCTTGGTTGCGTCTGTTGTATAAGACCCAAACATATCCCAAACCAAAGGACTACAGGAATTTTTTTACATGCAGGCTTTGCACATTTGCACCAAATATTTTTAAGCCATAAAGTGATTCCATTTTTGTCCATCCAACCATTTTCATGAACGTGCACGAAAATTCCTGAGGGAAACTTCACTTTTGGCATGGTTTTCCTTTTGAAGATCACCATGGGCTTTAATTTCTTTTGGTCTACCATACAGGCCAAAACAATAGTGAACCTTCTTTTTCGTTGCCTGTCGTTTTTACCATGGCTGTTTTCTCTTCTTGCACAGCTACAGTTCTGTTACACTGCAAATCGAAATTTACGGGACTTTCGTCCATATTGCAGCTATTGCACAAAGATAATTGTTGTTTTTTTCCTTAGCTCAATAACGAATTTATGAAAATTCGTTGTTTTTGCTTCCAGTTCATTGGGAAGTTTTTGTGCAATTTTAGCTTTAACACGCAAACTTAGAGATTTGCGTTCCGTAAACCGGGAACACTAGCTGTTTGTTGCCTTAAAATCCTTGGCCTTTTTGGCGTTTGATTGTGCCCATTTCAAAGCTTGAATCTGTATGGAATTCCTGGTCACAATATATCCATTTTGCCTCTGTTGCATCACCCACTCAAATACGGCATTTTCCAACTCAGGCCAGCGAGTTTTTCCCGTATTTAACGCACACTTTTTCTTTGGCATGCTTTGCAAAATCTGTTCAGCTATTCTCCAATCATGAACAAGCTTCTCAGAAACCTCAAATTTCATCCCTGCTGCAGAATTATTTGATTCTTTAGCAAACTGAACAACTCGCAGTTTAAAACTGGCATCATATATATATATATATATATATATTTTTTTTTTTTTAAACAGCACCATTTTGATGTCAGCAGTTTACAGCGTGATTCACAATAGACTGCGCAATGTCTCGCGGGGGGGATGCGTTGAACGACCGGTTGACCCTTGACCTCACGATACCATGAGAAACAGCAGAGGAGGGGATGGGAAATGGTGTGACCAGTTTTTTAGACGTGGTCAATCACCTACCAGCTTCAAAATGCGTTTGGTGTGCCTGCACACCTTTCTATGTGTTTTTCCCTCTCTTTCACAAGGAGGATTTCGTTCGAGGTGGTGCGCACATGATTTTAATGAAGAAATATGTTTGGTGAAACAGGGGAGGAGGGTGGTCGACTTATACTATGAATATAGCTGAAATCCAACATTTTTGCTCTAAAAGTCCACATTGATTTATACGCCAGTCGCCTTATACGCCATTAAATAAGGTAATATCTCTGCTTTTAAAAGTTCGATTTAAAAAATTCTTGAACCTTTATAACTATTTACGTTGTGGTAAACTTTTCTTTTACTCGTGAGGTTTTGTAGTTCACAGTTCTGGCGCTAGGTGGCGCTAGGTAGCGTTAGTGTGTATTTCTGTTTGATGCTGTGTATCTGCTCCTAAAAGTCCTTTTGAAAAATTTATCTTTTTGCTGCGTGTTGTTCATTACAGTAAAGATGGAGACTGTTTTTTAAATAGTGCACAATTTACCCGCTATGGGGCAGAAATGTAAAAACCTTTTTCTGGCTATTTCTACTTCCAAAAGATGTATTTCAGAAATTATTTTTCCTTAGTATAGTTTTTGCTGTGAAGAATACCTTTCATATATTTACTACTTTTCCATTATTCGAAATTCTTTGGCTAGGGGGTGTAAAGGTAGATCATGTTTTCTTCTATATCTGTTCTTTTAACAGTTTGATGTAAGAATCACTTGGTCTCTGATATTTTTCTTCAGCTAAGAAAAAAATTTGAGCACAGTTTGTTAATTTTCATAACAAACTTTTGAACTGCTAAAGGAGGGGAAGTAACTGTTTCTGTTTCTAGATGTTTTATTAATTATAGAAATGCAACTGATTTTTTTTTACATTTTTTTTGTAATGGGTTTCACTGACTATTAATAACTTTGAAATATTTTATTCGTGTCCAAAAGGATTCAAAAGATGTCCTTATACAACCGAAAATTTGGTGTCATCTTTCTTGTTCTTTCTTTTCAAAAAGGTTTCCAACATTAAATATCAAAATTATATGGTTTTTGAAACCCAACTCAGAGCTTCCTAACAGTTTTCAATAAAAATAAACAAATGTTTCCAAACTATTCCCCTATTTTTATAGTAACCAGCTTTGACAGCATAATCAACCCATTTAAATCCACTTCAGTATCAGATGCTGATCTGCATAAACATGATGACAAAACAAGTTACTCCATTTAAAATATGGTAACTATAATAATTACATAATTTGTGCAACATGCATCCAGCTTCACTTATAACCTCTAATGTGTGCCTTCCCTGAAGTTTACAATGCAAGAGATTAAATGCAAAAGTTCAACATCTGTTAAAATTGTTTTTATGTAATACACAAAAAATGGAAACTGATTTTTAATCTTACAACTTTCTATATAAATCATATTTATTAACAAAATAAATACATAATCTTTTTCATTAATTTATTACATAACTAAAAAATAGCTTTTTTAATATTAGTAAGAAGTATTAATCAAACAACGGGAAATTAGAACGAAAAAAAATTACCATTTAAACAGATGTTTTTTAATGCAGCTGAGCAGTAATCCTCAAATGAAGATGTGGCAGTAAGCTTTGAGAAACGTCTCTTAGGTCTCTTCCATTCTATATTTCCTAACAAGCAAACCAGAAAAAAAAATTGCGAATATCATTATTTGAACAACGAAAAATTATATACAGTGGAAAAAAAAAAAAAAAAGAAATGAGAAAATGCTATGAAATCACAAAATTTGCAATAATGTAAACAAAGTTTTGATCAGATATGAATAATAAAGACTAGGCACACTTAATCACAATAAATGCTAAACGTGTACAGATAATCCACTGCAATAGCAAACTTCCCAGCAAAAATTACTAAGTAAGTATGAAGAGATCAGGTTCAGGTGTATAAGCAAACATATGGGGGATCAATGAACAAAAGGTACAATTAGATAAGGAATAAGAAAAATTCAACATAAATGTGGTAGACATCAGTGATACTAAAAGATGCATGTCAGAGTAACGTGTTCTGGTTACAGGTTTAATGCATTTTATTCTAACGTAAAGAAGGCTCGAGCACAAATAAACGCAGTGTAAATCAGAATTTGATTACATAATGACTGTCAAATTGATTAGGTGGAATTCGGCACAGAAGCATATGGTGTGGGCCATTTACAAATTGGGAATGGCTGGTTTTCACAGTTTATTGGTGCATAAGATTTAGTAGGATGTAGAAATCTAACCACAAATATTACAAATGTAGAGTACGTAACACATAGCCTTGCAGTACTAGTGTGATTAATATGCGGATATATATATGAAACAAGTAGCAAAAGTTATTCACTGCATTTAAATTATTTTACATACATCAATTAGTATAATGCACAGCATTCAAAGGACACAATACAGTCGAACCCACATGTAACAAAGTTGAAGAGACAGTCAAAAGCATTCAATATGTGCAGACTTCGTTATAGGCAGACAGATAAAAACAAGTTAGTAAAATCATGCAATGCATTAATTATGACACGCTTTCCAACATACTAGAAATCATTACTCAAGTTATTACTCAAGTTATGAGCTCACCTTTATCCAAAAAGCATTGCAGAACACCTCTGAAAGCCATATTTTTACAGTGTAAAATATGATCTTCTGCAGAATGTGATGCCCAGTGAGATCTGCTGTCTTGGGATCCAAGACGAAAACCATATAAACATGGTGACCATAGTGGGTAAGAATGTTTTACTGTGGACATAATAGCTTTTGCAGCCTGGCTCACAGGAAATTCTGAAAGCAAAACAATAAAAAAAAAAAAGTTACATTCAAAATAATGAAACAAAAAGAAACTGTTTCTGAATTAACAAAAAATCACAGTTTTAATTTCAGTAAAATAAAACAATTAAATACAGGGTGATTCAAAAGACCCCAAACTCTATATTTTAAAATTTATTTGCTGTAAAACCATAAAAGATATCCAAGTATTGCTGCTTGTGGCTGTTGTGTGTGACCTTGGGGAACAAACTGCACCACTTGATAGCACCATGTGACACTATGCTTAAGCTGGAGCTGGAAAGCAGTAACGTTCAGTCAGCCATGAGTCTCACACAAGAACACTGAGTCGCTCTGTTAAAAGTTTATTTTGCGGAAAAATCTTACCAACGTAGCATCCAGCGCTTTCAAAGGAAGTTTCCTGATGCTCCTATACCAGGAAAAACAACTGTGTATGACCTTGTGAACCTGTTTTGCGAGACAGGCAGTGTTCAGGATAAGCCTAAAAGTGTCCGTCCGTCTGTGGTGACGACCATGTTTCTGTAGAAAATTCATGTTTCCCTGCAGCACTCTCCCCGGAAATCACTTCAGCGGCTGTCTCAAGAGTTAGGGGCATCGTATTCAGCCTGCCAGATGGCTACTTAACATCTAAAGCTATGGTCGTACAGAATTCGAGTAGTGCAAGAGCTACGTCCTTTGGACTCGGAAAAGCGCATTGCTCACTGCCAATCGTTTAAAAGTTTCACGCGCAACAATGTGACTAACTAGCTTAATAGCACTTTTTTCAGTGACGAGGCATGGTTTCATTTGAATGGATATGTCAATAGCCAAAACACTCACATATGGGCTGCGGAGAATCCACACGTATTGCATGAGGTTGGACTTCACTGTCAAAAAGTTGGAGTGTGGTGCGCCATGTCTATATGGCGCATTGTAGGACCATTTTTTTTTTTTTTTTCGACACAACTGAAAATTCTGCTGTGTATGCAGACATCATCCATCAATTTGTAGCGATGCTGGAAGAACACTAACGTTACTGTTGGTTTCAACAAGATGGAGCAACATGCCACACATCAAATAACACAATGGAGATGCTCAGTGAGCTCTTCCACGATCGATTAATCTCGAAAAAACTTTGGCCGCCTCGCTCACCAGACTTTTAGTTGTGGGGCTATCTGAAAGACACAGTTTACCACAACAAACCTAAGATGGTACAAGACCTGTGGAACAACATCATTACAGCCATGAGGGACATACCAGCCAACACGCTGAAAAGAGTACCCGCCAACATGTGTCGTTGGGTGAATTTGTGTTTTCAACAGAATGGTGAACAATTCCAGCATATATTGTAAAGTGGTTTTCATTACCTGTAAGTATGAGTGTCAATATAACAGTATGTAAAAATAGTTATACATCACTATATTCGTGGTAGAAATAACTGAATTCAGAGTTCGGGGACTTCTGAATCACCCTGTACTTGGGGAAATAATGTATGCTCACATCTTTCCCTAAATCTGAAGTGATCATCAAACAGTTGTGACAGCAATTACATTGGATATAATCTTTCAGCTGTGTAAAGGAAGATCTGAAGTTACTACCCAGCACTGAGTGAGTCAAAATAATGTTCCCAATAACAAGAATTTATGAAAAAGAATGAATTGAGCACAAAAAACTTGAACTTACACAATTCTCACAAAAAATTTACTATATTCATGCAGCATAAATGCTTACAATGTTTCCAGAAATGATTCCATGAAGCAATGCATTAATGTTTACCCAATTCATATAATAGTATCCAGGATTTTGAATTTCAATGTTCTGGCTCATATATACTAAATAGGGCAATACTCATCTGTTTGTTGATGTGTGGGTGGGTGAGCTGGTGCATGCATGCCACATGTGTGTGTGATTTTGAGTTTAATTACCTCCATAAGTATGTAAAGCTATAAGTAGTCAGCCATCCCTAATTTAGGGTCAATGATTCCAAGGAAGGGACAGAACCAGCATCGTAGGACAGACATACCACACGTGCTTCATCTCAGATGATCAGCACTGCCACTGGTGTACTATAGCACATAAACCATACCAAAACAAAAAAATAGGACCTAAAATTATAAATTCTACGTATCTTTTGGGACATACACTTCATTCTGCATTTTTTAATGTGCCATGTTTGTCAAAAGTTAATGCATTAACGCCCCATCCATCAAAAAGAAAGAGACCAAAAATTTAACTCTGACCAACCTTAACCTAAAACAGTGGTGCTGTGTGACTTAAACACTTTTGTTCATCAGGTGGCTACCATTGTCAGCCATAACTGCTTCACATTTGTATGAACGTAAGTAGATAAATAAAACAAACGATGGATGGATGGATGGATCAATCGATCAATCGATAGATAGATAGATAGATATAAATAAATAAATAAATCTAATGTAACCTAATCTGTCTATCTATCCAATGCTGAATGAAGGTCTCCCCAAGTTTTTTCCACAATTGTCTGTCATGAGCTTGTCCCCTCCATGTCACTCTGATATGCTTTCCAATTTTATCCATCCATCTCCCATGGGGTCTTCTTCTGTCCCTTGGAATCCAGATATATACACTGGCGGAAAGTGAAAAAAGAACACCAAGAAGGAGACGTCTGATACCAACGAAATTTATACAGCACAATAACGGAAAACAGAGGATAACGTGATCAAAACATTATGGCAAAATACAGCTGTATTTGCTGGTAAATTGAAAAATAACATTTCCGTGTAACATGGTTAGTACGAGGTTGAACCGCCATGAACTGCATCACACTGTGCAATTCCGGCATGGAGTCTGCCGTACAGATGTTGGATGTAAGTTTGGGGTATTGAGTTCCAAGCATCCTCAACTTGGACGCGTAAATCGGGGATGGTCGTGGCTGGTCGTGGATACCGGATAAGTTGTCCCATAAAATCCCCCACGTGCTCAATGGGGGACAAATCCGGTGAACGTGCAGGCCATGGAAGTTGTCTCACACCCTAAAGTGCACGTTGCGTTGCACGTGCCGTGTGTGGGCGTGCGTTTTCTTGCTGGAAAACACCACGATGGACCGACCTTACAAATGGCACAACAACGGGCTGAATAATGTTGTTGATGTAAGAGGTGCTGTTTAAAGTACCCGGTACAAACACTAGTTGTGTACGGGAGTGATAGCTGATCGCTCCCCACACCAGGAGACCAGGTGTAGGCCCTGGTGTCGCTGGCGGATGCAGGAAGGGTGGAGATGCTCCCTTGTGCGTCTGCGAACACGCATACGGCCATCGGAGGCTCCCAAGCAGAATCTGCTTTCATCGCTGAACACGACAGATCGCCATTGCGTTCTCCAGTGCAGAAGTTGGCGACACCACTGCAGCCGTTCCTGACGGTGGGCTGGAGTCAGAGATACACATGCCAGAGGCACACGTGCACGTAGTCCTGCATCCAGTAGACGGTTGCGGATTGTTCGCACAGTCACCTCGGGTGCAACGGCAGTTCGGATTTGCGTCGCAGTGGATGTTCTGCTTGACAACGCCGCTCTTCTTATGCGTCGATCGGTCCGATCATCAGTCCGTCTGTGACTCCCGGTTCCACGTCTTCTCGTGTGGGAATGTTCCTTGGACCATCTACGCCACCATCGTACCACCTCCGATACTTCCCGTCCAATTCGCTCCTCAATACGACGTTATGACCACCCGGCCTCGCTGAGTCCGACTAGACGACCTTGCTCAAAGTGCAATAACTGCTGAAATCGTACACATCTTCCATGTCCAGGCATTGCAGCTTCTTCAGGGTCTTCGCACGTGTCCATACGCTGACGACTGATTACATTCACTTCGCCGTACTCTTTAAATACCACCGACGATAATTTGCATATTATGCCGTGCTGTGGTGTAAGTGTTCACCGGTTGGTCCCGAAATTAACATCACACCTACGTAAATTCGTCCCTATTAACATATGTAAATTTCATGATCGTCCGCCAATTCCTTCTTGGTGTTCTTTTTTCACTTTCCAGCAGTGTATATATATATACTACTACGTTCAAAAAGTTCCGGAACTTTTTTAATATTTGCCAAATGTCAGTGAATTATGTTATTCCCTGCTGAGCAAGCAAAGAGTATCATGTGACCAACCAGCCAGAACCGGTTCGATCCAGATCCAAACACGTACAGTGTATGTGCGTAATTCGTGATTACTGTAGGAGGTTCCATCTATGGACCCTAGACAGAAATGTTATATCCTTATTAGGGCAAAAATCACACTTCACTCAGTTCATGAAACTTGCAACAAAATACGCATATAAGGCTTTTAATACTATATGTTGCTCCAAAGGGTAACATGGCTGAGGTTTAACTCAGCAGAAAACAAGACAATTTCAACCACACAACACATCTCACGGCAGTGAGAAAAAAAAACAATCCAACCAGCAGAACAACCAAACATCACAGACAACCACACCTACTGATGAAGAAAACAGGACTGTTGCCATTCTACGAAAAAGAAATACTCTTGCTGCTGTTGATACATCACTATCAGCAGAAAATGCTCATTTGCATGTTTGAGCATACATAGTTGAAATAAGGCACACATTTTATGCACACATATTCTTTCTTCATGCAAGAATAATAACAAACAAATACCTTTAACAAATTATACACTTGCCAGAAATCATGGAAACAACAAAAATATTATTTTTTTCTTTAGTACATGAAACATGCATAACAACTACAGGCATTCAAGGCTCTCCGTCGCGAGGACAACAATGTCGAATTTTGAACAGCGTTCAAGTGTAAAATTTTGTGTTCTGCTCAGAAAATCCTTTGCTGAGACTTTCCGAATGATTAAGTTAGCATGCAGTGAGAGTGCAATTCGTCGAACTAGAATTTATGAGTGGCATCGACGATTTGAAAACAGGCAACAGGTATCGAGGATGATGGGAGGTCAGGACGACCTTCAATATCCACAACAGATGAACAAATCACCATTGTCAAAGAAATTGTGAACAATAAACATAAAAAAACTGTTGCAGAGATTGCAGAACTTGCCGGCATCTCAGTTGGAAGTGGCCAAGCCATTTTAACAGAGAAACTGGGCATGCATCACGTGTGTTAACAAATTGTTCCCAAAAACCTGACACAAGAAAAAATGAATGAGCGCATGCAAGTTTGTGGGGATAACATCAATGCAGTGGATTCAGATCCCAATCTCTTGAAACGATTGATCACTGGTGATGAGACTTGGTGCTTTCTGTACGACGTCCAATCCAACCGATAGTCAAAAGTGTGGAAATCACCGTCGTCACCAGGCTGACCCCTCCAAAGGAAAGATATTGTTAACAGTTTTCTTCGATTGCAAGGGGGTCATACACAAGAAATTCCTTCAACATGGTTGTACAGTCACTAAAGAAGGGTACGTCGACATCCTGAAATGTCTCCGAGAATCAGCGAGACGCAAGCGACCCGATTTTTGGAAGACCAACTCGTGGGTACTCCATCACGATAATGCGCCGGCTCACAGATCCCTCCTGGTGTCCGATTACCTGTCCAAACATCACATTCCCGTTCTTCCACAACCAGCTTATTCCCCTGATCTCGCCCTGTGTGACTTTTTTCCTTTTTCCCCGGATGAAGAATTTGCTTAAGGAGTGACGCTGCTCAAGTTCCAAAGAAGTGCAACAAGCTGCGATGGAGGCACTGGAGGATGTGGCAAAAGAAGGCTTGCAATCTGCATTTAAATCTTTGTATCAGCACTGGCAAAAAATTCATAGTTGCACAAGGTAACTACTTTAAAGGAAACACCACATAAACAGGTATTATATGTATTCATTTTGTTTTTTAATAGAAAAAGTTACGGAACTTTTTGAACGCACTGGTATATATATATACATACATATGATGTCTAAGGGATGTAAGGTCAGGTGATGCGTAACATCACAGCCTCTCCTTGACAAATGTCAACCCCGCCTTCTCATGGTGCATCCTGTTCCCACTAAAGGGGCTCTGACGACCGCCAATAGCGGTATAACTATACCATCTGGATTAGAGGAAATGCTATCCCACACTCACAAACCTGCTTGGCCAGCGTGGTGAGTTATGGCCAAACCCCTCCAAAATGACTCCACAACTTAAATCTTGGCCCTCAGTCTCCGGCAGCTGGAATGTACCTGGCCAAGGCAGCGGCCAGTGTGACATGAAGGCAGAGGGTGCTAAGAATCCCTGGAGGACTGGACTAGGCTGCCATCTCATGCTGACCTTGGCTACGTATAATGTACGCTCCCTATCTTCTGATTCAAGGCTTCTTGAATTGGAAGAGGAACTACAAAGGATCAAGTGGGACATCATCGGGCTAAGTGAGGTAAGGAGAAAAGGAGAAGAGCTCATTGAACTGAAAAGTGGACATCTCTTCTACTATCATGGGACAGATACTGGCAGAACTAGTGGTGTTGGATTTATAATAAACAAGAAACTGAAGGATAAAGTTGTGGAAGTTGAAAGTTCCTCTGACAGAGCTGCACGAATCATTATCCAACTCTCGAGAAAATACCAAGCTCAGATTATTCAAACTTATGCACCCACCACAAGTCATCCTGAAGAAGAAATTGAAGAATTTTATGAGGAAATTCGTCATCTAAATAATAAAGGTAAGCAGCATTTGAAGATAATTATGGGAGATTTCAATGCAAAAATTGGGAAACGGCAACAGAATGAAACTTCAGTAGGTAAATTCGGTCACGGCAACAGAAACCAGCATGGAAATACTCTCGTTGAGTTTGCAGAGGCAGAAGAGTTTTTCATCTTGAACTCCTTTTTCAAGAAAAAGCCACACAGGAAATGGACATGGAGACATCCAAATGGGATGACAAGTGAAATTGATTTTATTATGTGTAACAAAAATGTTGTCATAGAAGACTGCAGTGTGCTAAACAAGTTCAACACAGGTAGTGACCATAGATTGGTGAGATGTAAGATGCACCTCAACACTAAACTTGAACATGGCAAGCTCATAAGACAAACAAAATGTATTGACATAACCAACCTTAAAAAACACCACAATACCTTCAAGTTGGAACTGAAGAACAGATTCTCTGCTTTAGAAGGCCTAACATCGGAAGAAGTGGATATTTCTGAAGTTAACAGAAAAGTAACCAAAGCTCTTATGGAAACAGCAACAAAATTAGCTGGGTCTAAGAACAAGTTGCATGTGAACAAATTATCAGGAAAAACGAAAATGTTGATGCAAAAAAGAAGAGAGATGAGGACAACTAAAGAAGATGTGACTTCCAAAGTGGAATATATAGAGCTATGCAAGACAGTATGAAAAAGTAACACTGAAGACGTAAGGAAATTCAACTGCGAACTAGTGAGGAAAGCAATTGAAAACAACCAAAGCCTAAAGATAGCAAAGGGAAGAAAACAGATTATGGCACTGAGAAAAGAAGATGGTTCTGTAACAAGAAATAGGGGCGAAATTTTGATAAGAGTGAAAGATTTCTACTCCAAATTATATGAAAGGGATGATACATGTACTCCAGACATCATGAAAGGTACCAGTACCAGAGTTCTTCCAGTCCTCCCAGCAGAAGTTGCACATGCAATCAAGAACATGAAGCGGGGGAAAGCTCCAGGAGAAGATGGAATTACTGTAGACATCATACAAGAAGCAAGTGGAGAAATCGAAACAGTACTCGCCCAAATTTTCACTTGATGCCTTAATGAAGGGAAGATTCCTGAGGATTGGAACAACGCTACAATGATCCTGCTACATAAAAAAAGGTGACATTGAGGATCTCAGTAACTACAGACCTATCAGCCTCCTATCAGTGGTTTATAAAATCTTCACTAAAGTTCTTTCACACCGCTTGAAGGTAACACTGGACATGGTGGCTCAACCAAGAGAACAAGCTGGATTCAGGAGTGGTTACAGCACCATAGATCATATCCACGTACTGAGAGAACTAATTGAAAGAGCGAGGGAATATGAACTTCCATTGTGCATGGCTTTTATCGATTATGAAAAAGCCTTTGATTCGGTGAAACCATCAGCAGTTACAATGGCTCTGAAATCCTGCGGTATTGAAGATGCATACATTAATATTATTAATAACATCTATGAAAATGCAAGTGCAAAGATTCGGCTGTTTGAAAATACAACACACATAAAAATTGGAAAGGGAGTGAGACAAGGTGACACCATATCTCCGAAGCTCTTTAATGCCACATTGGAGGGTGTCTTTCAGTCGCTGAGCTGGGAAAACAAGGGGATAAATATTAATGGAGATTATCTAACCCACCTTCGTTTTGCTGATGACATAGTCATTTTTGCAACTACCCCATCAGAGCTGCAGAATATGATCCAGGAACTTGCTGACAAGAGTAAAGAAGTGGGATTAAAAATGAACTTTCAGAAGACAAAAGTGATGTTCAATGTTTTTACAAAAAATGAAGATTTATCGATTGATGGAGAAAAGCTGGAGATAACAGACACGTACATTTATCTTGGACAGCAGATATCAAGTTAGGGTCACAGTGATGAAGAAATTAATAGGCGTACAAAACTTACCTGGAGAGCGTTTGGAAGAAACAGCATAATTTTCAAGAGCAATTTGCCATTATGTCTTAAAAGAAAAGTGTTTGATCAATGCATCGTTCCAGTGCTTACGTATGGTGCAGAGACGTGGACCTTAACTAAAAGAGACATACAAAGACTGCAGACAACTCAAAGCAGCATGGAGAGATGCATGCTTGGTGTAACCAGGAGAGATAAGAAGAGGAACTCGTGGATCCGAAAAATGACAAGAGTGGAAGACATCATGATCAGAGTTAAATCCCTGAAATGGCAATGGGCTGGACATACTGCCCGAAAAACAGACCATCGATGGAGAGCCGAAATTTTAGATTGGATTCCAAGGGACAGGAAAAGACCCAGAAGAAAACCACATGGGAGATGGGTGGATGAAATTCGAAAGTATGCAGGAGTGACATGGAGGAGACTGGCACAAGACAGACCATTGGGGAGGAAACTTGGGGAGACCTTCATCCAGCAGTGGATTGATAATGGTTGACAATGTTTATGATGATGATGATGATGTCTAAGAAACATTTTTTTAATAAGAAGTGAACTTCTGAATTTAAGTGGCAGCAATATAAGGACGGGAAAATGTTCTGCTGCAATCTGTGTTATAAAGCATGTATGAAAAACTCCTTTATCAGTGTGGGTTGACGAATTTTCAGCATAGTACTTTATTTCGCCATTTTCACACAAATAGCAAAGATGGTGCATCAGAAAAGTCCTTACTTAGAATCTGGGTTCTGAGAAAGGGACTTTGAATACGGAAAGTAAATAGCATATCAATTATAGCATATCTGACAATCTTCCCCTTTTAAGTCATTTTTCTTGATTATCTTCTTGATTTTATATTATGTGGCATTTATATGGGCTGAAATTCCTTTGATTAATTTTGGATAATAGCTCATTTTTTTAATACAAGTATGTTTTCGGGGGGGGCGAGTGTGCATGTATATCCATGGATGAAAGTTTTTTGTCATGGGAACAAAAATTCTGTCTTTCAAAAAATTTCAAATACGCATGTTAGACGGAGCTACGGGTGCGAACTTCACCAAATTCCTGCAGGCAGCAGGCTTAAAACTATGGGCATGAAACAAAGGTGTCGTTTTAAGATATCTCAATCCGTGATTGCTTATTCTATTTTTATTTATTTTTTAAATGGCATACCCAGAGAACAAAAAATTTTAATACATATTTATTTAAACATAAAAAATATTGGAGGGGAAAGATCCTCACAGTCAGTGCCTATAGAAAGAGTGGAAATTTCTCCCATAATCGTTTTTTTCTCTTGTGATGTTTCACCTGTCCTGTATGTTTTGACCATTTGAAAATTACACACATAAGCACAGTTCCTTTTTCATTCAAATTCCTGTATCATGGGTAAACATCACTTTTTCCATAAATGTGTGTATTTCAGCTTGTAAAAGGAGACAAAAATTAATGAAAACAAAAATCAGACAGCGCAAAAAATTATCATGTTGTCATAATATTGTTTTCTCCTGATGTTTCTTATGTCATGCATTGTTGTTAAGTGTTATTTCCCCCCATAAATGTTTGTATTTCAGCTTAAAAAGAGAGATGGAAATTTCCAAAAATGGAAGTTTCATTCACTAACAATGAAAGAACATTTTAAAAAGCTTATTACAGAATATGAAGAATTTTACAGCTTTAAGAAACTTGCAAAAATATATGTTGTTCTACTGATGCAGAAAGAGGGTTTCCTTGTATGAAGAGAAATAAAACTAATGCCAGAAACTGCATATGCGACAAAAAAGTTCAAGTGTTTGGTGACCAATCTTTGCAAGGACTTTCATTTGCTCAATCTGACAACAGTCACCAATTTTTTTTTTTTTTTTTTTTTTTTTTTTTGCAAAAGAAAAACTGCTCTGGGATGATTTTATATCACATTGTGTAGTGTGCTATAACAATAAAATTTAGTCATAAAATTTAATTGAGTACTTCATTTCTTTACTTTCAAAGAGAATGAATTAAATTTTTAAGCGAAGTACATTGCATTTACTTCGTATTTGCTTATGTAAGAACAAATAATAATTATATCTTGATTTTTCTGATTTTTTTAAAAGGGCCCAGGTTCTCACAAAGTACCTACTTTTTAAAAAATTAAGTGTCTTTAGGACTTAGCTTGATAACAATACAGCAGCAGCCCTGGATAATTATCCATAAGCCATGCCTCTGACCACTCAGACACCAGGGTAGCAATATTTCAGTACTGATAATGTCATTATAGCATAGCATGAACCATAGCACTCTTTTTTTCTTTTTTTTTTACGTGAACCACAGTTTGGTTCGATACTGCACCTAATTCTCACCATAAATTGCAGAGCATAACACATTCACTGAATTATAAGATTACTCTCTTCTTAACATACCCTTCACATTCAATTATTGTTATAGTAAAAGTGTGTACAAAAAAAATTCTAAAATAGGACTTTTCAGAAGTGCAGACCATAATAACAAATGAAAATATGTTATTTCACCACCAGTGGGAAAACAGCACATAGGTGTATTATCTTGAACATATACAGTATAATGCTAGTTAATGTTAAAAGAATTTCAAACACAACAGAATCAGAAATATTACTAACTACAAATTTATAACAGCTAGCTAGAACATTTTGCATCACAAAAGGTCCAAAAATGTGTGAAAGTTAAAGCTACTAAACACAATAAGAATTTTTGAGATTCAGGCATTTGCATCGAATCAAACTGGCAGAACTGGGATTTTCTGAGTCCATTTTCATCTAAAAAATAAATCAAGGATGTAAAATTGTCAAGATCCAGCTAGAATACCATATACCCAGAAATTGTTCATATATAAAAGAAAGGAAGCAATTAAAAAGAACGAAATATTGCGAAAAAGAATAAGATAATATAAATGTTGTTTTCCCAAACAACCAATACAGGATGTCACATACATTATGATAATAAACACAAGCAGATATGCACTAGGTAGTAATCATAAAAATGCCCAATGGAAAGAAAATTTCTACATTATGTGTGCCCTTCGATGATTAAAGAGTATAGTCAACAGAGTGCAAAACACTGTAAGGTGCTTGTTTTCCTAAAGGTGGAGGCATTTAAAAATTGGTAGGAATGTTTTCAAGTAATTTTCCAGTAAATTCACCAAGATTTCTTCATGAATATATATATATAATGCTGAATGAGGGATTAAAATAGAAAGTCAGCAGCTCTGAGGCCAAAGGTAGAAAATTATTTCCTTTCTGTTTCCTCTGTGGAACAGATAAAAAATCATTTTGATGCATTTCAGTTAAAAGTATTTATATATGTTCCCAGAGATTTTTATACAGAACTTCTATAAAGAGAATACGAAAACTTTTTTTTAATAAAAATAATGTATGTACTTTTCGTGGAAAAGAGGGGGGGCTGAGAATAGGCAAAACTAGCAGGGACCTCAAAAAGGAAGACAAATAAATATTAATTTCCTTACATTTAAAGAAATTTTCAGTTTTCAAATATTTTTAGGAAAAAATCTGCAAAAACAGTTACTGAAAACCAAAAATTTCATTTATTTTATTTCATTTATTTATTTATTCATTCAGTTGCCACTACAGCAACTAGAAAAGGGAGGGGAAAGGCCGTAAGGCCTGACATAGCCCTCCTCTCCCTAGAATACAAAAAACATGAAGCTTAACAGAAAAGATAAGCCAACATATATATGGTAGGTTAATATGTGAACATACACGAACTAGCTCATAGCCAACACATATATCAATATGCTCCATCATCAATAGCCTTCATTATATTTAAATAAACAACAAGTATCATTTACACATCACTATATCATCATCATCATCATTGTCAACCATTATCAATCCACTGCTGGACGAAGGTCTCTCCAAGTTTCCTCCACAGCGGTCTGTCTTGTGCCAGTCTCCTCCATGTCACCCCTGCATACTTTCGAATTTCATCCACCCATCTCCCATGTGGTCTTCTTCTGGGTCTTTTCCTGTCCCTTGGAATCCAATCTAAAATTTCGGCTGTCCATCTATGGTCTGTTCTTCTGGCAGTATGTCCAGCCCATTGCCATTTCAGGGATTTAACTCTGATCATGATGTCTTCCACTCTTGTCATTTTCGGATCCACGTGTTCCTCTTCTTATCTCTCCTGGTTACACCAAGCATGCACCTCTCCATGCTTCTTTGAGTTGTCTGCAGCCTTTGTATGTCTCTTTTAGCTAAGGTCCACGTCTCTGCACCATACGTAAGCACTGGAAGGATGCATTGATCAAATACTTTTCTTTTAAGACATAATGGCATATTGCTCTTGAAAATTATGCTGTTTCTTCCAAAAGCTCTCCAGGCAAGTTTTGTACGCCGATTAATTTCTTCACCAATGTGACCCTCACTTGATATCTGCTGTCCAAGATAAATGTATGTGTCTGTTATCTCCAGCTTTTCTCCATCAATCGATAAATCTTCATTTCTTGTAAAAGCATTGAACATCACTTTTGTCTTCTGAAAGTTCATTTTCAATCCCACTTCTTTACTCTTGTCAGCAAGTTCCTGGATCATACTCTGTAGCTCTGATGGGGTAGTTGCAAAAATGACTATGTCATCAGCAAAACGAAGGTGGGTTAGATAATCTCCATTAATCTTTATCCCCTTGTTTTCCCAGCTCAGCG
Source organism: Macrothele yani (assembly GCA_039090855.1). Taxonomy (NCBI): domain Eukaryota; kingdom Metazoa; phylum Arthropoda; class Arachnida; order Araneae; family Macrothelidae; genus Macrothele; species Macrothele yani. The sequence goes on along the minus strand of CM076997.1, from coordinate 41,272,165 downwards.
ACTGAAAAACACTCTCCAATGTGGCATTAAAGAGCTTCGGAGATATGGTGTCACCTTGTCTCACTCCCTTTCCAATTTTTACGTGTGTTGTATTTTCAACCAGCCTAATCTTTGCACTTGCATTTTCATAGATGTTATTAATAATATTAATGTATGCATCTTCAATACCGCAGGTTTTCAGAGCCATTGTAACTGCTGATGGTTTCACCGAATCAAAGGCTTTTTCATAATCGATAAAAGCCATGCACAATGGAAGTTCATATTCCCTCGCTCTTTCAATTAGTTCTCTCAGCACGTGGATATGATCTATTGTGCTGTAGCCACTCCTGAATCCAGCTTGTTCTCTCGGTTGAGCCATGTCCAGTGTTACCTTCAAGCGGTGTGAAAGAACTTTAGTGAAGATTTTATAAACTACTGATAGGAGGCTGATAGGTCTGTAGTTTCCGAGATCCTCAATGTCACCTTTCTTATGTAGCAGGATCATTGTAGCGGTGTTCCAATCCTCAGGAATCTTTCCTTCATTAAGGCATCGAGTGAAAATTTGGTAGTACTGTTTCGATTTCTCCACTTGCTTCTTGTATGATGTCTACAGTAATTCCATCTTCTCCTGGAGCTTTTCTCCGCTTCATGTTCTTGATTGCATGTGCAACTTCTGCTGGAAGGACTGGAGGAACTCTGGTACTGGTATCTTTCATGATGTCTGGAGTGCATGTATCATCCCTTTCATATAATTTGGAGTAGAAATCTTTCACTCTTGTCAAAATTTCGCCTCTATTTCTTGTTACAGAACCATCTTCTTTTCTCAGTGCCATAATCTGTTTTCTTCCCTTACTGAGATGTCCCTTTGCTATCTTTAGGCTTTGGTTGTTTTCAATTGCTTTCCTCACTAGTTCACAGTTGAATTTTCTTACGTCTTCAGTGATACTTTTTCTTACTGTCTTGCATAGCTCTATATATTCCACTTTGGAAGTCACATCTTCTTTAGTTGTCCTCATCTCTCTTCTTTTTGCATCAACATTTTCGTTTTTCCTGATAATTTATTTACATGCAACTTGTTCTTAGACCCAGCTAATTTTGTTGCTGTTTCCATAAGAGCTTTGGTTACTTTTCTGTTAACTTCAGAGATGTCCACTTCTTCTGATGTTAGGCCTTCTAAAGCAGAGAACCTGTTCTTCAGTTCCAACTTGAAGGTATTATGGTGTTTTTTAAGGTTGGTTATGTCGATAGATTTTGTTTGTCTTATGAGCTTGCCACGTTCCAGTTTAGTGTTGAGGTGCATCTTACATCTCACCAATCTATGGTCACTACCTGTGTTGAACTTGTTTAGCACACTGCAGTCTTCTATGACGAATTTTTTGTTACACATAATAAAATCAATTTCACTTTTCTTCCCATTTGGATGTCTCCATGTCCATTTCCTGTGTGGCTTTTTCTTGAAGAAGGAGTTCAAGATGAAAAACCCTTCTGCCTCTGCAAACTCAACGAGAGTATTTCCACGCTGGTTTCTGTTGCCGTGACCGAATTTACCTACTGAAGTTTCATTCTGTTGCCGTTGCCCTATTTTTGCATTGAAATCTCCCATAATTATTTTCAAGTGCTGCTTACCTTTATTATTTAGATGACAAATTTCCTCATAAAATTCTTCAATTTCTTCTTCAGGATGACTTGTGGTGGGTGCATAAGTTTGAATAATCTGAGCCTGGTATCTTTTCGAGAGTTGGATAACAAGTCGTGCAGCTCTGTCAGAGGAACTTTCAACTTCTACAACTTTATCCTTCAGTTTCTTGTTTATTATAAATCCAACACCACTAGTTCTGCCAGTATCTGTCCCACGATAGTAGAAGAGATGTCCACTTTTCAGTTCGATGAGATCTTCTCCTTTTCTCCTTACCTCACTTAGCCCAACGATGTCCCACTTGATCCTTTGTAGTTCCTCTTCCAATTCAAGAAGCCTTGAATCAGAAGATAGGGAGCGTCCATTGTATGCGTAGCCAAGGTCAGCATCAGATATAATCACTATATAATCACATATATATTGTGATTATATAGCATCACTATATAATCACATATATATTTATAAATAAACAACAAATAACGTTTGCACCTCACTTTATAATCATATTAACCCACATTTCTTCAGTTTTACTCTTTTTAATTAGTCTTGGCAGCTATACTTGTATCCTTTCACATTATATTATAGTTATCATCCTTTATTGTATCCCTTTTCCCATGTATAATTATGCATCATAGTGTAGTGTATTCAATATATACAGCTTACAGTCCATTACCAAATGTCATCAGTAATTCAATCGATGTGCCTTTAGTTTTATTTTAAATAAGTTAAAATTATTAGTAGATGTTAGTTCTTGGGGCAATGAGTTCCAAAATTTTGGGCGACTATAATTTATATTCATTTTAAGTTTCTCAGTTTGTGGGAACATTGGAATTAGTAGTGATCTATTCCTAGTATTGTGGTAATGAGTATGTATATTTAGTGTTATTATATCATTGTGTATACCATTTTTAATTCTTTTATACATTATTGTTCCCAAGTTATAGTCATATAACTGCTTTATCATTAAAATATTATATATATTGGGGTTCACTTTTGACAAAATAAATGAGATTGGTTGAAAATTATTTGATGTTTTCAGGTTTGTTAGTCTTATAAATCTATTTTGCAGAACCTGAGGTTTATTGATATTATATTGTGTGGTTTGTCCCCAGGTTAAAATGCAATAATTAATATGTGTTTGACTTAGAGTATGATAAATAGAGATTAATGTTTTAGGCATTAAGTTTGGCAAAGTACTACTGACCATCCCGATATTTCTAGAAATCTTGTTACTTAAATTTTCAATGTGCTTGTTCTATTTCAAATCATTGTATATAGTTGTACTTGTACCTAGATAAGAGTGCGTTGAGACAGTATTAATCCTGACTCCATTCAACAGAATTGGTAAATCATATAAATGTGAAGTTTGTGAATTAGAGAAAATCATTCATTTAGTTTTGTTAATATTAACAACTAATTCATTTGCATTTAACCAATCTGTTACTAATTTAAGCTGAGTATTAGTTCTTAGTGTAAGCTCATTTATATCAGTTCCCTTCAAAATAATAGTTACGTCATCTGCATATAGGATTGTATCATTATCTTTTAATACTGCAAATAAGTCGTTAACATATAAATTAAAAAATAAAGGAACAAGAACTGATCCCTAGGGTACCCCACAGTTTATGATTTGTAATATAGATCGATTCTGATGAATCTGGGTGTATTGCCTTCTTTCTGACAAGTAACTTTTGAATAAATTATAGCTAGATCCCAAAGTTCAATAATATTTAACTTATGAAGTAATCTATCATGATTTAGGGTATCTATTGCTTTTGAAATATTAAAAAATACTGCTATTGTTATTTGTTTTTATAATAGATTTTGTTGAATTATATTTTGTATATGTAATAATGCTATTTTGGTTGATTTATTTGGTACAAATCCGAATTGTCCGTGATGAAATATATTATATCTTTGAATGTACGAAAATAGTCTGGTATGGATTAATTTATCAAGTATTTTTGCAAAAATTGATAAGTTAGCGATTGGACGATAATTATTCATGTCGTTTGTTGACCCATTCTTATATTTCGGAGTGATTTTGGAGATTTTTAAGGCATCTGGAAATGGTTTAAATAGTCATGGAACACAATCTACAACCTTCCATTTAGCTTCGATATGTTGATGATATTTTTGTTATTTGGCCACACAATAGAACTGACCTTGAATCTCTTCTTGAAAAGATTTCCCTAAAGTTCCCATCAATGAAGAATCACAGCAAGGCATTGACTTTTTGGATGTCCATCTGGCAAGGCAAGGGAGTCATCTTAACAGATCTGTCTACAGAAAACCCTCTGCAATAGCAAACATAATCCCATTTTCATCCCACTCTCCAACTGCTCACAAATTTGCAGCCTTTAAAAAACTTATTTCAATCGTGCCAGGATTGTCTGAAACACTGAATCTACCTTCAATGAAGAAATTGACACCATAAAGAAAATTGCCGAAGCCCATCAGTTTCCACCTTCTACAATTCAAAAATTCCTCCAAAATTCCCACTTCAAAAATCTGTCTGCTCTCTCACCAATAATAATTGGAAAAACCACCATTCATTGGTTCCATCCCTTTCCATGGATCTTTCTCTTATAAGATGTGTAAACTTTCCAAAACTATGGGCTACACTCTCACAGTGAAACCAAACCCTTCTGCAATAATGTGCCTGCTTAAAAACAGGGATCCTATCTCACCCTTGGACACCCCTGGAGTTTCTGCTATTACCATTTCAACTTCCTCTGGTCTCTCAGTGTACATTGGAAGCACATACCGAAGCATCACAACAATACTTGGTGAACACAAAACAGATGTCTCCAATGTTTTTCCAAAGACAGCTTTATCTGCACTAACCCTTGAAGACACCTCTGCAGTTGCCATTTGGAAAGAAACCAAAAACGTTGCCCCATTCATCAACAAGGAATCTCTGCGTTTCCAAGAGGGCATTGAAATTTTGTTCACCAAAAACTGCAATTCAGAGACCCCTCACCAAATCCCATTTATTTGGATCTCTCTTCTAAAATTTGGCAACATTCCCAAAACCCCAACTTCAAATTATAGCTCTGGCAACCAGCCCATCCGGTCGATCGCAGGTGATCAAGGTCGTAGGATGACTGTAAGCTACCGCTAAACGAACCTTTTACCGTACGTGACTCTGTGTGTTTCGCTCGTTTTATATGTTTATGCATCTGGAAATATTCTGGTTTCAAGTATAAGGTTATAGATCTGCAACAAATTTTATAGCTATTGGAGAAAATTCATCATAGCCAGGTCCGACATTTGTATTGATTTGGTTTAAAGCATGAGTAAGTTGAGTCCTTGTAATTTTCAACATATATAAAGTATTAAGTCTTGACAGATTTTGTAGGTATTTTGTATAATGGATTCCTGAAAATGTAAGTTGTTGCTTTGTCAATTGTGGTGACAATATAAAGTGATTGTTGATCTCATTAGCCTGTTTATCAGTTATCTTGTAAGTTGATTTGGTTAAATATTGCGGCATAACTGAACTGATATTTTATCCCAGTAATAGATTCAGATGTTTCCATGTTAGTTTGGGGTTATTTTGAGAGAATGTATTAGTGTAGTAATTTCTTTTTAACTTCCGAATATCTGAATTCAATTTGTTTCTATATGTTTTAAAATTCTGGAAGTTGACTTGTAGTTTACTTTTAATAAATTTGGAATACAGTCTTTTTTTATTTATTTATTCGATTTAAGAGATTCCTAGTTATCCATGGTTTCCTGGTTTCCTATTCTTTTACATTTTATTACTTTTCATTATTATTGGAAAAGCTTGATCGTATGAATCTTTTAACAATATTGTAAATAAATTATATGTTATATTTGGATTTTCCTCTGGGACGAATTTTTCCCAATTTATAGTTTGAAGCAGGTTCCGAAATTTTTCCAGGTTATTAGAATTTATTAATCATATTTTTTTGTTTATTAACTGTTTCTTCATTGCATGTGTATAAGTGTAAACTGTGACAATTGGTAAATGGTCACTGATATCATAATTTATAACTCCTGATAAAACTGAATCTTGTGGAGCATTTGTGAGTGATAAATCAATAATCGTTTCTGTATGAGGTGTAATTCTCGTTGGATGTAATATTGTATTCATAAATCCAGCAGCAGTTAATATTTGAATAAAGTACTGAGTCTGCGAATTAGTAATAGAAATATTAATATTGAGGTCTCCCAATAAAAATCCCTTTTTCCCAGTTAAATTCACATAAATTGAATGCCTCTGTTAATTTATTGAAAAACTGAGTTGTATTTGATTCTGGAGGGCGATAGTACCCATTATAATATTGTGTTGATCTTCTATTGACAAAATTTCTATGTTAGAGTCAGTAAATGTTAAGTTTTTATTAATTGAATAATCATGATAGGTATGCTTAACATAAATGGCCACCCCACCTCTTTTTGAGTGGGTTCTATTTTGATAAAAAATCTTATAACCACCCAAGCCAACACTATAATTTTCAGTGGGAAACCATGTCTCTGTTATACATAAAATATCTATTTGTAAATTAGCAACCTGAATTAGTACCTCGATAAGAGTGAGTTTATTTAGTAAGGATATCGCATTAATATGAATAATTTTCAATGAATATGTGGAACTACAAGAAAAGATATTATTTATTTGTTGTGTTGTATATAAATTACTTTGCATTAAATTTGTCTATTTGCTTGCTGTTTGTTAGTAGGAATTATAATCTTAAGTTCAAAAGCCACTCCCTGCAACATCTATAAAAAAGATAAGTGTAATCTCCCTTTCTTTATCAATAACAGGATAGTATATTAAGTCTCATATCTCAATTTGATACATAATAATATTCATTTTATACACACACAAAAAAAAAAAAAAAAAAGAAAGAAAGAAAGGAAATGAAAAAAGAAGGATAGTATAAAACCATAGTAGAAAAGAAAATGAATATTTCAGTTAACTTATAGGAGATGGTAAAATGCATGAAGTGTAAGTTATTTGGGTAATTATTGCAGTTGAAATATTGTGTCTAATTTATTTAATACATATTGTATTTAATTTTATTGATTTAATATACTGTACTCTATAATGCTGAAAAACTAATGCTGAGTTTACTATGATATTGTAAAGTGAAGAAAAAACAGAGTTCTGTATTCAGTTTTATATTTACCTTCTGTTTTTATCCGATGATAACAACAACCAACACAAAGGAAAGCTTTCACTTCATACAACTCGACAAACAATTTCATCATGTGATGAACTAAGCTTCCACAGCTATGAAGACCTACCATGATTATACCGTCATTCTTGTTCATGTTTCTAGAAGCTGCAAAATAATAACAAAGAAAAATTCTTTGTAAACAATTCAGAAGTAAGCTAATTACATATTACACTCATAATCCCACAATGTAACTTACACTGCACTAGATTCTGAACACAAACTGCAAAGCAAAATATTCAGAGAATTAAAAATACTCTATTCTTAAATGTATACCTATTCAGTTGCTTATACCAGTCATGGAAAAGAAACTTTCATTAAGCCTTCTCTTCCCTAGAACATATTTAACCCTCTCCTGCAGTCACTATACAGTGCCAGATTCTAGCATTTTAACATATTCAAGCGATGGGTTTGCCTCCTCGGGGCGCTCCGTGGTAACGATGGCACACACAACAGCAACTAGGGCCTCTGTGAATCTTGGAGAGGTGCAAGCTAGTTCTGTGTGACACTGGCGAAAAGACCCCAACTCACTGGGTTTTGTTCCAGAATCCTTAGGTTGAATGACCAACTGGAACCCTCAGCTGTGGGCTAATCCCCCACACTGATGTACTTACCTGATTAAAAAGACAAAAAGAAATATTAAGAATGACTCAAGTGTGGCATATGGTGGACCTACCACACTTGAGAAGGACGGTCCACCACGGAATCGACCTGGACTTTCTAAACGGCGAATGAGAAAGCGATCTCGGCTGAGTGAATGTAAGATTGGTGTATGGAATACTAGAGGTATAAATGGCAAGATGAGTGAGGTGATTGAGGAGATGAATAAGTATAGACTGGATGTGCTGTGTGTAAGTGAAACCAAAAAGAAGGAAATTGGGGTAGAAGAAGTGAATGGCACGGTGAGTGTGTGGTCTGGAGTATTGGATAATATGAGAGGACAGGCTGGTGTAGGTGTGATTTTAAGTGAAAAGATGAAGAACAACTTGATTCACTATAGTTGCATAAGTGAGAGAATTCTCTGGATTCGTTTGAAAGTGAAATTCAGAGAATTGTAATTGTTGTAGTGTATGCTCCTTGTGACTCGGAACCTTCTGATAAGAAAGAAGATTTCTGGAATGAGCTAAAAGCTGTTTTGAGCCAGTTTGGTGCTAAAGAAAAAGTTATAATAGCAGGGGATTTCAATGCTAGAGTAGGTGTGCAGAATGCAATTTCTGACAATGTTCTGGGTAAGTTTAATGATCCTTGTGTAAATGATAATGGTGAAAGATTAATTGAACTCTGCATTGAGAATGATTTGTGTGTATCTAATACATTTTTCAACCACAAATATATACACACATATACTTGGGAAAATCGTACTCTTGGTCAAAAGAGTGTGATAGATTTTGTTGTTTACGATCAGCGTTTAAAACACTTAGTTGTTGACACTCGTGTGATGAGAGGTGCGGATGTTGGTTCTGATCATTACTTGGTAGTGTCACGAGCTTAAACTTAATGTTGGTTGGAGAAAAAGGAATAGGAAGAGACCCAGGATAGAAAGAATAAAGGTTGATAGGCTCCTCGAAGATCATCAGCGGTATTCTGACTTACTCAGAGAACGACTGAAGGATCTGAAGTCTGGTGAGAGGGATGTAGAAAAGAAGTGGGAATATTTTAAGAACTGTGTTGTTACTGCTGCTAAAGAGGTCTGTGGCACCATAATAGTGAGTAACAATAGAGGTGATGCTTGGTGGAATAGTGAGATTGATGAGGCAGAAAAGAAAAAGAAGGAAGCCTATTTGGGGATGTTGCAAGGTAGAGTCTCTGTGGATGAATATCGCTGTAAGAAGCGTGAAGCTGCTAAGCTGGTTTGCCACAGTAAGGCAAAAGATAGGAAAGAGAAAGTGGAAAGGCATGAACTGGCTTTTTGGAAAGATAGAAAGTCCTTCTGGAAGTACATGAGACTCAGGAAAAATAGAGGAAACAAAGTTGTAAGTTGTGTGAAGAATGAGATTGGAGAAATGATATGGGAGCCCAATGAGTTAAGTGACAGATGGGGCGAATACTTCTGTGAGTTATTAGATCAGGAGAGCAAAAATGATTCTGAGACAGATGCAGATGATGTCACAATGAGGGATGAAAGCACAGGAGGGATCTCAAGAGAAGAAGTGTGTAAAGCTCTAAAATCTCTTCAGAATGGTAAGGCTCCAGGAGTTGATGGCATAACTGCAGAGATGTTGAAGTATGGTGGTGACTCTATAATTGACTGGTTAACTGAAATTTGCCAGTTGTGCTGGGAGTTAGGAATGGTCCCTCGGGATTGTAAGGATGCTATCACTGTTCCCTTGTATAAGGGAAAAGGTGATCAGACTAAATGCAAGAACTATCGTGGTATTAGCCTACTGAGTGTGCCAAAGAAAGTGTTTGGTAAGGTTGTTATTGAAAAAGTACAGGGTCTTACATCAGAGAAAGTGTGGGATGTTCAGAGTGGTTTTATGCCTGGTAAAGGCTGCACTGACCAGATTTTTGCATTACGCATGATGATTGAAAAGTATCTGGCTGTTGGGAAGAAAGTTTTTACTGCCTTCATAGATTTAGAGAAAGCTTACGACCGAGTCGATAGGACACTTTTGTGGAAGGTATTGAATGAATATGGTGTTACTGGGAATCTACTTAATAATGTAAAAGCCATGCATGCTGGTAGTAGAGCTTGTGTACGAGTGAATGGTGTTTTATCAAAATGGTTTTCCATTGGTGCAGGAGTTAGACAAGGTTGTGTAATGTCACCATGGCTGTTTAATATATTTATGGACGCATGCATGCGTGAGGCCAAAATAGATAATAGCGGCTTATGTCTTGGTGATATCCGTGTGTGCAGATTACTGTATGCTGATGACACTGTCCTGTTGGCAGAGAGCAAAAGTGAGTTGCAGAGTATGTTTACTCGGATGCACGAAGTTGGCATGAAATTCAAACTGAGTATAAATAAGGGAAAAACCAAAGTTATGGTGTTTGAGAGAGGAATGGGTAGCACTGAATGTAATGTAAGTATAAATGGCACTGTGATTGACCAGGTGAGTGAGTTTGTGTATTTAGGAAGCATGTTTGACAGAGAGAACAAGTTGGATGGTGAAATCAGTAAGTGAGTGAATTCTTCTTTGAAAGTCATAGCTGCTCTGGGAGGTTTTCACAGGAATGATGGGTTCTCTAGAGAGTCCTGCATGGCTGTGTATGAAACAGTAGTTGTTCCTACTCTGATGTATGGCAGTGAAACCTGGGTACTGCAGAAGAAACATAGGAGTCGTTTGTGTGCTGGAGAAATGCGTTACTTACGTGGGGTTTGTGGCAAGACACAATCTGATTGTGTGAGGAATGAAGATGTATTGCAGTTGTGTGATGTAAAGCAAAATGTTGTTAGCAAGGTGGAGACCAATATGCTTCGGTGGTTTGGCCATGTTGAAAGAATGAGTGATGAAATGCTTACTAAGAAAATATTTTTAGCCCAAGTGGCAGGAAGAAAAGGCAGAGGAAGGCCAAGGAAGACATGGGTGGATCAGATTCAGGAGTGTCTGCATGAGAAAAAGATTATGAGTATGAAGTATAAAAGATCTTGTGTATGGCGTGTAATAGATGTCAGTGAAGCACGAGTTGTATGTCAAGATCGCTGTAAATGGCAAAGTTTGATATGACAACAATAAGTAAAAATATCTGGAAGTTTGTATTTCTTTTTGGAGCTAACCTCTGAATCTCTGAGAACAGCTTAGTGATATGTATGTATGTATGTAGAAAGTAAAACTTCCACAGAACATGTGCTAAATAGTTAGAATACTATATTCATTGCATTAAATTGACTGATCTTTTTAGTGTACATATAAACAGGCCAAATAGATTTAGAAAGCTCCTGGAATCATCCCCAACTGTGGGAATGAAGAACTGTGCAGGGAATTTTTTGGTTTCAGAGGTAGAACCCATGACATCATCTGATGGCAAGTAGCACCATTCTATTTCCTGTTTGTGTGGAGCATCAATAGTTTCTTTGTTTACAGTATGTTCACTAATGTTGGCAACTAAGTAGCATGCAAACATTAAATTTTGTGTTTTGCTTCAAAAATCATCATTAGTAAGCTTGCTGAAACATAGCCATTCTTCAGCAAGCATATGGTGAAATGGCAATGAAGAAATTGCAAGTTTGCACATGGCATAAGCATGTGTGTATGTGTACATGTATACGACAGACCATTGTGGAGGAAACTTGAGGAGACCTTCATCCAGCAGTGGAATGGTAATTGTTGACAATTATATGTGGGTGTGTGCGCGCACACACACACACACACACACACACACATATATCATCGTCAACAATTACCATTCCACTGCTGGACGAAGGTCTCCCCAAGTTTCCTCTGCAATGGTCTGTCTTGAGCCACTCTCCTCCATGTTACTCCAGCATGTTTTCAAATTTCATCCATCCATCTCCCATGTGGTCTTCTTCCGGATCTTTTCCTATCCCTCGGAACCCAGTCTAAAATTTCGGGTGTCCATCGATGGTCCGTCCTTCTGGCAATATGTCCAGCTGACTGCAATTTCAGAGATTTTACTCTAATCACAATGCCTTCCACTCGTCATTTTCCTGATCTACAAGTTCCTCTTCTTATCTCACCTGGTTACATCATGCATGCACCTCTCCATGCTTCTTTCAGTTGTTTTCGGTCTTTGTATGTCTTTTTAGTTAAGGTCCACGTCTCTACACCGTACGTAAGAATTGGAAGGATGCATTGATTAAACACTTTTGTTCTTAGACATAATGGCATATTGCTCTTGAAATTTGCATTGTTTCTTCCAAAAGCTCTCCAGCCAAGTTTTATACACCGATCAATTTCCTTATCAATGTGACCTTTGCTTGATATCTGTTGTCCAAGGTAAATGTAGGTATCAGTTACCACGAGCTTTTCCCCATCAATTGCAAAATCTTCACTTCTTGAAAAAGCAATGTACATCAGTTCTGTCTTCTGAAAGTTAATTTTTAATCCCATTTCTTTACTCTTGTCAGCAAGTTCCTGGATCATAATCTGCAGTTCTGAAAGGGTAGTTGCAAAAATGATTATGTCATCAACAAAATGAAGATGAGTTAAATAATCTGCATGAAATATATATAATTGTTTGAAATGTCCCCAATTCAGTTATTTTAATTTATTTTTTCAGTGTCTTATTAGCATTTTGTCTGCTTATATTTTTATTATCATTATTTTACTTATTTTTACTAATGCAAGTGCAAAGGTTTGGCAATGTGAGGATACAGTACCAATAAAAATTGGAAAGGGAGTGAGACAAGGTGACACCATATCTCCCAAACTCTTTAATGCTACATTGCAAAATGTCTTTCAATCACTGAACTGGGAAAACAAAAGGATATAGATGAATGGAGATTATTTAACTCACCTTCATTTTGCTGATGACATAGTCATTTTTGCAACAACCCCTTTAGACCTGCAGAGTATGATGCAGGAACTTGCTGACAAGAGTAAAGAAGTGGGATTAAAAATGAATTTTTAGAAGACAAAACTAAGGTACATTGCTTTTACAAGAAATGAAGATTTTGCAATTGATGGGGGAAAGCTTGAGGTAACCGATACCTACATTTACCTTGAATAACAGATATCAAGCAAAAGTCACATTGATGAGGAAATTAATTGGTGTTTAAAACTTGGCTGGAGAGCTTTTGGAAGAAGCAGTGCAATTTTCAAGAGTAATATGCCATAATGTCTTAAAAGAAAAGTGTTTCATCAATGCATCTTTCCAGTTCTTACATATGGAGCAAAGACATGGACCTTAACTAAAAAAAACATACAAAGACCGAAGACAACTGAAAGAAGCCTGGAGAAATGCATACTTGGTGTAACCAGGAGAGATAAGAAGAGGAACTTGTGAATCAGGAAAATGACAAGAGTGGGAGGCATCATGATTAGAATAAAATCCCTGAAATGGCAATGGGATGGATATATTGCCATAAGGATGGACCACCAATAGACAACAGAAATGTTAGACTGGATTCCAAGGGACAGGAAAAGACCCAAAAGATGATGAAATTCAGAAATTTTAGACTGGATTCCAAGGGACCAAGGGACAGGAAAAGACCCAGAAGAAGATGAAATGTATATATATATATCACACTAAAGAAAAATATAAGAAAATATGTTGAATCCTTTTAACACCTTGTCTTCCCAACCAGAAATGAGGAATTTCCTGATTCAGTTAGGGAAGACTGGGTGTTTTGTCCGAAATTTCAAAAAAAAATTTTGAATAGAAATCTTATTTTTGGCCAATTTTAGTTAATTTACACCCACATGAAACCTGAAGTTTGAGGTGTGGCCGGTGGTTGGGCATTTCCTTTCCTGATGAGTGGTCCTCGGCTGCTGGCCACATAATTGTTTGAAGTTTTCTTTTGAAATTGTGTTGTATATATATATATAGGCAAATAATAATTGAAACAGACCAAGGAAACCCACAAACACCCAAACGAAACACACAATACATACCACCAAAAGAACATACAATTCCCACATACTTGCAGTAAGCCCTGGACCAAAAACACATAAGTACTCGAACCCATTACATGGCTAATGTACCAAATGGAGCCCAAAATACAAGCAAGAAAAAAATACAGAACAACACCACAGCCACCTCATTTTAAAAGGTGAAACACAAAACAAACAAAGAACCAAGATCAATTCCACTTAGTAGTTCTAATTCTGACTATTATATAGCTCTAATTATTGTACTATTCTCTTTTACGTGCGATATTTCAAAGTAACTTGTACAAAAAACTAGCGGATAATGCTTACCTTGGCATTCCTTTCTAGCGACGGGAACATTTCAAGCACGTGTTTTCCGGTCCTTTGTTGATGTTATTGTCCTAAAGTCCGTTGTATGAGATGACTGGCTTTACTTCTCACACTTTTCGCTGGGTATACTCATTGGATCTTTGCCTTAGGATTCAAACATCAATTTTTACCGTTCTTTATACTCGAAATTTTCGCCCATACTCTGGGCATCTTCAGGAGCGTGGCGACTTTACCACCGATGTTCGTGGTTAACTTTGCGCTAATGGAGTCCGATACTCCTTGTTGCCATTCGTCGGAAAAACTTTCATGGATATATTTCGTTATCAAGCCCGGCTGGCGCCATCTATGTTTCGTTAGGAACACTTTTTTTTTCCCCGTATTTTTTTTTTAATTTTTTTTTTTAATTTTCTTCTCCTATCCTGGTTTTCTTGTCTTTTTTTGCCTGTTTTTCTTTTGTTGTTGTTTTTCTTGTCTTATTAGTTCTTTCCACAGGCCCGATAATGTGCTAGGGTCGTTCTGGTTACATACCCTTGCTTTATTTTTGTAGATTAATATTGCTTCTTCCTTCCTCATTTGCCTTTCCGATTTTTTATTCTTTTTTAGCATTTTAATTTCATCAAACTTTGGGAATGTCCGGTTTTCCAAGCAGAATTGCACTAAAGCAGTTTTGGCTTCTTTTTTGCCAGTTAGATATGTGTTGTTTAAGTCTTTTTTTTAATCTGTTTTTCGTACTTCCAATGTACGATATTGGGGGTATGTGTGCTATTGGAATTTCGTAGGTTCCTGATTCTTCTAGCTTTTTTTCCTCTGTTTTTTTGTTGACAGTCATACTTTTCACGGTGTGCACTGAGCTTCCTAGTTGTAAGTCATATTTAGCACAGTGCCTATTGATTTCTTTACTCACTCCTTCCAGGTATGGGAAAGCTCCAATGTATTTCAATTTTTTATTTCTTATCTTCCTTTGGTTGTGCACTTCTTGGCCTTCTTTACTCTGAGTCATATGCTTTTTACTCTCATGTATCCATTTATTAATTAGCTTGCTCGGGTACCCATACTCTTGTGATATTTTCGAGATAAACTCTAGCTCTTGATTTTTTAGCCTGTTGTTAGATGTGTGTATGTACGCTCGCCGTATCGGTGATACATAAAAAAAACAGCATAGTAAACTTGATACGGCGAGCGTACACACACACATCTAACAACAGGCTAAAAAATCAAGAGCTAGAGTTTATCTCGAAAATATCACAAGAGTATGGGTACCCGAGCAAGCTAATTAATAAATGGATACATGAGAGTAAAAAGCATATGACTCAGAGTAAAGAAGGCCAAGAAGTGCACAACCAAAGGAAGATAAGAAATAAAAAATTGAAATACATTGGAGCTTTCCCATACCTGGAAGGAGTGAGTAAAGAAATCAATAGGCACTGTGCTAAATATGACTTACAACTAGGAAGCTCAGTGCACACCGTGAAAAGTATGACTGTCAACAAAAAAACAGAGGAAAAAAGCTAGAAGAATTAGGAACCTACGAAATTCCAATAGCACACATACCCCCAATATCGTACATTGGAAGTACGAAAAACAGATTAAAAATAAGACTTAAACAACACATATCTAACTGGCAAAAAAAGAAGCCAAAACTGCTTTAGTGCAATTCTGCTTGGAAAACCGGACATTCCCAAAGTTCGATGAAATTAAAATGCTAAAAAAGAATAAAAAATCGGAAAGGCAAATGAGGAAGGAAGAAGCAATATTAATCTACAAAAATAAAGCAAGGGTATGTAACCAGAACGACCCTAGCACATTATCGGGCCTGTGGAAAGAACTAATAAGACAAGAAAAACAACAACAAAAGAAAAACAGGCAAAAAAAGACAAGAAAACCAGGATAGGAGAAGAAAATTAAAAAAAGAAAAAAAAATTTAAAAAAAAAAAATACGGGGAAAAAAAAAGTGTTCCTAACGAAACATAGATGGCGCCAGCCGGGCTTGATAACGAAATATATCCATGAAAGTTTTTCCGACGAATGGCAACAAGGAGTATCGGACTCCATTGGCGCGAAGTTAACCACGAACATCGGTGGTAAAGTCGTCACGCTCCTGAAGATGCCCAGAGTATGGGCGAAAATTTCGAGTATAAAGAACGGTAAAAATTGATGTTTGAATCCTAAGGCAAAGATCCAATGAGTATACCCAGCGAAAAGTGTGAGAAGTAAAGCCAGTCATCTCATACAACGGACTTTAGGACAATAACATCAACAAAGGACCGGAAAACACGTGCGTGAAATGTTCCCGTCGCTAGAAAGGAATGCCAAGGTAAGCATTATCCGCTAGTTTTTTGTACAAGAACCAAGATGATACTCAAATCAAATTAAAGCGGTCATCATCAGGGAAGCACCCGTTTTTTGTGTCTTTTCTGAAACCAAGAAAGGGACGGACAAAATCCAAATGTTCCCTTGGTCATGCTCCCACAGCCACGAGACACAAAGAAAAGAAATAAAATACAAACAAGACAACAAACCAAAAAGAATAAGTACAATCATGATTAGTCCTACCTGGATAAAGAAGGTTGAAAACGAAAATAACCAAAGAAAGCAAGAACGAACTCAAAAAGTAACGTAAAACCACAACGATCTTTACAACACCTAACACCAGGAACCACTGATAAAGAATCAAGAATGTGCCGAAGCTGCACAATTGTAAAGGTTAAGCTGATAAGGAAGCAATGGTATATGGTTTAAACAAAACAACCTGTTTGCCAAATGGAGGAATGTAGTTTACTTTTTATAAGCTAGGTGTAAGCTAGTGTGAAGAAAGCAAAGGATTATGTGGCCACAAGTGGTCTACCGAGTGGTACTTAGAGTTTCTAACTATTTAATATTGTCAGACCAATTGTTAATAAGAATACTGTAATTAAATGTGTCATCAGAATGAAGTTTGTGATTTTTGAGTAATTGTAAAAAATATTTTTTGATAAAAGGTAAAGGAAATTGATTAGAAATTAATTGTTCAAAAAACAATTTACAGTTATAAATCAAATTATCAGAGGTACTACAAATACGTAAAAACCGGAAAAATTGAGAAAAAGTTAGGTTTCTGTGAACTAAAATGGAGACATTTGAAAACCAGTTAGCAAAGAAGTGTACCCGAAAATTAAAGGAACGTCTTTTATCATACAGGTTAATACCAAGTGACCCAGTTTGAGAAAGTGTAATTTCCAAATCCAAATAAACTTTTGCATTTTTGAACTTCACTTTTAGTTGGTAAAGTTCGATGAACACTTACCGCACGTGGGGCTTGGCTTTCAATCCATATTTCCGTTACGTGGATGCGGCACGGGATTTTTTCATTTGGCCACGGGTCCGCTTCTTCTTTTTTTTTTTTTTCTCCGTTGGAATTTATTTTGTCTCATCACCAAATGAGTATTTCCCTTGCTGCATCCTCATTTACTTCAATATTTATTCATACCCGAGTACTTTCGGTACTACTACTATACCGTCTTCGAGGGGACATTTTGCTCCAACTAGCACGGACCGTGTCAGCTGGGCATTTCGGTGGTTCTCGCGGGCTGCTATTAAATTTTGTTGATGGTTAGTCTTTTCCAAGATCAAATCTTGTGGATATATAAAAGGAGCGGAATAATCAAAATTAGGAAAATCTATTGCAATTAAATCATCAATATATCTAAAAGTTTTACCAGAAAAGTGATTATTTTCAACAAATGTAGCTTCAAATGAGTGTAAATAAAGATTAGCCAGGATACTGAAAAAATTACTACCCATGGCGATTCCTATGGTTTGCAAAAACAATCTGTTACTCATAAAAATATAATTATTTTTGAGGCATAATTCAATCAGTGCACTCCAATATGTTCCAGTAATCCCAAGCACTTTTTAATGTTTCAAATACATCACACTACAAACCTAAACCAGGCCACAAAGCGGTATTGAGGCAAAAAGATTCTTAAAATCCAATGTATCGATATGTTGAATGAAAGAGACAGACCAAATATAATTCAATACTGGTTTATTGTTATTAATTATCCAAGAATCCTGTATTTCCTCAAAAATAATGTTAAGATATTTTTCAAAAATCTTCCCTGAAAGATCAGTATAACAGTGATGGTTACTCTGAATAAATCGAAAAGACACAGGAAGCTTATGAAATTTCGGAATGGCATACAAAAAAGGTAACTGCATGTTAATGTTATTGAGACTTAAGCGTTTATGCAAAGCAATAATTTTTCTTTATAATATTTATGTCAACTGTAATAGGATTATAAGTTGAACCATGATGCAATTTGGGAAATAATATCTCAACATAAAGACATTTGCAAAAAATAGCCAAATTGTTTTTTGCCTTATCCACAGGAGTGAAAACAAAATGTTTCTGTAATTCTCTGATATGCTTCTTGAAAAGTGGAATGTTGAAATAATTTTTATGACTTGAGACTGTGGAGAACAAATTCAAAGCCCTTTTAAAATCACTCAAAACATAATCTAACCAAATGGTAAATTCTTCATAAGAAATTCCAAACTTATACAATAATTTAAGAATATGTTTAATAAGATCAGTTTTTAGATTCCTAAAGACTTTAGTAACATTTAATCTAGTAGAAATATGAAATCCTGTACCCTTATTTAAAACAGACCTTTGAGCAGGAGAGCAAATAAGATTAGTATCGCCTGTGAGAATATGCTTATGAAAAAGATCAATAAAACGAGCATATTCTGGATTACTGCACAAACAAAATGCGGATTGGTTTTCATATAGATCCTGCAAATTCTCAGCAATGTGGCGATAGTTATAAATTAAACAACCAACAGTTGTAGCATAACGATAACACGGGACTGTGTTAACCGTGTTCTTTAATGGAAAGTGCATATTAATGTCAGTAAAAATTCTTTTAACACCAATTTTATCAAAACTTCGATCTCAAAATTGAAGTACACAGAATGCTTTTCCTTATGATCAGAACCAAAATTATTAAGCTTTGAAGATAATCTAAAATTAAGCAAATCATTGAGTAACATTTTAATATATAAATTATTGAAATGAAAATTGTCATATATTTTTTTCAGGTAACGAATTTAAGCCAAATTAAGCGATATATATACGTATGTACAGTGGCGGATCACCGCACAGGTGCAGGAAAAGCGCGCTTGGGGCCTCAAAAGCCAAAAAAGAAAATTAAATTTGTTTATTGATAAAAACATAAAATACGTAATAATAATGATAATAAGGACATATAATCATCATTATTATTATTTTTTATTTTTATTTTTTTTATTGGCCTGAATGGCAGAGGTGAGACGTCTTGGCACGGACGCAATGAGACCCTGGAAGGTTGCCCAAGGCACACGTGCCCATATGACTGCAGGAGACCATGGAGATCCCAGAGATGACGTGGTTGTGGGTCGCACGTCGAACCTGTCGACCCAAATAGTCCCGCAAGTATTCTATGGGATTGAGCTCAGGCGATTTGGCTGGCAAAAGGAGAACAGAGACATCACTATCGTGTTTTTGGAACCAGTCACGCACCCCCTTAGCGACATGGCAAAGGGGCATTGTCCTGTTGGTAAACACCATCATCACCAGCGTAAACATCCAATATAAAAGAATGCATGTGGTGAGCGAGGTTGGACAGATAGCCATTGGTGTTCAGGGACCCATCCAGTGGTAGCAGCGGCCCCTAGTCATACCAGGAAAACATCCTCCAGACATGCACACTGCCACCACCGACCTGTACTTGACCGACAAGCGTGTCCGGGTGTTGGTTCTCGTGTGTCTGCTGTTGTATCCGCCACCGTCTGTCTCTTTTGAGGTGTAGAAATTTTAATTCATCGGAGAAGGCAACCTTTTCCCACTCTTCCACTGTCCAATGACGGTAGTCCCATACGAATTGCTGGCGCCGTTGCCAGCAATTTGCATCGGACTACCATCATTGGACAGTGGAAGAGTGGGAAAAGGTTGCCTTCTCCGAGCCGTTGGTATAGCCAAATGTTTTATAAATTTAAAACACTACAACACAAAAAAAACTTTTTTAAGCATTTTTTAAAATAATAAGATATTAATGATTGATTGCATCAATTATTTTTGTTGTATTTTAGTATCTTGTACATTTACTAAAATGTTTGACAGCCTTGAAGGAGGTAAGGATTTTTCTTAGCCTCCCCCTTCCCCTAAAAGTACTCATATGGGCGCCACTGACTCGACTGGTACCCGTTACCAGGAATTGCTTGATGACTCTGTACACCCAGCAATATTGCACTTTTCCCTGAATGGCAATGCACCGAGCCACAGGTCCAATGTTGTGCAGGAATGGTTTGAGGAACTCAGTCCAGACTTCCAGCATATCGATTGGCCTCCAAAATCTCCCAATATCAATCCCAAAGAGCACTTGTGGGACAGGGACACTATGAATACACCAATCACCTCCATACCTGCATTGAAGGCCGCACTACTCACAGCTTGGTTGGCCATACCACCCAACTGCCTCTGGCATCTTATTGAATCGATGCCACGTCGGATAGCTGTGGTTAGGTAGGTGGCCATAATTCAGCGATCACTCAGTGTATATCAATTACATATGGAAGTGTATTGCCTAAAATATAGTGCAAGAAATTTTTATTGTATTTTCTTGAGATGAAAAAGAAAAGATATACCTAGCAATATTTTTAGATTTTAGATAATAAAATGGAATTATATATGGGTGCGAGGGTGGGGGAGGGGGAAGTTCCATGACGCACCGGAGACGCCAGAGGTTTTTAAAGCATCCCTGGAGACAGTTCTGAAGGATATGAAACTGAAGAAGTGCAAAATAAGGAAGAAGAAAGAAAAAGATAAATTGAAGCCAGTAAAGGTTCAACAGACCCTGATTTTCCCAATGATTTTGCACTGTGGCCATTGCATGTATCTGATAAGTATTATTTAATAAATAAACCAAGCAATACAGGTGATATTACAACTTTTAAAGTTGAATGTATTAACAGGAACTGATTTTACTACAAAAATCTTTCTGAATCAAACTTTTATTGCCTCAAAGCAACTGGCACCAAAGAATTCTGTGAATGGTTGCTATGTTCAGAAACAAGAAAATGTGTGTACTGTTATGTATGTAAATGTTTTTCCAAATCATACACAAAACTTGTAACAGGATTTAACGACTGGAGAAATATAACACGATTTTTAATCTTCTCAACATCATTTCAGACTTATGTTAACACTCAAAAATCGATTATCAATTACAGAGCGTGTCGACACACACTTGGCATAATGAGTTAACTCATAGTAGTAGTATTGGCAAGAAGTTTTAAAGAGAATCATTGCAACAGTGAATTTATTGAAGAATTTGGAGCAGCATTTCATGGACACAGAGAAGGTATGGAGTCAAATCAATGGAGAAATTTTTTTAAGTTGCATAGATTATCTTGCAAAATTTGACGATTTCTTAAAAAAATGATTTAGAAAGATTCAGTATCCCAGAGGCAACTTAAATTATTTATCACACACTGTGTGTGACGAATTTATAAGTTTAATGGGAAGCGAAGGTAAGAAAATTTTAATTTCTGAAGTTCATGAAGCTTTGTATTATTCAGTAATTGTAGATTCGACTCCCAATATCACATTAATCTTTTCACACGTTTATTGAATGTATGAAAGATTAACAACAAAATTTGAAAAAGATATTGACATTAAATATTTTAAATAATATTTAATATCAATGTATAATGAAGTTCATTTCATGAAATATGCACAAACACACAAAAAGAAGAAGTCTGTGCTCCTGTTGATATGTATCAGTCATTAGCTGAGGTGCTGCAATCTACATTTCCTAATGTAGAAATCATTTTAAATATTTCTAACAATACCTGCTTGTAATTCTAGGGGTGAAAGATCATTTTTCGTACTTAAACAGGTTAAAAACTATTTACGTAATTTACAAAATCAGTTTCATTTCAGCCATTCAGCACTTATATTTATTGAAAATGATGTTGTTCAATCATTAGATTATGAATCAATCATTGACAAATTCTCTAAACAAAAAGTGAGAAAAGTGCGACTTTAGTATGATCTATGAATAAATGTATACAAAACAACTAATGTATTTCATTTATTTTTGTTCGAAACAAAACATTTGTCTGTTTATACAGGGTTCAAAGGAAAGTCCTTATTCAGAGCAATAACTGCTGAAGAAGTGTCCGAGTGGTACGCAAGTTAGGTCTATGTATAGAAAAGGGACGATGGCCGATAGAATGAAAGTGATTGGAGAACCCCTATAGCGGCAAAGGAAAAAAGTTAAGAAACCTAACTCACCAACAATGCGGGATCAATTACAAAGTTGTAGCGCAGTGTCGAATCAGAAGGAAAAGACATAGGGTACACACAAATTACGTACATGGATCGCTCAAAATGCTGTTCATTCGAAATCAGTAAAGCATGTACAAAAGGACAGATGGATAATGACACGAGACAGAAGCTGTGCAGGCTTATTTATAACACTGAAAAATGGTTACAGAAGATAAGCCTTCTTAGTGGTACAACACACATCTGCGCGAAGTTAATATAGAGCGTGTTCGAAGTGGCCACCATCAATTGCAATGCATATTCCAAGGCATGTAAGAATAGCTTCTCGTACACTATCTGGCATGGCAGGTGCCACTACATTTCAGGCACACACAATGCGGTGAAGTAAATCTACCAGACTAGTAGGTTCTGTAGCATAACCTGTTCTATCAAGTAGAACCACAGGATGAAGGCCAAAGGAGTTAAGTCTGGTGACCGCGGAGACCATTCCACCTCACCAACATAATAAGTCATCTGATGTCGGAATGTTTCATCCAGGAATCTCCATATGTCATCTGCCCTGTGAGATGGTGCACCATCATGTTGACACCACATGCGCTGCAGATCTCTGAGAGAAAAATCATCCAGAAAGTCAGATATCAAGCCCCGTAAGAGCTGAAGGTACAGCTGACCTGTTAATGTCCCATCATAGAAAATGGGTCCAACTTGTGTGTTTCACCAAATACCACACCAAACGTTAGTTGCCCAGTGTACACGATGTCGAGTAGGTCTTCCTATGGATGGGTTTCTCAAAGCCCAGTAATGGATGTTATGCCGATTGACTATTCTGTCCCGTGTAAAATGGGAATCAACTGTCCATGGAATATGGGCCAAGATGGTTAGATTAACCTCCAACATGTTACGTACGAAGTAGTAGAAATCGAAACGCCTTCCCCAGTCTCCATCCATCAAACTTTGCACCAGCTGGACGCGGTACGGGTGAGTTTCATGCTCGTTCAGGATTTGCCAAACACGTCCTGTTAATCCGCATGCTTTGGCAACTACTGTGGTACTAATGCTGCGATTGGCGGTGACATATCCCAGGACAGTCTCAGGATGCATTGTAACACCCGAACCCACAGGTCTGCCCGATCGCAGATGTTCATGTACGCTTCCGGTCTCTCGCAGGCAAACAAACACAGTTGTTAATAGTCGCTACAGTTGAATGTTGACCAGTCAGAAAACGCTCGGCCTACCGCCTTCCAGCTTCGTGAGCATTGCGATAACATTTGCCATAAATTACGACCATTTCACAGTACTCAGCATTTGAGTAGTCCACCATCAGTGTTTGCAATGTGTACATCAACTGACGTTCAATTCCCCAGCCTCGATGCTTTATCTCACCGAACGCCTACAATGTCACTGCCAACATTTAAATACGAAATTGAATCGTCCTCCATCGTGAGGGGGTATTTTGCATTGCCTAACCATTCAGCGACCACGTGCACTTTATTAGCATTTCGAGCCGCCCACGTACATAATTTGTGCGCACCCTATGTCGTTTCTTACTGATTTGTGCACCATATGTCATTTCCTATTGATTGGATTTTGGTTTCAATCTAGCGTTGTTGGCAAGTTAGGTTTCCTAACTTCTTACCTTTGCCACTAGTGGCCCTCCAATAACTTTCATTTGATCGGCCATTGTCCCTTTCCCTATACATAAACCTAACTTGTGTAACACTGGAACCCTTGCTTCTGCAGTTATTGCTCTGAATAAGGACTTTCCTTTGCTTCTGCAGTTATTGCCCTGAATAAGGACTTTCCTTTGCTTCTGCAGTTATTGCTCTGAATAAGGACTTTCCTTTGAACTTTCCTTTGCTTTTGCAGTTATTGCTCTGAATAAGGACTTTCTTTCGAACCCTGCATACAGTACGTGCTTATTACTCATACTGAATGGAATGTGCAGTCTTGATGCTTTTTTACTACTGCACGAATATGCGTTTTTTTATGAATGTGTTTTTGTGTAATTGAAAATAATATATAAATGCTGTATTTTTCAATCCATGCAACTTGGATGGATTGAAAAATACAGCAGAGGAGGCAGGGGGCCTCAAAATCAGGTTGCGCTTGGGGCCTCCAAAACTCTTAATCCGCCACTCCGTATGTATATATACACTGCCGGACAATTGCTAAGGACGGATGACAACAGCAACGATAGCAACCATAAAATGGAAGGCAGGAAAATGTGGAAATTAGCATAAGTGCGGGATACAGTAAGACGTGTTGTGCGTATGCAAATTTTGGATTGCCGAACTTGTTCGTGACGTCATAGCGCTGATAAGAGATATAAAGGATTTGACGCGTATTGACCGTTGTTGTTCAAACGCAAAGTTGAAAGGGAAAGAATCAATTGACGCACTTGCAATTTTCAGTATGTCTTCCCGACATCACCTAGATGATTTTACGCGTGGCCGTATTATTGGCAAGATTGAAGAAGGGCGAAAAATAACAGATGTTGCCAGGGAGTTCGACGTCAGCCACAGTGTTGTTTCAAGGCTTTGGAAATCATTTCAAACAAATGGAGAGTGTAGCAAACGTCACGGGGAGGTCGTGTTCGCAGTACGACACCTGCAGAAGATCGGTACATAGTGCTATCAACAAGAAGACACCGGAGCACAGCTAGTGAGGTAGCAAATCAGTTTATGGCTGCTACTGGCAAGCGGATCTCCCGAAAAACTGTCGACATACGTTTGCATGAAGGAGGACTATACGCCCGCCGTCCTGTTGTGTGCATCCCATTGTCCAGACGTCACCGTACCGCCCGTTTGCAATGGTGCCATCAACATCGCAATTGGACTAATAGCGACTGGTCTGCTGTCCTCTTGTCAGATGAGAGTAGATACAGTCTATCGTCTGATTGTTGACGACAACTGATCTGGCGTGATAGTGGTACTGCATGTTTTCCAGCAAACATACAGGAAAGGGACCGATATCCGACATGTAGTGTCATGGTATGGGCTGGCATAATCAATGGCCGTACGTTCCTCTATGTGCTTCCAACTGGGGCTATGACTGGCCAAAGATACATTAATGATGTTCTGCTACCTCATGTAAGCATGTTCCGTGGTGCTGTCGGTGGTAGATTCATTTTCATGGACGACAACGCAACATGTCATCGAACAGTCGCTGTCCAGGAGTGTCTTGAGAGCGAGGATATTCAACGCCTCGTATGGCCAGCACGTTCTCCAGATCTGAGTCCCATTGAAAATGTGTGGGATGCTTTGGGGAGGAATCTTGCTGGTCGCCAATGCCGTCCAATAAACAAGGACACCCTCATCCGTGCACTGACAGAGGAATGGGATAAATTACCCCAACAGCTGCTTGATAATGTTGTGCAAAGCATGACACGACGTGTGGAATCTTGCATCGCCCTCCATGGTGGCCATATCCCGTATTGACATCTTACGCCGGAACGCCTGCTGACGGTAATTGCATTTTTTTCACGTTTACGTATTCTGCACAAAATGGCCTGTTTGTCCCTTGAACACGTTCCAAAGCCTTCTGGATTTCAGAGCACAATAAATTGTCTTTCTTGTAATGTCCTGGCATTCTGACATTATTTTATTTCACTTGGCATCCAACCACACTTACTTTTTTATGCGCTATATAGCCGTTTATGATCCGTCCTTAGCAATTGTCCAGCAGTGTATAAATCATACATAAAAATCATGTAAAAGAGCATAATCAAAAGAATACGTACTAAAAAAGAGATACAGACCATACTGCGCTAACAGCCACAAGCAGAATACGCATCACATAACATACAACCAGTAATTATACCAACCTAATAGTCAATCCATCAAATAAATATAAAAAAAAAAAAACATACCACAAGATGAAAATCACACCATGTAAAATCAGTATCACACACAAAGTTCATAATGAAAAGCACACAAAAACAAGCCCAAAGATAAATCGAGAACACCCAAACCCCAGACATAAAAAAGTCAGCAGAAGCAACAAGAAACAAACTTATAAACGATTAGCATCAACATGAAAATACACAAAATGCATGAATCGGTATCAAGAGTAAAACTCACAATTCAGGAGCTACGCAGAATGCCCACTTCAAAAAAAAAGGGCAAAACCTTCAAAGAACCATGCTGAACTCTTCAGGAGAACACCAGAATGTCGACGTGTGGCCTTTCGTAACACAGCAAAAGGTTGGAGAGCCAAAACCTGCTGTAGTGTCCCCTAGGCCATGTACACGAAAGCAAAGAGAGCATAACCGACATACAACACACTCCACAAGTAAGAAACGGAAGAAAGACAATTTTTTTTTTTTTTTTTTGATTGTTGGTTTAACGACCACCGTGAGCAACTCAATGGGCTATAAGCAGTCGCCCGTCCCTAATTTAGGGTCACTGGTTCCAGGGAAGGGAGAGAGCCAGTGCCGTAAGACAAACACAACATGCATGCCTCACCGGGATTCGAACCCGGACCCCTTACGGACGAATGATCAGAGGCCAGTGCCTTAGACCACTGCGCCACCGGGGCGGCCGGAAGAAAGACAATGAATCATATATATGAGAAAATTCCATAACAAGCAACTGGTAGTAGTAGACATGTGAGATGTAGCTAGGCAAAATAGAAAAGATAGGTGACGGTTAGCAAAAGTATGGCTGCTAGTGACCTGCCAAGTAGCACTTATAATCCCTACCAAATTTATTTTGTTAGATCAGTTATTAGTTATGTCTTTCAAGTCAATAAGCCTAGTCAATCCATATTTAGAATGTGCACCCAACAAAAATTGTCTTAACAACCTAGATATAAAACCAAAAGGACATTCTTTTGATCTTAAAGCATTGAATAACTAAATACGAGAATGTAACAGAGTTACTTGACTATTACAGATACAGAAGCATCTATAAAATTCTGAAATGACAATACCTCTATGCACTTTAATAGAGATATGAGACCTTCAGTTTGTAAAGAAATTTATTTTAAATTTAAAGCCTTTCTCTTATTAAAAACATCCATGCCTAGAGAATTATTTGCTTGAGTAATTGTGATATTAAAGTAGTTTGTAACTTCAAGCGAAACATTTGTTTGTTCCAATTCTAAATCTTCTGGATATATGTTAGAAGCCAAACTGAGAAAATCTCTGCAATCAAAGACAATAACGGCCTCTGTATAATGGAGTATCTTGCCTGAGGGATCACCTTCCTTTGCACTAAAGAAGCTTTCATAGTGATGAAGGTACATATTAGCCAGTACACCAGAAAATGAGGCACCCATTGGTATACCCTGGGTTTACAACTACAATACATTTCCCATGCATACATAGTTGTTGTTTAAACACAATGACACCAAATTGTCCCAAAACTCCTGATTGACATGCAAGTCCTTAGCATATGTAATAAATAACTGGTTGCAGACTGAGTTTAGATTCTTTAAGCAGATGGACGTAAAAAGATTCTTGAAATTGTATATGTCTATTGTCAAAGGTTGTGTATAATCAAGCCCTTTCAAGTACTCAATCACTGGATTATTATTAGTAGTAGTAATCCAAAACTTATGTAAAAATTGTGAAATATGACACAAATACTTCTGAAATGCCCTACTTGCCCTATTGTTGTAACTGTTTTTTGCACTAGTAATGAATCTGAAGGAAGTAGGCTTCTCATGGAACTTCGAAATCGCATATAAGTATGGATATCTTCGATTGAGATCTCTTATTTTCAGTCTCTTTAGTAGGGCAATAATCTTCTTATTTATAATAGTTTTTTGCATGTAGGTAAGACTATTGATCAGCTCATGTTTTACCAAGTCAAAATAGAACTTCCAACAAATTAGTGCAAAGTTACTTATTGCCTTATCAATGGAGGGAACAATAAAATGCCTCTTCAGCTGCTTTATACTATCAAAACGTTTTGGTGGAATTACCAAGGTATCTGAAGCATATAACTGTACAGCAAGAATTAAAGGTATTTTACGCTGAGTTGTAAAGAAGAATTCAAAGCTGTTGAAGCACGGTAACTTTTCTGGAGCAGCCAAAGCAAACACACCACACTTTAAATTTTCTTTTAAAAAATGTAGGATCTGAAAAACATCTTTATTTACAATTTAAAAATATATGACAGATAAAAGCTCTGGCAAGCACTTTCCCAACCACTATGGCCGCATCATCAGGCCACTGAGTGAAACCAGATTAGAACAGCACAAGGTTAAATAGTGACAGATAGAAGCACAAGTAATACACATGAATTGGCAAAAACGTTTGATTCCTCCAGGTAGAGGTAAGAACAACCGTGCAAAGATTTGAACATCGACCACCTACAACCGAGAGGTATGTGAAAGATTCTTCCTTGAAGCGCATTTGATTACTGAGATCATAAATGAGTGCTAGGCAATGCACATAACTAACAAACAAATTAAGAACACTATTATTAACTATATGTCAACAAAATAGTTTCCATATCATCTACTGTTTCGCACGTTACTAGAAATTCGAGCACGGGAAAAACGTCCATATAATAAGAAAATTTTTATTTCAACTTGTCACTAATATTCCTTTTTTCTTTTTGATGTTCTTTATAATAGTTTAGAATTTTATTATGAAGATTACAAATTTATATGAAAAAATGTTTTAATATGTGCAGTCAAATGCATCATAAGTTGTCAAAGTCCTCCAATACGTAGAGACAATATGTATTAAAAGATTAATATTATTCCAGTTTTTAAGTCATGATTTACGAAATTAATACAATAGAAAAGAACTTTCGAACCTTTTGATTATGATGCGTTGAATCAGTAATAAGCCATCTTGTTATCGAAGAAGGCATGATTTTCCTTTCCTGTGGTATCAGCTTCCAAGTTGAACTTCGATCTTATAATTTCTTATTATAGATGATGGTTGCATGTTTTATTTTCCGTGGCTCGATATCCCAAACTAGTTTCAATTCCTTCTTTTTGGAATCATCTTCAGTGGGTATTATGATCTTCTCATACATGTTGTGTTTCGGCCACTTACATCGATTCTACTGGCAGCGTCCGACTTTTCACGGCAGTTGTACTCTTGCGCATGCTATTTTTGGTATTAATGCACGTTCTTCGTCGTGTTTTGATATAACCGGATGACATGAATTCCGACTCCAAATTAATTGGTGTTGCCATTCGTTTGTTGAAAATAATTAATAAGGTCTTTTATTATATTTTTTATCGTTAATTTCTTTTTCGATAAAATATTTCCAAGCGTACGGTAGATTCATTGGATCATTATTATTACAATTTATTTCTTTAGTTTTTTCAATCATTATCGCTTCTGAGGTTAATATTTGATTTTTAGTTTTATGTGAGGTTATTAATTTTGCATCATACCAAACAGGATAAGCTTCATTTTCAATACAATGATTTATTAATGATGTTTTGTTTTCTTTTTTATTCCAGTTCGATATATGTTCTTTTAATCTGGTCTTAAATCTCCTTTTTGTACTTCCTATGTATACTTTATTTCTTTCATTTCTTTCTATTTCTGTATAATATTTTGTTGGTATAGAATATACTCCGGCTTTATCAAGCATTGATCTTCTTTCATTTCCATTAGTTAATATAGTTTCGTTATCTATGACGGTTTCTGCCAATATCATTTTTTCTTTAATGCATTCCTTCTTTAAGATATCTGTTATTGGAGGAATGTAGGGAATTTTACCAGCAAATTTTATTTCATTTTTTTGTTTATTTTTATTTTCATTTAAAGATTTCTTTATATTTTCAAGTATATCATCTATGATCTTTTTCTTGTATCCAAATTTCATAGCAGTTCTTTTTATCCAGTTAATCTCAATCTTTTCTTTGTGTTTATTACAGGAATGGGTTAATGCTCTTCTTATGTAAAATTGAAGTGCTGCTCTTTTATATTTCCAAGGATGATTTGAATCAATCGGAATTATCGTTGGAGTATAAGTTGGTTTTCGATATACTTCGTATTCAATCATATTATTTTTTTGCCTGAATAAAGAAATGTCTAAATAGTTTAGTTGTCTCTTAACTTCTTTTTCCATAGTAACTTGTATTGTAGGATAAAAACTATTGTATTTGTTTACAAATGTTTCAAGTTCTTTTTCAGATTGCTTCCAGAAGATAAGGATATCGTCAACGTATCTTACGTATAGTATTAGTTGTTTTTGATTGAATGAATCCAAAAGTTTATTTTCTATGTCTTGTAATATTATTTCAGCAAGAAGTCCCGAAATTGGTGATCCCATTGGTGCACCTTGTTTTTGTCGGTATATTTTTTTATTATATGTGAAGTAGTTATTATCAGCTACTAGTTTCAATGCCTGGATAATACTAATTCTTTGTGCTTCAGGTATTTTTTCATCTTTTAACTTCTGATTTAACAATTGAATTGCTTCATAAACAGGTGTATTTGGATATAGGGAAACAATATCTAGACTGATCATCAGAAAATCGGTTGTTTTTAGTTCTTTAACTTTTTTAATCACTTCAATGGAGTTGTTAATTGTATAAATATGTTGAAAGTAATACTGTTTTAAATGTTTAAATAGTTCTTTTTCAAGGAGAATTGTTGGAGACGTTGTTTTATTTACTATTGGTCTTAATGGTTCTTCTTTTTTATGCGTTTTGATTTTGCTGAATATGCTTGGAATAGACGCTCCAACGGGCGGAATGGCTTTGTTTTTAATATTATCAGGTAAATGTCCATGGTTTTTTATATAAGCCATTTTTCTTAGAATTGTATCTGTTGGGTCAAGTGTAGTTTCTTCGATATCCAATTTTTCTATAGCCGTTTTCATTTTTATATCATAATCATCTTTGTCTAATATAATGATTTGTTTGGCTTTATCAGCGCTTACGCATTTAATTGCTGGGTTGTTCTTGAGGTTCATTAGCTCTTGTCTCTCATATTTTATAGCTGGTATTTGTTCTTCTTTTTCTTTGTTATTGATTGCTCTTAATATTTTAAATCTTGTAGGGTTTTGTCTTTTATTTGGTAGTTTCTTGATGACGTCTTCTATATATGGGATTATTATCTCGGCTTTCGGAATTTCTTGTTTATATGCATATCTCGTTCCTCTATTGAGTGCTTTAACTTGTAGATATGTCAATTCATTATTAGATTTGTTAATGAACAGTGGTTTGTCTTCTAATGTTGGTAGTTTTTCTTTTCCTTCTTTGTTATTATACTTTTCTCTTATGAGGTTTTCAATTTTATGAAAGTGTCTCCTTCTGTCTTTAAATTGTTGTCTTTCTATAATAGCAAATATTTTAATTAATGCTATTTTTATTTCTTCTTTATCTTTCTCTTGCATGCATTGATTATATAATCTGTAGTTTTTCTTACTCAATCTATCAATGTCTTTTCGTTTTTCTCTAATAGAGGCTCTTAATCTTTTAATTTCACAAGTTTGTAAAATGGTTTTATCTTTATAATTCATTGGTTTATTTCTAATTTGTAAAAACTTAGGTGTAATTCCATTGTTTTTACAAGTTGTCAAAAAGTTTAAATGTTCGACTTCTTTGCTCAACTGGATTCTATTCTTTTTAAAGTTCGTGATATTCATTTTGTTTAGTTCGTATATATTATGATTTCAGCCAATTTCTGATTCTCTCCAATAAAATCAACATTATGAGCCTTTTTAAATCTCCAGTTTCCATAAATTATATTAATTCAACATTTGTCGAAAACATTACGTGGTTTCAGAAATTATTAACTATATGTCAACAAAATAGTTTCCATATCATCTACTGTTTCGCACGTTACTAGAAATTCGAGCACGGGAAAAACGTCCATATAATAAGAAAATTTTTATTTCAACTTGTCACTAATATTCCTTTTTTTTCTTTTTGATGTTCTTTATAATAGTTTAGAATTTTATTATGAAGATTACAAATTTATATGAAAAAATGTTTTAATATGTGCAGTCAAATGCATCATAAGTTGTCAAAGTCCTCCAATACGTAGAGACAATATGTATTAAAAGATTAATATTATTCCAGTTTTTTAAGTCATGATTTACGAAATTAATACAATAGAAAAGAACTTTTGAACCTTTTGATTATGATGCGTTGAATCAGTAATAAGCCATCTTGTTATCGAAGAAGGCATGATTTTCCTTTCCTGTGGTATCAGCTTCCAAGTTGAACTTCGATCTTATAATTTCTTATTATAGATGATGGTTGCATGTTTTATTTTCCGTGGCTCGATATCCCAAACTAGTTTCAATTCCTTCTTTTTGGAATCATCTTCAGTGGGTATTATGATCTTCTCATACATGTTGTGTTTCGGCCACTTACATCGATTCTACTGGCAGCGTCCGACTTTTCACGGCAGTTGTACTCTTGCGCATGCTATTTTTGGTATTAATGCACGTTCTTCGTCGTGTTTTGATATAACCGGATGACATGAATTCCGACTCCAAATTAATTGGTGTTGCCATTCGTTTGTTGAAAATAATTAATAAGGTCTTTTATTATATTTTTTATCGTTAATTTCTTTTTCGATAAAATATTTCCAAGCGTACGGTAGATTCATTGGATCATTATTATTACAATTTATTTCTTTAGTTTTTTCAATCATTATCGCTTCTGAGGTTAATATTTGATTTTTAGTTTTATGTGAGGTTATTAATTTTGCATCATACCAAACAGGATAAGCTTCATTTTCAATACAATGATTTATTAATGATGTTTTGTTTTCTTTTTATTCCAGTTCGATATATGTTCTTTTAATCTGGTCTTAAATCTTCTTTTTGTACTTCCTATGTATACTTTATTTCTTTCATTTCTTTCTATTTCTGTATAATATTTTGTTCGTATAGAATATACTCCGGCTTTATCAAGCATTGATCTTCTTTCATTTCCATTAGTTAATATAGTTTCATTATCTATGACGGTTTCTGCCAATATCATTTTTTCTTTAATGCATTCCTTCTTTAAGATATCTGTTATTGGAGGAATGTAGGGAATTTTACCAGCAAATTTTATTTCATTTTTTTGTTTATTTTTATTTTCATTTAAAGATTTCTTTATATTTTCAAGTATATCATCTATGATCTTTTTCTTGTATCCAAATTTCATAGCAGTTCTTTTTATCCAGTTAATCTCAATCTTTTCTTTGTGTTTATTACAGGAATGGGTTAATGCTCTTCTTATGTAAAATTGAAGTGCTGCTCTTTTATATTTCCAAGGATGATTTGAATCAATCGGAATTATCGTTGGAGTATAAGTTGGTTTTCGATATACTTCGTATTCAATCATATTATTTTTTTGCCTGAATAAAGAAATGTCTAAATAGTTTAGTTGTCTCTTAACTTCTTTTTCCATAGTAACTTGTATTGTAGGATAAAAACTATTGTATTTGTTTACAAATGTTTCAAGTTCTTTTTCAGATTGCTTCCAGAAGATAAGGATATCGTCAACGTATCTTATGTATAGTATTAGTTGTTTTTGATTGAATGAATCCAAAAGTTTATTTTCTATGTCTTGTAATATTATTTCAGCAAGAAGTCCCGAAATTGGTGATCCCATTGGTGCACCTTGTTTTTGTCGGTATATTTTTTTATTATATGTGAAGTAGTTATTATCAGCTACTAGTTTCAATGCCTGGATAATACTAATTCTTTGTGCTTCAGGTATTTTTTCATCTTTTAACTTCTGATTTAACAATTGAATTGCTTCATAAACAGGTGTATTTGGATATAGGGAAACAATATCTAGACTGATCATCAGAAAATCGGTTGTTTTTAGTTCTTTAACTTTTTTAATCACTTCAATGGAGTTGTTAATTGTATAAATATGTTGAAAGTAATACTGTTTTAAATGTTTAAATAGTTCTTTTTCAAGGAGAATTGTTGGAGACGTTGTTTTATTTACTATTGGTCTTAATGGTTCTTCTTTTTTATG
Source organism: Macrothele yani (assembly GCA_039090855.1). NCBI lineage: Eukaryota > Metazoa > Arthropoda > Arachnida > Araneae > Macrothelidae > Macrothele > Macrothele yani. Next base: position 41,238,307 of record CM076997.1, on the reverse strand, counting down.
AGTTTTGATTTTGCTGAATATGCTTGGAATAGACGCTCCAACGGGGCGGAATGGCTTTGTTTTTAATATTATCAGGTAAATGTCCATGGTTTTTTATATAAGCCATTTTTCTTAGAATTGTATCTGTTGGGTCAAGTGTAGTTTCTTCGATATCCAATTTTTCTATAGCCGTTTTCATTTTTATATCATAATCATCTTTGTCTAATATAATGATTTGTTTGGCTTTATCAGCGCTTACGCATTTAATTGCTGGGTTGTTCTTGAGGTTCATTAGCTCTTGTCTCTCATATTTTATAGCTGGTATTTGTTCTTCTTTTTCTTTGTTATTGATTGCTCTTAATATTTTAAATCTTGTAGGGTTTTGTCTTTTATTTGGTAGTTTCTTGATGACGTCTTCTATATATGGGATTATTATCTCGGCTTTCGGAATTTCTTGTTTATATGCATATCTCGTTCCTCTATTGAGTGCTTTAACTTGTAGATATGTCAATTCATTATTAGATTTGTTAATGAACAGTGGTTTGTCTTCTAATGTTGGTAGTTTTTTCTTTTCCTTCTTTGTTATTATACTTTTCTCTTATGAGGTTTTCAATTTTATGAAAGTGTCTCCTTCTGTCTTTAAATTGTTGTCTTTCTATAATAGCAAATATTTTAATTAATGCTATTTTTATTTCTTCTTTATCTTTCTCTTGCATGCATTGATTATATAATCTGTAGTTTTTCTTACTCAATCTATCAATGTCTTTTCGTTTTTCTCTAATAGAGGCTCTTAATCTTTTAATTTCACAAGTTTGTAAAATGGTTTTATCTTTATAATTCATTGGTTTATTTCTAATTTGTAAAAACTTAGGTGTAATTCCATTGTTTTTACAAGTTGTCAAAAGTTTAAATGTTCGACTTCTTTGCTCAACTGGATTCTATTCTTTTTAAAGTTCGTGATATTCATTTTGTTTAGTTCGTATATATTATGATTTCAGCCGCGAATTTCAGATTCTCTCCAATAAAATCAACATTATGAGCCTTTTAAATCTCCAGTTTCCATAAATTATATTAATTCAACATTTGTCGAAAACATTACGTGGTTTCAGAAATTATTAACTATATGTCAACAAAATAGTTTCCATATCATCTACTGTTTCGCACGTTACTAGAAATTCGAGCACGGGAAAAACGTCCATATAATAAGAAAATTTTTATTTCAACTTGTCACTAATATTCCTTTTTTTCTTTTTGATGTTCTTTATAATAGTTTAGAATTTTATTATGAAGATTACAAATTTATATGAAAAAATGTTTTAATATGTGCAGTCAAATGCATCATAAGTTGTCAAAGTCCTCCAATACGTAGAGACAATATGTATTAAAAGATTAATATTATTCCAGTTTTTTAAGTCATGATTTACGAAATTAATACAATAGAAAAGAACTTTCGAACCTTTTGATTATGATGCGTTGAATCAGTAATAAGCCATCTTGTTATCGAAGAAGGCATGATTTTCCTTTCCTGTGGTATCAGCTTCCAAGTTGAACTTCGATCTTATAATTTCTTATTATAGATGATGGTTGCATGTTTTATTTTCCGTGGCTCGATATCCCAAACTAGTTTCAATTCCTTCTTTTTGGAATCATCTTCAGTGGGTATTATGATCTTCTCATACATGTTGTGTTTCGGCCACTTACATCGATTCTACTTGGCAGCGTCCGACTTTTCACGGCAGTTGTACTCTTGCGCATGCTATTTTTGGTATTAATGCACGTTCTTCGTCGTGTTTTGATATAACCGGATGACATGAATTCCGACTCCAAATTAATTGGTGTTGCCATTCGTTTGTTGAAAATAATTAATAAGGTCTTTTATTATATTTTTTATCGTTAATTTCTTTTTCGATAAAATATTTCCAAGCGTACGGTAGATTCATTGGATCATTATTATTACAATTTATTTCTTTAGTTTTTTCAATCATTATCGCTTCTGAGGTTAATATTTGATTTTTAGTTTTATGTGAGGTTATTAATTTTGCATCATACCAAACAGGATAAGCTTCATTTTCAATACAATGATTTATTAATGATGTTTTGTTTTCTTTTTATTCCAGTTCGATATATGTTCTTTTAATCTGGTCTTAAATCTTCTTTTTGTACTTCCTATGTATACTTTATTTCTTTCATTTCTTTCTATTTCTGTATAATATTTTGTTGGTATAGAATATACCAACAAAAATATTATACAGAAATAGAAGACACTTTCATAAAATTGAAAACCTCATAAGAGAAAAGTATAATAACAAAGAAGGAAAAGAAAAACTACCAACATTAGAAGACAAACCACTGTTCATTAACAAATCTAATAATGAATTGACATATCTACAAGTTAAAGCACTCAATAGAGGAACGAGATATGCATATAAACAAGAAATTCCGAAAGCCGAGATAATAATCCCATATATAGAAGACGTCATCAAGAAACTACCAAATAAAAGACAAAACCCTACAAGATTTAAAATATTAAGAGCAATCAATAACAAAGAAAAAGAAGAACAAATACCAGCTATAAAATATGAGAGACAAGAGCTAATGAACCTCAAGAACAACCCAGCAATTAAATGCGTAAGCGCTGATAAAGCCAAACAAATCATTATATTAGACAAAGATGATTATGATATAAAAATGAAAACGGCTATAGAAAAATTGGATATCGAAGAAACTACACTTGACCCAACAGATACAATTCTAAGAAAAATGGCTTATATAAAAAACCATGGACATTTACCTGATAATATTAAAAACAAAGCCATTCCGCCCGTTGGAGCGTCTATTCCAAGCATATTCAGCAAAATCAAAACTCATAAAAAAGAAGAACCATTAAGACCAATAGTAAATAAAACAACGTCTCCAACAATTCTCCTTGAAAAAGAACTATTTAAACATTTAAAACAGTATTACTTTCAACATATTTATACAATTAACAACTCCATTGAAGTGATTAAAAAAGTTAAAGAACTAAAAACAACCGATTTTCTGATGATCAGTCTAGATATTGTTTCCCTATATCCAAATACACCTGTTTATGAAGCAATTCAATTGTTAAATCAGAAGTTAAAAGATGAAAAAATACCTGAAGCACAAAGAATTAGTATTATCCAGGCATTGAAACTAGTAGCTGATAATAACTACTTCACATATAATAAAATATACCGACAAAAACAAGGTGCACCAATGGGATCACCAATTTCGGGACTTCTTGCTGAAATAATATTACAAGACATAGAAAATAAACTTTTGGATTCATTCAATCAAAAACAACTAATACTATACGTAAGATACGTTGACGATATCCTTATCTTCTGGAAGCAATCTGAAAAAGAACTTGAAACATTTGTAAACAAATACAATAGTTTTTATCCTACAATACAAGTTACTATGGAAAAAGAAGTTAAGAGACAACTAAACTATTTAGACATTTCTTTATTCAGGCAAAAAAATAATATGATTGAATACGAAGTATATCGAAAACCAACTTATACTCCAACGATAATTCCGATTGATTCAAATCATCCTTGGAAATATAAAAGAGCAGCACTTCAATTTTACATAAGAAGAGCATTAACCCATTCCTGTAATAAACACAAAGAAAAGATTGAGATTAACTGGATAAAAAAGAACTGCTATGAAATTTGGATACAAGAAAAAGATCATAGATGATATACTTGAAAATATAAAGAAATCTTTAAATGAAAATAAAAATAAACAAAAAAATGAAATAAAATTTGCTGGTAAAATTCCCTACATTCCTCCAATAACAGATATCTTAAAGAAGGAATGCATTAAAGAAAAAATGATATTGGCAGAAACCGTCATAGATAATGAAACTATATTAACTAATGGAAATGAAAGAAGATCAATGCTTGATAAAGCCGGAGTATATTCTATACGAACAAAATATTATACAGAAATAGAAAGAAATGAAAGAAATAAAGTATACATACGAAGTACAAAAAGAAGATTTAAGACCAGATTAAAAGAACATATATCGAACTGGAATAAAAAGAAAACAAAACATCATTAATAAATCATTGTATTGAAAATGAAGCTTATCCTGTTTGGTATGATGCAAAATTAATAACCTCACATAAAACTAAAAATCAAATATTAACCTCAGAAGCGATAATGATTGAAAAAACTAAAGAAATAAATTGTAATAATAATGATCCAATGAATCTACCGTACGCTTGGAAATATTTTATCGAAAAAGAAATTAACGATAAAAAATATAATAAAAAGACCTTATTAATTATTTTCAACAAACGAATGGCAACACCAATTAATTTGGAGTCGGAGATTCATGTCATCCGGTTATATCAAAACACGACGAAGAACGTGCATTAATACCAAAAATAGCATGCGCAAGAGTACAACTGCCGTGAAAAGTCGGACGCTGCCAGTAGAATCGATGTAAGTGGCCGAAACACAACATGTATGAGAAGATCATAATACCCACTGAAGATGATTCCAAAAGAAGGAATTGAAACTAGTTTGGGATGTCGAGCCACGGAAAATAAAACATGCAACCATCATCTATAATAAGAAATTATAAGATCGAAGTTCAACTTGGAAGCTGATACCACAGGAAAGGAAAATCATGCCTTCTTCGATAACAAGATGGCTTATTACTGATTCAACGCATCATAATCAAAAGGTTCGAAAGTTCTTTTCTATTGTATTAATTTCGTAAATCATGACTTAAAAAACTGGAATAATATTAATCTTTTAATACATATTGTCTCTACGTATTGGAGGACTTTGACAACTTATGATGCATTTGACTGCACATATTAAAACATTTTTTCATATAAATTTGTAATCTTCATAATAAAATTCTAAACTATTATAAAGAACATCAAAAAGAAAAAAAGGAATATTAGTGACAAGTTGAAATAAAAATTTTCTTATTATATGGACGTTTTTCCCGTGCTCGAATTTCTAGTAACGTGCGAAACAGTAGATGATATGGAAACTATTTTGTTGACATATAGTTAATAATTTCTGAAACCACGTAATGTTTTCGACAAATGTTGAATTAATATAAATTAAGAACACGGTAAGTTACGTTTTATACGTAACTTAGCGTGTTCTATACTACCTTCTTCTTAATTACCGAGATATATATTCGTAGTGAATTTTAATAACTTCCAACTGAGAAATTGCTTTTCACTCAAAGGAAATATAACATGTAAAAAGTTACAACAGTTAAAACCACCATTAAATGGTTCTAACTGAAAAAGAATAACATACAGACCTCGGCGCAAGTCACTTTTCTTACTATTTGTCACTTTTTGTTACCTTTTTAAAATTTTGTCACTATTCTCACCTTTTATTTAAGTGTGCCTGTATTTTTTTTCAATTTAGCTATAGTTTTGCGTTGTTTTTTTATATCTAGGGGATTTTTTGTCAGATGAAAAAAGAAATCCTTAAAAAAAAATGTTTTGTTAAACACCCTGTGAACACGTGGGTGGGGTAAACGCAACTCACCACTCACCACAGCAGCAAGAGCAAGCTTTGTAACGAAGCAAGAGGCAGTGACAATGCCCACAGCAGCCGGCAGGTTCCCTCAAGGATTTTTTCAAGTGGAATAAATATCACAAAAGTTTATCTTCGTGGATTTTTCATGAAAATCTCTGAAATTTTGATCAACACCATAAAGCACTAATAAGAATGAGCCCTCCAAATTTCGCGTAAATCAATTAAAAACTTTTTAAACAGGTCGTAAATTTTTTTATTTGCTCTTTATCATGTGTCTGGCATGCCCAGAATTCGTAATCGGCATTTTAAGGCTAATTTAAAAACGTTTTTGCCAATTCACTTGAAATTTTTAAGGTCATCACTCATAGACAATTATAGTATATGTACAAATTTCAGCCAGTTATGTGAAGAATTCGGAAAAATAGTTTTCTTAAATTTTTAGCACGTCTTTAGTAAAAAAAGATCGTGTTTATGTTATCCGTTCGTCCGTCCATCTGTAGACACAATATCTCTGAAACTATTAGTCCGGTTTGGAAAATTCGTTTTGCATTGGGAAGCTTGAAATATACGAATGATGATCCTTCATTTCGTTTTTTTTTTTGTGTGTGATGTACAATTTCCCCGCTAGAGGGCGTAAATGCAAATGATGTCGAATTCAAAAACACATTTTATTCCACATATTTGCTTCTAAACATCCGAATGAAAAAATTATTTTTTCTTTCGATTCCATTTATGTCGAAGAGTATTTTAGGAATAGTTGCATTTTCAAATTACGCATAGATTTTCCGCTAGGGGGCGTAAAAGTAAATTACATTTTCCCCGATATCTCTTCTTCTACAACTCCGATTTGAAAAACGTTTTTTTAGCGGATACAGCTCCTGATGAAAAATATTTTGCATATAATTTCTAATTTCTGGTAAAGAATACTTTGGCCACCAGGGGGCATAAGTGTTAATTTTTGCTTCTGATATATGTGCCATAAAATCTGAGCTTCTAAAACCTTGGTTAAAAAGATTCTTTCGTGGACTGATGTCCCTTACGTCGATAAACCTTTTCGGAGTATTTTCTTCTTAAAATATTCCATGGTTTCTCCGCCAGGGGCGTAGACGTATATCTTATTTTTATCAATATCTCAGCTTCTAATGGTCCGATTTGAAAAATTCTTTCTTTATTAGATAGTTTCCGGTGTGACATGTTTGTCATATAATTTCAAAATTTTCAAGTAGTTCATAGACTTTTCGCTAGGAAGCGTAAAGGTTAATTGCGTTTCCCCTATATCTCTGCTTCTAAATCTTCGATTTGAAAATTTCTTTCTGCAGTGGACACAGCTCCTGATGGGAAATCCTTTGCTCATAATTTCTAATTTTTGTAAAAAATGGTTTGGCCACCAGGAAGCGTAAGTCTTAATTTCTGATTCTGATGTATTTCCAGTAAAAATATGAGCTTCTAAAATCTCAATTGAAAAAAAAAAAAAGTCGTTTGTGGACCGATACTACTCATGTCGACAAACCTTTTAGGAACATTTTTTTCTTAAAATAATGCATGGTTTCTATGCCAGGGGGTGTAGATGTATGTCTTATTTTGGTCGATATCTCTACTTCTAGGAGTCCGATTTGAAAAGTTTCTTCTTTGTTGGATAGTGTTTCCGATGTGAAATGTTTTTCATATAAACTCAAAATTTTCAAGTAAATCATAGACTTTCCCCTAGGGGGCGCAAAGGTAAATTGCATTTTTTGTGTTATTTCTGCTTCTAAAACTCCGATTTGAAAAATTCTTTCTGTATTGCATACAACACCTGATGGAAAATATTTTTCATATAATTTCTAATGTTTGGTAAAGAATGGTTTGGCCATCTGGCAGCATAAGTGTTCATTTCTGCTTCTGATGTATTTGCAGCAAAATCTTGGCTCCTGGAAACTCGACTAAAAGAAATTTTTTTTTTTTCTTGGGCTGATACTGCTCATACGGAAAAACCTTTTGCGAATTCTTTCTTCCTAAAATAATGCATGGTTTTCCCACCAGGGGGCGTAAAGTCACATCTTATTTTTATCCATATCTCTTTTTCTAAGAGTCCGATTTCAAAAATTCTTTCTGTGTTGGAGGGCGTTTCCGGTGCGAAATGTTTCTCATATAAATTAATATTTTTCTTAAGGCACAAGTCTGCAACCAGAAGGCGTAAGCTCACGATTCCGTTTACAGCAATATCTGAGGGATTAAAAACCCAATGAAAAACTTCTTTCTTCCATCAAATACCATTGTTTTCCATTTCGGTTCCATTGACTTTGAATAGCTTTGATAAATTTAATTTGCATCAGAATGGATTAAAAAGACGTGCTACTTACACCGGAAAATTCAGTGTCATCTTTCTTGTTTTATCAAGTCCTGCCATGGGGAAAACTAAAGCGAGGAGGCGCTGTTGCTGGGAGCCAAGGAAGGAAGAAAGCCGGCAGTCTTTTCATGCTCTAGTTTTGAGTGGTAGTTAGGCATTTTGTGTGTGCCTTTATTAGCACGTCTTTTGTAAAAAAGATCGTGCTTATGTTATCGGTTTGTCCGTCCGTCTGTGGGCACCATTTATCTGCAACCAATTGCCCGATTTAAAAAATTCTCTTCGCATTGGGAAGCTTGAAATGTGTGAATGATGATCCTTTATTTCGTTTTTTTTTTTTTTTTTTTCACCAATCACAATTTTGCCTCCAGGGGACGTAAATGCAGATAATGCCAAATTCAAAATACATTTTATTCCATATATTTGCTTTTAAACCGCTGATTGAAAAAATTATTTTACCTTTTGATTCTATTTATGTCGAAGACTATTTTAGGTATGGTCACTTCTTTAAGTTATGCATAGATTCACTGCTAGGGGGCGTAAAAGTAAATTCCATTTCTTCCGATATCTCTGCTTCTAAAACTCCGATTTGAAAAATTCTTTCTGCAGCGGATGCAGCTCCTGATGGAAAACATTTTGCATGCAATTTCTAATTTTTGGTTCAAAATGGTTTGGCCACCAGGGGGCGTAAGTGTTAATTTCTTTTTCTGATATGTTTGCAGCCTAATCAAGGCTTCTAAAATCTCGATTGAAAAAATTATTTCGTGGACCGATATTACTCACGTTGATTAATCCCTTTTCAGAATATTTTCTTCTTAAAATATTACATGGTTTCTTTGCCAGGGGGCATAAATGCATATCTTATTTTTGTCAATATCTCTATTTCTAATAGTCCGATTTGAAAAATGTCTTCTTTGTTGGATAGAGTTTCCTGCACGACATGATTTCCATATAATTTCAAAATTATCAAGTAATTCATTGACTGTCCACTAGGGGGAGTAAAGGTAAATTGTGCTTTCCCTGATATCTCTGCTTCTAAAACTCTTATTTGAAAAATTCTTCCTGCACCAGATAGAACTCCTGGTGGGAAATGTTTTGATTGTAATTTATAATTTTTTTTATAAAATATGGTTTGTCCACCAGGGGGCGTAAGAGTTAGTTTCTGCTTCGTAGGTATTTGCAGAAAAATCTGAGCTTCTAAAAGCTCAATTGAAAAATTTATTTCGTGGACTGATACCGCTCATGTTGATAAACATTAGAAAATATTTTCTTCTTAAAATGGTTTCTCCACCAGGGGGCGTAGAAGTATATCTGATTTTTGTCGATATCTCTTCTTCTAAGAGTCGGATTTGAAAAAAATCCTTCTTTGTTAGATAACGTTTTTGGTGTAAAATGTTTCTCATATAATTTCAAAATTTTCAAGTAATGCATAGACTTTCCCCTAGGGGGTGTAAAGGTAAATTGCATTTCCCCCGATATCTCTGCTTCTAAAACTCAGATTTGAAAAATTATTTCTACACTGAATACAGCTCCTGATGGGAAATACTTTGCATATAATTTCTAATATTTGATAAAGAATGGTTTGGCCACCAGGGGGCGTAAGTGTTAATTTCTGCACCTGATGTTTTTGTAGTGTACTTTTGTAGTGTGTTTTTAGGAGGGGCACTACAAAAGTATCTAGTGGTAACTTTTTGCAGATTGACGTCCCAATAACGAACAAACTGATCCATTTGCCCACGCTGAGCAATTTTGTTTAGTGATTCATCAAAACAAATTACAAAGTCAGTGCACTGCTTCAGATCGCTCATTAAACACTCTTCGAAATGTGGTGCCAATCCATGGTTTATCACATAAGATGCTTTGCTTTTGCCTAAAGTAAATTTTGAAGCAATCACACTGTCAGGAAACATTAACTGAAATGTTTTGTTAATCTGTGTACTAGAGTTCAGAGACATTCGCTTGGACAACACTTCCATGGCCCATATTATTTGCGACTTTGTTACATCATCTTTCACTACATAAGCATTAAGGTCACTGGGCTTCACATCATCTTTCACAACATAAGTATTTCAGTCATTAGACTTAATATTTCCTAAAAGTACTGATTCCACATTTCCTGAGCTTGTTGATGGCAAAAGTTAGTTATTACAAAAAGAGTTCTTTTTCACAGAGGAAGTGAAAGAAGCAAGACTGGGCTGAGACATTTTAGCACTGATGTTTTTCAAATGATTAGGGCCATTTCCGTGGCTGGAGACTGCCCGACGCCCCATGTTGCTAAGCTTGAAAGTTTTAGAGCACACTTTATAAAATGCTGATTCATTGTCGCCGTTCACAGCAGCTATCCAACCAGAAAACTATGGATTTAATTGTTCGTCCAACCATTGTTCATTAAACACACAATGCTTTGACATTGCTGCAGTCTTAATTGCCTTTTAACAAGGTATAACTTATATCACAAATTTTCTTCTACTCCTTTGACCTAAAACCATAAGAGAAATGTTAACAAGTAATGCAACACAACTTACAATAATAGGTAGGAAATACAAGGTTACATTAGTAGGAAGGGGAAGTTAGTGACTGTCTGCAACACCAAGTACAAGTGCGTTGGGCGATGAGGGTGTCACTCCCCGACGGCAGGTTAAAACTAGTTGTAGTCTAACTGTGATTGAAATTTCCCTGATTTCCCCTGACTTTCCAGAATGTGGACACCCTGTACAAGGTAATAGCATCCAGTGTTGAAAGAATTTTTTAAATCGGACATGTAAAAGCAGTGATATTGAGAAAACAGATTAAGTATTTGCGCCCCTAGTGGCGAAATTGTGCACTAGTTTGGAAAGAAAACACACACACATAAGATAGTTTGCATAGTTAGTAGTATCTGACTGAAGAAAGAATGTTTTTTAATCAGGTTTTTAAGTCCCGCAGATATTGCTGTAAACGGAAACGTGAGCTTATACCCTCTGGTGGCAGCCTTGTGCACTAAAAAAAAATTTAAAATTATATGAGGAACATTTTGGCGTGGAAACGCCCTCCAACAACAAAATAATTTTTCAAATCGGAGTCTTAGAAGCAGAAGTATCGGAAAAAATTACATAAACGTTAATGCATACTGGCGGAAAAACCATGCATTGTTTTAAGAAGTATTCTTAAAAGGTTGTTCGATGCGAGCGGTATCAGTCCACGAAATAATTTTTTCAATCGAGTTTTCAGGAGCTCAGATTTTACTGCAAATACATCAGGTGCAGAAATTAACACTTACGTTCCCTGGTGGCCAAACCATTCTTTATCAAATATTAGAAATTATATGCAAAGTATTTCCCATCAGGAGCTGTATTCAGTGTAGAAATAACTTTTCAAATCTGAGTTTTAGAAGCAGAGATATCGGGGGAAATGCAATTTACCTTTACACCCCCTAGGGGAAAGTCTATGCATTACTTGAAAATTTTGAAATTATATGAGAAACATTTTACACCAAAAACGTTATCTAACAAAGAAGGATTTTTTTCAAATCCGACTCTTAGAAGAAGAGATATCGGCAAAAATCAGATATACTTCTACGCCCCCTGGTGGAGAAACCATGCATTATTTTAAGAAGAAAATATTTTCAAATGTTTATCAACATGAGCGGTATCAGTCCACGAAATAAATTTTTCAATTGAGCTTTTAGAAGCTCAGATTTTTCTACAAATACCTACGAAGCAGAAATTAACTCTTACGCCCCCTGGTGGACAAACCATATTTTATAAAAAAAATCATAAATTACAATCAAAACATTTCCCACCAGGAGTTCTATCTGGTGCAGGAAGAATTTTTCAAATCAGAGTTTTAGAAGCAGAGATATCAGGGAAAGCACAATTTACCTTTACTCCCCCTAGTGGGCAGTCAATGAATTACTTGATAATTTTGAAATTATATGGAAATCGTGTCGTGCAGGAAACTCTATCCAACAAAGAAGAAATTTTTCAAATCGGACTATTAGAAGTAGAGATATTGACAAAAATAAGATATGCATTTATGCCTCCTGGCAGAGAAACCATGTAATATTTTAAGAAGAAAATATTCTGAAAAGGGATTAATCAACGTGAGTAATATCGGTCCACGAAATAATTTTTTTCAATCGAGATTTTAAAAGCCTTGATTAGGCTGCAAACATATCAGAAAAAGAAATTAACACTTACGCCCCCTGGTGGCCAAACCATTTTGAACCAAAAATTAGAAATTGCATGCAAAATGTTTTCCATCAGGAGCTGCATCCGCTGCAGAAAGAATTTTTCAAATCGGAGTTTTAGAAGCAGAGATATCGGAAGAAATGGAATTTACTTTTACGCCCCCTAGCAGTGAATCTATGCATAACTTAAAGAAGTGACCATACCTAAAATAGTCTTCGACATAAATAGAATCAAAAGGTAAAATAATTTTTTCAATCAGCGGTTTAAAAGCAAATATATGGAATAAAATGTATTTTGAATTTGGCATTATCTGCATTTACGTCCCCTGGAGGCAAAATTGTGATTGGTGAAAAAAAAAAAAAAAACGAAATAAAGGATCATCATTCACACATTTCAAGCTTCCCAATGCGAAGAGAATTTTTAAATCGGGCAATTGGTTGCAGATAAATGGTGCCCACAGACGGACGGACAAACCGATAACATAAGCACGATCTTTTTTACAAAAGACGTGCTAATAAAGGCACACACAAAATGCCTAGCTACCACTCAAAACTAGAGCATGAAAAGACTGCCGGCTTTCTTCCTTCCTTGGCTCCCAGCAACAGCGCCTCCTCGCTTTAGTTTTCCCCATGGCAGGACTAGATAAAACAAGAAAGATGACACTGAATTTTCCGGTGTAATTAGCACGTCTTTTTAATCCATTCTGATGCAAATTAAATTTATCAAAGCTATTCAAAGTCAATGGAACCGAAATGGAAAACAATGGTATTTGATGGAAGAAAGAAGTTTTTCATTGGGTTTTTAATCCCTCAGATATTGCTGTAAACAGAATCGTGAGCTTACGCCTTCTGGTTGCAGACTTGTGCCTTAAGAAAAATATTAATTTATATGAGAAACATTTCGCACCGGAAACGCCCTCCAACACAGAAAGAATTTTTGAAATCGGACTCTTAGAAAAAGAGATATGGATAAAAATAAGATGTGACTTTACGCCCCCTGGTGGGAAAACCATGCATTATTTTAGGAAGAATTCGCAAAAGGTTTTTCCGTATGAGCAGTATCAGCCCAAGAAAAAAAAAATTTCTTTTAGTCGAGTTTCCAGGAGCCAAGATTTTGCTGCAAATACATCAGAAGCAGAAATGAACACTTATGCTGCCAGATGACCAAACCATTCTTTACCAAACATTAGAAATTATATGAAAAATATTTTCCATCAGGTGTTGTATGCAATACAGAAAGAATTTTTCAAATCGGAGTTTTAGAAGCAGAAATAACACAAAAAATGCAATTTACCTTTGCGCCCCCTAGGGGAAAGTCTATGATTTACTTGAAAATTTTGAATTTATATGAAAAACATTTCACATCGGAAACACTATCCAACAAAGAAGAAACTTTTCAAATCGGACTCCTAGAAGTAGAGATATCGACCAAAATAAGACATACATCTACAACCCCTGGCATAGAAACCATGCATTATTTTAAGAAGAAAATGTTCCTAAAAGGTTTGTCGACATGAGTAGTATCGGTCCACAAACGACTTTTTTTTTTTTTTCAATTGAGATTTTAGAAGCTCATATTTTTACTGGAAATACATCAGAATCAGAAATTAAGACTTACGCTTCCTGGTGGCCAAACCATTTTTTACAAAAATTAGAAATTATGAGCAAAGGATTTCCCATCAGGAGCTGTATCCGCTGCAGAAAGAAATTTTCAAATCGAAGATTTAGAAGCAGAGATATAGGGGAAACGCAATTAACCTTTACGCTTCCTAGCGAAAAGTCTTATGAACTACTTGAAAATTTTGAAATTATATGAAAAACATGTCACACCGGAAACTATCTAATAAAGAAAGAATTTTTCAAATCGGACCATTAGAAGCTGAGATATTGATAAAAATAAGATATACGTCTACGCCCCTGGCGGAGAAACCATGGAATATTTTAAGAAGAAAATACTCCGAAAAGGTTTATCGACGTAAGGGACATCAGTCCACGAAAGAATTTTTTTAACCAAGGTTTTAGAAGCTCAGATTTTATGGCACATATATCAGAAGCAAAAATTAACACTTATGCCCCCTGGTGGCCAAAGTATTCTTTACCAGAAATTAGAAATTATATGCAAAATATTTTTCATCAGGAGCTGTATCCGCTAAAAAAACGTTTTTCAAATCGGAGTTGTAGAAGAAGAGATATCGGGGAAAATGTAATTTACTTTTACGCCCCTAGCGGAAAATCTATGCGTAATTTGAAAATGCAACTATTCCTAAAATACTCTTCGACATAAATGGAATCGAAAGAAAAATAATTTTTTCATTCGGATGTTTAGAAGCAAATATGTGGAATAAAATGTGTTTTTGAATTCGACATCATTTGCATTTACGCCCTCTAGCGGGGAAATTGTACATCACACAAAAAAAAAACGAAATGAAGGATCATCATTCGTATATTTCAAGCTTCCCAATGCAAAACGAATTTTCCAAACCGGACTAATAGTTTCAGAGATATTGTGTCTACAGATGGACGGACGAACGGATAACATAAGCACGATCTTTTTTTACTAAAGACGTGCTAAAAATTTAAGAAAACTATTTTTCCGAATTCTTCACATAACTGGCTGAAATTTGTACATATACTATAATTGTCTATGAGATGATGACCTTAAAAATTTCAAGTGAATTGGCAAAAACGTTTTTAAATTAGCCTTAAAATGCCGATTACGAATTCTGGGCATGCCAGACACATGATAAAGAGCAAATAAAAAAATTTACGACCTGTTTAAAAAGTTTTTAATTGATTTACGCGAAATTTGGAGGGCTCATTCTTATTAGTGCTTTATGGTGTTGATCAAAATTTCAGAGATTTTCATGAAAAATCCACGAAGATAAACTTTTGTGATATTTATTCCACTTGAAAAAATCCTTGAGGGAACCTGCCGGCTGCTGTGGGCATTGTCACTGCCTCTTGCTTCGTTACAAAGCTTGCTCTTGCTGCTGTGGTGAGTGGTGAGTTGCGTTTACCCCACCCACGTGTTCACAGGGTGTTTAACAAAACATTTTTTTTTAAGGATTTCTTTTTTCATCTGACAAAAAATCCCCTAGATATAAAAAAACAACGCAAAACTATAGCTAAATTGAAAAAAAATACAGGCACACTTAAATAAAAGGTGAGAATAGTGACAAAATTTTAAAAAAGGTAACAAAAAGTGACAAATAGTAAGAAAAGTGACTTGCGCCGAGGTCTGTATGTTATTCTTTTTCAGTTAGAACCATTTAATGGTGGTTTTAACTGTTGTAACTTTTTACATGTTATATTTCCTTTGAGTGAAAAGCAATTTCTCAGTTGGAAGTTATTAAAATTCACTACGAATATATATCTCGGTAATTAAGAAGAAGGTAGTATAGAACACGCTAAGTTACGTATAAAACGTAACTTACCGTGTTCTGCACTACCTTCTTCTTAATTTGTTTGTTAGTTATGTGCATTGCCTAGCACTCATTTATGATCTCAGTAATCAAATGTGCTTCAAGGAAGAATCTTTCACATACCTCTCGGTTGTAGGTGGTCAATGTTCAAATCTTTGCACGGTTGTTCTTATCAGGTTCTGGAGTGCAGGCGTTTTTAGAGGTTATTCCGCACATTTTCTTGACTAGGATATAATTTTTTAGTTGAACTACGGGAGGCCCAGGAAGACAAAGGAGATGTCAAAATTACATTGGAAAACTTGAAAAAACGGAAAAATGAATCACTCAAAAAAATATTCGCATGAGAAAATGCAATCACCAAAAAAACTTCATCAGACTTCCTTTATGTATTTGTCCGATGCATTTCGGCAGATCTGTCTGCAATCTTCTGGGACCTATGGTCGTCCGTTCTCTCTGCAGTCTACGTTGAATATGCCACGTGCTCAGTCTGGGAATCTTTGTGTGTTATACGTCATCGAATGTGTTGCGTTGCCACTCTTGTGATTTGAAGACTCAGGAATTTTTTTTTTTTTCATTTTATGTCTTGTGTTTGCATTGTCTCTGTTCTGTTTGCCTTTCCATTTTTTGTTCTCTTCTTCTATCAGTATCTTCCATGGAATTGGCATTTCTACTAAACTACTAATGTGTTGCAGTTGTTTTTTTTTTTTTTTTTGGTTTTTTCAATTACTATTGCTTCGGCAAAATGGATGGTCTTTTCGGTTGGTTGTTTGCAGACAATTTCGATATTTTCAAATTCTGGCATTGTATTATTTTTATACAATATTGTACAAGTGCTGTTTTTTCCTCCTTTTTTCCCCAGTTCTTCATATGTTGTGTCAATCTTGTTTGTAATTTGTTTCTTTTGCTTCCTATGTATTTCACTCTATTGTCATTGTTGGTTGGCTTAATTGGAATGCTATATACTCCTGCACTGTCCAATAGTTTTGTTTTTCCTCAGTTATTGATTATTATATTCATATAGTCTTTTACTGAAATTCCAATATCTAGATGTTGTTTTTTGCATTCCTTTTTTATTACATTTGTAACCTGTTTTATGTATTGAAATTTACTACAATATTTTATATTTTGCTTGGTTTTATTTTTAGGATGTTTATACATGTAAATTACTTTTTTGACATCTGAGGTGGTCAGTGCAGGAGTATATAGCATTCAAATTAAGCCAACCAACAACAACAATAGAGTGAAATATATAGGAAGCACAAGAAACAAATTACAAACAAGATTGACACAACATATGAAGAACTGGGAAAAAAAGGAGGAAAAAAACAACATTTGTATAATATTGCATTAAAAATAATACAATGCCAGAATTTGAAAATATCGAAATTGTCTGCAAACAACCAACCGAAAAGACCATCCATTTCGCCAAAGCAATAGTAATTGAAAAAACCAAAAAAAAAAAAAAAAAAACTGCAACACATTAGTAGTGGAGTAAAAATGCCAATTCCATGGAAGATACTGATAGAAGAAGAGAACAAAAATGGAAAGGCAAACAGAACAGAGACAACGCAAACACGCAGACATAAAGTGAAAAAAAAAAATTCCTGAGTCTTCAAATCACAAGAGTGGCAACGCAACACATTCGATGACGTATAACACACAAAGATTCCCAGACTGAGCACATGGCATATTCAACATAGACTGCAGAGAGAACGGACGAACAGAGGTCCCAGAAGATGGCAGACATATCTGCCGAAATGCATCGGACAATACATCCAGGAAGTCTGACGAAGTTTTTTTGGTGATTGCATTTTCTCATGTGAATATTTTTGTGAGTGATTCATTTTTCCGCTTTTTCAAGTTTTTCAACGTAATTTTCACATCTCCTTTGTCTTCATGTGCCTCCCGTAGTTCAACTAAAAAAGTATATCCTAGTCAAGAGAATGTGCGGAATAACCTTTAAGAAAGCCTACACTTAAGAACCTGATGAGAACAACCGTACAAAGATTTTAACATCGACCACCTATAACAGAGGGGTACGTGAAAGATTTTTCCTTGAATCACATTCGATTACCGAGATATATGTATATTCGCAGTGAATATTAATAACTTCCAACTGAGAAATTGCTTTACACTCAAAGGAAATATAACATGTAAAGTTACACAGTTAAAACCACCATTAAATGGTTCTAACTGAAAAAGAATAACATTGCGTTTTGATATTTATTTGGCTATTAAGTTGGCATAATTGCTGGGTTGTATGTTTTGTGATCAGTATAATTACTAGATATATATACAACTGAAATTCTAGACTGGATTCCAAGGGACAGGAATAGACTAAGAAGAAGACCACATAAGAGATAGGTGGAAGAAATTCGAAAGCATGCAGGAGTGACATGGAGGAGACTGGCATGAGACAGACCATTGTGGAAGACACTTGAGGACCTTTGTCCAGCAGTGGATTGATAATGGTTGACAATGATGATATACAGTATATATATAAATATATATACATACACTGGTGTGCAAAAATTAAGGACGGAGAGGAGAAATTAGCATAACAGCGGAACGAGCAGGCAGAACGGACCGAAAGACCACTCAGGAGATAGACTAGGGTCCGGTATGGTAGAGCATGTGCATATATGCAGCATGACGGGGGGGGGGGGTGTGTTGGAAGGGTATAAAGCACACAGGCGGTGTATGCTCAGCAATTCGGTGAAAGCTATTGCACGGTGTACATCGGTTTGAACGACGTCGAGTTGCTGCCACCGTGTGATATGGCCAACAGGCAATCCAGTAGATGACATCTGGATAACTTTACCCGATGTCACATCATTGGGAAGTTGGAAGAAGGTCGAAGTGTGACTAGTGTGGCCGATGAGCATCGTTTCACGAGCTTGGAGAGCATTTCAAATGACAGGAACAGCTGTCCGAGAGTTTAGCAGTGGTCGTACACGAGCAACCACAGCGGCGGACGATCGGTATATTGTCCTACAGGCGAGAAGAGACAGACGGCAGACAGCGGGAGAAATCGCAAGGCACATGCAACAGACAACTGGATGTCCGTTATCATGTTTTACCGTGGCCAGGAGGATGCACAAAGGTGGTCTATTTACACGACGACCAGTTCGGTGTGTGCCATTAACGCCTGCTCATCGGAGACGGCGGTTTCTGTGGTGCCAGGAACACAAGAACTGGACACATCATCAATGGGATCAAGTTCTCTTTACGGATGAGAGCCGATTTAGTCTGATGAGCGATTCTGGACGTATATACATCTGGAGAGAGCAGGGAACACGCAATCACACCTCTAACATCAGCGAAAGGGACCGGTTTGGAGATGGCGGAGTTCTCATTTGGGGCGGTATCATGCTTGGTAGCTGTACTGACCTCCACATCTTCTAAGGAGGTTCAGTCACTGGTGTCCGCTATTGTACCAAGGTTCTCCTGCCTCACATGCATCTGTTTAGAGGTGCTGTGGGTCCTGAGTTCCTCTTCATGGACGACAACGCTACACCTCATCATACAGTGGCTGTTGCAGAGCTGTTGGAGAGTGAAGATATTCAACGCATGGATTGGCCCGCAAAGTCCCCGGCCTTAAATCCAATCGAACACGTGTGGGACCTTCTCGGGAGATGCTTGGCAGCACGTCACCAGCCACCAGCAACGATTCCGCAGCTGCGATTGGCGCTACAAAAAGAATGGGCCGCGATCCCTCAACAGCTCCTTGACAACCTCGTCCTCAGCATGGACAGACGTTGTAAATTCTGCAACGCAGTCAGGGGTGATCATATCCCCTACTAAATACTGGAGTTTTCTTGGCAGCCACCTGTCACATGGACGTTTCTGTCTTCTGTCCAGTTGTGCTCGAAGATACCTTTTCAATAAAATGCCTTTGTATCCTTTCGATTCCTTGTTTGGACGGCTTTGCTCACTTGTCCTATATTCTTACATCTTGGGAATCTTATGGTATGATTTGAGTCGATGTGGAGCACTTCTGCACGACATTACATTTGAAAAACCGTCTAGTCCTTAATTTTTGCACGTCAGTGTATATATATACTGTATATGTACACATACAAGTAGACTAAAATGAAAAAATGAATATTAAGTGAGATAAAACTTGTGCTGAGAGCTTCACAAACCCCACCACAGAAAACTCCTGATCAGTCTGCAATGGATATCATGGTGCCACAAAATAATCTGTGAGGTTGTCACTATGCACAACAAGTACATGCAAAAAACCATAAAAATTTGTACAGGTAGAAATAAACAGAAAGAGAAACTCATTACCTTATATTTCTTCTACACAAAGGCACACACACACACACACACACACACACACACACACACCAAGAAAAAAAAAAAAAAAAAGACTAGGTACTGCAGCAATTGCAATAATAACTAGGATCAAGAATACTCAGCCTTCTGAACTTGCATACATACATTGGTACACTTTTCAAAGCACTTAAGTGCAAAGTAAGATCTTTCAACTTACTGGCATGCAGTAATATCAACATTTATGGAAGAAAATAATATTTAACAACAGTACACAATGGTGGAAGCATCACGAAGAAAAAAAATTATGATTTTGCGAGAAATTATTGCGCTGTTCAACTTTCGTTTTTGGAATCTTTTGGCTCGATTTTTATACTGAAACTCAAGATTTTGGAAATAAACTGATATTTAACAACACTATAAGAAGGGGGGGGGGAGACACCACACAAAAAAAAAATTTACAATCACTAAAAACACCTTCACAGTAACTGCTGGAATTTTTTTTTTTTTTTACCATTTTCAACGTGAAAACACAAGCATTTGTGCAACAAAATAATATTTAATAATACTGGGCAGGGGGGATCATTGTGAAAAAAGAAATTACAATTACAAGAAAAAACTTTGCTCCATCTAAAATATTTATGGAATAAAATGATATTTAAGAACAACACAAGGCAGAGGAGGCATTGCAAGAGAAAGAATTTTAAGTTACAGCGCTCCATTTAACCTCCGTTTTGGGAAATTGTTGCCTCTGCTTTAAAGCTGAAACACAAACATTTATGCAGTAAAGTGATATTTAACAACATGGTCAGAGGAAACGTTGCGAGAGAATAAATTATTTGGAAGAAATCTTTACTCTATCTAACTTCTGTTTCGGGAAGTTTTGAACGACGGAATCCCATTCTCAGGCGGATAACTTGCTCCCATGATTGGAGTCTGCACAAGACATGATTAAAAATAGTTCTAAGCATATTGTTTTTCTCTGCAGGATCAAAATAAAATCTGCTACATACGTCGCCAAGATTCTGCAGTGGGATTCACAAGTACTAAGTCGATGAAACAAAGATAGTGAGATATCTTCAGAGATTATTTTACTTTTATAGCTAACAATGATGAATATAACTACCAAGCAGTTGTTTGTTCAATCTATGGATAATGCATGAATGCTTTTTAAAAAAATAAGTGCTTTATTGTAGTTAAATTGCGTATTATGGGGATTACTAGGATATAAGTTTTCACTTGTCAAATTTTCAGGTTGTGCCCCAACTCTTCCTGACGAAGGGTTCGGGTATAACCCGAAAATTTGACAAGTGAAAACTTATATCCTAGTAATCCCTGTAATAGACAATTTAACTACAATAATTCTTCACTAGGATTTGCCATGTTTTCATTAATTCACAAAAATAAATGCTTTCACATGTGTTCCATGAGATGCAGAAATATGATTTTGCATTTTTCCAATCACAATAATTAAAATGAATTAAAAAGGATGATTGAATTTACTAACATCACGATGAAAGACTTACTAATAATGGCACTTGATGTACATAAGATCAGCATTTAAATATTAAAATAGTCTCTATAATTTAAATAATGCACAACACAATTTGTTTCAATAATGTTTATCATCATTTGAAGCCTATGATAAATATTAATCTAATCAATACTGGTCATCAAAAGGGCAGAAAACTGTGCAACTACAAAAGGAAATCAGTACAACTAATCACCTTGCTACTCAACTCCAGGGCTATAGCTACAGGAAGGGCAGGGAGGGTGGCTGTCCTACCAGAACGATCAAACTAGGGGCGTAAATCAGTGCTCTACAATGCTTTTTGAAGAGCAAATGGGACACAAAAATACACATACACATTTGTGCGAATAAATTTACTGAAAATTTTAACTGAAAAAGGAAGTTATAAGCTTTAGTATTTCTTTTTTTGAAGAATTTAGTTAGCAGCATAGAGAATTCTGCGAAGCTAACCAAGGTCCTGAGTAACTACTCTTTGAAATGATATGAAGGTTAGTTATATTGGCATATTGTTTTGTGTGCCTCTGTCTGCTGTTTTGGACAGTTCCTTCTATGCACCTCTCATATGCATAGAAGGAACAGTCCAAAACAGCAGACGGAGGCACACAAAACAATATGCAGATATAACTAACCTTTGTATCATTTCCGAATATGTTGAAGGGACAAAGAGCTAATTAGTCATTTGTGCTGTGTCAAAGAAAGCCCCTCTGAGCATCTGACCTTCAACTGAATTTTTCCAAGCCCAAGTTAAAGAAGATTCTATGTAGTAAAATAAAGCCAGAAAATAGAACAAAACTTTTCAATCAATGTACAATACCCATTATAATATATGGCGCTGAAACCTGGACTCTCAAGGAAAACATTTTAGACAAATTGCAAAGAAAACACAACATTAAATAAAAAGATCTCTACTAAATATAAGATTTCAAGGTAAAATAAGGAATACAGATATAAGATCCAGAACAAAATTTTTAGACATAGGTGAAAAGATATTCAATTTGAAATGGAAATAAACTTATAGCGAGAATGGAAAATAATAGATGGACTAAAATAGTAACAGAATGGATACCTTATAAAGGAAAGAGAAGAGGGGGAAGACCAGAGGGAAGGTAGATGGATGATATAAACAAAACTGCAGGAGATCTGTAGAATAGACAAGCCCAAGACAGGAACATTTGGAAAGAGATAAGGGAAACCTATAGCCTCAATTGGCTATAAAAAGGGTTGGAAGAAGAAGAAGAGGAAAACGGCCACGAATGGCTGAGTGGTTAGCAGTTCAGACTACCAATGCAGGGTCCTCAGGTTCGATCCTGGGCTGATCTTGTGGAGGTGGTGTGAATTGCTAACAATCACTGAATATTTGCCGTGCATCGGACGAGCACGTTAAGTGACGGCCCCCAGGTTAGACCCACTGGTTAAATGGGTATCCTTTCCTATGCCCCCCCCCCTGAAATTCTCTCACCCCTCTAAGTGCAACATCGTACTTGTACAGTGGCACCATCTACTGTACTCTAATCTCACTACAAACTGTTCTGTCAAAGTCGCTAGACTTGCTCTCATTCCTTCCGTTTCTGTATCCTGCCCAAAAGGCGAACTTGCTGTAGGTGGCTGGGACCTAAAATCTACTCACTGTGGATGGAAGTCCTACAAAAAAATGACTCATACCTTGCTTGCTTGCAGAAGAGGAAAACGAAATTATCTTTTTATTGTTAACCTCACTATCTTATACTCATTCGTTCACAGGTTCATTTCTCATTCTCATTTCTGAGAGGTGCTGTGTTGTCTCAGCATTCACCTAACTTTTACATTTCACTTTATTCTTGGGTATTTATCCAGTTTTCACATTTTTAGTAAAATTATGTCCAAAACTGAAAAAAAGATTTTAAAAGATCATAATACTTTCCTATGATAAAGGTATGAGAAAGAAACAACTGGGTACCATTTGAGTGGAAGTAGGGAACTTTTTAACTTCAAGGGGCATAATTTCAGGTTTTTCTCTCCCATATGAATAAGCCTTGCTCTGGCCCTGCTCAACCCCCATCAGATGAAGTAAACATCTACATACACAAGAAAAAAAAATTGTCATAAAAATGCATATTTTCAAAACTACAGAAGAAAAAGGACATTGAAGTTAATTCTACCTTCCATTCCAGAAGGTCCACATGTACATGGTTCTCTGTTCGGCAGTATTTCTTTCAGCAATGACCTCAGATGTACAACACATTCACTGCTGTTGCTGACCATGTATGTTGAATGATGAATATTTTTACAGCAGACTCCTAAAAATGTACATAAGAGCAACATAAATGAAGACAAGAAATTTTTAAACTACTTCAAAACTGATTTGGTATACACAAGTCTGAGCATACTGACATTTTAATATGTGAGTATGACCATGGTTATTTGAAATAAACAAAATAGCAATTACTTAATCAAAACTTCTATTATTGGAATTTCTACTAGGAACATATTTGTTTTAATCGCAAATTTTCGGAGAAAACTCTTCTTACATACACAAGAAAAAAAATTGCAATTAAAATAAAAAATTTCTAGTAGAAATTCCCATAAGAGAAGTTTTGATTAAGTAATTGAATTAAGAAACTAGGAAGCCAATTTTTGACATGAGCTTTATTAAAAAAATAACAATATTAATGATAAAAATTTATAAAGATGGCACTCTTGTTACCAAAGTGTTGTTTGAATAGAAAATGGATAGGAATATCACATATTTCATTTACAAACCCACAAATATTTAACTTATTATGGAGAAACTTACAAAAAATAATACTGCAGAGCATTTATTCATAATTACCTGCATATCAGTTGTCTGCAACACTTAGAAGGAATCAAAATAATGTGTGGCTGCCAATTCCTCAGAAAACTTGCATAAATTGCATCCCTATGGAGCTAGAATTGAACTTGCATTTTCTAATTTCCATTTAAGCATTTTAACAATTATATTACCCAACGAAACATACTTCTTGGTAACTAAAGCTCAGGAATATGAACAGGCCTCCAGATTGCATGACTAAAGGTTTCTCGTATCTTCTTGTTGAAGCAAATCTATTCTAATAGCAAGCATCAAGATCAGAGTTTCTGAAGTAGAAATTGCATATGACAAAATCTTCAAAACAAACTGCACACTTTTAAAAGTTTGTGAATTTTTGTTATAGAAATACTATTGTTAATTGTCATTCATGTATATTTGACTGGAAATTCATTGTTCTGCGTGGTGCAATCGTAACACACTTAGATGAAAATTGAAAAGTGCTGATTCAATTCTTACTTCAAGATGATACAATTTTCAGTTTTTTGATGAGCTGGTCATGTGGATGAAAGTCAATATTAGCATTTCCATGCCACAAAGTACCATATTTCCCAGCATCAAGGATGCTCAGACGTCAAGGACGCACCCCAATTTTAAAATGCAAAATTTTGAGAAAAAAAGAATAAACATAAAAATAAGATCTCTGCACTTTCATGAAGATTAAAAGCAATACAAATTTTACCTTTACATATGAAGCAGGAACTGAGAGAGAAACAAGGAGAAAGAATAAATCTTACTACAGTAATATTGTAATGACGGCTAATTAACGCCTTGTTTTTGTTAAGTGCGAAAAGTCATTTTTTTTTCTCTTTAAGTGGTTTGCCGATGAACTGCCAAGCAAAGATACCACTTGTTTTTCAGCTACGACTGTGAGAAAAGCTTTTCTAACAGGCGAGCTAAGATTGTTTACACATTTTGGCAAAAAAACATTAGAGCGGCTCTTTTGATCTGGAACTCCATATGTATGTATCGGTCTCGTAGTATATACCACATGGTTTATCGTAAATGCATCCCAGCAAAAGTGACACAAAGAAAAAAAAAACATTAGTCTTCCCATGGAGTTCCATGACAAAGGCAGTCTTGTTATTAAAAAGGTTTACTGGTAAAAAGTTTAACGTAGATAACCTTCCTCTGGGGTTAGCATAGGTCTATAAAAAATGTAACCTTCGCTTCCCAGGACACACCATAAATTTTCAAGATTTATTTCAGGAAGAAAATAGCGTCCACGACGCTGGGAAATACGGTAATTAACAGGTAATTAAAACTCAGGAACAGATACAGTGAAACCTCTGAATGACAGTAACTGCTTGGATGGGGACAAAAAGTGACTTGTTGGGAAGTGCCTGTTGTTTGGAGGTTAGGCATAAATTGTTTGCCAGGTGCACCTGGGCTAAGCAAATCTCAGAAGTCAATTAGAGACAGATGTGGTCAGCGACTGTAGCAATACAAAGACCAAAATGCAGACTGCAAAATGTCAGCCTACAGAAAACTGAGCTTAGTTCAACACCAAAACTTGTAGATTTAGAACAGTACATACAACTGACTGCTTGAAGCCAAATTTTTGAGACAGCAATAACAGTTTACATGCAAAAGTTTTTCTCAATATAAGCACCTATTGTTTGCTAGAACTGGATGACCTGCAGCTAAACTTCAGCAATTATTCCTGGTGTAGAGGATTTCAGGAAGGTAATCTCTGACCCCTAGCCTTAAAGAGCCCTTAGAAATAGCAAGATCAGGTTTAGGGTACCTTACTTGAAAGAAGAACAAAACAATTTTGCAAACAATGAAGTGCAGTCATGTGTGGGAAAGCAGGAATAGAATCCATGGGGACCAAAGCAAGAGACACCATAGGGAAATATTTCAGACACCAGAGTCCACCCCTGCTGGCCTCAGTGGAGGACTGAGACATTCACAGAAGCTAGAGCTCACCTCAAGTAATTACTGTCATACATCACACTAAACTTTAACTCCATTCCTTTTACTGAAGCATACCATTGTACCAGCTGTAATGCAACCATTGTGTTCGAGGAACGGTTCCTTTAGAAATATTCTTTGCCCCCTTCTTATTCACCCACTGAAGTACCAATGGTATTAAGTAAAATCCTAAGGGAAAAGGTATCCATTGAACTTTTTTCCAGACCAACTGAGCTGTTCATTTAACAGCTGTTAAGGGGTCCCATTGTTCAGAGGTTATTGCTGATGTTAT
This sequence comes from Macrothele yani, assembly GCA_039090855.1. Lineage (NCBI taxonomy): Eukaryota > Metazoa > Arthropoda > Arachnida > Araneae > Macrothelidae > Macrothele > Macrothele yani. Next base: position 41,212,032 of record CM076997.1, on the reverse strand, counting down.
TCCTACTGCAACTGTTCTACATTAACCAAAACTTGCCATTGTTTGAAGGTTACCACTGTTTGGAGGTATCTGTTAATAGAGATTTCGCTGTATTACAGATACATGTTTGACAATAATCAAAAATCTTTATCTTTTCAGTTTTTAGAGTCACAGGCAGCCAATAAACCAGTGCTGCATTTTTTCATAATCATGTTTTAGTTCTCAACCACTCTAAGTTAAATCATTCAATCAATTTTCTGAGTTAAAATTTTATTTACTTATTATACTCAGATCTACACCCAATTCAAGTAAATATTTTAATTTCCTGAAGCAAAATTACTGATGAGCTTTCTTTCTACTCTTTTACACCACCACCCCTTCTAACCATTTTAAATTTTTGGATGGCATGAAAACACAAGCTATGATACTGTAGGTGATGAACAACAGAAGTATGATCCAAACACACATTCACAATAATCAGTAATGAAAGACTGACGCTTCTGTCCTTGGAGAAACAACTCTGAGAACAGAAGCTGCATGGCTGGTCAGTTGAGATGCCATGGTACTGCAACTTTTAATCCACTGATAACAGAGAGAAGGAAAATACTTTTATTAAGTGTGCAGAAACATGAACAATTTCAATGTCAAAGTAATAAAATCAAAAAAGGAAAACATGAAAATATTAACATGCATGATATGTGTGAATGTGCCCAAATGGAGAGCAAATGCCCTACATGGTTCGACAGTTCCTATTACACATATAGAATAAAGAGGCACATAGAAGAAATGCTTCTTATAATTTGAAACACTGCTATCTCTGGTACTCACGAAGCTTTGAACTGTCAGCATCCAGGTGAACCAAATACCTAGTGATGCAGGGTGTGATTTCGACTGGTAGTTAGTAGCAAATTGCTAGCAAGCAAATGCATTTTACCAGTGATAAAAGTGGTTCTAGCAAAAGTTGCTAGTGGAAAAACTTTTATGTTTTAGTGTGAAATGTAAAGTGCCAACTGCATTGCACGTATGGAATAAAGGTCTGCACCGTGGAAAAAAATTCACAGGTGGCAGCGTGCTGAAAAAAAATCAATGGCTGCACGTTCCTACCCCAAAACTTGTTAAATGCCTAACTGTAACTCACTCCTGGGTGAAAGCTGGGAGGCATTGCCTAGACTGAAATTTTTGTCACCCTAGATGAAAGAAAATTTGTATATATGTATATACACGGTTGAGTCACAATTATTGCGACCACAAGCTAACATCCAGAGTAACCACCATGTGCAGCACGGACAGCAGCTAGATGGCCTGGGAGTGACTCAGTAAGGTGCTGGAAGGTGTTCACAGGTATGTGGAGCCATGCTGACTGCAGTGCGCATGACAGCTGCTGGAGGATACGTGGTGGAGGATCCATAGAGTGAACAACACGATCAAGGTGGTCCCACAGATGCTTAATTGGGTTTAAGTCTGGGGAATTATGGGGCCAGGAAAGTACTTTGAAGTTTTCATCATGCTCTTCCAACTACTCTCAGACATTTCTAGCTGTGTGACACGTCGCATTGTCGTTCTGGAAGATCCCATCCGCCCCAGGGAAGGAAATCAGCCTGTATGGGTGTACTTGGTCTGCATGGATGGATACATACTGAATTCGGTCCACCGTGCCTTCCACGGGTATGAGTGTACTCAGAGAATGCCACGAAAAACATTCCCCAGACCATAACGCTGATCTCCACCAGCTTGGGTTATTCCAGCAATGGTTGAAGAATGTTTGTTCGCCGATACTTTTCGCCTTATATGCCCACTTCCATCCGTTCGATGAAACAAATAACATGTCTCATCAGAGAAGGCAATCCTTTGCCAATCAACAGAGGTCTGATTCCGATACTGCCATGCAAATGCAAGCCTTTTCTGCCGATGCACCTTCCTTAGCGTAGGTGCAGTGATCATCTGTCTGCATTGGAGTTCCATACGCAGAAGGGTTCGCCGAACTGTCATTATAGACATACTTCCGGTAGCCTCCTGGTTCATTCAGTCAGTGAGTTGCTCCACTGTAGCGAGTCCATCGGCTCTCACGCACCTTCGAATTTGACGTTCACCTCTCACATCAATGGCACATGGCGCTTCACAGTTTCCACATCACTTATTCGTAATGGTGCCATTTCTTCAATCATGATACACTTCATCACAGCAGCGCGCGAACAGTTCACAAACTGCATTGTTTCAGTACTGCCACCCTAGGCCCGAAAACCAATAATCATCCCTTTTTTCAAATCTGATAAATTGCTCCTTTTATTCATGACAGCAACGAGTGATATGCTTTCAGAATGCTTACAGCACACCTTATCTACCATCCAAACCAGCTCATGACACGTGCCTTCTTTCATTGGCTACGTGTTGTTGACGTCAAAAGTAGGAGGTGGTCACAATAATGTGACTCGACTGTGTTTATATAGGAGGGTTGTACCGAAAGCAATGCAAAAGAAAAGTGGGCATCACTTTTTTATTAACTGACTGAGATCATTCAAATTACACATGCTGGTAGAGTAAAACTCTTTCTCTGTACAAAGGTACGACTCAAAATAGTCTTCATCACAAGCAATGCATTTACGCCATCATTGAACCCAACTCGAATTCTCTTTTTAAAAATTCAGGTGTGGACTGTTGTACCCAGTTCTTCGCAGCCATGTTCACCTCGTCTGTGTCATCAAATCGCTGCCCCGAGACTGCCCTCCATTGGGCCAAACAGGTGGAAGTCGGAGGGTGCGAGTTCTGGGCTGTATGGTGGATGGGGGACATCCACCGTACAGCCCAGATCTATTGAGACACTCAGGAAGCTTACAGAATCCATAAGGAGGAAGACACCAACCAGCCTAATTAGCTGATCGCCTGATTTGTTGTTAAAGATGTGTGTGGTCTCGCATTATCATGGTAAATGTGGATCTTTTTTCACATTCTTGTTCGGTCTCTTCTTCCTTATGGCTTCTCTAAGCTTCCTGAGTGTCTCAATGTACCCCTTGCTGGTCATGGTATGGCCATGTTTGAGAAAATCAAGGAAAATGACACCCCTGTCATCCTAAAAAATAGTCATCATGACTTTCTGTGCTGATTGTTGGCACTTGAACTTCTTAGGCCTTGGTTAAAAGGAGTGACACCATTCCATGGATTGATTCTTCATTTCCAGATCATAAAGATGCACCCACGTTTCATCCCATCACCAGATCAGAAAAACATGTCTTTAAATGTTTCCAGCAGATCAGAGCAGACATCCAGCCTTCTCTCCTTCAAATCAGGTGTCATTTGCCAAGGTACCCACTTTGCACGCACTTTCTGATACCCTAAGTCTTACACCATCTTCTGCATGGCATTGTGACCACAGTCCTGCTGTGCAACAAGCTCACGGATTGTGGCTTGTCTCTCCGCATGAAGCAATTCATCCACTCACTGAGGATTCATGTCAGTGGCCACAGATAATGGTCTCCCACTCCGTGGTTTGTCTTCAATTTCCCTTCTTTAAGCATCTTCATTTATCTGTGCACATTGCTCTTGTCAATAGTGTCATCTCCGTAAACTTTCTGTAGCCTTCTGTGGATGTCGGACAGCCTGCAGTCTTCCTTTGTCAAGAACTCAATTATGGCACATTGCTTCTGCTTGGAATCCATTATTTACCTGTAATGAAGAAGAAGGGTTACCATATAGGAAGAGTTACTCTACCAACATGTGCAATTTGAAGGACCTCTGCCAGTTAATAAAAAAATTATGCCCACTTTTGCATTACTTTCAGTACATATAAGTCAGATAAGATGTGTTCATTCTTTTTATTTCTTTTCATATAGGTAAGAAGCACATGAATTAAAACATTTAAATTTATACATGATAAAAGAGTATAATTTTCAATTATGAGAGACTATTCTCCATGCACACATACACATGTATATACAGTAAATATATACAGTATATATATATATAGTTAAAAACGAGTTAAAGCTACAATGGCCAAAAACTGAACAGAAACAAGACACAATAAATGCTAAAATAGCTTATGTCTGAAGGTAGCGCATGCAGCAGCAGGTCAAATGGTGAAGCAACATATGAATTGTACATTATGATGATTCAAAAAACCTCGATGGATAGACAAAGAACAAATCATGAAACATAAAACCGTAAACCATGAACTGTCTTCATCAGGAGAGTACCAGTACATGGCGAGAGCAGCTTTTCTGATGTCAGTAATTAAGCATAAACAAACAGCTGTCGCTGAGGTTCTGAAAACGGAGAGTTGTAGCACTTTCCAAATTCATCATATGCCCAAGAAATGTGTACAGCATAGAAATAGCTAATGAAAGCAATGTCTTACACAAATTTCAAGAAGAAAAGACAAACACTGAAGAAGGGTCTTGGACTGGTACACCATCAACCTCAAACATAGATGAAAACTGAAGATTGGTTAGCAAGGTGAACATGCAGACAAAAGCAGTAGAGGGATCACTGATCATTTGAATTGTGGTTGCAAGCGTTTTGGAATGGAAGAAGAAGCCATACCTCACAGTCCTGATCCGGCACTGTCAGACTTCAAGGCTTTCTGGATAAAGTGTTTTTATGCAATTTGGAGCAACAAGCCTAGAATCTTCCAAAACATGTTACAATAATGTGTTTTATGTAAAACAAACATGAGTCAACTGAATGCTGGGAAAATGTGTTCGTTATAAGAAATTCAGAAGGCTTGTTTGGATCACATGCAGAAAAAAATGTTTTCAGTGCAGTGTAAAATCACATGCAGTGGTTTGAACATGCTAAAAGGATGAATCACAAGAAGCTGTAAAAACGGAATTTTTACATCAGATTACAGAGAAGAAAATGAATGGGAAGACAAGTAAATCTTGGCCAGTAAAATTCAAAACATATCTGAAAAAAATATAGTCAACCTATGATGCACTGCCTCTCGATATACTGCCATCCTTGCATAACATCACCCTTTAGGTCTGAACAGATGTGCTCTATACAAAGCATCCCTTGATGTACCACCACATTCTTTGCATCTGCCAACCACCAGTGTACAGGGCATGGACAACAAAACTGAAACACCTGCACAAATAATACCCCACGTGCCACGTCGCTGTATGCGCTACATGGTGGCAAGCCAGCATCTATTTTGCAGTCAATCAAGGAGAGCGAAGTGTGAAGGCTGCATTAACAGAGCAGTAGCACAGCTGGAAGTCAAAAAGTGTGATCCACACAACATAATGGGAGACATATCCGAGTTTCAAAGAGGAAAGATTGTTGGTGCACATCTCGCCGATGCATCGATGACCAAGACAGCAAGTCTTTGTGGTGTACCGTGAGCCACAGTATCCAGGGTCATGTTGGCCTACCAGCAAAAGGGGAGAACCACATCCAATAGGAGTAACTGTCAAGGTAAGAGGAAGCAGTCTGACAGGGACGACCGGGTGTTAACATGAATGGTAGCCAAAAAGCATAAAACCACAGCTGCCCAACTCATGCACTGAAGAGTTGAATATGCACTGTGACTCACCTGTTTCCATCAAAACTGTTCGTCAGGAGCTTCACTGGGTCAACATTCACGGTCATGTTGCTATCGTCAAACCCTGGGCCACCAGTGTGAATGCCAAATGTCAGTTCCAATGGTGCCAGCAGTGCAAACGTGGACACTGGACAACATGAAATGCGTACTGTTCTCCGATGAATCGTCCTTCACTGTCTTTTCCACATCCAGGAGAGTTTATGCGTGAAGACATCCCTCACAATCTCACCACCTAGACTGTTTATTGTCCACAGTGAAGTATGGAGGTTGATTGGTGATGGTTTGGGACGCAATAGCGTGGCAGTCTGCTGACCCACTGATTGCTCTTGAGGGACACATCACTACCAAGGACTATTGGACAATTGTGGAGGACCAGGTGCACCCAAAGGTTCAAACATCGCACCCTGATGGGGGTACCGTGCATCAGGATGATAACGCACCAATACACAGGGCCAAACTGGTGGAAGAGTGGTTTACTGAGCATGAAAGTGAGGCTGAACATCTGTCATGGCCTGCACAGTTACCCGACTTGAACATTATCGAGCCACTTGGGGGCGTTCTGGAGGAGCGAATCAGGAAACATTTTCCTAAACCAGCCTCACGTCGTGAACTAGCCACTTTTCTACATGGCTTTAAATCCCTCTGACCACTATACAGGACTTGTATCGATCTTTCCCCTGATGAATTGCAGTTGTATTGGCCTCCAAAAGAGGTGCTACACCATACCAATAATTTGTTGTGTCCTAAACCCATGTGTTCAAGTTTTGTTGTCCAGCCCCTGTACATTACTGCTCCAACTGCCTCTCCCAGCACAAAACAAAATGCACTTGATGTACAACAACTTGCAAGCTGTGTAAAAATTTCCTTCCCTTTTTATTTTTTTTTTGGATTGTGATTCAATTGCAGTAAACTTTAATGTTGAAGATACCGAATCAATCAAAGACATGAATCAGTGTCTTTTAACACTATGATTTTTTGACGCAAACTCGCCGGATGGCGATATTAGATTTCAAGTCCACTAGTTAAATTAGATTTTAATTAAAAAACTAACTGGATTGAAAAATAAATAAAAATAAACGATGGAAATAATTGGATTGAAATCTAAAACACAAATGAAAATAGATGAGGTTTTTAAAAGAAACTAAGGTATGTAAAATAATTTTGTGTAATATTATTATTTCTCAGTTGATAAATATTTAGTAACATAACATAATTGTTTATTCCTTTTCTTATAATTGCAATGCAAAGTAATGCTAAGCTAAATGTCTGCATTTAATGGATACCAGAAGTTTCTGGGATGGAAATAGACACTTTGAAGTAAAATGCTCACTAAGTTCACAACATATAACTGCAATTTTGTTTTTTCAAATTAACATGTTTTTAATTTAATGCTGATTGTGATTTTTGATAAATCATAATTAATTAAATTTGGGTTACTTAATAATAATTTATGATATAACACCACCCTTGATGAAATGCCACAAATGGCAGCAGTACATCAAGGGTTGACGGTACACTGAAGAGCAATTGAATTAGAGACAGCTGGCATTATGTAAATGTGGTGCTGTGGGCGGCCCTGTAAATGGAAACGACATGATGTATGCAGCGATCCGACAATATAAGGAGTGATGCGACGGGAATCTGTAAGAGTCGGACGCAGTATGGGTAAGACAAAGGATCTAAGCGCATTTGATCGTGGGCAAATTGTCGCGGCCCGACGAATGGGTCACTCCATCTCGGGAGTCGTGCAGGCACTGGGATTTTCATGAGCCACTGTGTCACAGGTGCATCGTGAGTACATCAAATCCGGTAAAACCATTTTTTCTCCTGCAAGGGCCAACTGCCGTGGACAACAGTGTGTGGATGAGTGGGGTCATCGTCGGCTAGCTCGCATTGTAACAGCGGATAGATGGGCCACAATGCAAGAAATTACTCAACAATTTAACGCTGGTGCACAAAAACGTGTAAGCAGCCACACCATCCAGAACCATCTCCTCACTATGGGGTACAGAAGCCATCGTTCCACGGGGGTACTGCTGCTGACCGCACATCACAGGGTGCAAAGATTAGCATGGGCGCGGGAACATTGCCACTGGACCCTAGACATGTGGGGAAATGTTGCCTGGACTGATGAGTCGACATTCATGTTGGTACATGCGGATGGTAGGATATGAGTATGGCACAAACCACATGAAGCAATGGATCCTTCTTGCCAGCAGGGTACTCTTCAAACTGGTGGGGGTGGCATTCTCGTCTGGGGACTGTTTACGTAGACTGAAATAGGACCCCTGGTATGTGTGCCATCGTCTTTCACAGGTCAACGTTACCGGGATATCCTGGACGACCATTTGCTCCCATTTGTGCGTCTTCAACATCCCACTGGGGCCTCATCCTGCAACAAGACAATGCACCGTGCCATCGTTCCCGAATTGTATCCGAATGGTTGGATGAACACTCCACGGACGTGACCTCAATTCCATCGAACACATCTGGGATGCCATCAAGAGAGATGTTCGAGGCTGTGACCCCCTCCATCAAATCTTCGTGAACTGTGGGAGCTTGTTCAGAGGTCGTGGATCCTTATGGCTTCCCAACGCTTCCGGTGTCTTGTCGAGTCCATGCCGAGACGAATCGCCGCCGTCATCAGGGCAAAAGGTGGTGCTACACGTTACTAGACAGGTATCTCTAATTAAATTGCTCTTCAGTGTATATAACAAGCGCAAAATATAAGAATTTGTACAAGCAATTCGTAATGCATATGTGTGCAAAGCTTGAATTATATCCCAAGGCTATTACTTGTGCAGAAATTTGTTACATCAACATTAATTAAAATCTGGATGTCCATTTTTTTTTCTCAAGGACCTCTAATTGTGAGCAGATAAATATCTGTGCAAAGATAAAAATAATCTCTAGTTGCTCAATGCATACATATTGTTCTTTTCATTATGCAGCATTCAGCATTTCTGTGAACGTCTTCCATTAGTTTACAGAAGAAGGATTCCTGATCTACCATGAATTTTATGGAAGAATTCACTAGATAAGTTTCACAAATACTGGTCATGGTGTGACATCTGTTTTCGAATTGAAGTTGAAAGGATTCACTAGATAAGTTTTACAAATACTGAAGACAAGGTGTAACATCTGTTTTCAAATTGAAGTCTATATTTAAAATGAAAGTGAAAAAGCATTTCTGGGACAATTTTACTACACTTACGGAGATACAGGTGAAGTAGTATATCCCCAATAAGAAGCACTTTCACTGCAATGACTTTTTATAAAACATAGAATAGTATTTTCACCTATTAATTAAACATGTACTAACCAACTTAAAAATAATGAATCATCAACTCATGTGACTGAACAAACACAGAAAGCTGCTCTGGCTAAAGTAAGAGGATTCACTCTTGCTTAATAATAGTTCACATAATTTTTGTGAAACAAAATATTGGAATAAAAAACATATACATGTAATAAAAACTAATAAACAACTGTTACAGCAATACTAAAGAATTAAACAAAGCCAAACTAAATTGTGCTGTTCATAAATATCTGTTTCACAGCTTAATAAAGTAAAAACCAGAAGAATTAAAAAAAATTTTTTGAACCTTCTTGAATTCGTAATTCAGCACAATAAGTTCTGGAGGCAATGCTGTCCAGGCCAATAACAGTGAGGCCAAAGTTATGATGCAATACTTGATCCAGATAGCCCTTTGGAAAACAGAAAAGTAATTGACACTACTGACAAACTATCACAGAGCTGCTATGCAACATGATAAACTTCACATATGAGCAAAAGTTGAAAAGTTAACTTTCCTCTTTCATCCAAAAATTGAATAACAAGGTGGTACTGGAATTCAGTCTGCCATAAGTCCACAGCTACAGGAATGGCCAGATATTGTCAGCATTTATGTGTTCAACTAAATGACTATATCATGGCATACAGAGTTAAGGGTTAACAAGAGAGTAGAACCCCCAACCCACTACAGCAAAAACTCTATGATACTCATAAGGGTTTTAATCTGCATGCAACATACTAATACAATGAAGAAATCTTTATCTCCTATCAACTGCTACAGTAGGATGATTCTAAATCCACCATTAAACAACACAATACTATTTTCTGGTTGATAACCAGACTGAACTGTAAAGATAAGGCATGCTTCTTAGTTGACTATTTATTTTAAGAACAAATAAACCACACAAATTTAAATAAAATAGAAAACAAATTGGGAATAAAAATCTGACACATCTATCATTTGCAGATGATCAGGTCTTCCTCGTAGAGAATCAGAAGAGGACCCTCAAGAAAGCCTACACATATTATCTCAAACAATAAAAAGTCAAAATATTGAAATATCAATTGTCAAATCAAAAAGGATGGCCTTCAGAAGGAAAGAAATAATTAGGAGCAAAACAGTAATACATTCCAATGGAAAAAGTGAGAAAATTCAAATACTTTGACAATTTGTTAATTATTGGTGGTGAAAGGGATTTAGAAAACAAAATACTTAAGTTCTAACAAGCCAGAGAGAGAGGGAATAGAGTTACTTATTGGTATTTCAATAAGATCACATCAAGGAGATGGTAACAGAAGATATATAATATCCTTGTCAAGCTGACAATCATATACAGATGTGGAACATGGATCTAAGGAGAGACACACAAAAAGAGAATAGAAGCAGCATACATGTAGGCATTAAGCCCACTTGCAGGTTACAACAGACTTAACAAAAGGAAGAACAAAAATGCCAGTGCAGAGTTGGGAGTCAGAGGAGTTGTGGAAGTGATAACAGATCACAGAAACATGGAAAGAGTACACACAGAGAGAGTGAACAACAGATGGCCAATGATTACCTAAGACTACAAATCCATTGGGAAGAGACCAAGGGAAACCACTGGTGAGAAGACTTGGAGAATGGTAAAGGTGGGTCATTGTCGAATCCTTTTGAAGTCAGGTGAAAAGCAGAAATATTTTTGAAATTCACACACACACATATCATGGAAGTACATCTTGAAAAACTGAAACAGTAGTTCATTACTCTCTCATTCCCCTTCCCAATATTACACTACCTCAGCTGAAGACTAATAATAGCTTATACAAGCTATCATGGTAACTTTGACATGGTGATCACACATTACAAATGTGAAAACAAATATGCAGACTACATCAAAACAAAGACCAAAAATGTGTTACGCTCTACCCAACTGTACTAATGATTGTATTTAACTAGCTTTTCAACTTTTCCTCATGTATAGGTCAGATAATAACAACATTAGGGGAGAGAAAAACAATAAAATGCTATGTCATATAAAGTCATGATATAATGTAGTATTACATATAAATTTTCTTTAAAATGGCAAAGCTTTTCATTCATGTCAATTCCTTTTTGTATAAAACCTTAAAAACTGTAACATGATGCCAGGTCTAATATGTATTTCGTTTTATCTTCAAGTTTAATGGTTTATTTCTAACTAAGCATGTGATCTTGCAATCATAACAGAGATGTATCCTAGGCCTTACTAGGCATTTCTGCACCCAAGGCAAACCACAAAATATTGCACCCCCATATCTCTCTCTCTCTCTCTGACACACACACACACACACACACACACACTGCTCAACAAAACAAACTTAACATCACACTCTAATGTAATCCATTATCTCTATTTGGAAGGCACAATCAAACTGTGACTGTTTGCACAACTCTTCCTAACTTCTTTGGAGTTTGAACCTTCAGTACCACATCAAACAAACCAAATGCAGCTGACAGTTGTGGATCGATGTCGGAGTAATGATCAAACAGACCCAAGAGAACCTTCAGTAATATGAACAACATCCTTATTTTGCATTATCTTGCAATGTACATTCAATTCAATTCATTTTATTTACAACTCTGTCTTCATTTTTGAATGTGAGCAACTGACACCCCCTGAACATTTTGAGGATAAAAATTTCAAGTTGCCAAGGATACTGTAACTGGCAAAACATACATATTAATAACGCAAATTCTCTAAACGGACAAATGACAAAGTATGGCATAAAAAAACTGTACCAGAAACTGGTGCAGAATTTTCAATTCCTCTTTCAGTCAGATTGTAAGCAGTGATTTTTGTGCCCTCTCTTGAACTATGTTTGAGGCAGTCGCCCCTCCCCCACACCTCACCCCAGTAACACCTCTGGAAGCACCTATGAAGTATTTTTAATATGCTAAAATTTTACAATGCTTTGACAAGATTTAAAAATTTATGACACTAATGTAAAAGTGCACAAACAGTTTAACCACTTTCCTTTACAAGCAGGTCATCCACTTTCAGTTTCATTAGTTGCATCTTTTTTTCCAAGTGAAGAACATCTTATGAAGAAAGACACCTATGCAAACCATTACAACCTATGTTATTAAAGAGGATACACCAAGGGAAATTAGTTTCTGAACCATTATAGCATGAACATCTAAAACCTGAAGTTCAGTGTTTAAATCAGGTGGTTTTGATACAAAGGGAATGATCTGACAAAATAACCAATGTGCCACTAATTCATTAGGATATAATACAAATGTCTGACAGATGCTAACGATTTCAACACTTCTAGCAAGAAAGATCACAGTGATCATCATATTAATAGTTCACAAAATATGCTTAATAGTTTGTGAATTTGTCCGGGTAATCTCCTAAAGGTGAGAACTATAACAACCAACCCTGACTATATTCCTTTTTATAGCCATAAAGGATTTGATTCCATCTGTCTGTTCCTACTAAGAATTGTATAAAATAAAAAAAGAAACATTCTTGAAGAAAGTTACAGATGATTATAATTGCTAACAAGAATGTTCATTCATTAATAGCAGGAAAATGTACTCACAAATATCCCACTGACTTTTGAAAAGAATCTTAAAAAGAAGAAGATGGTTGGTTAACTTTCATGCAGAAAAATGGAAAGATGGCAGAATCCCAGGAAAATTAGAAATGCAAGCAACAAACAGGTTGTTTTATGAAAGAAATACAGGATTACGCCATATAACTAGCGAATCATGTGATGGTTATATTCAAATTGATCGGAAACTTGAAACTTGGTCATTCTGGGTGGTGTAGTGGTTAGCATACCCGGGCGTTTTCTGGGAGACGCGGGTTCGAGTCCCGCTCCAGGACGATGAAAATTTTCAAGTTTTCGGATATTATCTGACTTGGCATCCTTGTCACATTTACGCCAAAAATCGGATTGTCATCTTCAAAATTAGGTTGTTTTATATTATCAGTTTTTACAGATACTTGCATCACATATTTGTTAGGTGAGTCCCTCAAGTATAGGTGCAAATATATAAGTAACAATGTCTGGTTTACAGCAAGAGAGTCAAATGACTGACAGAATCCTTAACTACCATGCTGGTAGACATATCAGTCACAAAGAAGCAGTTTGGTGAACTTTGGATTTTTTTTATGTATGAATGATGTCCTACGGTTGTTCATTTGAGTCTTCATTCAGAAAACAGTCGGTTTTACTGAGCTGCACCTTCAAAAATTGCACACACATAAAAATTCTCCTGAGCATTATCAACACAGCAACTTTTTAAACACTATAGTGTTATAATGGATGAGCAAGAAAGTGGCACGGAAAGCAAAGTATACCCATCCCAGGACTCAGTGGTGTAAAACCAAGTGATATGTGAACACAGTTCATCAAAATAATCTCAAGTGTTATTTTCCCACTTTTTTAAGGCGTTTAGTTCCATTCCACTAATAACATAAAAACAGGTAACTGTCAACTGTTGAAAGATATTAACTATAAAAATTTATGATTAATTCCTAGGACAATTTTTGTCTACACTAGTAACCTTATAGCACAAGAAACTAGTGGAGGCAAAAACAGAAACCAATTGCACAACACAGGACATTCTGCTGAAGACCAGAAAAGAAAATGCAGAATAACAGAGCAATTTCAATGAGCACATGTTTGATCAAGTTTCAGAAATTGGAAGATAAAATGTTACACACTTCAAGGAAAACTTCATACGATGGTGGTATTCAAAGTCATGTTATAGACACATAGAAGAAAGGTTCAAAAATAATTGCTGACAGAAACAAATTACAATTACAGCAATAATAAAATAAAACAATGACTAATTACTTCATGATCAAAAATCTGCATATATGTTGGCTATAATAAGAAGCTGCTTTTGCAATAGAATTCTCTAGACTAGCATAACAGTTGCTCACAGGAGAACATAAATATACTGTACTCTAAAAGTCGACATCTGTATCAAAGTGAAACTCTTGTATATGACATTTACCAAAGGAAAAAGTAAAGCAGATTTTACAAGAGTGCAAAGTAATAGTTTCAGATGAGTGAACAGTAATTTGCAATGTATTTTAGAAACTCTTATTAAAGTCTCAAAGATAGCCACTCACAACAAAGACAATATCAGATTGCAATAGTAACTACATTGGCTGGAAACTTTCATTAGAAATTTCCAGTTATTCCTGGGGGCACAAATAGAGTAATTTAAAATTAATCTATATGTGCCTCCTGAAATTTTAGCACCACTGTAAATTTTCTGCTAAATTCTTTTTTGTACTGTACAATTTCATCTTATTATTGTTATCACTTTCTTGGAATGATTAATTCCCATAGTTTAAACAATACAACTGTATAACTTTAAAAAATTCTCTTGGATATCTCTTCTTTTTTTTTTTTTTTTTTTTTTTGAATTATGGAGTTTCTAGAATATTTCCAACTTACATATCAGATGAGTTTTTCTTAAACATTTTTATTTTACCTTAACAGTTGTTGAAGTGTGTAATTTGACGTCTTGGTTGTTATAATCCTTTCCTTGCTGAAACTCTCACTCACTCTCTCTCTCTCTCTATTTTCATTTAAAATCATTGCAAGTCATTAAGTTTCTATTTGAAGTAGAGTAGATTTATTTTTATTGTAAACATGTTCAGCACTCAACACAATAAGTAAAAACTGGTTTACCTACACACTTTGCTCAGATAGGTACAATGGTACTCTCATGCATTCATATCTCACACTGTGTAACTGTTGTAACAGTATATTCTGATATCATTTTAAATTTATTTGAGATTCTTTGATTTGTTGGTCCTTTTGTGCACTTTACCTCTTTTTTTATAAAAATGTTCTGAGTGATGTTGGTTTTCTGTATATATCCAACTCCATACATTTTTGTTTGTTTATTATTATTTAGATCTTAAGAGTAATAATTTTGTTTTTTCACATAAATAATTTTCAATAATTACTTTTCTTATTGGGTTTGGCAAACAGGTTGCAGATTCAAACAGCTCATGAAATTCCTGGATAAGTAATATACAGTAATATTCTCAATGTGGAAAAGAAAGTCAGTGGTGAAAGATGGAAGTTAACATAACACATACTCAGCATTTTATGCTGCATAAATTTCAGAAAGGGGCACATGCTGTGCATATCTGGAGAAACAGCACTAATATTAATGGAAAAACTTGCGGGTTGGAAAGAACTTGCCACAAATGGTTTGAAAAGCATTTTTGCCCCTCAGGTAAGGGGTTTCCCAGTGGACTGCCATAGACTGATGAAGATATACTAAAGAACATGGTGAAAGTGAATCCCAGCTTATTAGCTCAAGAAATCACTGCCAGACTTGGAAAAGATTCATTCAGCCATTCACTGCCATCTTAAGGCAAACTCATCTACCTTGTGTTGCAAAACCATCAAATGATGAGCGGTTTTTGGCCACATTTTTGATGAGAACAAAAAAGGGTGGGTCCTTTACATTATTGTTATGCATAGACCACAGTGGACTGACCAATGCAGTTTGAATGCCCAAATAAATAAGCCACAGGCATTCTGCACCCACTGAAAATATACAGTGTTTAGTGGGAAGTCGAAAGAATTCTTTACTTAAGTCACTACAACAAAATGCATCCATTACTAATGAGACTGTTTGAAGTTTGATTTAGAGAATAATCACCTTCAACTGGATAGCTGAAGGAAAGTTATGCTTCAGCAGGATCATACTTCCCCCTCCCCTCCACCTCCCCATCATGGCAAAAAACATGACCCAAAAAAACTATATTTATCCAAACACATGAAAACCTTGAATCTAAGATAACCCCCAAATTTCCAATGGCTCCTGTAGATTTTATTTTTAAACATAGTTTCTATTGATTTGTAGCACAGCTTGCTCATACGAAAATGTCAGTGTTGAATATAGTTCTACAACTTACAAAATCACGAATTTATTTGTTTTTGTTGTGTTTTTTTTAATCTGAAGTATGAGTCCTCTTGAAACAACCAACTAAACAACACTAATATAAAATATGCAAAAACCATATCCAGCATTGTCCAAAAAGATTATAGGACAGAGTTCTCAGTTTCTACTTCATTTTCTTCTCCTTTGGTTTAACAACATACAGAACCCAAAAATTATTGTTGTATAATGGCATGACATGAACATGCTGACCATACACCATACGAACTCAGACCTAGTAAAGCAGTTTTTCTCTTAGTATTCAAATCCAATATGACATCCGGTTTTTGGAAATGAAAAAAATTGACAAAAAATCATCTTCCATTCAGATGAGCATGGTACTCATAATTATCCATCCACTATATTTGCCCAAACTCACTCCATTGAGCTTTCATTTATAAGCAGTCCCTAACTTTCACACATAATGAGTTCTAGAAAATATTTAAGAAAGTCAAACAACACATTTATGCTCTGTAAGAAGGTTCCACTCCCAGAGTTTAACCCTACTTATGAACAAAAAATAAAGCAGTTAGAAGAACAAAACAAAACCCTATTTATAAATAAGAACAAAATAAAACCCTATTTATAAATAAGAACAAAACAAAACCCTACTTATGAACAAAAAATAAAGCAGTTTTTCAATAATTATAACATTTGAATTCCACCTAAGTAATAATTTACTTTCCTAGAAGCATACTAGCAAGTATTCCATGAATTTTAGATGACTATTTAAAGCTTTAAAAAAAAAAAAAAAAAATTCAAGTAAAATGAGCTGTCATTGCACGATCCAAGAAATATGGGACCAAAGTTGAACCCTCCTTTAAATTATTTAATACATTAAAATATAGGAATATACATACATTAAAACATACGAGATCTTTCAAATGGGCAGCCCGCCCGTCTTCAGGTGAAACATTTAACAAGCAATGTACATGGAGGCAAAGCACTATGTACAAGATTGATTGGCAGTGACGCACAAGTCTGTCATGGCATAATAGGATTGTCTTATGTACTAGAAGTCACAGTACGGTGAACTTACCATGGTAGGTTGAAAAGATTGCTATGGGCGACCGACAGAGGTCTGCACAGGCCGGGCCAAGTTGACCAATTTTTTTATCGCAATGGTGAAAAAAGAAACGAGTCGTATTTCCAGATTTTCTGGTCTGTTTAACTGTTTTGCTGGCTTTACGTACTTCCATGACATAGCTCAGACATTCAGTGTTTTTACTATCTGTAGGCATTAAGATGATAAAAACACTTTGGGGCTACTTGACAACAAAAAGATTTGATCCTGAGCAAGTGTGTGTGTTGTGTGAGGGAAAGGGGTCTGTAGTGTGTGTGTGTGTGTGTGTGTGTGTGCTCGTGTGTGCTCGTGTGTTGTGTGCTCGTGTGTGCTCGTGTGTGTGTGTGCCCGTGTGTGCTCGTGTGTGTGTGTGTGTGTGTGTGTGTGTGTGTGTGTGTGTGTGTGTGTGTGTGTGTGTGTGTGTGTGTGTGTGTGTGTGTGTGTGTGTGCTCGTGTGTGTGTGTGTGTGTGTGTGTGTGTGTCGTGTGTGTGTGTGTGCTCGTGTGTGTGTGTGTGTGTGTGTGTGTGTGTGCGTGTGTGTGTGTGTGTGTGTGCTCGTGTGTGTGTGTGCTCGTGTGTGTGTGTGTGTGTGCTCGTGTGTGTGTGTGTGTGTGCTCGTGTGTGTGTGTGTGTGTGTGTGTGTGTGTGTGTGTGTGTGTGTGTGTGTGTGTGTGTGTGTGTGTGTGTGTGTGTGTGTGTGTGTGTGTGTGTGTGTGTGTGTGTGTGTGTGTTTGTATGAGGGAGTGGGACGACATAAATTTTTTCTCCTATCCAGAGCCCACTTAAGGAGACAGGAGGTCTGGGGCTGGGCAGTATTTTGGGGCCCCTAGTATTGGTGTCACATCTAGGGTTTCAGTAGGGGTCTCCAAATAAAAATACTCAGGAGAAAACATTCCCAAAATATGATGAGGGAACCATAAAAATAACCCTGCCATATTGAAGTGTATATCCCAGTGTTAGCAAGAAAATAAGAAAATGTAAAAATGCAAGGTCCAAAAACGGACACCAATTCAGTTCTGCTTTGATACCCCCCCCCTCCTATTTATTTTTTTTATTTTTTTATTGGAGGTTTAACGACCACCATGAGCAACTCAATGGGCTATAAGCAGTCGCCCGTTCCTAATTTAGGGCCACTGGTTCCAGGGAAGGGAGAGAGCCAGTGCCGTAAGACAAACACAAAATGCATGCCTCACCGGGATTCGAACCCAGACCCCTTACTGACGAATGATCTGAAGCCATCGCTTAGACCACTGTGCCACCGGGACGTCTCTTATTGAAATTATATCAAAGTAGTGGGCAAAATAATATGATCCTAATATCATGATTGAAACGAATTCTTAATGTCTAAAAATTTCCCCCAGTCACAGATGTGTAAAAAAAACAAAAAAAAAAAAAAACCATCTGTAATGTTTTCCGAAAGACTTAAGGATGGACTGGGGGCGACTATTCTTTTTTTTTTTTTTTTTTTAGATTCCTCATAAAAAAGTGGAAAGAAACACTAATTTTTTTTCACAGTTTTTTTATAGTTTTTGCTGTGCTATCTGCAAAAAGAAAAAAAAAATGTGCAGAACTCTGTCAATTCTGGGGGCCCCTGAAAATGCAGGGCCTGGGGCTTCAGCCCCCTGTTAAATGGGCTCTCCACCTATCCCTAATCTGTAAGGGATTGGTTTTCATAGTATTACCATTGCTAGTGCAGAGAAAGAGAGATTTTGAATGCGTTTAGTCTTCTTTTTTCTCTCTCTTTAAAAGGTTATATTCTTCGATAATTGCCAAAGTTCAGTTAATAAGTTTAATCTTACATTCAACTAAATATTTTCAATATCTCATTTCATTATTTTATTTTCACAATTTAATAAAACACAAAAGAAAGAGAAAATAATACAAAATGGCACATCACAGGCACTGCCAGGCCTAAGTAATAGCTGCAATTGATGGGCCCCAGGATGAACCGAGCCGAGTGTGGAATACTTGAAACGGGCCGGGCTCACCAAATAAGGGCCATGCAGACCTCTAGTGGCCGATAGTCCATTAATCAGTGGTTGGACGAGCATCCTCCAGGCTAATGAAACCATACATGGCAAATCGTCATTACAGCAATGGTCACCACAATGACATATAAAAGCAACAACAAAGAAAACTAACACTTCATAAGACATCTGCAGTCTTAGCATCATGTAAATGTTTATTTCACAGCACAATAACCATATCCTTAAACATGCA
The DNA here is from genome assembly GCA_039090855.1 of Macrothele yani. Lineage (NCBI taxonomy): Eukaryota > Metazoa > Arthropoda > Arachnida > Araneae > Macrothelidae > Macrothele > Macrothele yani. Next base: position 41,192,999 of record CM076997.1, on the reverse strand, counting down.
CAGTATGCTGCATTAAAAGCTCAGCATTATGATTTACAGTTGTGCGCCGATTATCCAGATCTGTGGGGACCAGGAGTGATCTGGATAATCGAAAAATCAAGAAAATTGGACATTTTGTAAAAATAGTATGTAATGACACAAAAACAAACATGCAAAAACAATTACAGTACGTATTCACTAAATTTTTGTAGAAATTTTGTATGTATATTAAATGATGTACTACATACTATAAAAATATGTTGAAATGCATAAGTACATACTGTATGTATGTAATTAATTTTTACTTTGCCTCTTTCCTTGAAAAAATTCATCTACCGTTTTCTGCTTCAAAGATGAAACTCATTTTTGTGGCGCTAAGTACCACATTCTTTTTAAATGTGTTAAGTCAGTAAAATTGCATTCTTCCTGCCTGTCCATCCATTTCATCACTTTTTTGAAGCATTCAAATGCCTCAGAATGCGTAGGCCACTCATCTGCATCTGTATGGGACAGCCCTTCATCATAGCCCTTTGTTTCTTCATCAGCTTCAATGATTTCTTCCGTAAAAAATTGATACCCTGTATCTTTCTCGTCACTTTTCAGCCATTCTTGTACATCATAAGGACTGCACTGAGAGCACCCGGAATCTGTTTTAAAATTAGTAACGAAACAATTGTTTCGTCATTTTTTATCTCATCAGCTTTTGGCTTCTGCAGCATGTTATTCCATGATTTCGAAAGAGTGGTGTCTTTCATGGAATGCCATGCATCAGCCACCATAAGGCAACATTTTTTTTAGGTCAAATGCATTTATAAATTTAACAACCTTTTCATCATCAACATCTGGCATCAAAAGTTCCCCAAGAAGCTGTTTCCTATACAATCACTTTAAGGTTTCCAAAACACTCTGGTCCATAGGCTGTAAAATTGATGTCACATTCAGTGGCAGGAACATGACTTTAAACATACCACCTTCCCTTTCTAAAATATCAGATGAAGGATGTGATGGCACATTGTCCAAAATCAGTAAAACTTTTCCCACTTTACCAGTGATTCTCTGATACTCCTTCACTTTGGGAATGGCTCCTGTTTGAAAGTTTTGTCATACCAATTTATAAAAATTGTAGCAATCATCCATGCATTTCTCTGATTGGCATAAATTGCGGGCAATTTTTTCACTTTGTTGAAAGCCCTAGGTTTCTTGGATTTCCGATGAGCAACAAAGGGAGCCTGTTTTTCCCACTAGCATTAGCACAAGCAAAAACGATCACTCTCTCTTTGCGCTTCTTGTAGCTTCATCCAGCATCCTTTCCAAAGGTCAATGTTTTTGCAGGAAGACTCTTCCAATTTAACCCTGTTTCATCAGCATTGTAGATGAAATCTAAATCATAATTTCTTGCTCTCTAAAAACTCTTAGTTTTTACACAAATTTCTATGCTTCTTCCGAATTCACAGAAAGTTTTTCATAGTGAATTTCTGTCTCACGAATTTTGTATGGATCTTTGAAGCACCTAAGCTACCCAGAAATTGCCTTAAATTCTGATCTCCTCCAATCTATATATTAATTCTATACGGTGTTTTACTGTGAGTCCTATTTTGAGAGAATGGCTGAATGTAAAGATATGGTTGAGGTATCAAAATAAAAGTTTTACCATGTAGAAGTGCCAGTCGAAGAGAAAAATGAGATTGGGGCAAAGGTTCGGGCATCGTGGGGCGGCAAAGTGTCCATGTAAAGTCTATGGGAGAAGCGTGCGGTTGACATTCCATCGCCTCTGGCTAACTCACGCACTGTTGAAGGCGCAAGCATGTAGGGACTGAGACAGTCCAAAGTCTGAAGTCTTCTCTTTTCTGAGCGAACCATTGCGCAAAGCTACGCTAGCAGGCATTCGTATCAAAGTTCCTTTCACCAGAACAGCGAACACTCTCGAAGACCTGATTGCGTTATGCCGTTGGACTGTGTGATGCATATATACAATTTAATATTCATTCAATTCAGTTTATGCACGTAGGTAAAACATTTCCCATTATGTAAATATGTAAATAAATATTTTGTTGACCATTGTTAGTGAAAATATTTAGAATGTACATATTGAGTTGCGCCCTCTATATTTTAATTCTGTAAGGTTTTTTACTGTGAGACCTATTTTGAGAGAACGGCTGAACGTAAAAATATGGTTCAGGTATCAAAATAAAGGTCTTACCATGTACATGTGCCAGTCAAAGAGAAAACTGAGATTGGGGCAATGGTTCAGGCATCGTGGGGTTGCAAAGTTCCCATGTAAAGTCTATGGGAGAAGCGGGCGGCCCTTATCTACATCAGGCGCTCAGTTCAGTGTCAGACTTGGTGTGTGCATGGTGTTCTATGATCCCTTAAAGTAAGTAAATACTTTATTGAATACTTATCCTTAACAGAATGTCTCTCCCGCAGAAAAGAAAGAAAAAAGAAAACGTAAGAGCCTTACTGGAAGGCGTGAGCAATCAATGGATCGCAACTATATGCCTCAGACAAGGGAGAATGGAAAGTATTCGCAACGTGAATCTCATTCCAACAACATTTACAAACACAGCTGTGACTGAAGATGAGAGTGAAAGAGTGTGCTATCCAGTTGAATTTTTACACACAATTGAGATGAGTGGACTTCCGCCTCACATTTTACGATTGAAAAGGGGTGCAGTTATGATGCTCATCACGAACGTGGCTGCCCCGGTGGAGCAATGGTCTAAGCACTGGCTTATGATGATTCGTTCGTGAAGGGTCCGGGTTCGAATCCCGGTGAGGCATGGATGTTGTGTTTGTCTTATGGCACTGGCTCTCTCCTTTCCCTGGAACCAGTGACCCTAAATTAGGGATGGTCGACTGCTTATAGACCATTGAGTTGCTCACGGTGGTCGTTAAACCTTCAGTCAAAAAAAGAAACAAATAATCATGAACCTGGACCTTCACTGAAGTGGTTGAATGAATTTGTCAATCAAATAAAGTTTACATTTGTTTTTTCATATGAGTTTATTATTTAAAAAAAACAAAAAAAAAAAACTAGCCATTGATTCCGACAGGTTTCGTCTAGTTTTTTCATTAAATAGGAGAGCCTTTTCGCAAAGCATAGGGCCAGAAATTGAGAAGAATGCTTCTGTATAAGCCACGTGTAAACAGCATCTTCCAATTTTTGTTTGTCAGAATGTTTCATTGTTTTCACTTTCGCAGACCCTTCCTCCAAATGAGAAACAAAATTTAAAATGCTCTCACTGTTTTTCTTTATGTCAGATATTGTTGATGTTCCAACACAATAATCTGCTGCTAATTTTAGACATGATACATCCTTCTTCCAATTTTTAATTATCTCTACCTTGTCACTCATTGATAGAACCATTTGTTTTCATTTTGCAGGCATTTCTTTGCAAAGAATAAAAACACGTACGTCCGAAGAAGCAGCACGCTTCAGAACGGAGTGGTTTAAACTGGGAAGACTAAAAACGTACTGAATAGCGAGGCTGCATTTGATTGGCTTGGTCACCTTTTCCACCATAAAGAATACAGGGGAAACGTAGTGAGGAGGGGGACCTTTCAGAATTCTAGCAATTTGTCACTCTGCTGACTTGGCCTCCTTCACACTTGCACTCAATGCCATTCAAGGGGGAAGTGCCTCTCAGAAACTCATGCGCTCTTTAGGTTAAAAATTGTAGCTGACACATCATGCGCACCCAGAGGTGAACCAGCTTCATCTTTGAAAATATACAGGGTGATCAAAAAGTCTCTGTGTATGTGTACACGTAATACAAATTAAAAAAAAAAAAAAAAAAAGACAGGTGACCACAATCCGGATAATCGGTGCTTTACTGTAGTTTGACTTTCATCCAGCTGACTGATGGGTTAATAAATTCAGGAGCCATGACAGCGAACATTAAGATTTACCTGTCACTACCAGAAGTTGCTGGGTGGGTGATAAAATAAAAACAATATAGATAAAGTTTCTAAAGCTATTTCTTACCTAAAATTCTAGTTATTTCAGCTTATCTCTATGATATTTTGAAGACATATGCACAAAACTGATATTTAATGCTGGAAAGAGGTATTTGTTGATGGTGCCTTACCAACTTCCTTGTAAAATCTGTCAAGAAAACATTGAACAAGCCTTTTTCCCTTAATAAAGAAACTGGCCGTGAGCTATATCTCATTCAATGGTTAAATGTAAGCACACCGGACAAAAAATTATGGAATGCTCATTTTATTGGTTAATATGGGGTTACATCACCACGAGCTCAAAGCACAGCCTTGATTTTCTTTGGCATGCTGTCAATATGGGAGTGGATGACATTAATGTCCAGTTTGCCCCACGCCATGAGAAACTGGTCCTGCAGAGTAGTCGAATTGGGAGGGTGTTGTCTCTTCTTAACGGCCCGTTCGAGCATGTCCCAAATTTTCTCTATAACATTGAGATCAGGCGAATTGGCAGGCCAGGTGAGATGTGGGATGTCGACCTCATGTTCTGCAAACCAATCCTGCATAATGGCAGCTCGGTGGACAATGGAGTTGTCGTCTTGATAACGTGGATCTGGAATGGTGGCATCTTGAAGGAACTGGACATATGGCAACACCTCGTTATCCAACAGTTTCACATAGTCCACCACTTTCATGCCATTAGACATGTGAACTAAGAGACCCACCCCACCACTGGATATACACCCCCAAAACATGACACTTCCACCCCCCTTCTGTACAGCCCTTTGCACACACTCTGCGTTGAAGGCTTTTCCGGCCTTCTGCATGACCCTGGATCGACCAACATTGGAATACAGGCAGAACCTGGATTCGTCCGACCAGATGATGCGTCGCCACTGTTTTGTGGTCCAGTGTCGGTGTTCCCTCGCCCATTTCAGCCACTTTTTCTTGTGTATGGCAGACAGCTTGGGGCGTACCCTAGCTACACGACTGAATATTCCTACAGCATGCAGTTCTTGTCGAAGCGTTCATTCGGAAACAGACTGACTGGGTCCTGCATTGTACTCTTGCAGCAATTCCTGCCAGGTTTGGAACCGTTTTGCGGTTGATAATCACCCCAGACGTCGACGATCACGGTTGCTTATGATGGTTCTTCTGCCACAGCTGCTCCTACGGGAATTGTCTCTGGCCAACTCCTTCCACTCTAAATGAACACTACTGACTGTGGACTTGGACACACCAACGAACTCCGCCACCTCCCTCAGCAACTGACCATGTTCACAACCAAAGATGATAGCTCCCTTTTGCCAACTCTGTTACATCACCTTTTCTATCCATGGTACTACCTGTAAGCAACAGTAAAACTGCTTAGGCATGCACGTCTTACAAGGCTGAAAAAGTAACAAGTAACATACAATACTTTCCATTCCATTATATACACACAATTTTCTCTGCCTGACCAGTTTCCAACTGTTCCTCTGGATAACAGCATTCTGTAATTTTTTGTCCGGGGTGCTTATTTGGATTATATATTCATCCGCAATGATTAAACATTATTCAAGTTACAAGAAGGCTTCATTCATTTTCCTCATAGTCAGGGCTCTTGTATGTCAATTAGACCATCAATGGACAAGACTCTGTACAAGATACAATCAATGCTTCCATATCTTCAATAATATCACTCAAATCCAGTTCATTCACAACCTAAATAACTTTCCTTGAAGTTATGCATAAATGTTCTGACATTTTAACCATTCTTTGGACATAAAGTTGAGATTTCTAAAAGATGTTTTAAACTATTGCATGAGATATTTTTTTCTCTCATGCAAAATTTTGATATGTTTGTTCATCAGCTGATGTGCAAAAGTACAATGTAGGAAAGTTATATGAATGTAGAGAACTGTTGTATTCTCAGTTTTATAAAAAAATCTCCACGGTGAAACTTTCTGCAAGTTGAATATTTTCTGGAATGTATCTGTTTATTTTTCATCGCCAAACTTGCATGTTTCTGGTGAGTGGCAACTGAAAAATTGTTGGTAAGGAGGCAAAATGTAATCGGTTCTGAGGAAGAATAAAATGTCATTATTAATGTATGTGTGTGTGTACATTAATGGCATGAGCTCTTTACAGTTCAGAAACAGCAAGCATCTACAAGATAACTGACATATATATACATACAAATGTATATGTATCATTTCATCACAGGTTATAGTGTTTTTGAAATCCTGTGGTACTGAAGATGAATATGTAAATATTATTGATAGCATCCAAGAAAATGTAATGATGAGGTCCGACTGTTCAAGGACACAGAATGTATAAAAATTGGGAAGCAAGTGAGACACAGTGACACCGTAACTCCCAAGCTCATCAATACCACTTTGCAGAATCTATCAGTTTCTAAACTAGGATGATGTCATGAAGTTTGAAAAAAAAAATCATACAAGCAATTAAATATTACTGATACTGAAATGGCATGTGACTAAAATACAGTAAATTAGTGACTGCTACCTCTGTGAGTAACTGTTACAACTACTGCTTTTATCATGTAGCTGGCATCAAAAGAATTCTGTTTGAGGAAAGTAGTTTATCTACAGATTTTTATATGCAACAATACTAACCTGTTACCTTAACCCAGGGGTTGTCAAACTTTTTTGTCCCACGGCTCCCTTCATTCTATATAAATTTATGATGGCTCCCAAATACACAAAAATATACAAACCACGTTATAAATTCATATATGCATGTTTTCACAGATAATTTTACATTTGTTGATCAAAAATGTGTGAAAAGCTTACCTTTAAATATAATTTCTATTTTTTTAATTAAATTTTAATTTAAATATTATTACTTATTACTATTAAACGAAATAAGAAAGTAGTCGTAAAATTTTTAAATGAAAATAATATTTTCTACAAAAAAAATCTTAAACTTAATCAACTTACATTTCTGTATTAAATCAAGTAGTGTCAGTGGGAAGGATGAGCTTGTTTTTTCTTCATTAGATGCTCAAATCTTGGGGCAAGTTTGGAAACTGCATTTCTCATCTCCTTCTCAACATTCACTGTGGACCTGTACTTGGTATTGATGACAGCCACTGCAGAAAATCCCATTTCAGATAAATACGATGATGCAAAGGGAATCAAAATTCTTAAAGCCTTGTTAGCTACTTCATGGTACTCTTGCTTCAGCAATGACCAAAATTCTAGTAGGGAAGATGGCATAAACTTGGGTTTCAATGTGGAGTTTGATGAGATATCAATAAATTGTTCTTGTTCTGCAGTTGAGAACATTAAGAGGGAAGATCAGCGCTGCAGGGATCTTTGATCCAATTGTGTTGTTGAACATCTTCTGGAAAGTACTTCTTAAAATGATCAAAGAGTTGCGACAAATGATCCAGAAACAATAACCTCGGCTTCATTCAATTTTAAATCATTTTCATTTAAAAATGTGTGCAATGTAGGAAAGCAGTCATTTGGAACTCCCTCTTCCATTTTTTTTCACAGGGCTAATTTTCTTTCGAAAGCAGAAATTTTGTTCATTACCTTGCAGGGATACATTTAATTAATTTAGCTGTTCAAATATATCACACCGACATGATAGCTTTGAAAAAAAGACACTGTCTTCAAATTTCTTGGAATATTTTTGGTCAAGAACATAAAAATGAAGTTCCCTCCTACGTTCAAATACTCTTGACAAGATATTTCCACATGAAAGCCAGCGAGATTTGTAGTAGAGAACTGTGCTCAGCCCCCATATCTGCACACATTTGTTCAAAACATCTGGACTTAAGTGGTCGAGTTTTAATGAAGTTTACTACTTCGATTACTGACTGCAGAACTTTGTGTAGAACAGGGCTGATGTTCTTAGAAACAAGAACCTCCCTGTGAATGATGCAATGTGTCCACATGGCGTGAGGAGCTTTTTTCTTAATGAGCGCCTTCAGTCCCCCCATAACTACCTACCATAGAGCAGGCTCCGTCTGCGCACACGCCTGCACAATTTTCCCAGTTTACACTGTTTTCTGCCATAAAAGAACCTATTATCTGAAACAAGCCTACTGCTTTTGTATGAGATGTTATACTTCTGCAGAAAAGAAGATCTTCGTGAAATTTATTATCATCATCTATAAATCTCACATAACAAATCAAATGCGCATCGTTATGGCTATCAGTGACTTCATCCAATTGAATGGAAAAATCCTTGCTCTTTAGTTTTTCAATTAACTGGTCATTAATATCGTCAGCCATACCGAGAATTCAACGACTAACAGTATAATCTGATAATAGCACACTTAGCAGTTGCTTGGCAGCAGATTCTCCTACCATGATGGAAACCATGTCCATAGCATCTGGTAAAATGAGGCTTTCAGAAATAGTGTGTGGTTTCTTGCTCTTTGCTACTCGATAAACCTTGTAAGATGAAAGAAGAGCCTTTGACAGGATTGTATCCTGTTTAGTGAAAGTTGCCTTTGTCGCCCCGGTAGCGTAGTGGTCTAAGCGATGGCATATGATTATTCGTCCGAAAGGGGTCAGGGTTTGAATCCCGGTGCGGCATGGATGTTGTGTTTGTCTTACGGCACTGGCTCTCTCCCTTCCCTGGAACCAGTGACCCTAAATTAGTGACGGTGACTGCTTATAGCCCATTGAGTTGCTGACGGTGGTCGTTAAACCTCCAATCAAAAAAAAAAAAAAAAGTTACCTTTTGCTTAGCCATTTCTTTCACCTTAGAAGAAATACACTCACGTGGTTTGTTTACCAAACTTCCGTGAACTGTTTCCAAATGATGTTTCATTTTATCGGGGAGCGCATTTTCAGCGGCTAGTACTTTAAAATAGATAACACACTGTGGACGTTCTTCATTTCCCACAACAGTACATGCGAACCCGAAATCTAGGTACCTTTCGTCATAGTTCTGGTATTTTCGCTTCTTGTCGTCTTTTAAACTTTGTTATTTCCGAAACGCCACGTTTTTACTAGAATTTAAAAACTTTTCCATCTTGCCTGTTCTTAAAATGTAAAGAATATAAATACGAAAAATACGGAAAGCTCACTAAACCAGTACACATCCGTTATCACAAACAGCAAGCGCAAGAATGAATCCGGTCTTCACACGGTGCAGCAACAAAAGGGTGCCTTCTCTGCAAAGCTAACTGAATCATCACAAACCAATCAAATCACTTTTGCCCACATTGTTTTGATCCTTGGAAGAGTCCACGTGAGACCTGGGAGACACGGGGACCCATCTCCAGGAATGTTTTCATTTCTATTTGAACAGGGGTGAGGGGAGTGATGCGTGGCTGCCATTAAACCCTCATTTCCGGTCTTTTCAGCGAATTCCAACGGCACGACGGCGACTCCCTTGACCAAAACCTGCGATGCACAGTTTGAAAAGCCCTGCCTTAACCCCTTCAGTGGTGTCTTCATTATTACCATATCACACCTCCCAGGGTGGGTTTTTAAATTGGTTGGGTTTATAAATGGGTTGATCATTTAAATCCATCTTACAGAATTTATTAAAGAATACAATAATCAGATTACATATGTTTTTGTCATGGAGGCAGAATATATTACAACAATTTAGGTGAATTAACATAAAAAATATAAAAATGCAGATGAGTTGTGTGGGAAACCTTTATTTTCTGCAACACCAGAAAATAAAGGTTTCCTACACATCTCATCTGCTTGGTTACTATCCCATTTTGTCCACTAGAAATGGTGCTCGAGTGTATCTGAGGAAATATTTTGGAGCGAGATGTCTGAACTCTCAGAGTCAGACAGTTCTTCACAAGATTCATGGTCACCACTGCTGCTACTATCAAGCTCAAATTCACTTTCTAAACCTTTATTTTCTGCAACACCAGAAAATAAAGGTTTCCCACACATCTCATCTGCTTGGTTACTATCCCATTTTGTCCACTGGAAATGGTGCTCGAGTGTATCTGAGGAAATATTTTGGAGCGAGATGTCTGAACTCTCAGAGTCAGACAGTTCTTCACAAGATTCATGGTCACCACTGCTGCTACTATCAAGCTCAAATTCACTTTCTGAAAGGCTAATATCCCTTACTGATGCATCTTCTCCTTTCAAGAAAGCACGAATGTCATCAGCACATAGTTTCTTTTCTTTTCTTCTGGCCATCATTCAGGGTAACGCTACACACTGTGCAATACTTTAGCTGTGGTAAGATTGTCACTAAAGGATACCCAAAAATTCCAAAAGGGCCACTATAAGCTGATTGGAAAGGTGTGCCATCATTCGATCAACATATGAACTACTTTCAAATTAGTAAATGGGCCCAGAAATGTTTCGTGCATGAATGCATTGAGCACTAAACAAACCACGGATATCTTCCAGGATAGAACAGTATGAGCAGTAGAGCTAGCCCCGGATTTTTTCCAGGCATACCACTTAAAAGGTTAAAACAGTATTCATATGAAAGCCATTAACTATAAACTTAAAAACAAGTGTGTCCCTTCCCCTTCTTCTACTGGAATGTTAAGAACAACAGTTTTTGCACCTTAATTTTGAAGTTCATTTAGCATATTTACCTTAAAATTGCATAAAGTCACTGTAAAATTGAGTGTCATCATGCTGGATTCAACTTTTTTAATCCAGAGTATCTCTGGTTGTAGTCTCTTGTGTCATCATAATTTTTGAGTTTGATTATGAAGACAGATGAGTTTTAGTTGTTTTAATAGCAAAAGCAATCAGTTGGTTTTTTCTTTGTTGTTGTTTTGTTCATTTGTTTGCAGAAGGAAAAGATTTTACACATACATGTATGCAATAAAATACAAATTTCTTTCTACAATCCCCTACTCCCTAAAAATTGAAATACATACCAGTCCTGAGCCAATATCCAAAACAACTCCACACTGAAGTTCCTGACAAATGTCTGATACTAATATGGACATTTTTTTTACTTCGACTAGTTTTTTCGCAGACATTTTTTTTTTAATGAAATTTGGAATCTCTATTTTTCTGTCAATGTGACTTGCTGTGCTTAGATTGGTATTGTAGATATGATATTTTACAGCTTCTTCAAGAAAAAGCTTCAGAGATAAAGGCCATTCCTCCTATAAATATAACAGAAAATTATAAATACTATAGAAAGTTTTTGTTACTAAAAAAACAAAATAAACATAAATAAAAGCTATCATTTTGAGCTATGCCACATTTCTTAAAAAAGATCAAAATAGCAATAACTAAAAATTACACATGATTCTCAATAAAATTATACAAAACTAATTATATGAGGGCAGGCTGAAAAGTTTTGCCACCACCACTGCAACATTCAGGGATAAGGGTGGATGAAGAAATCCAGATAAAACCAGTTTAGGGAAGTGACATGATTTCTCCCCTGCACCATGCTGGAGAAGGGTCTTTCAGTTCCACACAGTTCAAGCTCAGTATGAGTTACAGTGATGAACTTATCAGACATGTGGTTCAAACAACAAGTAATCACTGAATTCCTCACAACAGAAAAAGTTGCTTCCATTGACATTCATCAAATATTGAAAGCAATTTATGAGGATCAGTGTGTTGGTGCGAGTACTGTAAGTAAGATGATGGAAAAGGTCATGTAAAGATGAAGTAGGGAAAACATATTTGAGTGGCAAACCAAGGTCAAGGAAGTCTATGACTGCAACAAACCAGTTTCATCAACAGTATGTCAAAGAAATGATCCAGGGAAACTGTTGCACAAAGCAAAAAGAAACTGCCTCTGAACTAGGCAGTTTTAAAGAAAGGGAAGGACACATTATCAGCTTTCTTCATTTTCAAAAAATCTGTGACATGCGGGCATCGCACGTGTTGCCCGATGAAATGAAGGCAGAATGAGTGCAAACTTTATGTGTACTCTTTGGAACATTTCAAAAAATGAAGATTTTAGAAAGCTAAGACTCAATCTTTAACACAGTCTCTGCACACTCATTCAGTGTTTTAATATATTTGTTGATTGATTAAGACCGTTTTTTAGGCCCAAGGTAAAGTTCAATGCTCAACTTTAATTTTGTTTGTAAGTCTTGGGATTAGGCCTAATGCTTCCACATATTGAATGTATTATGTTGCACCACTTGAGTTACACAATCCTGTGTACAACAATTAAGCTAATGTGCATAGATGTAACAAGTTGGTAAACTAATGCAATACACTGATTATGATACACTTTCCCACATACCAGAAATCATGCATAGACAAGCCCTCCTCCCTACCCTGACTATTGATTTGTTCAGCATACCTCCGAAACAATATACTAAAGTTTTGTCACAATAGAAGCATTTTTACTCAAGTTATGAGGATAATGGTAGTGGAATAAATCTCACTCCTGTGCCATGACCTTTGACCCCATTTTGATGATATTAAACAAAATTGGTTCAGTATACCTCTGGAACAACATACTAAAGTTTTGCCACAACAGAAGCATTTTTAGTTAAGTTATAAGGATAATGGCTGTGAATAAATCTCGCTCCTGTGCCCTGACCTTTTACCCTATTTTGATGATATTCAACAGAACCGGTTCAGTATATCTCTGGAACAACATGATAAAGTTTTGTCGCAATCAAAGCATATTTACATAAGTTATGATGCATAAGAGCAATGGAATGGATCCCGCTCCTATGTACTGACCTTTGATCCCATTTCACCCATTTTCAATGGGGTTTGTCCCCAGGTTGTCCCCTACCGTATACTAAAATTCCATCGAAATCGAACAATATTTACATGAGTTATTGTGCGGACAGCCAGACGAACAAAGCTGGAGCATATCCGCTTCTTCAACCTACGGTTGGAAAGCGTAAAAAAAAAAAAAAAGGATTTTAAAAGGCTAAGTATAAAACAGAGGTTTAAAATGAATAAAAATAGAAAGAGGATGGGGGTTTTCTGGCCCTTTTTCCAGGGACTGAAATGTGGATAGAGTTTAAATTTTCTTTGGTGCATTCATAAACTTTAATGAATTACCCCTAAGTGTCCCTACAAAAATATATAAATCATGTTAAAAAAAAAAACCAGGAAACTGTTACTAATGGAAATCATTATATTTTGACAACTGTTCCTTCTGTTCAAATATAGAAATGCAAAAATTTCTGCTTTTCTTAATAATTTAATTTTATTGTTATTTTTCCTTAAAATATTACATTGCATTTTAATTGTATGTCTATCAAATCTATATCCACAATGTATTGTATTAACTTGTAAAATCTCTTTAAAATGGTAAGGCTCCGGGAGTTGATGGCATGACTGCTGAGATGTTGAAATATGGTGGTGGCTGTAATTGACTGGTTAACTGAAATTTGCCAGTTGTGCTGGAAGTTAGGAATGGTTCCTCAGGATTTGAAGGATGCTATCATTGTTCCCTTGTATAAAGGAAAAGGTGATCAGACTGACAGCAAAAACTACCGTGGTATTAGCTTACTGAGTGTGCCACGGAAAGTGTTTGGTAAGGTCATTATTGAAAAAGTACAAGGTTTTACATCAGAGAAAGTGTGGGATATTCAGAGTGGTTTTATGCCTGGTAAAGGCTGCACTAACCAAATTTTTGCATTATGCATGATGATCAAAAAATATCTGGCTGTTGGTAAGAAAGATTTTGCTGCCTTCATAGATTTAGAGAAAGCTTACGACCGAGTAAATAGGATACTTTTGTGGAAGGTATTGAATAAATATGGTGTTACCAGGAATCTACTTAATAGTCTAAAAGCAATGTATGCTGGCAGTAGAGCTTGTGTACGAGTGTATGGTGTTCTGTCAAAATGATTTTCTATTGGTGCAGGAGTCAGACAAGGTTGTGTAATGTCGCCATGGCTGTTTAATATCTTTATGGATGTGTGCATGCGTGATGACAAAATGGACAATACTGGTTTACATCTGGGTAATGTCTGTGTGTGCAGATTGCTGTATGCTGATGACACAGTCCTGTTGGCAGTGAGCAAAAGTGAGTTGCAGAGTATGTTGTCCCAGATGCATGAAGTTTGCATGAAATTCAAACTGAGTATAAATAAGGGAAAACCCAAAGTTATGGTTTTTGAGCAAGGAAGTGTTAGCACTGAATGTAATATAAGTCTAAATGGCACAGTGATTGACAGGTGAATGAGTTTGTGTATTTAGGAAGCATGTTTGACAGAAAGAACAAATTGGATGGTGAAATTAGTAGGAAAGTGAATTCTTCATTGAAAGTCATGGCTGCCTTGGGAGGTTTTCACGGGAATGATGGGTTCTCAAGAGAGTCCCGCATGGCTGTGTATGAAAGTGTAATTGTTCCTACTCTGATGTATGGCAGTGAAACCTGGATACTACAGAAGAAGCATGGAAGTCGTTTGTGTGCTGGAGAAATGTGTTACTTAGTTACAGGGGGTTTGTGGCAAGACATGTTCTGATTGTGTGAGGAATGAAGATGCGTTGCAGTTGTGTAATGTGAAGCAAAATGTTGTTAGCAAGGTGGAGACTAATATGCTTCAGTGGTTTGGCCATGTTGAAAGAATGAGTGAGGAGATGCTTACTAAGAATATTTTTTAGCCTAAGTGGCAGGAAGGAAAGACAGATGAAGGCCAAAGAAGTCATGGGAGGATCAGATTCAGGAGTGTCTGCATGAGAAAAAGATTATGAGTATGAAGTATGGAAGGTCTTGTGTACATCATGCGATGGATGTAAGTGAAGCCTGAGTTGTGTGTCAAGATTGCTGTAAATGGAGAAGTTTGATACGGCAACAGTAAGTAAATAATCAGTTAGAAATATATCTGGTAGTTTGTATTTCTTTGTGGAGCTAACCTCTGAATATCAGAGAACAGCTTAATGATATGTATGTATGTATGTATGTATGTATGTATGTATGTATGTATGTATGTATGTATGTATGTATGTATGTATTTTATTAATTTTGACACTATTTTAATGAAAGAAAAGCTGACATTTGTTGCACCTTAATTTCTGTCACTTTCTTCGTGTATGAGTGAGTTTTGTTACATAACTTGTTATCGTAATAGTGCCACAATTGCAAATTTTTTATGGTTTACGTTAAATTTTTATATCTATATATTAATTAATTCCATAAGGTTTTTTACTGTAAGACCAGTTGTGAGAGAACGGCTGAACATAAACATGTGGTTGAGGTATCAAAATAAAGGTCTTACCATGTAGATGTGCCAGTCAGAGAGAATAACGAGATTAGGGCAACGGTTCAGGCGTTGTGAGGCGGCAAAGTTCCCATGTAAAGTCAATGGGAGAAGCGTGCGGTTGACATTCTATCGCCTGCGGTTGACTCACACGCTGTTGAAGGCGGAAGTATGGAGGGACTCAGATAGTCCAAAGTCCGAAGTCTCACTTCTCAGTGAACCCGTTGTGCAAAACAACGTCAGTAGGAATTTGTTTGAAAGTTCTTATCGAAACAGCGAACACTCGAAGACCTGATTGCATTGTGCCATTGGACTGTGTGATGTATATATACAATTTAACATTCATTCAATCCAGTTTATTCACATAGGTAAGACGTTTCCCACTATGTAAAGATGTAAATAAACATTTCACATGAGTTTATTCTTTTCAAAAAAAAAAAAAAAAAAAACTAATAGTCGATTCTGACGGGTTTTGTCTACCGGGTTCAAATCATGGTGAGGCATGGATGTTGTGTTTGTCTTACGGCACTGGCTATCTCCCTTCCCTGAAACCAGTTACCCTAAATTAGGGATGGGCGACTGCTTATAGCCCAAGCGTTGGCTTATGACCATTTGAATCCCGGTGAGGCATGGATGTTGTGTTTGTCTTACGCCACTGGCTTTCTCCCTTCCCTGGAACCAGTGACCCTAAATTAGGGACGAGCGACTGCTTATAGCCCATTGAGTTTCTCACAGTTGTTGTTAAATCTTCAGTCACAAAAAAAACAAAAAAACTCACAAACCCGGACTATTGTCTTTTCTGAAGTGAATGAATGAATTTGTCAATCAAATAAAGTTTACATTTGTTGTTTCATATGAGTTTATTATTTTTTAGAAGAAAAAAAAACTTACAGTAGATTCCTACAGGTTTCATCTTGTTATTTAAATTTTAACAACATAAATGGCTAAACATTCTCCCAAATGAAAAAAATTACAAGAAGAAGAAGAATGTTCAATATTCCTTCACAAGAAATGTTTAATGAATATTTTATTAAGGCTGTGTAAAAAGTATTTTAGTGTTTTAGTCATTGATGTCAATGGTACTAATTTAAAAGGTTAATTTGCATTGCAAACACATGATATTTACATATTCTGAAGGATGAAGTTCCAATATGTCTATAAAAAGAATTTCAATGTGATCAGTTCATTTGTATTCATTTGGCATAGGTTTGAAACTAGGAGACAATAAGGTTAATTTCCATCATCAAATGCTGTTTCTCTAACACAGGTGTAAAAACATGACACAAACGCATGCACATATAAAAAAATATGTGCTGTATATGGTGAGGTTGTCTGTGACCATTCTAAGCTCTGAGAATTAAGCCTGGACAAAGCCTCCTAGTGGAGTGTGAAGGCTCGACAAATATTGAGGGTTTGTATTTACGCCATTGAAGAAGATTTTAGACTCATATCAGTTGTGTGTTATGATGTTGTAAGCATTCAATGTTATCAGTATTGGTTAATGGTTTGCAAAGTTTCATCGTGGAGATTACTCACTTACTGATAAGCCATGCTCTGGAAGGCCCATTGAAGTTGATGATGACCAAATCACAACATTGATTGAAAGTAACCCACACAATTGTGCAGGCATTTAATCACACCATGGCATTACAAGTGGCAAAGCTTAAATATGAGAATCGTCTTGATGTTTGGGTACCACATTATCTGAGTGAGAAAAATATTCTTGACTGCATATTCAGAATGAAAATGACCCATTTCTGAAATGAAGGCTGAAGGGCAATGAGAAATGGAATGTGTACACTAACGTAGGGTAGTAAAAAGATTGTGGAGTAAGCAAGATTATCCACCATTAACCACTCCAAAGACTGGTCTGAATCCCGAGACGGGTAATTTTCTGTGTGTGAGGGGATCAAAAGGAATTCGTGTTATCCAGTTCTGATAGGTACTATTCCCGATTGGACCAGCTGAAGAATGCACTTGATGACTAATGTCTAGAAATTGTCAGCAGGATGGAAGTTGTCTTCAGTATACAATGCCAGACCTCGTCTTTCTTTGCTCTCCAGGAAGAAATTGTTAGACCATAGAAGTAGTGAAAAAAAGGTATTTCCCTATTGTTACTTTTATTACTTGCATTTGAATTAGTTATTGAACATAGCCACCAGAGAGTGTGATATACACACATATATTAGCCGAATACAATAAAAGAAGATGACTTAAAAGCAAAATTTATAAAACATACCCATTCTTGAATTGAGCCACGAAGTCCGCTTTGTCATTGTTATTATTAACATAGTGGTGACTGTTTAATGTGTTATTGCAGTTTCCGGAAACTGAAACAACACATTAAATAATCCGCAACTTGGTAATATGTTTACAACATCCAACCACCTGAGTATGCACATGCTCAGATGCTCAAAAACAGAAGAGGCAACATGGACAGAGATGAACAGAAGCAATTTGGCCTCAACAACAGTAATGTTCAATTCAGGATATAGCCAACAACAAAAAGGAATACTGATGATTACATTAACAGTAAGGCAATCAAAATGCATCTAGAATGCATGGCCAAGGGAATATGATAATTTCTTCCTTTACTTTTTATTCAGTTTTTTTTTAATAAGATTCAAATAGTTTTAACTTTTTTCATTAATTTCATTATCATCAGATTTTTATTATATCATGATTTTAGTAGTTTTAGTAATTTGCTTCTCTCATCTTCTAATCTCCCAATCAAGAATAATTACACAAATGCTAGAAGTCTACATGCAGGTCACCACAACGTTAATGATAACAATGACAAGTATGGACTTTGTGGCTCAATTCAAGAATGGGTATGTTATATAAATTTTGCTTTTAAGTTATCTTGTTTCATTGTATTCAGCAATATATATATATGTCACATCTTCCAGTGGCTATGTTCAACAACTAATTCAAACATGAGTAACAGAGGCAACAACAGTAAAGTATGTTTTTTCCCTACTTCTAAAGATCAGTTCACCGGGTAAAAAACCTATACATTTTTCTGACACTTGTTACATCTGTTGATACAATATATTTATAGAAACTGTTGGTGCTTGGCTGGGACCTCCTGCCTCACCTGGCCTAATAGTCTACCCTCACGCCTTCAAATTTCTGTGTATTTCTGTCTCTGCAAAACTTACTCTAAAGAAATTATTTCTCTTCTATGGAAGCCTGCAAAAATTATTTCGGCCAGTTCTTTGCCCAAAAACCAAAATACAGGAAAATAATGTTGTCTACATCTTTAAATAAAGTGTCATTGGTATGTAAGGTCTCGTATACAGATGGAAAAGGATTTTTCAACAATTACATTTAATTTTGTCTACAAATGCAAATAGGTTTTCTGCATAACCCAATAAATCTGAGCTTACAAACAGGTGAGCAAACATCAAAAGATGTTAAATCATGGTAAATTATTCTTACCTTAGTGAACCCAAATGGAACTTGATTCAAATCATCCCAATTTAAATGCAAAAGAGGTTCCTTCCACTGTAAGCAGATGAAAGGCAGACAACATAGAAGCATGTTAATTAATTCAGTTGGAGAACATAACAAAAACATATAAAACAAAGGTACAGTTCCAATTTAGCTTGAAAATAGTAAATACAATACATGAAATCAGAATAAATTTTGGAAGAAATAATTATTTTCGAAATTACATTTAGCACGCTCAAAAATAAAGTACTTTATCACAATTTGTTTCAATGAAAATATCTGACATCTGAACACATTGTTGTGAACAGATACTTACTGCAATTCACATATTTATCAACAATAACAAGTCTTTAAGATTCAGAAAAATACAAGTAACAATCCTTTAACTTTACATGACAGATGATGAAACTTATACTGGTCATCAATACTGTCAAAACAGATTTTGCTTTCAAAGAGTTAATATGAAATTTTAAAAACTTACAAATATTCATGGAATATAGAATGAAAATGTTAACTTCATTTTTTTAAAGAAAAAGATACCTCTTTATTACATTTAATTTTTACAGAAAACAAACTACTTACTCTACTGCACAGTGTTTAAAATTTTGGAGAAAAGTACAAAATTCAAAAGGCGTGTCAAAAATATAGATAATACTGATACTGCATACTTTGAGATATGAAAGGAGTTCAGTGGCAATCAAAATACAAAATCCCCTGTTTCTGTCAGCCCTGTAGGTGTCATGCTCATCCTTTATTAACTAGTTCTGCTAACTGTTATTGGGTTATAATTGCTACTTTTATAAGTGGCTTCCTAAGGTATTTATTAACCTATTTTATAACTTGCTGTAAATATTAATTTTATTTGTTTTCATTATATCAGTGTTATTTCTATGCCAGTGACATGTCTCTTATTTTGCATAATACATGCACATTACTGCTTTAAAGAAAGCAATGTTTAAATTATGACAAAAAAAAATACAGGGTTTATAGAATGCTGTATTCAACTATAAAAGAACATCAATGTGAGACAAACCACATATAAATTACAGCATTAATTAAAAAGCACTCAGTACTGTCAAAAAAAAAAGAGAGACAAAGAGAAAGACCAGAATAATACAACACTGAAACACAACTACAGACGTGTAAGCTATCGTGGTATCAAACTCACGTGCTGAATTCTGAACCATCTCCACGGGTGATATGACATTATTAAAGCTCATAGCAATAATGGGAGAAATAGGAACAGTTACTGAGTTTACAACATACATGAAACCGACCAAGGAACAAAAAAAGCTGAATTTTTTAACCGGGTGAAAAAGCAGAACATGCGACAAGAAAGTGTGACTATAACACAGCATGAGCATAATGGAATTGTTCACTCTAATTTAATTATGTAAATATTTAGAGCACACCACTGTATTCACAATAAAAAATTACTGAATTCAAAACAAAATAAAATTATTTTAAATGACATTGCACCAAACACAGCTTTTTTTGCCCCCCCCACTTGCTAAAACATTGCCTCAGTTTGTGTGCTAATTTCTTCTCCGCAAGTTCCATGGCCATATTTGTCTTTTGTTGACTCAGCAACTACACAGCAATTTTGGGTTAGTTTTTCTTTCTGTTGATAGCATTCTCCTCTCATTTCTTCATTGTCACTTTCTTTTTCTCCTTTTATTCCTCAGATTACAATTTACCTATCATGCTGAAGGAACTTTTAGCCCGAGGACCATGAATGCATGATATCAAAGCTTTCACTACTTTAGATAAATGGTGTAACTTTCAGAATATGAATACTTTTAAACACCATGCATCAATTCTAACAAATTTTCAAACTACGCCACTTCCGTTTTTGGAAAATTTCCCCATCTTTATCAAGTTTAAGTTCAGACATTTATGGGGGAAAGTAACATTTAACAACAACACAGGATAGTGAGCACATTGCAGGAAGAAAAAAATATGATTACGAGAGAAATATTCGCTTCAACTGACTTTCGTTTTCAACAACTTTTTTTCTCAATTTTTAAGCTGCAGCATTTGTGCAATAAATGAATATTTAACAACAATACTGGGCAGAAAAAACACCGCGAGAGGAAAAAAAAACGATTAAGGAGAAATCTTCGCTGGTTCTAACTTTCGTTTTCGAAAGTTTCAAAGGATGGAAAATTTCTGTTCAGTTGTGCATTGATATCGTGAATGCCCAAAACGATAACTGAAATGGCAGAATTCTTCCAATCCACGGAAAAATCTCATGCCTGAAAAGACTGCAAGGAAATCTTCGCGCCGCCTTAACTTCCGTTTTTGGAAATCATTGCCTACCGTTCCATGCTGATATACAAACATTTATATAATAAAATGATATTTAACAACAATACTGGGCACAGACAACATCGCGAGAGAAAAGATATTACGATTGCGAGAAAAATCTTCACTCCGTTTAACTTCCGTTTTCTAAAGTTTTGAAAGACAAAATATCATCCTCAGATGGTAAATGACCCCTACCTCCCAAATTTCGCTTTAGTTCTGCATCGATTTCGAGAATGACCCAAATGAACAAAAAAGAAAAATCGGAATTCCGCGAATCCGTGGTAGAATCTCATGTATGTTACAAATAACAAATAAAGGTAACTTGATCACACTAGTTACGTTACATGAAAAAAACTTTTACAAGAAAGTTCGTAAGTTGGGAGCTTTCGACCTTATCTTAGGTCTTCATCACGCCAATGAAGGACTAAGATTGTTGCCAGATTCTACATTTGAATTTTTTCTATTTTTGTTACCAAAACTTAGAATTGATTTCCAGATCATTGGAATGTAGAGAGGAGATTCGGAATTGCAAGTCATTGAGTTGAAAATAATTTCCAGGCTTTCACGGTAACGGAGGGCAAAACGATTGTCAAAAGAAGCAATTTGTTTTGCTTCGTTCCAGCGGGGAACTGCAGATGTGTCTTCCATTGTAAAAATTGACAAGGCTGTATTAGGATTGGCTTTCAAAACATCTTTTTTATGTTCTAAAATTCTGTGGTTAATGCTCCTGTGTGTGCTTCCAATGTATAAGTTATCACCTGTTGAAGAAGAGATAGGAATGCAGTAAACTCCTGGGAGGTTCAGATTTTCAACTTTGTCCCTATCCCTTTGTTGAAGTTTCAAGATGTTTGAGGTGGATTTAATGGCAAGATGATAACCAAAACCTCTAGAAACAATCTGTAACTTATAAGCATAGGAAGGATGGTAAGGAACAGAACCAGAGAATTTCAGGTTTTTTTTCTTTTGAGGAAGGAGGCATTCAATTTTCGAATTGTTTTCATATTTCTTTAAAAGAGAGTTGAATGTAAGAGCAGGGAAACCATGAGAGAGGGCTATTGTAGAAATTTTGGAGAATTCTTCTTGAAGAGAAAGTTGGCAATTCTAAGTTTTGGCAACAAAAATAGAAAAAATTCAAATGTAGAATCAGGCAACAATCTTAGTCCTCCATTGGCGTGATAAAGACCTAAGATCAGGTCGAAAGCTCCCAACTTACGAACTTTCTTGTAAAAGTTTTTTTCATGTAACGTAACTAGCGTGATCAAGTTACCTTTATTTGTTATTATTGTTACGTGTTTTGCCCATCATCGTCATGTTACAAATAATCCTGTATTCAGCAAAGATGTCTAACAAATACTCAATAAAATCTTGAAGCCAAAATACATAACATTTTAAACACAGATATGGCAACAACATTCAAATACATTCTCTGTCAACAACCGGTACATAAAGTGGAAACATTAAAGATGAAACTCATGGCTGTTTCTAGTGAGAGTTCTATAGTAAATTTCCAAGTTATATGGGTTGTCTTTCACTAGAGCATGTTTTTTTAAAAACTTGCGAATTTTCAATGACAATTTTTCCATTTATCATGTTGTTAAAAGGCCAACATTAACTGCTAATAACTAAATAAGTAGAATAATAAGGAGAACAAAAATTTTTTCTTAATAAAAACTGAATCTGTCCAACTATAATTTAATTGAGACTGAGCTGGATTATACATGCAAACAACTTTAACTGAAAAAATTTAAGCAGCTATCCAGATCAAAAATTTAAAAAGTAGGAGGTATACACAACATCATCTTTTTTTTAGGAGTTTCCCCTAAAATGTTGATATTCTTGACCTTTTCAGCAGCATTATTAGGATTGTCAGCCCAAAATACACCAAACTGGGTGGCCAGCCTGATGCTGGAAAAGGCACAAGTTATAGGGGCAACCACCGGGAATGGCATAAGACCTTCAGGGCTGATGTTCAGGAACTCATTCATGTATTTGTGTTGTGTTTAGGGGGGTAACCCTGCAAAAACCTCACACTGGATGGACGGGCAAATAGCCAACAATGCCATGCTGGAGGTACAATAATATTTGCTTTGAAATTTAGATTTGTATGTGGACATCTAGCCCCGAACAAAAGAATCAAACTACATTTAAGTAAAATATGCTATTTTTTACGGGGTGGGGGCATAGAAGGCCATTTTTTGCAATTTTCCATACAGCCATCTCTTCAGAAAATTTGACAACTGCATTGCCCTCGAAAGGAGCTTAAATTGGCTTTCCCTGATTTCTGCTTGAGCATGCTACAATCACACCACCCAGGGCAACAAATCTCTAAGCAACTGAAACATTAGGAATCTGAATTAATCTCAGATTGTCCAAGTCAAATCACCCATGCTTCCTCATAGTACAACCAAGCATTCTAATCCACAAATACATCTAGGCCAGGAATTACCAAACTGAGGTTCATCCAGATTCCTACTGCTTTGATTGTCTGGACGTTTGCTGTCCTGGGTGGTGTGACAGTAGCATGCTCAAATGGAAATTGGAAGAAAGCAAGTTTAATGCTGGTTCCATGGCAATGCAATTTTCAAGTTTTCTAAAGAGATGTATGCATCAAAAACATCAAATACAGCACTTGCATGCCAAAATAATAACAATAATAATTTGCTGACTTTTCTTCCATATGTTTGTGAGATGTTTCTTCATCAACATCTCTCATAATTGGGAACAAAACAGGGCTAGACAGACATATACAAGCAAGTGGACACTCCATAAATTGGGACTCAGTGAAAATAATCGCCCACCAGTCAAACTTAGTAAAGAGGAAACTAGAAGAAGGGATTGAAATAGCAAGAAGAAGAAGTACCACAATTAACGATAATTGCGGATGGACTCTTCCAATTGAGTAGCAGCAACTACTCCAGTGACATAGTCCTGATGACGAAGTAGGCTTTAGTTCGAAAATTTGACAACCAACTTTCGTTAAAAATAACCTCTATAAGACCCGTAAAAAAGTTATTCCACAATCTCTCATAATATATGCAATTTTATTAAAACATTTAAGCTAAAAACTTTATATGTAACAGAAAATCATAGAGATATCTATACTTCACAAGAAAAAAAAACATAGCTGTTATTTTTTAAGAGAATGCTTAATATTATTAAAATGTCAATATAAATGTCAAATAAAATGTCACTTACCTCATTTGGTATTTTCTCAAGAACTTCTTTCAGAAAAACATCAGTGTTCTTAAAGTCATAAATCCATGAATGCTTTGCTAAAAAGTTCATCACTCTCTTCAAATATATATAAACGCCATCTTTCTCATTCTGCTGCACTAAAGTTTTATCCACGTCTTCCACCTTTTCATCCATTGTTACCTCTGAAATTTCACACAACTCACATCAAAATCATACAATGAAATTAACTCAGAAAAAAACGTGAAAAGTGTAGAATACCAAACAACTTATGACACTGTAAAAAGCTATAAGAACAGATGTTGTTCCCAGTAGGCAACTTTCTGAAGAGTACAGAACACTATGCTTTTTCATTTCAGAAACATCTAACCTGCCCTATTTTTAGGCTAGGGATAAAGAAATTACATTTGTTTTGATTGAGAGATGAATTTCTCTGGGATTCACTTTCAAACATGCTCTTTTCTAGGACCAGCATTCAATGAGTGGTGCATTAAGCACTTAGAGACACCAAGCATTACCTAAATTTAGGCTCTCTTATAGAAATTTAAAATAATGTTGTTGTTTTTTCAAGGAAGTTAAACTAAAATGCATGAATCAAAAAATACATTTATTATTTTTTTAATTAAACAAAAACACATACCTGTAAGAAATCACATCCTCTAGTCCTCTAGAATCAATAAGATGTGCTGTATTTGGATTTCGTATATGTAAAGTATTTCTAGCTGAATAATTTTGTTTAAGAGTATGTGGAATAGAAATAAAGTGATGATTAAGATGGTTTACAATATCTTGTGTTCCTGTTAGGTTTTTTTTTTTTTTTTTTTGATTGGAGGTTTAATGACCACTGTGAGCAACTCAATGGACTATAAGCAGTTACCTGACCGTAATTTAGGGTCACTGGTTCCAGGGAAGGGAGAGAGCCAGTGCCGTAAGACCAGGGGTGCACAACCTTTTTATAAGTGGGGGCCAAGTTTATTTTTACATAATAAGTGGCGAGCCGCAAGTTACCTTTTCACATAGGCACTTGCCAAACCCTACCGCTAAAGCTAATTTTACTATTATCCGAATAACCTATTTTACCAGCAGACAAAAAATGTGTTTCAATACCATTTTTGTGTCCTCTAAATGGTTTAAATCCATTTTTGAAGTTTTTTGGCAAATTGCGTTATTAAGTTATCAAATTACTGATTTACAATCAACTTACTCCTAACTGGAAAAGGTTTAGGGGTATATAAAATAAAATAATACTATCACAAGGTTGTAAAATTTTTATTTTTACAAAAAACAGAATTCTTAACATCAAAGTATATAAAAAATTAAAATCAATATATCGTCAAACTGACCATCAAATCAAGTAGTAGCCTAATGCTCCTAATGAGATGCTTGGCATTGTTTATTTTTCAATAGTCTGTCAATATCAGGTTCAATGTTAGAGATGATAATGCGCAAGTTTCCCTCCAATAGTGTATCACTTAAACGGGAACGACACTTTGACTTTATTTGTTTCCTCAAAGAAAACGATTGCTCGCATAAGTAGGTACTTCCAAACAACGTTGCCGTTTTTAAAGCATGATCTTTGAGCAATTTCATTTCTTTCGGTAAGTAATTTTTGTAAAATTCTAGGAGAGAAACTTCAGAGTATTTTGTTTTTAACTCATTGTTACACTGAAGATCAATTAATTCCATCTGGAAATCTAGTGGCACTGACGCAACGTCAGTAGTGAATGGTAGAGAAAGCATATCAAACAAAACCTCAAATTTTCTTATATCTTCAAATCGTCTTTTAAACTCATTGTGAAGGTCCACTACAAGAGATGCATATTTAGCCACATTTACATGGAATTCAGAACTTTCAACAAAACTTTTCATTGTTGGAAAATTTGCTAGTAGTCCATTGCTTAGTTGTGACTGCCATAAACTGAGTTTAACCTCAAATGATTTTAATATGTAACACATGTTGTTGATCATGTTGTTTTTACCTTGAAGCTTAATTTTTAATTCATTTATATGTTGGGTCATATCAACTAAAAAACATAAATCACTCACCCATTCGCTGTTCTCAAAATGTGCTGCTAGTTGAGACTCATTACGACTGTGTAAAAACATTATGATTTCTTGATGCAAGTCATACACTCGTTTCAGCATTTTCCCAGCACTAAGCCAACGAACTTGTGTAAAATAAATAACATCATCATATTGGGATTCCATGTCTGATAAGAATTCTCTGAACTGGCGGTGATTAAGAGCTCCGGCACGAAGGAAATTGACCACTTTAATCACAACCTTCATCACATACTCCATACGTATGCTTTTAGCACACAAATTCTCTTGGTGTAAAATACAGTGAATAGTAACTAGATCACTGCACTCTTTAGCAAAATAGCTGACAGCCCCTTGTTTACTTCCAACCATAGCAGGTGCACCATCAGTTGATATGCCATGTAGTTTTTCCATATTTAAATTAAACTTCTCTAAAATATTTTTCACTTCACGATAAATATCACATCCTTTAGTTGTGTCTTTCATAGGAACCAATGCCAGTAATTCTTCTGAAATATGAAAATTCTCGTCAACACCACGCACAAAAAAAAAAAAAGCTGGGCAGTATCAGTCACATCTGTGCTTTCATCGATTGACAGTGAGAAGTACTTGAAATCCAATAATTTTTTCTTGTAGTGTTTGCTCAATGTCCACTGCCATTTCTTCTGCCCTCCTGGAAACTGTCATTCGATTAAGGCTAATTTTTGATATAATACTTTTTTTCTCTGGGAATGCCACATTTGCCACTTCTTCCAAGCATTCCTTAACTAGCTCGCCATCTTGAAACGGCTTCATTCTTTTTACTAAAATCTTTGACACAATAAAACTTGCTTTTACCGCAATTTGCGATTCATCGTTAATATTACGAAAAAAGATTTTGTTGAAATTTTAATTTTCTTTGCAGTTCTTTTACTTTCTCTTTTCGCATATTACCAGAAAATTCGTTGTATTTTGAAGCATGTTTTGTCTCATAATGCCTTCTTACATTGTACTCTTTCATAACACCAACTGTTTCTTTGCAAATTAAACACGTTGCTTTGCTGTTGTATTCAATAAAAAAATATCTCTCACTCCAGGTCTCTTGAAACACTCGACACTCGTCCGTCACTTTACGCTTTTTTACAGACATGATACTGATATTATAATAATAATGTAGAAACTCTGTAAACTGCACACAAGCTGTAACAACACACAAACAACTCACAAACGTGAACTCTGCCACGACAACAATGATACTCCCAGTGCACGACGTGGCGTCCAGTCAGAAATAACAAACCTATAAATAGCCTCACGCTACACCACTTCAAGGTCACACAGCGCCCTCATCCTCCCCTGCCGCACAACGATGAGTCGGTGTGTCAGTCACGTGCTCACATCCACTTGTATTGCAAGAGTGACTCCACAGTCAGTCTGAACCTTGCAGCAGTCTGGTTATGCAAAACTTAAAATCTGTCCAATAATTGTTTACTTTTTAATTTATTTTTAACAAACATTTTTATAATTTTCTTATTTCAACTAGGGCCTACAATAATGGGAAAAAATCTCATCATTCACAATATATATATTCATGTTTTCAATAGTATAAAATATTTATCCGCGGGCCGCATAAACTGACTTTGAGGGCCGCAAGCGGCCCGCGGGCCGCGGGTTGTGCACCCCTGCGTAAGACAAACATATCATCCATGCCTCACCGGGATTCGAACCCGGACCCCTTTTGGACGAATAATCACAGGTTATCGCTTAGAACACTGCGCCACTGGAGCACTTTTTGCATGTTGTCGTATATGTATTCTGGAGTTGTCATACCAGTTTGATTGCCAAGTAAAGTATTTACGTGTTTCCAAGTAAGTTTAGAAGAATTTTGAGCGAATATAAGTGCATAGTAGTTTCTTTTTACTGTTTGAATAGCGTAATTTAAAGAATTTTGAAAAGTTTTAAATTTGTTAAAATCACTTTGTAATTTTGTTT
Source organism: Macrothele yani (assembly GCA_039090855.1). Taxonomy (NCBI): domain Eukaryota; kingdom Metazoa; phylum Arthropoda; class Arachnida; order Araneae; family Macrothelidae; genus Macrothele; species Macrothele yani. The sequence continues at coordinate 41,165,020 of CM076997.1, read as the reverse complement.
TAATAAATTTTGAATATGACCTGTTTTTCTTGTTTATTTGATTTAAGAGATGTGAAGTGATCCAAGGTTTGAGAAATATCTTTCTCCATCTTGTATTATTTAAGATTGTCAGGAAGGCTTTATCATAGATTTCTTTTTAAATCATGAAAAACCCATTGTAAGCTAAGTTTGGAGATTCATACATTTTAAGTTTTTCCCATATTAAGGCTCCTAAAAGTGTTTTAAATTTATCAAGATTTAATTTATTTATGTGTTGACTTTTGTGAAGCATAGGTGTAGTTTTGAAATTATTTCCCTTCCAGTAGATTAAAAATATTGGTAAGTGATCAATAATATTATATTGTAATATTCCTGTTGTTGTAAGTTGAATTGGAGCATTAGTTATAGATAAGCCAATTGTAGTATTAGTATTGGGAGTGATTCTAGTTAAGGAATTAAGTGTATACATAAACCTAGATGTAGTTAGTAGTTGGTTAAATTGATTAGTTATTGAGTTATTACAAGAAATATCAATATTAAAATCTCCCATTATAAATGATTTTTTTATTTGTAAGATTTGCAAATTCAAATAGGTTATTTAATATCACTAAGAATTCCCTACAATCTGAATTAGGTGGTCTGTAACATGCAGTAATAATATAGAATTCATTTTGAACTGTGAGTATTTCAATATTTTTATTCAGAAATGTAAACTCTTCAATTTAATACTGGTGTTGGTTATTGACATAAATTGCTACCCCTCCTTCAATTGAGTATTCTCGGTTGAGATTAAAGACCTGGAAGTCATTAATTTGAATAGTATAGTGCTGGGTAGGAAACCAGGTTTCAGTAATGCATATTACATCCAGTGGTGTGCAAATTAGTTGTATAAGTCTTTCTAAGAGTGTGATTTTATTTTGCAATGATCTAGCATTTATATGTATTATTTTAAATGTTTTATCTGTATTCAAAGATAATAAATAATTTAAATGTTGGACTGTGTAATATTGAGATTGCATTACAAATGAAAGTTATATTGTTAAAAATGAGTGGTATGTAAATTGAGGAATCAATCAATTAGGTGAGGCCATATTGCTGCAGATCTTCAATCAATTTTTTTTTCTTTTTTGGTCATTTTTACCCTGTCTTATGTAGTAGGGAGATCCATTGCTTATCCCGGTATATTTGATTTTTTGTTGCTGCACCAATCTTCTAGCTTGTCAATACATATGCTTGTAGTAAGGAAAGAGGTTTTCATTGATAAAAACATTTTTAGGTTCATATTTGATATCTAAATCAGAGTTCTTAATAGGAGTCCTTTGGGATGAGATCCACTGATTTCTAACAGACCTAGATCGAAATTAAACCAAGATAGGAGTTCCATGTTCCTTATTTTGCTTGGCTGGTAAGGCATGAACAATGTGTATGTCTTTAGGTTGGTGATTCTGTATTTTGAGTTTATTAGCTAATATGTCAATTTTCTTCTTTATTTCACTTTCATCATTTTTCTAAATAATAAGTCCATGAATTTCGATATTTTTATTCATATAATACTGGTTCATAGAATGCAGTTTAGTCTTTAATTTCTTTATCTGATGGGAACTAATATTTTCTTGAATTTCCATCATTTCATTTTTACCTTTTAAGGTATTATTGGCCTGCTACAAAATATTACACTAATCAATTAGTTCATCGTATTTAGAACACATAAATTCTATGATGTGTTTAGATTCTTGTATTTCTTTTTTCAGTTCTGGGAGGCAATCAAGTTTAGAATTTATCTTAAGTATTGCTTGATTGATTAGTTGTAACTCTTGTACTTTATCTTCTTTGTCATTGGTTAAATTAATCTGTGTCTTAGACAGGTTGTCTACAGCTGAGCTGTTTTTTGGGTCAGGGAACTCTACACCCTAAGTATTGAACAATTCTGGCACTGAATGAAGTTTTTTATGTCTGGTGTTAATGTTTTGAATTTTTTCTCTGCTAATCCTATGCATTGTGGTTGATAAAGTTTGCTGCACTGAAACACATCACTGAATTAACAGCATCTAATTGACCCTGTTGACAAGCATAACACTTCATGACTAAAGTCAGTAATTATCAATAAAATGTATTAAAGTATATGGTTGGTAGTCTATTGCAAACAGTTTATAATTTCGACCAGGTCAACATACTCCACAAACTCCAGTATTAGATGATAATCTCTGTACCTGAAGGATTAGTCCAACTAAATTAATGTTTAAACACTTTCAAGTATTCTATAAAAATGAGTGGTAGAAAATCCAAAGATTTAAGTAAGTTTTAACCTCTCTGCTAGTCCATACGACAGATGGCAACACAAGCAATCAGTTTCTAATCAACTCAAAGCATCAAAGTGAGTGTATCACTCTCAGCAACTCACCATATGTAGTTTTTCAAGCCATGTAGAAACTATATGTTAAGAGTATGAATGCCGATAACTCTAACTTCCACAACAGCAGAATCCCTCCATGGAATATCCCAAAGTTGTAGTCCAACTGGAACCACACATCCAGCACAGGATCCTAGGATTGCTGGTAGCACACCACAATAGCATTAACTAACCAAAATATATCACATGATGCTGAAGAACGTTATTAAGCCACCAATTATCAATCTAGACTAATTAGATACAACAGGAATCCGTAGTTGCAAATTCCTGGTCATTAAAACTATTTTTAGTAGAGAGGAACAATTACTTCGGCCAGACGACTTGACACGACATGGCCACTTACAAACATTGAATGCTCTCATGAGTATTGAGGTTGATGGCACATCCAAAGACAAGTTTGACCCCAGGCCTGTTGTTTTAAAGTGGTATGATGAAAAGACCCAAAACCCAGTTTGTAAACCATACAGAAAATAACTTAAGATTTTGAATAGTATTCTTGAATTTTGTGAATAAAATTAAATAAAAAAAATGTTTTTTTAAATATTTGCATTCAAATTAATTTGTTAGAATTACTCTGTCAGGTCATGAAAAGGTGAGTTATATCTAAATATTTGCAATCTTTTCAGCACTAAGTGAAAGTTACAGGGGTGAAATCAAAATCTGTCATGATTGACTTATTAAGGAAGGGGGACATGTTAAAGTTTCTTTTGTATAATGTTAATAAACTTTCACTAGTAGATAATCCAACTTGCTAGTAAAAAATAAGGCCACTAGCAAGCGTTGCTACTGCTAAAAAAAATTAAATCAAGGCCTGCCCATCGGTAAAATCCAATGAACCCAGTGGAACTGATTGAGGCTGTCATTTCACCCCCATTATGAACCCATTGAGGCTGTCGCTTCACCCATGAGTTCACAGCCAGTTTAACATCTGTCACATTGTCGAAATGTTCCCCATAAAGGGTGTTTTTCAAAGAGGTGAACAGGGAAAAGTCTGAGGGAGCCAAATCAGGACTGTAGAAGGGGTTGGGACATGATTGTCCACCCCATTTTGGCAATAGCCTGTGAAGTCTCCATTGAGGTGTGGGGATGTGTGTTATCATGGTGTAAAACAACACTATGATATGGAATGTCATGTCTTTTCCTTCTGATAGCTTCCTTTAGCTTCTTCAATGTCTGCACATAGTGAGCACTGTTTATTGTTGCACCCTGTTCAAGGAAATCAGTCAAAATGACATCCGATTTGTCCCAGAAAATTGTCACCACCACTTTCCCTGTGGAGCGAGTTGGTTTCACCTTTTTCTTTTGAGGTGAAGATGTGCAGTGCAATTCCACAAATGCCCGCTTTGTTTCTGGGTCATGAAAGGACACCCAGGTTTCATCCCCTGTCCCAACATTAGAGAAAAACACCTCACCCTCCCTGTCCTAACAGTCCAAGAGGTTCCGGTACATGTCCACCCTTTGCTCACATTGTTCACGGGTTAGGTTTCTTGAGATCCACTTTGAACAATTTTTTCTGTAGCCCAGATACCTAATTAATGTTTCCATAGCACTATGACCACAATGAACTACATCACACAACTCCTGGATGGTGACACAATGATCAGTTGTGATGAGGTCTTTCACTCATTTCCTGTTGGATCTGTTACTGCAGTTACGAGTCTTCCACTCCATTGTTTGTCTGACACTGAACTTTCTCCCTCTCAAAACCTCTTCATCCATCTTCGGACATTACTGATATCGATTGTGGCAGCTCCATACACCGCCAGGAGTCTTCTGTGGACTTCTGGAGCCTCACATCTCTCTTTTTCCAGGAATTCAATTACAGCTCGTTGCTTTTCTCTGTCACTCACGACCTTTATTTCTAATTCTGAAAAAAATGTGTTCCCACATTGGTAACATATCATAGTACATGCCAGTACAGTTTCATTAAAATCACTTCAAAATTTCAAAAGTTAATAAGGAAGAGGCATTACTTTCAAGATGCCCCTTGTATAGTTCTATTAGTTGTAGAAATTTATCGTTGCTAATCAGAGGTTTAGGTTTAAGATTAAGTGTTCGTAGATTATGTTAAGATTAAGTGTTCATAGATTATGTTAAGATTAAGTGTTTGTAAGACTTCAGCTTTCACTATAAGTTGTAATATTAACTTGCTTAAATGTCAGTTTACTTATGCTAAGACTAGTGAACAAAATTTTACAGAAAACCCTCTAATGTCCAAGGGTATGAATGGAATCAACACAGATTTATGGTAAATTCACTGTCTTTATTTGATGCTATAACATGTCATCACAAATGAAAAAACCATGAGGAATATCCACTCACCATAAAGATCATGGTAACCTCCAATGGACCACACACTTCCAACACGTCATTCATCGTGATGTAACTGGGCTTCCACAGGTTTACAGACTTCTTGCTTACGCTTCTTATTTTCGGGTGTGAAACATCGTTTTTTTCTTTTTCCTTTGCCTTATAATATGTTACTATAATGCTTGTCAATTCGATAAAATCACACATACATCTCATTCATACAATTCAAGTAAAAACTATGTACATAAACCTTACATTCACAGGTGATTAAACCTTAGTCAACTCTAATTATGGAACTCCTCCTTCTGTTTCACAACCTCTGCTACTCCCACTGCAATTGTCACACCCATTCAGCCCCGCACATCCAATCCTCTAGTACTTTCGACAGGTCCCTGTCATCTTCAGGAGGTAGGTGTGTCTCATCCGCCCACCACAGCTCAAGTGAGCAGAGCCATCGAGGCGTGGGCTCCAGTCGCTATCTCTGAATCGTTGTGTCTCTGGCGCCATCTATTGTCCCTGCTGCTCTTTTTCCCTCTTTCTTTTTACGCTGCTGTTCAATTTTTATTAGGGCTTTCCATTGTTCGTTTAGGTTATTTGGCTCATTAATGTTGCATAATCTTGATCTGTTTTTTTCAATTAACACTGATTCTGCAATTCTTAACTGCTTTTCGTTTTTACAGCTCTTAATAATTTTAATATCTTCAAACCTTGGACATTTTTGATTTTCCATACAGTATTGGGTCAATGCTGTCTTAGCCTCTTTTTATTCCAATTATTAATATGCTGGTTCAATCTATACTTTAATTTATTCTTGGTGCTGCCTATATATGACACTGGTGGTTGCTGGTTTATTGGGATTTCATAAATTCCTGCTCTATCTAATTGGCTAATTTTTTTCATTTTTAATCACTAAATTTTATCGAATGAGTACCAGTGAGTACCTGATTTCCTACCTGTATGCCATACTTGCCACATTCATCAATTGAACAGTATAGAAAAGAAGAAATTGAATATATTGAAAAAATTGCATATGCTTTTGGATACCCTAAACAGGTATTAAAAAATGGATTTATGAAGTAACTCAAGGTTACAATAAGGTCAAGACTGATAAAAAACTTGTAAAATATGTGGGAGCAATACCATATATAGAAAATATTTCAGCAGAAATTAATAAAGTTTGTGGCAAGTATGGCATACAGGTAGGAAATCAGGTACTCACTGTAAAAAATTTAGTGATTAAAAATGAAAAAATTAGCCAATTAGATAGAGCAGGAATTTATGAAATCCCAATAAACCAGCAACCACCAGTGTCATATATAGGCAGCACCAAGAATAAATTAAAGTATAGATTGAACCAGCATATTAATAATTGGAATAAAAAGAGGCTAAGACAGCATTGACCCAATACTGTATGGAAAATCAAAAATGTCCAAGGTTTGAAGATATTAAAATTATTAAGAGCTGTAAAAACGAAAAGCAGTTAAGAATTGCAGAATCAGTGTTAATTGAAAAAAACAGATCAAGATTATGCAACATTAATGAGCCAAATAACCTAAACGAACAATGGAAAGCCCTAATAAAAATTGAACAGCAGCGTAAAAAGAAAGAGGGAAAAAAGAGCAGCAGGGACAATAGATGGCGCCAGAGACACAACGATTCAGAGATAGCGACTGGAGCCCACGCCTCGATGGCTCTGCTCACTTGAGCTGTGGTGGGCGGATGAGACACACCTGCCTCCTGAAGATGACAGGGACCTGTCGAAAGTACTAGAAGATTGGATGTGCGGGGCTGAATGGGTGTGACAATTGCAGTGGGAGTAGCAGAGGTTGTGAAACAGAAGGAGGAGTTCCATAATTAGAGTTGACTAAGGTTTAATCACCTGTGAATGTAAGGTTTGTGTACATAGTTTTTACTTGAATTGTATGAATGAGATGTATGTGTGATTTTATCGAATTGACAAGCATTATAGTAACATATTATAAGGCAAAGGAAAAAGAAAAAAACGATGTTTCACACCCGAAAATAAGAAGCGTAAGCAAGAAGTCTGTAAACCTGTGGAAGCCCAGTTACATCACGATGAATGACGTGTTGGAAGTGTGTGGTCCATTGGAGGTTACCATGATCTTTATGGTGAGTGGATATTCCTCCTGGTTTTTTCATTTATGAACTGCACGTAAACTATGCGCACTTTGCAAGAGGTTAATACCTTAAAAGTGCAAATATAATAATGTCATCACAAGTTGAGCATACTAGCCAGAACACTTGTTGGCTTCAGATCAAATCACAACTCTTTGCTCAATCCAAAATTTACTTATCGTTTAGAAATCATTATCGCAAAAGACTCCGGTCGTTAAAAGTCAGTAGCTCTAAAGAACTTAACATATAACTCAGCACTTCATGTTTAACAATCAATCTCTCAACTCAACTCTGCTCTGCTGAAATTATTATTTTATTCTCCTCTAATCTGCTTTTTGGTAATATTTTGTCATTACACTTTATTTCCTTCTGATTCACTGATAATGTGTCATTATGTTAGAAAAATATTTACAAGAAGAAACCAAATTTGTATAAGAACACCAACTCAAAAGGACAATCACACACAGTATTATAATTTAATAAGTTACATAAGGTTAGTTTTTTACTGATTTAATTGACACTTATGCTATATGTGGAGTGGGATCTGCTGTTGCACATCATCAGATTACACCCCAATGACAATTCCTCTAAAGAGTCTGAAAATGGATGAAATCTATTCCTGCATCTTGTAAAACCAGCTTTTTCAATGTCATTTTACTCGTATGGTAATAGTTTTGTGATTGCCTTTTAAACTGAACTGAGGGAAAAGAAATTGGGGGGGGGGGTGCAGTTATATATTATATACTGAATTAAAGAGAAAAAGGTTCATCAAATTCTAAGCAAACTGGCCAGAAATAATATCTCAATTTCTGGGATGAGTTGTAGTGTAGTGTTAAGCAAACTTACCCTGAAATTGATTTTTAGTGTGCCTGCATTTCAGTTAGAAGTACATACTTGTAGATAACATACTTTGAGTTTGGGCAGAACACCATGCAACCAAACACAGAACAGCAAATTTACTCCTCACTCTATACTCCCTCCCCCTTTCTTTTGCAAAACAAAAACGAAATAAATTGCTTTTTTTTTTTTTTTGAGGCCCTTCAGCATTGCAGGCCCAGCACTTAGGCTTCCCTGTAATTCCACTCCTGTGTCTATGTAATAAAAGCAGGATGGCTGTCCCAGTGTCGCAGTGGTCTAAGAGCTGGCTTCTAATCATTCATCCCAGATGGGTCTGGGCATGAATCTTGGGTGAGGCACAGATGGGTGTGTTTGTCTTATTGCACTGGCTCCACGTTCAATAACACTGTTGTTACTTATTGCACTGGCTCTATGTTCAATAACACTGTCATTACTTATTGCACTGGCTCCACATTCAATAACACTGTCGTTACTTATTGCACTGGCTCCATGTTCAATAACACTGTTGTTACTTATTGCACTGGCTCCATGTTCAATAACACTGCCGTTACTTATTGCACTGGCTCCATGTTCAATAACACTGTCGTTACTTTCAAGCAATGACAGCATTATTGAACTTGTAAGGTTGCTAGACACGGAATGATGGTAAGTAATGATGCAAATCTGGATATTCTGATATCAGAGCGTCAGCACTGGCGGTTGGGGAGGAGGGTACTGTCATTAACACTGATCATGTGAGAGCACACACATCATTACTCCATCATTAATCAGTTTTAACTGCAGAGCCATGATGGAAGGTTGTGTCATCATTGGCAGCGAGCAGCCCGAGTGAGAAGTCCACGCAAGCAGGGCCACTGAAGAGGAAGATGATTCAAGAAAAGATGAAGTTCTTCGGAACCTCGTTGAAACATATGAAACTCTTCCAGAACTGTGAAATTCTTTGCACCCATCGTAAATGAACAGGACAAAAAGAAATGTAGCTTTGATAAACTGGTAAACATTTATTGTAAAAGAAAACCAGGAGCCAATCATACTGAGTTGAAGAGAAAAATAAATATGCTCAGAACAAACTCACATAACAGTGTATTTCCTGCTTAAAAATGGTTCACTTTCCACATAACAGTGTCTTCCCTGCTCAAAAATAGTTCAATCATTTGCAGTAATTTATTAAATGTCTCTTCATTCACGTCGAAATAGTCCTCGTAATCGTCCACTTCCATCGCACTTATTTCCTTCAATAAGATGACGTGAATACTTATCACATTGTTTTAGCCATTCTTTCATCAAGTCATCATCATCATCATTGTCAACCATTATCAATCCACTGCTGGACAAAGGTCTCTCCAAGCCTCTTACCACAACGGTCTGTCTTGTACCAGTCTCCTCCATGTTACACCCGCATACTTTCGAATTTCATCCAATCATCTCCCATGTGGTCTTCTTCTGGGTTTTTTCCTGTCCCTTGGAATCCAATCTAAAATTTCGACTGTCCATCGATGGTCTGTTCATCTGGCAGTATGTCCAGCCCACTGCCAATTCAAGGATTTTACTCTGATCATGATGTCTTCCACTCTTGTCATTTTTCAGATCCACGAGTTCCTCTTCTTATCTCTCCTAGTTACACCAAGCATGCAACTCTCCATGCTGCTTTGAGTTGTCGGCAGCCTTTGTATGACTCTTTTAGTTAAGGTCCACGTCTCTGCATCATATGTAAGCACTGGAAGGATGCACTGATCAAACACTTTCCTTTTAAGAGATAATGGCATATTGCTCTTGAAAATTACGCTTTTTCTTCCAAAAGCTCTCCAGACAAATTTTATACTCCGATTAATTCTTCACCAATGTGATCCTCACTTGATATTTGCTGTCCAAGATAAATGTATGCATCTGTTATTTCCAGCTTTTCTCCATCAATCGATAAATCTTCATTTCTTATAAAAGCATATACTGTACATCACTTTTGTCTTCTGAAAGTTCATTTTTAATCCCACTTCTTTACTCTTGTCAGCAAGTTCCTGGATCATACTCTGCAGCTCTGATGGGGTAGTTGCAAAAATGACTATGTCATCAGCAAAACGAAGGTGAGTTAGATAATCTCCATTAATCTTTATCCCTTTGTTTTCCCAGTTCAGTGATTGAAAGACATTTTCCAATGTGGCATTAAAGAGCTTGGGAGATATGGTGTCACCTTGCCTCACTCCCTTTCCAATTTTTATGTGTGCTGTATTCTCAAACAGCCAAATCTTAGCACTTGCATTTTCATATATGTTATTAATAATATTAATGTATGCATCTTCAATACCACAGGATTTCAAAGCCATTGTAACTGTTGATGGTTTCACTGAATCAAAGGCCTTTTCATAATCGATAAAAGCCATGCACAATGGAAGTTCATATTCCCTCGCTCTTTCAATTAGTTCTCTCAGTACTTGGATATGATCTATAGTGCTGTAGCCACTCCTGAATCCAACTTGTTCTCTCAGTTGAGCAATGTCCAGTGTTACCTTCAAGCGGTGTGAAAGAACTTTAGTGAAGATTTTATAAACCACTGATAGGAGGCTGATAGGTCTGTAGTTCCTGAGATTCCCAATGTCACCTTTTTTTATGTAGCAGGATCATTGTAGCGTTGTTCAAATCCTCAGGAATCTTCCCTTCATTAAGGCATCAAGTGAAAACTTTGGCGAGTACTGTTTCAATTTCTCCACTTGCTTCTTGTATGATGTCTACAGTAATTCCATCTTCTCCTGGAGCTTTTCCCCACTTCATGTTCTTGATTGCATGTGCAACTTCTGCTGGGAGGACTGGAAGAACTCTTGTACTGGTATCTTTCATGATGTCTGGAGTACATGTATCATCCCTTTCATATAATTTGGAGTAGAAATATTTCACCCTTGTCAAAATTCCACCTCTATTTCTTGTTACACAACCATCTTCTTTTCTGAGTGCCATAATCTGTTTTCTTCCCTTACTGAGATGTCCTTTTGCTATCTTTAGGCTTTGGTTGTTTTCAATTGCTTTCCTCACTAGTTCACAGTTGAATTTCCTTACGTCTTCAGTGATACTTTTTCGTACTGTCTTGCATAGCTCTATATATTTCACTTTGGAAGTCGCATCTTCTTTTGTTGTCCTCATCTCTCTTCTTTTTTGTGTCAACATTTTGGTTTTTCCTGATAATTTGTTTACATGCAACTTGTTCTTACACCCAGCTAATTTTGTTGCTGTTTCCATAAGAACTTTGGTTACTTTTCTGTTAACTTCAGAGATGTCCACTTCTTCTGATGTTAGACCTCCTAGAATAAAGAATCTGCTCCTCAGTTCTAATTTGAAGGTATTATGATGCTTTTTAAGGTTGGTCAAGTCAATACACTTTGTTTGTTTTATGAGCTTGCCACGCTTGAGTTTAGCGTTGAGGTGCATCTTACATCTTACCATTCTATGGTCACTACCTGTGTTGAACTTGTTCAGAACACTGCAGTCTATCAGGGATCATAGCATACTTCCAGAAAATTTTAGGTAGGAATTTTAGGAATTTTTATAAAAATTTTAGGAAAATTTTAGGAGTGTATTTCAATAAAAACTAGATGTATATTTGTATACATCTAGTAAAACAACTTTGTATACATTGTAAAGAGTTTACTTCACACCCTTCAACCATATATACTGATAGACTGCGCATGGCATCAAAATTTCTGGCTCCAACATAAAATCACATGACATCAGTCAAAAAGATGGGTTACACCTGCTGTGCTTATGGTTGCTCTGAGCGATATAGTAAAGGAAGTTCTATGATTTTTCATGGGTAAGAAACGAATTTAATACCTAAGTCAATAAAGTTCAATTACTTAACCAGAAAACTTGCAGCTATTGATATAAAAATATAGTAACTTAAGAAAAAAAAATGGAATGCATGTTCCAAATTCTTCGCAAATGCTCATCACATTATATATCACGAAATGAAGCTCAACAGAGGTAACCCATCTATTAGCCTCTTTGATAAAAGAGTTAATTTTCCTTTCAAAGTAATTAAATATCTACACTGGAATAATAACATTTCAACCAAAGTAATTGAGAATGTACTAATTTCTCAGGTCCTAAGAATTTCAAGAATTTGCAGCAACAATTTGTACTTCAATTACCACATTAATATACTATTAGAAAGTTTTCTAGAGAACGAAATTCCTTCTTCTTTCATCAAAAGAACTTTAAGAAAAATTATTTTGAATAATAGAGTAAGGTTGGCAGATCTGCTTTAATTTTCTACACAGTTAATAATATGATTCTGACCAATCAAAGCCGTAAGGAAGTTGGCTAGAGGATGCCTATTAACTACCTAAAGGAACCTTAGTGCTATGGATATGACGGTCCTATTAAAACAAAAAAATTAAATAATATAAACAAAATCACAAAAAAAGCTTAAAAATCTGTTTATAAAAGAAAATAAAAACAAATAAAAAAGAAAACTAGTTATTCATCACTAGGATAGCTATACTAAAAATAGTAAAACCAACATTAAAATTAATAAGATTCTGATTAATCTATAGAAGCTCACTAAGGTGATTTAATACATGCAAAGATTATTAAATAAACTGCTCGTGTATTTTATAATATTTCTCATATATTCTGGAGAGTTAATTCTGCTCTTTCTGATCCACAGTCTTAAGTTTATATATATATTTTTTTTTCTCTGGTTAAAATCTCCGCGCGTTGTTTTCTTGCTGTATGAGGAGGCCATCAGCCCCACCCTCACTGCCCCCAGCGTCTAGGGAGTGGCGGAAGAGGTCAGCCATGTTCTTCTCTTATGAGGAGAAAAGTTTTTGTCACACAAGAGGTAAGCTCTCTTCCTTGTTTTTGGGTTCTAGGTTTTATAAGTTCAATGTTTGTACTTATTCTCTGTCGTTTTTTAGCTTTTCAGCTTTTAGGCATTGGTTTGTCTGTTAACATTTTTGCGGGTTTTAACTCTTTCTTTTCTTTGTAACTTTGAGCGTCTTTTGGGGTACCTAGGAACAGAAGATGGCTAAGCTTGTTCCTTTTCTATGCGCTGTCTCTGCGCTGTGTTTTAAAGTAGTTAAGTTCTTAATAACTAATTAATTATGCACTTAAAGCACTGCTGAAATACTTTGTACATATTGCAACTAACTGTTTAAGGTATATAACTTTCACAAAGTTTTCTTTAGTTAATTATTATCTTTAACTTATTCTCGTTTTCGTGCTGTCATAAGTTGTAGAGTAGGGGGTTTTAGACTCAAGTTTTCTTTCAAAAATCTGTTCGTTAAAAATTAACATTTCCTTTTTTAATTGCAATGTAAAATTTGGATTTCTTTTGCATTGATTTTCAGGTTTAAATTCTCTCTCAAACGAACTTGGAATTTCGTTATGGCTGAAAATCATTTCTAATTATTATGTCACTCTCACAGCTTGAGTTCTCTTTAATCTTCTTCTCTCTGTTTAATAGTAACAGATGAAGAGCATGGGTCGGGCCATGAAGGTTAATGGATGCAAGCGAAATTGTTAACTAGTGCTAGGTCATGCAACTCTACGGAGGACATGACTTATATATATATATGTTTTAAACTATTTTAGGTGGGAATGTTACTTGCATCTATGGCCTTGCAGAAACCCATTTCCAACTAGGTCTTTGTGGAAGTGAGAAAATGCAGAGTTTTTGCTGGTCCTTGATAAAGCCAAGGCTCAGTATTCTCGACACCTTCTACATTCAGTTGTTTTATTTTATTTTTTTGTCTTTTCTCCTTTTACTCACACAGGTAGATACATAACCTTTTCTATGTTGTACTAGGTGTGAGTCAAAATTATATTTGCATTTTTTTGCTTAGGTATCTTCTTTATAGAATGTGAATTCTGAATTTTCAAAACTGCTGCGTTGCACGTTTTGATTTTCAGGTTTTTTTGCAACCTTCGTTTTAAATTCTAAAGTTTTTCCTTAGTCTTCAATTTTGCTCTTAAGTAACTAATTTCAATTTATTATTTAGCAGCTCATGCGCAAATTCTAGTTGAAATGTTTTATTATTATGTTTTATTATTGTTTTATTATTATTATTTTTTTATTACTATTTTTTATTTGGGGTTTTTTTTTCATTTTCTAATTTTTATTTTTAGTATGTTTTGGATGCAGCTTTTTGGAGTGTAGTTTATACTCGAGTACGGTCTTTTCTTGGACTGCTTATTTCTAAAAAGTTTTTCCTAGTTGGTTTGCTCAGAATTTGTATGTTTTGGCCCAAGTGGAGTTCTAAGGACGATGAAAGGATTGGAGGTCAGCTCAGATATTTTAAGTCCTCCCGCTCGGTTAGGCTAGCACCCTTTCCCATAGTGTATGAACTCGCTGGCAAAGGTTATCTAAAGTTATGAAATGACAAACGTTGTTTGACATGTAAATCTGCAGATCCTAACCTGTATTCTTCTGTTGAGGATAATTGCTCCAACTAGTTTTGCAAAGCCTACAATACCATCTATAAGCTCACCTGTACTGTCTGCAACCTTAGCTATATTGGCCAAAGTAAAAATCCTCTTCATCTTAGGATTAATGGTCACAGGTCTCTAGTAAACAAGTTCTCTAATTCAGGAGTGTACCCCTCCACAAATGCCAACCAGTACTCTACCTTTGAATTAGAGCATTTCCATACTCATGGTTTTGACAAAGTGAAAATAGAGATACTACATATTATCCCTGACCTCTATGCTCGGCTAGAAACTGAATCCCTTGAAATTTTGCAGCATCAGTCTCTTTATCCCTATGGCCTTAATTCCACTCTATCTGACAATAAGCATAATCAGCATAAATTTTCAATTCGTGAACTCTTCTTTCTTGTTAATAATAAGAGCTGCTCTAGAGGTAATAGAGGACAGAGGTTATTTTGCACATCAAGCAAAGTTGATTTTGCTAACTTGCTAAAAACTCTGGAAAGCTTTAAAACTGGCACTTATTTTGTTAAAAATACTTACAAAATTCTCAAGTCCTTCAAGCACTCTGTCCTTAAAAGTTTTTTCAAATTCTGGAATGAAACTGCTGACCGTGTTGATAAGCATGTTTTTGCTTTGGTTCTGGACATTCTTAAACATATTCTTAAAGATAAAATTTCTCTTAAAGAATTTTCCAGTAATTTTGTTACCATCAGGTTCCTAAATAAAGCCTACGATAATCTCAATGTTAGGAAGCTGTTCTACAATAATGCAATTTTTTTTCCCATCCACAGGCACCAGTCTATTGTAAGTTTTAAATATGTTAAGACCTTAGGGTCAATAGTTAAAAACTACAAACTTAACTCTTCGAGCTACATTCCTGTAATTACTACATGTTCTTGTGATGAACATAAAGAAACAGTTCACTATGATAAGAATTACAACCATATTATCACCGGAAACTTGAGTTTTGTTGAAAATGAAAAGCTTAGGAATTTATTAGAGTATGGCTCTAAATTCAGACCTTCCTTCACAATTTCCAAAGAAAGGATTCTTGAGAGCTTCACTCAAGATGTAAATAGGTACATCGTAAAAACCAGTTTAACGTACAATCAGCCTATTGAGGCCTTCGCAGAATGGAAATATAATATAATCAATAGCTTCACCGGTGAGTTGGCAGGTCTGGACTTTTGTTTTGACAGAAATCTCTTTTTCTCTGGAGAAGCTAAAAGGTCACTCTCCAAACTACAAGACCAATTTATTTTTACCACTACGGATAAAGCTAGCAATAATTTTGCAATTATCTGTAAGAAGTTCTATTTTGAATTGTTAACTATGGAACTCAATAATAGAGTAACATACGAGCCCGTAAGTTATTCTACCAAGCAGTTAGAAAATCGGTTTAAGGCATTCTTCAAGAAACTTAAAATTCCACAAACTAGAAGATATGAGCCTGAATTTCCATTTCTTTTTGCAACGGTTAAGTTTCATAAGGATCCTGTGAAGTTCAGGTTCATAGCTAGTGGAGTAAGGAGTCATAAAAAGAAAATAGATCTTGCTTTTGAAGATGTCTTAAAGAAGGTTTTGAAACACATTAGAAACTGTTCTAACTTGATGAACAGAGATTTTTGGATAATTAATAATAATGCAGAAGTAATTTTTACTATACTCAAAGTTTGTCCCCTAGATATTAATAGTTATGATTTTGAAAACCTATATACTAATCTGCCTCTATCAGATATAATCACTACCTTTAAAGAGCTGTATGCAGAATTTAAACTTAACCAATTTGTTGATGTAGGAACTTGGAACTCTTATCTCAATTGCTGCATAAAAAATAACCATATCTTATATAATAATACTCTCTATAAGCAAGTGAACGGTATTCCAATGGGGACATCAACGTCCACGAATATCGCTAATCTATTCCTGTTCTTTAAGGAATATAAATTCATTAAAAATCACCCCACCTGCTCAGATAACTACCTTTACACTTTTAGATATATTGATGATCTGCTGTGTATCAATAATTCAGAAGTTATAGAGAGTGATTTTGATAATATCTATCCAAGCTCTCTTAACTTATGTAAAACCAACCACAGTAATCAGGAACTTGAGTTCCTAGACTTAAGCATTAAGCTCAACAGAGGTAACCCATCTATTAGCCTCTTTGATAAAAGAGTTAATTTTCCTTTCAAAGTAATTAAATATCTACACTGGAATAATAACATTTCAACCAAAGTAATTGAGAATGTACTAATTTCTCAGGTCCTAAGAATTTCAAGAATTTGCAGCAACAATTTGTACTTCAATTACCACATTAATATACTATTAGAAAGTTTTCTAGAGAACGAAATTCCTTCTTCTTTCATCAAAAGAACTTTAAGAAAAATTATTCTGAATAATAGAGTAAGGTTGGCAGATCTGCTTTAATTTTCTACACAGTTAATAATATGATTCTGACCAATCAAAGCCGTAAGGAAGTTGGCTAGAGGATGCCTATTAACTACCTAAAGGAACCTTAGTGCTATGGATATGACGGTCCTATTAAAACAAAAAAATTAAATAATATAAACAAAATCACAAAAAAAGCTTAAAAATCTGTTTATAAAAGAAAATAAAAACAAATAAAAAAGAAAACTAGTTATTCATCACTAGGATAGCTATACTAAAAATAGTAAAACCAACATTAGAATTAATAAGATTCTGATTAATCTATAGAAGCTCACTAAGGTGATTTAATACATGCAAAGATTATTAAATAAACTGCTCGTGTATTTTATAATATTTCTCATGTATTCTGGAGAGTTAATTCTGCTCTTTCTGATCCACAGTCTTAAGTTTATATATATATTTTTTTCTCTGGATAAAATCTCCGCGCGTTGTTTTCTTGCTGTATGAGGAGGCCATCAGCCCCACCCTCACTGCCCCCCAGCGTCTAGGGAGTGGCGGAAGAGGTCAGCCATGTTCTTCTCTTATGAGGAGAAAAGTTTTTGTCACACAAGAGGTAAGCTCTCTTCCTTGTTTTTGGGTTCTAGGTTTTATAAGTTCAATGTTTGTACTTATTCTCTGTCGTTTTTTAGCTTTTCAGCTTTTAGGCATTGGTTTGTCTGTTAACATTTTTGCGGGTTTTAACTCTTTCTTTTCTTTGTAACTTTGAGCGTCTTTTGGGGTACCTAGGAACAGAAGATGGCTAAGCTTGTTCCTTTTCTATGCGCTGTCTCTGCGCTGTTTTTTCAAAGTAGTTAAGTTCTTAATAACTAATTAATTATGCACTTAAAGCACTGCTGAAATACTTTGTACATATTGCAACTAACTGTTTAAGGTATATAACTTTCACAAAGTTTTCTTTAGTTAATTATTATCTTTAACTTATTCTCGTTTTCGTGCTGTCATAAGTTGTAGAGTAGGGGGTTTTAGACTCAAGTTTTCTTTCAAAAATCTGTTCGTTAAAAATTAACATTTCCTTTTTTAATTGCAATGTAAAATTTGGATTTCTTTTGCATTGATTTTCAGGTTTAAATTCTCTCTCAAACGAACTTGGAATTTCGTTATGGCTGAAAATCATTTCTAATTATTATGTCACTCTCACAGCTTGAGTTCTCTTTAATCTTCTTCTCTCTGTTTAATAGTAACAGATGAAGAGCATGGGTCGGGCCATGAAGGTTAATGGATGCAAGCGAAATTGTTAACTAGTGCTAGGTCATGCAACTCTACAGAGGACATGACTTATATATATATATGTTTTAAACTATTTTAGGTGGGAATGTTACTTGCATTTATGGCCTTGCAGAAACCCATTTCCAACTAGGTCTTTGTGGAAGTGAGAAAATGCAGAGTTTTTGCTGGTCCTTGATAAAGCCAAGGCTCAGTATTCTCGACACCTTCTACATTCAGTTGTTTTATTTTATTTTTTTGTCTTTTCTCCTTTTACTCACACAGGTAGATACATAACCTTTTCTATGTTGTACTAGGTGTGAGTCAAAATTATATTTGCATTTTTTTGCTTAGGTATCTTCTTTATAGAACCCGATCATGCATGTATATATCTCATAAGTAAACTTACCTGAAGTGTTTTCATTATATATGAGGTGCATTCACATAATACACCGAAAACACCGAAGTTCTGCAGTGTAAATAAGTAATCATAACAGTCTTTTTACATGACATTTAGAGTCTGATGATGACGTGCCTAATGTTGGAGCTACGGCAGCTTTGATGCAGCTATTGCCAATGCGCAGTCCATTAGTATATATGGTCGAAGTTCACACCCAAATTTTTTGCATAACGTCTAATGTCTAAAGTTTAAGTATGATTTACTTCTAATGTTCAGTTCTTATCTTTTCACGTGTTATTATCATATTCAAGTATATTTACCACATTCAAGTATATTTACCACATTCAAGTTTCACTTTGAACATTAATATGCTGTTGAACCAGAAGCAATTCACAATTTTCACAGTAAAGTTTTCAGGTTTCACATTAAATTATAATATCCTAAAAGGTAATTGAAAACCAAGAACTATGTACAATTGTTCACTGAATTACTTTTTTCATATTATTGTTTTAACCTTTTCCTGATTATTAAGCCTATCTTTTTCTGCTTCCACCACAACTAATTTACTTTCAGTTTTCTTTATTTCAGCTGAACCTTGTATGATCAAGTTAGAGGCAACTGCTATTTCAACAGTATTTTGTTTTTCTACAGCTTTTCTCACCCTTTCTGTTCCCTCTTGAATTACTGCTAGGGAGGTTTCTTTATCTTTTTTAAGTCGATTTATTTCTGCATCATTTTCTTTTATTTTGTCATCAAACTCAGCTTTTCTTTTTTTTTCTAGCTGCTTTTCCTTATTTTCCCTCTCTTTCAGCTTCCTTTCTTTTACCTTTTTTTATTCTTCTTCCTTCAGCTTATCAACATACTCTTTATAAAATTTATGTGAATCACGAACACTATTTAACAAATTTCTTGTTATGGGAACTTTACTTACACATCCATAGTGTTTAATGGCCCCTTTAACTATTCTTAATGATGTTATAGTTGAGTTTTTTAAGTTAGCCTTGTCCTTCCTCGACAGAGCAGTGTTAACTGAAAATTCCCTTTCTGCATCAGCATTACCATGAGGTAAAACTAAAATTGACTTGATGAGTTTAGCAAGATTTGAGTATTTTTCTTTTCTGCTAGAGTCTTTAATACTAAATATATTACACCAGTAATGATCAATCCACACTGGAATATGCCCTTCCTCTGAAAATTTCAAGAGTTCACCTAGAGTTGGCTTATCGCAATTTAAAAGTTTCCACTCTTCTCTTATTCTATCAATTTGTTCCTCAGAAAGATGCAAGAAATTCTGGTTATTTCCGAAAGTCCTTCAGTGACTGAAAGTTGAGTTGACTCTTTCTTTGGTTCATTTACCTTTAAAACTTCTATGTCTCTTAGCTTTAGATTGCAGAATGGCAAATTTGACTTTAAATATTTTGTGGTTGCAATTAGTGATGATCTTACATCTAAGAGAAATAATTTCTGCCTGGTCTCCTGAACATTCCTGAAGAGATTTTTTGTCTTCATACCAACTTCTAACTCCCCTTGTTTTTTCCATGAATTTTTGTTTTCAAAATCCACATTCTTTAGGTCTTCTCCAAATTTCCCTGCAATAACATCATCTTGGATAAACTGAGCCATAACATTCCTCATTAAAGTATTTAAATCAGAATATAACTGGTGTATTTTTGGTTCTTCACTCTGATAACATAATGAAAACTTTTCAAAATTTTGGTGCGAAAATGAAATTAATGCTAAATAGCAAGGAGTTAGCTCATTTTTCAGGAAACAGTGAATTCTTTTATACCTTGCCGAATTCCTTAGTTGTTTTTCAAATATTTTTTGAGATGGCAAGAAGTTTAAAAAATATTCTGTAATATTTAGCCATTGATCCAAGAGCCTCTGGGCTACAGAGCCAACGGTTAATATCTGTTGCTGACATGCCGCAAAAGAAATTTGGCTGTGACCAATGTTATATCCTCGACAGATTTATAATCCTCTCGTCTTGCAGCACTACTCTTTAAAAAGTAATGCATATCAGTAGCAAATTCGTCAAAATCTATATTTAAGCTTGTCAAAAAAAATTTAAATGCATTACTAACAACATGCAGGTTGCGAAAACCTAGTTCCAAAGATTTCTGGCCTGTTTCTTGTTTTACAACTTTATTGAATTTGCGTAAAAAGCACTTATTTACATTTTGGCTGTCCATGGATACACAAATAATTCTGTTCAACGAAATATTGAAGGATGATAACACATCAAAAATTTCTTTTAGCAAAATATCTGCTGTTGCATGACCCAGAAAAAGGCTTGTTAGGTATCGGCAAGAAACTGAATTTATTTCTGAAGACCAGTAACTGAGATACACATCCAACTGCTGTTTCACTTGTGTATTTGTAATTTCATCAAATGCTATAGTAACCTTTCCTGGGCTACTAGATGCAATGTCTTTTTTCAAATCCTCTTCAAAATATTTTGACAGTCCATGTGATATCACATAAGCAACGTTTTTTTCTTTAAGTTGCATTTTGGCTGCAATAGCAGAATCAGGAAGCATTTCTTTGAAAAGTTCAAGTGTTTCAGTGCATGAAACAAAAGACATATTGTCCTTACAACTTCAAGTTCAACTGTTTCAGTGCATGAAACAGAAGACATATTGTCCTTAGCAACTTTCATGGCCCATAATGCTTCGGCTTTAGCCAGCTGTAAATCATGACTCAGTACTTCACTAATATTTGTCTTGGGCTGAAGATCCCATCCTCCAAAGGCTTTCAGGATGGACTTATTTTAAAATTTACTTTGGAATTTCTGCAAATGTTTTTTTTTTCCTTTATGATGTGCTTTTACTTGTGAAAAGCCACTATTAGAAATATTGAAAATTTCTGAACACAATATACACTTAGCAGAAAATATTGTTTCAGTTGCAGAACTCCATTCTTTCAACTTCACTCCGTCCAATTCTTTGGCGAGCCACGCATCTTGAAATTTCGTTTTGGATTTAGGCATCTTAAACACTTGTATTACTAACCAGAAAACTGAAAATGAAAGGGTACTACAAAAACACGTTCCAATATTGCAAAACCAGAGAACTTCCCAAAGTTTGGCTGCGAGGATGTCAGAAGATAGTAAAAAAAAAAAAAGCAAGTCACCACTAGAGAACTGGACCTGCACACAGCACAGAGAACACCATAAAAGACACAAAACCAGAAACTATCATACGCATCTCACGCAAGTTCAGTCAAAGCGAGTCGGAGCCGAGATATATTGTGCATCGAAGGTCACCGTCGCCGACACAGGATTGAAGGTCAATGATCACATGCTCTACTGCCTGTCACGATAACACTCAGCTACCATCCCATCGTCATTACCGGAGGTTACGGAAGGAGACCACATGTTTCCTCTTTGCTTCCACCCACCTGCGGTTTACAATAACAAAACATCAGCAGAAAGAGGAGGGTCCACGAGGCATGTCCAAAAATAAAGTACGATCTGCGTGTCACGGAGTTTGTCTGCAAAGCACAAACCAGTGGTGAAAATGACCCCTCCCCCCATGTTTTTTTCTTTAGATCTCCGTTACTCTCGAAAACTGTCTGAAGGCACAAAAGTGGTTGCTCCTGGAACAATTTGATCACCACGGCCATTACATCTGCATCAGAGTGGAATTGTTGTCAATTTAGAGCTTTTTTTTTTAAGGGTACGAACAAATGAAAGTCACGTGGTGACAGATCGGGGCTATAGGCTGGTGGTGCAGAACCTCCCACCCTTTCCATGCTAACGCATCTTGCACAATGTTCGTGAAATGCAAACGAGCATTGTCATGCAACAGAATCACACCATGCGAATGCACGCCGGGTCGCTTATTCTTGATGGCTTTATGTAACTTGTCCAGTGTTACTTGCAGTGGTTGGCATTGTTTCTCACGTGAGGCTCTGAAGAGCCTCACGACCACCAACAAAAGCTCTTCATGGTCAAAAAATGTGGTCAGCATAACCTTACCGGCAGAAGCCTGTGACTTGAATTTTTTGTGTTTTGGTGATCTGGAATATTTGCATTGCAAGCTTGTTGGTTTGCTGGATGGATCGAAGTGGTGGCACCACAACCACAATTCGTCGCCTGCCACTATGTGCGACAGAAATGCATCACCCTCTGCTTCGTAACGCAGCAAGTGGTTCAAACTCCAACCCATGAGTTCTTCCTTATGGTGGTCGGTCAGCACGGTTAGCATCTGTGGGATCCATTGTGAACACACCTTCTAATACTGTAGTGTCATTGTAACTATCGTTTGAACTGTCCCAAATGACATAGCGAATTCCTATGCTAGCAAATGTAAGCTCCGACGACGGCCCACCCGTATTGTTGCATCAATCTTGGCGAAAGCTTTGTCTGTCGCAACAACTTGCGCCTGGCAAAGCTACAGAAGATCTTTCATTTCCTCACGTCCTTTCTGAAACATTCGTGCTCAGTCTGTCACTGTTGTCTTTGACACACATTGTCACAATACACTGCCTGCATTCTGTGATGAATGTCGAATGGTTGACATCCTTCTGCTGTTAGGAACTGTATCACTGCTTGCTAATCCACGCTGGATGGATTCTGGAATCACACCAGCTATGTTGTCAATGATCTGCAGCACAAACCACACATTCCAGGAGAATGAGCGCGTGCTTGCTTGTTCATTGGTCTGCGCTTATCACGCGAGCTGTGATGTCATCATGTTCCCCGTGTGCCGGTCCACGTGACGTAGCATGAACAGGTTTCATTTGATCATGCCTCATAAATGCAATGGTTTACAATGCTCTGCTCCAATGCTACCCAGTGCTCAACAGTAGGAAGCAGGCGTCACTGCAAGTGGATAATGCCCTACAACTACGGAGTCATCTGATGAAAACTTCAGGAAATGGAAGGGGTTGAGATCCTACCCCATCCTTCATACAGTCCGGGTCTTGTCCCATCTGACTACCACCTGTTTGGCTCCATGGCTCATTTCCTACAAAGACAGCACTTTGTTTTAGTGGTAGACATGGAATCTGGCATCAGATATTACTGTGCTCAAAACCACTAGCGTCTCATTGTACAATAGCGTGCCATCGAAATGTTACCTCACTGGGGAAGTATTCCCCAATCCTTCCAATAAGCATCCTCCTCTAGAATACAATTCGAATTGCTAATGTTGTCCATCGAATCCTGAATGTTATTGATGGAATCCATCGTATTTACTTTTCTCTACTTATACGTTAACACACGTTCATTCCTAGAGCTTTAGTCACCAGGAATAAAAATAAAACGGTGTGTATTGACTTTTAGCTGCCTATATGTTACATGTGTTCATTCTTTAAGCTTTAAGTCACTAGAAACTCCAATAGAAATTATGCTTGAGGTTTACATAGAAAAACTTTAGTGGAAAGTGCTATGCTGTTAAAAATGTTGTTTGTTTAGACACACATTAATTTCCAAAGGGCCTTAAAAAACACAATTAAAGTGGCAGGAGGAAGGAGTGGCAGAGAATTCTAGGAAATTTGAGTTTTGCTAGGGACAGGAGCCATTTTCTTCCCAGCAATGCAAATATTTCTGAAGATCCATTAACAATTTTAAAAAGCATTTCTCAGAAGCTTGAGATAAAAGTGAATTTCCCACTGCACTTCACAGAAGCTTGTAGAAAAATCTCATTTCAATAACACGTTGAACAAAGCCCAGCATGGGATGAAATTTTCTTATATGTTGAGGTAAATTTCTTTTCATTTTGAATGTCTTGTTACAATTCGGGAATTTCTAGTTCACAAGAGCCATTTAAAACGATATTTGTGAATACTCAGAACTTACCACTTTATCTTTAAAATATTTGTAAATACTGAGAATATACCACTTTTATCCAGGATTTGAGAACAAGGCTCCAGCTCTGATGTTACCAGTAGCACGCGTGTTGCATAAACAATTCGGAATTCAATCAAACATTAGCGACAATATCGTATTCTAGGGGACGATGACAATTGGAGGGATGGGAAAATACTTCCTCCAATGAGGTAATGGTTTGATGGCAAGCTGTTGTACAATGAGATGCTAGTCTCGAAATCTGTCAAGTGGTACAGCCATGGAATCAAGGCTCTAATGCAGAGGTTCTCAACCAGGCGGAATTTTAGGGTTTCAGTCGGGAATTGGGACCACAGACTCAAACTGTTGGAATATTAATCACACAATAAATTAAAGATAAATATTTCACTTTTTATCTGTGGAAATATTCCAATTATAGTTATATTTGACACTTTCTTGTTTTTTATTTAGAGATTTTGGAGCCCATCATGAGTATCAAAAAAAGAGGATACGATGATTCATATATTCAATGTGGATTCACGTCTATCATCATCAAATGACAACAAAGGCCTCAAAGTGTTTTTCTTTCTTTTTTTTTATTGAGGGTTTAACAACCACAGCAAACACAACATCCATGCCTCACCGGGATTCAAACCCACACTCATCTCAGATAAATGGTCAGAAGCCATGGCTTATACTACTGCACCACCGAGGGGTGGGGGTGGGGGGTGGCCAATGTGTTATTTGTAGCAAATCTTTGTCAAATGATACTATGAAACCGACAGAGTTGAAGCAACATTTGTAAAATATTCATCCTCAACGCAAGGACAAGGACAAAAGCTTTTAATTTTTGAACATCATTTGGATAGTCTCAAAAAGACAAAAAAATGAAAATGGATTTAGCAGAGGCATTTCAAGAAATGAATCACAAGATTACTGAAGCTTCTTATGTCATAGCACTGGAGATAGCAAATCAGAAAAAAATACATACAATTGGGGAAACCCTTGAACTCTTAAAATGGTGGAAATTGCATTGGGAAATGGATTGGAGAAAAACCTGCAACAGTTTCACTACCAAACAGTGCTATTCAAAGGAGAACCTGTGACATGGCCATTGCCATCAAGAATAAAGTTGCCCAGGAGATCAATATTATAAATATTGAACGGGAATCATAGAGGATAATTTTTAAGATACTTTACCTCTCAAATTTTCGATCTAGACACTAGATCATCTTCAGGAGTTCTTGAATCTTACTACTTCCACAGGTCTGGTGACTAAGCCTGATGGATTTTCTATCCAGCATGGTTGTTGATGTGCCTTGTAAATTTCCAGGGATTCCTCCAATTTCCGGATAATTGCGTGGGATTGATGTTTGATTACTTACATTGATGTTTGATCCCAGTCCATTTCGTTTCCAGTTTGTTGCATGTGCCTGTCTAATCCTGTTTTATTTTAAATGTTCCTTACTGCTGCTCTGTGTTCATTAATTCTGGTGGTTAACCTTCGTCCTGTTTCTCCTATACGTATATATATGGTAAACCACATGAACATTCGATTTTATAAATGACTCCTTCCTGGCGTAAAATATTTTCTTCTCTTTGTTTTAGGGAAGGTAAGTATTTTTTTATTTTTTTATTTAAACCTGGAGCTAACCTAATTTTATATTTAGTGCTGATTTTCTTTAGGTTTTCAAACAGTCCCTTGTGGTAAGTGACTTTTCTTGTGAATAAATATTCAATTTTCTCCTTATTATCTGTAGTGCTAGTTCTTTTCCTAGTAGGATTTTCTCCTAGTAGTTCACAAATTTCACTTGAAGGGTAATCATTTTCTAGTAAGATTGATTTTAACTTCTTTTTATGTTTCTCCTTAGCTTCTGAAGATGAATTCAGCTTTTCAACTTTTTCTTTAAATTGTAAAGCTACATTTTTCTTTATATAATTAGAGTGATTTGACTTATAATTTAAAATTTTTCCAGTATTTGTAGGCTTCTTGTATAATTCTTTGTGGTTAGCTTTTTTCCTTCCCACTTCAAAGTAATGTCTAGGTAATTTAGCTTATTTTCGTTTTGCTCTTCTAAAGTGAATTTCAGGGATTCATCTTGGGAATTAAAACCTAGAATTTTTATGAGTATCCACTCAAATCTTGATCTGTGATGAAAAGGATACCATCCATGTATCTAGAATACTAGCAGAAAATAGAAGGTTTCAATAGGAAGGCCTCTTCTATCTTACTTATGTAATAATTTGCTAGGAGAGATGCTAATGAAGAGCCCATTGCTAGCTTACTTCTATAAGCAAAGATGTGTGCCATGGATGATATCCTTTTCATCATAGATCAAGATTCAAGTGGATACTCATAAAAATTCTAGAAGGTTTCAATTCCCAAAATGAATCCCTGAAATTCACTTGGAAATTAAAACCTTCTAGAAGATGAATCCCTGAAACTCACCTCTCCTAGCAAATTATTACGTAAGTAAGATAGAATAGGCCTTACTATTGAAACCTTCTTTTTTCTGCATGTATACTAGATACATGGATGATATCCTTTTCATCACAGATCAAGATTCGAGTGGATACTCATCAAACATTCTAGAAGATTTTAATTCCCAAGATGAATCCCTGAAATTCACTTTAGAAGAGCAAAACGAAAATAAGCTAAATTACCTAGACATTACTTTGAAGTGGGAAGGAAAAAAGCTTACCACAGAATTATACAAAAAGCCTACAAATACTGAAAAATTTTTAAATTATAAGTCAAATCTTCCTAATTATATAAAGAAAAATGTAGCTTTACAATTTAAAGAAAAAGTTGAAAAGCTAAATCCATCTTCAGAAGCTAAGGAGAAACATAAAAAGAAGTTAAAATCAATCTTACTAGAAAATGATTACCCTTCAAGAGAAATTCGTGAACTACTAGGAGAAAATCCTACTAGGAACAGAACTAGCACTACAGATAATAAAAAGAAAATTGTATATTTATTTACAGGAAAAGTCACTTATCACAAGGGACTGTTTGAAAAACTAAAGAAAATCAGCACTAAATATAAAATTACGTTGGCTCCAGGTTTAAATAAAAAAATAAAATAATACTTAGTATCCCTAAAACAAAGAGAAGAAAATATTTTACTCCAGGAAGGAGCCATTTATAAAATCGAGTGTTCGTGTGGTTTACCATATACGTATAGGAGAAACAGGACGAAGGTTAACCACCAGAATTAATGAACACAGAGCAGCAGTAAGGAACATTTAAAATAAAACAGGATTAGACAGGCACATGCAACAAACTGGCCACGAAATGGACTGGGATCAAACATCAATGCAAGTAATCAAACATCAATCCCACGCAATTATCCGGAAATTGGAGGAATCCCTGGAAATTTACAAGACACACGGTGGCAACATCAACAAACATGCTGGATAGAAAATCCATTAGGCTTGGTCACCAGATCTGTGGAAGTAGTAAGACGCAAGAACTCCTGAAGATGATCTAGTGCCTAGATCGAAAATTTGAGAGGTAAAGTACCGTAAAAATTATCTCTCTATATATATAAAAGTGGAAGTTTGTATGTTTGTTCCGCATACGTTCCTAAACGGTTTGATAGATTTGCACCAAAATTGGCATACATATCATCAGCCAGAATAAAATACAAGCAGGATGATTTTTAGAAATTCCATCCCTAAAGGGGTCAAATGTGTTTTTACGGGGCCCTCTATAGACTGGGTACAAGTCGGCTGCTGCAGTATTACTCTGCGTGTCAGAGCAACGGTCGTCAGGTTATGCCTCACTATTCGCAAGCTTCCGTGGTTCAGGCATACAGGGAAGAGTTTGATTTTTTTAAATACAATGTACCGGTGGAGTATATTGTCATAAGTATTTTTTTGTTTATGTCAGCATGGCATTTTCTTTGTAAGGATTAGGTTTCATTAGACTCCCAACAATTGGTGCAGGAGTCTCAAATATGGGTGAAGCTACAGATTCCCACCAATAGGTGTGGTCCTCTCAAATAGCATCAAGGTTAAGTTGAAGTTAAAACAGACGGTCTTCTTCATACATAAAATTTAAATACAAGATTAGTATTGGTATTAGTATAAATAAAAGAAATAGCCTATGCCCTCCGGAAAGAAGTAAGCTTCCAGTGGCGGCTTTTCAGGTGAAGTAGGTGAAGTGCCTCTTCACCTATTTTATTTGAAATAAGATTTTATTTAATAGTTTCGTATAATATATTCTTTTTTTGCCTTTATTGAGTGCCAAAATACCCAAAATTTTGATTAGATATCACTTCACAATGTGCGTTCAATGCGGAAAACAAGTCCTTATACGCAAAACAGTTCAAGTGAAGAGCTGAAATGAGAATGCTTAGAAGTATGCAGTTTTCGTCCGAGTTGCCATGGTAACTGTGACGTCAGCCTCCCCTATCTGCAGGGGAAGTGAAGTGTTTTATCATGAGACGTCAAGGCTCTGCACCTGGAGTCGTGAACTTATGAAGAGATTGCAGTGGAACAGGATGGATTGCTAAGGGTTCTTTGCAATCCATTAGGGATTTTTTCTTACGGTGTTTTGATACATACTTTCTGAAAGAGATATGTTTTTTCATGTTTTGTGATTGTTTGTTAAAAACTTCATTAGTTACTTTAGTTTTGTGTACAGTTTAACTGATAGTGATAGTTTTAGTTTTCAGTTTGTATCCTGTGAACAACATTGTCTGTAATTTATTGCAAACTCCGTTCAATCGGTGGAAAGTTGAAAATAAAAGAGACATTTTACTTCAAGGATGACCGACGGATTCACTGACAATTGTCGCCAAGAAAGAAATCAAGAAGAGCGGTAAATCTTACAATATTAATTTTAAAAATTGTTGGTTTACTGAATATAAATGGCTTTGTAGCCCTTCTGTGTTACAAAAATTATTTTTTGGTCCTGCTTATATTTTAGTAATAAAATTTGGCGTGGAATAAAGACAATTTTCAGATTTCTTAAATATAAAACGGTTACAAACGTGGTGATTCTAGCGAACACCTGAAATGCGAATTAATGCTAAATAATTTTGAAAAGAATCAGAACACCATTGCCGATGCTCTGAGGAAGAATGCTAGGCTTTTGAAAATGCATTTCAACGAAAGCGTTCGTTTAAATAGACTTTTCCTGCAGACAATGATTGATGCAGTACTGTATTTGAGTAAACAAGAACTAGCATTCCGTGACCATGACGAAGGCATTGACCCGATAAATCGTAGAAATTCAAGGAATTGCTTTCACTGTTGATATCAAGAAGTCCTTTAAAATTCAAAATCAATACAAAACGATAAAAAATGTCTTCACAGGTGACTCAAGAACTATTCAAAACGAATTAATTGAATGTATTTCTGAATATATAAACGATTACGTCAAAAATGAAATAAATGAAGTTCAATGCTTTTATATTCAAGTAGATGGGAAGACATAACCAGACTTCCGAGTGCTCTTTAATAATAAGATCTGTTGATTCGGAAGGTGTATTGGTTGAGCGATTTTTGGGTTTCCATGGTGTGAGTGATTATAGAACGTCAGAAGCTTTATACAAAATACTAGATAAAATTTTGGAACAGTTTGATTATCAACACAAGTCAATAGGACAATGTTACGATGGAGCAAGCGTAATTAATGTCTGGACACTTACTTGACTGGGCTCCAGAAAAATTAAGCATAAAGCTTCTCAATCTGTTTTTGTTATTGCTTAGTACATCGTTTGAACCTTGTATTACAGCAGAGTTTTTCAAAAATTTCTAAGTGTCGAATATTTTTTGCAAGCCTCAGTGTAATTCCTTTGTTTTTTCACCACTCAGCAAAGCGATCGCTCCACTGAGTGGTGAAAAAACAATACACTCACATCAACAACTGCAAGAGGCATGCCAACCATAACAGAAACTCGATGGTCCTCCACTTCGAAGTTACTAAGTGTAATAGTTGAAGATTGGGATAAATTGAAGGAAGTATTCGAATTTCTCACAAATAGTGACCAATCAGACAAAAAATCAATTCAACTTGCCCAAGGGTTTTTAAATGATATGAACACTTTTGAATTTATATTTTTGGGAATAGTATTTAATGAAATATTTGGTTCACCGATCTATTATTCGAAATTTTGCAGAAAAAATCACTAGACATATACTGTGTTACTCAAATTAAAAAAAAACTTATGAAATTTTGAGCCATAAAGGAAACGATAAGGTATTTGAAACACTGTTTGAAAAAGCTAGAAAAATCACAGAAATGAGCAGATCTAAATGAGAATATGCTGCTCTTACACAAGAAACAATTTTTAAAAATTATAAACAATTGTATTTTGAAATTTTGTACCACATTCTTATGGAAATGGATATAATATTTCAAGACAGCGAGAAACTTAAACTTCTATTTCCCTGTCTTGCTGACACAACCAAATTCGACTAATTTAATTCATGCTTTCCCTCTCTCGCTTTTGAAAATCTACAACATTTTTACAGAAAAATATTTACTAAACACCAGAGCCTTAAAAATGAACTGAGTCTTGTATATGCTGATGAAAAATTAAGGAATATATCGACTCATGAACTTTTTCGAGTGCTTCATGGAGATAAAGGTATTTTTACAGAAGCTTATAAATTGGTTTCTCGGATTTTAACAATTGCATCTGCAAGTGTTTTAGTGGAAAAAAGTTTTTCTAGCCTTAAAAGAATACAAACTTACTCAAGAAACACTATTTCAATAGATAAACTTGCTTCTTTGGCAAATATTTCTATTCAGAAAGACATTTTCTTGATGTCACGAAGAAACAGCCATTTTCTGACGACATAATCGACAAATTTCCAGCTTTAAAGGGAAGAAGAATTGATCTAATATATAAAAAAATAGGTAAGTTCTCATTAACTGATTTTCATTGAAGACAGTAGATATCTTTTCATATTGCTCTTGTAGCTCTTCACCTATTTTTCCTACCACGAGCCGCCACTGTAAGCTTCCCAACAATGAAAGAATTATCCGAATGGGTTTAGTTTTTGAGATTAGTAAAAAAATTCCATATATTATTGCGAACTACTTTCTTTCACATTGGGTGTGATCAGGTTGTATCTAAACAAAGCGGAACGATACATGGGAAATTGGAAACTACTTGAAAGCAATGTTATTCGGTAGTACAGCCAAAAATAATAAAAAATAATAAAAAATAATAAAAAAATAATAATAAATAATAATAAATAAACGAAATAGCCTATGTCCTTTGGAAAGCTTCCCAACGGTGAAAGAATTATCCGAATCGGTTTAGTTTTCGAGATAAGTAAAAAAAATTCTGTATATTTTCGTGAACTACTTTCTTTCACATTGGATATGATCAGGTTGCATATCTACACTCTAGAAAGCTGAATGTGGAGTGCACAAAGTGCAAAAAAAATGACAAAAAATAAGCTTCCCAACAATGAAAGAACCAAAAAGCAGATTACAGGAGAAAGAAATAACAATTTCAGCAGAGCAGAGTTGAGTTGAGAGATTGATTGTTAAACATGAAGTGCTGAGTCATATGTCGAGTTTTTAGGGCTCAGAACAGCCATTATAAATTGTGATTTTTATCATAAAATTTTCATCAAGTGTGGTGAAATGCCTCCAAAAAAACGCAAATCCATCGGACAAGTTCAGCCAAAAGCAAAGAAAGGAAAATTACTTTGAGAGAGTGAGACAACCGAACAATGTGATCGAAGACTTATGGATCAGCGGGAAAGAGTCAGTGTATCTAGGGTGACAAAGACCTTGGAACAGCGTCAGGCCCGACTTGAGCGTTGTTCATCATGGTAGGATTTTTTTTTTTATAGTGCGATTTACATTGTTACTTACTGAAACGATGAAAGATTTCTGTCTTTAGCACGATTTAATGATTAAAAGATGAAAAATATATACAATTAAAACCATGAGCACTTTCGAGGCAGCGGCTGCCTTTTCTTCAGATGTAATAAATAAATACACATTTAGTCTATATATAATATAGATCATTGCATTGTGGGAAGCATGGTAAGTTATTAGCCAATAGTAATCTACATGCGCCAATATGTTGCGTATACTGTTGGCCCAATGGTCTGAAGAAAACATGGAAATATATTTTAGAAATAAATGGTGTAGGGTGGGGTGAACATTCAATTTTAAGTTTATATTACAATTTATAATTTACTGTTTTAATAAGGGATTTCCAAACGTTATGTAACTCATAGGGGACATGTTCATTACAACATTGCTCACCGGAGGCCTCTATATACACACTTTCTGCAATTAAAAGGTCACCAGGTTTACTAGGAGTATTAATTATTCTTACATTTCTCCAGTCGGGATTAAGATCATCTTGTATAACAGATTTGGCTAGGGATGTACAATACATGCCTGTTTTAATATTGCATCTGTGTTCTTTAATTCGTAATGCAATATTCCGTTTTGTAGAACCCACATAATTAGAAGCTGCTTGTCCTGTAGTTGCCTCAACCAGAGGGATATTGTAAATACCCCACTGTCCCAATTTGCTGTTCTGTTCACGATCCTTACGAACTACTGAAAATAAACTTCGTGTTCGTGAACCAAATTACAAGCCATATGGTTTACATAGTTGTGTTAAGGCTCTCGTTAAATGTGGATTGTATTGCATAGAGCCAACATATATGGAATTGCAGTTGGAGTTTCTTAACAGGGTAGTATGTAGGGCATATTTGACCTTGCCAAACACTTACCTAATCAGATATTTAGGGAACTCAAATTGCTCAGCCAAACCAAAAATTTAGTTAACTTCTTGCTGAAATGATTCAGTAGTTGATGAACGAGTCTTCAATATTTGTTGCTCATTGTTACTTGTAAACAAACTTTATGTCTATCCCAGGCAATGCAGGTATCTTCGCTAATCCTCTATAATTCCTGTTCAATATTTATAATACTGAAGTAATTAGAGGAAGCCATGAAGTCATTAATTATCAGATCAAGTCTGTTGCATTTGGCTTACTTTCAATTCAACTTGATAAATTGACTGATGTGGCATTGTGTTTCCAGTTGCTAGTGTTTGCAAGATATGTTCACTCAGGTTCATTTAAAGAGGAGTTTCTTTTTCGTTCTCCCCTTGAAACAACTATCAAGGCCTCTGATATTTTGGAAAAGGTTTCATCTTTCTTTGAATCACAGAGAATCTTTTCTGGGATAATGTCTGTGTGCTGAACAGATGGAGCACCGCCCATGTTGGAAACAAAATGTGGATTTCAAGTTAGTGTGAAAAAACAAGTTCCAAAAGTGCAAGGCATTCATTGTATGATCTATCATCAAGCACTGGCCTCAAAAACATTTCCAGCTCCACTAGGGAATGTTTTGGATCAAACAATTCAAATCGTCAATTTTGTCAAAGGGGCTCTTAACTCATGACTTTTCAAGCACGTAAGTACTGACATGGATACAGGCCATCATTTGTTACTAAGTTTAAAAATTTATTATCAGATGCAAAATGGTTGAAAGATTTTAACATAATAAAAGCACAACATCTGGCTTTTTAAAAATTTGTAACTATATCTTCACCTTAACAGCTCAAAAGGCAAATACAGAAAGTGTTTAGCTTCATGAATGCTTGGGGACAAACAAAAGAAACTGCTTTTTACCCAAACCTGTGAAAAGTTCATCCAGTTCAATTTTAAAGAACTTGTGATTTTTTATTAATACTGTTTAACAAATAGAGACCTGAAGGCAAATTTGCAAAGAAGCAACACATACAATAATAATTAAATATGGATTTCTTTAACAAGTTATTAAAATAATATTTATGTGTTTTAGTTATGTTTAAATTGAAAAAATAAAGTATTTATATGTTATGAGTTACTATGTAATGATTCTTATCAATATCAATTAGAAAACAATGATGAAACAAACTGACAAGTAGCCTACTATAAGAATTAATATAACAAATTATTTACAGTTAGGTTTACTATATATATGCTTCAATCATTTAAGTGTACTCTTTTTGGATGCTATACAATCCGGCAACCCTATGCAAACACAACTGCAACAGAACTGCCTATGCCAGGTACTCTTGTCCATGGTTTTAGATAGTATGCAACAACAATGAATGCAAAGAGTCGTCCCAAGATAAGGGAAATCCAGTGGCATATATTCGAGGCTAGCTGTGAAGCCCAGAGAATGCACAAATAAAAGTCAATTAAATATACACAAATAAAAGTCAGTTATCAACGGTATTAAGATATGATGCACAATATACCTTAGGTCGCGGTTATGGGTCAAGTACCCCCTATTGGTACAAGTATTAAGATATGTCAATGCTTTCGGTGCGAAAAAAAACGCGAGCGGATTCGCTTCTTTCGTTTATAAAAATCAGTCTGGCGAGTGATGATCAACAGCATAACGCAGTAGGTCTAGGAAAGCCTTCGCTGTTCTGATGCAAAGAGCTTTCACTATCGCCTGCTAGCGTTTCCATGACAACACGAATGAGCCATGGAGCACACAAGTGTACCATTGCTTGGCGCAAAGGGTTCGCTGAAAAAGCAAAGCCTTCGGACTACTTCAGTACCTCCATGCTTCCAGCGCGTGTTTTGCGTGAGTTGTTTCAGTTTGTGTGAAGCGTCAATGATTTAAAAATCAGTGATATTACATCTTAAATTTGTGGCTTTGTTGGATTCGAACTGTTTTGATAAATTTTGTGAAAGCTTCCCCGAACTATCAGATCTTAAAGAACTCTATGCTTCAAATTTTGATACAGCTTGATTAAAAATTGAACTGAAGGTGTTTTATTCCCTTGATGAATACAAAACAAAGACATTACTTGTTACATAAAGTTGAAAATTTGGACATAGTGTTTATTGAGGTGTACAAATTAGCAGATCTAATATTAAACTTTTCATCAACAACTGCAACTGCCGAAAGAAGTGTTTCCGTATTAAAAAGAATCAAGATATATCTTAGAGCCACACAAGGACATGTACATTCAAGCAACTTGGCTGATTTTTCAATAGAGAAAAATATTGTTTTTAAATATGAAAAAGTACTCGGAAGAAACATTTTTGTGAAAACGTAACACTCAAGTTCGCGCAAAAGGAAAGAAGAATAGAGTTCATGTACAAATAAGTGTTCAAATCCTAATCCTCATAATTATTTGGTACCATGTGAGCAATAGCATGTACCTGAAATTTAGAAAAAATGTTACTTCTATTACTTAACAATTAAAAAATAAACTTCCAAATTTTTAAAAAACAGTAGGGAGGGGGGTGAGATAGCCCAGGTCTCGGACCCAAGATACGCCACAGGAGAAATCATATGTGTTATCTGTAGCTTTTCCCGCCCTTCATGCTTTACGATCAAAGATAATTACTGTTCAGTTTAAACACACAATAAATTACTATTGAGAATTAATTATACATCATTCGCCCACATGTAATCTTTTTCTTATCTTATGTTTTTCAAGCAATAATTTTTTTATGTGCCATATTTACCTGACAGGGATGTCACTAGATTTTGAAATCAGGATGGCCGACAGGTGGGCAAGCATTATTTTTGGTGGGGCAAGCTTCATAGCAACTTTTTTTCACGAAACACTGAAAGAACAAGTTTTTAAAGCTTTTCACTACCCGTACCCACTACAAAGAAATTAGTGCAGTCCTCATCCCCTCAACATGGACACATATACGGATGTGACTAGATACAAGTGTTACTGGAATGTCGCCTTCCCCTTTTTGCTTGCTCTGAATGCATCATCTTAAATTGCTTATCAAAATTTTGCATTTTTGCTTACAAAAATGATACCATACTTGCCAACTTTGGAAAATGTGCATCAGTAAAACTTTTGTGGGAATGCCATTTACCACAAAACAAAACATAATTATATTAATAAATATGCAGCAAAAATCTCTGCATATGCCATAATAACTAAACTAGTATTATCTGTGTTTAAAATAATAACTTAAAAAACCATAAAGTAAAATCTTAATTTTGTTCAATGTTAGCCTCGCAAACCTGTGGTGTTTCAATACCAAACTAAACATTTCCTGTAAAAAGGAAATATTCACTTTAAGAGAACCTACACATTTGCATTCAAAACTGTATGTTAAATACCTTCCAATCTTCATCTTGTACATCAGGATTATAATTATTGTAATCACTTTCATGACTTCCATCACGTGCCGCAGAAAATGGCCCTTCTTGTAAAAGTTTTACAACAGCGGAAGTTCGATATAAAGCCATTTTGTGGACAATCGCCGTTGTTTTGGTCTTCCCACAGCCATAATTTGGCAGTTGCATCTTTTGGAAACATATGCCAAAAAAGTGGACCAGCATGGCTGGCAGCACTGAATTGCACGTTGTGTTCTATAAAAAAAGACATAAACAACAATTCGGCACAAGTTACATTTCCTTGAGTATTATCTGATGTTTTAAAAAACGTAGTCAGTTTGGAGTTACTATCAGTACACTTCACATTACCTTTGTGCTTGGGACCATTTAGGTGATGAAAAATACTGTTTCTGCCTCCATGGGCAATGTTAAAATCGTTTCGGCAAAAGCTGCAAAATGCAAATTTTACACCTTTATCAGATTTCCTGAAACAGTGGAACTTTGCAGTGTATGCTTCCTTAAAAATTTTAAAATAACTTTTACATGGTATAATCTTAGCATTCATCTTTATAGATTTGCATAAAAGCTAAACTAACAACTCGCTCATCCCGGTAATTCAACTGTACATCAAAGAAACAACCTTACACACAAAAACATCACACAAGAAATGACTTAACAATCAAACAGGCCACTTACCAAAAAGTTCTTGGCTTCATTCCTGTTATACACTTCATGCACGTTAACGAGAACATTTTGTTATGCAGCTGGCCTTTTAAGGTTGAAACTTCCATTAAATCTGCTCACAGGTTGTTGTTGTTACTACTATAATTCCTCAGGTCAAGAAACATTCATATTTTCATTCACAGGACAGTAAAAAACGCTGAATTCTGACTGCTGTTTGACATACGTGATAGCTCGTCAACACTACACGCATACTCACTATTACGTGAGTGTTGTCGACTTTCATTACCCCCTTTTTTTTTCTTTTTTTATTGGCTTTTCTGATTGTTAAGTCTTTAATGACTTGCATGTAAATAGTGCATTTTTTGGAGCTTATTGCCTATAAAGACGCAAATAATATGACACATAAGAAAGTATTCTTTTGTTGCTACAACAACACACCTCAACACTGTGCATGCAGATTTTACCCTTTTCTTTCATTGGCTGTGATTTCCCTCCCAAGAGGAGACCCACCAACTGCTACAATGAACTAGCGTCTACAGGGACTGAAATACCATGGCCGCTCGATCAGCATTACCACTCGCTCGATAATGTCAGGCCGTGGAAATACAAAATGCAACGGCCACCATCGCAGACTCTGCGTGTGCGTCTAGTGTTGGCGCTCGGCATGTGACTTGAGCACTCCCGTGGAGAGATAGCTACTGCACGACATTATGAAGCCGGCGAGTCAAAGCGCTCGTAAGGTCAGGTAGAAAATCTAAGTGGAGGGTTACAAAAGAATGAAATTTTTCGATTGAGCAATCGAAATATTAAAAAATCCATAAAAAAAAGACCTCTATCTGTAAATCAGTAATATTAAGCAGAAATCCATAAAAGTTGGCAAGTAGGTACTATACATGAACAATTTAAAGGAAAATGTAATTTTTATTCATCGAAATCAAATTTTAACGTCGTGCCACGCAGACACAATACGTTCCTCCTCTTTAACTCCCTTCCTTCAAGCCAGCAACTTTGACTTGCACTCCTCTTTAACTCCCTTCCTTCAAGCCAGCAACTTTGACTTGCACTCCTCTCCTACAAAGCAGTCTTTGGCTCCTTACTGCACTTCCACTGTCCTGGGACAGTCTTAAGAGCACCAGTGTAACTTTAGACTCAGGGAAGTACTACAGAGGTAAAACATGAGCCAAGACAATTAATCTGCAGCGATATATTCTGTCGGTGTAGTTTACTCAGTGTCAGTGTAGCTACTCCAGAGCGAGGAAACCTGGTTCGATCTCCGTCACCGCCAAATTTTGTTTTCATTAGAGTTGTATAAAAATAAAATGTATCTGCAAACACAACCATTGAAACAGAAAACTTGCTGCAAACCTGCAAAGTGCCGCAACCCACGATAACAATAGAATTAAACAATTTATAAAAAAATTAATAAAAACAATAACTAATTATTAGAGCATTACAGTAATTATTAGAGCATTGATACAATTCCTATGAGGAGAATATAAGTACATTACAACCGAAAGTGCAGCAGTGCGTGTGAAATGGATTTTTATGGCAAAATATTAAAGTATTAGACTATGAACCTCATAAAAACAAAAGATTAATTAAAGAAAGTTTTTATATACAGAAGAACAGTTCCATTAATGAATGTTCAAAATTTATAAATAGCATTTTCAACAACTTATTTCAAAAATAGTAATAGGCTTACAAAATACATAAGAAAAATATTTTAATTTAATAAATGGCGACTGCAAGAGGAACCTGGCAATGAATTTAATTTTTTTCTCTGTAAACGAAACTATTGATACAATTCCTATACATTGAGAACAGGCCTTGAGGAAATCTAGAGACCAGAAAAATCTGTAAAAACAAAAAAACTCAGAAGATGTGAAAAATAATTCAAAGTTCTTCAAGTTAAAATTCAGTTAAGTATATTTATCTGAGTAAAGCCTAGAGTAAGTGTTATAATTGCTGTATAAATAACATTTTTTTTAAAATCTTCTTTAAGCAAAAACTATCTGCAAAATCTCCTAGTAATTTGGAAACTATCCACGTACAGCCGTATGCACGTACGTCTGCATTCTGCTACTCTGGTTTTCACAACTCCACTTTCCATGTTGAATCCCCTATTTTGTAAAGAAAACAAGCAGAGCAATTAGTAGTGATCTCCTCATTGAATTCCTGTCCACCCTAATTTGCCCCCTGGCCATACAAATATGAAAAAGAAGCTTAAACTAAGGAATTGGAAAGAGTGGAGAACAATTTAATTTTCATGGCCCTGCGGATGCTATTTTGATAAGCTTTCTACGGAGATGTAAACAACGCACATTCTAGGGGGAAATACATACAGCTACATGATATAAAGCACAAGACTTATTACTTGGAAAAGTCCAGATTATATTTTTAAGTTAAATATTTTGAAAAATGGCACATTTTGAACTAGGTGGGCACGACAAATTTCAGGGTGGACTCAAGCCCACCTTCGCAACACCTTGGCGACGCCCCTATTACCTCAATATACGATGATCTCGAATATATGATACCCTCCCCCCATAAAAAATGTTTTATAATGTTTGTAGGAAAAACCATACATTAGACTTTGCGGCACACATCAACTCAATTCATAAACTGCAAATCTTTCTCTAAATAAAAACATTCTATTTATAACATTGGATGCGATATGAACATCGAATTGCAATTCTGTCAGTATTGGAAACCAAGTATCAGTTTTCATTTAATAGCTATACCTAAAAATATTGACCGTAACGAAATTTTTTTCTAGTAAGGGCATATAACATGATCCACGGTAATGCGAGACCAAAATGTGGAAAAAAAGGTAAGGTCTTATGTTCAAGTAAATACAATATATATATATATATATATATATATATATATATATATTCTATTAAGAAGAGACCGCAGCAAAAATAATTTTTTGACTCATACCAAGTACAACATAGAAAAAGTTATGTATTTACCTGTGTGAGTAAAAAGAGAAAAAAATAAAACAACTGAATGTAGAAAGTGTCGAGAATACTGAGCCTTGGCTTTTGCAACTTTCTTTTTAAATTCAAAAGTTTTTCTTTTGTTTTCGGCTTTGCTCTTCAGTATATGTATATATATAATATATATATACGTTCTATAAAGATACCCAAGCAAAAGCCTGTAGGATCTTATCCTGAAAGCTTTCGTACGCATTTATTATACTACCGAACAGATTAGTTTTCTGTTTGTTTTGTAAAATCTTCATGAAACATTTTTTTCTGCATATTCAGATTGCTAAATTACTACCCAAAAAAAAACTAGATCAGTTGGTGTTTTGTTACATTGGGTTTGTTTACTACACTATTTGTGTTTGACATTAGCATTAATTCACTCACATAAATTACCTGCCCATAAGCTTTGTTGGAGAAGCTCTCACACTTTTCTTGCAACGACAAGCAAAATAAATTCATTGGTAAGCAAATACTTCTAGATTTATATGTGTGTTAAAAAGTACAACTTACCCATACCAAGGCTCGGCCACACAAAAATTTGAATCGTCTGCTATAGCCAAAGAATATAAACGCTTCGCGTGAAGAAGCTCAACTTTCGTAGAGATAATGTAAAACAGGCGACAGCAGCGCCACCATGTAATGCGGCCGTAGATGCTCTGCAGGAAAGTTAACATCCAGGCGCAAAAAGCGTAGGAGACACGGCACGGGAAGCCTATTTCACGGAAAGGAAGCTAAGCTTTGATCTGCGACTGTTTCCTTCGGTCTCATTTGATCTACTAAAGCATTTTCTTTTTTGTTCTTTTCTGAGTATCCCTCCTGTCCCTTCTTTTGGTGAAACAAATATATACATTACAAAGGAATGGGTTCCCACAAAACGTAAACATTAGGTACCCAGCAAAAACAGTCTTGCTGGGCCAGCACTGTCCGCCAATTTCCAAGTAGTAGCCATAATAATAAAAAAGCAAAGACAACCGCAGTTTCCCAAAGCTACAATTTTTTTTTCTACCCTTCCGAAGTTTGTAAATTAAACGCACGGCGCTGGGGAAATTTTCTCAACAGATCGGAAAAACATTCGTTCGTATCTGAGTAGGTTCGAACCTGGGCCGTTGGCGTGATAGCTGAGCTCTCTACCGACCGGACTAATTCCTCACGTTCGAGTGCATGCTTAAAGCTGTCTGTTTGGTATGCAATGTGTAATCGAATGCTTCCCTCTTTCATTTTACAATATTACGAGGTATTTTTCATAAAAGTCAGTTTCATATAATTGATAAATTAATTTTTTCAACGTAACGATAGCTTTTTTTTTTTCAGCAAACGTTGTTTTAATGGTTTTCCAGGATATTTGTTTCAAACGGTTTCAAATTTGTTCTTGTTATTCATCCACTCCATTCCATGAATTGTTATTCATCGGAATGGAGTGGGTGTATTTCATGGCTGTAATATAAACGCAGATCTAGATGAGAACAACAAAACCTTTGAACAAAACGCCAACACAAACAAGCGTTTATATTCTTTGAACACAAACACGCATGCTCAGTCTAACTCAGTCTGCTCGGCATCCTGCGGCATCAGCCTGTAATGTTGGCTTCTGTGTAGTAATTCTTTGCCGCATAATATAGTGGCGCTAGTTACGTCTCGCTGAGCCTTACCTTCTTATCAGTTTAGATATTCTTTGCTATAGCTTCAGACCGTGACCAAAACACAACTCACATTAAAAAAAAAAAAAAAAAAAAAAAAGACTCCAAAATAAAAGTGTGGTGTGGATTAACCGTTTGTTGAATGAAACAGCAGATATTATACGAAAAACATATCTAAAACGATCAAAAACGCTCTTTATTTACATGTTTCGGTTCCAGGGAAGAGAAGGAACCAGTGCCGTAAGACAAACACATCTATACCTCACTAGGATTCAAACTCCGTATCACTTGGACGAACGGTCATAAGCCAGCGCTTGGATCACTGCCCTAAATGGTTCCTTGTCATTCGTCCGAGAGGGCCAGCATTCGAGTGCGATACCGCTAGCTGCCCCTCATTTTTAGAACCTGTGGCCTTAAATTAGAGATTGTCAGCTGCTTATAACCATTGGAGCAGAGCGCATTGGAGTTACTCATGGTGGTCGTTAAACCCCTAAATGATCCTCATCATATTCTTGAATGAAAATATTACCCTTGCCCACATATTCGGTGACCTTTGCTGTATTATATGATATACTCCTTTCACTTTACCAAGCAAGATTTGGTAGGTTCGTGTTTCATCATGTATTGACATTTTTAATCAATGTTATCATCAAACGATTAGATTCGAATCGTAATGAGTTAAAACCTTGCGGTTCTTCCATATTTTCTAGTTTTCAGAAAAATGGGAGAAATAAAACAGAATTAATTGCTTTTACATTCGTTCCTACTTTAGCTTTTTTTGTTGTTGTTGAAGGAAATCTCCCTAGAATTTCCATCATCTCGACCTGCAGTGAAAGGTGCGTGTGAGATGAAGTGACCCGGATGGTCCAAGGCA
Source organism: Macrothele yani (assembly GCA_039090855.1). Classification (NCBI taxonomy): domain Eukaryota; kingdom Metazoa; phylum Arthropoda; class Arachnida; order Araneae; family Macrothelidae; genus Macrothele; species Macrothele yani. The sequence continues at coordinate 41,122,795 of CM076997.1, read as the reverse complement.
TGCTTTATACCTCACCAGGCCTGAAGAAAAATCACAGGACTTGCCCGTGACGTCACAATCGTAGGGCTACTTTTGTCGCAAGCGGCTAGATCCAGCAGTTTGGCACACATCCAAGATTCTCCGGTGCAGGAAGCCACACCTCTCATCCGTGAGCCTTTGCGTCAGCCGTCAATCATTTAGGACTGTCAACATGGTCTTGTTGTTTCTACCGTACAGGTAACGCAGATTTTTGAAGCCGATCTGTTGTGATATCCCTCGGCGTGTTTTGCTACGTACATAGCGTTGGTAACCCTCTTGGTCGTTTCTGCCATGCGAAAGCATTAAAAATTTAATTAATTTTTAGAAGCTCATATTTTCTGTTAAACTGGTTTGTCCGTGTAGATTTTCCTAAATGATTGACGGCTGAGAGGCGTGGCTTCCTGCACGAGAGAATCTTTTTTTTTTTTTTTGATTGGAATCTTAACGACCACCGTGAGCAACTCAATGGGCTATAAGCAGTCGCCCGTCCCTAATTTAGGGTCACTGGTTCCAGGGAAGGGAGGGAGCCAGTGCCGTAAGATAAACACAACATCCATGCCTGACCGGGATTCGAACCCGGACCCCTTTCGGATGAATGATCAGAGGCCATCGCCTTAGATCACTGCGCCACCGGGGTGGCACACGAGAGAATCTTGAATGTGTGCCAAGCTGCTGGATCTAGCCGCTTGTCTCTTTTTCAGTAGAACTATGGTATAGCGTCTAGAAGGGAAAGTGTGCCGAGCGCCTAGCGTACGTATTGATTGGCGTGGATACCGAAATTTGTCCCATTCGTAGATGCGCTGCGAACGTCTTCCCGTCCCTCTTTCTTACTGTGATGGGAGCGGGAAACTAAAGTGGAGTTATTTTTGAGAATAATTTATACAGCAAAAATTGTGTAAGGAAAGGAACAACAAAGACTCGCCTCAAATGTAAGTATCTGCGGAGCTTACTTTTGCACAAAATAGCTTTTATCATAGAAGAAAGGCTACATTTAAAAATAAGTACCAGAATAAAGTTCGGAAAATCAACAGGCTGAAGAAATGAGTTATTTCGCTCTCTGATTACATAAAAAAATCCAAAACAAAAATAAGAATTTTACAGAACTTTCCATTAATGAAAAAATAGCAGAATTACCCATTACGCAGCGGCAAATGGTTATTCATTATTATAAGGCAGCAAAAGAAATCTGCAAGAGGTATGTCATATACCAAGGAGTGGTTACTTGAATCCCTACTAATGCACATAAAAAGTCCAAAATTGTACGAGCACTTACGGAAACACAAAATTATGATCCTACCTAATAGAACAACTATTAGAAAGTATATTTCAAATTACAACAGTAGTTTTGGATTCAATGCACAGACGTTTGAAACCATTTCAAAGAAAATAAGTAAGGTGGAGCCTTTTGCAAGACATGATGGTATATTAATAGGTGAAGTGAAGCTTACAGAAAAACTGCTAGCAAAATCATCTGGTGAAATAATAGGGTTTGTTGATATTGGGCCATACACTTCAGAAACTGTTAAGCATACCCCATGTAATCACAGACTGGTAATGGTGTTCCAGCCATTAAATGGAGATTGGACCCAATTAATTGGTGTTTTTCCCACAAGTAATAATATAAGTGGAACTTTGCTTGCAAAATTGATTATTATTGAAACTGTTATTCTCACTGAAAATGTAGGTCTGTTTGTTGATTTCATTGCGTGTTGGAACAGGAATATGTGGAAGACATTTGGTATATCACCAGATTGTTCTGGAACTAAATACAGCATTATGCATCCTACAGATTGTTCTCGAAGTTTACATTTGATTACATATCAGATTTTCCTCACTTAATAAAATGTGTACGGAACGCATTTGTTACCAGAGGTTTTCTTCTGCCCGAAGGGGAAGCAAGACCAGAGCATGTTGAAGCAGCATGGAGGAAGGACTCTGACTAACTACTCTAAAAGCCATGCCAAAAATTACACGTGTTCATATTCACCTGAATAACTTTGAGAAAATGAGGGCAAGCTATGCTTTGCACCTTTTTAGCAACAAAGCATTAAAAGGCCTTTTTCTCTATAAGCATCATATTGAAATACAGATTGGAAGTACTAATGCAACAGTAGCGGCTTTTGGGAGGAGGCAAGGGAGGCAGTGCCTCCTCAGAATTTTAAAACTCTTAGTTGGGTCATTCCACGCCAAATTGTCAGATGCTATAAACCACACCAACTCCGATTCTTACGATTTTTTTTTTCATGAAAAGATCACCCCAAGGTATGAAAATCCTGAAAATTTAATTGTTTTATTTCCCGTAGATTAAAAGATATTATCTTTCGAATTCTGGTGCATGGCGGGCTTTAATCGCGTAAAAACGCAAATATCTCCATTGTTTAGATAACAAAAAGTACCAAAATCACCACTTCTCCGTAATTTCCCCCAAAGAATCGATTGGTGCATTGCACGAATTTCTATCTTTTTTAGTTTTTGAGTTACGCGCAACGGGAGAGCCTTTCTTCAAAACATAAAAAAGCAATGTAGTACGGCACTTTGAATTTCGCAATTGTTTTTCGTTTTTAAAGAAAAGTTTAGTCTAATAAATGCAGAAAAAAACCTTGGGCTTTCGCGTGCGCGCTGAGAAAGGAATTTTTAAATATGGTGCACGGCTCGTATTTTGCCACTGTGAAAAGGCGCGCGAGCGTTGGCAGCCAGCCAACGGCAGCGGGAGTGGATGTTTGCCTTCGGACGGGCTGGAGATCAAGATACTACTATTGCACGCGTTGGTCAGATCGCACGATAATTTATGTGTGTGATTGGAGGTTTAACGACCACCGTGAGCAACTCAATGGGCTACAAGCAGTCGCCCGTCCCTAATTTAGGGCCACTGGTTCCAGGGAAGGGAGAGAGCCAGTGCCGTAAGACAAACACAACATCCATGCCTCACCGGGATTCGAACCCGGACCCCGTTCGGACGAATGATCAGAGGCCATCGCTTAGACCACTGCGCCACCGGGACGGCCGTGATAATTTGATTTGATGCTTGAAGAAGGAAGGGTAGTGAATTCATGTTATGTTTAATGGCATTTCAAATAATATAACTGTAAAATATTACTAAAGGGTCATTTCACGCCAAATCGTCAGATGCTATTCACCACATTCTTAGCCATTCGACGACGAGGAAAACTAATATAAACTATTTTCTCGGTACAGCTTACCAATATGAGCATACCGTGAAAAAGGTTATACACTTATAACGCATAAAAATTATGCTACAGACGTCGGAAATATATTGGTATTCTTAATAATCAAAGACGAGAAGAACTAATATAAACATTTTTTCTCTCCGTATAGCTTAACGATATACAGTACTGACCCTTATAAATTATGCAATTGACGTTGAAAACAGTTTTTGGAATATTGATTAATGATTTCTACAGCTCGCGCAATATCCGACAAAATTTTTAGACATGAAATAGTTCTATTTCAGGAATTAAGAAATTGCTTAGTTGTCCACGCCTGCAGTAAGAGAAAATGATCAAGCAATGACAGCTTGAGAAATAAAGTAATCGGGGATATATATCTCGGTGCCTATACTTGCGAGGTAGAGGAGACATATCATCATCATCACTGTCAACCATTATCAATCCACTGCTGGACGAAGGTCTCCCCAAGTTTCCTCCACAACGGTGTGTCTTGTGCCAGTCTCCTCCATGTCCCTCCTGCATACTTTTGAATTTCATCCACCCATCTCCCATGTGGTCTTCTTCTGGGTCTTTTCCTGTCCCTTGGAATCCAATCTAAAATTTCGGCTGTCCACCGATCATATGTCCTTCTGGCAGTATGTCCAGCCCATTGCCATTTCAGGGATTTACCTCTAATCATGATGTCTTCCACTCTTGTCATTTTTCAGATCCACGAGTTCCTCTTCTTATCTCTCCTGGTTACACCAAGCATGCACCTCTCCATGCTGCTTTGAGTTGTCTGCAGCCTTTGTATGTCTCTTTTAGTTAAGGTCCACGTCTCTGCATCATACGTAATCTCTGGAAGGATGCATTGATCAAACACTTTTTTTTTAAGGCATAATGGCATATTGCTCTTGAAAATTATGCTGTTTCTTCCAAAAGCTCTCCAGGCAAGTTTTGTACGCCGATTAATTTCTTCATCAATGTGACCCTCACTTGATATCTGCTGTCCAAGATAAACGTACGTGTCTGTTATCTCCAGCTTTTCTCCATCAATCGATAAATCTTCATTTCGTGTAAAAGCATTGAACATCACTTTTGTCTTCTGAAAGTTCATTTTAATCCCACTTCTTTACTCTTGTCAGCAAGTTCTTGGATCACACTCTGCAGCTCTGATGGGGTAGTTGAAAAAATGACTATGTCATCATCAAAACGAAGGTGGGTTAGATAATCTCCATTAATCTTTATCCCTTTGTTTTCCCAGTTCAGTGATTGAAAGACATTTTCCAATGTGGCGTTAAAGAACTTCGGAGATATGGTGTCACCTTGTCTCATTCCCTTTCCAATTTTTATGTGTGTTGTATTTTCAAACAGCCGAATCTTTGCATTTGCATTTTCATAGATGTTATTAATAATATTAGTGTATGCATCTTCAATACCGCAGGATTTCTGAACCATTGTAACTGCTGATGGTTTCACCGAATCAAAGGCTTTTTCATAATCGATAAAAGCCATGCACAATGGAAGTTCATATTCCCTCGCTCTTTCAATTAGTTCTCTCAGTACGTGGATATGATCTATTGTGCTGTAGCTACTCCTGAATCCAGCTTGTTCTCTCGGTTGAGCCATGTCCAGTGTTACCTTCAAACGGTGTGAAAGAACTTTAGTGAAGATTTTGTAAACCACTGATAGGAGGCCGATAGGTCTGTAGTTCCTGAGATCCTCAATGTCACCTTTTTTTATGTAGCAGGATCATTGTAGCGTTGTTCAAATCCTCAGGAATCTTCCCTTCATTAAGGCATCAAGTGAAAACTTTGGCGAGTACTGTTTCAATTTCTCCACTTGCTTCTTGTATGATGTCTACAGTAATTCCATCTTCTCCTGGAGCTTTACCCCACTTCATGTTCTTGATTGCATGTGCAACTTCTGCTGGGAAGACTGGAAGAACTCTGGTACTGGTACCTTCCATGATGCCTGGAGTACATGCATCATCCCTTTCATATAACTTGGAGTAGAAATCTTTCACTCTTGTCAAAGGTTCGCCTCTATTTCTTGTTACAGAACCATCTTCTTTTCTCAGTGCCATAATTTATTTTCTTCCCTTACTGAGATGTCCCTTTGCTATCTTTAGGCTTTGGTTGTTTTTAATTGTTTTCCTCAGTAGTTCACAGTTGAATTTCCTTACGTCTTCAGTGATACTTTTTCGTACTGTCTTCCATAACTCTATGTATTCCACTTTAGAAGTCACATCTTCTTTAGTTGTCCTTATGTCTCTTCTTTTTTGCATCAACATTTTGGTTTGTCCTGATAATTTGTTCACATGCAACTTGTTCTTAGACCCAGCTAATTTTGTTGCTGTTTCCATAACAGCTTTGGTTACTTTTCTGTTAACTTCAGAAATATCCACTTCTTCCAATGTTAGGCCTTCTAAAGCCGAGAATCAGTTCTTCAGTTCCAACTTGAAGGTATTATGGTGTTTTTTAAGGTTGTTTATGTCAATACATTTTGTTTGTCTTATCAGCTTGCTACGTTGGAAATTAGTGTTGAGGTGCATCTTACATCTCACCAATCTATGGTCACTACCTGTGTTGAACTTGTTTAGCACACTGCAGTCTTCTATGACGAATTTTTTGTTACACATAATAAAATCCATTTCACTTGTCGTCCCATTTGGATGTCTCCATGTAGATTTCCTGTGTGGCTTTTTCTTGAAAAAGGAGTTCAAGATGAAAAACCCTTCTGCCTCTGCAAACTCAACGAGAGTATTTCCACGCTGGTTTCTGTTGCCGTGACCGAAAATACCTACTGAAGTTTCATTCTGTTGCCGTTGCCCTATTTTTGCATTGAAATCTCCCATAATTATCTTCAAGTGCTGCTTACCTTTATTATTTAGATGACGAATTTCCTCATAAAATTCTTCAATTTCTTCTTCAGGACGACTTGTGGTGGGTGCATAAGTTTGAATAATCTGAGCCTGGTATCTTCTCGAGAGTTGGATAACGAGTCGTGCAGTTCTGTCAGAGGAACTTTCAACTTCTACAACTTTATCCTTCAGTTTATTGTTTATTATAAATCCAACACTACTAGTTCTGCCAGTATCTGTCCTACGATAGTAGAAGAGATGTCCCCTTTTCAGTTCAATGAGATCTTCTCCTTTTCTCTTTACCTCACTTAGCCCGACGATGTCCCACTTGATCCTTTGTAGTTCCTCTTCCAATTCAAGAAGCCTTGAATCAGAAGATAGGGAGCGTCCATTATACGTAGCCAAGGTCAGCATCAGATGGCAGCCTAGTCCGGTCCTCCGGGGATTCTTAGCACCCTTTGCCTTCATGTCGCACTGGCCGCTGCCTTGGCCAGGTACATTCCACCTGCCGGAGACTGCGGGCCAAGATTTAAGTTGTGGAGTCATTTTGGAGGGGTTTGGCCGTAACTTACCACGCTTGCCAAGCGGGCTGGTGAGAGGAGATATATACTGCGTTTTAGTTAACGTCAGATACTTGACGATCACAGATGATGACTTTAGCAAGGCTCAGCGTCGGGTTAGGAAAAATGTAATCAATTATTTTCATGTAGATCTGGTATTTAAATGAACGAGTATATTTCGCAGTTGTCATCTTGACTGTTTATTTATTTATTTATTTTTTTATTTTACTTGCTTATTTAAAGATTTCGCTCACGAAACTCTCAAAAGCTGATATGAAACAAAACGTACCACGGCACCCTAAAATAAGAAAAACACCGTTTAACTGTTCGTGGTGTAGCCCAAAAATAGAAAAATACAGTTTGACGGTTACACTCAACGAAAAATTTTATGTCTCCTATAATTACATCCCGGTGTCAGAGTGGTAGCAATTGGATTTATTTCCGTTATTATTATTTTTTATTAATCATGCCAACAAATTTATATATAATGAGAAACATTAATAGACCTCGAAAATATGAATACGTTTTCGTTAATGTAATACCCAATGTATCGCAATTATTGATTACGAATTTATGAAAAACAAGTATGGAACACGTGTTATTATTTACCGATCGCAATTTGTCCGCTCTGTTTCTCTTTATCAGTAGCAACGCAGTTATCGCCCCCAATTGACAAGTTACTTTAACTATCTCTTAAATTAAGAATTAGTTTTTTGATTTGTTTGTTTAACGCATTACGCCACAATAACAATGCACAAAGACGCTGAAAAACTAGGCAGCAACTTTCAAATCACAAGAGAATAAAATAGATCTGAGAAAATACACTACGGAACTTTTCCACTTGCGGTGCTCACTCACTCTTAGAAATTTGTTGTCTGTTTGCCAGAGGTCGTAAATTAGGATCTGAGGGATTCGAGGTCTCGGGCTATCCTGTCTTTAAAAAAAAGCGAGAGAGAGAGAGAAAAACAAACTAGAAGCAAGAGTTTCGGCCATAGCACGGATATAAAGAATAAATCGTCTCTAAGAAAAATAAACAGTTCTACATCTGTGGCGAACAGAAAACGTCGTACCATAATGGCAAATAAGTTAACAAATGCAGGGCAGTGGCGACGCTAGCTGATCAGAACTGGTTGGGTCATTAAGGAAGGGGCTAAACGTGATGGGAGAGGAGGCACACACTTTGAAGTGTTTGGTAGAGATTTTGGCAAAAAATTCCGCTCATGGGCACTGTAGTAGTAGTATGGGAACCATGGATACGAATCTCTATGGCAAGCTACTATTCGCAATTTTAGCTTACTTAGGTCGTTTCTCTCTCTCTCTCTCTCTCTCTCTCTCTCTCTCTCATAAGGCTATTTATGAAGTACAGTTTGTAACCTGACAAGGAATCTCTCTCTCTCTCTGATCGTTTTCAACTATAATTCCCAAACGCGTGTTTCTGCTGCTCTCTTAGAAATTCGTTCAGAGGACCCCCCCCCCCTCCATTTCTCTCCCATAAGTACAAAAACTAACAGCCATGTGGAATGCCATTTTGCTTTTTTATTTAAGAGGCTACAATTCATAAACTTTCAAAAGCTGAAAGTTTAGAACTGATTGGTTTACATCGGTGACACGAAAATTAAATTTTCTCGCGGGTCATATTTAGTTTCCACGCTACAGAAAAAGTATATTACCTTCACAGAAAATAATCGAAGATTTTGCGTGCGCATATAAAATCTTCCTAACACTTTTTTTGTCAACATCATTTTTCATCCTGCGGCGAATGTGAAGTTTATATATATATATATATATATATATATATATATATATATATATATATATATATATTTTATAGGAGGTTTAACGACCACCGTGGGAGCAACTCAGTGGGCTATAAGCAGTCGCCGTCACTAATTTGGGGTCACTGGTTCCAGGGAAGGGAGAGAGCCAGTGCCGTAAGACAAACACAACAGCTATGCCACACCGGGATTCGAATCCGGACCCAATGTGGACGAATGATCATATTCATAAGCCACAGCTTAGACCCTTGCGCCACCGGGGCGGCAAGTGTATACTTAAAGATATCTTTACGAGGAGCAATAAATTTGTGGGATGTTGATAAGACCATGGCTTTCTGCGATTAATCGATTAATCGCAGAAATCCATGATCAGACAAAGTGCGCAAAAGGTCTGGAGCGTCAGGTCACTTGACGCTCCAGACCTTTGCGCACCCTCTACAATCATCTAAAAAGGAGAGAGGCTTCATTTCATCGTCGGCATGATAAATCTGAAAACTAAGCACGACGGAACTTTTTATCCATGTATGCAAACATACATACATGACATACAAACCAGTGGCGGCCCGTCAGATGAGGCAAGTGAGGCGCCGCCTCACCTGAAATTCCGCAGAATGAGAAGTGAAAAAAAAATCTTCTGTCAGTAACAAAGATATAAGAACTTTGCAGGATAAATGAAACACTGAAATTCACATTGTGATTCATGAATTAGGTTAAAAAAAGGCTTTCAAGAAGAGGAATGAATCATTATTTTTGCAAAGCAGCTGTATGTTTTAAGCGCTTAGAGGCGACCGGCTGAATCGTCTCGATGAGAAGCCAGTTTTGGGAACTGGGGATCAGAGAAGAGCCCTACAGAGTGACCCCCCTCCACCCCCCACGGTCCGAGGTCTACCTAATGAGTTGCCGGACTTCCAGTAAGAGAAAGGAAATTTCTGAGGCGACTCTTCACTTCGCTTAAACTCGAATCGCATCTCTGCTGTTATTGGAGAACCCAAGGATTGTGTATCCAATGGGCGCGGGAAAATGAGCAGATGACCTTGGTAAAAAGTGGTTTTTCAGGCGATGACGCCGTTCGCCTCTAGACGCTTTTGGAGTACGATGATTTCTACGTAGCTTTAACTATTCGTCAGTATATTTGAATCTAACTTTTAGTAGTGTGTTTGCAATCATCTCTTCTGTGGGTGTTCGCTATTTCATAGTAATGTTGAGTTTTTCTTCTTTTTTATTTTGTAATTGTTACTAAACAGCATATTTTGATTTTGGTTGGAAAATATGAATGGCCCAACAAACGACGTGATTTGTGTTCTGTAAAAATTCTTTTTAAACACTGGAAAGATTATGATGAAAGGGATGTTCTCATATCTGGAAGACCGACACCTATAATCAGTTCAATATCTAAAGACAAGAAGTGCGGCAAATCGTTTTTTTAGGTCATGGTACGAGATTTTTCCCTGGCTTTCTGGTAGCTATTACAAGCCAACTCTCTTTTGCTGGCCATGTTTACTTTTGAGCAATAAGAAAAATGTGTGGAATACAACGGGTTATTTTGATCTGAAAGACTTTTCTCGTAGTGCAAAATTGCAATAAAGCTCTAAAGAGCATATAACTAACCACGTAGTCTGAAACGAATGGAAAAAAACATAAACACTATTTCTGATATGCTCAAAGAAAATGCTGCTCTTCATAAAGTCAAGTTTAATGAAAAGGTCAGACTAAATAGGCTTTTTATGGAACGTATTATTGATTTAGTTGTCGTTCTAAGCAAGCAAGAACTGCCTTTTCGAGGACATGATGAATCCATTTCCTCATTAAATAAAGGTAATTTCAAGGAGTTACTTCGTAGGAGCACCCCAGAATTAAAAGCAAATTTTGAAGAAATACGAAGCTTATTTTCTGGACAATCTAAAACGATACAGAATGATTTAATGGAGTGTATTCATGAATATACAAACGAATGTGTTAAAAGCGAAATTAATGAGTCAGAATTTTTTTCAGTGCAAGTTGATGATACAACTGATATTACTCAAAAATCACAGTGTTCAATAATTGTCAGATACATATTGGACTCAAATTGTGAAGTAGTTGAGCGCTTCCTTGGTTTTTATGATATAAGCACTGACAGGACTGCTGTGGCACTGTATGATCTGCTAGCGTCAGTTTTGGAGGAGTTTGATTTTAAATCAAAGTTAGTATGCCAGTGTTATGATGGTGCAAGCGTTATGGCTGGAGAGTTGAGCGGTCTGCAGAAAAGAGTCAAGCTAGAAGCCCCGCAAGCTTTGTTTACCCACTGTTTCGCCCACCGCCTTAACCTTGTCCTACAACAGGGGTGCAAAAGTATTGTAAAATATCGCATATATTTCGCAACTGTATCCAGCATGCCCTCATTTTTTCATAAGTCTGCCAAGAGAACCCACGTAGCAGATTCAGTTGTTGGGAAACGGATTCCTCAAATAACGGAAACACGTTGGGCATCACGTTCGCAAATTTTGCGTTTAATTGTGAGCGAATGGGGCAAACTAAAGAATGTGTTTGAAAACATAATGAATGACCCGGAATCAACGGCAGAATCAATCAACGGAGCCATAGGATATTTGAAAAATTTCACTGATTTTGAATTTGCTTTTTTATCACTAATTTTTGATGACATTTTTTGGAATTACGGATGTACTGTTTGATATTTTGCAAAAAAAGACTTTAGATATCAGTTATTGCCAAAGACAAATTAAACAATGTTGCGAACGAATAAATAAGAAAAGGAATGTAACCACTTACTTGAAACATTTCAGTGAAGCAATTAGTTTGAGTGGAGGTCCTAAATGTCAACAAAAGAAACATTTGAGTGAAGAAGAAGTGGAAAACTATTACAAAATTTTGTTTTACGAAATCGTTGACAGCATAATAATCCAAATAAATACCAGAATTGAAGATATGGGAAAGCTCGAGTTTCTGCAGCTAGTTGACAGCTCAAAATACCATAGTTATTCAGAGTCATTTCCATCTAGTGCCCTTAACACCCTCAAAAAAAAAAATTATCCAAACATTTTTACAGACACACAACGACTAAAAAACGAATTAGAATTTTTATATAATGATCACAACTTCAGGGAACTCAGTGTTCAGAAAACCTTGAAAACAATGAAAGAAAACGAGCTGAAAGATGTGTTACCAAAAGCCTACAAATTATTTTCTCTTGTATTGACACTGGCGTCAACAAGTTCTTCTGCTGAAAGGAGTTTTTCTTGTTTGAAGAGAATTAAGACTTACCTCCGTAATACAACGGCACAAGATCGTTTGTCTTCACTCGCTAAAAATTTCAATCGAGAAAGAATTGCTGAACCATCTAATGTCCACTCAACCATTTTATGATCTGATCATAGACAAATTTGCAGCCAAAAAGGATCGCAGAATTGAACTTATTTATAAAACATAAACTGAAAGCATTCTGTTCGAGACCAAAGCAAATTAATATCGTAATCCTCTGTTCTTAATTCCAGGTTTAAATTACCTTATACTTTTTTTATATAGAAATGTGCTTCCTTAGCTTGACTTCTCCTGTACATAGTTATCACGAGCCTGGACTTCTGTTTGTGACCTGTGCTAAATACACCTTCACTAACATGAAGGTGTATTTAGCACGCCAATCGAACTGTGACTTTTATTCAAGCTCAAGAAACACTTCGTGAGAAAAAAAAATTCTATTCAAATGATTTACTTTGAATTTTTAAGAAGTGGATCTCCGACTGGCGTTGGGATGTGAGTGACGCATTGACTAGCTAAAGAAACCGCGCAAATTACGTATTTTCGCTCAAGTGTATTACATAAAAGAATACAGGTGAAATATTTCCTTCTTTGTTGTAAAATTATCGAATAATTGTTTTCATAAAAATATTGTTGCAAAAAGTAGCGTATATTACACACACACACACACACACACACACACACACACACACATATATATAGGTATATGCACATTTTTCCACTAAAATTTTTGGATTTTTCGTGAAGAAAGACTCCCACGCCGTGTTTCATATATTTCAATAATCTTATTCCATTACTGCTGAATAATATTTGTATATAAGGGCTAAATGGCATGGGCTGAAGCCCTAAGAGATGGGGTTTACAGCTGTTTATAACAAGGCGCCTACCCGGGACCAATGGCTTAACGAGACTTCCGAATCTCAGCGGATTTTAATGATTCAGCCGACTCGAACCCAGACTTCAAAGATATCCAAGGGGTGATACTGCCTTTGACATTAAACTTTTTGAAGGGGGAAGGGGGTCTGCACTTCTGCTGTATCATCATCATCATCATCATCATTGTCAACCATTATCAATCCACTGCTGGACGAAGGTCTCCCCAAGTTTCCTAGACCACGGTCTGTCTTGTGCCAGTCTCCTCCATGTCACTCCCGCATACTTTCGAATTTCATCCACCCATCTTCCATGTGGTCTTCTTCTGGGTCTTTTCCTGGCCCTTGGAATCCAATCTAAAATTCCGGCTGTCCATCGATGGTCTGTTCTTCTGGCAGTATGTCCAGCCCATTGCCATTTCAGGGATTTAACTCTGATCATGATGTCTTCAACTCTTGTCATTTTTCGGATCCACGAGTTCCTCTTCTTATCTCTCCTGGTTACACCAAGCATGCACCTCTCCATGCTACTTTGAGTTGTCTGCAGCCTTTGTATGTCTCTTTTAGCTAAGGTCCACGTCTCTGCACCATACGTAAGCACTGGAAGGATGCATTGATCAAACACTTTTCTTTTAAGACATAATGGCATATTGCTCTTGAAAATTATGCTGTTTCTTCCAAAAGCTCTCCAGGCAAGTTTTGTACGCCGATTAATTTCTTCACCAATGTGACCCTCACTTGATATCTGCTGTCCAAGATAAACGTATGTGTCTGTTATCTCCAGCTTTTCTCCATCATTCGATAAATCTTCATTTCTTGTAAAAGCATTGAACATCACTTTTGTCTTCTGAAAGTTCATTTTTAATCCCACTTCTTTACTCTTGTCAGCAAGTTCCTGGATCATACTCTGTAGCTCTGATGGGGTAGTTGCAAAAATGACTATGTCATCAGTAAAACGAAGGTGGGTTAGATAATCTCCATTAATCTTTATCCCTTTGTTTTCCCAGTTCAGTGATTGAAAGGCATTTTCCAATGTGGCATTAAAGAGCTTCGGAGATATGGTGTCACCTTTTCTCACTCCTTTTCCAATTTTTATGTGTGTTGTATTTTCAAACAGCCGAATCTTTGCACTTGCATTTTCATAGATGTTATTAATAATATTAATGTATGCATCTTCAATACCGCAGGATTTCACAGCCATTGCAACTGCTGATGGTTTCACTGAATCAAAGGCTTTTTCATAATCGATAAAAGCCATGCACAATGGAAGTTCATATTCCCTCGCTCTTTCAATTAGTTCTCTCAGTACGTGGATATGATCTATTGTGCTGTAGCCACTCCTGAATCCAGCTTGTTCTCTCGGTTGAGCCATGTCCAGTGTCACCTTCAAGCGGTGTGAAAGAACTTTAGTGAAGATTTTATAAACCACTGATAGGAGGCTGATAGGTCTGTAGTTTCTGAGATCCTCAATGTCACCTTTTTTATGTATCAAGATCATTGTAGCGTTGTTCCAATCCTCAGGAATTTTCCCTTCATTAAGGCATCGAGTGAAGATTTGGGCGAGTACTGTTTCGATTTCTCCACTTGCTTCTTGTATGATGTCTACAGTAATTCCATCTTCTCCTGGAGCTTTTCTCCGCTTCATGTTCTTGATTGCATGTGCAACTTCTGCTGGAAGGACTGGAAGAACTCTGGTACTGGTACCTTTCATGATGTCTGGAGTACATGTATCATTCCTTTCATATAATTTGGAGTAGAAATCTTTCACTCTTGTCAAAATTTCGCCTCTATTTCTTGTTACAGAACCATCTTCTTTTCTCAGTGCCATAATCTGTTTTTTTCCCTTACTGAGATGTCCCTTTGCTATCTTTAGGCTTTGGTTGTTTTCAATTGCTTTCCTTACTAGTTCACAGTTGAATTTCCTTACGTCTTCAGTGATAATTTTTGGTACTGTCTTGCATAGCTCTATATATTCCACTTTGGAAGTCACATCTTCTTTAGTTGTCCTCATCTCTTCTTTTTTGCATCAACATTTTGGTTTTTCCTGATAATTTGTTCACATGCAATTTGTTCTTAGACCCAGCTAATTTTGTTGCTGTTTCCATAAGAGCTTTGGTTACTTTTCTGTTAACTTCAGAAATATCCACTTCTTCCAATGTTAGGCCTTCTAACGCAGAGAATCTGTTCTTCAGTTCCAATTTGAAGGTATTATGGTGTTTTTTAAGGTTGGTTATGTCAATACATTTTGTTTGTCTTATGAGCTTGCTACGTTCGAGTTTAGTGTTGAGGTACATCTTACATCTCACCAATCTATGGTCACTGCCTGTGTTGAACTTGTTTAGCACACTGCAGTCTTCTATGACGAATTTTTTGTTACACATAATAAAATCCATTTCACTTGTCGTCCCATTTGGATGTCTCCATGTCCATTTTCTGTGTGGCTTTTCCTTGAAAAAGGAGTTCAAGATGAAAAACCCTTCTGCCTCTGCAAACTCAACGAGAGTATTTCCACGCTGGTTTCTGTTGCCGTGACCGAAAATACCTACTGAAGTTTCATTCTGTTGCCGTTGCCCTATTTTTGCATTGAAATCTCCCATAATTATCTTCAAGTGCTGCTTACCTTTATTATTTAGATGACGAATTTCCTCATAAAATTCTTCAATTTCTTCTTCAGGACGACTTGTGGTGGGTGCATAAGTTTGAATAATCTGAGCCTGGTATCTTCTCGAGAGTTGGATAACGAGTCGTGCAGTTCTGTCAGAGGAACTTTCAACTTCTACAACTTTATCCTTCAGTTTATTGTTTATTATAAATCCAACACTACTAGTTCTGCCAGTATCTGTCCTACGATAGTAGAAGAGATGTCCCCTTTTCAGTTCAATGAGATCTTCTCCTTTTCTCTTTACCTCACTTAGCCCGACGATGTCCCACTTGATCCTTTGTAGTTCCTCTTCCAATTCAAGAAGCCTTGAATCAGAAGATAGGGAGCGTCCATTATACGTAGCCAAGGTCAGCATCAGATGGCAGCCTAGTCCGGTCCTCCGGGATTCTTAGCACCCTTTGCCTTCATGTCGCACTGGCCGCTGCCTTGGCCAGGTACATTCCACCTGCCGGAGACTGCGGGCCAAGATTTAAGTTGTGGAGTCATTTTGGAGGGGTTTGGCCGTAACTTACCACGCTTGCCAAGCGGGCTGGTGAGAGGAGATATATACTGCGTTTTAGTTAACGTCAGATACTTGACGATCACAGATGATGACTTTAGCAAGGCTCAGCGTCGGGTTAGGAAAAATGTAATCAATTATTTTCATGTAGATCTGGTATTTAAATGAACGAGTATATTTCGCAGTTGTCATCTTGACTGTTTATTTATTTATTTATTTTTTTATTTTACTTGCTTATTTAAAGATTTCGCTCACGAAACTCTCAAAAGCTGATATGAAACAAAACGTACCACGGCACCCTAAAATAAGAAAAACACCGTTTAACTGTTCGTGGTGTAGCCCAAAAATAGAAAAATACAGTTTGACGGTTACACTCAACGAAAAATTTTATGTCTCCTATAATTACATCCCGGTGTCAGAGTGGTAGCAATTGGATTTATTTCCGTTATTATTATTTTTTATTAATCATGCCAACAAATTTATATATAATGAGAAACATTAATAGACCTCGAAAATATGAATACGTTTTCGTTAATGTAATACCCAATGTATCGCAATTATTGATTACGAATTTATGAAAAACAAGTATGGAACACGTGTTATTATTTACCGATCGCAATTTGTCCGCTCTGTTTCTCTTTATCAGTAGCAACGCAGTTATCGCCCCCAATTGACAAGTTACTTTAACTATCTCTTAAATTAAGAATTAGTTTTTTGATTTGTTTGTTTAACGCATTACGCCACAATAACAATGCACAAAGACGCTGAAAAACTAGGCAGCAACTTTCAAATCACAAGAGAATAAAATAGATCTGAGAAAATACACTACGGAACTTTTCCACTTGCGGTGCTCACTCACTCTTAGAAATTTGTTGTCTGTTTGCCAGAGGTCGTAAATTAGGATCTGAGGGATTCGAGGTCTCGGGCTATCCTGTCTTTAAAAAAAAGCGAGAGAGAGAGAGAAAAACAAACTAGAAGCAAGAGTTTCGGCCATAGCACGGATATAAAGAATAAATCGTCTCTAAGAAAAATAAACAGTTCTACATCTGTGGCGAACAGAAAACGTAATGGCAAATAAGTTAACAAATGCAGGGCAGTGGCGACGCTAGCTGATCAGAACTGGTTGGGTCATTAAGGAAGGGGCTAAACGTGATGGGAGAGGAGGCACACACTTTGAAGTGTTTGGTAGAGATTTTGGCAAAAAAATTCCGCTCATGGGCACTGTAGTAGTAGTATGGGAACCATGGATACGAATCTCTATGGCAAGCTACTATTCGCAATTTTAGCTTACTTAGGTCGTTTCTCTCTCTCTCTCTCTCTCTCTCTCTCTCTCATAAGGCTATTTATGAAGTACAGTTTGTAACCTGACAAGGAATCTCTCTCTCTCTGATCGTTTTCAACTATAATTCCCAAACGCGTGTTTCTGCTGCTCTCTTAGAAATTCGTTCAGAGGACCCCCCCCCCCCTCCATTTCTCTCCCATAAGTACAAAAACTAACAGCCATGTGGAATGCCATTTTGCTTTTTTATTTAAGAGGCTACAATTCATAAACTTTCAAAAGCTGAAAGTTTAGAACTGATTGGTTTACATCGGTGACACGAAAATTAAATTTTCTCGCGGGTCATATTTAGTTTCCACGCTACAGAAAAAGTATATTACCTTCACAGAAAATAATCGAAGATTTTGCGTGCGCATATAAAATCTTCCTAACACTTTTTTTGTCAACATCATTTTTCATCCTGCGGCGAATGTGAAGTTTATATATATATATATATATATATATATATATATATATATATATATATATATATATATATATTTTATAGGAGGTTTAACGACCACCGTGGGAGCAACTCAGTGGGCTATAAGCAGTCGCCGTCACTAATTTGGGGTCACTGGTTCCAGGGAAGGGAGAGAGCCAGTGCCGTAAGACAAACACAACAGCTATGCCACACCGGGATTCGAATCCGGACCCAATGTGGACGAATGATCATATTCATAAGCCACCGCTTAGACCCTTGCGCCACCGGGGCGGCAAGTGTATACTTAAAGATATCTTTACGAGGAGCAATAAATTTGTGGGATGTTGATAAGACCATGGCTTTCTGCGATTAATCGATTAATCGCAGAAATCCATGATCAGACAAAGTGCGCAAAAGGTCTGGAGCGTCAGGTCACTTGACGCTCCAGACCTTTGCGCACCCTCTACAATCATCTAAAAAGGAGAGAGGCTTCATTTCATCGTCGGCATGATAAATCTGAAAACTAAGCACGACGGAACTTTTTATCCATGTATGCAAACATACATACATGACATACAAACCAGTGGCGGCCCGTCAGATGAGGCAAGTGAGGCGCCGCCTCACCTGAAATTCCGCAGAATGAGAAGTGAAAAAAAAAATCTTCTGTCAGTAACAAAGATATAAGAACTTTGCAGGATAAATGAAACACTGAAATTCACATTGTGATTCATGAATTAGGTTAAAAAAAAAGGCTTTCAAGAAGAGGAATGAATCATTATTTTTGCAAAGCAGCTGTATGTTTTAAGCGCTTAGAGGCGACCGGCTGAATCGTCTCGATGAGAAGCCAGTTTTGGGAACTGGGGATCAGAGAAGAGCCCTACAGAGTGACCCCCCTCCACCCCCACGGTCCGAGGTCTACTCAATGAGTTGCCGGACTTCCAGTAAGAGAAAGGAAATTTCTGAGGCGACTCTTCACTTCGCTTAAACTCGAATCGCATCTCTGCTGTTATTGGAGAACCCAAGGATTGTGTATCCAATGGGCGCGGGAAAATGAGCAGATGACCTTGGTAAAAAGTGGTTTTTCAGGCGATGACGCCGTTCGCCTCTAGACGCTTTTGGAGTACGATGATTTCTACGTAGCTTTAACTATTCGTCAGTATATTTGAATCTAACTTTTAGTAGTGTGTTTGCAATCATCTCTTCTGTGGGTGTTCGCTATTTCATAGTAATGTTGAGTTTTTCTTCTTTTTTATTTTGTAATTGTTACTAAACAGCATATTTTGATTTTGGTTGGAAAATATGAATGGCCCAACAAACGACGTGATTTGTGTTCTGTAAAAAATTCTTTTTAAACACTGGAAAGATTATGATGAAAGGGATGTTCTCATATCTGGAAGACCGACACCTATAATCAGTTCAATATCTAAAGACAAGAAGTGCGGCAAATCGTTTTTTTAGGTCATGGTACGAGATTTTTCCCTGGCTTTCTGGTAGCTATTACAAGCCAACTCTCTTTGCTGGCCATGTTTACTTTTGAGCAATAAGAAAAATGTGTGGAATACAACGGGTTATTTTGATCTGAAAGACTTTTCTCGTAGTGCAAAATTGCAATAAAGCTCTAAAGAGCATATAACTAACCACGTAGTCTGAAACGAATGGAAAAAAACATAAACACTATTTCTGATATGCTCAAAGAAAATGCTGCTCTTCATAAAGTCAAGTTTAATGAAAAGGTCAGACTAAATAGGCTTTTTATGGAACGTATTATTGATTTAGTTGTCGTTCTAAGCAAGCAAGAACTGCCTTTTCGAGGACATGATGAATCCATTTCCTCATTAAATAAAGGTAATTTCAAGGAGTTACTTCGTAGGAGCACCCCAGAATTAAAAGCAAATTTTGAAGAAATACGAAGCTTATTTTCTGGACAATCTAAAACGATACAGAATGATTTAATGGAGTGTATTCATGAATATACAAACGAATGTGTTAAAAGCGAAATTAATGAGTCAGAATTTTTTTCAGTGCAAGTTGATGATACAACTGATATTACTCAAAAATCACAGTGTTCAATAATTGTCAGATACATATTGGACTCAAATTGTGAAGTAGTTGAGCGCTTCCTTGGTTTTTATGATATAAGCACTGACAGGACTGCTGTGGCACTGTATGATCTGCTAGCGTCAGTTTTGGAGGAGTTTGATTTTAAATCAAAGTTAGTATGCCAGTGTTATGATGGTGCAAGCGTTATGGCTGGAGAGTTGAGCGGTCTGCAGAAAAGAGTCAAGCTAGAAGCCCCGCAAGCTTTGTTTACCCACTGTTTCGCCCACCGCCTTAACCTTGTCCTACAACAGGGGTGCAAAAGTATTGTAAAATATCGCATATATTTCGCAACTGTATCCAGCATGCCCTCATTTTTTCATAAGTCTGCCAAGAGAACCCACGTAGCAGATTCAGTTGTTGGGAAACGGATTCCTCAAATAACGGAAACACGTTGGGCATCACGTTCGCAAATTTTGCGTTTAATTGTGAGCGAATGGGGCAAACTAAAGAATGTGTTTGAAAACATAATGAATGACCCGGAATCAACGGCAGAATCAATCAACGGAGCCATAGGATATTTGAAAAATTTCACTGATTTTGAATTTGCTTTTTTATCACTAATTTTTGATGACATTTTTGGAATTACGGATGTACTGTTTGATATTTTGCAAAAAAAGACTTTAGATATCAGTTATTGCCAAAGACAAATTAAACAATGTTGCGAACGAATAAATAAGAAAAGGAATGTAACCACTTACTTGAAACATTTCAGTGAAGCAATTAGTTTGAGTGGAGGTCCTAAATGTCAACAAAAGAAACATTTGAGTGAAGAAGAAGTGGAAAACTATTACAAAATTTTGTTTTACGAAATCGTTGACAGCATAATAATCCAAATAAATACCAGAATTGAAGATATGGGAAAGCTCGAGTTTCTGCAGCTAGTTGACAGCTCAAAATACCATAGTTATTCAGAGTCATTTCCATCTAGTGCCCTTAACACCCTCAAAAAAAAAAAAATTATCCAAACATTTTTACAGACACACAACGACTAAAAAACGAATTAGAATTTTTATATAATGATCACAACTTCAGGGAACTCAGTGTTCAGAAAACCTTGAAAACAATGAAAGAAAACGAGCTGAAAGATGTGTTACCAAAAGCCTACAAATTATTTTCTCTTGTATTGACACTGGCGTCAACAAGTTCTTCTGCTGAAAGGAGTTTTTCTTGTTTGAAGAGAATTAAGACTTACCTCCGTAATACAACGGCACAAGATCGTTTGTCTTCACTCGCTAAAATTTCAATCGAGAAAGAATTGCTGAACCATCTAATGTCCACTCAACCATTTTATGATCTGATCATAGACAAATTTGCAGCCAAAAAGGATCGCAGAATTGAACTTATTTATAAAACATAAACTGAAAGCATTCTGTTCGAGACCAAAGCAAATTAATATCGTAATCCTCTGTTCTTAATTCCAGGTTTAAATTACCTTATACTTTTTTTATATAGAAATGTGCTTCCTTAGCTTGACTTCTCCTGTACATAGTTATCACGAGCCTGACTTCTGTTTGTGACCCGTGCTAAATACACCTTCACTAACATGAAGGTGTATTTAGCACGCCAATCGAACTGTGACTTTTATTCAAGCTCAAGAAACACTTCGTGAGAAAAAAAAATTCTATTCAAATGATTTACTTTGAATTTTTAAGAAGTGGATCTCTCGACTGGCGTTGGGATGTGAGTGACGCATTGACTAGCTAAAGAAACCGCGCAAATTACGTATTTTCGCTCAAGTGTATTACATAAAAGAATACAGGTGAAATATTTCCTTCTTTGTTGTAAAATTATCGAATAATTGTTTTCATAAAAATATTGTTGCAAAAGTAGCGTATATTACACACACACACACACACACACACACACACACACACATATATATAGGTATATGCACATTTTTCCACTAAAATTTTTGGATTTTTTCGTGAAGAAAGACTCCCCACGCCGTGTTTCATATATTTCAATAATCTTATTCCATTACTGCTGAATAATATTTGTATATAAGGGCTAAATGGCATGGGCTGAAGCCCTAAGAGATGGGGTTTACAGCTGTTTATAACAAGGCGCCTACCCGGGACCAATGGCTTAACGAGACTTCCGAATCTCAGCGGATTTTAATGATTCAGCCGACTCGAACCCAGACTTCAAAGATATCCAAGGGGTGATACTGCCTTTGACATTAAACTTTTTGAAGGGGGAAGGGGGGTCTGCACTTCTGCTGTATCATCATCATCATCATCATCATTGTCAACCATTATCAATCCACTGCTGGACGAAGGTCTCCCCCAAGTTTCCTAGACCACGGTCTGTCTTGTGCCAGTCTCCTCCATGTCACTCCCGCATACTTTCGAATTTCATCCACCCATCTTCCATGTGGTCTTCTTCTGGGTCTTTTCCTGGCCCTTGGAATCCAATCTAAAATTCCGGCTGTCCATCGATGGTCTGTTCTTCTGGCAGTATGTCCAGCCCATTGCCATTTCAGGGATTTAACTCTGATCATGATGTCTTCAACTCTTGTCATTTTTCGGATCCACGAGTTCCTCTTCTTATCTCTCCTGGTTACACCAAGCATGCACCTCTCCATGCTACTTTGAGTTGTCTGCAGCCTTTGTATGTCTCTTTTAGCTAAGGTCCACGTCTCTGCACCATACGTAAGCACTGGAAGGATGCATTGATCAAACACTTTTCTTTTAAGACATAATGGCATATTGCTCTTGAAAATTATGCTGTTTCTTCCAAAAGCTCTCCAGGCAAGTTTTGTACGCCGATTAATTTCTTCACCAATGTGACCCTCACTTGATATCTGCTGTCCAAGATAAACGTATGTGTCTGTTATCTCCAGCTTTTCTCCATCATTCGATAAATCTTCATTTCTTGTAAAAGCATTGAACATCACTTTTGTCTTCTGAAAGTTCATTTTTAATCCCACTTCTTTACTCTTGTCAGCAAGTTCCTGGATCATACTCTGTAGCTCTGATGGGGTAGTTGCAAAAATGACTATGTCATCAGTAAAACGAAGGTGGGTTAGATAATCTCCATTAATCTTTATCCCTTTGTTTTCCCAGTTCAGTGATTGAAAGGCATTTTCCAATGTGGCATTAAAGAGCTTCGGAGATATGGTGTCACCTTTTCTCACTCCTTTTCCAATTTTTATGTGTGTTGTATTTTCAAACAGCCGAATCTTTGCACTTGCATTTTCATAGATGTTATTAATAATATTAATGTATGCATCTTCAATACCGCAGGATTTCACAGCCATTGCAACTGCTGATGGTTTCACTGAATCAAAGGCTTTTTCATAATCGATAAAAGCCATGCACAATGGAAGTTCATATTCCCTCGCTCTTTCAATTAGTTCTCTCAGTACGTGGATATGATCTATTGTGCTGTAGCCACTCCTGAATCCAGCTTGTTCTCTCGGTTGAGCCATGTCCAGTGTCACCTTCAAGCGGTGTGAAAGAACTTTAGTGAAGATTTTATAAACCACTGATAGGAGGCTGATAGGTCTGTAGTTTCTGAGATCCTCAATGTCACCTTTTTTTATGTATCAAGATCATTGTAGCGTTGTTCCAATCCTCAGGAATTTTCCCTTCATTAAGGCATCGAGTGAAGATTTGGGCGAGTACTGTTTCGATTTCTCCACTTGCTTCTTGTATGATGTCTACAGTAATTCCATCTTCTCCTGGAGCTTTTCTCCGCTTCATGTTCTTGATTGCATGTGCAACTTCTGCTGGAAGGACTGGAAGAACTCTGGTACTGGTACCTTTCATGATGTCTGGAGTACATGTATCATTCCTTTCATATAATTTGGAGTAGAAATCTTTCACTCTTGTCAAAATTTCTGCCTCTATTTCTTGTTACAGAACCATCTTCTTTTCTCAGTGCCATAATCTGTTTTTTTCCCTTACTGAGATGTCCCTTTGCTATCTTTAGGCTTTGGTTGTTTTCAATTGCTTTCCTTACTAGTTCACAGTTGAATTTCCTTACGTCTTCAGTGATAATTTTTGGTACTGTCTTGCATAGCTCTATATATTCCACTTTGGAAGTCACATCTTCTTTAGTTGTCCTCATCTCTCTTCTTTTTTGCATCAACATTTTGGTTTTTCCTGATAATTTGTTCACATGCAATTTGTTCTTAGACCCAGCTAATTTTGTTGCTGTTTCCATAAGAGCTTTGGTTACTTTTCTGTTAACTTCAGAAATATCCACTTCTTCCAATGTTAGGCCTTCTAACGCAGAGAATCTGTTCTTCAGTTCCAATTTGAAGGTATTATGGTGTTTTTTAAGGTTGGTTATGTCAATACATTTTGTTTGTCTTATGAGCTTGCTACGTTCGAGTTTAGTGTTGAGGTACATCTTACATCTCACCAATCTATGGTCACTGCCTGTGTTGAACTTGTTTAGCACACTGCAGTCTTCTATGACGAATTTTTTGTTACACATAATAAAATCAATTTCACTTGTCGTCCCATTTGGATGTCTCCATGTCCATTTTCTGTGTGGCTTTTCCTTGAAAAAGGAGTTCAAGATGAAAAACCCTTCTGCCTCTGCAAACTCAACGAGAGTATTTCCACGCTGGTTTCTGTTGCCGTGACCGAATTTACCTACTGAAGTTTCATTCTGTTGACGTTGCCCTATTTTTGCATTGAAATCTCCCATAATTATCTTCAAGTGCTGCTTTACCTTTATTATTTAGATCACGAATTTCCTCATAAAATTCTTCAATTTCTTCTTCAGCATGACTTGTGGTGGGTGCATAAGTTTGAATAATCTGAGCCTGGTATCTTCTCGAGAGTTGGATAACGAGTCGTGCAGCTCTGTCAGAGGAACTTTCAACTTCTACAACTTTATCCTTCAGTTTCTTGTTTATTATAAATCCAACACCACTAGTTCTGCCAGTATCTGTCCCACGATAGTAGAAGAGATGTCCACTTTTCAGTTCAATGAGATCTTCTCCTTTTCTCCTTACCTCACTTAGCCCGACGATGTCCCACTTGATCCTTTGTAGTTCCTCTTCCAATTCAAGAAGCCTTGAATCAGAAGATAGGGAGCGTCCGTTATACGTAGCCAAGGTCAGCATCAGATGGCCGCCTAGTCCGGTCCTCCGGGGATTCTTAGCACCCTCTGCCTTCATGTCGCACTGGCCGCTGCCTTGGCCAGGTACATTCCAGCTGCCGGAGACTGAGGGCCAAGATTTAAGTCTGCTGTATAACTGTGTATAAGTACATATAACAATTTTTTTTTTGGGGGGGGGGGCGCACTTCGACAAATATTTTTCTATTGATACAAAACGAAGCTAATTTAATAAAATGAAGAAAATGCAATAAATTATAGTTGTTTTAACAAAAAATTTAATAAAGCAACTTCTTTGGCAGCTTTGCTTTACTTTCTCTTCTATTATCAAGAAATTACATTGCTTTCCGAGTTATGTAAAAATCAATGAATTTATATAGGGAAATTATCTATAAAACGTACTTAGAAAAAGCTAACTGTCTCGCCTACTAAGGGGGTGCAAACCACGACCCCTCCGGCTACGCCACTGATATATATATTCGTATAACGTTATACGAATTTATATATTTTTCAATAACATATGTTTTACATTTACATCAAGACCGTTCGCCTCACCAGCATTTTACACCACGAGCCGCCACTGATACAAACTCGCCAGAATAAAAAAAGCTGATTAAAAAAA
This sequence comes from Macrothele yani, assembly GCA_039090855.1. Classification (NCBI taxonomy): domain Eukaryota; kingdom Metazoa; phylum Arthropoda; class Arachnida; order Araneae; family Macrothelidae; genus Macrothele; species Macrothele yani. The sequence goes on along the minus strand of CM076997.1, from coordinate 41,097,587 downwards.
ATTACATGACGATTCCCAAAATTAGCCGAAGAAATTTCACCACGATCTCTCGTCTAGAGCGGGAGCATTGCATCAATCCCCCCCCCCCCCCCACACACACACCAAATAATTTTGGTTTTGCATCGATTTCATGGAATGATTCAGATGATGACACAAAACGCGGGAAAATCTCGCGAACACTGTAAAACCTGTAGATGTTAAAATTTTATGACAATCGCCAAATTCGTTATCGGATAAAAAAATGCGTTCCACGGAAGCTCAGCTTCTTTTTTTTTTTTTTTTTTTTTTTGATTGGAGGTTTAACGACCACCGTGAGTAACTCAATGGGCTATAAGCAGTCGCCCGTCCCTAATTTAGGGCCACTGGTTCCAGGGAAGGGAGAGAGCCAGTGCCGTAAGACAAACACAACATCCATGCCTCACCGGGATTCGAACCCGGACCCCTTACGGACGAATGATCAGAGGCCATCGCTTAGACCACTGCGCCACCGGGGCGGCAAATAAAGAATTCCTTTCCTTCAAAACGTGAGTTCAACAATACATGCGTCCGCGCGATGGAGGTGATGGGTGGGATCGCTTCTTGCGTGCGGGAGGAATGCCGTTCTTCTTCCCGTACCAAGTCTCCGCACAGACGTGGCCACGAGGCAGCGTGCTTCGCCGATTGCGCTGTTATCGTGACAATGCACTAGCCATGCAATATATTTAAAAATTCTTTTTCTCGACGCTCAGGCAAAAGCCCAAGGTTTTTTTTTTCTTCATTTGATAGATTAAATTTTTCTTTGCAAATAATAATAACTGCAGCTTTCTAAGTGCTGTACTACATTGCCTTTTTAAGCATTGAAGAAAGACTCTCTCATTGCTCATAACTCAAAAACTAAAGCAGATAAGAACGCGTGCATTGCACCAATGGATTCCTTGGTAAAAAATAATAAAGACGAATGATTTATGTTTTTATTTTTATACTAAATAACGGAGATGTTTGCGTTTTTACGCAAAATATGTCCGCCATGCACCAAAATTCAAAAAATTATATCTTTTAACCTATCGGAAATACAAAATTGAAACTTTCGGGGTTTTTATAAGTTGAGAGTAGCTACCTATTAAAAAAAATCGTAAGAATCGGAGATGTGTTGGTGGAAAATTAATTCAAAATCTGACGATTTCGCGTGGAATGACCCAGTTAGAATTATTCGTTTTCTTTATTCAGTACTTGTGGGTATAGGAGAGCAAAAGTTCATGCTAGTTAATTCTTTTGAATTAATTGTCGTTCATGCGTTTAGTCAGTTTTTTAAATTGACGCTTTTGGAAAACAATCGGCAGCGCATAGTTACGAAATGTCCTCAGCTTGCGACCTCTGCCCGTGAGGCAGGAAGCTAAATGCCTCTCGTAGATTTTGCGCCAAACCTGTTTACTTCCACTGAATCAGTAGATCCGAAGGGTAGGCTGTGGAACGGCGAACACAAAGAGCGCACGCGCACCGTGGACTTCCTGTGAGGCAGATGTTGTCTTGCCTCACGGAAACAGCTGTTTCTCTGTAAGCAGCTCCACTGTAACTCTTCATTCTGACAGCTTCGAGTGCCATTACATAGCGTTTTCTTCCTAGTTGCTTTTTTTTCACACTAATGTTTGTGTAACTAATTTTATTTAAGTTTTATGAAGAGTTGTTTGTCAGACCACGGCCTCTGCTTCAAACATATCTAATATGGTGGAGATCTTACTGGAAAAGCCTTTTAGTAGGAGAGATTTTGAAGAAAAGAATCAAATTAAAAATGATGGTAGGCCTACACCTGAAATGAAAAATGTGATTTCAAAGGGCAAAACTTCAAACAGAGGTTTTAATATTGACTGGTACAAAAAAGAACAATGGCTAACTGGTAGTGAATCAACGAACAAACTATATTGTTGGCCATGTTTGCTGTTTCCTGTGAGTGGCGATGAAGTCTGGCAAGAGAAGGGCTTCAATGATTTGAAAAACTTACCACGTGCTTTGGACAGGCACAAAAAGTGTAAAGATCACATTCTGGCACTTGTTAAATTAGAGTTGCTAGGCAAAACAAGGATAGACTACTTTCTCAACGAAGCGAGGAGAACAAGTGACTTATGTGATAATGAAAAAGCAAGAAAGAATCGTGTTGTAATGAAGAAGTTGATTGATATTACAACACTACTGGCCCGGCAAGTGCTCCCATTTCGTGAACACGATTAGAGCGAAGTCTCTGAAAATAAGGGAGATTACCTCGAGATGATTGATTTACTCTCCAAGAGTGACGAAACATTGAGTGTTTATGGAGAATAGTACAACATTTTCAGCAACTTCAAAAACAATACAGGATGACTTAATCGAATCAGTTGCTCATATAGTTAAGAATGAAATCACAGTTTTTTTTGTAGATTGATGAAGCGACAGACATTAGCTCCCATGCACAAGTATCAATTATAGTTCGATTCGTAAAAGATGGAGTACCAGTAGAAAGATTCTTGCGATTTTTTGACGTAAGTTCTGATCGGTGTGCTACTTCGCTTAAAGAATTACTAGATCGTGAGCTGGAAGGATTTAGCTACAAAGAAAAACTGGTTGCACAGAGATATGATGGCATCAGAGCTGAATGGATTGCAAGCAAAAGTGAAGTGTGATGCCCCTCAAGCATTATTTGTTCACTACTACGCACACAGGCTGAACTTAGTTTTGAGCAGAACAGCGTCAGTGTTGAAGGAATCACGTATTTTTTTTATTTATTTTTTTGCAAATTTACATGCAATTTGCACATTCTTTTCCAAATCGACAAAACGTGTTCATTTACTAGAATCTGTTGGTGGACCCAGACCACCTCGTGTATCACAGACCAGGTGGAACTTCAAATCTCGTTCAATGTCTACCATAGCTGACCACAGGTTGCTGCTAATTGAAGTACTTGAAAAAATTGAGAATGATTCCAACTATGATGATGAGACAATACACAAAACAGCAGGACTAAATTGGTGGCTTCAAGATTTTAATTTCCTTTCCCTTTTCTTCTCATATAAAACAAATATTTAATTTGACTGAGGTTACTTTCTCTGTATTGCAATCAAATAGTTCCGATGTTACATTCTGTAACAAACAAATTACTGGCTTATGTGAAAAATTGTTGTACTTTCGAGATCAGAGACAGTTTGATTATCTCTATATTATAACGTGTGCAGTAAGGTTGGTTCTCCAAATAAAAGATTTAAAGGAAGCAATGATATTCCACCCACCGTGCAATACATAAGACTGTATTATGAGGTAATAGACAATGTTACAACTCAGTTAAAATGCCGGTTTTCTGACATTGAGAAATTAAAATTTCTTCAGCTGGTCGATGTACTCATTCTTGAATTTTTCTGAACATTGTTTTAAAGCTCTGCTTCAAACTTATGAAAAATACTTTGACAGCACCAAACTGCATAGTGAGCTGCATGTTCTGTATTCAGACAGAGATCTGTGGAACAATGCCAAAAGTACAACAGAACTTCTATCTGCCATATACAATAATAATCTAGCACAGGCACTGCCAGAGTTGTTTAGACTTCTTTCCCTCGTAGTAACAATTCCTGCAACATCGGCCTCTGTGGAACGCAGTTTGTCGTGCCTGAAGAGGATAAAAAACTGCAAGAGAAACTCCATTGGGCAAGAAAGGTTGTTATGTTTATCAGTTCTGTCCATCGAGAAGGCGCTTGTGAAGAGGATGGAAGCAGAACAGACATGGTATAACCATATAAAAAATCACTTCGCCAAATAGAAAGAACGAAAGATAGACCTTATATAGAAGACAATATACGCTATGTGCAGAAGTTTTCAAGAATTTTTTCTTTTGGCGTTAGTGAAAGTAGAGGTGTTTATAGAATTTCATTTGAGATGAAAAATATGTATAGTTCAGTCTTGCTTTTTATCTTCTGTTGATCTCTTTAATAAAAAAACTATTTTGATGCAATATATTTCATATTCAAACTGGCTTAACAGTTCCCAAATAGTCCAAGAGGGCGATTGAGACCGAGAAAAAATATATTTCGGCGAAGGGCTGGAATCTCACATAAACAGGTTTTGTGTTGGTCTCAAAGTCATGTAAAACGTGCGTCTCCGGTAAAATCTTTACAAATCTTTTTACGGGTCATGTTACTTATTTTATACTTCACACATGAGAAAGTAAATAAAAAAGATTATAATGTGAAAAAAAGTGCATTGAATTGAATAAATTTATTTGAATCCCGGCTGAAAGTAGTTTGCGCAGCCCCAGTGGCGCAGGGGGCTAAGGCGCTGGCCTCTGATCATTCGTCCGTAAGGGGTCCGGGTTCGAATCCCGGTCAGGCATGGATGTTGTGTTTGTCTTACGGCACTGGCTCCATCCCTTCCCTGGAGCCAGTGACCCTAAATTAGGGACGGGCGACTGCTTATAGCCCATTGAGTTGCTCACGGTGGTCGTTAAATCTCCAATAAAAAAGTAGTTTGCCTCCACAGCAATTTTGGTTACGGGCCGCCACTGTAATGCAACTGCATTTTTCATATAGTTGATGATGGAGTAATAACTGTAATGATCTCTAGGAGTCCATCAAGTAGTCATCGTGTAGATTCTGAGGTATGCAAAGTACTTAATGATTTTCTGTTATATTTAGATAAATGGGAAGCTTTTGCAGGAGATAAGAAGAGTGGGTTTTTAAGTGCTAAAGGATTACGAGTAACTACACTGACGGAAAAAAATCCCAACACCATGAAAAAATAGTTGTAGAGGACTGAAATGGCGGCAATACATTTGTATAGGTAACATATTTAATCGATTAAGGTTTCAAGATCACAGCTTATTGTAAGCGCGAGAAGAGCCATTTTGAATGTGAAATGCTGGTACATTAATAACCGCTGTAACCGCCAGAATGTTGAATGCAAGCACACAAACGTTCATATTTTGTGTCGTACAGGTGCTGGATGTCAGTTTGTGGGATGAAGTTCCATGCCTGTTGCACTTGGTTGGTCAATACAGGGACGGTTAATGCTGGTTGGGGGTGACGCTGGAGTTGTCGTCCAATGATGTTCCATACGTGCTCGATTGGTGAAAGATCTGGTGATCTAGCAGGCCACAGCAACATGTCGACACTCTGTAGAGCATGTTGGGTTACAACAGCAGTATGCGGGCGAGCGTTATCCTGTTGGAAAACACCCCTGGAATGCTGTTCATGAATGGCAGCACAACCGGTTGAATCACCAGACCGACGTACAACTGTGCCGTCAGGGTGCGTGGGATAACCACGAGAGTGCTCCTGCTGTCATAGGAAATTTCTCCCCAGACCATAACTCCAGGTGTAGGTCCAGTGTGTCTCGGCCGCAGACAGGTTGGTTGCAGGCGCTAATCTGGCCTCCTTCTAACCAACACACGGCCATCACTATCACCCAGGCAGAACCGGCTTTCATCAGAAAACACAACAGATATCCACTCCGTCTTCCAATGAGCTCTAGCTTGACACCACTGACGTCGCAAACGGCAGTGGTTTGGAGTAAGAGGAATGCACGCTACAGGGCGTCTGGCTCGGAGCTGTCCTTCAAGTAACCGATTTGTGACAGTTCGTTGTGTCACTGTGGTGGCAACTGCAGCTCGAATTGCTGCTGCAGACGCGGTACGATGCGCCACGGCCATACGCCGTACACGGCGGTCTTCCCTCTCAGTAGTGCCACGTGGCCGGCCGGAACTCGGTCTTCTTGAGGCAGTACCTTCCCTTGACCACCGTTGCCAACAATCATGCACAGTGGCTACATTCCTGCCAAGTTGTTCTGCAATATTGCGGAAAGAAAATCCACCTTCTCGTAGCCCTATTACACGACCTCGTTCAAACTCCGTGAGCTGTTGATAATGGCTTCTTCGTCTTCTTAAAGGCATTCTTGACTAACATCAACACCCTACGTCGAATCTCAACGATAACTAACGCTCACAAACGTTACAGCGCGTATTTACAGCAAACCTGCTTTGCATGTTCCGAGGGGCGCTACTAGCGCCACACGTATCCGCCGAGCGCGAAATTTGCATAGACGTCATCTTACAGATGTACTCTCACCGCCTACCAACTGTCGTTTATCTAACACAACCCCTTCTTGGTGTTGGGATATATTTTCCCGTCAGTGTATAAGCAGTATAACATATCTCTACTAATATATCAAACAGAAACCTTGAACTACAAGTATGTAATGACATCGCGCTTGAGTCAAGGCTCAATAGAAAACCTTTTTCGTATTATTCGGCAACTGTCAGGCTTCAATGACCACCCCACTGCAGCAGAATTTTTAGTGACCATTCGGTGTTTAAGTTTTTATAATCTGGCTAAGCCTGTAAAGTGTGGTACTAGCTACACAACAGAAATCATCAATTCCCTTATTGAGTCAAGTGACACCATCAGTTACAAACCTGATGTTTTGCTAAATTTAAATGAACTTTTAAGTGATGGAATGCTAGATAATGTGAAAGATACCTTGAATAGTGCTACATATTCTGCTTGTGCTTCCCTTTTCCCACATAATTCCCATAACCAGTTGCTAGTTTATGTTGCAGGTTATGTAGCTAGGAAATGTGTTGCAATAACTAAATGCAAAGATTGCACCAAAATGTGTGAAGAAAAGGCCAGATTTTCTGGAACACTGATACGAGAATTCGATAAAGGTGGCTTATTATATCCATCAAAGGAACTAGTTCTTGTCAGTCAACTGGAAGGTATTGTTACACATTATTTCAGCACCGAACAACTACACAGTGATAGCATCGTTTATATTCTAGCTATCTTGATGATAAAGAAAATTGAATTCATTGGTTGTGCAAAACATAGTAAAGATGTGACATGCAAGATTGCAAAATTTTATTTACTGACACGGTTGCATTTCTATATAAAGTTACTTAATAAAATTCACAATGACAATAGAGAAAAAATGAAGTACCTTAAGCTGATACGCTGCAAATAAATATGAAGTCCCTGGATCTGGGTGTTGAGGTTCTTTTTATGAGGAAGCAAGTGAGAGACAGCTTTATACTTACTGTGAAGTCAGTCAATAGCTCTCACTCATAATTACTGTGGAGTCGGTAAATATATACTGACTCCACAGTAATGCTACAGGTTAAAACCTCACCCCGAGAGTTCCTCAAAACCACCTTAACAGTTAATAAAAACTTTGCCACAGAACAGGTTCAGTCATTCAAACCCAGGGGTTTGAACTTAGTCACATTACCAATGTTCAACTCTGAGCAAGCAGAGCAGCCACCACTGTGTTTACTGATCTACTATATATTCACATATGTATGCATATGAACATATTAAAAAGAATGGATAACTTTGGGAGTACGAAGCAGCGGCTAGTTAACTTTTCCTTTATTAAATATGATATGTATTTACATAGCAGACAGTAAGCCTAATGCATATGCAAATAAGTGATCCTAGAAATTTAAAACAAACTCATTAAAAAAAATTCCAGCCTAAAATGAGGTTAAGAAATGTCCAGGTCGTTAACAAACTTAGAAAAGAAAGTTGCAAAAACTGGTAAGTTATTTAGAGATTGAAAATTCATTTCTGTAAATGTATTTATTTAAACAAGAAATATATTTCTTGCTCTTCCCACCCCAAGTAACTGCATCAATGGTAAAATATAAAAGACGTTCAAAACTTGCAAGTACAATGGTTGCTATCAACTGTGCTGGGGTCAGAAATGTATTCTGAAGTAATTCCATTATGTGGAATTATTACAGAATATATTTACCGGACTAGGCTGCCATCTGATGCTGACCTTGGCTACGTGTAACGGACGCTCCCTATCTTCTGATTCAAGGCTTCTTGACTTGGAAAAGGAACTACAAAGGATCAAGTGGGACATCGTCCGGCTAAGTGAGGTAAGGAGAAAAGGAGAAGATCTCATTGAACTGAAAAGTGGAAATCTCTTCTACTATCGTGAGATAGATACTGGCAGAACTAGTGGTGTTGGATTTATAATAAACAAGAAACTGAAGGATAAAGTTGTAGAAGTTGAAAGTTCCTCTGACAGAGCTGCACGACTCGTTATCCAACTCTCGAGAAGACACCAGGCTCAGATTATTCAAACTTATGCACCCACCACAAGTCATCCTGAAGAAGAAATTGAAGAATTTTATGAGGAAATTCGTCATCTAAATAATAAAGGTAAGCAGCACTTGAAGATAATTATGGGAGATTTCAATGCAAAAATAGGGCAACGGCAACAGAATGAAACTTCAGTAGGTATTTTCGGTCACGGCAACAGAAACCAGCGTGGAAATACTCTCGTTGAGTTTGCAGAGGCAGAAGGGTTTTTCATCTTGAACTCCTTTTTCAAGAAAAATCCACACAGGAAATGGACATGGAGACATCCAAATGGGACGACAAGTGAAATGGATTTTATTATGTGTAACAAAAAATTCGTCATAGAAGACTGCAGTGTGCTAAACAAGTTCAACACAGGTAGTGACCATAGATTGGTGAGATGTAAGATGCACCTCAACACTAATTTCCAACGTGGCAAGCTGATAAGACAAACAAAATGTATTGACATAACCAACCTTAAAAAACACCATAATACCTTCAAGTTGGAACTGAAGAATAGATTCTCTGCTTTAGAAGGCCTAATGTCGGAAGAAGTGGATATTTATGAAGTTAACAGAAAAGTAACCAAAGCTCTTATGAAAACAGCAACAAAATTAGCTGGGTCTAAGAACAAGTTGCATGTGAACAACTTATCAGGACAAACCAAAATGTTGATGCAAAAAAGAAGAGAGATGAGGACAACAAAAGAAGATCTGACTTCCAAAGTGGAATACATAGAGCTATGCAAGACAGTACGAAAAAGTATCACTGAAGATGTAAGGAAATTCAACTGTGAACTAGTGAGGAAAGCAATTGAAAACAACCAAAGCCTAAAGATAGCAAAGGGACATCTCAGTAAGGGAAGAAAACAAATTAAGGCACTGAGAAAAGAAGATGGTTCTGTAACAAGAAATAGAGGCGAAATTTTGACAAGAGTGAAAGATTTCTACTCCAAATTATATGAAAGGGATGATATATTTACTCCAGACATCATGGAAGGTACCAGTACCAGAGTTCTTCCAGTCCTCCCAGCAGAAATTGCACATGCAATGAAGAACATGAAGCGGGGAAAAGCTCCAGGAGAAGATGGAATTACTGTGGACATCATACAAGAAGCAAGTGGAGAAATCGAAACAGTACTCGCCCAAATTTTCACTCGATGCCTTAATGAAGGGAAGATTCCTAAGGATTGGAACAATGCTATAATGATCCTGCTACATAAAAAAGGTGACATTGAGGATCTCAGGAACCACAGACCTATCAGCCTCCTATCAGTGGTTTATAAAATCTTCACTAAAGTTCTTTCACACCGTTTGAAGGTAACACTGGACATGTCTCAACCGAGAGAACAAGCTGGATTCAGGAGTGGTTACAGCACAATAGATCATATCCACGTACTGAGAGAACTAATTGAAAGAATGAGGGAATATGAACTTCCATTGTGCATGGCTTTTATCGATTATGAAAAAGCCTTTGATTCTGTGAAACCATTAGCAGTTACAATGGCTCTGAAATCCTGCGGTATTGAAGATGCATACATTAATATTATTAATAACATCTATGAAAATGCAAGTGCAAAGATTCGGCTGTTTGAAAATACAACACACATAAAAATTGGAAAGGGAGTGAGGCAAGGTGACACCATATCCCGAAGCTCTTTAACGACACATTGGAAAATGTCTTTCAATCACTGAACTGGGAAAACAAAGGGATAAAGATTAATGGAGATTATCTAACCCACCTTCGTTTTGCTGATGACATAGTCATTTTTGCAACTACCCCATCAGAGCTGCAGAGTGTGATCCAAGAACTTGCTGACAAGAGTAAAGAAGTTGGATTAAAAATTAACTTTCAGAAGACAAAAGTGATGTTCAATGCTTTTACACGAAATGAAGATTTATCGATTGATGGAGAAAAGCTGGAGATAACAGACACGTGCGTTTATCTTGGACAGCAGATATCAAGTGAGGGTCACAGTGATGAAGAAATTAATCGGCGTACAAAACTTGCCTGGAGAGCTTTTGGAAGAAACAGCATAATTTTCAAGAGCAATATGCCATTATGTCTTAAAAGAAAAATGTTTGATCAATGCATCCTTCCAGTGCTTACGCATGGTGCAGAGAGGTGGACCTTAACTAAAAGAGACATACAAAGGCTACAGACAACTCAAAGTAGCATGGAGAGGTGCATGCTTGGTGTAACCAAGAGAGATAAGAAGAGAAACTCATGGATCCGAAAAAGGACAAGAGTGGAAGCCATCATGATTAGAGGTATATCCCTGAAATGGCAATGGGCTGGGCATACTGCCAGAAAGACAGACCATCGATGGACAGCCGAAATTTTAGATTGGATTCCAAGGGACAGGAAAAGACCCAGAAGAAGACCACAAGGGAGATGGGTGGATGAAATTCGAAAGTATGCAGGAGTGACATGGAGGAGACTGGCACAAGACAGACCGTTGTGGAGGAAACTTGGGGAGACCTTCGTCCAGCAGTGGATTGATAATGGCTGACAATGATGATATTTACTTCACTGGTAATTAACGGTCCAGCAGATATTAATATACAAAAAGATTTTAAGGAACATGTGTGGTAGCAATAGGTAATAATATTGCAGAGTTACTATTTTTCGTTAAAAATGTTTAGAACTGTGGGATTCATTTAGCAAACCGCACCACCCCTTCATCTTTTCTTTTTTTTTTTTTTTTCAAATCCCAAAATTAAAAGGCAATCTATTAATGTATTTTTTTTCAATCAACATTTAGCTTTAGCAGTTCCAGCATTGCTAACTAGGGCTTCCAGGATGGAATTATATACTACAAAATGAGGATGTAGCACGTGACGTCATCGAGAAGTTTCAGTGAAATGGCAAACAACAGTCCCTGCAAGTTCCTGAAGGACAAGCATAGCTGTCTGTCCTGCAGTTAGTGTGTAAAGTTCAATCATTAGTGGTCGGCGTTTATAAAAATTTGAAGCCAAAATGCCTAGATTTTGTGGCATTGTGAATGGCGGTAATAGAGGAAATCGGGACCGTAAGTCTTTTTCAGGCTACTAGCTGCTGTCTCTAAAGGCAGTACCGAAAAAATTCGCTTATATGGCAAACGACGGGAGATCGCTTCCCATAGCTTAGAAAACACTTTTTATTGAAGAGCTAGACTCTTCAAAGGCAGAGAACCTTTTAAATGTTAGTTTTATCCAGAAATCAGTTATTTATTGTAAAGCAGAGAATCTATCTTTTACTTGTTCAAACGCTATTGTAATGTAGTGCTTGAATTTATTGGGCCAGGCGTTTCATTCGTTGATTCAAAGTTTTCAAATTGAGTTTAAAAAGTGTTGGCTCTTTTAATTTATTTATTTTTTTTCGTTGGTTTTATTGCTACTGACTATTTTCTTATAGCATAACATTTTTTTAGAGTTTGTCTCTTAGTCAAAATATTTCTTAAATAAACGCTTCGCTCCCCAATCGGCACTTCTGTGCATGTTTTTTTATTCTCCAGGGACTTCTTTTCAGAAGGTTCCTGGTTATCTAGGGGGTGTTGAAACTTTTTGTGGGGCTAAAAGTTAATTTGTTAGCAAACCTGACTTTTAATCAGAATCAAATCTCTGGCGCTTCTGTATTTTTTAGAGCTCGAGAACACCGTTTCCCCGACTCCCTTTTTTTTTTTCTTTTTTTTTTTTTTTTTTTTTTTTTTTGGCGAGCTTTCGGCTTTTCACTTTTAAGGTTATTTGGCTGTCGGTGTTCGGGTTTTTGGTTTACTATTTTGTTCTATATGATATTTCCTCCCCAAACTACCGTTGATTTTATTTTTAGTACATCTGGATTTTTACCTGGAGCTGTACACACCTTTGCGAAAAAATGCAAATAATGGCTAAAATTACTGTCCAAATAAAATCTTTTTTGGTGTCTAGGTCTGTTTACAGGCCGGTGTTATGCTGCTAAATTTATTTACGGATAAATAGATTATAGGGCACAAATCCCAGCAAAATTATTTTGCTTTTTCACCACAATTTTAAGAAAAAAACGAAGATTTTGCTCATTTTTCTAAGGCTTAGAAATCGCTTCCCAGAGCTTAGAAAGACACTTTTGTTGAACAGTTAAACTCTCAAAAAGACATAGAACCTTTTAAGGGTGAGTTTTGTCCAAAATCAGCAATTCTTGGAAAGAAAGAAAACCTATCTTTTTTTACTCAGGTCTCCGCCCCTTGGAGGGAAGAGAACATTACTTATTAAGGCAGCGTACCTATTTTCTCGATAAATTAATAATTCCTCACGAATTTGTGATCGTACTAAATTACCCTGTGAAAAGCACCGACGATTGGAAATTAATATATACTTCGAAACTGTTATATGCCTTGAACTGTTCTGCGGTAAAGGAACTTCGACCAAAGACGAAGTAATAGAAAATATTTACTATTTGCACTTTCGGAAAACTTTCCGCATCACCTTCGAAGATACTTCCATTCAGCACATAAGGAACTTTTAATTCAATCACTTAATTTTTTCCCCAAATACCGCATTCTGTACTCGGAAATTAAAGTTTCAAAGTAAGACGCAATCATTTTAACGGGGCTAGTTGTCCTTCACTTACGTTACTCAGGTTGGTTGCCATACTGAGAGTCACGTGTCTGCTACATCCTCATTCAGTATTTTGGAGAAAACTTGCAAAATGCCATAAGTGATTGTGACTAATTTACTCTTTACAAGGTGGTGCAAAAGTAATAAAAAAGGAAACTAAACAGGTATTAAATTTATTCTTGGAAATTTAATTATGTGTGAAAACATCTAATAGTTGCATTCACAAATTCTTGCTCTTTCAATTGTATTTTCCAAGATGCCTAAAAATCAGGTGGTGTGTTATTTATTTTTTGTGTTATGTTACTTTTAAATCCCTCTCCCAAGTTTTGTTGCTGATAAATTTCTCTGTCCCTGTACAATTGATTAATGATTTTTGGTAAAAATTTCAACAACTGCTGCACTAGCCTTTGACATATAGCAGCCTGAAATGAATTAATCAAGCTTCTACTTTATTAAAAAATAAAAATGGTAAATGGGATGGTTACTTTTGCTTCACTGTATAAATTGAATAAAGCTTAACCAATGTGCTGAGATGTGGTAATATTGTAAAAAATAATGCTTGGTACGTGCAAGCAATGTAAGATTAAAACATTGCTTTATTACAAACTGCACGTGGCTTCTGTATGGAAATGACTAAAGCCATTTATAATGAACTCTCATCAGCACGCCTTTGGTCCCCGTGCTGATGAGAGTTCAATACTCCAAACCGGTCCCTGCCGTCCCGGTGGCGCAGTGGTCTAAGCGATGGCCACTGATCATTCGTCCGAACGGGGTCCGGGTTCGAATCCCGGTGAGGCATGGATGTTGTGTTTGTCTTACGGCACTGGCTCTCTCTCTCTTCCCTGGAACCAGTGACCCTAAATTAGGGACGAGCGACTGCTTATAGCCCATTGAGTTGCTCATGGTGGTCGTTAAACCTTCAATAAAAAAAACGGTCCACGTCAGGGGTCAGTTTTTTCACATGTGCTTCAACATTTGTTTCCGTTGGTGTAAATTATATCTGTATTACCTATTCCCAATTACTAGGGACATTAAACAACGTTGTTACATGTTTACATTGTACACAATGTGTCACTGCGCATACCTTACTGGGACGATAAAGCTTTCTGGATTTACTGAAGGGATATCAGTATGAGACTGAAATAGTTACAATTTCAGAAATTAAGAGCAAATAAGTCTTGGTAAATTATTTGCTCCCCTACAATATTTCTTCATTTAATAGTAAAATTTATCTAACGGTATAAAAAAATTCCCTCCAAATCAGCCACTTTCCTCTTTTTTGCGTTTTTTTCTGAACAATTACTGGTAAATGTATCCTCATGCATGCATTATGACCGAAATTATGCTTCAGTCAGTGAGGAATGGCATTGTAAATGCGTGTGACACAGCTTGAATAAGGTGGTACACACCGTTTTTTAAACCAGTCAGTAACAGGCAAAAATAATTTTTGTTAAGCCTCTTAATAATACGAAAACCTTACGCAACGTTTATATATATCAGCTATATCCACGCCAATCATTACGTACGCTGGGAGCTCAGCACACTTCCCCTTTTTGACACTATACATCAGCCGTTTCTGTATCGTTTGAAGAGTAGACACATGGATTCACAACTTTATATTTACATGCCCCCACGTATTTACTTCAAACAGTAAATTTTGTCCACTGTCCCTAAATTGTTTTTAAGGAGAGCTCTGTCTCTAACTGGCAGCATTAAATTTGTTGAACCACAGCATTACTTATACCTGATCAAAAGCCTAACGGGAGGGGGTGTCAGAACCCCCAAATTTTTCGAGTCATAGATCCCCGATGTAAATGACCCCCAAATGTTTCGGGAACATAATGATATGAATTTCTTATGTGAACCAACTAAATTATTTAATAATATAAGACTGTAATTCTTCGTAGAATGCAAACACATGTATAACGTGTACTTAATAAAACAGCAATGTCGATTAAGCATGGTTACCAACATCGGTGGCATATATATATACATAATGTGTGATCAGACCCTCCAGATTTTGAAACATGGTTACGCCACTGCACCTGATGGTAGCTGGCAAACATAGCCGATGCTGACACTTAAGCATTCAATTCAAAATAAGCACATTCAATATAATGTCCCATACAAAAAAGCCTTGCAATTTCGGTATATACAGCGCAGGGGCGGCTCCTGCAATAGGGAACTGTGGGGCTGCAAACCCTTCCCCCACCCAAAGCAGGTTTTTTTTTTCATGCCGCGCCGAGAAAGAGAGTTTTCTGAACTCAGCTGGTAGTTTTTCCTACGTAACGCCACTGGGACCGAAAGGAACGCTGGCGGGCTGCTCTGACTGCTATTAAAACCAACTCATGTGAGAAACTCTGCCTAT
Source organism: Macrothele yani (assembly GCA_039090855.1). NCBI lineage: Eukaryota > Metazoa > Arthropoda > Arachnida > Araneae > Macrothelidae > Macrothele > Macrothele yani. The sequence continues at coordinate 41,082,567 of CM076997.1, read as the reverse complement.
TTCTACATAGAATCGTTTTCTTTGAATAAAACATTCCTGGGGGCTACTTTGATTGAAGCTCTCGCTGGTACAGCAGATATGAATGGTCCTCGGAGTTGTTCGCCAGTGGCGTAGCTACAATACAGTCTCTAGTTGGCTGCGAATGCATCGTCGGGCCTTACCGCGGCGATGCATTCAATTTTTAATTTGTTCCTGCTTTTATTCAACATGATAATTCTAACAACTGGAGAATATTCGTGTTTCCTGATAACAAATACTCAGTTGCCGAGATTTTTGCAAAAAAGTTTCGCTTATATTTTCTCTTCTGATCAAAATGTGCGTGTGAACAAATTGCGATTAAGAATGAAAATCAGTAATGGATAAATTGAAAAAAAAATATGACTAATTTCTGCAGCAAAAAATACTTGCACAAAATTAATATTTTCCCTTACCAGGCACAGCGAAATTTTCACTTTTAAACTCGTGTAAATTTTTATTCATCAAATAACATTGAAGTTGCTCCATTGGCTACATTTTACTTTTCTGCTGCATACCTCCCCGCCCTCAATATAAGCTGCACATTTCAGTTGAAGTAGTGCTTTATACTTATTTACTTTGAACACAACATTTAATCAAATACAATTGCTTAAAAAATTTATGAAGTTGGTAAATTTTGAAAACAAATTGTTCTACACTAAATTGTAAACATGGATTCAAAATTAAAACTGGATTGAATATGTTTGCAATTCGTATTTATTAAAGAGAATGCCTGTGTGCGAGTATCGCAGTAACAACTCATCGCGAAATTGTGGCACACATTTCAAAATTCCGCAAAATGTTTTTCATCGCTGTCCGAGTTGCAGTGGCTGGTGTCAAGTCAAAATTCCAAAGGGAGCGTATCAGAAGAAAAAATATGTATTATATTTCTAGGGGTCACAATTGACACCTGAAAACGCGTATATGACGTTAAGTGTGTGTCCGCTGTCACACGCATTATTTTTTTATACCTCTAAAACTGGTTCCCTTAATTGAGTGCGTGTTGCTCTTACAGTATATACATTTATATATCATTTACAACCACTATCTCAATCCACTGCTGGATGAGTCTCCAAGTTTCTTCCACAACAGTCTGCCTTGAGCCAGTTTCCTTCTTGCTTCCAAATTTCATCCACCCATCTCCCACATGTTATTTTTTGGGTCCCCCCCCCCTCTTGCTTTCCAGCTTAATATTTCAACTCGCCATCGCTAGCTCTTTCTTCTGGCAATATGTCCATCTCGTTGCAATTTCAGGGATTCTGACATTGATGTCTTCTACCCTTGTAATTTTTCCCGATCCACGAGTTCCTCTTTGTATCTTCCCTGTTCCTGGTTATATCAAACATGATTCTTTCAGTTGTCTGCAACCTCGGTATGAGGATGTAGCACGTGACGTCATCGAGAAGTTTCAGTGAAGTGGAAACGGGTCTACGACATAACATCGTAGGTCAAAACATCGCACGACATATGATTGCCGACATAACATCGCAGGTCAAAACATCGCACGACATATGATTGCCGACATAACATCGCAGGTCAAAACATCGCGGCACCATAACTCGCAAGTCAAAACATCGCGGCACCATAACATCGCAGGGCAAAACATCGCGGCACCATAGCATCGCAGGGCAAAACATCGTGGTACCATAACATCGCAGTAATCCCTAAATAAATTGCTTTAGATAGATTTTGATGAATTGCAAAAAAAAGTATATTTAAGGGGAAGGGAGACTTCAAGAAATAGATGTCCTCATTAAATTTTGGTAGAAATTGGGGTTACCAGTACCGCTTTTCCAACAGTGCCCAGGCCCGGGGTCAAGGGCCACTCAATCAAAAATATAGTGAAATCTAGTTTTCAATTTAAAACCACCAGATTTGGTATACTATCTCATGGTGCTTTAACTTAGACCGTGGGCGGTTTTTGGAAGTGGTCGGAGCCCGCGGTCGAGGAGCCCCCATAGAATATTTTCGCCAAATCTACAGTTTTCAATTTAGAACCACCAAATTTGGTATACTATCTCATAGTGCTCTTATTTAGAACGTAGACGGTTTTTGGAAAGGTAGGGGGCCCGGGGTCAAGGGTCCCCCATACGCAATATTCGTCAAATCTACAGTTCTCAATTTAAAACCACCAGATTTGGTATACTATCTCATGGTGCTCTGACTTAGACCGTAGACGGTTTTTGGAAGTGATCGGAGGACGGGTTCGAAGGAGCCCCATAGAGTATTTTCGCCAAATCTACAGTTTTCAATTTAGAACCACCAAATTTGGTATACTACCTCACGTTGCACTAACTTAGACCGTAGACTGTTTTGGGGGAAATATGGGGCCCGGGGTCAAGGGGCCCCATACGCAATATTCGTCAAATCTACAGTTTTCAATTTAAAACCAACAAATTTGGTATACTATCTCATGGTGCTCTAATTTAGCACGTAGAGGGTTTATGGAACGGGTGGAGGCCCGGTCCGAAAAGGGGCCCCTACAAAATTTTCGTAAAATCTACAGTTTTCAATTCAGAACCACCAAATTTGGTATACTACCTCATGGTGCTCTAACTTAGACCGTAGACGGTTTTTGGAAAGACCCCGGGCCCACATACGCAATATTTGTCAAATCTACAGTTTTCAATTTAAATCCACCAGATTTGGTATACTATCTCATGGTGCTCTGACTTAGACCGTAGACGGTTTTTGGAAGTGGTCGGAGCCTGGGGTCGAAGGGCCCCCATAGAATATTTTCGCCAAATCTACAGTTTTCAATTTAGAACCACCAAATTCGGTATACTACCTCATGGTCCTCTAACTTAGACCCTAGGTGGTTTTTGGAAAGTTAGGGGGCCCGGAGTCAAGGGGGGTCCCATACGCAATATTTGTCAAATCTACAGTTTTCAATTTAAAACCACCAAATTGGGTGTACTATCTCATGGTGCTCTAACTTAGACCGTAGACGGTTTTTGGTAGTGATCGGAGGCCGGATTCGAAGGGCCCCCCATAGAGTATTTTTGCCAATTCTACAGTTTTCAATTTAGAACCACCAAATACGGTATACTACCTCATGGTGCTCTAACTTAGACCGTAGACGGTTTTTGGAACGGATCGGGGCCCGCGGTCAAGGGCCCCCATACAAAATGTTCGTAAAAAGTTTCATTTTTTACTCTTAAGATCTGCAACACAGTTCAGCATTGCAATACCCGACCTACGGTCTGAGTGTCAGACCGTAGATAACAATCAAATGCAAAAATATCCGGTTAATGGTGTATTAAAATCACAAATTAATAAACGTTAGCTTTCACCACCATCGGGCGGCTTATCAGGCAGAAATACAATGTAATGTAATAGAGAGTTCCAGATATTCAAAATTTAAAATGGTAAGAAAAAGATGATCAATGCCAACGTCAGCTGTTCTATAGGTGTCTCCTCGGAGATAAGTATTTCCATTCCCCTTCCTTTCTTTTTTGTTTCATAAAATTAAATTAACTAAATAAAAAAGATAAAGATAAGTTTGCTGGAAAAGTACAGGAACATATTTTTCATTCATTAACGTTCACCCGCTGAACTTGGTGATTGCACAGCTATTTACCCTGGAAATTCCACAATGTTAGTACAAATTACATTAATGATTTCTTTGCATCCAGTTCCATAGTATGTCCATAAGAGCGTTTAAGGCCGTATGAAAAATACATGGATGATTTCAACGTGAGCCGCTCCGGTGGCGCAGTGGCCTATGCGATGGCTTCTGATCACTAGTCCGAGAAAGGTCCGGGTTCGAATCCCGGTGAGTCATGGACGTTGTGTTTGACTTCTGGCGATGGCTCTCCCCCTTCCCTGGAACTAGTGACCCAAAATTAGGAACTGCTGACTACTTACAGCCCACTGAATTGATCACGGTGGTCGTTAAACCTCCCAACTAAAAAAAGATTGCGACATGTCCGTTGCTATCTGTTATGGAGCCGTGTGAAAAGTACGTTTTTGACATCAACGTGACCTCTTCCATGTGGGCTGGCCACAAAATTTTAAGGGACCGTACAAAATCGCATTTTTGTTTCCCCATGTCCGCGCTTCGGTATATGGTTGAAGTATACGTATATAGTTGAACCATTTCCGCACGTAGTATGGTTTATATAGAAAATAAAGATAATGTTACACTTTTATTCTGCTACAACACATTAATCCCAAAGGAGATTTCTTGAAATTTTTAATCCGTCGTTCTCATATTCACAACGTTAACATAACATGTCAAGTTATTAATGTTGCACTTTTACTCTGTCACAAAACCTTAATTGCAAGACCTTAGGCCTAGCCTTTTTTTAGGAATTTTTAGTCCTACGTATTCATAAGGTTTCGATAACATGCCAAGGTTATGGTACTGCGTTTTTACACAGGCACAAAAATTAATAAACAGGCTTTAAACCTTTTTATCAGTTTTCAATCAACCCCAACCGTGCTCATATGCATAAAATGTTCACACAAATTCAAGTTTATTATGTTGCGCTTTTACTCGATTACAAAACTTCCAATAGCCCCTACTAGTGGCGGACCACCGCGCAAGGGCAGGAAGCGTGCGTTTGGTGCCTCGGAATCACAGGGGCCTCAAAATACCAAAAAGATAACTTAAATTTTATTTTTTTATTTCCGTTGTTTTGTTGATTGGTAAAAATATTAAAAAAAATAACGATAATATAGGCACATTATCACGTGTTCTGTGACGCTATTTTCATAGAGGGTGCCAGTTTCATGCTACGAAAGGAACCGCGTTCAGCGTCTTGTTATTCCTGGCCGTGGCTGTCGTTTCTAGGCAGTGGCGTAGAAACTCTTTTTTGACAGCGGGGACAAGATGTCGGAGAACAAAATATTTCACCCTGGCATAAAATTTATCGTACTACTGTAAAAGAAGATGTGCTGACTTCTTTACGAAAATTTGCTGAAAAACATTTTTTTTATTAAACATTAATCTATAAAAGAAAAGCATTTTTCATATCCATATAGTTTCTCAATGCAAACTAACTGTACACATGAACGGCATTAAATTATGGATCTTGATACTTCCGGATTGGTATGAATTCCGCAGGAATTGGGGCCGTAGACGCTATAATTAAATATTGAAAGAACTTATATCTCATTCCTCATCCTACTTCCACTCCCCTATTTATTTTTACTCATTTTTTTAGAGAAAGACTAATTTTGCACTCCTAATGAGACAAAACATTGCTGGTCTTCAAACCGGAAATAGCCCTTTGGACTGTTTAATGCAACTAGCATTTCTTGGCGTCTCAGGAGTGAATGACATTAAGAAAAAATATTCAGATTTCTAGATAGCTCATGGTAAAAAATGAAGAGAAATACTCAATTTCTATCAAAATGAACTTCAACCCCCCCCCCCCCCAAAAAAAAACGAATGCTTGAGAGCTCCAATCACGAACACATGCAATTTAAAAAGGAAGAAAACTGAGGGGGCAAATGGGATGTTTTGCCCCCACACTCATCGGCGTGCGGGGGAAACTTTCCCCTCTGCCCACGCGGTTCCGACGCCGCTGTTTCTAGGTCCCGTGTTTTGTAAGTGAAATATCCGTTAGTAGAATCCAAGATAGAATCTAAGAACATTCAAAACATCGGGGAGGTCAAAACTCGAATGTTAACTATTCCCAGGAGCAATGTTACAAGGTCACGCAGGATGTCCCCTGTGTCTAAACAATTGCGTACTCCCGTAAGTTTTAGCTCTACGGAAAAGGAATATGGGGCTGGTAACAAAGAACCCTTGAACTGTTCCCGTCTGCTCTATCAGTCCTTCAGCAAAGGTTTAAATTAAATCCACAGTACAGAGCAAAGCCGACTAGACCTAAACCATAAGGGGAACTGGAGCTTTCGCCTTCAAGGGGCCCCGCAGTTTAGGAAAAAAAATCATTTTTGGTAGAATTTTTAACAATTTTTTTTTATTTATAGCCCTTAAAAAGTTCTTTTTTAAAAGGGTTTTTTTTTTGCTTACAATCACTCCATTTTCGAATAGGTTATCGTCCTTCGCCGTACAAATACTGAAATTTGGGGATTTTAAGTGGTTATTGAAACTACGTTTCTATTTTCCGCATTGATAAATAGCAAAATAAATTTCATCATTTTGTGGCCCTCACTTTTATGTATTTAACAATTTGCGTGCAAACCAGATACTTAAATTTAAAGAAATAAAAAGAACAATATCAAAGTTTATTTCGGGTTACATATAGAGGTCATTTATTCAGTGACTTTAAAAACATTACTGGAAATTAAAAAAAAATCGTATATGAGCGCGTATAAAAGTTTAAAAAGTCGCTAATTTGTCACTTGCTCTACTTTGCATTAAAAATCAATCACTAAAACCTTGTATCAGGGGAAAAACAACTATTTGTACGAATTTATTTTAGAGGAATACTTATTATTTCCTACACTAAAATATTCGTAATTCAAAAAATTTCGCTATGCAGGTATTTTTTTTATCATTTTGTAAGGAGGTTTTTATAAGAGTCATAATACAATCTCAACCCCATCTCCCCGGAAAGGAAATCGTAGATTTCAACACTTTTTACTTTCTCTCTCTCTCTTTCTCTCTCTCCTTCCCTCTTCCTCTCTCTCTCTCTCTCTCTCTCTCTCTCTCTCTCTCTCTCTCTCTCTCTCTCTCTCTCTCTCTCCCTCTTCTCTCTCTCTCTCCCTCCCTCTTCTCTCTCTCTCTCCCTCCCTCTTCTCTCTCTCTCTCTCTCTCTCTCTCTCTTTCTCTCTCTCCTTCCCTCTTCTCTCTCTCTCCCTCTTCTCTCTCTCTCTCCCTCCCTCTTCTCTCTCTCTCTCTCTCTCTCTCTCTCTCTCTCTCTCTCTCTCTCTCTCTTTCTTTCTTTATCTCTCTCCCTCCCTCTTTCTCTCTCTATCTCTGAACTTTTAATCATATTAGGGTCTTTTCTTAAGCTTAAAGCAAATATTTCTTTGCCATAATCATTTCGTCTTTATGATAGTTTTCTTTATGAAATACTACAGAGGTGAAGCACATGTCAGGACGGAGAAGTTGCAACAATAAATTCCTTCGTTGTAGCTTAATTGGTAAAGCATTCGGCTCTGGAGTAGAGGGATGACGATTCGTTGTACCGTCAAAATTTGTGAGTTTCATATCGTGTGTGTTCTTTGAGAACATATTTCACGTAACGACTTTATTAAAATATGAGATTTATTTCCTAGTGCCAGCAATGAATTTTTGGTTCGGGCCCCGCAATAAAATTTCGCCCCGGGCCCTGTAAAAGCTTCCTCCATCCGGCTCTAGTTCAGAGGGAAGAGGTCGTGTGCAAAATATTTTCTTTTAATATCGGATCAAATATTCGATGTATTGCAGCTAGAATCAAATATTGATTATACCTATTACCGGCAAAGTAAGTCTGTTATTCTTTAGTAGAATTTTATATGTTTTAGCAAACTTGATATAAAATTTCCCTATCAATCACAACCCCACAACGGGTACGGAGAACTGACCACCGCAGAAGTGGCCGCACGAAGAACTGGCCATAAAAATTTTAAGGGGCAGTATAAAAATTGCGTTGTAGACTACTCCGTGGCTACGCCTCCCGAGATATCCGACACACATAAAATTTCCATAATTTCGTATATTCTTATCTATGATATTTTTCTAGGTCTATAGACTACAGCTAAACAAATTCTCTGCTGGTATGTGCAAACCCCGGTAACTTGTCGGAAGGGGGGGGGGATTGCTTAAAACCTAAAATATGAAATATCAAGAATTTCCGGTCCGATCGGGAGTTTTCAGTGTTTTACAAGATTGTCTGAGTGCATGTGCCTACGCAGGAAACCTGTCGGGGAGGAAGGGGGAGGGTAATACCAAAAGTGTTAAATGTAAAATATAAAGATTTCTTGTCCGATCGGGAGATTTTCACCATTTACAACCAGAAATACTTTGTTTTATATTTTAGGTATTAATTAAGCCCCGACATGTTTCCTGAGTCAGCGCAAGCCCTCACAGAGTGTGTTGAGATGTAGGTTGTAAATGCTGAAAATCTCCCGACCGGATCAGAAGGTCTTTATATTTCATACTTTTAGTGTTACCCCCACCCCCATCCCCACTCCGACAGGCTTCCTGAGGCAGCACATGCCCTCAGATAATTTGTTGATTTGTAGGCTCTAAATGCTGAAAATCTCCTAATCGGACCAGAAATTCTTCATATTTTACACTTTTGGAATCCCCCTCCCCCTGACAGGTTTGCTGAGTAGGCACATGCCCTCAGATAATGTGTCGAGTTGCAGTTTGAAAATTTCCCGATCGGACCAAAAATTCCTTATATTTTACACTTTTGGTATCCCCCCCCCCCAACAGGTTTCCTAAGTCAGCACTCAGCACATGCCCTCAGATAATTTGCAGACTTGTGCGTACTTTGTAAACCTTGAAATCTTTTGTTGAGTTGTAGATCATAAACATTTTTATAAAGAATTACATTAATTATCGCAATTAAGAAAAGACGAAATTACGGAAACTTTATATGACTCAGATAACCAACCTCTGGTGGTCGTAGCCACGAAGCCGTCAAAAAATGCAATTTTTATACTGCCCCTTAAATTTTTTGTGGCCAGTTCTCCGATGGGCACTTCTCCGGGTAGCCAGTTCTCCTACACCCCAATCACAACGGGCCTTGTAAACGCTTTGTTCCGACATATAAAAGTACTTTATACCTGGGTCAATCACATGTTACCAAGAGCTCAGTGGCGCATTCCGGATTTCTTTATGGGGTATCCCAAAATTTTGAAGATGCAAATGAAAATACCCCGAAGAAAATATCTCCCAAACTAATACGAACAAATGAAAATATATTCGACATCATCATCATCATTGTCAACCATTATCAATCCACTGCTGGACGAAGGTCTCCCCAAGTTTCTTCCACAACGGTCAGTCTTGTGCCAGTCTTCTCCATGTTACTTCCGCATACTTTCGAATTTCATCCACCCATCTCCCATGTGGTCTTCTTCTGGGGCTTTTCCTGTCCCTTGGAATCCAATCTAAAATTTCGGCTGTCCATCGATGGTCTGTTCATCTGGCAGAATGTCCAGCCCACTGCCAATTCAGGGATTTCACTCTGATCATGATGTCTTCCACTCTTGTCATTTTTCAGATCCAAGAGTTCCTCTTCTTATCCCTCCTAGTTACACCAAGCATGCACCTCTCCATGCTGCTTTGAGTTGTCTGCAGTCTCGGAATGTCTCTTTTAGTTAAGGTCCACGTCTCTGCACCATATACGTAAGAACTGGAAGGATGCATTAATCAAACACTTTTCTTTTAAGACATAATAATGGCATATTGCTCTTGAAAATTATGCTGTTTCTTCCAAAAGCTCTCTAGGCAAGTTTTGTACGCCGATTAATTTCTTCATCAATGTGACTCTCACTTGATATCTGCTGTCCAAGGTAAACGTACGTATCTGTGATCTCCAGCTTTTCTCCAGCTTTTCTCCAGCAATCGATAAATCTTCATTTCTCGTAAAAGCATTGAACATCACTTTTGTCTTCTGAAAGTTCATTTTTAACCCCACTTCTTTACTCTTGTCAGCAAGTTCCTGGATCACACTCTGCAGCTTTGATGGGGTAGTTGAAAAAATGACTACGTCATCAGCAAAATGAAGGTGAGTTAGATAATCTCCATTCATCTTTATCCCTTTGTTTTTCCAAGTTCAGTGATTGAAAGACATTTTTAAATGTGGCATTAAAGAGCTTGAGAGATATGGTGTCACCTTGTCTCACTCCCTTCCAATTTTTATGTGTGTTGTATTTACAAACAGCCGAATCCCTGCACTTGCATTTTCATAGATATTAATAATATTAATGAATGCATCTTCAATACCGCAGGATTTCAGAGCCATTGTAACTGCTGATGGTTTAACCGAATCAAAGGCTTTTTCATAATCGATAAAAGCCATGCACAATGGAAGTTCATATTCCCTCGCTCTTTCAATTAGTTCTCTCAGTACGTGGATATGATTTATTGTGCTGTAGACACTCCTGAATCCAGCTTGTTCTCTCGGTTGAGACATGTCCAGTGTTACCTTCAAACGGTGTGAAAGAACTTTGGTGAAGATTTTATAAACCACTGATAGGAGGCTGATAGGTCTGTGGTTCCTGAGATCCCCAATGTCACCTTTTTTATGTAGCAGGATCATTATAGCATTGTTCCAATCCTTAGGAATCTTCCCTTCATTAAGGCATCGAGTGAAAATTTGGGCGAGTACTGTTTCGATTTCTCCACTTGCTTCTTGTATGATGTCCACAGTAATTCCATCTTCTCCTGGAGCTTTTCCCCGCTTCATGTTCTTCATTGCATGTGCAACTTCTGCTGGGAGGACTGGAAGAACTCTGGTACTGGTACCTTTCATAATATCTGGAGTAAATGCATCATCCCTTTCATATAACTTGGAGTAGAAATCTTTCACTCTTGACAAAATTTCGCCTCTATTTCTTGTTACAGAACCATCTTCTTTTCTCAGTGCCTTAATTTGTTTTCTTCCCTTACTGAGATGTTCCTTTGCTATCTTTAGGCTTTGGTTGTTCTCAATTGCTTTCCTCACTAGTTCACAGATGAATTTCCTTACGTCTTCAGTGATACTTTTTAGCACTGTCTTGCATAGCTCTATGTATTTCACTTTGGAAGTCACATCTTCTTTAGTTGTCCTCATCTCTCTTCTTTTTTGCATCAACATTTTGTTTTTCCTGATAATTTTGTTCACATGCAACTTGTTCTTAGACCCAGCTAATTTTGTTCCTGTTTACATAAGTTAACTTCCGAAATATCCACTTACAAGGTCACGCAGGATGTCCGCTGTGTCTAAACAGTTGCGTTCCCCCGTAAGTTAACTTCCGAAATATCCACTGCTTCTGATGTTAAGCCTTCTAAAGCAGAGAATCTGTTCTTCAGTTCCAACTTGAAGGTGTTATAGTGTTTTTTAAGGTTGGTTATGTCAATACATTTTGCTTGTCTTATGAGCTTGCCACGTTCGAGTTTAGTGTTGAGATGCATCTTACATCTCACCAATCTATGGTCACTACCTGTGTGGAACTTATTTAGCACACTGCAGTCTTCTATGACGAATTTTTTGTTACACATAATAAAATCCATTTCACTTGTCGTCCCATTTGGATGTCTCCATGTCCATATCCTGTGCGGCTTTTTCTTGAAAAAGGAGTTCAAGATGAAAAACCCTTCTGCCTCTGCAAACTCAACGAGAGTATTTCCACGCTGGTTTCTGTTGCCGTGACCGAATTTACCTACTGAAGTTTCATTCTGTTGCCGTTGTCCTATTTTTGCATTGAAATATCCCATAATTATCTTCAAGTGCTGCTTACCTTTATTATTTAGATGACGAATTTCCTCATAAAATTCTTCAATTTCTTCTTCAGGATGACTTGTGGTGGGTGCATAAGTTTGAATAATCTGAGCCTGGTATCTTCTCGAGAGTTGGATAACGAGTCGTGCAGCTCTGTCAGAGGAACTTTCAACTTCTACAACTTTATCCTTCAGTTTCTTGTTTATTATAAATCCAACACCACTAGTTCTGCCAGTATCTGTCTCACGATAGTAGAAGAGATGTCCACTTTTCAGTTCAATAAGATCTTCTCCTTTTCTCTTTACCTCACTTAGCCCGACGATGTCCCACTTGATCCTTTGTAGTTCCTCTTCCAATTCAAGAAGCCTTGAATCAGATGATAGGGAGTGTACATTATACGTAGCCAAGGTCAGCATCAGATGGCAGCCTAGTCCGGTCCTCCGGTGATTTTTAGCACCCTCTGCCTTCATGTAGCACTGGCCGCTGCCTTCGCCAGGTACATTCCAACTGCCGGAGACTGAGGGCCAAGATTTAAGTTGTGGAGTCATTTTGGAGGGGTTTGGCCATAACTCGCCAGGCTTGCCAAGCGGGTTGGTGAGTGTGGGATAGCATTTCCTCTAATCCAGATGGTATAGTTATACCGCTATTGGCGGTCGTCAGAGCCCCTTTAGTGGGAACAGTATGCACCACGAGAAGGCGGGGTTGACATATATATACATATAATCTCTTTGGGAAGGAGATACTATGTAATTTTTTGAACATGTAAAATAATATTTTTGCATGTTTAATTTGTGACATACGTCACTCTTGATCTCTTTGGGGAGTAGCCCCGATGTCGCAGTGGTCTAAGCGATGGCTTCTGATCATTCGCCGAACGGAGGGGTCTGGGTTCGAATCCCGGTAAGGAATGGATGTCGTGTTTGTCCTACGGCCATCCCGGTGGCCCACTGATTTAAGCAATTGCTTCTGGTCATTAGCCCAACGGAGGGGTTCTGCGTTAAAATCCCGGGCAATGGTTGTTTGCGCTTGTCTTTCGGAGGTTTATTTGCTGAGTTCCTAGTTCACTTATGTATATTCCTGTCGTTGAAACACAGAATTTCTATACTGTATGTATCTGTCCACCAAGTTCAGTGTGTATGTCAATGTATCTTTGGAAAACTGCTACACATAATTCAGAAACTTGGAAAACTGCCACAAATTCGAAGTGCCCCTCGGAGGAACAGCAACTCGTGCCCGGCCCCTTAATGAAAAACATGTGGGAGTTTTCCTGTTTGGCGGTTTATAGTGAACCGGATCTTATGTGTCATTTTCTGTAAGTAGGAATCTCCTATTATAATTTTATGCCACTATAATAACTCCTACACTTTAACAAATCTAGAACGAAATGCAATTTGCGTACACATTCCCTTATACACTGAGTATTGGTCACTTTATTATAACCACCCCCTCAGTACTTCGGTGGGCCACCTTTTGCCTTTAACACTGCGTCGATTCTTCGTGGCATGGACTTCACGAGATGTTGATAGGTGGTTTGTGGAATCTGAGACCATGCTTGATGCACTTTCCAGGAGTGTGAGATTACAGAGTTCTGGATCCAGCTGTCTGATGGCTCGTTCAACTTCATCCCACAAATTCTTATTGGGGTTGAAATCTGGATATTGTGGGGGCTACCTAAGCAAAGTAAACTCACCGGCATGTTCCTGAAACCAATCCTGTACAATACGAGCACTATGGCAGGACGCATTATCTTGTTGAAAGTAGCCATCGCCATTGAGATAAACCATCCACATGACAGGATGCACTTGGTCCGCAACGATGTTTAGATATGATGTGCCAGTCAGACGTTGATCGACACGAATTAAAGGGCCCAAAGCATGCCAGGAAAACATTCCCCAAACCATAACGTTGCCTCCACCAGCTTGAAGGGTTGTAGTAATGCATTTGGGGTCCACGCTTTCGTGCTGTTTCCGCCAAATTCTCACTCGGCCATCGGCAGGATGCAACTGAAAACGTGATTCATCGGACCACATAATTTGTTTTCAATTATCGACTGTCCAATCCTTGTGCTCCTGTGCGAACTGGAGACGTTTTCTCTTGTTAACTGCAGACAGAAAAGGTGTTCGAACAGGGCATCGGCTGCCGTATCCCATCTGATGCAGTGTACGGCCAACAGTGCGTGCAGAGATCATTTGAGGGGATTCTTGATTAAGATGGTCTGTAATTTGCTGCACTGTTGCCCTTCTGTTGTCTGTTACCAGTCTGGACACTCTTTGTTCCGACCGAGCAGCCACTAGTCGATGACGTCCACACGTTGCACGTAGAGACCCAGTTTTTTGTCTGACAGTCCAGTCTTTAAACACTTTAACAACAGCTGCTCTGGAACATTTCACGAATGCGGCGGTTTCGGTGATACTCGCTCCATGGCTCCGAGCTCCTACAATCATCCCACGTTGAAAGTCCGTCAAATCGCATTTTTTATCCATCTCGTCACCCAAAATTCCCTTCTACTACTGTCGCAAGCCCTAAGCTTTCCCCTTTTGTACTAGCTTCGCCCTCAGGCGGCAACAGAATGCAGCCATAGCTCATTTGCTTAAAACTGTCAGGTGGTCATAATAAAGTGAAGACTCAGTGTCTAAGGTGTAGCAGTTTTATGCGGTGTGTTTTGCTAACGGTGGAAGAAAGAATAGGAGTTTTCCGCCAAGAGAACAGCTGTTCAACAACGACAATCACCAAAGAAGAAAGACCTTCCTTTAACGCAATTTGTATATGTCCCCGTAACGTCTCACTAACAGAAGGGTACCAATCTCCCGGGTACGAGTTTTCTAAAATTCAATTTTAGGAAAATGCCGTGATTGCTTCAATTTGTGAAATAATTACGAATTTGAAGAGGGGAAAATGTATCGGAATATTTAGAAGAGGTGAAGATGATGCCAAATCCTGAAAATTAGGCATTAAAACTGAACAGGAGGGAACGGAACTGCATGGGTACGAGTTTGTTGGGCACCAATTTGCCGGGTACCAATCTCCCGGGATCCATTATTGGATTATTCAACATTGTGTGTAAATATATTTATATTGTCTAGCATAGGCGCCGACTTCGTGGGTTCGAGACAGTTTTTGAACCCCCAATGATTTTGTTGAGGGTTCCTCGAACCCCTAATATTTTTGCGCGTATTTCGTGAAAAAAATACAAGTACGCATATGGGCATAAATTTTGGTTTCGTTATCAATTCTTCGAGGTTTTTATTATTCATTCCCCGTTTATTATAGTATATAAAAAGTGTGTATAGAAATTTACCTCTCGGACGGTTTATTGTGCCACAAAAAAGAATTAGTGTTTGTTCGTGTTCATAAAATTTGACGCGACAGGCAATACATCAAGTACCGTTGTTTAAGAGCATTTAAAACTGCCTCCTTTAGAAAATTCTTCGGTTTGTCTGGGTTCCCATAAAATACAAAAGTCTAGCTCTACAATCGGAGACGAGAACCTATTCGAGGTCATAGTGATAAAGGTCGAAATATGTTGCACAGTCAGTTGACCCGCCCTATCTTCGGGCAGTCAGGAAACAAGAAGGTTAGAAGAGAGAGAAGATGGCATCAGCAACCGCTGGTGAAGCCTAGTCTGATCATCTGGTTTCTTGGGCCCTCCGGTTGGGGAGGTTCTGTCGCGTGACGTCACTTACTGAAGACCTGTGCCAGAGCACAGGTTGATAGCGGCCGTCTCTTACTCTCAGCGGCATTCCCTGAAGGTCAACAAAACTCCCACAGCTTTAGCAAGGCCGTGATTGGTTAATACGCAATATGCACTTCCGCTCGACAAAGCATAATTTTGTTTAATTTTTTTTAAATATTAAACAGTATTTCTGTAACTTTTTGCAAATTTTTAGTTATGTGCATGTATCTTTCGGTCTCATTTTTCCTGACTGTACATGATGCACAAGTGCGTCTGAAACCTCTTCAAAGTCAACGATTTCCCCATAGTATAAGTACAGAAGCAGCCCAAGTTGAGCATCCTGGACATACACAGCTGATACGAAGTAGAGCCCACGGAAAACGTAGGGCATGGGGCTGATGTCATGTCCTCTCCCTTCTAACCTCCTATTTAAACTCAGAAATCATTTGAAGAAAAAATTTTTGGAAGTTTTGAAATTGGTAAAAAAAACCTTAAAATATATTTTACATGTTTTAGTTACTTTTATAAGACAATTGAGTTGAATATTCACATAGTATCTGTGTATTGTATATGATAATGCCGCGCCTACAAAAGCAAAATAAATAAAATAAATAATTATCTAGAGAAAAAAATCTGTAATTAACTATAATTTTCTTCATTTTAGCGTTTCAGGCTTCTTATTGGGCCAGATAATCTCACTGAAAGAAATTTAAATTAGACTTAAATACTCTGAAAAATGAATTGGTAGTTCGATTAAAAATTTCCGGAACCCCCAATAATTTTTCAAGTCGGCGCCTGTGTTGTCTACTGTTATATAAGTGAAAAACATCCAGTAAGGATTCAATTAAAGTATTAAGTTTATGTGGTTGCAATTCCTTTAAGTCATGACATACTGTTTTTAAGTTATTTTCAGCGAATGATAAGGATCTTTATTTTTCATTTATTAATTTCATTTTATTGACTGATCAATAGTTTGCTTCATGTATTGATTAATAAATGGTAAGATAATTGCAACAAAACATTTATTTTGTGGTAAATTGTTGTTTCGACTTTTGACTTTAAATTTGTTTTTCCACAAAACGGAAAAAGGCGCACGTCACTGGGTGACATGTGATCTGTAAGAATAGCTACCAATTCCCAAAGCCACCTGGATTTGGGTGGTGGAAATGATGAAGAAGCATTGGCATAGTTACGTTTTTCATCCCCCCCCCCCACCTTGTTCATGAGGGAAGCAATCTTAGTATGTGGCCGTCGCATTGTGATTCCTTCCCCACGAGACTACTTCCTTAAATGAGGACAATGGGTTTGGTCTTTAAAAGTAAACCGCAGCAAGTAAACATCTGGAGATGGAGTGGTTGTTTTGCCATTGTTCCACAGAACGGCGCAATGTGGAGGAGGTAAAAGAGCGTAAAAACTCAGGGCTATTGGTACAAAGGCTGGTTCTTTTAATGAAGCACACTTTGCTTCCTGAAGAGGGAGGCTGTGGCATAGTTGCGGCGACATCTCTCTTCGCAAGAGTAATCTAATCCCCTCCGATATCTAAGCGCACGAAGCAAGCGTGGGAAGGAATTAAATCCATGTTTATACCCCAGTAAATCCAACGAACATCACTGAAACACATTAAAACAGAAGGAATATTTGTTTTGAAATCATTAAGCAGAATGTTTCATATTCGAAGATCTAAAAGCTAAAATTATCAGTAAATACCCATATTTTTGACCCCTGAAAAAAAGGATTATCGAAAAATGACCTGTCCGTAGAAATTTCAAGTTATCTCCACAACGTATTGCATCATCCCAAGTCAGAAATAACTTTTAGTTCAACTCCAGTAGATTCCAAACCTTGATTTATTAAAAAAAGCAATATTTTTTTCATTTGTAAGTTAAAGAATATTGGCTGCTTCCTTTGCGATAATAATCCTCGGATTAAGAAAAATTGGGCTTTCTTGAAAGGGCAAAGAATTTTGTCCATTCTGGTGTCGTCGTATAGCCTAGAGTCAATATGAATTTCGTCAAAGCTTAAAACATAAAGCTTTGCAGAGTGATTTAAACTTTCATAGCTTTTTTTTCCCCATCAACAAAAAGACATCGTGTAGAATGCCTGGATTACGGGTAAATTTTGCGCACCATCTTTTCAAAGTAAGGGAATAATGTTTTTCCCCCTTCAGAAGTCATATATGTTTTTTCTAAAGAGAGCTCTTATTACGATGCATTTCGATACATCTTCAGGTGCCCATTTTATCCACTGCTTCCTTTCGTAAGATCACTTGGGCGTCGTAAATATATCATGGATACCTTTACCTAATCTTTCCAAGGTACTATAGTTTCTCTCAATTTCTTTTAATTGCTTCTTGAGTTGGATAATTTGTTTTGACCAGAACCTTGTAATGATGTATGCATTTCTGATTTGTGCAGAGATATTTAATAATCTCGCGTTTCTCATTCTTTAAAGCACCTAGTACACTTTCAAGATCAGATATTTTTTCCTGCAGTCTTTTACTCTCCTTCATCTTTTCACATTTCAAACATACATGAAGTTGCGGAATTACTATCTTGTTTCGTCCTAAATCGAATCTACCCCGCCGCTGATACGGGAATTATTTGAATTTAAAGTTTTAATTCGATCCAAAGAACTTTCTAAAATTCTTGGTCTCCGGCAAACCGTCACACACGAAAACTGCCACACATCTTTTAGCAACTTGGAAAACTGCCACATACTTTTCATTAAGGGACCGAGCAGAAATTGCTGTTCCTCCGAGGAACACTTTAAATGTATGTCATTTTTCCCAGTTTGTAAATTATGTGTGGCATTTTTCAAAGTACCTAATGACGGGAAGGAGTTCTTTTGTTTGTCAGAATTTTCATGCCGGTTCATACGAGTTTGCGGCAACTGGCCACAAAAGTTCAACGAGGGCGGGGGTATGAATAAAGATCGCCGTTTCTCGGCATATATACATATTTTTTTTTTGAGAGTAGAATTGGCAACTCCAAACAATTTCGAGAAAACGTTCTATGTAAGGCAAGCGAGAACTGTACTTTAATTTCAAGAAACACTGTAAACTGCCGAAAATTTTATATGGGGGCGCCCTCGACCCCCCCCCCCCCTTTCCCCAAACCCTCTACGGTCTAAGTTAGAGTACCATGATAGTATACCGAATTTGGTGGTTCTAAATTGAAAACTGTAGATTTTATGAAAATTTTGTAGGGCCCCCCTTCGGACCCGGCCTCCACCCGTTCCATAAACCCTCTACGTGCTAAGTTAGAGCACCATGAGATAGTATACCAAATTTGGTGGTTTTAAATTGAAAACTGTAGCTTTGACGAATATTGCGTATGGGGGCCCCTTGACCCCGGGCCCCATATCTTTCCCAAAACAGTCTACGGTCTAAGTTAGTGCAACGTGAGGTAGTATACCAAATTTGGTGGTTCTAAATTGAAAACTGTAGATTTTACGAAAATTTTGTAGGGGGCCCCCTTCGGACCGGGCCTCTACCCGTTCCATAAACCCTCTACGTGCTAAGTTAGAGCACCATGGCCGCCCCAGTGGCGCAGTGGTCTAAGCGATGGCCTCTGATCATTCGTCCGAAGGGGTCCGGGTTCGAATCCCGGTAAGGCATGGATGTTGTGTTTGTCTTTCGGTACTGGCTCTCTCCCTTCCCTGGAACCAGTGACCCTAAATTAGGGACGGGAGACTGCTTATAGCCCATTGAGTTGCTCACGGTGGTCGTTAAACCTCCATTCAAAAAAAAAAAAAAAAAGAGCACCATGAGATAGTATACCAAATTTGGTGGTTTTAAATTGAAAACTGTAGATTTGACGAATATTGCGTATGGGGCCCCCCTTAACCCCGGGCCCCCTAACTTTCCAAAAACCTTCTACGGTCTAAATTAGAGTACCATGAGGTAGTATACCAAATTTGGTGGTTCTTAATTGAAAACTGTAGATTTTATGAATATTTTCTATGAGGGCCCCTCGACCCCGGGCCCCTTACCCGTTTCCAAAAACCCTCTGCGTGATAAGTTAGAGCACCATGAGATAGTATACCAAATTTGGTGGTTCTAAATTGAAAACTAGATTTTACGAAAATATTGTATGGGGGCCCCTCGACCCCGGGCCGCGAACACTTCCCAAAACCGTCTACGGTCTAAGTTAGAGCACTGTGAGTTAGTATACCAAATTTGGTATTTCTAAATTGAAAACTGTAGATTTTCCGAAAATTTTGTATGAGATGAGAGTTTAATTAGTGCCCCTCCTGAAATATTTTGATAAGTGCCACATACTAGTCTTCCGCAAATTAAATCAGCGTCTGAACGAATTTTTCTTACCATAGATCAAATGTTTAGAAAAATACAAAAGAAAAATAATGAAAAGAGAAAAAGCCGTTTAGTTAATGCCCGATCCTTAAATGTTATGGCTTGCGATGTTTTGTCACCACGATGTTTTGACCTGCGATGTTTTGTGCCCGCGATGTTATGACTTGCGATGTTTTGTCACCGCGATGTTTTGACCTGCGATGTTTTGTGTCAGCGATGTTATGGCTTGCGATGTTTTGTGTCCGCGATGTTATGGCTTGCGATGTTTTGTCACCGCGATGTTTTGACCTGCGATGTTATGTCCGCGATGTTTTGACCTGCGATGTTATGTCCGCGATGTTTTGACCTGCGATGTTATGTCCGCGATGTTATGTCGCGCGATGTTTTCACATGCGATGTTTTGACGTGCTACGGTGGCCACTTTATTATGACCACTTGACAGTTTTAAGCAAATGAGCTATGGCTGCACGCGGTTGCCGCCAGAGAGCGAGGCTAGTATAAAAAGGGAAAGCTTAGTGCTTGCGACAGTAGTAGAGTGATTTTTGGGTGACGACATGGGTAAAAAATGCGATTTGACGGACTTTCAACATGGGCTGATTGTAGGAGCTCCAAGAGTCATATAGCGAGTATCAACAAAACCACCGCATTTGTGAAATGTTTCAGAGCAGCTGTTGTTAAAGTGTTTAAAGACTGGACTGTCAGCCAAAAAACTGGGTCTCTACGTGCAACGTGTGGTCGTAATCGACTAGTGACTGCTCGGGCGGAACTGAGAGGTCCAGACTGGTAACGGGCAACAGTGCAGCAAATTACAGACGATCTTAATCAAAGATCCCCTCAAATGATCTCTGCATGCACTGTTCGCCGTACACTGCATCAGATGGGATATGGCAGCCGAAGGCCTGTTCGAACACCTTTTCTGCCTGCAGTTAACAAGAGAAAACGTCTCCAGTTCGCACAGGAGCACAAGGATTGGACAGTCGATAATTGAAAATAAATTATGTGGTCCGATGAATGACGTTTTCAGTTGCACCATGCCGATGGCCGAGTGAAATATTGGCGGAAACAGCACGAAAGCAATGACCCCAAAATGTATTGCTACAACCATTCAAGCTGGTGGAGGCAACGTTATGGCTTGGGTAATGTTTTCCTGACATGCTTTAGGCCCTTTAATTCGTGTCGATCAACGTCTGACCGTCACATCATATCTAAGTATCGTTGCGGACCAAGTGCATCCTGTCATGTGGATGGTTTATCGCAATGGCGATGGCTACTTTCAACAAGATAATGCGTCCTGCCATAGTGCATGACACATTATCTTGTTGAAAGTAGCCATCGCCATTGCAGCCATCGCATAGTGCTCGTATTGTACAGGATTGCTGTCAGGAACATGCCGGTGAGTTTTTTTTTTTTATTGGAGGTTTAACGACCACCATGAGCAACTCAATGGGCTATAAGCAGTCGCCCGTCTCTAATTTAGGGTCACTGGTTCCAAGGAAGGGAAAGAACCAGTGCCGTAAGACAAACACAACATCCATGCCTCACTGGGATTCGAACCCGGACTCCGTTCGGACGAATGATCAGAGGCCATCGCTTAGACCACTGCGCCACCGGGCGGCACGAACGATCAGAAGCCATCGCTTAGACCACTGCGCCACCGGGGCGGCCCGGTGAGTTTACTTTGCTTAGGTAGCCCCCACAATCTCCAGATCTCAACCCCATTGAGAATTTGTGGGATGAAGTTGAACGAGCCATCAGACAGCTTGTTCCACAACCCTGCAATCTTACACTCCTGGAAAGTGCTATTCATCAAGCATGGTCTCAGATTCCACAAACCACCTACCATAATCTCTTGGAGTCCATGCCACGAAGAATCGACACAGTACTAATGGCAAAAGGTGGCCCAACGAAGTATTGAAGGGGTGGTCATAATAAAGTGGCCACTCAGTGTATATGCTTTTTAATGCGAAATTTTATAAAAATCGTGTGTACGACGGCATTGCTTCATCATACTTCAAGATGTTAAGAGCTTCAAAATCAGCGAACAGTAAGGAGTAATCTGATAAGGATAAAATTGAATCATCACATGCCTGGTGATTCTCTGTGACGTCACATGAGTAAGTTCCATTAAATGTAAGGTGACCAGATATCGGGACACCGATTTGAGGACAAAAGGGCGTGGCGTCCCCAAATCGGTAGTTCATTTGGGGACACATACGTATTCTAAATAAATATGCAAATCTTTTTGTCATAAAACTGCATTGCTTCAATAAGTGTGTTATTACATATGAAAATTTGTGTCTTAAAAGGATATATCTTGTAGAATGTTGGTAATTTGTATTGACAAAGTTGAATTATGATGACGAGAACATATTAGCAAAAGTGAAATGCTGTACCTTAGATACATGCGCTGAATTAAAATTAGGCTGCACACCATAATAATTGCATGGCGAATTTTTCATTTTGCCAAAGTTTTTGGAGAAACTCAGAACAAGTACAGACGAAATTTTATAGCGCCGGTGGTGCATTGACCTGGTGCTGCATGGCTACTGACCATTCGTACAAGTGGGTACGGGTTTGAGTCCCGAATGAGGCATGGGTGGTGTGTTTATTTTACAGCACTTGCTCTCTCTCTCTTTCTCTCTCTTCCCTAGAAGGAATGCCTCCAAATTAGAGACAGGTGACTGCTTATAGTCCTTAAAGTTGCTCGTAATGGTCTTTAAACCCAGAAAGAAGAAAAAAAAAAAAAGTCAAAATTTGTTTTCTCAAGAAACGTGTTGGAAAATTAATTCAACGGAAACTACTTTTAAGAACATTTTTGATTGGAAATCTAAAAAGTTAATGAGGAAGTGTAAATTCGAGGACATTTGGGGACAAACATTAAAATTTGAGAACAATTTACGTCCCCAAAGGCTTCAGACGTTTTTGAGGACGGTAAACTAAATTCGAGGACTGTCCTCAAGAATTGGGGACGTCTGGTCAGCTTAATTAGATGACCAGTAAAGATCTTTTATTTTTTGGTTTAATGACCCTGATGAACAACTCCAAGGGCTGTTGGAAAATGCAGTTGAGTAGGATGACCTGAAAAGATGGGAAATATACGCTTCTTATAAAAGTATATTACCAAAATTATCTCAAAAATTTTGCATCAAACTTAATCCTTGTAGTTACTTTACTGTAATTAATGGCCTGGGCGTTTGTAAAAAATCTGCCCTTCCGAAACAAAAAATAAAAAATGGATATATCCATATTTATATATTCAGCAGTTTCCCGTGTAGAAAACCGTAACTGTTAAACATCCGAGCTTCTCTGTGTTAAATTGTGTGTTGACATTAAAGATGAATTTCTGTACTTGCTGGTATGTCAGTAAGGAATTCCACAGTTCGACTCAGAATTATGTTTCATTTAATTCATTTTAGTAATAACTAATTTAAATATTTTTTTCCTTGCTGTTTGGAAGCTGTTCATAAGGCACCCGTACACATTGTTCAAATTAGTGCAATGGCCCAACTGCAGCGGGACACGAATGGAATTGAAGTTCCTGGCTGCGTTGTAAAAGAAATAGAGAAAAACTTTACAAGACTCTAAAAGACGTTTTTCATTACGACAGTTACAAAAGTCTGGTTCAGAAGAGGGCAGTTGAAGCTGTTGCAGACAGTGGGCAAGATGTGTTTGTATCTATGCCAACGGGAGCAGGGAAATCACTATGTTATCAGCTACCAGCTTTGGTAAGTGAAAGAGATGGTATTACCATTGTAGTTTCTCCGTTAATTGCGCTAATGTTTGATCAGATGCGACAGATGCAGTCACTGGGCGTTTGCACAGAAACGATTAATTCAAAGATGACTAATTCAGAAAGGGAGCGTGTTAAAAATGATCTTACTAGTCCTTCACCAAAAACTAAGTTGCTATACATCACACCTGAGCTGGCAAGCACAGTAAATTTTAAGGCCATCGTAAGCCAACTATTTGAGAGAAATAGGTTAGCACGCTTTGTTGTTGACGAAGCCCATTGTGTGTCCCAGTGGGGCCATAATTTCCGGCCTGACTACTTGCGTTTAGGTGAAATTAAAGAAAAGTATCCATCTGTACCATGGGTTGCACTTACTGCTACTGCGTCTGTTAAAGTTATGGACGACATTTTATTACTCTTGAAACTTTGCCAGCCTGTTGCAATATTCAAGACTTCGTGCTTTCGTCCAAACCTGTTTTATGATGTTTTGTTCAAAGAAAATTTAGATGATCCATATGACGACCTTATTGTATTTGCCCAGTCAGCCTTGGGAGACTTGTGGGAAATGACTCCTCCAAGTGACAGAGGATGCGGGATTATATATTGTCGCACACGTGATGCTTGTGAAGAAGTAGCTTCTAAACTGACAAAATTGGGCCTAGTTACACGTGCGTATCATGCAGGAATGAAACAAGCTCTACGTCAAGAGGTCCAGAACAACTGGATGGAAGGCAAAGTGACTGCTATTGCTGCCACTGTTAGTTTTGGAATGGGGATTGATAAGGCTACCGTGAGATTTGTTGCTCACTGGTCAGTCTCGCAGTCAGTGGCAGGTTACTACCAAGAATCGGGCAGAGCTGGTCGTGATGGAAATCCAGCCAAATGCAGGATATATTACTCGCGTGCTGATCGAGAGACTATTCGCTTCCTGCTGAAAAAAGATGAGAAGTCTTCTAAAACAAAACAAGGGAAAACTAAGTGCTCCATTGCAATCAAAAGTTTTGATACGATGATTAAATATTGTGAGGATGTGGTGTGTCGCCATTATCTTCTTTCACGGGAATTTGGGGATGACATTCCCGACTGCAGGAAGTACTGTGATGTCTGCTGCTCTCGCAAAACTGTTGAACGCAGAGTGCAACAGTTTCATAACTCCGTCTTAGCATGCAAGATGAAACTTGACAAGTCTGCTAAAAACTCTGATGGCTGTGATTCGGATTTGTATGGTGGTGGAAGGCGAGGTGTACGTGAAGAAAACCAAGACTACTGTGATGAAGACGACGATGATTAT
Organism: Macrothele yani; assembly: GCA_039090855.1. Lineage (NCBI taxonomy): Eukaryota > Metazoa > Arthropoda > Arachnida > Araneae > Macrothelidae > Macrothele > Macrothele yani. The sequence continues at coordinate 41,058,213 of CM076997.1, read as the reverse complement.
GAGTCGTCAGCATCTCGGGACAAAACAGCAGCGAGAGCTCTCTCGAATCTGATTAGCGAGGAATTCAGCAAGCGAAGGGGCGAGAAGAAGAACGAAAAATTATTTGCCACCAATGCATCAGTTTTAGAACCTTTCAGCAAATACATACCGCAGGTCACAAATCAGATGAGGGGTGAATATGTGAATAAACTAAAAGACGAACTGAGAACTCATCTTAATACTTGTACAAAAAATTCAGAGTGCCCTTCCTTAAGTGAAAAGGATATAAAAGAATGTGCTGCAGAATTTGAACTCAGTGCTTTCAAAACAAAGGGCAACATACATATGTACAGAAGAGAGTTAGTGCACATATTTAAATCTTTGAGGGAGGCTTCACGTCAGGTTGAAGTGCATCCATTATTAACAAGACATCTGCAGCCAAAATCTTTAAGAGAGGAAAAATCAAAGTCAGGTGATGTAAAAGAAAGATTACACAAGCTTACGGAGTTTGCATCAAGTTCTGGTAGAGAGGGTCCTAAGATGGATTTCAATGTCAGTAGTTCTCAGTCGTGTGCCAGTAGTCAAAGAACCTATTGTGGGTCAAGTAGGTATTCGGACTACTCTCACGAAGACGAAAATCGGAAGAAGAGAAAACTACGGGCTGTGTCCACCGACAGTTCACAACACATGTTAAGCGACTCGGAGAAATCTCGCAAGTACAGATCTTGTGATGATAGTAATTCGGAAGCCTCTGAAACATTTGGTCGTGACAAAATTCTCTCTCCTAAGAGCAACTGCACGGAGACACGGGCCAGCATGGAAGATACGAAGCCAATGATAAAATATTTTTTTGAAAGTGTGACAAACAGTAATCAGGAATGTGCAGGGAGATTTGGTTCTGTGGATAGAACTGATAGCACTATAATCCCAAAATCTCCTGACAAATCATATGCTCTCTCTAGGGAAGCAATAGCAAAGGAACTTGATGAGCCACTAAGACACATTCTGAGTTCTCCCACTGGGTCTAGTAGTAGTCATAAGCGTAGAAAAAGTGACTGTAGTGAGTCTGAGGGGTTTCATTTTATTGATAAGCCTCAGAAAAAGGGACCAGTCAAGTCAATAGCACAGATACATAATGACGATCTAAAAAAGGCAGCAGACTTAGTCAGAAAACATTTAAATCCAAAGTACAAAGAAAATAAAATTAGTAAAGATCTGTTTAAAATAGTGTGTCGTAGTATTTCACATAGACTTGTTGATTCTGGGACTATAAACGATAAAGCAGCAAAATGTGAAGTGGAGAAACTTTTTGTTGAACCTGCACCAGGATTGAAAAATTTACCAGAATTATCCATTCCACAATAAGCTTAAGTACTGATTGATGTACAGGGGGAAAAAATTGCACAAAGGTAGCATGTAAAAAAATGCAAAGATTGAACTTTTGTTTAAACCGTGTCGGATTATTATGCATTTTTTTTTTTTTTTTTTTTTTTTGTCTTGTTCTGTGACTTGCTTTGGGTTTAGCTTTTTTTTTCCCTAATTAGGTATTTTCAGATGATTCTCAGAATTGTGTCAAAGCTCTTGATTTTATGTATTTCATGCCAAGCTGGCTCTCATATCTTTGATTCAGCTTTTTATTAAGTGTAGATTCCCCTCACGGGGGGGATACTGAGTGGTGTTATTTTTTACTCTTTTTGTTGAGCCATTATTTTACAACTTGTAAAGAGTTAACAGTGGGAAAGAGAGAGATATTATATCAGACACTTTTAGATGTAAAAATCTACTGTTTGTTATCAAGTCTGAAAATTTAAAATATTTCCCAGTAATTATTTTATTTGTTATAATCATGTTGCATACTTTTTTATTCTACTTTTACATAGGCATGATATACTTTTACATAGGCATGATAAAGTACTGTTAAAATTTGCTGTTATGTTGCTTACTTATACCAAATAATTCATGAGTGAAAACTTGTTATGTTATTGTCCTTAACATGTATGTTGCTTTGTATAAAAAAGACTTTCATCATTAGTTTTTGAGTTGGAACTCTAGGGTTTTTTTTTTTGTTACTTTAAGTTAGAACAGTAAAAACAGCTGATGTTTGACATTAAATAAGAACTGCTGACCACATTGAAATCAGGCTTTTTATAAAATATTCAGGTGAACTTTTGACTATCAGCTCTTCAAGTAGTTCCACATATCAGTGTGCTTCATTTATGCACACACAGCCCCGTTACTGCATGTGAAGAAATTGGTTCTATCACTATATTTCAAGCAGTGTTTGTTATAATCAGAGCTCGACAAATCCCGGGCGCCTAAAATTCGGGCCGTGGCGCCTGATCTTTTTCTTAGTTGAGATTTCGTAATATATTGCAGTTAAATGCCGTAATTACACCAGTAAAAAAACCAACAAAAAAAACGGTGCGTCGTTTTAAAAAGTCCGCGAGGTAATTGTCAGGAGAGGTGGTGTTATTGGAACAGTACCGAAAATGCGGTAACAGAAAAAAATATAACGTAACAGCGAGATAGAAAACTGCAAAGAGATTGTAATAATATATATTTTTTTCTTTTACTTAGAAGTATTTTGACAGAAAATATGACGCAAGGAAGGCGTTACTATTTGCGCGTGCGGAAGCCTACGTGGTGTGAGAATCCGCGACTCTTGGGAATCCCGCAAAGCTGTAGCGTGTAGTCATTCTGCGAATCGTATCACCTAGTTTTGGTGCGCTAATTGTATTGGTTACAGATTTTTTTTTTTTTTTCGGTATTCAGAAATAAGATAATGCTATTGACTGTCCGCAGTTCCAACGGATTTTTTAGTGTAACTAATGAACTACGGTAATGCTGCAACAGCTAACGATTTTAGTTCTCCGATTGTACGACTGTTATGCATGCCAATTACTACGGAACGTCCGTATTTTCTACGGATTTAGTTGTCCGACTACGGATTCTACGAATTTTCATTTTGTTAAAAAAAAATTATTTTGCTATTGTTTTATGATATACATAGGATTCTTAAACGGATTTGTAGAATTCTCCGGGTTTTTTTTCCTTTTCTTGTCATCATTTAGATCATTCTCAAGATTGATGCAAAACTGAAGAGAATTTGGATGTTGGGTCATTTTCTGTCGGGGGACGGTATTTCGTGTTTCAAAGCTTTCGAAAACAGTAGTTAAATGGAGTAAAAAGAATTTGTCCTAATCGTAACTTTTTTTTCTCCCGATGTTGCTTTTGTTTCTAGTATTCTTGTTAAATATCATTTCACGGCATATATGTTCGTATTTCAGCTTAAACTGTAGCAAGAATTTGTGGAAACGGAAGGCAGACGCCGCGAAAATTGCCTCCTAATCTTCAGGCTTGAGGTTCTTCCGCGAATTCGAGAAATTCCGTCTTTTTAGTTATGGTGGCCACTCAGGAGATCGATGCACAAGTAAACAGAAGGGGGGGGGGGGTAGATGATGTTCGTCGGAGGACGGAATTCCATCTTTACGAAACTTTCAAAAACGGAAAGTCGACAGAGTTATTTTTTCCGTAATCATAATTTCTTTTTTCTCGCGATGTTGCCTGTGTCCAGTATTATATTAAGTAATATTTTACTGCGCAAATTTTTGCATTTCACCTTGAAAATAGGAGAAAAATTTCCAAATCCGGAAGTCGGACGGAATTCCCGTAATCGAGATTGCACCCCCCCCCCCCCGATGTTCCCACTTTACAGCGTTGTTAAATATATTTCCCACCCCCATAAGTTTTTGCAGTTAATCTTGATAAGAGACGAAGGAAATTCCCGAAAACGGAAGTGACGTTTGTAAAAATTGTTGGAAAAAATTGTAAAGAAGTTGGAAAATTTGTAAAAATTGATGCATGGTGTTCAAAAGTTAATATTCCCAAAGTTACACCATTTATCTGAAATAGTTGAAACTTTGATATCATGCACTCATGGTCCTCAGGCTGATGGTTGTCATCAGAGGGCACAAAAATCAGGAAAAGAAAGAAAAGTGACAATGAAGAACTAGGGAGAGAATGATAGCAGCAGAAAGGAAAATTAAGCAATCAATGCTGTGCAGTTGCAGTCAACAAAAGACAGACTAACAGTAGTCCACATTCTTGCTGTCTGTTTTGATTTTTCACCAGTTAAAATGTTCAGCCCCCCCCCATTATTTGGTCTCATCTTGTCTTAAACTGCAGTATTAGAGGAAGTATGATCATATGGTAAGTGGAGGTTCGTGCACTGCGCATTCACTTGCTTAGATTTCCTGTCTATCAAGCATTGTAGAATTCTGAACACATCTTACTGATTTTTACTGGTGGAAGTTTCGAACTTAAATCTTGCAATCATGCCCTCGCTGGGGAATCAATTTTGTGTTTCTCATGTGTTAAGTTTATTTTATTCGAGTCCTTGTTTGTTGTAATGTTTTGTTGGGGCACATTTGTTTTTTACAAAGAGATGGATCATTTTGTAAAATAGAATCTGTGTATGCCACGCAATACTAGTTATTAGTAACAAGGCTATTTGCCAATGTTGGCAGGTATGCGCTGTCGTTTTTTTTTTTTTTTTTTTTTTAATATCATGGTCTGAGACATGCCGTGGATTATGCGAAGGAACAAATTGTTTTTCTTAGAATTTACCGATTTACGAATCATATGCCGCTGCGGATTATGCATGGGATTTATTTTTCAGCCTTTGGATTATATGCCCTTACGGATCTCGTGGAGAAAAATAAAATACGATACTTTGAATTAATATGTACAAAATATAACATCCACAAGTAGTATTTTAATAAAATCAAAATGTGAAATTTTAATTTTTTTGAGATCTACTGAAAGAATGGAAAAAGAAAATTGCGAAGCAAATTGGAACTTTATTTTGCAAAAAGTGGTTTAGGTAAAAAGAAAAGAAAAATTGACAACAAATATGGTTTACCACTTTTGGTTCCAGCGTCATGACCAAACATGTTTTTGTTCATGCGTTATTGACTTCGTTTCACCTGGCGCCTAAATTTTGGAGCTGGCTCCTAGATCTAGAACATTATTGTCGAGCCCTGGTTATAATAATAATTTAGATGCTGTAATAACATGGATTTTTTATACAAAAACAAACACAATCTTATATATATATATATAAAGGAAATGTGGAATAATAATAGAACATCCTTTTGTTTTCTTCGAGGAATTGTCGCAGTTAGTCCAAACGATTTTGTATGTTTTTAATCAGAAGCAATTGGACGTGATTTTGTAATTCATAAATGTGTAATAGGCGAAATAGGTATCGATTGCAGAAATGATTTCCTTTAAAATATATTATTTGGTAATTTAATCATACACAGATTATCATTGAAGAAAGAAAAAGCTAAGAAGCCATACCTCAACATTGAACTGTAAGGCCAACAGAGTCTTTGAATTTTTGTTTCTATGTAGGTGCCAAATGCAGCATTAAGATCTTTCTCAGGAATTAAAGTAATTCAATCAACAGAATGGAATGATTCAGAATAATGCAATTAACCATTCAGAAAGAAATAATTAGCCATCTGTGCAAGAAATGTGTTCAGTTTGTCTTTTGTTAAGCAAAAAAATTATATTTCTCCTTTTTATGTTTTAAATACATTCTATGCTGCCCCAGTGGCGCACTGGTCTAAGCGCTGGTTTGTGACCATTCGTCCGAGATGGGTCTGGGTTCGAATCCCGGTGAGGCATGGATGTTGTGTTTGTCTTACAGCACTGGCTCTCTCCCTTCCATAAAACCAGTGGCCCTAAATTAGGGATGGGTGACTGCTTATAGCCCATTGAGTTGCTCAGGGTGGTCGTTAAACCCCCAATCAAAATATATATAATACATTCTATTAGAATTAAAAAAAATTTAAATCATAAGATGTTCTTTTTCTTTCCTATATTTTCGTTATCTTTCAATATGTTTCTATTGCAGAAATTATTTCTTTTTAAATATGTATATTTTCCCCTTGACTCTTGATGTGGGCAGGCTTTATGTAAGCAAAGCGCACTGATATGCAGAACTACTTGAAGAGCAGGTAATCAGAAGTCTAGCCATAATTTCACATAATACCGGTTTAATAATATAGAGCCTTAGAACATTAAAATTTTCATTTGTATAAATCTGATGAGGGAAAAAATTTCTTCTTGTTGAATGTCTTTTTTTATAATGCCTTAGAAATAATATTACCAGAAAACACGAGCTTTCAATTTAGATTTCACTCAGCATTGTACTTTACAGAAATTTTCAGTAATCTAGTTTGTGCAATTGAAAACTTGTGTAATGTATGATTTTTATTATCTGCCTTTAGGAAAGAGCTGAAATGGAGATACTAAGGTTACAAAGAAAGTCAAAAAGCAATAATTTTAAAATTGTGAAATAACCAATGATATTTTGTTTTCATTTGTATGATTGTATCCCAGTCTACATTGCTGAATTGTTCCTGAAGTATTCCTTCAAATTGTGGCAGCCGGACTTTATTATTGTTATTTTTTTCTGTGAGAAGTGATAAAAATAGCTTCAATTGATTAGATGTGATACATTTCACCAGGAGGTATAGTGTACTCGAAACTACGTGGCATATAGTTAATAGGGTAAATAATGGTCATCAATAACCTTATTTAGTAAATTCTGTTCAATGCATTTTTAAACTTAAAAAACTTATTGAATAGAATTTACTAAATAAGGTTATTGATAACCATTATTTATCCTATTAAATATTCTGGAACTTTAGCAGTGTTTTTTTCTGCAGAGGCAGGATTTATGAGAAATGGTGGAAATAGTTTCAAGTGTTTCTTTCTGCAGAAGCAGGATTTCTCAAATGTGTGTGGCAGAATTTCTGCTACGTTCTTACTAAAAAGAAGGTGTTGGTAAAATATGTCTTTTGCATCAAACAAAGTACAGAATCCTTTTAAAATGCCCTGAAAGATTTTGGAATAAATTTGATAAGTATTTTGTTAGAAGTCATTGAATAATTATATCCAGTTTGTCTGTTTGATTTCCTGAACCTTTTTCAAGAAGTGTGGGTTTTCTGTGTTAACAAATACACAGGAAACCCACACTTGTACATAGATAATTAGGAAATGGTGGATTAGTAATGTGGATACAGTAAAATTTAAGTGAAGGTTAAATAAATGTGGGTAAAATTTCTTTGTAGTTTGGCAGTTTTTTGCTGTTACCAAACTGTCTTTCGTGCAGTATCGTAATGGCAGTTATGAAACTCAGAAGAGAAGTATCAGTTTTCATGCTGTTGAAAAAGCAGATTAAATAAGTGGGTTGTTTTAAGATAATAGTATAAAAATAGAAGTACATTTTTTTTATGCTGAAGTGGTTCCATGATTTTTATATTGTTTAAAGGGTCCACATATCAAATTAACATGAAAAAGTTATCTGGCTCCCCTTGGATTTTCACGAAACTTCTGCGTTTCGTTGGCAAAAACAAGAAGTAAATATGTGTGAAGTTTTAGCACCAAAATTTTTAGATTAATGAGATCTTGAAATTTAGAAAATATGACAAATTTCACTGTTTTGTGAATTGTAAATGTGACTTAAGATCTTTTTATCACAGAGTGACAAAGCTTGGCTTTTCTGAAATAATTCATAATGGTAGTACAAAGACATTCCTGAAATGTCTTTGTTCTAGTATAAAATCATGTGTTGCTTAATACATTATTTTAAAATTTGAATTCATGGTCATGCAATTTTAAATTTGACTTGAATTTCTCAAAAATTTGATTTCTTTAAAAATTTTATTTTGAGTTCTTTTAAAATTATATTTGTAATTATGTTACATAGTGATGGTAACCAATAAATTTGAAGGTGGCAATTTAAAAGCATATGTAAAGTTGCCAGGAATTTAAGAAATTTTATGTTGGGTCAATTTTTAACTATATAATGTAGATCTTTTGATATCAAGAGAAGCAATATACAAAATTAATCAATCTGCAGCATAAACAGTATTTTCTGTAAAAAGGATGCATCAGCAGTTCAGCTTTAAATTGTGGTAAGCATTATCAAGTGCAAGTAGATCACACAATGTGAACTGTACTTCACCCTGATATCCAATTTAAAAAATCCTACAAAAATTTAGGATCTAGATATGTAATGATGATGTAACCAGAGAAGTAAATTTGTACAAATGAAGATCAAAGTATGCTTGAAGTTCAAGTGCACTGCATGGGATTTTGTATATGCTTAATGTTTGACATTACTTTCTAGTGGGATTGTTCACTTCATAATGTGGAATACTAGTAGTTTAATGTAAACTGTCAGCCTAACTTTCATATATGCTGTTATACTACTTGTATGTTATGCCATTATTTTCATTGGAATCAAAGAAATTATTAATATAATTCTCTGAGTTTTCAGTGGCTAGGCACATTTCATATTCATCTAAAATATAGTCATTTTATATTTTAATATGCAGGCATGTATAAGCTCTCAGTAACTTCTGGTTGGGATCACAATAATACTTACACCAGCAAGAGTAAAAAAAAAAGTAGCCTTAATTTACAAAACCTGGAAAATCTAATCTTGATAAATACTTTGTTTGTATTTAAATATTTTTTTTTTTAATTTGCTTAGAATTAGTTTTTTTTTATTAGTAGGTGAGTACATTTGCTTTTAGTCATAATGGATAATTTTTTTTTTTTTTTTTTTTGGTAATATGCAATGACTTATTTTGGTGTTGTAATAAGTCATTTACTGTGCTTGCACCAGTTTCTTTACAATGTCTGTCAGTTTGTGGCAGAATTTAGTAAAGTTAAGGTGCCTATTTTGTTGACTAATTCTTTTATTTTTCTATTCATATAATTAGATTCACTGAAGTCAGTGGGATGTCTATTGATTTTGCTCCCTATACTTCAATGGAAATTTTTTTTTACCCTATTTCCTTAGCAGAGAAAGATTACATCAAAATTGACCCACTGATGTAAAAAAAAGTCCTAACTTAGATTGTACAATTGGTCAGTGGCGGCTCGTGCTCCTGAGAGTGTACGTGCTGCGACTTACTGATTTACACGCGGTCTGCAACCCCCTCCCCACCCCCACTACCACTTTCACTAAAGGCCTTAGGAATTGGGCAATGGGATCATCTTGATCATCGGGGAAAATACCCGAGAACAGATTTTTGTAATTACATATAAATTAATATATGATTATTCATTTTGTTCACCTCTTTGGCGTTAATGGTTAAATTTGTAATTGTATATTCAACAGAGTATTAAGCCTAATATTTTGCAGAATATACCGCTTGATTAATCTGCCCCGACTTCAATTGCCTAGAAAACATTATCAGATCTTGATCATCATGGAAAATGGCTGAGAACAAAATCAAAGTTCTGTAAAAAGAACGAAAGTTTATTTATTTACTCATTTATTTTTATTTATTTATTTATTTATTTATTTTGAAAATAGGTTTTTATTCAGTTTCATATTTCTAATATGAAACTTTCTTACAGTGTGCTTCAATATACAATTCAGTCAATCACTCTTGCAACTTTATTATTTGCGATTTTTAATGCACTTTGAAGAGCTTAAATATGAATTATTTATATATCAATTAATGAAATTACTCAACGTTTTGCACAAGTAAAGAGTTTATGAAATGCAAAAGAAATAAGAAAAAAAAAAGAATGTAGATAATAATTGCACATGGATCAAGCTTTAGTTTCAGCCCCTCCCGAAAAAGTTTACGAAAACCACAGAATAAAGAACATAAAATGAGAAGCACAGATCGATTTTAACTGACTGATCAAGCAAACGTTATGAGAGCACAAAAACAAACAAACAATCAGATAAGTTTTTCCTCTATTCTATTGGTCAACTGCCCTGCTCCCAGTTCCGATGGGAGAGGGTGGTGGGGGGGGGGGTCTTTGGTTTCAACGTCGTTTGCTACTGGCGATCTTATATCGTGCTGAGAGAAATACAGCACGCTGGAAACCCTTGTGGCCGGTTTGAGAAGAGGATCCCCAAGAGGTGTGTGGTGTAGGAGGCAGGAATGACACGGCATTGGTGTCATGCTACTTGGTTTGTAGCACAAAAGATTGATCGCGTAGGTGGCAGCAGAACCACGCTGTTATTCCCGTGTGCTAACCGACACCACAGACTGAATGACAAACAGGAGCCTTGATTACGGCCTGGCAGCAAATCATATGCATGCACTTTCAGGCTTTCAGCTAAATAAACAATACACATCTGAATTAAATTTTTTTTAGCATGCTGCGCCACTGCAGCACGTAGTCACTGGCTGCCACTGCAATTGGTGTTTTTTACAAAAAACTTCCCTGAAATATATTAAAAATCAATAACTTTGATGTAGTGATACTAGCTTACAGGTGGCGCCACTCTCCCTTACCACTGCATTGAATGAAGTAAAGTTATTGACTTTTAATATAGTCCAGGAAATCTTTTGCAAAAAGTACCAATTGTACAATTTAAGTTAGGATGCTTTTTATCAGGGAATAATTTTAAAGCATGGAGAGTCTTTCTTCACTGAGGAAATAAGGTCCAAATTTCTTCAATTGAAAGTATAGGAAGCAAAAAAAAAAAAAAAAAAAAAAAGTGTACCATTTAAATTTTTTAAATTCTTTTTTTTTTTAATTCTCTAGCTTTATGAAAGTGTAGGGCTACTTTTTTCTTGTTGATGCTGCTACATTACTGTTACATTATAAAGGTCTTGACACTTCACACTTCCCACCTTTGCCATTGCTGCATCTGGCTTTTAGGAAGGAGTGATACGCAGCCAGAGTATCTCCCAAAATGATGACATGAAGAGAGTTCAAACAGCAGTTCATTTGTACCATATTTTCCAATTATAATGCAGCAGCATTAAACTTGATTTTATGAATGTACAGCTCTGAAAGGCTGTGTTTAGCTAGGTGCAACTTATAACTGTTTTCAGTAGCATTAATTTCAAATATCATTCACAATATTAAAACTGATCATTTCATGAATCACTTTTATGGCAGACACTGAGGTATAACGAATTTAAAGTACCAACTCATCATTTATTATTAGCATGGGAGCCAGTGATCATCTAAATGGAATCCTATAATCAGCATGATCATATATGAATAGGTAATTTGAAAAACAACAAAAGATTCGATCCAGCCTTTCATTTTGTGAGCAAGTGGTGAATGATTTACCCTTCAGAAATATTTATTTAGGATTAATGAATTATGCTTTAGCTCCCCTTTTTCCTTTTAATTAGGTTTCATTTAATTTTTTTTTTAATCTGACTAGGTAGGATGAAACATGGCTTCCTCTTTGGCTTACAACAGAGGAAAAGAAAACACAAAATTGTAGGCACTTCCACTATCACATGTGAAAACCTCCTCCACATAAAACATGAGTGGTGTCTATCTCTTTCTAAATACATAAACCACTGTGGATGTCAACTACAGGTTAAATGACATTCACATCCTGCCATGTGGGGTTGATAACAAATGCCCCACTATTCTCTTGTATACACCTCTCCTCTCACGTAAATGGAAGGTATTTTACCAATTAGAGGGAATAGTTACACAAGTAAAGCAATGATGACAACTGCCATTTAGTGCATAACTTAGAAGAATTCCTAATATCATCATAGTCTTCTAATTTTTTTGTGTGTTACGTGTTTCACTACCAACCCTTCTCACTATGACTGCATAACTTTTGGCATGCTTACTGTGCTTTCACCTCTGGTGTTATTTATATAATGTGAGTTGTGCAGGTGATTTGATTAAAAATAAAAAAAAATTTAACACCTACCTTCATTGCGTTATTTATCTTCGATGAAAGTCATACATTGTTCTTTGCTGCCATGTCAGCGCTGGAGGGTCAAATAAAAAATTTATTTGTGGTATGTTTACCTGTGGTTTAAACTGGATGCAGTATTATTTTCAGTTGCAAACCAATGAGAACAAGAAAGATGACACCGAATTTTCGGGTGTAATAAGCACATCTTTTTAATTCGTTCTGACACAAATTAAATTTATCAAAGCTATTCAAAGTCAATGGAACCGGTATGGAAAACAATAGATCAGACTAAAGAAAGAAGATTTTCATATCGGGTTTTTAATCCCTCAGATATATCAACAAAAATAAGATGTGACTTTACGTCCCCTGGTGGGAAAACCATGCATTATTTTTGGAAGAAAGTATTCTCAAAAGGTTTATTCATATAAGCGGTATCGGTCGAAGAAAAAAAAATTAGTCGAGTTTTCAGGAGCCCAGATTTTGCAACAAATACTTCAGAAGCAGAAATTAACACTTATGACCCCTGGTAGCTAAACCATTCTTTACCAAACATTAGAAATTATGTGAAAAATATTTTCCATGAGGTCTTGTATGCGATACAGGAAGAATTTTTCAAATCAGAGCTTTAGGAGCAGAAATAACGCAGAAAATGCAATTTACCTTTGTGCCCCTAGCGGAAAGTCTATGATTTACTTGAAAATTTTGAATTTATAGGAAAAACATTTCGCATCGGAAACACTATCCAACAAAGAAGGATTTTTTCAAATCGTACTCTTAGGAGTAGAGATATTGACAAAAATCAGATATACATCTACGCCTCCCTGGCGTAGAAACCATGCATTTTTTCGAGAAGAAAATTTTCTTCAGAGGTTTGCCGACATGTATTATTGGTAAACACTACTTTTTTTGCAATCAAGATTTTAGAAGCTCATATTTTGCTGCAAATACAACAAAAGCAGAAATTAAGGCTTACGCCACCTGGTGGTCAAACCACTTCTTACAAAAATTAGAAAATATGTGCAAGTGATTTCCCATCAGGAGCTGTATGCGGTGCAGAAAGAATTTTTCAAATTGGAGATTTAGAAGCAGAGATATAGGGGGAAACGCAATTTACATTTACGCCCCTAGCGGAAAGTCTATGAATTACTTAAAATTTTTGAAATTATATGAACCACATGTAACACTAGAAACACTATCCAACAAAGAAGGAATTTTTCAAATCTGACTCCTAGAAGTCGAGATATTGACAAAAATAAGATACACATCTACGCCCCTGGCGTAGAAAACATGCCCTATTTTAAGAAGAAAATGTTTCTAAAAGGTTTGTCGACATGAGTAGTATCGGTCAACAAACAACGTTTTTTTCAATCGAGAATTTAGCTCATATTTTGCTGCAAATACAGCAGAAGCGGAAATTAAGATTTGCGCCCCCTGGTGGCCAAACCATTTTTTTTTTTTTTTTTTTTTTTACAAAAATTAGAAATTATGTGCAAACGATTTCCCATCAGGAGCTGTATCCGGTGCAGAAGGAATTTTTCAAATCGGAGATTTAGAAGCAAAGATATAGGGGGAAACACAATTTACCGCTACGCCTAGCGGAAAATCTATGAATTACTTGAAAATTTTGAAATTATATGAAAAACATGTCACACTGAAAACACTAACCAACAAAGAAGAAATTTTTCAAATCGGACTCCTAGAAGTAGAGATATTGACAAAAATAAAATGTACATCTACGTCCCCTGGCGGAGAAACTGTGGAATATTTTAAGAAGAAAATATTCCGAAAAGGTTTATCGATGTGAGTGGCATCAGTCCACGAAAGAATTTTTTCAATCGATATTTTAGAAGCTCCGATTTTATGGGAAATACATCAGAAGCAAAAGTTAACACTTACGCCCCCTGGCGGCCAAAGTATTCTTTACCAAAAATTTGAAATTATATGCAAAAGATTTTCCATCAGAAGATGTATCCGCTGAAGAAAAAAAAATTCAATCGGAGTTTTAGAAGAAGAGTTATCGAGGAAAATGTAATTTACTTTTATGCCTCCTAGCGGAAAATCTATACGTAATTTGAAAAAGTAACTATATCTAAAATACTCTTCGACATAAATGGAATCGAAAGATGTTTTTTTTCAGTCGGATGTTTAGAAGCCAATATGTGGAATAAAACATATTATTGAATTTGACATCATCTGCATTTACGCCTTCTACCGGCGAAATTGTACATCATAAAAAAAATAATAAAATAAAGGATCATCATTTGCATGTTTCAAGCTTCCCAATGCAAAAAGAATTTTTCAAATCGGACTAATAGTTGCAGAGATAGCGTGGGTACAGACATGGACGGACAAACCGATAACAGAAGCACGATCTTTTTACAAAAGACGTGCTAAAAATGAAGCTGCAGCATTATTCTTGGAAAATACGGTAGTTTTGTAGACAACACAAAATGTTTCAATTCAGGACCCAAGATTATCATTCACTTAAATGGAGTTTGCATTCTTACTTATTCACAAAGAACCTCTCCTGATTTTCTCTTCAAACGCTTTTCAGCTCACATACTCTCAGGACTGCTGTTCTGTACCTTGTAGCCCTCCTGGCCTGCATGATTGAAAATCTGGTCTCCTCCAACGGAAAAAATGATCTCTATGTGTCTCCTCTCTCTCTCTCTCTCTCTCATCATCAACCATTATCAATCCACTGCTGGACGAAAGTCTCACCAAGTTTCTCCCACAACGGTCTGTCTTGTGCCAGTCTCCTCCATGTTACTCCCACATACTTTTGAATTTCATCCACCCATCTCACGTGTGGTCTTCTTCTGGGTCTTTTCCTGTCCCTTGGAATCCAGTCTAAAATTTAAGCTGTCCATTGATGGTCTGTCCTTCTGGCAATATGTCTAGCCCATTGCCGTTTCAGGGATTTTACTCTGATCATGATGTCTTCCGCTCTTGTCATTTTTTGGATCCACGAGTTCCTCTTCTTATCTCTCCTGGTTACACGAAGCATACACCTCTCCATGCTACTTTGAGTTGTCTGCAGCCTTTGTATGTCTCTTTTAGTTAAGGTCCACGTCTCTGTACCATACATAAGCACTGGAAGGATGCATTCATCAAACACTTTTCTTTTAAGACATAATGGCATATTGCTCTTGAAAATTATACTGTTTCTTCCAAATGCTCTCCAGGCAAGTTTTATACAGCGATTAATTTCTTCATCAGTGTGACCCTCACTTGATATCTGCTGTCCAAGATAAACGTACGTGTCTGTTATCTCCAGCTTTTCTCCATCAATCGATAAATCTTCATTTCTCGTAAAAGCGTTGAACATCACTTTTGTCTTCTGAAAGTTCATTTTTAATCCCACTTCTTTACTCTTATCAGCAAGTTCCTGGACCATACTCTGCAGCTCTGATGGGGTAGTTGCAAAAATGACTACATCATAAGCAAAACGAAGGTGAGTTAGATAATCTCCATTAATCTTTATCCATTTGTTTTCCCAGTTCAGTGATTGAAAGACATTTTCCAATGTGGCATTAAAGAGTTTGGGAAATATAGTGTCACCTTGTCTCACTCCCTTTCAGATTTTATGGGTGCTGTATCCTCAAATGGCCGAATCTTTGCACTTGCATTTTCATAGATGTTATTAATAATATTAATGATATACCAATAAAAGTCACCAATCACTTACCCTAAAGATCATGGTAATTTCCATCTACAACACACTTCAAGCACGTCAATTATCGTAAGGTTGTTGGCCTTCAAAGGTTTACAGACATTTTGCTTACGATTCTTTCTTCCGGGGATGAAACTTCGTATTTTTTTTTATTATTATTATTTGCTAGACAAACAACGCTGGTTTTTTTAACCATATGAGATGTAACCATAGCTCGTCAATTTCATAAAAACCACACAAGCATACTACTCATTCATACATTCAAATAAAAAACTATGTACTTGTTTACACCACATTACATTCCCAGGTGGTTAAACCTTTTTCAACTGTGAGTAACAAAATGCTCCATCTGTTTCAAAACCCGTGCTACTCCCACCGCAAGTGTCACACTCATTCAGCCCTTCACACACAATCCTCTAGCGCTTTCAACAGGCTACTGTCGTCCTCAGGAGGCAGGTGTCTCACCCGCCCACCACAGCTCAAGTGAGCAGAGCCATCGAGGCACAGGCTCCAGTCGCAATCTTTGTGTCTCTGGCGCCATCTATTATCATTGCTGCTCTCTTTTCTTTTTTTCTTTCTAAGCTGTTGTTCAATTTTTATTAATGCCTTCCATTGTTCGTTAAAGTTGCTAGGCTCATTAATGTTGCATAATCTTGATCTGTTTTTTTTTCAATTAACACTGACTCTGCAATTCTTAACTGCCTTTCATTTTTACAAAAGGCAGTTAATTCTTAACTATTAGAAAGGGAAGAAAGCTGATGGGTTGCTTAATGGAAAAAGAAACCAAAAAAGGATTTAAAGCAAAGAAGTCCAAAGCAGTAACTTCTGAAAGTAACAAACTAAATTCTTTATAAATATAAATAAGACAATAATTAGTCTTATTTATATTTATAAAGAAAAAAGCATTAAAAAGGTACCTACTGTAAGAATGGATTTCAGATGGTTTCCAAATGTACAATTATGTTTCACGTATGTATTATAATAATATTTATGAGAATCTGGACAGGGATGGAAATACAGAATTCAAAAATAATATATTCCAATCATTTCCTTAAAATAATGTTTAATGTAGTGTGGCATTATAATATTTATAAGAAACTTAGGGGCAGGGTTAAAACCCAGATAGTGATGGCATTACAGAATTAAAAATCATGTTCCAATCAGTTCCATTGGTGTAGACACAACTGTCTTTTGTAGTGTGTACATAAAATTAAAACAATGCATACAAAACTTAGTTGCCTTTACCGACTTTTCAACTATTTAAAAACTACTAATGTGAGGCAAAATGCTTAAATTTAGTATGTTTTGCCCAAATCTTGAAAATATTCATAATTAGAGATTTGTTTAGTTACTTACATGTTGCAGTAGTGTAAATGTCTTGAAAATAGTAAGGCATTTTCATGAGGACAATATGTTCTTCACATATTGTTTAGGCAAAGGGCTTATGTGATAATATTTATAATAATTGCAGTCCTATACAAGAATTTAGAATACATTCTTCCCACAGTTCATCCATAAGGTCATCTATTCAGTGATTCCATTGTCTGTCGTTCCCTTTCCACAGTACAAGGTCAGAAATTGATCTATAACCAAAACTCTTTTTGGCATTTCCATTTGAATAATTCATCTTTCTCCATTGCATGCTCCCTTCTAAAAATATTAAACTTGAAACATTACCCATATGCATTTCTGCTGGGTCAGACCAGCCACCATCAGCAGGATTTCTTCTTAAAGTGACGTGAAATAACTTTTTCGTGGTGAGTATCGATCATAAAGGTTCACGTTCAAATCAGTTCATCTCATGTTAGATTTCTTGTTGGTTGTTTTCTTGTGTTATATTTTGTTGTGCATCTGAGCATTACATCATACTAATATATTAAGATACTAATAAAGCAAGTTAGTAAAATCATGCATTGCATTGATTGTGATACGCTTTCCAACATACCAGAAATCATTACTCAAGTTGTGAGGATAATGGCTGTGGAATAAATCTCGCTCCTGTGCCCTGACCTTTGATCCCATTTCAATGATATTCAACAGAACCGGTTCAGTATACCTCCGGAACAACATACTACAGTTTTGTCGCAATAGAAGCATTTTTAGTTAAGTTATGAGGATAATGGCTGTGGAATAAATCTTGCTCCTATGTTCTGACCTTTGACCCCATTTCGATGATATTAAACAGAACCGGTTCAGTACATCTCCGAAACAACATGATAAAGTTTTGTCACAATCGAAGCATTTTTACATAAGTTATGACGCATAAGAGCAGTGGAATGGATCCCGCTCCTATATCCTGACCTTTGACCCCATTTTGCCCATTTTCTATAGGGTTCATCTCCAGGAGGTCCCCTACCACATACTAAAAATTCATTGAAATCGAACCATTTTTATGCAGGTTATGACGCATAAGGGCAATGTAATGGATCCCGCTCTTATGTCCTGACTTTTGACCCCATTTCGCCCATTTTCAATAGGGTTCGTCTCTAGGCGATTCCCTACCACATGTTTGATCGTCGAAATTGAACCATTTTTACGCGATTTATTGTGCGGACGGACAAAACTGGAGCATATACGCTTTTTCAACCTACAGTTGGAAAGTGTAAACAAGGAAATCACCAATAAAAATATAACACAAGATGAACTGTGTCACGTGAACCACTGTAATCAACACTCTCCATGAAAAGTGATTTCACATCCCTTTAAGAAGAAATCCTGCTGATGATGGCTGGTCTGACCCAGCAAAATGCATACGAGTAATATATCAAGTAAATTGTCAGTTTTAAAAAATTGAATTTAAATATTCGCTTTAAAAGCATTAATTTTATAATTTACTAAAGTTTGAGTTTTCTGAATAATGAGAGTTATTTGTATAGATCATACAAAATTGGTAGTAATAATTCCTTCTCCCCTACTTTAGTGGGAGTGAAGATTGCTAAAAAAATCTTCAATGCTTTGTAACAATTGCCACTTCCAAATTTTTATCACATACCAAGGAAATCAAGTTCAGTTTATAATTTCTCATTTTTTTTATTTGAATTAAAAAAATAATTTTGAGAGAAAATTTTATGAATTGTGTATCATATATTAAATCTCATTTAATAAACTTTGTGTGGTATCAAATTCAATGTGATAATGTAGATTAAATGGTCCTAAGACGTTGAGAGTTGTGTCATTGCAAATCTTTGAAAAATACAAAGTCAAAATTCTGATTTTGTTTTTAATTTCTGAAATATCCTAAAGAGTTGTTTAAAAAAAACTGTATTTTTTGTTTGCAACTTGGAGTACCTTCTTAATTTTTATTGATATTAGGGATGTCAACTTATTGTGCAGTATTGAAATAACCCAGAACAACCCTAAAGTAATCCATTATGGGCAGTTAAAGCTTAGTTCTGTTGTAGCATCACATATTTTCTGAACCTTCCTTCTAAAGCAAAAGCACTGTAAATGAAGAATATTGACAGTGTCATATTATTTGTAGGATGGCTGTAAATTAGTTATATATACTGGACTGTGGTTGTGACCACGTGATTGATAAACAATATGCCAGATGCACACTAGAAATAATTTTGAATATGACACTGTCAATATTCTTCATTTACAATGCTTTTGCTTTAGAAGGAAGGTTCAGAAAACATGTGATGCTACAACAGAACTAAGCTTTAATTGCCCATAATGGATTACTTTAAGGTTGTTCTGGGTTATTTCAATACTGCACTATAAGTCGACATCCCTAATATCAATAAATATTGAGGAGAAGGTACTCCAAGTTGCAAACAAAAAGAAATTTTTTTTTAAACAACCCTTTAGGACGTTTCAGAAATAAAAAAAAAATCAGAATTTTGACTTTGTATTTTTGAAAGAATTGCAATGACGCAACTCTCAACATCTTAAGACCTAATCTACATTATCACATTGAATTTGATACCACACAAAGTTTATTAAATGAGTTTTTCCCTCAACATAGCAAGTTATAAAATTGAGGGTGTGGTATTTTTGTTTTTTAAATGAACTAAGCATTTGTTTAATTTCAAGTATGTGTATACATACAGTTTCAGCTATGGTATCATTATGAGTTTTCTTCAACTTTCTTGGTAGTTGGCAATATTTAAGAGAGCAAATAATTTTTTGTTATTTTGTTTTCAAGTAATTATTGAAATTTTATGCATGGATGGTATCTACCATATTATATTGTTTTGAAATTGTGTAATCGAAGGTGCCAGTCAGAGATGAGATTTGTTGAAACATTAGGGTTTTAATTGAATTCTTGCTTTCTCACTCTGTTAAGTTTGACAAAGCTGACATTTTCATGCTTTTTTAAATTCTAGCTTGATATTAGAAATGGAGAAGGAATACTTTTTTTTTTTTTTACATTTAACCTGGTGGAGGCATACCAGTATTGTTTTGCTTTGGAATCTAGTAAGTGTTGTATTTCAGCATTTGTAGGAAGCACTAGTTTAAAGTCCCCCCCTTCCTCTCTCTCTCTCTCTCTCAAAAAAAAAAAAAAAAGGAAGATGTTTCACATACAAACAATTCTAAAATTTTAGAATTCAATTTTTTTACCAATTACATGAAATACCATGTTTTGTGTTTGTGAACAGATGAAACGAAAAGATAAAAGTCTGGGAAGAAATTAAACTGTTATATAGCAAGCAGTCACTGGATTAGTTGTGGACCTCATATTCTTCAATTTTGTTAATTGTATTACATTAAGAACCATGAAATTTGGGTAGTACAAAATATTTAATTTGCTTCAACATGATCTAACACAAACACATGCTACTAATGTTTCAGTAAAAAGAAAACTTCTTAAATTATACAACAATTTAATCAAAAGACACAGAAATAGTCAAATTAGAGTTCTGGTTGTCAAACTATCAATGGATTATTTGGATAAACCAAAACACTCCGATTCTTGCAGGAATCACCATGATACTAATCTGCACCTCCTATGGTGAACCTGTTATACTTGAAGTAGCACATGAAAAGCAGATGGCTGCATAAACAAAACCTGAATCATCAAAAAGGAATTCTTGACACTGTCTTGGCTACTTCAACTTTGGATGAAACCCCTTCTGAACTGCACTTAAATAAAGCTAAACAAATTGCCTTATTCGCAGGGTGAGGACATGTCCTCCAGGCATTAAGGAAAATATACCAAATGTCCGGCTTTTTCAATGCAGAATAATTTAAACACATTTTGATCAAATTCTTCTATTGTAATTATATATCCTATCAAGCCACCTCTAAAATGTATCTATTCATTTCTTGATTCTTGCTTGTGTCCTCCCTTGGTCAGTTTATTTCTACAGCTGCCTGCTGCAATGTGTCACTTCTGAGTCAACAGCCCAGAGAAAACCTGCCAGTGTGCGTTTGTCTGTCTGCCGTTCATCGATGTTGCCGTGTGGTGTAGTTGTGTAAACAGTCAGCTCATACTGCTTGTTTTGTGTGTTGTGAGTCGTTGCTGTGAGTTTTTTCTATTTATAATTCAAGTTTCTTAATCAGTCAGTGAGGAGTATACTGCTAGTTAAATACATTTTGAGAGATATATCATGCTCTAAATTTCACAAATATCTGTTAAAGAAACCTGATCTACTGAAAAAATCTCTTCCAGTGAAAAATATCAGTAAAAATGCCCAGTAGACTAAAATCTTTCTATGAACTCTCAAATTGTAAAAATTAAATACAGAGTATGTGCATTCATATTTATTTTTGTACAAATTTATTGTGTCCTTTTTTAATGAAAATGTCCTCCCATTCCAAAAAGTCATCTGGTCACCCTGCTTATTCATCAATCAAGCCATACTGTGTTACCATGAATGTTTGGGGACTGGGTGTTTTTTTTTTTTTTTTTTTTGCTTGATTTTTTGTATTTCCTAACCTAAAACTTGGAACTCCAATTCTATTCAGTCATCAATCAGTCTAAAAATAAATCTCAAAATGTAGTTAATAACTAATCTATTTATGTTGTCTCGGCAGACTATAAATACAGTCTGTTGTAGTGGAGGAAAAATGAAGAAACTGTTAAAAACTTATATGTATTTTAATTTTTACATAAGTTAAGCATATTTTTTCCTTCCATGTCATTGTAATTTGGATTAACTAATTATTTGGCATATGCTTTGTTACCTGAAATCCAAGAGAGGCATGTATTGTTAATTTTTTTATTGGCATAAAAACATTTTAATGTTTCATAATTTTCAAATTTAGTCACAGACATAATTTAATGAAGTGATGTTATGAGCAAATCAAATGAAAGGAAATGTTGCTTCAAGATATGATACTAGCAGGTACTGAACATAAAGGCAGTTATACTTTATTACTTAGAATGCAGCTAAAGCTTCGCTGTATTTATTTTTTAATGTTCACATTTAATTATAATGGCTATGTTTCACATGTGAAAGAAAAGTTTGTTGGAGTTTATGGCATTTATGAACATAATGGGAATTTTCTAAATAGTGCATATGTTGTAAATAGTTAAGTATTTATATTTTGTGTACTGACGAAAATTAGATTTCTGTTGTGACAACATTTTTTTCTTTACTTTTGCTGAGGTTTTTACTTCTTATGCATTTCTAGATATCTAGATTTTTTTCTTTTTATTTTGAGAGATACTAAGGATTGAAAAGTTACTCATTGAAATTTTCTGTTGATTTCACAGTATTCTTGTATGTACTCATTAAAATGTGGTTTATTTTATTTTCTATCTAAATTTGGAAAGGAATAAAAGTAGCAAGCTTACTTTCACATTAACAACACTGTGCATTTCCTATGTAAACTAGTACCGAGTTTGGGCTGAATTTTAAGACCTGAATCCCAAACTGTGACTGACCTGTTTTGGTATTAGTAAAAGCAGCAAAAAAAAAAAAAATAAATAAATAAAAAATCCTCTTCCACTCTTTCTACCCTCTGCAATTTACTAATGTCTCTATCAACTGGGGAGTGGGGAAAAGACATCTATCTGCTTCTATAGAGTATAACCATATGATTTTCTTTGATGATTCGTTTCCTCCTCAAATATTTGACATTTCACAAAATCAGGCTGTGCTGTAATCTATATACGTTACTCAATTAAAGTAGCTGTTTCATGGGGGAAAGAGGTGAAACTTCAACAGCATAATATGCATCTACACATACTGGCCACAAAATTAGAAACTTTTATTCAGTACCTGGTTGGACCTCCTGTAGCTCGAATTACAGCAAGTATGCAGTTTGGCATAGATTCCGCAAGATGTTGGAATACATCTACAGCATACCAGGTGTTCACCAGACAGTCCTTTGACTGGCTTAGATTTGATGGAAGAGGACTTTACTGTTGGACCTATTTTTCTAACATATCCCATACATTCTTAATGGGGTTCAGATCCGGGCTTTGTGGTGGCCAGGGAAGATGGTGGAAGATGCTGTTGTACTCTCTGAACTACTGATGAACACATCTTTGCATTATGGATAGTAAGCATTGTCGTCCATGAAACAGCCATCACCTGTTGTATAAAAAGTCAATATTGCAGGATGGACTTGGTCAGCAAAGATGTTCAGATAATCCTTGGTGGACACCCAAACTTCTAGTAATACCGTGGGACCCATTCTGTACAAGTAGAACTTTCCCCACACCTTGCCACCACTTCCAGTACTTAAACGTTGTGTTAACAAGGCAAGTTGGGTCCATTGCTTCATGAGGCTCCTGCTGAATTCTCTGCTTACCGTCAGTACAGAACAAGGTGTACCACGACTCACTGCACCACGTCTTTTTTTCCAAAGTCCAGTCATGGTGTTCCTGACACCACTGTAGATGAACTTTGTTTCTTTGCAGAAAACAGTGGTTTCCTTATAAGCATGTGACTGCTAGTACCGATCCTCTCAATTCCTTGCTCATATTTCATTGAGATATGGGTTGAGAACAGCCTTCAGCGTTCGAATTACCCAGTGATCCACTGGCCAGTAAAAATTTTATCAGACCACTGATAAATTTATGTTAGTGGCCCGGTTGGCCAGTAAGGTTTTTTATTTATTTTTGCAGTTTATTTTGGAATTTGTAAGTTCATAAAGAACTGAACCGAATTTCAAAATATCCAGGTTTCACTATGGATTTCTTGAAATTTAGATATTTACTACTCAAAAACTGAATATTGGAACTGCAAGCAATATTTAAATTTTATAAAAATTTTGGACTGTAGAAAATCAAGGCATCCAACTCGAGATATTTGGATTAAGACAGCGCTACTTTTTGCACAAGTAATGACCCCAGAGTATGGGTCTTTTATAGTGTTTTTTTAACTGGAGGTTAAAGAACCACTTATGCTATAGCTGTCTGTCTTTTTGTCCACATGGGAAAACTTCCTTTCACACTGAAGCAAGATATTCCTGAAGGTAGTTTTTCGTATGTTGCAAAGTGCTTCATAACCAGTGCACTGTGTGAACTGCACTGATAGTAAATAGTGTTTCATATCAGTGCCCTTATAACCAGTGAACTGTCCTAGATACTAGCACCATGTGCATACAAAATGCCTTATTATTGTTACTATTTGTGCCATTTCTGGACCATTAAAAATATTTGTTACTATTGTGCTATTTCTGGACCAGTAAAAATGAGTGAACTACCAACTTTAGGTATATACTGGTCCTGCAGACCAGTGATTTAACCAGTGGGCATTTTGGTGGACCAGTGATTTGGAAATTCAAGTGGTCCGTTGGGCCTGTAGAAGATTTATTTCTGATTTTACCACTGACCTTCATTCAATGCTTCAGTCAGTGGCTGCACACAGGAAGTCCTGTTTGTCTGTAACAAGCATTCTCAGAGAATGGCAATTTTGTTCCTGACTGGTTGTCTGTGTGCTACGTTCTGTCTCTTAGACAAGCAATGTGGGTTATTTTTCCTCCGAGTAAAGACCTGGGATTTGAGATACCAGTCAGCTCTGCTGCTTTCAAAATCGCCACTACAGCAAAAAGCCCTTTGTCAAACTCCTAAAGAAATAAAAAATGCCTTGTTTTTTCTATTGCAATCAATGCTACTTACAAGCAGCAGTTTTAAAAATATTTGCGTAGATGATATGACGATGCTTATGATCACATATTTTGCATATACTCTGCATAAGTGACATAAACGTTTCTAAATAGGTATTAAATCTCTTACACAAGGCTTTACCCAGATGTATTTATTTAAATTGTAGTTCCAGTTGAAGAATTTTTTTAATCTTCCTTTCTTCTGAGTTCCTTTGTTTTTTTTAACAGATGTTTCTGGCCTCTAGATTTTAGGCAAGGTCTGTTCACAATGTTTAGAAGGAATATAAAAAGATTTGTTTACTCCTGAAGAATTTAAATTTTGTTGCCAGGTTTCTCTACTGTTGCCAGTTACTAAACTGAAATGTTTTCATTTCATACTTTATAATTCTATTGTTGTACTTAAGTTGTTTAAAACACCACTTACTAGTTTTGAAGGCTCACTGATGGCACTGTTTTTTTGGATGTAATAACTTTCTGTAATATTAGTCTCTTGTTTTTATGAGATTCATAGTCCAAAATTTTAATTTTTTCTCATAAAGGTTCACATTTGCGTAACTGCATATGATTTGCTAATACACTGTTTTGATCTTTGTTATTAGTAGCCATTTGATGTTCCTTAATTCTGATTTCCAATTTTCGAGACGTTTTGTCCAATATAAATTACTGTTACAATTAAGTGGGATTTGATATAATACAACATTTTTAGCTGGAACTAGAATTTAAATAAAAGTTTCTAATTCATTGGTCAGTGTGTGAATGTGCAGTTTTTCAAGTAGCTTTTCTTTTTTGTCAGAAATCCAGTAATGCATAGCCATGGCATTCTTCCCCAAGCCCAGAATAAATAGCTCTATCCAGCAGGGGTCGATCCAGGAGAGATTTGATACCGTTGGACAGTATCTTCACAAAAATATTTTTTGTTCAAACGGTATCTTCACAAAAATATTTTGTGCTCAAATGATATCTTCATAGAAATATTTCGAAATTAATGGTATATTCGTTTCCCATAAAATTTTAATCTTGCAAAAATATTTTAGTGTAAGTCATTTTAAATATTATATTTAACTATCATGCCTTTTTTTTTTTTTTTTTTAATGTTTTCAGTAAAACAGAGTCTGATGGGGATGCCTATCAAAAGCTGCATCATCACAACCAGCGGCTTAGGCGGCGCTCGCTGAAAGAAATCTCAAAGGATTGTGAGAGCCTCTTTTTATGGAGAACGCAGTTGGTTCTCTGTCCTTCCTCCCTCGCAGCGATTTAGATGTGTTTCACCTTAGATTTCTGTGTCCATCTCCCCAAACCAAACCTCCTTGTGCTGATCACTTTGGTTCCTGCAGTTCTTGCACACAAGGAGGAAAGTTGGGAAGTGTATTTAATTTAATCTTTGCCGCACCAACCGGGATTCTGCGAATCGTGTTTACTATTATGAGGAGAGGAACATGTTGGAGAGCGGCTGACTGTTCACTTTATGAGGGATCGGTGACATAATAAGCAACTTTTTTTCTAATATATATATATTTTTTCGTAATGAGTTTTTTCATTTTCACCAGCACTTAAAAATTTGTGACCTTTGATGACTTTCCTTTTTTAATACAACCTGTTGTGTGTTTTTTTTTGTTGTCCCCCCTCCCCAGATCAGCTCGAACGTAGTCTTATGAAAGAAATAATAATAACTGTATCTACATACACCACGGCTGAAAAAATTCCGGGTTCTTAAAAATTTGTCGCAGACGCCCCAATTTGTTTTTTGATTCAACTTGCATAATTTGCAGTAAATAACGTACTTTCGTCATATATCCATGAATTATCAATTAAAAAAGTTAAAATGTTAGGTTCTGCATATAATAAAATTTTATGGTACTTTAATTTTTAAAAATTCTGCAAGGCGTCAGGACAGCTAGCTAGTGGTGTTGGAAAATGCGCTAACAGTGGCAAAACAAAAAAAAATCTTACGCAGTACAAAGAAATAGAAATATGACTTTTCCCTTTTTTTTTTTTTTTTTCGGGCATCTTGGCAGAAAATATTTTGTGCTTATTTGGTAGGTTGAAATAGCTCAGCGGGCCAGGCTAAATGCTATGGAAAGCTCGATGAGCTATTCCACACCACGTAATTGTTGCCGTCGCTGTAGCATAATCACTTTCCGAATTGCATTCGTTAATTTGTTGCATTAATCACATTAGTGTTAAGGCTTTTGTTCATCCTTCAGTTTTTGAGAAATTTTTCAGAAATACAAAATTCTACGGATTTTTAGGTCTAACTAATAAACTGAAAAAACTAGGAATTTTCATTTTTTTTTTCATAACAATTTCTTTCGTACGTCTTTGGACTTTTGGTCATTGTATGAATCATGAAATTATGTACAGGATCAACACGACAGGTGCCGATATTTTATTTCTGAATTTCACGGTCTGCAGATTGGTCGAAGTGGATTAGATGACTTCGGATTATAGGAAGGAGAATACGATACTTTATGCTTATATGTGCAAAATTTAATTTCAATAAATTATACTTAAATAAAATGAAAACCTAAAATTTAATTTTTTGAGAGCACCAACTAGAGAAGCGCGAAGGGTGGTGGTGGTGGGGGGGGGTTGTACCAAATTGAAAGTGATTTGGGTTTTAAAAAAATGACAGGAAAAAATAAATTATAACTTTTTGTTCCATCATCTTGACACATTACTTTTGAGTGTGATTCTTTAAATTTTGAATTTACTTCAGCTGGCACCTAAATTTTGGGAACTGTCTTCTAGATCTAGAACCTATTTTTCCAGAACTGGCATGCACAATCATCAAAACAGAAAACTTTCTGCAAACCCAAGAAGCGTGGACCACAATTAGAAATAAAATAAAAAAATAACTGAAATGAGAATTTTTTTTCAGAATAATAGTTATAGAGGATTAAAATTGCTCTAAACACAAAACCAGGCAATTTTTCACAAAAATAAGCATATTCCACAAAAATAGGCAAAATTTCACAAAATTGGGTATCATCTTGAAAATCCTGGATCAACCCCTGGTCCGGTCTCTCTCCCTAACCAAACCCAGTTGTCAAAGAATTCTCCTTACTGAGCAGAAAGTGTAATAAAAGTCTTGTATGCTGAATCAGAAAATCACAGTTTAATCTTAAAAAAAAAAAGAAAAACATTCAGAGCCTAAATCATAGTAAATATTATGCAACCCAATCTAACTCTACTCAGCATTGATATAAACACTCAAATGCTCCCTTATGCTTTGGAAGATACTGAAGTGCTCATGTTTAGTTTGATTTTGTGATCTGTTCAACTTTGATTATCCTACCAACAACATTGATCGTTTTGACATCTGTAGTTGGCCACGCAGTACTGAAGACTGGCTTTGTGAATGTATGCATATATGTTTATTTGTTCTGTTTTGTTTTTTTACTGGGATGTTCTAGGAAAGATTTTACACTTTTCAGAATGGTCATAAAATGAAATTGGACCCATTAGAAATTCTGACACATCAACTGCACCAAATGAAAGAACAAAAAATTAAGAGGAGCAACATTAAATTATTATTTTTTCAGCAAGGTTTGCATCAAAGGACTTTTTTTTTATTTTATATCAAAAACTGAAGTTTGTGTCATAAATCTCAAGATATCCCATGAGACTGTGTAATGTATACATATAGCTTAATAGTATATCATCTTAGTACCACAATACTACAGCACTGTAGCTCTGTCAGGTTTGATAGCATTGGTATATTTTTTCTGCTGTTTCTGTGCATGCGATACTCCAAACATGGGTGACTTGTATCACTTCACATGCCGTTCATGTGGTAACTTTTTTTACTGAGAAAGTCTTGAGAGAGCCATGGATGGTGTGAATTTTATTCTGTGCTTGCGATTTTATTTCCTCAAAGAGTATGTACTAACTAGATTTCTAAATACACTCAACCAAAAATGCTTCAAATGACACTGTAGATAATTACACTTATATGCATACACTGAGTGGACAGAAATCATGGGATATCTACCTAGTAACAGGTAGGTCCATCTTTCACACAGCAAGGCATCAAGTCCAATGGATCACAAAAGCATTCCACAGGTGTCTTCACCCAGGCTTGCTGCATTGCATTCTTGGGTGAAGAATCCAACGCTGAAATGGACCTTTCCACTGCATCCTTTCAAAGTATTTACACTGGGTTCATGTTCGGTGAATGGGAAAGCCATTCTAGGGTGAAAACTTCCTCAGAATGCCCTTCTAACTATGTTCAAGTCTCTGTGGGGAGGCGTTACCCCCCTGGAAGAGTCCATTGCCCTGTGGGCACACGATGACCAAGAATGGATGCAGATGATCTGCAAGGTGAACTAAAAAAATGGATGCAGATGGTCTGTTCAGAGATGCATCTAGATGTACCAGATGGTCCCAATGCGTGCCAGTCGAACACGCAAGAGACCATAACCGAGTCTCCACCATCCTGAAAATCTCTTTGTTGACATGCTGGTTTCATCGTTTCATGCAATTTCTGCTAGCTTCCACATCCTACCATTTTCACAAAATAACTAGAGACAAAACTCATTGCACCAGGAGACCCATCACCAATCATCCAAATTCCAGTGCAGATGTTATTTCACCAAGCTGAAGCGTATCATCCAGTGACATGACGTTAGCAATGGGACTCTGGTGGACCGATAGCTTCCATAACCTATTGTGGCTAATGATCACATGATGGTCTTAGTGAAGACATTTCTGGCACCTCCCTCGTTGAAGTTGGTGGTGATTTGTGCCTCTGTCACTTTTTGGTTCTTTACAACTGTGCAAGACAGATGTCAACAGCTATGTTCATCTGCCACCATTCTCTGCCCACAGTGCTGTCCATGAGCAATGTTAGTCCAGAAATGGCATATTCCCAACACACTCTTGATACTATTAAATGGGGATACTGGAATTCCTGTACCACCTCCTCAGTAGAGCGACCCATGCATTGGGCACCCACTTTCATCCCTCTTTCAAACTTTGTTAACCTGTGACATTTATGCATACTGACATACAATCGAGTCCTGAAATGGCTGTGTATGTAAGTGTAATTGTTACGACTCTGATGTATGGCATGTGAAACCTTGGTACTGCAGAAGAAACACATGAGTCATTTGTGTGCTGGAGAAATGCATTACTTACGGGAAGTTTGTGACAAGGCACTCTCCGATTGTGTAAGGAATGAAGATGTGTTGCAGTTGTGTAATGCGAGGCAAAATGTTGCTGGTAAGGTGGAGACTAATATTCTTAGGTGGTTTGGCCATATTGAAAGAATAAGTGATGGGATGCTTAGTAAGCATTTTTTTTTTTTTTTTTAGCTCAAGTGGCAGGAAGGAACAGCAGAGGAAGGCCAAGGAAATCATGAGAGGACCAGTAATTCGGACAACGATAACCAAATAGTAATTTTTGTTGCTTAATAAGTATTGGTTAAATGAACACAAAATTCATCATATTCTGTATCTCACATAAAAACTTATTAACTGGGTTGTAGATTATGTTCGTGCTGAAATGTTCAAATGGCAACGTTAGTACTTAAATAAAACTTCTTACCTTGTTGAGGTTTGTTCCTTTATATTCATTCGTACTAGTCAATTCAAGCAATGCAGGTTCATTTTTACATCATTGGTTGATAAAGTTCATCACACTATTTCAGCAGATAGGCTTATCAATTTCTTTCAACAATACATTTGCCAGCCAAGTGATAAATTTAGTAATATAATTCAACATTGAGATTGACTCATGTAAGGGAGTTGGTCTAATTTCATGCAAACAAATGGCAAGAAAATCATGCAGGTTATATGCCAAGTATTCCTCATAGTTAAGAGTCAAATATTATAAAAACAATGATATTGTAAAATCTGAAATATAAAATGAAATTCATAATTAAAATCCTTAAAAAAGGGGGGGGGGCAAGAAGATAAAAAAAGGAAGCTATTCCTGTGTGCAAAAGATATATCCATGAAACCAAACCTGCAAAAAACATTGTCACACAACCAGTTCAATGCCAGACATGTTTTTACCATTTGTTCATTAGTGGCATGTGAATCCTTTCGGCATCACAACCGTTGTGGTCTTGTTCATGTTCTGCAGTGTCATCATAGCATGCCTCGTCAAGTTATGTTGTACTTGTCTCCGTGGCGCCATCCATTGGGATCTGATAAAACTGGTTCGGAAGTCCAGATTCAGGAGTGTGTTCATGAGATGGATGTCTGCGAAGCTTGAGCTCTGTATCAAGATTGCTGTAACTCATTGAGACATTTGATACAGCAACAGTAAGTAATCACTTAAAAATTCATCTAGTGGAGCTAACCTTTGAATCTTAGAGAACAGCTATTTAGTGATATATATGACATACAATTACTATTTACATGAATGGAGCAATGTCCTCCTACCATAACACTTGCCAAGTGGTAGTTTCCTACGCTATTGAGAGAGGTAACAGCCTTATGTTATCCAGGAGCCAGGTATCCTATGATTTCTGTCCTCCAGTGTATATGGATATATTCATATTATTGCAGTTAATACAGCAGATGATTTCTGCTATTGAAAGTACTAATTTTAAAATGTACTCTTTAAATTCTTTAAAAATGAACATTTTTTGTGATGAAAATAACTTGTTATATTGGTATTTTAATGAATAAAATTTGTTTTATTGTATAATACATTTATTTTTTATTGAACTCGTGGAACTTTGAACTAAAAAAAAAATGTTTTGAGAATGAACTATACAACTCAACTGAGTTAGTATGCTTAAGCAGTCTAAACCATTGTTGTAGGATAATGATTATTTCATTATTCAACATATTCAGTCTAAGCTAAACTAATTACAGGCATCATTAGGTTCTTGGATAAACATTTTTTTCCTTGTGAAGGTGGTTTAATTCTCATGCATCATGTGAGAGATTCTAAGGTTGACTCAGTAAGTGTAGAAAATGCTTGATTTTAGAAGTTCTTTTTAACAGTATTTTTGATTATATGTTATATTGTGTGTTGAAGCTTATAAGCAAGAGAAGAGTACCTACAAGCAAGACCATATTTACCAATAGGTTAGGTGTGCTACATTCCAGGGCAGCGAAATGAAAAATGTCACTGAAAAAGAAAAGAAGAGGTAGAAGTAGAACAGAACTAAAAATAATCACAACAGATGTAGAATGAAAAGTAATAATAATGCATTCAAATCCCTTAGTTATGAAGTAGAAGGGAGAGTCAAAAACATTGGATATATACGAACTTCGTTACAGCTGGCCAAATAAACAAAATGGTTATTTTTGACATATTACATTATGTTAGGTTAAAACTAGTCAATTGTAAACTGTTTATCAATTAGTGAAAAGTAAATACTTCCTAATTGAGAACTACAGCTAGCAGAATAATGTGAGTAAGATTTGCAATAAGCAAAATATTTAATGAATGTAAAAATTAAAGTAACTGCCGCAAAATTTTAAATTTCACCTGTTACTTGTTACACCAAGACATATAGCCAATTCTTGCTTGTTTTAAATGTTTTTCAACTTCCTCTGACGCCGTGATTAAGATGTTCCTAGCTGCAAAATACACTCCAGCATTACGGTTAGAGGTAGTAAAAAAGCAATTGAAACATTCTGGTCTCCATGTGACTGAACTATCTGTAAGGGGAACTATGGTGTGTTGTTACAGCAGGTAATTCCTTGTTTTCCAGTGAAAGAGAAAAGTTTGAACAAAAAACAAACAAACTGGTGAATGCCACTTAGTTTGTTTGCTGATATCCATTCTGAACTACAATGTATGCTGTTTCTCAAAAAATCATTGTAATATGCAGTTAAAATAACAAGGGAGAACGATACAAAGTTCAAGGAGTCTATAAAAACTTCACTATGTGCAGAACTTCGTATTATGCAAGCTCATTATACGTACATGGATTCAGCTGTATAATTAATAAAACAGTAAAAGTTAGGAGGTAACGAGAGTTGCATCGAGAGGCAGGAGCGTAAGTTTAACAATTTTTTGGTGGCCTCGAATGCCCAAACATTCGCAAGTTTTTCTAACTCACTAGAATTTGTAGTGGATCCTGTATGTCTAGTAACTTTAAAATCACTTGTAGATTATTTATACTTTTTAATTCTCATTTAAAGATTTTATCTGGCCAAATTGGCCTGAAGAAAATATGCTGTGTGGCATTGATATTGAGCATTTTCCTTAGTACCAATAGGTTAATTAAAGCCACAAATAGTTGGAAGAAGTATTGCATTGTTGGGATGGACCAGGAGGCAAGTCTTTCCCTGGAAAAATGGAAACTGCCTTGAGCTTTTCAGATTCCTTGATCTTATATAAGATGTCCTTTATCCTTCTATCACATTGTCTTTATGCCCTCCAGAAATAACTTCAACCCCTATCTAAAATGTATATGCTGGATTCAACATCATTTGGGAGATATATGTAGCAAGTACACTTAATATTGGTTTATACAAATAAGTTCTTGTGCCATGACTGAAAGTAGAGGGGTGGCAAACTGAGAGGTTCCCAGGTGGCCCAATTCTGACCCTGTGTGGGCAAGATAAATATGGGTTTGCAAGCAGAATGAATGAACAAAAAACACTTAGCTGAATTAAAAAAAAGAAATAAATAAAAGAAATCAAATACCAGATGTTGACTACTGCATAATGACTACATTTTATATAAAATTCTGAGTTCAGTTATATTAAATGTAAATACATTCTACTTTTCATAGCATTTTGTAATATCTGCTTATAGCAAATGAGCTATCAGTTTATGAGGTAAATATCAAACCTGCATTTTGGGTTCATTTCAACATAGAATTCATAATTGATTCTGGTTTGCATATAATACTTGTCGTAAAGATACCATCTTATATTAAAATGTATATCACATAAGAATGTTATGTTCTCACCGTTCTTTTTTGTAGAATCCCCCCCCCGAGCTACAGCTAATAACTCACAGTGCATTATGTATATATATTAGCCCACACATATATTCACTGATACAGTGATTAATTAATGTGAGGTTACATCTGTGATATGTAATTATATTTCTTTGTATATTTCCATAAGGGTTATAAAAATGTAGCAAGATGTATAGAGGTCATCCTTGCTTTATTGTAACATCACTTTTTAAAGTAACTTTCACATCTGAACTAAATGATGTTTAAAAATTATGTGCTGGTCTATATAGAGACTGAAATAAAACAAAGTTCAGAATTATGTGTTAAAAGTGGTTGTAAAAATATATCTCTCAACAGGAAAAACAAGCTAGTTTTAAATATTCAATTGAGATAGAGAAATTGTTTGACCCTGGAAACTATGATGTATTACATCTTACAGGTTGTATTCTACTGATAGCTATCTCTTACATGATGCTGCAATTTCTAAATTATTTCTTTTATTGTTCTTTAAAAACTACCAGGTTGCTCTATAAGTAATGCCCATTTCTATTGTAAACAGAAAACAAAATTCCATTCAATCAATTATAAAATTTACTATCATTTTTTCGTCTTTCACAATATTTTAAATTCTTCTAGTTTTGAATTAAAGAAGATCAGTGCTTTAGTTTTGTCTATCTTTAGAACTAAACTGAGATACATTTCTGTCTCAGTGATTTTGTAAATGACCAGATAAATGGTGGGCTGATGGATAGTGCAAGTTCTTACAAATATGAAATAACCCCCCACCCCACCCCACCAAAAAAAAAAACAAAAAAAAAAACAAAAACAAACAGTGCCTCTGTTTTGAAGCTATATGTTGGCTA
This sequence comes from Macrothele yani, assembly GCA_039090855.1. Lineage (NCBI taxonomy): Eukaryota > Metazoa > Arthropoda > Arachnida > Araneae > Macrothelidae > Macrothele > Macrothele yani. The sequence goes on along the minus strand of CM076997.1, from coordinate 41,024,098 downwards.
AATTAGTCATCAAGCCTGAATTTCTGGAACCAAAGGTGGCACTTTATCATGTTTTTTATACATTATTTTTCTTAAATTCCCTAAGCGTGAGCTAATATGTGTTAAAAATGAGCAATCTGATAGTTTGAAGAATGTTTAGTATATTCTAAAAAAGTTTTGAGTGTTGCAGTAAAATAAAATTCTTTTCATTACCTAAAAGTTGCATGCAGGCTGAAGATTCACTATTGGAAAAAAAAAATACTCATTATCACTGACATGCTTCAGGAAACATTTGTATGTGGCAATCTTTTCAGTGCCAGGTTTAAAAATTACTTATGATACCACCTGTTATTTATTATTGTAATAATTGAGAACCACTGTGTATTGGATATGTTAACAGCAATCTGAGTATTCACTATTTTCTTTGATTTGTAATTTGAATTCCGAGCAAACTGTGGCATTACTTTTGAGCTGTTATAATTTTGTTATTTTGCTTGCCACTAACTAACACCAGTTTTTACTACAGAAATGAGAATTATTTTGGTCAGACTGTAGCAGTGCATGCTAATGTAAATAAATTACCTGTAACAAATAAGTAATCTCATTCACAGGATCTATTCTGTGATCATACTATTCACATCACAGAAGTATTTTGTAATTATTCTCTAATCTGATGGTTGGGAGACAGAATTGACAAATTTTTCTGAAAGATCTCTGACAATGAAGTTTGTGTACACAACATACTCAGGGCTATTAAGAGTATGTGAAACTTCAGTATTAAATTATAAAAACCATTCTTAGTATAAGTAAAATTTGAACCAACTTGAGAAAATTTTCAAAAGTTTTGGATATCATATTGCTGTCAAATCAACTTTTGAAGTGGATGAAAAAAAAAATGTTGACAAGAGCTAGGAGTAATACACTGCCGGACAATTGCTAAGGACGGATGACGATAGCAACCATAAAATGGAAGGCAGGAAAATGTGGAAATTAGCATAAGTGCGGGATACAGTAAGACGTGTTGTGCGTATGCAAATTTTGGATTGCCAAACTTGTTCGTGACGTCATAGCGCTGATAAGAGATATAAAGGATTTGACGCGTATTGACCGTTGTTGTTCAAACGCAAAGTTGAAAGGGAAAGAATCAATTGACGAACTTGCAATTTTCAGTATGTCTTCCCGACATCACCTAGATGATTTTACGCGTGTCCGTATTATTGGCAAGATTGAAGAAGGGCGAAAAATAACAGATGTTGCCAGGGGGTTCGATGTCAGCCACAGTGTTGTTTCAAGGCTTTGGAAATCATTTCAAACAAATGGAGAGTGTAGCAAACGCCACGGAGGAGGTCGTGTTCGCAGTACGACACCTGCAGAAGATCGGTACATAGTGCTATCAAGAAAAAGACACCAGCACAGCACAGCTAGTGAGGTAGCAAATCAGTTTATGGCTGCTACTGGCAAGCGGATCTCCCGAAAAACTGTCGCCAGACGTTTGCATGAAGGAGGACTATACGCCCGCCGTCCTGTTGTGTGCATCCCATTGTCCAGACGTCACCGTACCGCCCGTTTGCAATGGTGCCATCAACATCGCAATTGGACTGATAACGACTGGTCTGCTGTCCTCTTCTCAGATGAGAGTAGATACAGTCTATCGTCTGATTGTCGACAACAACTGATCTGGCGTGATAGTGGTACTGCATATTGTCCAGCAAACATACAGGAAATGGACCGATATCCGACATGTAGTGTCATGGTATGGGCTGGCATCATGATCAATGGCCGTACGTCCCTCTATGTGCTTCCAACTGGGACTATGACTGGCCAACGATACATTAATGATGTTCTGCTACCTCATGTTCGCATGTTCCATGGTGCTGTCGGTGATAGATTCATTTTCATGGACGACAACACAACATGTCATCGAACAGTCGCTGTCCAGGAGTGTCTTGAGAGCGAGGTTATTCAATGCCTCGTATGGCCAGCACGTTCTCCAGATCTGAATCCTATTGAAAATGTGTGGGATGCTTTGGGGAGGAGTCTTGCTGGTCGCCAATGTCCTCCAATAAACAAGGACACCCTCATCCGTGCACTGACAGAGGAATGGGATAAATTACCCCAACAGCTGCTTGATAATGTTGTGCAAAGCATGATACGACGTGTGGAATCTTGCATCGCCCTCCATGGTGGCCATATCCCGTATTGACATCTTACGCCGGAACGCCTGCGGACGGTAATTGCATTTTTTTTTTACGTTTACGTATTCTGCACAAAATGGCTGGTTTGTCCCTTGAACACGTTCCAAAGCCTTCTGGATTTGAGAGCACAATAAATTGTCTTTCTTGTAATGTCCTGGCATTCTGACATTATTTTATTTCACTTGGCATCCAACCACACTTACTTTTTTATGCGCTATATAGCCGTTTATGATCCGTCCTTAGCAATTGTCCAGCAGTGTATTACTTTCCACTTCCTTTGATGATACTTTACTTGACCAGTACCTATGATGCTATACTGAAAATAGATTGGCTTCAAACAAGATGGATGTAAAGATTACTGTTGGCTTCTCATTAGATGACACCTGAAAAGGGCTGTTAAAAACTTGGTTATAACTCTGTTGGTCGATTTTTTTTTTTTCTTTGTTGAAGTGCTACGAAAGGAATTAAGAAACTTTCCTTTTATGTAAAAACCATTATTCAGATTATTCCATATTAATTTGTTATTTGAAAACCTGTATTAAAAAAACTAGGTGACTAAATTGAATGCAATAAGCAGATTTAAGTACAATCTGTAATGACTTTATTCCTTTTTATGTTTAACATCCTAAGGCTGAACTGGCTTTGCTAAAACTGTTAAGAAATTAAGTACAGTGTAATTTTGTTAGGGGAGGAGATATGTATTCTCTAGTAACTGGAATTTACAATATGCTTACAACTGTAGCACTAAAATAAATTTTTAAAGCAAGACTGCCTTTAGAAATGTGTTTGGGGAAGTGTTGCACCCAAAAGATTATGATACAGTTTGCACTCTTTTTCAGACATATCAGGTATTTGTCAAATTAATTACTGATGACTATGTACCTTGTGCTTTGAAGCGTGACATAAGCTCTGCTTTGCTGTTTTTAGTTTAATGAGTTTTGATGTAATACAGCAGTTACTTTGCTCCGTCAAAAACTTCAAAATTGTAAATAGTTAAAATCACTGAAATATTTAATCATGGGTGCATCCTGACATTTGCAGACTCCCTGAAGCCATTTTTCACAAGCATGTAATTCCATTCCATCTGTTTTGATACATGCTTATCATTGATCCATCAAGTGCTAATCATTTCCAGATCTAAACTAGTAGCATCATATTATAGCTTCAAAGAACATAAGTACTCATGGGTACCCATACTTAGTTTTCAGGAGGGGGCAAACAGAAATTGTAACTGCGAATAGCATATACAAACACCACATGAAAATTTCTGCTGTGCCTTCTTGTTATCTAACTGTTTTTAACACACATTCAACACATTAATTTAATTGACCAGAAGACCACAAAGCTACACACATACACACACAAAAAAAAAAAAGATGAATAAATGAAATTAGACAGCTTGTTGGTACAATAAGGAAATTTTTTTGCTGGCGTTTTGGCCACTTCTGCCTTACGAACCATGAAGTCCCCGTGATTACTCGGTTGGGCATCTGGAAGAAAAAGATGCAACACAAAGTTCAGGAAAAAAACTATGTGAGATCTTTGTCCTACAGTGATAGGTTGTTGCACAGGATGATATATTTCTTCACCTTTTATATTTTTCCTTATTGTATGTATGTACGCTGTGCTCCAACATGCAATGGAAAGTTTCTTACTTTCTGCCTTTTCTAGTGGAATTTCCTAACATCCCCCCTCCCCCCATTTTTACTGCGTACAAATGCATCCAGAAGTTCAGCTAAATATTAGTAATCAAAGTTAGTGTTACTATGAAAATCTCTGTGACACCTTAAAAGAACAGGGTCATATTTGCAGGGGAGGGCAAGTGCCCCTCTTGCCTCCCTGTATGGGGACTCATAAAAGTACTTATTTCTTTTTGCACATGCTATAAGTTTTGACATTTTGTAACTGAATTGTTAATGTAGCTAGGTATTTTTCTAAAGTACAGGATCATAAATCACAAAATTTCACAGTGGAAAGAGCGAAACTTTGTAACATTGAACAGACATCATGGACTATTTTTTCTTCAATGAAATATGCTTTGGACAATTTTAATGCTCAGAATTTATAAACACATGTTGAAGTTTTTAAACACCCTAGAGATGTAGGAAAGACAAAATTTAGTAGAAAATTATGGTTATAACAAACCTCTTGTATAATCAGTTTCATGCTGCACTTTGAAGCACAAGAAACTGACACAAGTTAAAGGAAACTCATCCATTTTTCTACCTGATCACTTGTGCTTTGGTTTCTTTCCTGCAATATTTTTAGTGAAAGTTCCTTTCCCCTTGCTTTGTATGTTCCAAGCCCTCTGTTGCTGGTCTGAAGAAAATATCTAAATTCCCTCCTCAATATCCACTCATTTAGTTTCTTATTCTGCATATGAAATCTACTTGCTCTTGGGCAGATTCATTTCACACCTGTCATCTTCCTTCATGTTAATTAGTGTTGTTTGCATTAAGAATGATTACTGCTTAATACTCAAACTGCATTTTGATAAGATACTCAACTGCATCTTGGTAAGATGTATTTTCATTGCTTAGCTAAATCATCAGCGGGAGTTTTAGTAATGGAATAGATGATCACATCACTTAACACATAACTAGGGATGTTGCACATGAAATATTTTGTCATGCATCAACAAAAGGTAATTTGATCTTTGGTTCATCATGGATATGATATTGTATGACATATGACTATGATAAATCTTCAGCAATCAGTTTGGTGTAGTATGATTTTAAAAAGTCTAAATCACAGAAAAACTGTTAATTGTATAATGCAAAATGCAATTGTGTTCCATTTTATGTCCCCATTAAAAATGTTTAAATATCCAAAAAGAGGAAAATAGTGAATTTTCCAGATTGTTATTTAGTTGTGGGGAATTTTATGCAATTGCTGCATGCAACATTCTCATAAAATAATTAGTGTGAAAGACTATCTCAACTGTGCAGTTTCCTGCTCAAAAAAATAAAAAAAATAATGTCACTTCATGTGAATGCATTTGGATGTTAATCAAGATGAAATTTATCAAGATTTTGTTGACTAGATGACAATGTGACATTCATTTAAATTGCTTCACTTCAGTTGCTTGCTATGTTTAAAGAGAAAAGAAAACTTGTATTTTAATCAAGAAATTGTGTACAGAATTTTCATTGAATGTGTGGAAGTTATAGAATTCAGTTTCAACTTGTTACTGTATTGTTAAATGTTTTGAATACCTTGAATTTTCAGTTCTAAGATGTTTTGTTATTGCACATAATAAACTTGGAATGAAATTACTGTTGTCTATTTTCATTTTATTTTCTAACAAAAATGGGAAACTGGAAAGAAAGTTTTGTCTTAAAGCATTTTCAGAAACAACACTTAGTTTTTCGTATTTATTTTATTTTATTTTGCTTTAATACGAAAAAGGAAAGGTAACAGTGCTGCTCTCTATGTTCTCTTAGAATAACAGCACTAACACGGAAAAAACTGGTGTATAGCCGATTCTCTCTGACTCACATACAAAAAAAAAAAAACAAGTTACCAAAAAAATTGAACCAGTTATAGCATACCTGCAACATTGATAATGCATGGTTCGTGCACTCCTTGAAAACCTAGAAAAGTCCTTGAATAAAAAAAAGTTCATTTTCAAGTCCTTGAAAAAGTTTGAGGCTCTGTAAATAGTACTTGAAAAAAAATTGTTTTGTTTATTAAGTAATGATGTGAAAGAGCATGTGTAAAATAATTGTGCTAAAAAGTTGTATGGGAGATTTCTGTGTAGTTCCAATAAAAACACCAAGCTGATCAAATAGCACACAACTTGCGTTCAACCCAGGGGAGTGTGTGGACAGCTGGTACTTTGGCTATGACATCACTACAGAGTAAAGCATCAACCATGTGAGTAAAATAAGTGGAATGATGTATTCACAAATTGTGATGGACTTCTACTTACTGGGGTTAGAGACACATTCTTGCCGGAGGGTGGAACTTCCAGGAATTGCTTGTGCTTCATGCGTGGACACTTTCTTCTCCTCACTGCATCAAAAACATCCATCAAAGCCATGCATCAAAAATAAAGGTTAAAGCAAACAATAAGTGTTATACCAGCAAATGAATACGAAAATAGTGTACCCTTTCAAAATATTTTGCAAGATAAAATTATTTTTAAAAATACCAAAACAGAGGGGCAATTCAAAAAGTTAATAAAATAAATGAACTGTGGGTAAAGGGAAGGGGTAATGACAGGTCATTGAAGGTGTGCCAGCCCCAGCTAAGATTAATTGCCTGAACTTACTAAAATACCTACCTACTGACTAACGGACAGTACACACATATGATCATTCGGGTTTAAAAAGTGCTTGAATTTATTTTGCTTGGAAGAGTACGAACTATGTAATGGATAAACTTGGCAACCCAAGTGAGTTCATTGGGGAGATCGTTGGGGCCAAGCAGATGGGGTGGTCCATGACATGCTAACATCCGAGATTTCTGCTTGTGAGTACCACATGTGCTTATAAGGACTACATCAAAATGGTTAGCTGCCAGGAAAAATGTAGGCATAAACAAGACACCATTGATATTTGAGGTGAACACCACCTCTCATTCACAGTGTGGCAATTAGTGAGACTGAATTTTTTTTTAAATGGAAAAGCAGGGAAACTTGCATGAATGTATTGTATTTGAAGTACATTCCTCCTGCATTAATACAAGAAGTGGCATGATCAGCCAATGAATGGAAGGTCTTGCAGAGGCCATCTTTTAATACAGAGTGAAGAGCTGATGCCACAGTTCCTTGTGTCCTGAAAAACTATCTTTTAAAGGCAGCTTTCATTTAGGGAACACAAAGTAGTCACATGGTGACAAATCTGGAGAATAGCCGGAATGGATGAGTACAAAATGAGCAATGGTCAGGAACCATTGCTCATTTTTGTATTCTGGCCCGACACGAACAATCCTCTTCTGTAATCGTTCCACAATGGATGTGTAAGCATCGCCAGTGACAGTTGTACCTTCAGGAATGAACTTGTGATTGAGAATTCCCTTGCTGTCATAAAAGCACCCAATAAATGTCTTGATTTTGAACTTCTGTAACTTGATCTTCTTTACTTTGGGTGACTGTGACAACTTCCACTGAGCACTTTGACACTTCGTTTCAGGGCTGTAACGAAAACACTGTCTCGTCACCTGCCACAATGATTTGGAGAAAATTTTGCATTGTTTCTACAATCTCCAGGATGTCTTACGTACTCCACTTGTGCATGTTTCTGGTCGTCCGACAAAGCGCGCGAAACAAAACGAGCACAAACCTTTTCCCCTCTTAAATCTTGCACTGAAATTTGACAAATTGTCACCGAGCTTGCATTCTCAAGGTCACACAACAATCACTTTTTATTCTTTTACAAACTTTTTCAATGAAATCAGACATCTAGGCTTTTTGTCATTTTCCAAATCTTCCCACCCATCCTCAAAACATACATACCATTGGAATATTTATGCACGAGATAGACAATTAGCCCCATACACATCGTGCAACAATTCAACTGTTTCGGATGCAGTTTTACTGATTTTCAAACGGAACCGGATATTTGTTCTGCTTCACGACAGAGTGCATGCACTGTTGCCACTGCATAGCTGATAAATGACATTAAAAAAAAACATGCCTTCCCGACCTGTGTGTTTTAACAGGATTTTTTTAAACAAAATCACTGATTGCTGCACCATGTATTGCAACTTCAGAGCAAAGGGCCACAGTGGGAAAGATAATGTTGGCATTCAATGACAGGGTACCTACCTACAGTCTCTAGCATGTGATTGCACGACTGATCTACAGCTGACAAAGCACATCAAGTACTTCTATTGCAGTCATCAGGGTATAGACACTGCAATGCACAAAGGAATCTCAGCAATTAACTGTGGAAGATTAGAAATGTGCAGCTTCGTCCAACAAATTGAGGTTCCAACTGCAACAAGCCAATGGGAGGGTGTGGAACACAAGGCTAGACTCCAACTGTCAAGGGTGTTGTAGGTTAGTGTAGGCAGTAATAATGTTCTGGCACTTTGGACCTATCAAGATCATAATCACTGCACAAGGCTATCTATATACACTATATTGACAAAAGTCACTGGACATCCCTTCAAAAGCAAATGAATGGATCTGCTGTGTTGTTCAGATGCGCGGTACAGCTGCGAATAGTATAAAAACAAGCCCGCAGCTGACTGTGATCAAATTGCACTGTGAGGTTGAGTGAAAAATTCACGGCTAGAGAGAACTGACTTTGAGAAAGGAAAGATTGCTGGGTGTTATATTAGTGGGTTGTCCATAAGAGAAACCAAGAGGCATTTAAACATACCCAAATCAACTATTTTGGATGTACTGAATAAGTGGAAGACACATGGTGTGCCTGAAGCAACAAAACGTACCAGCAGACCAAAGAAAATCAGTGATAGAGGATGTTGACGTCTCAGGAGAGTCGTTACAGCTAATCGACGGAATACTGCACAAGACCTCGGTGTGCAGGTGAGTAAAAATACTGGAACCTGTGTATTTGCAGAGAACTTCATTCCATGGGTTACTGTGGTCGTGCGGCTGCTCATAAACCTTTCATCTTCACTCGGAATGGTATTCGTCGTTTAGCATGGTGTAAAGAACATTTATCATGGACCGTAGATCAATGAAAACAGGTCCTATGGACTGATCCATGAGTTTGATGGCCGTGTGTGAGTATGGCGGCAGCTGGGGGAACACTATTTATCACAGTGTACTGTTCCTACGGTCAAGTTTAGAGCTGGCAGTGTACTCGGTGTGGGGATGTTTTTCATGGCATGGTCCCGGCCCATTGACTATCGTGGACTATCTGTTAACCAGCATGTCTACCTCGATATTCTGGACAATTATGCCCTACCAACTCTGTGGCAATACTATGGAACCGAGCCTTGTTGGTACCAGCAGGGCAATGCACCGAGCCATAAAGCAAGGACTGTTATGGCGTGGTTTGATGATAATTCGGTATTGTGTGTGGACTGGCCAGTACAGAGGCCTGATCTTAATCCCATAGAGCACCTATGGGATGAATTAGAGTGCCACATAAGAAGTTTGGAACCAAGGCCTACTATTAAGCAACAGTTAGGCAGCAGCAATGTATACTGAATGGAAGCGTATACCTATCGCTGTGTTCCAAAACCTTGTCAAAAGCATGTCTCGAAGGGTCAGTGCATGCATTAAGGCCAAAGGTGGACAGGCACCATACAAATGTATGTCAATAAATGCTATGTTGTGTTTCTCTTCTAGGTGTCCAGTGACTTTTGTCAATGTAGTGTATTTACCACAATCTGTTTGTGGCATATGCAGGATGCTGGTATGAGGACAGTTTAGCAAAAAAAAGTTCCCATAAAGAGTGTTGCAGGAGATTCTTTTAAAGGGACAATTAATCAACTAACGAATTTTAATAATCAGTTAAAATTTTTAGTCGATTCACACCCCAACAATGGGGGCATTGTTTATTTTGAACACATCTTAAAAGTTAAAAATAAACAATCTGCCCATTACAGTATGAAATATTTATTTCATACTATTAGTAACATTAATATAATACGATCCATTTAACAAGTAACATCACATAACAGTATCAGTTTAACAGAAAAACAAAGGCAATAGACAGAGCTTACAGCAGAACTCGGAAGCACGTGTCAAGGGAGTCAGTGAAGGTCAAACACGACACCTTTTCAGTGGTAAGAGGCAGAGTTCTCTGCAACAAGTAACAACCAATTGTATGCCATTTTATTTGTGATGTGCAGTGCCATTAACTGTGTGACGTGGTGTCGCCATGCATGCGATGTCATGGTGGATCTTCCACTGTCCAGGTATTCCACCGATAAAAAAAAATCAAACTGAATTCTTTTTTATTTTTTACTTCAGTTTAAATTGAGTTGTGTTTGTGAAAATTTGTGTGAACTTTGCATTTCCACCAAGCATTAAAACTTTCTTGATGTTTAAATTTAATGTTTTTTTCAATAAAAACCTTTATGCTTTTAATAAAATTGCCAAGTCATAGACTGGGGAGGGTCTGACTCCAACTAACCACAATGTGGACATGCCACTGGTTTATGGGTGTCTATTTCCCTCACAACAAGATGATCTTTCAAAAGACAATTCTCTGTCTCATTGCTCCCATTTGGTAAACTGGTTAGAGGAGCATTTCAGTGAGTTCACTACCCTAGAATGACCCTTACTCTCCAGATTTGAACACCATTGACTATCTGTAGGATAAAGCAGGGCGATGTAGTAAACCTACCACTGGCAATTCTAGGTGCTTCATTGACAGCTGTGCAGTTCATTAACTGATATGTGTAAGTGAAAATCCCAATCAGCTCTTAATAATGTTATTGTGAAGTGGAAATGCCTAAAAGCAACGCAATTGCAACCTGGTAGGTCATGTAAAATTACAGAGCAGGATCGCTGAGTGCTAAAGAAGGTGATGTGACAAAATTACCTGTCCTTGGTTGCAACTTTAATCACCGATTTCCAAAATATTTCTGGAAGCAACACCAGCAGCATAAGGTCCATCAAGAACTAAAGGTAATATGTTTTCATGGCCAAGCAGACTAACATCCACAAGATCATTGCCTAGTGTCAATAAAAGTGTTGTAAAGCTCGGTGCCAGTGGACTCTGGAGTAACGAATCACGCTTCACCATCTGGCAGTCTGACAGATGAGACAGAGTGTGGAGGATTCCAGGTGAATGCTACCTGCCAGGTGGAATCGGGCCAACTGTGAAGCTTGTTAAAGGAAGCATCCTGATCCAAATCTATTTTTCAAGCTTTAAGCTCGGCATTCCTACACCGGCGTGCAAAAATTAAGGACGAGACTTTTTTTTTAATGTAACGTCGTGCAGAAGTGCTCCACATCGACTCAAATCATACCATAAGATCCCCAAGATGTAAGAATATGAGACAAGTGAGTAAAACTGTCCAAACAAGGAATCCGAAGGATACAAAGGCACTTTATTGAAAAGGTAGCTTCGAGCACAACTGGACAGAATATAGAAACATCCGTGTGACAGGCGACTGCCAAGAAAAATCCAGTCTTTAGTAGGGGATATGATCACCCCTGACTGTGTTGCAGGATTTACAACGCCTGTCCATGCTGAGGACGAGGTTGTCAAGGAGCTGTTGAGGCGTCGCAGCCCATTCTTCTTGTAGCGCCAATCGCAGCTGCGGAATCGTAGCTGGCGGCTGGTGACGTGCTGCCAAGCGTCTCCTGAGAAGGTCCCACACGTATTCGATTGGATTTAGGTCCGGGGACCTTGCAGGCTAATCCATGTGTTGAATATCTTCACTCTCTAACAGCTCAGTGACAGCCACTGTACGATGAGGTGTAGCGTTGCCATCCATGAAGAGGAACTCAGGACCCACAGCACCTCTAAACAGACGCACGTGAGGCAGGAGAACCTCGGTACAATAGCGGACACCAGTGACTGAACCTCCTTTGAAGATGTGGAGGTCAGTATGGCTACCAAGCATGATACAGCTCCAAACCGGTCCCTTTCGATGATGTTGGAGGTGTGATTGCGTGTTCCCTGCTCTCTCCAGATGTATATACGTCCAGAATCGCTCATCAGACTAAATCGGCTCTCATCCGTAAAGAGAACTCGACCCCATTGCTGATGTGTCCAGTTCTTGTGTTCCTGGCACCAGAGAAACCGCAGTCTCCAATGAGCAGGCGTTAATGGCACACACCGTACTGGTCGTCGTGCAAATAGACCACCTTTGTGCAGCCATCTGGCCACGGTAAAATGCGATAACGGACGTCCAGTTGTCTGTTGCATGTGCCTTGCGATTTCTCCCGTCTGTCTCTTTTCGCCTGTAGAACAATATACTGGTCGTCTGCCGCTGTGGTTGCTCGTGGACGACCACTGCTAAACTCTTGGACAGCTGTTCCTGTCATTTGAAATGCTCTCCAAGCTTGTGAAATGATGCTGTGAGCGATCCCGAACTCCTCGGCCACACTAGTCATACTTCGACCTTCTTCCAACTTCCTAACGACACGACCTCGGGTAAAGTCATCCAGATGTCATCCACTGGATTACCTGTTGGTTATATCACACGGTGGCAGCAACTCGACGTCGTTCAAACCGATGTACACCGTGCAATAGCTTTCACCAAATTGCTGAGCGTACACCGCCCGTGTGCTTTATACTCTTCCGACACCATCCTCCCCACATCATGCTGCATATATGCGCATTCCCTACCGTACTGAACCCTAGTCTATCTCCTGAGTGGTCTTTCAGTCCGTTCTGCCGGCTCGTTCCACTGTTATGCTAATTTCTCCACTTCGTCCTTAATTTTTGCACACCAGTGTAGTTTCAGTGCCTGGGAATATTAATGCTACAGCCTATAATGACATTTTTGACAATTCCCTGCTTACAACATAATGGAAAAGCTCGATGAAGACCCTTTCCTTTTTTTACAAACAGAGCACAGAGCAATGCCCCTGAGGTCTGTGCAGGGATGGTTTGACGAGATGGGTGTGGAACAGTGGGGTCTGGGTTCTAGGTGTAACCCGAACTTCTGTGTTTTTCCGGCTTTGAGAATTGTGCTGACAAAAGTAAATGGTGTAGTATTTTGTTTAAAACACATTTCCCCCCATTTTATGTTTTTTTAAATTGTGCTGACACTGGTTAACTGACTAGTAAAGTGTTTAAAATGATTAGTCATAATTTGTCTCACATTAACTAGCTGCCAGAGAATTGTGTAGTACTGCTATACATAATTTTTTTGAAGCTAATACATACAGCCGTATCAGAATAATATGACCACCTACCTAATAATGGGAATAACCGCCCTTGACCCAGATGACAGCGGTGAGACAATGTGGCATGGACGAAGTGAGGCCCTGGAAGATTGCCCGAGGCACATGTGCCTATTCGGACTGCAGAACATGGAGGTCCCGGAGGTGATGTAGTTCTGGGTCAGCACGTCGAACTTGTTGATTCAAATAGTCTCACAAGTGCTCTGTGGGATTGAGGTCGGGCAATTTCGCCGGTCAAGGGAGCTGTCATATACCTCGAACAAGTCCTGCACCCCCTTAGCGACGTGGCACAGCACATTGTCCTGTTGGTAGACACCACCAGGGTAAACATCCACCATGAAGGAATGTCATATGGTCAGCGAGGATGGACAAGTAGCCATTGGTGTTCAAGGATCCATCCAGTAGTACCAGCGGTCCCACGTCATACCAGAAAAACATCCCCCAGGCATGCGCATTGGCACCACCAGTGTGTATTTGACCAACAAGTGTGTCCGAGTGTTAGTTCTCGTGTCTCTGACGCCATATCCGCCACTGCCCATCACTTCTGTGGAGTAGAAACCTCGATTCATCAGAGAAGGCAACCTTTTCCCATTGTCCAATGACAGTAGTCCCATGCGAACTGCAGGCATTGTTGCCAATGGACCTGGATTCTGTTATCAGGGACGCATACCTGGGTGCCCCAGCATTCATTTGCACGGTCAATTGTGCATATCCAGTTGACAGAGGTGACCTCCTCTGGGGTCGAAGGCCTTTGGGGCTCCACAGTTATGATGTTGGGAGGTACTCGGCGTGCCAGTGGTCCATTCTTGGTACAGCCTTACTACAGCTTACAAAGTCTGCTGTTTCTGAGATGTTTCCACCCTTGGCACAGTAGCCAATGATCATTCCTTTTTGAACGTCCATCAAATTACTACATCTGCTCATTGTGCTCACGTAACACACTATGGTTCATTTGTCCTGGCTGGCCACTCATATCTCAGTGTGGTTGACCTTGTCACATGCACTCTGTGACACACCTGGGCGGGTACACTGTGATTCCAGGGGTAGTCATACTATTCTGATATGTATTATTAGCTAATATATATATAATTCATATACCTTTCGCAATTTTCAAGTCTTGCCTCTTCATACCAGCGTATGGTCACGAGGCTAAGATTCTGACCCATGTGCATTGCTTTTCCATTATAGGAGTTAGGGCTGATTTGGGCTTTGTGCTGGAGATGAGGATTTGTGGAACCTGTTTTTCATTGGGGCAGAGTGCACTATAGAAAACCAGATGATTTAAGAAAATTTAACTTTACTTTTTGCAGCTAACATACAGTAACTGGAACTGAAAAATTTAAGTCATTGATGATAATTTTTTGGAGTAAAATGTCTAACCATTGGCCATCAAAAAAATAAAAAGGCCTGGATAACCAATGAAATTTTTAATATAATTTTTTATTGAAATCATAAAATTTTAATTCAAAACTAGTTTTGTGATAGTGTACTGCCTCCCAATCCCTAAAAATTTTTCAGGGTTTCAAACTTTGTCTTGCAATCACCTCTGGTGGAAGAACTTGACTGGCCTGCACAGAGCACCGATCTCAACCCTGTTGAACACCTTGAGATGAATTGTAATGCCAACATCAGTGACTAACCTGCCTGTGGTGGAAGAACTTGATTGGCCTGCACAGAGCCCTGATCTCAACCCCGTGGAACACCTTTGGATATATTGGAATGCCAACATCAGTGACTGACCTGCATTTGGTTGAAGAATTTGATTAGCCTGCTGAGAGCACCGACCTCAAACCTGTTGAATGGAATGCCATCATACTGACCTGACTAATGCTCTTGAGGCAGAATGGAAGGTAATTCCAGAAACAGCATATCAAAATCGAGTAAAAAGCCTTCCCAGCAGAGAGTAGGCTTTGATAGAACCAAAGGGCAGACCAACTCAATAATAATTCCTTTCTTATTACCACGAGTTTGTGGATAGGCAAGTTTCTCGATATTTTTGACCAGATAGTGTATATATGCTCAGGCATTCTTGATCCAAAAAGTACATTCTTCAAATTACTCTACAGACATCATGTACACAATTCAATTATTACCGTATGGCTTTGATTATCTGGGTGCAGATTGTCCATGCATAATTTTCTTTTATTGATTCATTTAGAGTATGGGATCTTGTATCCAGCGTCTCGGTACCTGGAACGCTCCGAAAACTGGCTAAGTTTCAATCCCGTATCAGAATTACAACAATGTGCGGCGTATGTCGCAGATTTTGTTTTGGTTCTGCAGACAAAAACGATATCACCAGAATCTTTATTTTCCTCTTGCAGTAAAAAAAAACATCCCCAGTACCCTTTTTTACCCTCTCTTGCAAAACTCCCGACCATGAACATAAAAGTTTTCCACCTGGGAACCAATTGTCTTTTAAATTTTTCTGAAAACAGAAGTTCAATGAAGTGACAATATCTCCCATAATAGTATTTTTATATATATATATATTTTTTTCCTTGAGATGTTCACTCTTTCCTCATTATTGTTAAACTAGCATATAGCCCATCCAAGGACAGTTGTTTTTAAGCTTTAAATAAATATTAATATATAGGGGATGTTGCCCGTCCTATAATGGAGTGAAACTTTTAATTGAAGCAGATTGAAAGCAAATCAAATAAAAGCTGGAGTTCTGTAAGGAAATATAGTAAAAACTTGGTATAGTAAGAACTTGTTCATGTTAGAACTAAAAATTATATGCTATTTATTTCCGTTTTTCAAAAGACCTTGCGATAAATAACATTCTGTGTAAAATGTTTGTTGTTTAACAATTGTAGGTTAGATCATTTAGATAGATCGATATTTTTCAACATGTGTAATATAATCAGCACTAAACTCGGAAAGTTGTTTTTGAGTAAACTTACCTTAATAACTTTTACTTTGATTTTTCACGTTAAATTACTTCTTCTCTGGCACACTTGTTATTCTCTTCACAGCTTGTTTTAGACTGTACCATTTGATGGTTAGTTTGAAACATCATACTGAAGCTTTTTCTATAAAATAATGTGACATCTGGTATTAAAAATCGGAACTATCTAAATTCTCGACAATGTGCTATCGGGTCATCTGCTTTTACATCTGAGCAAAATTGCATCTAAAAGCAGATGTCGCACATCTAAAAGTAGATGTGCGACATCTGCTTTTAGATGCAATTTTGCTCACTTTGACATCTCAAGATTTCAGTTTTTATTGTAAGTTAAAGCATTTAGATAGATCGATATTTTGCAGAATGTATAATATAATCAGCACTAAACTTGGAAAGTTAGTTAAATTAAAAAAGTAAAAAATAATTAAAGTGTACAAATTAATATTTGAATTGTGCAAAATTAAATTAACATACAAACACAACTTGCCATGATATTAAGAATTCAACTCGGATTTCGTAGATTGGATAAATAGAACGAGTCATTGTAATTAATCCAATGTTTTAAAATTAGCACGTAATCACCTTGACATCTAAAAGTGATCGCATGCTATTATATAGCAGGCAATCACTCGACATCTCAAGAGCACACATGAATTGATCGATATGTGATGGTGGAACTATGCAGATGTTGCTGTAATGTCAAGCGTTCAGACAGAGAGAGAGATTTCGGTGTTTATACAATGAAAGGACAAATTATTACATACACCCACCTGATAGCATGGGGCATCACCTTTTGCATGCAGGACAGCATCCAAATGTCATGGTACGACGCAATGAGGTTCCAAAACACAGACTCAAGTATCGCTGACCAACAATCTAGGAGTGCTTGGCGTAGAGCAGGCAGAGATGAGGTGGGGACGGTTCATTACGAACAGCTCATTCCATTATGTCCCATAAATTCTCTATGGGATTGATGTCCGGTGAGTGAGGGGGCCATGCGAGTGTAGTAAGCTCACTGCTATACTCCTGGAGCAAATCAGTCACTAGCTGTAATCAATCAGGTGGAGCGTTGTCCTGTTGAAAGATCGGAACTTGGTTCCGACAGAGGCATGTAATAAAAGGGTGGAAATGGTCGGCCAGGAGCTGCACATAGTTGGAACTAGTAATGGAAGATTCAAAAGGTACTAAAGAACCCAGGCTGGACCACATGAAAGCTGCCCAAACAGTTACACCACCTCCACTGGCCTGTAGTACCCCAACTTGGCATGCAGGGTCCATAGCTGCGTGTGGTTTACGCCATACACGCTGCCTGCCATCGGCACGATTCAGTGTGAAACAGGATTCGTCAGGCCATATGACGTGTTTCCAATAATCTGTGCTCCAGTTTCAATGGGGCTTTGCAAATGGCAGCCAAATCATGCGGTACAGTGCCATTAACATCGGGACACGACGTGGTCTCCTGGTACACAATTGCTACAGTTTGTTGCAGAATTCCTAACAGTTTCGCCATTGCACTGATTGAACATCTAGCCTTCCTGACTCCCACGACTTGACCTCGATCAAACTCACTTAAGTCTCGTCCTTGATTGACCCATGCTGGTGGCACTTGACGGAATGTATTCCTGTGTATACCGACCCACTCTATTTATAGCCACAACTGGTTTTCTTTCACACCGTGATTTGCTGCTTTGCATATTTTCACCGGGGTGTATGTAATAATTTGTCCTTTCAGTGTATGTACAATACAGGGTTCCCACTCAAAAGTAATACAAAAAATTCCCTGACTTTTCCAGGTTCTCCACGTGGTTTTTAAAGTTTTCCAGAGTGGCATGTTGCAAAGAATTGTTACATTTCATTCCATTCCATTCATTTTTCTCACCAAAGCATCACTTGTAAATTCTTTACGTAATTTGTCTTTATAAAATTACCTGCTTTTCATTAATAACAACTAACTGTGCACATTATTTTCTGTACCAAAGTTCCGTAAACTTTTGTGAATACTACCCACACAGAATTTGTAAATACATTCCCATAGAAACAGATCATATGTAAGAAAAAATCTGTCAGTTGAATAGTTTAAGTTTTTCTATAAAATGATGGAATGGCTCTGTACAAAGAAACATTGTTTCAAGAGACCAACGAAGGACTTTGATCCATCATTTGCTTGGTTCTCTTGTGAAGTGTTTCTTCAAGCAGGAGCCATTGTGCTTAATTGTTCCATGTTATAATAACTGCCTGCAGAAATTGAACAAAAGCTTAATAACTGGCAATTTTAAAAATTCAATTTTGCATCTTTTTTTAGAGAATAAAGGAAATACTTAATATAACTGAAAGTAAGATCTACCGAATTCTAGACAGGCAGTAATTGCAAGCAAAAGTTTGAAATCTTGAAAAAATAAGTTTTTTTGGCAAAATAAAGTATCCACTGATTTTTACAAAAAAAAAAAAAAAAAAAAGGGTAATTTTCCCTGAACTTTTCCTGATTTTTGGAACCATTTTCAAATTCCCTGAGAATTCCAGGTTTTCCCTGTTTTCCAGGTTGAATGGGAACCCTGTAATATCATGTTGTTACATTAAATGTTTGTGTTTCAGCCTGAAAACGGATATCAATTTCCAAAAACGGAAGTTAGATGAAATGCTGTAATCTTAAATTATTTTCCTCGCGATTCTTTCTCTGCTCTATTTTGTTAAATGATATGTTCCATAATTATGTATTTTAGTTCGAAAATTGAAAAAAACAATTTTTGAAAATGAAAGTTGGATGGAATGAAGATTTCTCCTGTAATGGTAATTTGGTTTCCTGCAATGTTCCCTCAGTCCAAATATTGTTGCTAAATATCACTTTATTGCCAAAATGCTCATGTTTCAGATTAACAATGGAGGCAAAAATTTTCGACAACAGAAGCTAAAGGGATGACAATTTCTCGGTGATCGCGATTTTTTTTTTCTCCGTGGTGTTTTCCCCATCCTACCTTGTTGTTAAACACCATTTAATTGCATAAATATTTGTATTTAAGATAGAAAACGGAGAATTTTTTTCAAAAACAAAAGTTGACGGAGCTAAGATTTCTCTCATAATATTTTTTTTCTCACTCTCTCTTGCGATTTTTCCTTTGACCTGTGTTGTTTTTAAATAACATTTTATTCCACAAATTTTTGTGTTTCAGCTTGAAAATGGGAGCAAAAATTTCCGACAACGCAATAGTTTATCCCGAAATCATATTTTTTTTTCTCGCAATGTTTTCTCTGTCGTGTACTGTTGCTCACCCTTTCCGTTCGACTGTCAGGTGACACCTGACATTACAAAATAGCTGAATAGCTCACATGTAGGGTGTTGCCTGCCATGTCAATGACGGCTCTATAGCTAGTATTTCGGGGCTTCCGAGACATTTCTTTTTCGCCAAATATGTCGGGTGTCACTTTGCGTCATTGGACGCCTCTACAGCTTGCATGTTGGTGCTTGCGAGACATTTCTTTTTCGCCAAATAGCTCACGTGTCAGGTGTCACCTGCTACACTGATGATGCCTCTATAGCTCGTATGTCGGGGCTGGCGAGCCAAAGCTGAACTTTCACTGCCAAGTTGTGGCCTCTACTGCAGAAAAATAATAATAATAATAATAATAATAATAATAATAATAATAATAATAATACAAGTGCTGGGTGAGTATGGGTGAGTATGGGTGAAAAGTTATTCGAGTGGAAAGGGTTAAATATTATTTTATTCTATAAATGTTGATATTTCAGCATGGTGGTAAGGTGAAAGATCTTACTATGCACTAGAGCTTAGAAAAGTGTACCAAGGAATGCGTGTCCTATGCAATTAAGATTAAATGTGAGATGATTAATGTTAGTTAAACAAACATACCTTTATTTGAAAGGCAGAATTTTTGTTTTCTGACGTTTTTATCAGATTCTATCTAGGCATTGTGCTCCAAATTATGGAAACTCCAAGTCCCAAGCATTCTGGATAAAAGATCCTGTACTGTATTATACAAATTATGAATATAAAAGTGCATACATTATGCCTATTGAGACTCAAGAAGCAGTTAGTGTGCTTCTTAGTGCTATCAGTCTAGTGGGTGTATTGCTTGTAACAAGCTTTTCAAGTGTGTGCTTCAGGAATGTGTGAATAATAGCTCTCACTATAAAACAAAATCTTCAGTTAATTAAAAAATCTGAATCTAAGTTTGCAGAAAAATATGGCACTAGGACTCAAACCTGTCAGCAGCATAAAAGCGAAAGGAATTTACAAAAGGCCATAATGACAGTGCTGGTTCTTCCAAAAAAAGAGAGCATGAAAATGTCATCTTATGAAGACTTTAATTTCACACTACTTCAGTGGTTCAGCCAAAAGCATGCAGAACGAATACGTGTCTGTGACCCAATGTGTACTCATAAAGCTAAGTTATTTGATAAGGCATTGTATTGTGATTGAAAGTCAAAGTTATCTGCCTCATCAAGGTGGCTAACCAAATTTAAACAATGATATAGTACATCGAACATTTGTATCCATGAACATTTTGTTCAAGGGGATTGGATTAGTGTTTATGTTGCAGCAACTCGTGCATTTCCCATAGAATTACAGGAATAAGTGAAAATTATTTGCTCTTCTTCCCAATTTGCAGCAAAAGATATATCGCCTGCAAAATATTTGACAGTCATAACATCACTTACAGTTCATCGAGAAGGGATATGGAAACTATATAATCAAGGCTTAATGATAATAGAAAAAGCAAAAGACGTGCAACCACTTAAGACCACTCAAGGTAAACATCTTCCTGTGTATTCTTATAACAAAAAAGGAACATGGAGGAGCAGAGATTTTCGAAGATTGGTTCAAAAACAAGTGGGTTCCAGTAGTACTGTCTGTTTTGGAAGATAAAGGATGGCGACGAGAAGTAGTAGTTGTCATTATGGGCTATATACTTTTTCACATTTAAATGAAAGTGCGCTGAAATGAGACAGTGGTCCTATGATTCTAAAATTTTTGCATCTAATGGTCACATCCACTATTCATCTGATAAATCAAGAAGTTATTTTGCTAACAAAACAATATTACTGTGTGCTGACCTCAAAATTCCTGCTAATGAAAATGAAAAACTGATAGCATTGATCCAAGGCAAATAAAACAGGTAACACTTACTTGACAGAGGAGACATTTCTTTCTAAATGTAGATCATTTATCGTTGTTCAGGGAGATAACAGGTTACCCCCCCCTTTTAAATTTAATTGTAAATAATGCAAATAAATATTGTGAAAGCCCTCCAGTCTGGGACTGATGTCAGTGACATTACTGATAACAACTGCCACCACAGAAAGGTCCTTCTCCTCATTAAAGTGGCTGAGGAGTTACATCTACCTCACAGAATAGATTTAATGTTTATTCACAGAGAAGTTATGGTTGATCCCTAAGAAGTGCTAAATAAAATGTAAAAAAAAAAAAAACCCCTTGAAAATTAGGGTTTGTATTATAAATTATAAACTTAAGGAAGACAATAATAATTGTACAATGCTGTACATATGTAAAACTAAAATGTATTTATATTTTAAGTGTTGAAAAGTGAAATTTAAATATTAGGGGTATGCAAAAGTTTCTGCAGTTTTAAGGAGAAAGGAGACACAAACAATCAGAAAACCAGTACACGTTTATTCAACGAAATATTGGCCATTAGCATCAATGGCCTTTTGCCATTTTTCAGGCAACAAATGAATGCCCCTGTGATAGAAGGACTCAGGTATTGAGCTGAAGAATGCAGTGACAAAATTTTCCACCTCTCGAACTGTGGTGACCCGCTGTTGGGCTAGGGCATGCTGCACAGAGCAAAACAGATGAAAGTCTGAGGGTGCAATATTCGGGGACTAAGCGGAGTGCGGTATAACCTCCAAGTGTAACTGTTCAAGGGTTGATTTTGTGGTTGCACCGATATGTGGTCTGGCATTATCATGCAACAGGATGACTGGGCGGCGTCCTTTACCCATCCATGGGCGTTTTTGCTTGACTGCAGCGTTCAGTTTCATCCACTGATCATTATATTGTTGTGCAGCGATTGTTTCGCCTGGTTTCAACAGTTCAAAGTACAGCACTCCATGTATATCCCACCACACACACACACACAACAGCACCTTTTCCCCGTGGATATCCTGTTTTGCAGTGGATGTTGATGGCTGGCCTGGGTCGACCCAGGATCGCTTGCATACAGGGTTGTCGCAACAAACCCATTTTTCACCCACAGCGGCAACCTTCCACAAGAAATTGTTCCCTTGAAACCTCTTCAGCAACAACATGCAGATGTCCAATAGTTGACCAATATTACGCTCCGTTAAAGTATGCAGGACCCATTTACCAATCTTCTGGATCTTCCTCAAGGCCTGTAGATACCGTACCACCATCGAGTGAGCCACTTTCAAACATTTAGCCAGTTGTGTGATTGATTTTGTGTCATCCTCTTGCAACAGCGATTCCAGCTCCTCGTCTGCGAGTTTCTGTGGTCTTCCTGCACATGGCTTGTCTTCCAAGCTTAGATCACCTTTCTTAAGCCTGGAAAACCATTTTCGACACGTCCACTCACCCATAACCGTTTCACCATACGCCTGACATATTGAACTGTATGCTTCACTCGCACTTTTCCCTAAATTAAACATGAATAACAAACAGTGCCGCAAATGAACTTTATCGACCATCATGCTTGGCTTCATGTACGAACTGACAGCACGGGTCGCCGGCCGGTTAGACCTCTACAGCGCCCGCTAGCGGGGGCGGCGGAAACTTTTGCATACCCTTAATATATTTGACATTTATGCCCATCAGGCACCTGAAGAAACATTTTACTTGGTAAGGTTATTTTTCCCTAATTTACTTAAAAAGTTTTGTATTGTTCAGTATAGCACACATAGTTAATTTTTAAGAAACTAATGATTTCATACAGCTTTGTTGACTTTGTAGGGCTTACATAATTTTAAAATTCCATAATAATTCATAATTTGTTCTGCAGTATTAATTTAAAATACATGTAATTAATAAATAGGCTAAACCTAATTGCTTAATATATATCGCATCAAAAACCTAATTGCTTAATATATATCGCATCAATCACAATCTTTATATTGCTTTGTCGAAATTTTATTTCATACCCCCACCTCCACCCAGAAAAGATTTTTGGCTATGCCACTTGGTTGTAACAAAGAAGATGTAAACGAAATGTTGAAGATAATAATGGATTAAATGAATAATTTAGAAGACTTTAAAGAGGTCAATAAAGGAAGCGTCAAGTGGCTGCAAAGTGATTCACTAGAATCAGGATTACTCATGTAGTAACATGAGTGATGTAGATACTGTTATTCTGCTAATCAACTAAATTAGGAACAGAGTAGTGAAACAGGAATTAGCACCCACATGAATCATAGCATGTTATTGGCCTTTGTTAGAGTTAGTGGGACTTCAAATGTAATAAACAATAACATGTCTGTGAGGGAAATTATGACATACAAAAAAAAAAAAAAAAAAAAAAAACATTTCACGGATTCTTGAAAACAACAAAAAATATGATGGATTATCTGATTAAATAACGAGTAATTTGTTATTAGTACTTGCAAAAGCACAGAATTTTTTACTATCTTGTATCTCCATTAGCCACGATAAATGAAAGTGGTCTGTTTGCAAAAGTTCACTTGAATATAACTCTTTTTTTAATGTCCTACATTTCATCACACAAAAAAAGACAGAAATAAGTAAATCTGATGTTAAATGATTTTAATTACAAGTGGTACATGATAATATATATAAAATGTTTAATTACAAATATATATTAAAATAACTTGGTGGTTATTCAATATCATCATCCTCTGGAAAAAGAAGAAAACAATACATTACCATGATGCAAACAATGAGAAAGTATTTTGCAAAACATTTTTTTATTAAATACAATTGTCATAACATTGAACTGTTTTTGAGTTTTATTTCTAACAAAGCAGCATAACACACATTTTTTTCATTGGTAACTCTGCCCTTTTCTCTTGTGTGTAATATGTGAAAGAAACAGATTAGAATCATATGGACGAAAATAAGTTACAGATACCAAGATCACAAATGAGCCCATGGATGCCTTCACAAATTTAATACAGATAAAGCGCAAAATGTAAATTAATTTAAATGACTTTTTATGCTCCTTAAATTGGTAATAAATTTCCAGTCTTTGATCCTACACACACACACATCACTAAGCTGTTTTCTCTGAGATTCAGGGGTTGTCTCTTCAAAGGAAGAGAATGTGCCAGATAAATGTTTAACTGATGGAACTAGAATTTACTTACTGTTCTGTATCAAACGTCTCCATTTACAGCAATCTTGGCACACAGCTCAGTTTAACTGACATCCATCACACAACGCACACAAGACCTTTGATACTTCATACTCATAATCTTTTTCTCAAATATTGAAGATTAAACATCCTTGGTTACTGCAGTGACAATGGCAATTCTCTCTCAACACAGTTACCTTGAGATAGCATCAGGGTAATCACCCATAAGTTAAACTTGTTTCTTCAAAAACAACAAGTTTAAAAAAAGAAGAACAAGTTCTTTAAAGGAAAAAGAAAGCTCTTCAAGTTAAAATAGAATTGATTATATTAATCTGAGTAACACCTTGAGTAAGTGTTTTAAGTCCAAGTTAAACTATGTGTGCATGTGGTTTGATGCTCCACTGGAGCTGCCTTTTCAATGTGTTTGAAGACATGAAGTGTTGGATGAGTAGCTTTGTTTAGAAGATGCCTTTGCTACCCTTTAGTTTTCAATGCTATGCATCTTTCCTGACAGCAGCAAAGTAAATCACATGCAAAAAATTTCAAAGTAATGAAAATGGGTAACAGAAGTGGTCAAAACCATTGCTGAAATCTGATTTTTGAATGCTGTCCCATGCAGTGATGCAACAACAGTTAATTTCATTGTTACTCAACAATATATTTTACTAAACTATCGCTGAACATTATTTCATCATATTTTACACAAACATAACAATATTTCATTGCAACCTGCATAAATTACAAGAACCTAATACTAAATGAGATAAAAGCCATTACAAAAATGTATTTTGATGGTATGCATCTTTCTCCACATTAGTAAAGCATGCGTCATAGCAAAATTTTGCTTGCTCTCGACCACCCCAAGGGGGAGTTGCCTGCAATTGGCAATAGCTTTAAAATGATGAATAACACGATGGGGGTGTAACCTGTAGATATCCTAGACCAAAAGTTACCAATACCCCTCAGTA
The DNA here is from genome assembly GCA_039090855.1 of Macrothele yani. Taxonomy (NCBI): domain Eukaryota; kingdom Metazoa; phylum Arthropoda; class Arachnida; order Araneae; family Macrothelidae; genus Macrothele; species Macrothele yani. The sequence continues at coordinate 40,998,964 of CM076997.1, read as the reverse complement.
ACACAACTAGAAATTCAGCTTTTCTTTCCATCTTGAGGTCAGATTTTAGCTTCCACATGCGCAGATGGACTTTTATAGATACATCACATTTCATCGATGTCAAGGTCATATCTTATGTTCGTATAAATCTGAAATATATGTACCACATACATATATCATTAAGCTGTTCTCTGAGATTCAGAGGTTAGCTCCTCAAATAAAGACCCACTGCCAGAACAGGTCAACAACAATATTAGTTTTCTGGATGTTAACATCAATCCAGACTTTTCACTTGGTCTCTCTGTTTACAGGATACCTTCTGCCACCCATAATAGCATCCCTTACCATTCTTACACCTTTGAAAAATATAAAGTGGCTGCTATTAGGTTGTCGGAAAAGTCATGACGTATTTTGGCAACCGATGGCGGTTGGGCGGTGTTGGAAGTACTAGAGGCATGCGCAGCTCTGTTATCGCTATGGCATTCAACAGGTGCCAGTTCTAGCTGCAGTCTAAAAGGAATAGTGAGCGATTTGGTTGATTTGCGGAGATTTGACATCAAGTTGAAGATGGAAGACCAAACTGTGCATTTTCGCCATATTTTACCGTTTTACTTCCGTAAAGGGAAGAACACGCGTCAAGCTTGTGAAAAGTTGCGTAAACTGTACGGTGATAATGCTCTACAAGAACGTCAGTGCCAGCGGTGGTTCGCAAAATACTGTGCTGGTGATTTTGTCCTTAACGATGCTCCTCTGTCAGGGAGGCCCACCGAGGTTGATGACAACCAAATCAAAGCATTGATCGAGTCAAACCCACGTTACGACACGAGAGATTGCAGACACATAGCACATCCATTATTCAAGCGTTCACGACCACCTGAAGCAAGCTCGATGTGTGGGTTCCTCATGAACTCAAAGAAGCTCAATTGACGGCGCGTATAAAATCTGTGATATGCTCATTAAACGTGAGGAAAACGATCCTTTTTTGAAGTGACTGATAATTGGTGATGAAAAGTTAATTGTGAACATCAATGTGCTGTGCAAACGATCTTGGTCCCAACATGCTGCTTCGCCTCAAACGACATCCAAAGCAGACATTCATCAGTGGAAGGTTCTGGTCTCAGTGTGGTGGGATTTTAAAGGTGTCGTGTTTTTCGAGCTCCTATCACGGAACCAAACAATCAATTCAAATGTGTACAGTTGGCAATTGGACAGTTTGAATGAATCCATCATCCAGAAATGTCCAGAGCTTGTTCATCGTAAAGGTGTTGTGTTCCATCACGACAACGCGAGACCACACACAAGTTTGATCACCCGCCAAAAATTATTGGAGCTTGGGTGCAATGTGTTGCCACACCCAGCATACTTGCTTGACCTTGCGCCGTCAGATTCCCCCCCCTTTTTTTCCCTTTTTTTTTGTTGGAGGTTTAACGACCATTGTAAGCAACTCAATGGGCTATAAGCAGTCGTCCGTCCCTAATTTAGGGTCACTGGCTCCAGGGAAGGGGGAGAGCCAGTGCCCTAAGACAAACACAACATCCATGCCTCACCGGGATTCGAACCCGGACCCCGTTCGGACGAATGATCAGAGGCCATCGCTTAGACTACTGCGCCACCGGGGCGGCAGACTTCCACTTATTTCGCTCACTTCAACAGTCCTTGCGTGGTATAACGTTCAGTTCAGATGAGACTGTAAATCAGCACCTTGTACGGTTTTTCGCCATGAAAGACAGGTCCTTCTATGAACGAGGCATTCTGCAGCTCACTGAAAGATGGCAAAAGGTTATCGAACAAAACGGGCATTATATCATTGATTGATCTTTGTTCTTTCTATCAATAAATGACCTTTGCAAAACATGGCTAAAATGCATCATGACTTTTCCGACAACCTAATATTAAGTCTTACATACACAGAGCTAACCTTATTTGCAACAGCCCTCCTGCTTTACAAAAAGAACATCATCAACATTGGCAAATTGCATGGCTTTCTACCCCTTTAGTACATAGACTGATTAAGAAATTTGAGTCACAGAATAGAACTACTAGTTTACTGCCTGAACCTTCCACCACTCATTAGTTTGTTGGCACTTTGTCCCTTTAGCATGCCCTTCACTCATAAAGTTTGCTCTACTTTCAAATCTTTTGGCTACAGGATTGCAGTTAAACCACCTCCACAAATTCCTAATCTCATTCTTAAAGACAGAGATCCCAATAAACCCCTTGAGTTGCAAGGTGTCTACTCTATCCCTCTCAACACTTCCACAGGTGTGACCCACTACATTGGTAGTACTTACTGCATCATCAACCAGCGACTGATGGAACATATCGCTGATGTTAAGAAAGGCAACCTTTCCACCTCCCTTTTAATTTTAACCATCAGCTATGTGTCCGCAATTCCCAAGTGGCAAAATGTTAAACGTATCGCTCAGTTCAGCAATTGGAAAGCCCACAGGCACCGCAAAAGCATTGAAATCTACCTTACCCCTAACACCTGCAATACAGGCGCACCTATTGGCATCCTAATCATTTGGAAAGCTTTTTTTAAATCTGGCAACAACTGTTGCTTATACCACATGGTTCTTTCCACGTGTTTCATTCCATGGCCGATGAAGGTAGAAGTCACTACCAAAACGTCCCACCACTTATAGTTTCTTAACATAACCTACTGCGTAATATGATGATATTAGGAATTCTAATTTTGTGTGTGTTACGTGTTTCACTGCCAATCCTTCTCACTATGACCCTCTGCCAAGTAAACATTTACCTGATGGAACTAAAATTTACTTAAAGTTGGTGTACCAAATGTCTTCATTTGGTACACTGCTCTAGCTCTCTCAGAGCCTGAACCACAGAAAATACTGCGCAGCTCGAGCCTACCCAAGCCAGGCTTGGGTTCGGGCTCGGGTTCAGCACAGTCAAACTGTAAAATTGATGAGTATAACACAACTGGTGTATTTTGTATTTGCAGCATTTTTACTACATATACTGCATTTCTGTTCAGCAAGTTGAATTCATAAAGTTGTCCCTTTCGGCCACTCTGCAAAACAAAATTTATAGAATTTAGAATGAAATACGTAAAAACAATTTCATTCGTCCTCATTCTCTCATTTCACAGTGACTGAAAGGGGTAGTTTTATGAATTTAGCATGTTGAACAGAAATAACAGTATACACATTGATTGTTTTTAAATTAAATGTGATACTTGCTAAATGCCAATAAAGGAAACTATAATGGGACCATGCTTTCAGCCACTAGGGCTTTCACCAGCCATCAAATCGAGTACGTTGCTCCGTTCTTGAACAGCTTTTGAATCTCTTATCACAGGGTTGTGGTCTTGTGCTGCCATTTCCTGGCTGGAATCTGTTGAATTTTCTGAAGGCTTTAATTGGTTGTTAATGTTTTGTGAAAACAATGTGAGAAAATTATCCCATATTTTGTTAATTTTGATGGATGGGTCCTTGTTGCAAGCTTGATAATTGGTTGCAATTTCGATGGATTCATGGATAAGAGTTAGTTTGCAACTTGTGTAATGTGAAATGACTTGCTTCTTCCCAAATAGGTGTAAATCCTTCATTAATAACTGTTCAATTAGATCTGCAGTTTTTTAAGAATATTTAACATTTCATTTATGCTTTTTAATGCAGATTGATAAAGCTCTTTTGGTCATTCCTATGGGGCCGTCCATAAAGTATATCGGAGATTTTTTTTACTATTTTTATACTCTCCCCCTCCCCCATGTCACATTTTGTCTGATTGTTGACCCCTCCCCTAATAAGCACATCCTAATTCCGGCAACCACCTTCATTTTTGACAACTGCTGTTAGAAGTCTGTTGAGAAACAGAAAGAAAACATGCAATTATTGAAAGGAATCTTCCATATATTTACACTTTTTCTTCAGAAAATACACTGACGGAAAAAAAAATCCCAACACCAAGAAGGGGTTGTGTTAGATAAACGACAGTTGGTAGGCAGTGAGAGTACATCTGTAAGATGACGTCTATGCAAATTTCGCGCTCGGCGCATACATGTGGCGCTAGTAGCGTCCCTCGGAACATGCAAAGCAGGTTTGCTGTAAATACGCGCTGTAACGTTCGTAAGCGTTAGTTATCATTGAGATTCGACGTAGGGTGTTGATGTTAGTCAAGAATGCCTTTAAGAAGATGAAGAAGCCATTATCAACAGCTCACGGAGTTTGAACGAGGTCGTGTAATAGGGCTACGAGAAGGTGGATTTTCTTTCCGCAATATTGCAGAACGACTTGGCAGGAATGTAGCCACTGTGCATGATTGTTGGCAACGGTGGTCAAGGGAAGGTACTGCCTCAAGAAGACCGGGTTCCGGCCAGCCACGTGGCACCACTGAGAGGGAAGACCGCCGTGTACGGCGTATGGCCGTGGCGCATCGTACCGCGTCTGCGGCAGCAATTCGAGCTGCAGTTGCCACCACAGTGACACAACGAACTGTTACAAATCGGTTACTTGAAGGACAGCTCCGAGCCAGACGCCTTGTAGCTTGCATTCCACTTACTCCAAACCACTGCCGTTTGCGACGTCAGTGGCGTCAAGCTAGAACTCATTGGAGGACGGAGTGGAGATCTGTTGTGTTTTCTGATGAAAGCCGGTTCTGCCTGGGTGCCAGTGATGGCTGTGTGTTGGTTAGAAGGAGGCCAGGTGAGCGCCTGCAACCAACCTGTCTGCGGCCGAGACACACTGGACCTACACCTGGAGTTATGGTCTGGGGAGCAATTTCCTATGACAGCAGGAGCACTCTTGTGGTTATCCCACGCACCCTGATGGCACAGTTGTATGTCGGTCTGGTGATTCAACCGGTTGTGCTGCCATTCATGAACAGCATTCCAGGGGGTGTTTTCCAACAGGATAACACTCGCCCGCATACCGCTGTTGTAACCCAACATGCTCTACAGAGTGTCGACATGTTGCCGTGGCCTGCTAGATCACCAGATCTTTCACCCATCGAGCACATATGGGACATCATTGGACGACAACTCCAGCGTCACCCCCAACCAGTATTGACCGACCAAGTGCAACAGGCATGGAACTCCATCCCACAAACTGACATCCAGCACCTGTACGACACAATGCATAAACGTTTGCGTGCTTGCATTCAACATTCTGGCGGTTACACCGGTTATTAATGTATCAGCATTTCACATTTAAAATGGCTCTTCTCGCGCTTACAATAAGCTGCGATCTTGAAACCTTAATCGATTAAATATGTTACCTATACAAATGTATTGCCGCCATTTCATTCCTGTACAACTATTTTTTCGTGGTGTTGGGATTTTTTTCCGTTAGTGTATTTATTATTTAGGTATTAATTTATTCCCAAATGCTACCAGAACTTTATCATTCTGAAATAAAGATCTACAAATGAACGCATGCATTCAAGGTTGCAACACTCCCGATCACATCATCTACAAAACACGATAAATTTGGTAGTACAAATATGAGAACTTAATATTAGTATTCTAATTTAGCTAAATATCATCAGAAATCTGAAATATTTGATACTTTTTATTAACTATTAAAAGAAGAAAAAAAGAGAAAACAAAACAAAGAAATACCATCCACTATATTTTTGACGCTGGACGTCAGAATCACTAAACCTCCCACCTCCCCCATGTGTAACCACCTGGTGAGTAAAGAGGTATAAAGTAAACTCCATTTTTGTTCTCAGATTTTGATGGGTCTTTATTGTTCCTCAGTTGTTGTGTGATTGAAGCTCCTTGTCTGATGCCTATTTTGATATTTTCTGTTTTGCATTTTTTTTTAATCCATTTGGAAATACCTGATACATATACTGAATAGAACCTGTATATTTATATTGGGTGTGTGCAAAAGTTCTACCTGTTTTAATAATAAATGCAAATTGCGATCAGAGTAGTTACATCACAGATGACACTGTGATGCCGAATTTTCAGCAAATAAAGCGTGGAGCAGTAGAGCATATAGAGGCACTAGGTTTGTTCGAGTAAGTCATTCGTAATGAAAATCACAGACGGCGTAACATGGTATGCGATAAGGAGCACATTAGACATTGTTTACTGTACAAGTTCAATAAAGGCAGTACTGCAGCCGCTGCTTGCTGCAACATCTGTCAAGTATATGGGGAGGATGCTGTTGATGATAGCACATGTTGCCATTGGTTTTAGAAATTCCGGGACAGAGACGGAAGCTGTAAAGATCAACCATGTCCTGATTTCTGGCGAGGATGTGGACCAAGCCATATCCAACCGTTCAGGAATTAGCAGAAACATTGTCGGTACACAGAACAACAGTCAAAAGATGGATGCATGCACTTAGGTTCATCACCTAGTTCAATAACTGGGTTCCTCACCAGCTTTCAGCAAAGCAACCAGAGGAGAGAATCTGTACCTGTGTTTCTTTGCTTTATTGTCACAGAAATGAACCGTTTTGGGGACGAATTGTAACAGGTAATGAGAAATGGGTACTGTACCATAATGTAAAATGTCGACGGACTGTGTACTAAGGAGCGGAGCCTGCTCCATCGACCTCAAAAGGAGGACTGCATCCCAAAAAGGTTTTGTTGAATGTTTGGTGGGATGTCCAGGGAATAATCCACTGAGAGGTGTTGGTACTTAACCGAACAATAAATGCTGACCTCTACTGCGAACAGTTGGACAAATTGCGAGAACAACTGACATCGAAGTGGCCAGCACTCGTCAATCGCAAAGATGTGATCCTTCATCATGATAACATCAGACCTCATGCTGCTTTAATCACTCGGCAAAAATTACTGGACTTTGGTTGGGAAGTGTTACCTCACCCTGACCTGGCACCTATGGACTACCACCTTTTTGATCATTACAGAATGCCTTCGCCCTCCAAACCTTCGATGATGTGGAAGATGTGAAAACGGCATTGCAAGACTTTTTTACTCTAAAACACAGGAGTTTTTCTGGCGTGGGATTCACCTACTCATAGACAGATGACAAGAGGTCATACAAAATGATGGCAATTATGTGAAATCCTAGGTACATTATTTGTTGTGTTCTTCTCCTTTCTTTGTAGTCTACAAAAACGGGTAGAACTTATGCACACACCCAATATTTATTTTTCATAATGGCAGAACAGGATTGACAGCATTTAGAGAGTTTGGTGATAATGCTAGCTAGGGTTCTAACCATTGCATAAAGCAATTTCTTTTAATTTTTTTGAATTTCAAGCTGTTTCAGATTTGAGTTGCTTATGCTATTATTGGCTCAGTTTACATAAGATCAGAAAGATGCTTCTTTGTAAGACCAAGGTGAGTAAGATTTTGCTGGAATATTGTACAGATATGTTGCAGCTGGTCGACATACCTGTACAACAGTATGTCGACCAGCTGCAACATGTATATGATATTTTACGCCACTGCTACTCCACAATGGTGAACCAAAAGAAGGTTCTCCTGCAATTCGACAAAGCCTCATGTCATAGGTATGATACAAAGAGATTCAGCATCTCTATAGAATTGCTATTACGCACGTCAAAACGTGGACTTGTGATTATGGTGGTGCAGAAAGTTATCAATTTTTTATTTTAAAAATAAAAACAGAAAGAAGGTTAGAGTAATTACTCACATGTATTCATCCCAAGATTGCCACCATTCCTTCACTCGTATATTACTGCAAGTCGTTCAGTCCCAGCTGTTCAGTGGTTATGCATTACAAACTGGCCGATGGTGACCATTACAAAAAGATTAGCAACACAAAGGTAGTAGTCGGCCTCAATAACCATGACATATATTGTATCGTAAGCTCAAAGAACAATACAACAGAAACAGAAAACCATATTATCACGTATGTCATGGTCAGGTTCAAAAGCTAATAATGAACAAATTTAAAACTATAACGAACGAATCTAAAAGGCTGACGATGAACGAATTTAAAAAGGAATATAACATGAAATACCAGCAAGAAACAAAGAATGAACTATTTACATATTTGCATTTTTGAACTTCACTTTTAGTTGGTAAAGTTCGATGAACACTTACCGCACGTGGGGCTTGGCTTTCAATTCATATTTCCGTTTTTTGGATGCGGCACGAGGGTTTTTCATTTGGCTACGGGTCCGCTTCTTTTTTTCTCCGTTGGAATTTATTTTGTCTCATCACCAAATGAGTTTTTCCTTTGCTGCATCCTCATTTACTTCAATATTTATTCATACCCGAGTACTTTCAGTAAAATTCCTTTACCGTCTTCAAGGGGACGTTTTGCTCCGACTAGCACGGACCGTGTCAGCTGGGCATTTCGGTGGTTCTCGCGGGCTGCTTCTGTCATCGGCTATCGCTTCTTCTTGGGCGTTGTGGCGCCATCTCTTGTTGGTCAGTGATCTCCCTTTTCGAACTTTTTCATTTTTTTGCTCAATTTTAATTAAAATTTTCCAGCTGTTTCTCAAATTATTAGGGTCATTATGGTTGCAAACTTTTGTCCTATTTTTTTCAATCATTACCGACTCTGCTATTCTGAGGTGTTTTTCGGATTTACAGCTTTTAATGATTTTTATATTTTCGAATTTAGGATATTTTTGGTTATCCAGACAGTATTGGATAAGTGCTGTTTTTTCTTCTTTTTTCTGCCAGTTTTTTACGTGTTGTTTTAATCTGTGTTTGAGCTTATTTTTGGTACTTCCTATATAAGCCATTGGAGGATTTTCAGTAATAGGAATTGAGTAAATACCTGCTTTATCTAACATTTTTATTTTTTCATTTTTTATTACTATATTTTTGATGGTATTTACTTTTCCTCCAATTTGAATGTTATGTTTTTTACAAATGTTATTAATTTCATTGGTAGTAGTACCTTTTACGTAAGGAAAACCATTTAAATATTTGACTTCTTTTTTATTTACTACAGCATTATTTTTTAGTTTCTTTATTACTTCAGTGTTCCATTTTTTTATTAAATGGTTAGGATAACCAAAGCTGCCTGCAATTTTTTTTATGAATTTGATTTCTTCATTGATGAACTGACTATTTTCAGAATGCGTATATGCTCTTTTAATTAAGGTAGCAAAACGTCCCCTTGAAGACGGTAAAGGAATTTTACTGAAAGTACTCGGGTATGAATAAATATTGAAGTAAATGAGGATGCAGCAAAGGAAAAACTCATTTGGTGATGAGACAAAATAAATTCCAACGGAGAAAAAAAGAAGCGGACCCGTAGCCAAATGAAAAACCCCCGTGCCGCATCCAAAAAACGGAAATATGAATTGAAAGCCAAGCCCCACGTGCGGTAAGTGTTCATCGAACTTTACCAACTAAAAGTGAAGTTCAAAAATGCAAATGCGTTAATGCACGTTAAATAATATAACCTCCAATATCGGAAGTAAATTGAAAATATTTACATATTGTGTGCAACACCACCTCACATCCACTAGCGTCCCTGGATGTGTTTCGCTTTAGTGCTTTCCTAGGCGTTTTCAAAGGGAAATGAGTAGTACGTTGAAAGTTTTGAACCTCTGGAAATCATGACGTACATTGCGCATGGGTCAGGCTTCTCTCCCATAGGGTGTGGTGCACACAACATGTAAATAGTTCATTCATCGTTTCATGCTGGTATTTCATGTTATATTCCTTTTTAAATTCGTTCATAATCAGCCTTTTAGATTCGTTCATTGTAGTTTTTAAATTCGTTCATTATTAGCCTTTCAACCTGACCGTGGCATACGTGATAACATGGTTTTCTGTTTCTGTTGTGTTGTTCTTTGAGCTTGCGATACAATATATGGCATGGTTCTCGAGGCCAACTACTACCTTTGAGTCGCTAATCTTTTTGTAATGGTCACCATCGCCCATTTGTAATGCACCACTGAACAGCTGGGACTGAACGACTTGCAGTAATATACGAGTGAAGGAATGGTGGCAACCTCGGGATGAATACATGTGAGTAATTGCTCTTACCTTCTTTTTGTTTTTATTTTTAAAATAAAAAATTGATAAGTTTCTGCACTATCATAATCACAAGTCCACGTTTTGGCGTGTGTAATAGCAATTCTACAGAGATACTGAATCTCTTTATATCATATATTTCAACCACGTATAGCATGTGACTTCCTAATGCGGAAGATATACATGAAATACCTACCCATGTCATATGTCATGGATTGTCCGCCAGGAAATTCAGGATTTGGATGGCGTCAAAATCCTACCACACCCAGCCTATAAGCCTGGATCTCACCCCCTTCAGATTTTCACCTATTTTGTTCCATGGCCCACTTCTTGGGCGGCAGATGATTCCATTCCTTGGAGGCTGTGAAAGGTGGCATCACTGAATTTTTTTGCATCCAAGCCAGCTGCCTGGTATCACAATGGCATTGCATCTTTTTCTGAACATTGGCGAAAAACCAAAGGCTCTGATGGACTGTATTTTGCAGAATAGCCATATGTGGTCAACATGTGGTACTGGACTGAACATTGTACCCCAAAATGCTACGAACTTATAACACACCCTGGTAATTGCCTTCAAAGCAATTTCTCTGCTCCATATTTGTTTGGCCAAGTGAAATTACATAAGCAAGGTTATCCTATGAGAGGAATTGTAAGCAAGAAAAACTGTGCCACTGCTGGCTCGGAAAAATCTCTAAATATATATATTTTTTAAACATTTACCTCCATCCACCTTTACAATCAATTCTATGTTTCAAGCTATACAAGCTATTAGGAGCCTAAACATGCAAGAGCATTTCTTTATGTGCAGCTTTGATATAGACTCTCTATATCCATCTGTTGATACTTAAGAAGCCATTCAAAATATTCTCCAAACTCTCTCACAAAATAATATCAAACAAAAAAACACAGATGGTATCCACACAGCATGAAACCTTGTTACAAAATTTAACTAAAAATTATAAAAAAATTAACCTTTTTAATGGTAAATTTTATGGTCAATCCAAAGGTGCACCCATGGGATTTTCACTGTCAGGAACTCTTGCTGAATTCTTCGTTAAGACCCCTGGAAAATAAATTTATTGACAACCTACATGTGAAACTAATTTTGTGGATTCGATATGTTGACGATATCCCTGTTTTTTGGCCTTCTCAAGATAATTTTAGTATGCTTGAATAACATCAGATGTTGAACAAATTACACACAAATCTAAAATTCAGTATGAAAATAGAGAATAACCAAACCTTAGCTTATCTGGATATACTGATTACTAGAACAATAAAGAAATCAACACCACAGTATTTAGAAAACACAACTGATTCCCTAATACACTATTCCAGCAAAATCTTACTCACCTTGGTTTTACAAAGAAGCATCTTTCCAATCTTATGTAAACCAAGCCAATAATATAAGCAACTCAAATCTGAAGCAGCTTGAAATTTAAAAATTAAAAGGAATTGCTTTATGCAATGGTTACAACTCCAACATTATTGCCAAACTCTCTAAATGCTGTCAATCCTGTTCTGCCATTAAGAAAAATAAATATAAATATACAGGTTCTATCCAGTATATACCAGATATTTCCAACTGGATTCAAAATTTAAAAAAAAAAAAGCTCAAAAAAGAGAACATGAAAACACGCATTAGACAAGGAGCTTCAATCGCACAACAACTGAGAAACAATAAAGACCCAACAAAATCTGAGAACAAAAATGGAATTTACTTACTACTTCTTTACTCACCAGGTGGTTGCACTACGAAAAAATACATAGGAATGACCAAAAGAGCCTTTATCAATCCGCATTAAAGAGCATAAATGAAATGTTAATTATGCTCAAAAAACTACAGATCTAGTTGAAACAGTTATTAATGAAGGATTTACACCTGTTTGGGAAGAAGCAAAAATCATTTCACATTACATAGGTTGGGAACAAACTCTTATCCATGAATCTATTGAAATTTGAACCAATTATCAAGCTTGCAACAAGGACCCATCCCTCAAAATTAAAAAAAAATATGGCATAATTTTCTCACATCATTTTCACAAAATATTAACGACCAATTAAAGCCTTTCAAAAATTCAACAGATTCCAGCCGAGAAATGGCAGCACAAGACCACAACCCTGTGAAAAGAGATTCAAAAGCTGGTCAAGAACGGAACAACGTACGTGATTTGATGGCTGGCGAGAGCCCTAGTGGCTGAAACCATGATCCCATTATAGTTTCTTTTACTGGCATTTTATAAGTATAATCTTTGATTCAAAAATAATCTATGTATAATGAAATGCCTTTAGCAATTTTTGCTCTGATTTGTTATATAAGAATACACATTATAAATGCTGTAAATACAAAACAACTGAACCACGTAGACAAATTATATTTTTCAACATTTAATGAAATATTGATATGATGATTACACAACTGTTTTTAAGCAAGCTTTCTTTATTACATACAGCACTCTTTAACCTCCCATTTACACTACCCTTATCTATCTGCAAATGCTTATTGGCCATTTTAAACATTAATGCAATTAAAATCTTTAAATTAACAGATTCATAAATATTGTTAGCACTGATTACTATAAGGACTGATCGATAAATAACTTCTGATTACTTTTGCCAGTGGATTTGGGATATGTAAATTGGTGTCTGCCAACATCATAATACTCTGACTAAAGGGTGTGTTTGACAAAGGAGTTTGGATAAAAAGGTAATATGCTAAAAAATAAACTCAAGTGGAAATGACAACCTACCTGGACACATGATGTGTCCAGTAGTGGCTTAGCCAGGAGTGGGTTGAATCAGCCTCAACAACCCCTTTCCCAGAGACTTTGTTTTTTAAACCTAAGACAGTCTTAATTAAAATATTACAGCAGCAACAAAAAGAGAATTTTGTTCATGTTGTTGATTAAGTGTAATGTGACACCCATTTTATGATATAGGCAACAGCTTCTTGAGAAATGGAGAAAGAAGGGGGGGGACTGAAAGAAGTGACTTTGATAAATTTTCATTTCAATTTTTATCTTTTCTTGACTATTGTCCGTTGTTGAAACCAAGACTGAATAAACAAATGTCATGCTTCTTTTTTTCATCCTCATTCCACTTTCTGAAAGTTTTATAGAATATACACTGCTGGCCACCCAAAATGCAATACCAAGGACACGAGATAGCAAAGTCAGATTTACTGGAGACATAACAACAGATACAAAGATGAAACGATTGAGCTAACAAGCCCGTGCGACTTGCAGCACACGCAGACATCAATAGTTCGTGTGGCCCCCATGGCTGACAATAACGGCCGCTACACGCCACAGCATCAAACAAAAGAGGCTTTGGATGTGGGCTTGGGGTATGTCGGTCCAGGCTGCTTCCACACGTTGCCACAGTCCATCAGGCGTAGCCGCGGGTGATGCTTGCCGGGCCACTCGGTTGCCAATCAGCGACCAGACGTGTTCGATGGCGACATATCGGGAGAACAGGCGGGCCACAGTAGCAGTGACACCTAGTGTGCTGTGAAGAAAGGTTGCACAGTGCATGCCAAGTGCGGGCGCGCATTGTCCTGTTGGAACATAGCCGCTGGCAGGTTCTGCAGGTAAGGGAGGACTATAGGCTCCAAAACGTCGGAGATGTAGCGGTGGCTGTTGAGTGTACCAGCGATGCATACCAGAGGGGTGCGGGTGTCATATCCAATTGCGCCCCAAACCATAACACCAGGCGACGGACCGGTATGGCGATGCATAATGCAGGCGTCACACAGTCTCTCGCCCGGTGCCACTACACAAGGATCCAACTATCGTGGTGTTTCAGGCAGAAGTGGGATTCGTCGGAGAAGACAAAGTTGTGCCATTCCGTAGTCCAAGTGCGGTGTTCAACGGCCCACTGCCGCCGCACTCGCTGGTGGTGTAACGTCAATGGTAATCGGAGTAATGGGTGCCATGCAACAAGTCCCCGCTCCTGCAGACAACGTCGAACGGTACGATGCTGACACAGGTTGTTGCGCAACACACCCTAATTCCTGCGCTAACATTCGTGATGTGGCGGTGCGAGCTGTCAATGCCCGCCGCACAACATGCCGGTCCTCTCATTCGGTGGTGTGCCGCGGCTGCAGCAATCGTTCACGTCGGTCCCTCCTGCACCCACTGAATCCATACTTGTCTCACTGTGGCTGGATGTCGTCCCACACGAGCGCAGGTGTCTCCGTACGATAAACCGCTGTCGCGATAAGCCACTATTCGTCCTCTGTCGAACTCCGAAACGTGCTGGAATGACTGCCGTATTCTGTGACAAGGCACCAGGAAGCTTCCCAGGCACAGGTCCGGCAGCACAACACACTTCCACTACTTACACCCCGCCTTCTGTGCACCCTTCTTATAGTGCTTCTCGGTGGTGTGCCGATTTGCATATACCCAGCAATGCTAATCGTTTGTATGTCCTCTCGCGAGCGACACATGCTGCGAATTTCAGGCGAATCAAATGCTTCCTTCTTGGTGTTGCATTTTGGGTGGCCAGCAGTGTATATTGGGGAGGGGTCATCTTCAATGGGGGCTCAGCTCTCTGTCCTAGCCTTTCCCGGGATACAGCTTTGGTTCCAGCTAGAATGGGACCCCCCCCCGCTCCAGCAGAAATCCTCTTGGAGGTACACTCTGTGACTAGGTTGACCAATGTGACTGATGCAGAGTCCCAAAAAAAAAAAGGATTTGCAGCATTCTGATTCAATGTCACCTGTCTGTCTTCTGGCACCAGAGCCTCAACACACACACACACACACTGTTATCCATTGCTGATGTTGAAGGCATGTTGCTGCATTTCACATCCGTCAACGCATTGCTCCCATGTGCAAGTTTTAAACTTTTAAACACTGTTCTAACATCTTTTGAAAGCTCATGACCTAGGGATCAAATTTTTTGAAGTTTGTGATAGATCTCTGCTGTCAGCGTTTTATGTGACCAGAGAAACCTTATCACTGCACATAGCTCCGACTGAGATCATGTTTCCAGGTGGACTGTCATTTTTACTTGAATCTGTTCTCCAACACACTGCCTTTTTTTTATCCAAGCTTACATGCCAGAAAACACAATCTACTCAGGAGAGTGTAATGACGTTAGGAGGTGCCGATTTACACATCCCTCAACTGCTGCCAAGGGTCATCACAAGTTACTTATTGATCAGCCTTTCCTTCTCATTCAAACTCCTGTGCCAAACAACATTTTGCATACTTTTTGTATAAGGAACAACAGATGTAGAGAGAGAGAGGAGTGAGTGAAATCAGTCAAAATATCTCTTTTTATATTTTCTGTGAAGCAGGAGTTCCTGGTGTAAAGGGCTTGATTTACATTTCAGCCAAGCTGTACATGATAAAACATTACACTATATTTGTACTTTTATGGAAAACACACACACAGGTGAACTGTATTATATGCTATTTATAAATTTAAAATGATTAATTTCAGATAATAGCAGAAAAAATGCTGCTTCCATCATAACTTCCAGCACATGATGCTTAAGTGTTTTTAAATAGTAAGCAGATTAGATAATACATATTATGTGCTGTTGCAGAACATTAATGTGCAGGGAGAACAAATAAATATTCTTCCTGCCATGTGAAAGACAGACATCTCATGGCAGCTAGCCTTAACAGGGCAAAAATTCATTTATGATATCTTTATTTGCACCTGTTGACATAGCCTATATACACTCACGGACAATGAAATCTGCGCACCAAGAAGGAAGCATCGGATTGAGCTGAAATTTTATGGACGTAATAATACAAATGATGGCAAAAACAGAGCTGCAAGACAATTACAGAGGGATCTGTGTCACACAGTCTGGTTCAATAGTCTGTCGCACCGCCTTGTACGTTAATACATGCTGCAATACGGTCTGGCATGGAGACGAACAGACGCCTGATGTCCTGCAGCAGACTGGCCCACACGTATTGGACGGTGCACTCCAAATCCCAGATAGCGCGGCGCGGTGGCACCTGGCGTTTCAGCTGGTCCCACACATGCTCGATACGGGACATGTCCTGGGAGCGGGCAGGCCATGGAAGTATCTGGACATGACGTAGGCAGTCCTGGGCAACCAGAGCCATGTGTGGGTGGGCATTATCCTGCTGGTATAGCGCACCTGGAATCCCGGCCAGGAATGGGAGCACATGGGGTCGTAGGATCTCATCCACATACCACTGGCACATCAATGATCCACGTGCCACTACTAGAGCTAATCGGCTATCATAGGCGATGACTCCCCAGACCATAACGCCTGCAGTGGGGGAGGTATAGCGCTTGATAGTGAGGTTGGGATTGTGCCGTGGACCCAGGGACCTCTACACTCAGACATGATGGTCATTTGTCCCCAAAACGAAGTGGCACTCGTCACTAAACACCACATGTCATTCGTCTGTAGTATTCCACGTTGCTCTGGCCTGGCACCACTGCACATGGAGCCGGCGATGTTCCGGTGTTAATGGCAGGCACACGTAGGTGGCGCCGGGATCACAGATTCGCTTCTGCGAGGCATCAGAAAATGGTTCGTGGGCACACAGGAGCTGCTACACCTGCCTGTATAGTGGACCAGGTCCCCATAGGATCCGTTCATGCCTGGTGCACGATCCGTCGATCCTCTCTACCGGTGGTCCTCCTGTTCCATCCGGAGCTGCTCCGCCATGTGACAGTGCCGTCACGTGTCCACTGCTCCCAATACAGTCAGACGGTGTGGTCAGAACAATCTACGAGGCAGGCTATATGGCGCACCGACCACCCTGCGGTTTTCAGCTGATGATCCGGCCTCTCTCAAAGTCTGTAAGTTGCGTAAACCGACGTCTCTGGCATCTACCCGACATTCTTGCCACTCTGTACTCTTGCTTACGTCAGCCAGTGCTTTTCGCTTTCATGGGGCATCAACTACACACCGGTTTATAAGGCTGCCGGTTCATGCTTGCATCACCAGCACATGGTGTGCAGTCATGCACACTCGCACCAAACGTGGATCATTTACATACCAGCACGCACTCTAGCTACTTGCAAAGTTTCGCGGTTGTAGCATGTTTTCTTCTAGGTGCTCAAATTTCATTGTCCATGAGTGTATATAGTAGAATGCATATTTTTTAACCTCCATACAAATGGAGTACTGGGGAAATAAATGTGAGATTCACCAGCATATGAAAAAGGCTGATGCAGTGGAGAATCGTGAACTGTGGATGGTAATTTAAGTACCAGAAAACAAGATTCATCTGTGGTGAAGAAATAAGGACTTGTGAGAAACAGAAAAAATGAAAAATACATTACTATGGATTTCTAATATAACCACTCTCAGAAGAAAACCTCTTTAGATGGTTCTCCATTCAATGGAAAGCTGGTCTTCCAATTTAAAATGTCATGAAATTGGGTAGGCCAGGGCTTGAATAATAGCCTGAGAAGTAGGGCTAAGTTTTCAAGGCAGGACCATTTTGAACTACCATTTCATGTGCTGCAGAAATTTAAGAATGAAACAGAAATTCATGAAGGGATAACAAACAATGATAGCCTAACTGAAAATAAAGTGCTCAAATAAGCTTACTATAGTCGTGACATTTGCTTCAATCAGTCAAAACCTAGAATTCAGAAAGACATACTGATGAAAAAGCACAATCTGTTTCAAAAAATCCTTAGAAAAATTTAAGAAATTCAAAGCAGAACTCTGAATATTACTTGTGACTCATTTGAGTAACCCATTCCTACTGAAAGAGATCAGTAATTCAAAAATTTCAGCAACTCAAAAACGTAAAAATAATTATATTGGGTTGTCGGAAAAGTTATGACGTATTTTAGCCATGTTTTGCAAAGGTTATTTATTGATAAAAAGAACAAAGACCAATAAATGCAGTGATGGAAAGTTGTAAAACCATTTTTGGAGCAGCAAAATGCATTTTTGGAGCAGGTAAAATACATTTTTGGAGCAGCAAAAAGCGTTTTTGGAGCAGGTGAAATACATTTTTGGAGCAGGTAAAATACATTTTTGGAGCAGGTAAAATACATTTTTGGAGCAGGTAAAATACATTTTTGGAGCAGGTAAAATACATTTTTGGAGCAGCAAAATGTGTTTTTGGAGCAGGTGAAACACATTTTTGAAGCAACAAAATGCCTTTTTGGAGCAGATAAAATATATTTTTGGTGTAAGAAAATTTTTTTAGAGCAGGTAAAATATTAGTAGATAGAACAAACTCTTAAGCAGAAAATGTTTTGGAAATAGATGTACCCTACTCAAATTTAAAACATCTTGCATTGAAATACACACACACATATGCAAGTATTTTAGTTTTCAAATAGATCAAACAATTTGTAACCATAGCAGGATTCTATTATTAATAATCTATTTTACAAAAAGTGTTTAATTTTTTGCTGCTTTTTTCAATATTTAATTGCTCACTTCTATTCTTTTTTAATTTTTTAAGATAGTTAGCAATGTTTTGTTTTGCTTCTTTTAATAGTATGTGTCCACTTTCCATTGCACTCATGTCTTTTTTATGCCACATTCAATGTTCATCTCAGCATTGTTTAACATTTTATGAGGGAATCCAACTGCTGCAAATGTTCAGCATCTTCCCATTTCAAATCATCTTGTGAACATTCAATTTCTTCTCTTTTTTGCTTGTTTTGCTGCATTTTTCCAGCACTAATCTGCTCTTGATATTTTTTCCAGGAATCTTTATAAGCTGTCAGAAGTTTTTGGTTACATTAATTTTACTCACATCTCCATTTAATCTTTTGACATGATCTTTGTGCTTCTTGCTCTCCACATGACGCCTAGAATCATCACAGCCACCTTGCGACAGGCTAAAATCGCAGCCACCTTGCGACAGGCTAAAATCGCAGCCACATGGCTTATAAAACGTGATTCAACAAAACTTTAGATGCATCATAAAAGGCCGTTCTTTACTATACATACTGCGATACACTTGACGATAAGTTTTATCTGACTTCGTTCTTTTTGTTGTCATAGCTGTTTCACTGCTACGTTTCGTTTCGTTTCGTTTCGTTTCGTTTCATTTTAATCTAAATTAACCCTTTCCACTCAAATAACTTTTCATCCATACTCCCACAGAACTCGCATTTTTTTTTTTTTTTTCTATAGTAGAGGCCACAACTTAGCAGTGAAAGCTCAGCTTTAGCTCGCCAGCCCCGACATACGAGCTAGAGGCATTATTAGTGTGGCAGCTGACACTCGACCTATTAGGCAAAAAAAAAAAAAAAAAAAAAAATGTATAGAGGCGTCATCAGCCTGGAGGGGTGTCACCCGACACGTGCGATATTCGGCGAAAAAGAAATGTCTCGCAAGCCCTGACCCACGAGCTATAGAGGTGTAATGAGCACACAGGATGACACCCAACCTCAAGCTATTCGGCAAAAAATAAATGTCCCGCAAGCCCCGACATCCGAGCTATACAGGTGCCATAGACGTGGCGGATGACACCTGACCTATTCGGCGAAAAGGAAATTCCTCGCGAACGCTGACATCCGAGCTACAGAAGCGTCATGGGCATGGCAGATAATACCCGCACGCGAGCTATTCGGTGAAAACGAAATTCCTCGCGAGCTCCGACATGCGAGCTATAGAGGCATCATAGGCATGGCGGGTGACACCGGAGCTATTCGGTGAAAACGAAATTTCTCGCGAGCGCCGATATGCGAGCTTTAGAGGCGTCATCGCCATGGCAGGTGACACCCGACACACAGATGACGTTTCTTTTTCTTTATCCGATTGAAAAAGAAACGTCTCGCGAGCCCCGACATACGAGCTATAGGGGCATCATCGGCGTGGCGAGTGACACCTAACCTATTCGACGAAAAAGAAATGTCTCGCGAGCACCGACATGCGAGCTATATCGCCGTGGAGGGTGCCACCCGACACGAGCGATATTCGGCAAAAAAGAAATGTCTCGCGAGCGCCAACATACGAGCTATAGAGGCGTCATAGATGTGGCGGATAACACCCGACCTATTCGGCGAAAAAGAAATTCCTCACAAGCGCCAACATCCGAGCTATAGAGGCATCATAGATGTGGCGGATGACACCCGACCTATTCGGCGAAAAAGAAATTCCTCGCGAGCGCCGACATGCGAGCCATAGAGGCGACATCATCATGGTGGGTGACCCCCAACACGCGGATGACGTTTCTTTTTCTTTATCCGGTGAAGAAGAAACGTCTCGCGAGCTATAGGGGCGTCATCGGCGTGGCGAGTGACACCCGACCTATTCGACGAAAAAGAAATGTCTCGCGACCACCAACATGTGTGCTATAAAGGCGTCATCGGAGTGGCGGGTGAGCTATTCGGCGATTTCGTAATGTCGGGTGTCACCCGACAGTCAAGTGGAAAGGGTTAAAACGTTTGCACCGAAATTTTTTTCACAAGCACAAAGCCACGTGCAATCAATGTAAAGAGTTGGCAAAAAGCACTGAGCTGATTTCCCTCTCGACTTTTGCGCACGGTACTCTCAAATGGCTATATAGGGAATCACGTGACAAACTCCGCCTCCGTTGGCGGGGGAAGTCAGAACATCGAAGGCGCATAAAGGACTATCTGTAAAGTGCGTTTTTTCGACCAAAAGACTGTAAAAAAATAGAAATTGCTTGCAGGGACCTTGCCGAGGGCTTTTCTGTAGTTTTTTTGGGTGACTTCCGTAAAACCATAAGATGGAGTGAAAATCCGTAAAAGTTGGCATCTCTGAATACCTATGAATCCTTTAGAAACAGAACCATTGCATCCTGCCACGGGAGAACCATTTTCAGTCGTCCTCTGTGTCGATGAAATAGCTAATGACTGACCTTATGCTGTATTTACGTAATCGCGCACCTCACCCGGAATGAAATAACTGCGCTATCCCAAAGAGCAGGGAACGACATATAAACAATCTCAATTGCACAGCACTCCGAAAGACCACCAAACTATCAGTAAACAATCTTCATCAGGATTACATAACGTACTGCATCATTTCTCCTACATACCACGTGATTACAACAAAACTTCTCCTCCATAAGCAAACATTATTTAATTTCCTACGTTGCGAAAATCGTTGTTTTTTCGTCACTTTTGCAGAAAAAACAACGAATTAGAAGGTAAATGAAAAACATTCCGAAATTTTGGGATTGGCAGTACGGTACGTGATGGTTAAGCGTCGTTTTCACCAAATTACGCGTAGACCTTAAAAATGAGTCATTCGATTTGACGTTTGAACGGCATTTTTTGCCGTGAAAACATTTTTTTCGCTTGGCAATTTTTGCTGTGGATTGTCTTTCGGCGCAGTTGGGCACAAATATAAATTTTTTTCGTAATTTGTAGCAGTTTGGCGCAAGATAATGAAGTTGGTGCAGTTCAGCGCAAACTTTCCATCACTGATCAATGATATAATGCCCGTTTTGTTCGATAACCTTTTGCCATCTTTCAGTGAGCTGCAGAATGCCTCGTTCATAAAAGGACCTGTCTTTCGTGGCGAAAAACCGTACAAGGTGCTGATTTACAGCCTCATCTGAATTGAACGTTATACCACGCAAGGACTGTTGAAGAGAGCGAAACAAGTGGAAGTCTGACGGCGCAAGGTCAGGCAAGTATGCTGGGTGTGGCAAAACATCCCACCCAAGCTCCAATAATTTTTGGCGGGTGATCAAACTTGTGTGTGGTCTTGTGTTGTCATGATGGAATACAACACCTTTACGATGAACAAGCTCTGGACGTTTCTGGATGATGGATTCGTTCAAAATGTCCAATTGCTAACAGTGCACACTTGAATTGATTGTTTGGTTCCGTGGTAGGAGCTCGAAAAACACGACACCTTTAAAATCCCTCCACACTGAGACCAGAACCTTCAGCTGATGAATGTCTGCTTTGGATGTCATTTGAGGCGAAGCAGCACGTCGAGACTAAGACCGTTTGCGCAGCACATTGTCATACACAATCCACTTTTCGTCACCAGTTATCAGTCGCTTCAAAAAAGGATCGTTTTCCTCACAATTGAGCTTCTTTGAGTTCATGAGGAACCCACACATCGAGCTTGCTTACATATCCCAGCTTCTTCACTTCAGGTGGTCGTGAACGCTTGAATGATGGATGCACAATGTGTCTGCAAACTCTCGTTTTGTGTAACGTGGGTTTGACTCGATCAATGCCTTGATTTGGCCGTCATCAACCTCGGTTGGCCTCCCGGACCAAGGAGCATCGTTGAGGTCAAAATCACCAGCACGGAATTTTGTGAAGCACCACTCGCACTGACGATCTTGTAGAGCATTATCACCATACACTTTACACAACTTTTCACAAGCTTGACGCGCGTTCTTCCCTTTATGGAATTAAAACAGTAAAATATGGCGAAAATGCACAGTTTGGTCTTCCATCTTCAACTTGATGTCAAATCTCCACAAATCAACCAAATTGCTCACTATTCCTTTTAGACTGCAGCTAGAACTGGCACCTGTCGAATGCCATAGCGATAACAGAGCTGTGCATGCCTCTAGTACTTCCAAAACTGCTCAACCGCCACCGGGTGCCAAAATACGTCATGACTTTTCCGACAACCCAATATGTATGAACTCAGATATGTTTCAGGTAAAAAGATAGAGAAGAAAATAAAGGAATGTTTAACTCTTAAGAAGAAATGGAAGAGAATTGGTTTAAGATTCTTACCATCTCTTCGGTATTTCACTTCTGATTCTTCGTCGGATGTATCGTCGTCAGACCCTCGCTGAAGGTACATGTCAGAGCCACCAAATTTTTCAACCACTGAAAAGAAGTAGGAAAGACAGTTTATGTTTTGATTAATATATGAATATAATTTTAACAAATAAACATATTTTGTATTAGTCTCCACTTACTGCCATTCCTTAGTGCTTCTACTGGAAGGTGGAGGCCCTTGTTGTTTTGGCTGAAAGGGGAAGGGTGCCCTTTTCTTTTGTGCAGGTCAAAATTTTACTTTGGTTTCAAGTACTTTTAATGGCATTTTGGTAGGATTTTTATTTATTTGAGACATACTAAGCTCACCACCTAATTTTTCTACTTCTAGTGTAGTAGCACCAAGATTTTAGATATCTCTTTAGGTTGAACCATTTCTGATACAAGCTGCTATTGCCTGGCAAAATGATGTCACACAGGAAGCAAAGCAGTGAGCGGTGAAAGCCATCACTCGTACGAGTTACACGTTAGCAAGGAATGTAAACAAAAAATGTGATGGAAAATGTTTTCAAATACTTGAAATTTTAAACTTGAATTCAGCATATTTACCAGAGATATCTTATTTCCAGTTTCATGAATTAATTAGTTTTAAAAACATAAATTAGCAACTTTCAAACAAAGAAATATAAGGTCATTGCTGCAGTTCATAGTTTCTAGGAAGTTATATTTCCAAAAATTATAGTCAGAGCAAATGTAAATTTTAAAAACCCCAAACTATTTAAAGGCTGATCTTTCGATTCTTCAGCACATCAAATGGTTCTGTTAACCGGCTGAACAGACAAGAAGTAGATAATAAGTTCTTCATTATTCAACATCTCATTTCCACAAAACAAATCTTATTCTTCGTAGAATTCCACTTATTAGCATTCTAAATCAAACAAAAATTCGCAAGAAATGTGCGGAAATATTTGATGTGCTGACGACAATCAGAATGCTAGCCTATTGAATGCGAAAGGTTTCCGATTCTTATTTTCTCATTTTACATTCATGTAATCTATTTGCTGCAAGACTAACATTTACAACGCTAGAATGAATGATTATGAGTCATAAGGATTAGCAGTTGTAATATGCTTACACAGCCAATTTGACCTGGAAGGTTGCCTGTAGGTACAGCTTCTGCTTTCAATTTCTTTTTGCCAGACAATCCAAGTAATTCTGATTTTAAGTCACAAATATAATTATCAACAGTAAAATGTTACAGCAAATTCTTGCATTTTTTACTTTAAAATGTACATTTCAGTACCCAGATTTTTTCCAAATCAAGATCCAAAGCTTTAGTCTTCTGGTTGTAGGATAAATAGCCTGCTGCAGCACATCCAGGCATATTGAGCTACACTGATCAATAAGACAACAATAAATTATGAAAAAATGTAACAAGTTATAGAGACAGTAATTGCAAAATAAATACCCATACAGGCCTACTCACCAAAGTGAAATGCTTTCCTAAGCATATGACTGAACTTGCAGCTTCGTTGTGCCCGCCATGATTATGTGTCGGCATCATGCATCATGTCTGGCGCAAATCCGAGAAAGCGGAGTTTGCAACTGCGCATCAAAATGCCCCCGTAGCACCTTTCTTAAGCTCATTTTATTTACTTTTTTTTTTTTTTTTTTTTAAATTCACACATGGGGATTTTTTAGTTTTATTTTTCAGGGAGGAAGGACTTTCAGATTTTCACTAATTTACCTTAAAGCCCATTTTAATGATAACCATTCAGCTCATCCAAGTGTTCAGATGATTCAGGCAGACTGAGACTGGAGTATGAAAATTTTGAGCAACACAATACACACTGTGGTCATCAAATTCTATTCTCTGTTGTACAAATGAAGCCATACCAAGAACACCATTATCATTCCCTCTGTATTTCTTTTATTTCTTTAGCATGGCAAGGATTGCAGAGATTACGAGTTCCACCTACTCATTGCTGAAAATTATATTATTGGCCTCAACTTTTTTAATGTTACTATCAGCACAGAGCTATCTGTCTACTGGTCCACATTATCAGCATGAACATGCTTTTGCAACTTTTCACCAACTAAACTGCATTCCCTGTCAGCAGGGAGTGAATTCTGGCCACCTCTCCAACAAATGTTATGGGTAGTGTCATTACAGCATACACTATGTGTACAAGTGTTTAAACACGTAGGTTGAATGGAAACAAGAGCATTTATTTGCTGAAATTAGTACACTGAAGTGCCAGAAAAACTGGTACACCAGTCTAATATTTGGTAGGTACCCCACGGGAGCACAGGACTGCAGAAATATGATGAGGCATGGACTCCACTAGCTTCTGGAAATATGCTGTAGGCAATGCACACCATACTTCCTGCAGAGCGTTTCACAATTCAGGTGTATTCCGAAGTCTCAGATTCCTGTGTTCGATAGCGTGTTGCATGGCATCACAAATGTGTTCTATCACATTCAGATCTGGGAATGGCAACACCCCAAACTCATATGAATGCTCCTCTAACCATAATGTGGCATTCCGACACTTGTGTGGAGGTGCATTGTCCTGTTGGAACAGGCCCAACCCATCAGCATGAATGCAGGACATGAACAGGTGTACTTCATCAGAAAGGATTCACACATAGAGTTGGCCGGTCACAGACGTTTGTAGACGTACCAGAGGTCCCAGTGAAGTCTAGCTAAACACACCCCATACCATTACAGACCCCCCCCCACCAGCCGGTACAGTTCCCTGTTGACAGGCGGGATCCATGGCTTCATGGGGTTTGCGTAACTCACAAATCCTTCCATCTTCCCGATACAGTTGAAAATGTGACTCGTCAGACCAGGCTACTTGTTTCCAGTCATCAAGTGTCCAGGTGTTGTTGTGCCCAAGCGAGGCACATAGCTCTGTGTCGTGCACCCATCAAGGGGACTCGAGTTCGGCGTCGGCTCCCAAATCCCATATCATGCAGGTTACTTGCACAGTCCGGACGCTGATGCTTATTGAGGCTCCAGCATTGAATTACGATGATACCTGCAAGAGTGTTGCACGCCTATCGCGTGAAACGATTCTTGAAAGCCGACGATAGGCACGTTCACGCAATGTCTTTTTACGGCCACACTGGTATCGTA
The DNA here is from genome assembly GCA_039090855.1 of Macrothele yani. Lineage (NCBI taxonomy): Eukaryota > Metazoa > Arthropoda > Arachnida > Araneae > Macrothelidae > Macrothele > Macrothele yani. Next base: position 40,973,296 of record CM076997.1, on the reverse strand, counting down.
GTTTGGAGGTTTTACCGGAATTCTTGTAGTCACGGTACACCCTTGCAATGGTCGTCCGTGAAAATCCGAACTTTGTTTCTACCTCCGAAATACTATGGCCCATCTCACAAGTGCCAACTATGACACCGCATTGAAAATCTCTTAAATCATTATTACTTGTCATTCTCATACCGAAAACAGCTCTGACAGCTGGCAAGGATGTTTATTGCTTTATATACGCACTGGCGGATGCAACTGAGTACATGCATAGGTGACGTTGCTATGTATTTTGCATAAGCTTGTCTGCACCAGTTTTTCTGGCACTTCAGTGTATATAGTTGGCCTACCTTTGGCTGTTATGACTACAACCCTTCTGGGCATGCTTCCGTAAGATGCTGGTAGGTCTGTACTACAATTTTCCTCCTGCAAAGATTCTGCCATAGATGAAGGTCTTACTGGCCAAGCTTGGATTTGGTGTTCCAGCTCATCGCACAGATGCTCTACATAAATTAAATCAGGACTGTGGGATGGGCAGTCCACCACTTCAACATCCAGCTCCCAAAACAAGGCCAGAGCAGACCTTTCAGTGTAGCAAGGTGTGTTATCATGCTGAAGTAGGCAGGGATCTGTTCCGACATACTGCTGTAACATAGGAAGGGCAGAGTTGTTCAAAATATCTTCGTCCCTAGTGGCCATTCAGCTGGAGGACACCACAACCAAAGGACCAAGTCCTTCCCAGCAGAAACAGCCCCACACCATCATAGATCTGCCTCCAAACTTAGATTATAGGAATGATGTTGTCCACCTGCCAGCACTCCCTGGGCAAACACCACACCCAAATACATCCACTCAATGAAAGAGTGAGTAGCATGATTTATCACGCAACTATGTTTTGCTCTTCTGTTGTCCATGAAACAGTGAGTGAGGCACCACTGCTGTCATCGTCTGTCATAGCCTGAAGTGATGCAGGGCTTGAGCACAGATGACCAAGCATGTAACCATGTGCATGCAGTTCCCAATAGTGTTTTGGTGTAAATAACTGTTCAAGTGGCTTGTGTAACATTGCCTGTCAGCTCTGTGGCAGATGTGCATGTCTTCATCACATTCTGCAGTAAGCTTTGTTTGGTATGATCACTTAGTTTGTGTGGCCTCCCAGATTGCAGCTCCACTGTAATGACACTATCTGCTTTCCTTGATCAAGAACATCAGGAACAGTGGATTTGGGGAATCTCGGCTGAGTGGCAATGCTACACATAGTTTGCTTACTCAGGTGGCATCTAACCACCATGCTCCTTTCAAAGTCTACCGGTTGAGCTCCACGTGGCATAGTTGCCACCAATGTGGCTTGGCAGGCAGGTTTATGTTCTCTGAACCTGTGCATGCACACCAGGTTCAGCAAATGCACATTTATTTGCATGTGGTGTTTGAATAGTTATGTCTACATAGCACATGTGTCCACCTACAGCAGCCAGCAGAATTAACTTTGAAGTTAACACTGTTTGTGCTACTTGACATGCTTAAAAAAACTAAGCAAATTTATTTACTTTACAAGAGTGATAAAAGGCAAACAAATCTGCATTGACTATGAATGGCTCACATCACTGCTCCAAGAACACTCACAAAATAAATAAGGAAGTCATGCATCTCCAGGGGTGCATGCACCACCTGTTAATAAAAACAAAAACAAAAAAATGTTCTAAAGGAAAAACTATTATTACATTATTTAAGGTAGACAATGTATGCACAAGTCCTACATAATGAATGGTATCTGGTGCAAAAAGAAAACAAGATTTTAGATATGAACATAAGGGTGCAAACAGAAATACCAGGTAGGTTCAAAAATTCTCAGAATCATCCCAATGGTAGGAATGAAGAATTGTGTGGGGGATTTTTCAGTTTCTGAGGTTGGAAGCAGCCATGACATCATCTGACAGCAGTGGTGGCATCCCATTTCCCAGCTGTGTGGAGCTCTAGTAATGGTTCATACACTTTTTCCACCATAGAATTCCAGGACATTTCCAGGACACATGATACAAATGCTCCTATTTATAATATAGTGAAACCATAGGTCTTTTCAACCTGTAACCTACAACTAAAAACTCCCTACAGGCTTCAGCAAACTTAATATGGAATGCAGAATGTTGAAAATGTCTGCTGCAGCTAACAAGAAACTTAGAATCATAAATAAATACTAAAAATACCAAAACTGTCACTGAAAATGTAAGTAGATTTAATTTCTATAAATCTTTTATGTACGTTACGCTACGCTGATTTTGATAAAATTTTATTCCCACTTTGGCTTTAGTTCAATTATTGAAGCCAATTGTAGAATAAAAAATCATAAAACTTGAAAATATAGGTAAAAAATTTATAGTTAGAACATCAAATGCATCATTACTCTCAAAATGCTTTCATATACCACACAATCAACACATAAACTAAATAGTATTTATATTCAAATATTCTGAAATAAAGCCTACATTGGAAATTTAAGGATAAGAAAAGGTAAAATATTTGAAACTTTTTCAAAGGAACAAAAGGACTTATTTCTTAAACAGATATTCATGGGCGCAAGGATTTGTGTTACTTTTTATTCAGGGAAGGAATTTTCAACATAATATATGCTTCTAATATTGATGCTCTAGCTATGTTTTATATTTGTAATCACCAGTAAATGAAGTGTGCACAAAAATCCCCAAAATGAAATAAAAGATAATAACAGGAAAACCTTAAATCCAAGGGCTATGTGCACAGCTGCTTACATCAGTGATAATTTTTTTCATTAGGTAGTTTAACTGGGTGTGATTAGAAAACTAATTATAGAACATGGAAGGTGATTAGTTAGCTCAGAAAACACAGGGTGTCTATTGATTTCCAATTAACCAAATTCATGACTTTTCCATGACATCTTCAGTTAAATCCATGACCTCTCGAAAATGCGTAGCACAATGACAATCATTCTAGACTCATAATCTAGTACCCTTGGCTTGAGATCACAGGTTATTTTTTATTTTTACAAACACTGAAATTAATTCCACGAGACAATAGTTTATGCAAAACTGATGCTTCTATTATATCATTGCTGCTAAAATGGCTATAGGGGGGGGGGGGTAAAGAACCCCTACCTGAAAGCCAGTTGAGATGAAAGCTCAAATAGTTTTTATGTCATTAAAATTATTAGTTAACATGAATAATGTAATTATGTATGACTTACACTATGCCCCATTCACCAAATTCTATGTGTTTAAGGAAATAAAAACATTCAGCTCTCATCTAGGATGGGATATGGCTATTTTCAGAAATATTTATCATTGCATCTATTAATACACACATTCTTTTAACATGGTAATGCTGTAAAAACTTACAAGTTTTTATTAAGGCAATTAAAAACTATGAATGTACAAAATTTATGGAAACTGAAATTTCACAGTGAAAGACTCAGTGTTTAAGTATCTTAGCTAAACTGTTATCTCAGAATCTAGAACTCCAGCTTCTTCTTTTGCCTTTTCTATAAGCTTTCTTTCCTTATTTTTGAGTTATTTTAGTTCTTGAACTGTGCTCCTTTTATGATTGGCTACTTCATCTTTGTCAGATTTCTTCTTTTTTAAGGCTTCTACTCTTTTTGATGAAGCATTTTTGACAGCTAATATCATTAATTTTCTGATGTCCACATTCAGTTCTTTCTCACTGTTAGCTTAACCACCTAATGATTGTATTGCACTGTAAACACTTCTTTCTGCAACAACTGCATCTTCTTCTAAGTTTTCAATTAAAAGTTCTTTGTTAACAGAAAAGCCTCTTTCAACTGCAGCATTGCCATGAAATATGCATAGCAGCTTCTGTAAGAACTTGATAAAGTTGTGGTTCGCACTTTGTAGTAAATTTATCAGGAAGTGACCAAGTTTGTTCTCCTTAAAATTGAACTGTTTCAGTTGTTTTTTTTAGAAGATCCACAAAATTGCAAACATTCCCTCTTCACAACATCAGCTTTTAATGTTTTAATGAAGCCATATATTTTTTATATATATGTCATGGGGCATTGACTACACGCCGGTTTATAAGAAGGGTGCTGGTTCGTGTTTTCTTCTAGGTGCGCAAACTTTGTCTTCATATATATATATATATATATATTTGCTGCATAAAAAATAACCATATCTTATATAATAATACTCTCTATAAGCAAGTGAACGGTATTCCCATGGGAACATCAACGTCCACAAATATCGCTAATCTATTCCTGTTCTTTAAGGAATATAAATTCATTAAAAATCACCCCACCTGCTCAGATAACTACCTTTACACTTTTAGATATATTGATGATCTGCTGTGTATCAATAATTCAGAAGTTATAGAGAGTGATTTTGATAATATCTATCCCAGCTCTCTTAACTTATGTAAAACCAACCACAGTAATCAGGAACTTGAGTTCCTAGACTTAAGCATTAAGCTCAACAGAGGTAACCCATCTACTAGCCTCTTTGATAAAAGAGTTAATTTTCCTTTCAAAGTTATTAAATATCTACACTGGAATAATAACATATCAACCAAAGTAATTGAGAATGTACTAATCTCTCAGGTCCTAAGAATTTCAAGAATTTGCAGCAACAATTTGGACTTCAATTACCACATTAATATACTATTAGATAGTTTTCTAGAGAACGAAATTCCTTCTTCTTTCATCAAAAGAACTTTAAGAAAAATTATTCTGAATAATAGAGTAAGGTTGGCAGATCGGCTTTAATTTTCTACACAGTTAATAATATGATTCTGACCAATCAAAGCCGTAAGGAAGTTGGCTAGAGGATGCCTATTAACTACCTAAAGGAACCTTAGTGCTATGGATATGAAGGTCCTATTAAAACAAAAAATTAAATAATATAAACAAAATCACAAAAAAAGCTTAAAAATCTGTTTATAAAAGAAAATAAAAACAAATAAAAAAGAAAACTAGTTATTCATCACTAGGATAGCTATACTAAAAATAGTAAAACCAACATTAAAATTAATAAGATTCTGATTAATCTATAGAAGCTCACTAAGGTGATTTAATACATGCAAAGATTATTAAATACACTACTCGTGTATTTTATAATATTTCTCATGTATTCTGGAGAGTTAATTCTGCTCTTTCTGATCATACAGATCCACAGTCTTAAGTATATATATATATTTTTTTCTCTGGTTAAAATCTCCACGAGTTGGTTTCTTTCTGTATGAGGAGGCCATCAGCCCCACCCTCACTGCCCCCCAGCGACTAGGGAGTGGCAGAAGTGTTACGTAAGAGGTCAGCCATGTTTTACTATTGTGAGGAGAAAGTTTAGTCGCACAAGAGGTAAGCTCTCTTCCTTGTATTTGGGTTTTAGGTTTTATAAGTTCAATGTTTGTACTTCATGTACTTTTTCTCTGTTGATTTTTTGCTTTTCAGCTTTAAGGCACTGGCTTGTCTGTTAACATTTTTGCGGGTTTTAACTCTTTCTTTTCTTTGTAACTTTGCGCGTCTTTTGGGGTACCTAGGAACAGCAGTTGGCTAAGCTTGTTCCTTTTCTATGCGCTGTATTTTTAAAGTAGTTAAGTTCTTAATAACTAATTAATTATGCACTTAAAGCACTGCTGAAATACTTTGTACATATTGCAACTAACTGTTTAAGTCATATAACTTTCACATAGTTTTCTTTAGTTAATTATTGTCTTTAACTTATTCTCGTTTTCGTGCTGTCATAAGTTGTAGAGTAGGGGGTTTTAGACTCAAGTTTTCTTTCAAAAATCTGTTTTTTAAAAATTAATATTTCCTTTTTTAATTGCAATGTAAAAATTTGGATTTCTTTTCCATTGTTTTTCAGGTTTAAATTCTCTCTCAAACGAACTTGGCATTTCGTTATAGCTGAAAATTATTTCTAATTATTATGTCACTCTCACAGCTTGAGTTCTCTTTAATCTTCTTCTCTCTGTATAATAGTAACAGATGAAGAGCATGGGTCGGGCCAGGAAGGTTAATGGATGCAAGCGAAATTGTTAACTAGTGCTAGGTCATACAACTCTGCGGAGGACATGACATATATATATTTTTTAAAACAATTTTAGGTGGGAATGTTACTTGCATCTATGGCCTTGCAGAAACCCATTTCCAACTAGGTCTTTGTGGAAGTGAGAAAATGCAGAGTTTTTGCTGGTCCTTGATAAAGCCAAGGCTCAGTATTCTCGACACCTTCTACATTCGGTTGTTTTATTTTATTTTTTTATCTTTTCTCCTTTTACTCACACAGGTAGATACATAACCTTTTCTATGTTGTACTTGGTGTGAGTCAAAATTATATATGTATTTTTTTGCTTAGGTATCTTCTTAATAGAATATATATATATATATATATATATATATATATATATATATATATATAAAAACAAGAGTAAAGAAGTGGGATTAAAAATGAACTTTCAGAAGACAAAAGTGATGTTCAATGCTTTTACAAGAAATGAAGATTTATCGATTGATGGAGAAAAGCTGGAGATAACAGATATGTACGTTTATCTTGGACAGCAGATATCAAGTGAGGGTCACATTGATGAAGAAATTAATCGGCGTACAAAACTTGCCTGGAGAGCTTTTGGAAGAAACAGCATAATTTTCAAGACCAATTTGCCATTATGTCTTAAAAGAAAAGTGTTTGATCAATGCATCCTTCCAGTTCTTACGTATGGTGCAGAGACGTGGACCTTAACTAAAAGAGACATACAAAGGCTGCAGACAACTCAAAGCAGCATGGAGAGGTGCATACTTGGTGTAACCAGGAGAGATAAGAAGAGGAACTCGTGGATCCGAAAAATGATAAGAGTGGAAGACATCATGATCAGAGTTAAATCCCTGAAATGGCAATGGGATGGACATACTGCCAGAAGGACAGATCATCGATGGACAGCCGAAATTTTAGATTGGATTCCAAGGGACAGGAAAAGACCCAGAAGAAGACCACATGGGAGATGGGTGGATGAAATTCGAAAGTATGCAGGGGTGACATGGAGGAGACTGGCACAAGACAGACCGTTGTGGAGGAAACTTGGGGAGACCTTCGTCCAGCAGTGGATTGATAATGGTTGACAATGATGATGATGATGATGATATAAAAAAGACATTTCATGACCACCCACTCAATTTCATTACTTTTTCATTACTTCATAACCACCTGCTCAATTTCATTACTTTTTCATGACTTTCTTTCATGACCAGTAGACACCCTGAAATACTAAGAAACAACTAGGTTTAAGATTCTGATGTTAGAAAGCAATCTAATTTCAAGGCGAATTTTTACATGAAGCATTAATCAGCAAATTTCAGCAAAGATCAAAATAAGCCACAAAAAAAAAAAAAAGAAAAAAGATGGGTTTGAAAATATTATTCTTCACGCACTTCTAATCTGTTGTTACTAAACAAGTGTGCTCTAAAAATATCCTTCACACTGTCCTGATCTGTTGTTTCTAAACAAGTGTGCACTATTAGTTCATTTTAAAGCACAAATTTTCACAATTAGTACACATTTCGTGCATATAAATATTAAAGCCTATATGTATGAAAAGGTTCTACTATAATGATCTGTTCAATTAATGATATGTAATAAAAGAGAAGGTGGAATAAGTGCAAACTTCAGTTCATTTCCAAGTATTTTTTCTCCAATTTTTTTTCTAGATTTTTTTAATGACTCAGTTTTTCTTTTGGCACTTTGACGCAGAGAATTTGCTTTGGTTACGAAAGTCAACTGACTCATTTTTTCTGCTTTCTCAGAATACGATTCAGATGATTTCAGCAGAGCTGATATGTCCTCCTCCAGCCTCTTTTTCTTTTTCACTAATCCATCTATGTGATCCAACAATGACTTCCTTTTAGCTCTTGCAGACTTTTCTACCTCCCCTTTTCTTTTTTCATCAAGATACAAATGATATTTCTGACGAGCACTCGCAGCAGAAATCAGTTCTTTTGAGATTGTTACATTCTTTATGCCTCCAACTGATTTTATATGGTCACTGATAATGCATTTTGCTACAATTGTCTCATGATGAAGATTTTCAACCATCATATGTTTTGAAGATGACAATCCGATTTTTGGCGTAAATGTGACAAGGATGGTAAGTCAGATAATATATTGTATTATATGGCGTAATCCCGTATTTCTTTCATCATATGTTTGTTTTCTGAAAAACCACACTCAACCATTGCTTGTCCATGAGAAAGGAGCAATAAAATCTTTACAACAGACCACAAATGTTGGAACTCGGACTTGGTTGCAAGCAAGCTGTGAAAATATGCATCTACACGATTAGATTTAACATCAAAATCAGGCATGCAAGCTGCTTTACTGATTAAGGAATTATATTCTCCTATAATTGTATCACAATCTGACTCTTTAACTTTGACTGCATTTGTGAGAATCAGTTAAATATCACTAAATTTTTTTACATTAGCAACCCTGTTTCCCTTTTTTAAATGTTGGGGATCTATATAGGCCATGTTCCAAACCAATGAATATTTCAGAGGTGATTTCTCAGTAAGTTTTTTGCTCAACCTTATCAAAGAATTTTTACAGTTTATGTAAAACTCCATCACTTGCCTGTCAGACACAGATTTCTTCCTCTTCAAATCTGTAATGTTATTTTGTGTCACAAAGCTTATAGTCATCATCATCATTGTCAACCATTATCAATCCACTGCTGGACGAAGGTCTCCCCAAGTTTCCTCCACAACGGTCTGTCTTGTGCCAGTCTCCTCCATGTCACTCCCGCATATTTACGAATTTCATCCACCCATCTCATATGTGGTCTTTTTCTGGGTCTTTTCCTGTCCCTTGGAATCCAATCTAAAATCTCGGCTGTCCATCTATGGTCTGTCCTTCTGGCAGTATGTCCAGCCCATTGCCATTTCAGGGATTTAACCCTGATCATGATGTCTTCCACTCTCGTCATTTTCGGATCCACGAGTTCCTCTTCTTATCTCTCCTGGTTATACCAAGCATGCACCTCTCCATGCTTCTTTGAGTTGTCTGCAGCCTTTGTATGTCTCTTTTAGTTAAGGTCCACGTCTCTGCACCATACGTAAGCACTGGAAGGATGCATTGATCAAACACTTTTCTTTTAAGACATAATGGCATATTGCTCTTGAAAATTATGCTGTTTCTTCCAAAAGCTCTCCAGGCAAGTTTTGTACGCCGATTAATTTCTTCATCAATGTGACCCTCACTTGATATCTGCTGTCCAAGATAAACGTACGTATCTGTTATCTCCAGTTTTTCTCCATCAATCGATAAATCTTCATTTCTTGTAAAAGCATTGAACATCACTTTTGTCTTCTGAAAGTTCATTTTTAATCCCACTTCTTTACTCTTGTCAGCAAGTTCCTGGATCATACTCTGCAGCTCCGATGGGGCAGTTGCAAAAATGACTACGTCATCAGCAAAACGAAGGTGGGTTAGATAATCTCCATTAATCTTTATCCCTTTGTTTTCCCAGTTCAGTGATTGAAAGACATTTTCCAATGTGGCATTAAAGAGCTTCGGAGATATGGTGTCACCTTGTCTCACTCCCTTTCCAATTTTTATGTGTGTTGTATTTTCAAACAGCCGAATCTTTGCACTTGCATTTTCATAGATGTTATTAATAATATTAATGTATGCATCTTCAATACCGCAGGATTTCAGAGCCGTGGTAACTGCTGATGGTTTCACCGAATCAAAGGCTTTTTCATAATCGATAAAAGCCATGCACAATGGAAGTTCATATTCCCTCGCTCTTTCAATTAGTTCTCTCAGTAATGACTCTACAACTTAAATCTTGGCCCTCAGTCTCCGGCAGCTGGAATGTACCTGGCCAAGGCAGCGGCCAGTGCGACATGAAGGCAGAGGGTGCTAAGAATCCCCGGAGGACCGGACTAGGCTGCCATTTGATGCTGACCTTGGCAACGTACAACGGACGCTCCCTATCTTCTGATTCAAGGCTTCTTGAATTGGAAGAGGAACTACAAAGGATCAAGTGGGACATCGTCGGGCTGAGTGAGGTAAGGAGAAAAGGAGAAGATCTCATCGAACTGAAAAGTGGACATCTCTTCTACTATCGTGGGACAGATACTGGCAGAACTAGTGGTGTTGGATTTATAATAAACAAGAAACTGAAGGATAAAGTTGTAGAAGTTGAAAGTTCCTCTGACAGAGCTGCACGACTCGTTATCCAACTATCGAGAAGATACCAGGCTCAGATTATTCAAACTTATGCACCCACCACAAGTCATCCTGAAGAAGAAATTGAAGAATTTTATGAGGAAATTCGTCATCTAAATAATAAAGGTAAGCAGCACTTGAAGATAATTATGGGAGATTTCAATGCAAAAATAGGGCACCGGCAACAGAATGAAACTTCAGTAGGTAAATTCGGTCACGGCAACAGAAACCAGCGTGGAAATACTCTCGTTGAGTTTGCAGAGGCAGAAGGATTTTTCATCTTGAATTCCTTTTTCAAGAAAGCCACACAGGAAATGGACATGGAGACATCCAATTGGGACGACAAGTGAAATTGATTTTATTATGTGTAACAAAAAATTCGTCATCGAAGACTGCAGTGTGCTAAACAAGTTCAACACAGGTAGTGACCATAGATTGGTGAGATGTAAGATGCACCTCAACACTAAACTGGAACGTGGCAAGCTCATAAGACAAACAAAATGTATTGACATAACCAACCTTAAAAAACACCATAATACTTTCAAGTTGGAACTGAAGAACAGATTCTCTGCTTTAGAAGGCCTAACATCGGAAGAAGTGGATATTTCTGAAGTTAACAGAAAAGTAACCAAAGCTCTTATGGAAACAGCAACAAAATTAGCTGGGTCTAAGAACAAGTTGCATGTAAACAAATTATCAGGAAAAACCAAAATGTTGATGCAAAAAAGAAGAGAGATGAGGACAACTAAAGAAGATGTGACTTCCAAATTGGAATATATAGAGCTATGCAAGACAGCACGAAAAAGTATCACTGAAGACGTAAGGAAATTCAACTGTGAGCTAGTGAGGAAAGCAATTGAAAACAACCAAAGCCTAAAGATAGCAAAGGGACATCTCAGTAAGGGAAAAAAACAGATTATGGCTCTGAGAAAAGAAGATGGTTCTATAACAAGAAATAGAGGCGAAATTTTGACAAGAGTGAAAGATTTCTACTCCAAACTATATGAAAGGGATGATATATGCACTCCAGACATCATGAAAGGTACCAGAGTTCTTCCAGTCCTCCCAGCAGAAGTTGCTCATGCAATCAAGAACATGAAGCGAGGGAAAGCTCCAGGAGAAGATGGAATTACTATAGACATCATACAAGAAGCAAGTGGAGAAATTGAAACAGTACTCGCCCAAATTTTTACTCGATGCCTTAATGAAGGGAAGATTCCTGAGGATTGGAACAATGCTACAATGATCCTGCTACATAAAAAAGGTGACATTGAGGATCTCAGGAACTACAGACCTATCAGCCTCCTATCAGTGGTTTATAAAATCTTCACTAAAGTTCTTTCACACCGCTTGAAGGTAACACTGGACATGGCTCAACCGAGAGAACAAGCTGGATTCAGGAGTGGCTAAAGCTTATAGTAATGCTGTTTATATCCTTGTGATATTTTTTATTTTCAAAATCCAGTTGTAGTAGTTCCATAGGGTTTGTGATGGCATCTAACTGCTCATCCTTAATAAAACTCTGAAAACTCTTTTTAAAACATTTTCTAAATTTTCACTAATGAATGGCATCATTGGCTTATCTGTTTGGTATGACACTCCAAACGGTTCAATATCATAGGCTAAGCTTATAAAAAAATTACATTTTGCAACAAATAGTTCATTTCCTAAACATTCCTGTAATGTTTCAAATGTCATATTTTCAGGATCAGGTACTTCTTTTTTTTTTTTACACTGTTTATATATTTCTTTAGAAAGGGTAAAACTTTTAATGCTCTCTGGCACACAGCAACATTTTCCACCCATCGATTCCTGCAAAAATTTAAAGGGAATATATTACAACCAGTGACATTAATAAAATTTTCTTGTCTGGCAGGAGCATCTTTCAGCAACCGATACAACGATGTCAAAAAATTTTCCACTTCTGGAAAAACTGAACATGCACTTCGGAAAGCATTGTGCATCATATGCAACCCACAGCTTCCAACATTAACCAAAGTAGAAAGTTTCTCTTGCTTTAAGTGTTGCATCATCATTTAAAAAACTTTCCAGTTGATGTTAGGTCCATCCATGGATAGTTGATGCAAATTACCTGGATCAAGAACTAGACATTTTTCGGATATTTTTAATATTTTCACATGATTTCAATGAAAAATTGCTACACAAAGTTTTTAGCACCCATGTAATTTCCACTTTTAAAACTGCTTCTGAAGAAAATGATCCTCCAATTGCAACTGGAGTTCTGCTACTACCAGAGTTCTGCTACTACCAGGGATCAGATTGCTCTTGGGTTGAGGGTGTAAAGAAAGTCCTGATATGACCAACACTCTTTTCAGAACGCAAATGCGCACGGTCTTGATGTTTTTTACCAGTTACATGACTTTTAAGCACTGCTTCACCCATGTTGTATATATATCAAAACTTCGATCACAAATCTTGCATCGTGCTCTAAATTTAATTACCTCTCTGGATAGCCAATTTTTATAGTCCTTTTTACCAAGCCAAACTTCGTTAAATGTGCACATTCTTTTCGGCATACTGAATTTAAATAAGCAAAGCAAATATTACAAATTTAATTAAAACATTCACACCGCAATTATTATATTATTGAAAAAAAAAATACTGGGAAACCAGTAGAGTTCCTTACATTCTAGGTACATTTTTTTTCATCGGAATAACTGCACAGTTTTTTCTTTTTATGAACTTCCAGTAATTTTGGATGCACGGAAATGGCACTGAACTTTTAAATTTCCCTTTCACAGCAATTAAAGAACAGCGACTAAATCTATTTAATGTAAAACAATTAAATAAACAAAAAAGTGTTCCAACACCATTCTTCCGCATTTGGTGTGAGGAAGGCCAAGAAGAGCCAGAAGTCAAGGTCGTGCACGTGTTTCCTTCATCCCGCTCGCAACGCCCCCCATCTACGCCCAAAGCCAAAGCTACCAAAAATGGTGCTTTCCCACGCGACCTCAATCTTTTCATCTGTCCGTCTTTTGTAAACACTTAACCACTAACGTCCTCTGACAAATGATTCACTTTTTCCTTTTCCCATCACACTGAATGACTGAAGTACAAACAAACATTTTTTTTGTTTAATTCCTTCCTTTGCATAATGCCATAAGGCAATTTGTCACAACATTTTAATGACCAGGAAGCAAACGCAGGTTTTAGCCGTACAATAACAATGAAAAAAAGTCATGATAGCGCCGAGCAGTATTTTTAACACTGCTGTTAAAATAACTAAAACAATGCAGATTCAGCAATGCAGGCAGACAAGAAAACCAACAGCCCCCTGCATTATTTCGCCGGGGGTAGGGAGGAAAATTTGTCACACAAAAGTTTTAAATGTTTAAATGTAGAAAAATCTTCAACTACAAAACATCACGCAGGGGAAAAAAATGTGGGAATGGATAAAATTCCAGGCCACGTAACAGAATTTCTGGACATTTCCAGGACAAAATGGAATTCCAGGACTTTTCCAGGACGCGTACGAACCATGTCTAGTAGTTTCTTTGTTTACTGTGCATTTAGTAACATCACAGTTTAAAATGTCAGCAGCAAAGCAATGTACAAACATCAAATTTTGACAATGAAAAAAGTTTACGCATGGCATAAGCATTTCTATGATGGTAATGTGAGTGTTGGTGATGATCCACGTAGTGGGCACCCATGCGCCTCTTCAAGTGTCAAAAAGATTTACTTTAGCACATGTGCAACATTTTCTGACATGACTGAAGGAAAACTTTAAAGAAAATAACATCAGAGGTAGGATAGCATTGTCGCTATGAGTTTAATGTGCATTATATTTGTAAATACTGGTTTTCAAAAATACTGACTCCCAAACAACAAGAAACAGACTCCCTTGCTGGAAGATTTAATCACTACAGCTGACCTCAAGATGACAATTTTCTTAGCAACATAATCACAGGAGACAAGACATGGTGTTTTTTGTACGATCCACAGACAAAATGTTAATTCTATGAATGGGAATAATCATCATCACCTCAAAAGCAGGAATCCCATTCAGACAAGAGTGAAAAAACAGTAGTACTGGAAGTTTTCTTTGACTCTCACAGTCTTGTCCAGTGTGATCTGACTCCAGAAGAGAGGACTGTGAATAAAGCAATGTATGGCAATATCCGAAGTCACCTCAGTTTGTTTCTTTTTCATGACAATATGCCTGCACATCAATCCCTAATCGTCAAACAGTATCTTGCAAAACACGATGTGTATCACTGAGGCATCCTCCTCCATATTCTCCTGGCTTGGCACCACCCAATTTTTACTTGTTTTAGGGTGGCTATAAAATCATGAACAAAAAATTCCCTGACTTTTCCAGGTTTTCTAGGTGAAAATGCACTTTTTTCCCTGACCACTGCATACAAAACAGAAAAGTTAATGAATACAAAGGCAAATAATAAAAAAACTTTTTTACTTCTATTTTTACAAATGAAGTCAACTCTTGATAACTAACTTTGATAACACTGAATTTCTGATAACTCAAAAAAAAAAAAAAGTAATATTCCTTGCAAGTGCCCTAGGCACATAATGAAGTTATGGTCTTGATAAGTCAAATATTTTTTAGTGGCCAACGTGATAACTCAAAATATTCTTGTTTAAAAATAAAAAATAGCCCATAAAATGCAAACAACAAGGATTTGATGCACAACTCATTCATAACAATAGACAACAAAAGCAAACATTCTACGCTGACCACTTTAACCTTGGAAAGTGACTTCCCTCTGAAATAATTCTGCCACCACTCAGCCAGGGACAGACTGCAACTACACTCCTTGCAGTACATCTTCAATTTCCACCAATAAGTAATCAAACAGTCATCTATAACTAACATTCAAAAAGAATTTCAGACTGGCATCTTACCATTCGATCTAATAGACAGATGGTGTTCAGTAAAACTTTTTGTTAAGTTTATGTTGCATATTCTTGTTCTGAACAAATTTAAGCTTTGTTTCATAAAACTTATTTTTCTAAACTTGTGGCTTCAAATCACAAGTTGAACACATTGTCCTTTGCTGATAAAATCAGTTATTAAAGATGTTGAAGGCAGCCAAAAAAATAAATAAAAAAATTGTAGAGCATTTTGTAATACCGGAAAGCACAATGTCTACAATTCTAAAGAATAAAAAGTGATTTATATATATATTTTTTTAAAGGAAGTCTCATCAGAAAGGAAAAAAAGAAATGTGCAAGAGTATTAGAATATTTGAGGGATGCTTAATGGAAATGAAATATGTATTCAGTGTAGAGATAAAAATGTGAATTCGACACGTAGTGATAAAAATCAGAATTCCACAATGCTTGACAGACAGGAAATCCAAGAAAGCGAACACACAGTGCAAGAACCTCCACTTGCCATATGATCAATACTGCCTCTAAAATTGCAGTTTACGACAAGATGTGACCAAAGAAGGGGGGGGGGAGCTAAACATTTTAACTGGTGAAAAATCAAAACAGACAGCAAGAATGCAGACTACTGTTAGTCTGTCTTTTGTTGACTCTGCAACTGCACAGCATAGATTGCTTAATTTTTCTTTCTGCTGCTATCATTCTCTCCCTACTTCTTCATTGTTGCATTTCTTGATTTTTGTGCCCTCTGATAACAACCATCAGCCTGAGGACCATGAGCACATGATATCAAAGCTTTAACTATTTCAGATAAATGGTGTAACTTTGGGAATATTAATACTTTTGAACACCATATATCAATTTTTACAAATTTTCCAACTTCGTCACTTCCGTTTTCGAAAATTTCCTTCTTCCCTTATCAAGATTAAATGCAAAAACTTATGGGGCGGGGGATATTTAACAATGCTGGAGAGTGGGAACATCATGGGAGGGGGCAATAGCGATTACGAGAATTCCGTCCGACTTCCGGCTTTGGACATTTTTCTCCTATTTTCAAGGTGAAACGAAAAAATTTATGCAGTAAAATATTACTTAAAAATACTGGACACAGGCAACATTGAGAAAAAAAAGAAATTACGATTACAGAAAAAACTGAACTCAGTCGACTTTCCGTTTTCAAAAGTTTCGTAAAGACGGAATTCCGTCCTCCGACGAACGTTTCATAAAGATGGAATTCCATCCTCCAACGAACATCTACCCTGCCCTCTCCCCACACACACACAATTCTGTTTACTTGTGCATCGATCTCCTGAGTGGCCAACATAACGAAAAAGGCGGAATTTCTTGAAATCGTGGAAGAACCTCAAGTATGAAGATTAGGAGGCAATTTTCGCGGCGTCTAACTTCCGTTTTTGCACAAATTCTTGCCTACAGTTTCAAGCTGAAATACGAACATATATGCCATAAAATGATATTTAACAAGAATACTAGACACAAACGCAACATCCGGAGATAAAAATTACGATTAGGGCAAATTCTTTTTACTCCATTTAACTTCTGTTTTCAAAAGCTTTGGAACACGAACACCAAATACCATCCCCAGACGGAAAATGACACAACCCTCAAATTCTCTTCAGTTTTGCATCAATCATGATAGCGATCTAACTGATGATTATATTAAAAAAAAAAAAAAAAAAAAACTGAAAATTCCGCAAATCCGCTTAAGAATCTTATGTATATCATAAAATACCAAAATATTTTTTTAAACAAAATGAAAATTTGTAGAATCCGTAGTTAGACAGCTAAATTTTTAGGTAGAAAATACGAACATTCCGTGGTAATTGGCATGCATAACAGTCATACAATCGACACCACGTGATCTGCACCTATCATGTTAATCATGAATCGTAATTTCAGACAGAAAACTGCGACTCACAGGACCGACTCAGAAATCCAAAGACGCAAGAAAAAAATTATCGTCTTATTGAAAAATTAACTGTCAAGTTACTTTTAAGTAAAAAAAGAACTAAAATTGTTAGCTGTTGCCGCATTATCGCAGTTCATTAGTTAGACTAAAAAATCCGTTGAAATTGCAGACAGTCCTATAGCATTCTTATTTCTGAATACGTTTCAACTGAATACCGAAAAAACCTTAACTAATACAATCAGCGCACCAAAACTAGGCTATGCGATTTGCAGAATGGGTACATGCTACGGAATAGCTCTGCGCGATTCCCGAGAGTCATGGATTCTCACACCGTGTAGGCTTCCACACGCGCAAATAGTAACGCCTTCCTTTCATCATATTTTCTGTCAAAATACTTCTAAGTAAAAGATAAAATATACATTCTTACAATCTCTTTGCAGTCTTCTATTTCGCTGTTACGTTATATTTTTTTCTTTTACCGCATTTTCAGTACTTTCCCAATAACAAAAAAACAAAGCACCGTTTTTGTTTTTGTTTTTACCAGTGTCCGCAGCACCTAAATTTATAACCTTTTAATACATAATCTATGGATTACACAACATAAATTACGGCATTTACTGCAATATATTACAAAATCTCAACTAAGAAGAAAATTAGGCGCCACAGCCTGAATTTTAGGCGCCTGGGCGACCTGGCGCCCAGGATTTGTCGAGCCCTGGACACCTCGATAACAGAAGCACAATCTTTTTTCACAAAAGACGTGCTAAAAAGACAAAGCTTGCGAAATTTGCTGAAAACCCGGCTGGTCTTGCGCAAAGGATGTCTCCTTAAGGTCACTCCTAAAGCCGAACCCGAGAAAATGCGCAGGGTACGTAACATTGCGATCTCCGATAACGAACTTTTGTACCCAAACAATCAGAAGGAAAAAGAAATAATGCACACAGCGGGCATCCGTCCGATGCAAAAGGTACTTCAAAGCACACAAAGTAAATAATTTATACTATTACACTTCGTAAATAAAAGAAAATAAGACCTATAAACATGAATTAAAAACAATCTGATTCCGAAATTGTTTTCTTCCTTTCCTTTTAACACATTATAATAATTCTTTTCGATTTTTTTATCGTGTGCGCCCACATAATTCAGTCTGAATTATGTATATTTACAACAACATGAAGCCATTCCAGAAACATCGTGCTGGCATTAGGGGCAGAGGTGGAAATGTGGATTGATTGAACAAGGGTGCATTAGAGCCTGAGTCAAAGAAAACATGGCCATTTAGACGATAAAACTATATTGTTTTAATGAAAAAATAAAGCTCGCAAATATATTTGGCTAAAACAACATCCAATGTTTATTATTTTATCGCTGGCAAGATGAGCTAGGACGACGGAAATAAAAATTCCAGACTTTGTTCGATTTGCCACAAATTTCCCTGACTTTTTCCGATTTTCCATATTTTCCAGGTCTGTCGCCACCCTGTTGTTTCTATAGCTGAAATATGCACTAAAAGTATGAAAATTCACAAGTGCTGAAGTCATCATCAAAAACACAATAAAGCCACTAAAAGAGGTTTCAAAGAATGGATTTCAGGAATGCTTTAAACAGCTTCATGGGCTTTGGCAAAAGTGTGTAACTGCCTAAGAAAACTATTTTGAAAGAAATGTGGTGTAAATAACAGTAATGTTATTGCTTAACCTGTGTTAAAATTAGAAATATAAAAACTTGTTTGTTTTCCCCTTTAGATTCAATTTAATTTGTTTTTCTTTAAGATTTAATTTAAAGTACACAATCTAATTTAGTGAAGCATAGTACTTGTATCTTCACATGTAAAAATGCATAACATAAAATAAAACTGTAAAGTTTGCTAATTTATGTAACAAACTGCTACATCTTTTGCTAACAAAATATCCAAATTCCTACCTGAGAGAAATTTACAGCTTTATCATTGCTGACAAAAGCAAGACTAATTGGGTTTAACAGCTTTAAAAAAAAAACAAAAAAAAAAACCAGTGCTTCACATAAGAGTTCACAGAGAAAAATAATACCTCAAAGGTCATCATATAACTGACCTGAATTTTAAGAGATACAAATTCCCAAACAAATGGGCCAGCAGCTGTTCTTGAACAGAGAATTTTGGCAGGCTGTAAATCTCAATGAGTGTATTACATTTTCAACACATAACACTATTAAAATCCTTCAACTGTCCACAACTGATTTCTAAATAAGAATTGACATTGAGATCCAAATAAGGCATTTTCAAAAACTTATACACAATAAAAGCTGGTCTTCTGTATGTATATGTTTTGATATCTCAATTTACAACCAAATGGAGATTTTGCTAAATTTATACTTTTCTGTGGTCATTTTTACTACAGGAACTGAGAAACTGGACCTGCAACTCGTTTTCAGTGGTAAATAACTCATCTTTAAGGTACAAGTGAAAATATAGTTTAGTATGTGAACTGTGTCTTCTACTTTTGAAGCCCAGTTTATAAAATATGAAGTAAGTTGTTCCATGAACTAGACTTCAGCATCTCTTAATTACTTTTTTTTTCCCTGTTCATAGATCCTAAGGATTTATTTTTCATAACTATTACCACAATGTGCAGTTACTAACAGAAAAAAAAAATTATATACATACAGCTTGGAGTAACAGGAATATCTTTTCCTTTTCCCAAATCTTGTTCAAGCTTTTGAAGCTGGCTTTTATAATTAGCTTTCTCAGCAGCATCCTAAAAGCAAGGAAAGGAGTAGCACATTTAGAAAAACAAAAAAGCAAAAATCATTTCAATCTTTTTACCTTAAGCAACTTAGACAGTTATTCTGGCTTAGGTGTACCAAAGTCACAAATGGAAATCTAATCTATATTTCAAAAACAGGTTAAAATGCTTGAGAGCTTCTAGAAAGCCCTGTAAGTGGTATTAAACCTTTCCTTTCAAATTATTTGCTGATTAGATGTTCTGTTCCTGTACTTCTCTTTGCAGTATTTTAGGATGTCATTTGCTTGATGTAAGCTTTCAGAACATCTTCAGAAGCACAATGCATTTTTTTTAGGTGGTTTATTTGTCACAGGGTTTTATACTCGAGCAATTACTTTACAGTTCACTTCTTATGTAGTGGTGCCATCTACTGTTCTTCTCTTTACAACCAGAAGTTGGAGTCTGAACCCTGTGCAATAATGTGTCCGAAATTTCTACTGAATGACTGAAATTGCAATCTGAAAATTTTCTCTCTAGCTTTGTAAATCACCAATGACTCTGTCAACCATAATTCCATTGATTTCTATGCAACCCTGAGATAAAATTTTTGTCCTTAAAAATTGCCATTGCAATTATGTTTTTCCTCACAATTTTTAATGTGCTTCCCTAAGCACATATGTAAATCATTATTTTCATGCTGCTCACATAGGTAGTTTTTCTTTTCTTGTTTAAAGTTAGAAACATATACACTATCTACCAACAAGTAATTGGACACCCCTGCAATCAACAATATCTGCGGTCCTGATACACGTCACGGCCGCTGCCGTTAAGTATCGTGGGGGAAACAACAACGCAACCAGTTGCATGCAAGATGCCATGCAATTCGGAGCTCTCTGATTTCGAGAAAGATGTAATCGTCGGGTATCACAGAAATGGCTGATCCATACGTGATACGTGACATATCCAGCAAGTTGAAGTACCCAAAATCGACAGTGGCCTACATGATTTGCAAGTGGAAGATGAGAGGTGACTGTCGGAATGTGCCCCGACCCGGCAGACCCACAAAACTGGGAGTTAGAGACCGACGGGTACTGGCCAGAGAAATTCGGAAGAACCGCACCAAATCAATGGGCCGTATCCGCGAGGGGTTTCAACAGGCATCCAGGAGCGTTCTTTTGATGAATACCATCCGTAAGGAAGCCCATCTGCTTGGTTATCATGGACGTGCTGCTGCCCACAAGCCTTAGATCACCAAGTCCAATAGCGCTGCTCGGCTAACGTGGTGCAAAGAACGTCAACAGTGGACCGTTGAACAGTGGAAACAGGTTCTCTGGAGCGATGAATCAAGGTTCACCCTCTACCGTTCGGATGGCAGGGTCTGGGTTTGGCGTCTGCCTGGAGAACGCCTCCTACCAGAATGTATTGTGCCAACTGTGAAGTTCGGCAGTGGTGGAATTATGCTATGGGGGTGTTTCTCCTGGTATGACACGGGACCCTTGGTCGCAATTCCTGGTAGACTCAATGCAGAGACCTACTGCACCATTTTGGATGACCATGCGCTTCCTACATTGTGGCGGTTTTACGGGGTGGACCCATTTTACTTTCAGGATGACAATGCTACCTGTCATATTGCGAGGTCCACCATGGCTTGGTATGGTGACAATGGGGTTAATCGAATGGACTGGCCTGCACAGAGCCCGGATCTTAACCCTATCAGGCACCTCTGGGACGAGTTGGAGCGTCGACTCAAGGGGTGCCCCCCCCCCCATCCGAAATTGGTAAAGGAACTGACCTGTCTTCTCCAAGCCGAGTGGAAGAAAATACCGCTAGCCGTCGTACAACACCTGGTTGAGAGTATGCCCCGGAGGATCGCAGCTGTAATCACCGCTGGCTCCACCAACTATTGAAGGTGAATAAACTTAGTTTTCCTTTGCTATTACAGGTGTCCAATTACTTGTTGGTAGATAGTGTATAACCTTACTGAAAACATCACTTTGGTTTTTGATTTTGAGACTGTTTAATATGTCTGCAACCTTTTCACCACAATTAAAGTGTTCTATTTTACAGAAGCTGCCAAGAACTTTAACTGCCATACAAACAAGTATTATATTGGGGAGAAAGAAGAGATAATAATAGAACTCAATAGGTAAATACCCTTTTAAATTCGCATAGATGTATCTTTGTTGTTACACAGAGGGTGAGTAGGAAGTTTTGCAATATTTGCATAACCGCATGTGCTACAAACACATGAGGTTTATGCAAATATTGTTAAAACAATATTGTTTAAACTAGTTCAAGTTGTGCACTGCAGTCAGTCAAAAGGGATATAAAGTGGTAGTCGTTGCTGTGAACAGCATTGCATGTTGTCACTCTGTCTGTGGTTGAGACACCTAAAAATTTAACAAATACAACCGGCTAATTAGGAAATTTTTTCTTTACGAGTTTGAACTCGCCCATAACGCTGCTCAAGCAATACGAAACATTTGTCATGCGAAAGGGGAAGATTCCGTGGATCACAGCACAACAACCAGATGGTTCAAGAAATTTTGCTCAAATGACAGAAACCTCGACGATCAGCCAAGGTCAAGTAGGCTACGAACAGTGGATTCGGAGACAGCATGCCAGGCAGTAGAGGCAAATCTCACAACCAGCACTCGAAGATTATCAGGCAAGCTGGGCATATCACAGACCACCATGGTTTGTCATTTTCAGGACCTTGGCAAGGTCTACAGGAGCTACTGCATTGTCCCTCATGAACCGACATCAGATGAAGCAAACTGCCAAGTGGAAGTGTGCACGAAACTCCTAGAAAACCTGCGCAATGTACATTTCATCAAGAGAATTGTTTCATGCAATGAAAAGTGGTTCTATTTCCATAATCCTAACACACAATGCCAGTGGTTAAGCTCGGGCCAGCTTCCAGAACCTGTTCCCAAATGTGGGCGCTTTGAACACAAAGTGATGTTCTGAGTCTGGTGGAATTTCGAGGGGATAATCATCCGTTATGAATTTGTTCCAGACAGTCGGACCATCAATGCCAACCTCTACTCTGAACAGCTAGAGCAGATACATACCGTTTTGGAGGAGAAGAATGCAGCACTAGTGAACAGAAAGCATACTCTCCTACAGCAGGACAACATTCGGCCTCATACAGTGCAAACAACCGGGGCAAAACTCCACGAACTTCAGGCCATCAAATTGATGCCAAACCCAGCATATAGTCTGGACCTTGCCCCATTGGATTATTATTTGTCCTGGTCCATGGCCCACTTCCTGTGCGGGCGGCACTTCAACAACCAGGAGGAGGTGGCAGCTGGGGTGAAGGAGTTCTTTGCCTCGAAGGACAAGAACTGGCACCGCTGTGGAATTGAAGAACTGGCAGACAGATGGCTAAAGATGGAGCAACACGATGGCTTATACTTTGAATGCTAATCAGCTTTCAGCGTAAGACATAAAGTGATCCAAATATTGCAAAACTTTTGACTCACCCTCTGTAATTCTGTATGTAATATTTAAACTACTTGCATAATTTTGGGCACTAAAGTTATTGATACCAAGACAGCATTTCTTCATCTTCAACATATTACTTGCACTTTCCTACTGTATTACTTTACAAGACCTGCTCTGGACTTTGTTTCTTAAAATTTTAGCAACTGCTATAATTATTTCTAATTCTTTATAGTCACTTGTAATCTTATATGGCCACTAACATTCAATTGTGTGAATGATTTATCTTAAGCTATGGTTATTCATTAATGAAGTAAATTTTTACGCAAATGTAGAACTTAATTTATAACTATGTAGTTCAATATCTATTAAAAATCTTTTAAGTTATCAGAATCACATGTGCATTTTATCAAAACCAAAACAAATCAATCAGCTACACATTAAGCATTCCTTATCTGCCATT
The DNA here is from genome assembly GCA_039090855.1 of Macrothele yani. Lineage (NCBI taxonomy): Eukaryota > Metazoa > Arthropoda > Arachnida > Araneae > Macrothelidae > Macrothele > Macrothele yani. Next base: position 40,949,713 of record CM076997.1, on the reverse strand, counting down.
CCAAAATAAAAAAAAGCTCAGAAATCTGCACCTTTTTTTCCTGAGTGCTGACATGATGCCATGGGTGGAAAACTTCAGTTAGTGCCATGGTAAGCATAGATGAAATGGTTCTAAATTAAAATAATCCTGATGATTACAGCAAAGATAAAGGTAATGTTATTAACATAGCAAGAAAAGGTTCTTGTAGACAACATGGCAAATACATATGACAGCCTTATTGAAGGACTAAGGGCAGCTATTGATAGCCCCCCCCACCCAAAAAATAAATGTCAGTTTAAAAATTCAAAGGGAGTCTGTAGTAACAAAAATCACTTTTAATGAGGCATGTGATTCTAAGAGAAACTTTTAAAAAAGTTTTCATAGCTGAACATGGTGAAAATGTGTGACAGACTTATAAATGACTAAGGGCAACGCGCATTCATGGCAAAAAAAGAAGTTATGCCAGTTTATAAAATCAAAGACAGACCACTACAACAAAAACCATTGGTAACAAGGCAGATGACTCGGTAAGAAAAAGGCCATCTAGCACACTTTATCTGGAGCATCCACTTCCTGACCCTTCAAAAGTTTTTTCATATTCCTTTTCCTTTTTTCCTTGACATCTTTTTCATAGCTACTTTCAATTACTTTCAACTGCAATTAAATTTAACATTCTGCTTGCTTGCATTCCTTACAAAAAAAATTTAAGAACTAAAACAAGTTTCTTAATCAAAACATCACATCATTGGTGGAGACGGATGAATTACAATAATAAATAAGGAAAAATACCTTCTTTTTTTTTCTTTTTTTGCTAGGTGCTCAACTTATCAACTACAGCATCAGAGTACTTCAATTTAAAACAATGTGTTGATGTGTCTCAAGTTCTTTGTGCTCCATCTGAAATATGCTTTCACAAAACTGAGAACTCAGTATCACATTCTAAGCTTATTTACATTACAGTGTCCATATAGTAGGCTGAGGTCTTATGGAATGATATTATTTGCATGAATGATTGGCATGCAAGGTTTATGAATGAACTACATAAAAAAAATTCTTATCTCTCTGTGAATTTATAAAAGACAATGAAAAAAATTATTTCTTATTCTATTCTATATTCCACTATATTTGCTGTTTATCATAGTCTCTAACCTGTTCATCTATCATTCTCTTGAAGGTGCTGGTCCTAAAATAATAATCCACGCACTCTTATAGCATTTTTCTCAGACTTCTAAAAATGCTGTTTCATTCTTTCATACTGTGCAATGCCACGTTACTGGGTCATCCCCAGTCTGAGTTCTGTTATTTTCACTATTGTGAAAAATGTGATTTTAACACCTATTGTTTTCTAAGTAATTTTAAAACCTATTAACAAAGGGAGTTTCTCTGATTCTAAGCACTAACAGATAAGCTGAGTTTGTTAGTATTCATGAAATAAGATCAGCTAACAAATTTTTCCCAGATCTCCAGAAAAGATTCAATTATATGAGCTATATGAAATAACTTCTTCAGCTATTTTACAAATGGTGAATCTGTCACTGAATGCTGTGCTATGCAGTTCAGCACCTTATTCGTCAACTCTACTGGATGAGTGTCTACAGCACTAGCTATTTTTGTGAGTCACTCCTCTTAAAATGAAGGAACCATTAAAGAACTGACATACTGCACTTTTGTTTCGTCTACAGATAATTAATCTTTGCTTCAAGTGATAAGTTTCATTCACCAACTTCACAATTTGCAAGACATATTGCACAGCATGTTGTCACAAACTCTCAACATTTACATTTGATATATTAAAAAAATATAATCTGAATGTATAAACTGATTACAAATCATACAGCCAATAGAATGAAATATAACAAACATACACACATTTCTTATTAGGAAGATGATTTCAGTCAGAGAGAGTGTGCATCCCCTGAGAATGTATCTCTAATGTCAGACACTATTTATCACTTTGCTTAGTATGCATTTATGTATCTTCCAAATAAGAATGTATACACCTACATGAATCTAAAAACTAATAAGGTTTTCCTCAACAGCTTGAGATAAAGTCTTTTTACACATACACTCATAGGCCAAATCTTTTTGAAGACCTGTCTTCATGAATGGATGCATCCCACAGCACATGGCAGTGACATCACCTACCCGCACAAAATAAACATACACAATATCAGCAGACTGTGTCTATTCACCAGTATGTTACCCATGCAATGGGGAAAGGGAAGGACTTGTCAGGGTTAAAATGGGAAATGATTATTGGTCCACAGAAGACAGAATCCAGTATAGTGAAGTGTGGAAAAAATATTCTCAAGAGGGTCACATACATCCACCTAATGTGCAGGAAAGAGGAGACCACCAATGGTTGATAACTGAGGCGAAAGCCAGCTAGCACGTGGTGTTTGGGACAAAAGACAGCTCACCATCTCTCAATGAACAGCACACTAAAACCAGGGCACACACAGAAATACTGCCAAGCACACATTCCAGCTGATGCTTTTGTGGAGGGCTAAGGAGTCAGCAACATGCTTGTTTATGCACCCACGTTGATTGACCACTGTCCCCATTTCCGCCTGCAGTGGACGCAGAACCACTGTGACTGGAAGTTGAACAACTAGAAAAGAGTCACCTGGTCTGAGGTGAGTCTAAGTTCCAGCTCCACATGGTACAGTATTTGATGCTGCATGGGTGAACAGCCATGCAAAAGGTCTTGCATGAGATATGTGATGGATGTCAGTGAAGCTTAAGTTGTGTGACAAGATTACTGTAAATGAAAATGTTTGATACATCAACAGTAAAATTTAGTGCCATCAGTTTTAAACCTTTATTTGACAGATGGGCTTTCTTTTTGGTGCTAACATCTGAATCTCAAAACAGCTTAGTGTCATGGGTGAATAGCTATAGATAGGCTGCACAGTTGGACACAAAGAGACAGGTTGTAGCAGTACCATGGTAATGGGATTATTCTTGTTGAAATCATTGGGTCCCCTAATCCCTGTTGATAACACCAGAACTGCCAGAGCATTGTTTTAGACCAGGTGTTGTCCTATATGATGTCTACGTACCCTGATGGCAAGATTCTCAGCGAGACAATGCCCAGTGGCACATGGCAGGAATGGTTAGACGATCATTTCCAAGCATTTCCCATGTTCCCCTGGTTGCCAAACTCCCTTGACTTGAATCCCATTAAATGTCTGTGAAATGCAGTGGAACACATCATTCCCTGGTGTCCACACCAGTGCCTCACTCCATAGTCAAACTCTGAGACATTGTTCTGTACAGATGGTACAGGATGCCTAAGGACACCTTCTTGCTTTAGCAGAGTTAATGCAATGCCAAAGTACACGTGGTTATAGTGGTCAAAAGGTGGCACAACACACTCTTCAGTGGGGTAGGGGGGTAATAATGTTACTGTTCATTAATATATATTTCATATAATTCTATACTAATTGTAGCACAATATCCTGAAAGTAACAAACTTTTACTAAAAATCATTTTGAGATAACTCAATGTCACAGAGTGCATATTGTTCTTCCTTTTAAAGGCACTTTTTTTTAATGTGATGTGAAGCAAAACATTTTTTGAAAATAATATTCAAATTTAAACACATACCTTTTCTTGTTTCAGTCGTTCATATTCCGGTCTGTATTCACTGAAAAATTGACACTTTAATAAAGCAAATGCAATATTCAAAATTAAACAAGTTATACAAAAAGACAAAGACAAGCTTAATCATAGAAGCTGTAATGAAGAAGGATATGAACAGTGATTCCCTAGATATGTCACATTTTACTGAACCACAGGTTTACAATTGCAGTTGCCCACAAGAATATATAGGCACAAGTGTACAACATAACAGACCCCAAAACCTCATGCCTTGGAGCCTTGGTGCATTAGCTTCAGTTGATGTTTAACAGTTAAACCTCCAAATATATCAACGCAAAACCATGACTATAATAAATCAAATTCAATCATTTGTTACTCACATAGTCATGCATTTATATCACAAAACAGCATTATGCCATTCATTGCTGAGAAGAGAATTGTTATACAGTACATTCCATCGGAACACTTATTTTACACAGAAGCTCCATCCACAATTTCAGAGATAACAGATATTAACCACTATTCACTGGAAAAAACTAATGAATTATATTCTGAATAAGTTCGTAGAAGAGTATAAGTATAGTAACTTCTTCATTAATTTAACTTTCTGTGTATTATCATCTCTGCTATCGTCTGTCTCCATTCACAATCTTATTCTATGTCAAAAAGTAATCATGGGATTGCCATAGTTCATTAAATTCAAACAACTCATACAAAAGAAAAAAATATATGCTTACCAAACACAATGCTAATCATTTCCAGTATACGAAGTCAGGTTGATGGCAGCTATGAAAATAAACACAACACAAGTAGTTACATTAAAAGTTGTTTCGATGAAGCTAGTGAAGTTAATAGTTGGCTCAAATTCGAAAACCATCAAACAGGGGGCAAAAGGTATGAAATGCCACAAAACCCACACACTAAAACTTTAAGGATGTGACAAATTTCAAAAAATTCAAATTTTTACAAATTCAAATGTGACAATTTTCACATCCTTTAAGTTTTAGTGTATGGGTTTTGTGGTGTTTTGTACCTTTTGCCCCCACCCCAGTTTTATGGTTTTTCGAATTTGAGTCAACTATTAACTTCACTATCTTCACTGAACCAACTTTTAATGCAACTACTTGTGTCATGTTTACTTTCACAGCAGCCATCTTTGTATACTGGAAATGATTAGCATTGTATTTGGTAAGCATTTATTTTTCTTTTGTACGAGTTGTTTTAATTTAACGAACTATGGCAATCCCATTATTGCTTTTAACGTAAAATAAGATTGCTTGAATGGAGACAGGCGATAGTAGAAATGATAACACGCAAAAAGTTAAACAAATGAAGAAGTTTCTGTACTTATACTCTTCTACGAACTTATTCAAAATTAGCATTTACAGGGTGTTTTGCACTGTCTCTAGTATATGAGCATTTTAATGTACTAATGAACTACAGTTATTATCACCCAACATCTGTGTACCACTATATGGTGCAGGCACATAAAGACAGACCACTATAAATAGTTCTTGTTTGCAATAAACTTTCTCCACCTCTCTCTGTACATTGCAAGGTTTTCCTTTCCATTTCTAACATTTTGTTTTCTCCGTTATTGATGGCTGATTCCATACCTTCAAGGCACCAGTGGCGGCTGGTGGTTGAAAACATAGGTGAAGAGCTACTAGAGCAATATGAAAAGATATCTACTGTCTTAAATGAAAATCACTTTATGAGGACTGACCTATTTTTTGTATGTTAGATAAATTCTTCTTTCTTTTAAAGCTGCAAATTTGTCGATTATGTCGTCATAGAATGGTTGTTTCTTCGTGAACATCAATAAAATATCTTTCTGAATAGAAATATTTGCCAAAGAAGCAAGTCTATCTTGAGAAATAGTGTTTCTTGAGTCAGTTTGTGTTTTTTAAGGCAAGAAAAATTTCTTTCCACTGACACACTTGTAGATGGAATGGTTAAAATGAGAGCAACCAATTTATAAGCTTCTGTAAAAATGTCTTTATCTTCATGAAGCACTCGAAGAAGTTCTTGAGTCGACATATTCCTTAATTTTTCGTTGGATTATACAACTCAGTTCATTTTTAAGGCGCTGAAGTTTAGTAAATATTTTTCCGTAAAAATGTTGTAGATTTTCAAAAGCATGAAAGGGAAAGCTTGAATTAAATTGTTCAAATTTGGTTGTGTCAGCAAGACAAACAACTTGAAGTTTTTCAGTCTTGAAATCTTATATCAATTTCCATAAGAATGTGGTCTAAAATTTTAAAATACAATTGTTTATAATTTTGAAAAATTGTTTCTTGTGTAAGAGCAGCATATTCCCGTTTAGATATGCTTATTTCTGTGATTTTGCCAGCTTTTCCAAACAGTGTTTCAAATACTTCATCGTTCCTTTTATGACTCAAAATTTCACAAGTTTTTTTTTTAATTTGAGTTACACAGTAGTTTATGTCTAGTGATTTTTTCTGCAAAATTTCAAATATTGGATCGGTGGGGCCAAAATTTCATTAAATACTATTGCCAAAAATGTAAATTCAAAAGTGTTCATATCGTTTAAAAACCCCTTGGCAAGTTGAATTGATTTTTTGTCTGATTGTTCACTATTTGTCAGAAATTCGAATACTTCCTTCAATTTATCCCTATCTTCAACAATTACACTTACTAACTTCGAAGTGGAGGACCATTGAGTTTCTGCTATGGTTGGCATGCGTCTTGCGGTTGTAGATGTGTGTATAGGATCGCTTCACTGAGTGGTGAAAAAACGAAGGAATTCCAGTGAGGCTTGCATAAAATATATGACACTTTGAAATTTTAGAAAAACTCTGCTGTAATACAAGGTTCAAACGATGTGTTAAGCAATGAACAAAACCAGCTTGAGAAGCTTTATCTTTGATTTTTTTCTGGAGCCCATTCACGTGTCCAGACATTACACTTGCCCCATCATAACATTGTCCTATTAATTTGTGTTGATAATCGAATTGTTCCAAAATTTTGTCTAGCATTTTGTATAAAGCTTCTGACGTTCGATCTCCACTCACGTCGTGGAAACCCAAAAATCACTCAGCCAATACACCTTCCGAATCAACAAATTTTATTAAAGAGCACTGAGAAGTCTGGTTTATGTCTGTGGTGTCATCTACTTGAATAGAAAAGCATTGAACTTCATTTATTTCATTTTCAACGTGATCATTTATATATTCAGAAATACATTCAAGTAATACATTTTGAATAGTTTTTGAGTCACCTGTGAAGACATTTTTTATCTTTTCATATTGATTTTGAATTTCTAAAGGACTTCTTGATATCAACAATGAAAGTAATTCCTTGAAATTTCCACGATTTATCGAGTCCATGCTTTCGTTATGGCCACGGAATGCTAGTTCTTGTTTGCTCAAATATAATACTGCATCAATCACTGTCTGCAGGAAAAGTCTATTTAAATGAATGTTTTCGTCGAAATGCATTTTCAAAAGCCTAGCTTTCTCCCTCAGGGCATCGGCAATGGTGCTCTGATTTTTTTCAAAATTCCTTAGCATTAACTCGCATTTCAGGTGTTTGCTAGAATCACCATGTTTATGAAGTGAGCGTGTTATATTTAATATTTATGAAGTGAGCATGTTATATTTTATATTTAATGAGAATCCGTCTTTGACGCTGAATGTTTATTACAAAAAAGTAAGCGCGGCCAACAAAATAATTTTTGTAACAGAGAAGTACTACAAAGCCATTTATATTCAGTAAACCAATTACAAACAATGTCGTTCACAGGATGCATACTTTAATTAAAACTATCACTAACTGTTAAACTGTACACGAAACTACAGTAACAGCTAAACTGTTTGACAAATAATCACAAAGCATGAACAAACAAATCTGTTTCGGAAAGCATGTACCGCAACACCGCAAGGAAAAAGCTTTAGTGGATTGCTAAGTACCCTGGGTAAATCGTCCCATTTCACTGTGATTTCGTTCGAAAGTCACGACTCCAACTGCAGAGCCTCGGCGCGAAAGCTAAAACACTTCACTTGCGTGCCAGATAGGGGAGGTTGACGTCACGGTTACCAAAGCAACTTGGTCGAAAGCTGCAGACTTCCAAGGGTTTTCATTTCAGCTCTTCACTTGCACTGTTTTGCGTATGGGGACTTGTTTTCCGTATTGAACGCGCTATGTGAATTGATATCTAATCAAAATTTTGAGTATTTTGTAACACAATAGAGGCAAAAAAGAATGTATTATACAAATTACTGAATAAAACTTTATTTTAAGTAAAACAGGTGAAGAGGCACTTCACCTACTTCACCTAAAAAGCCACCACTGCAAGGCACCACATCTGTACCACAGAATTCTTGGTTTGTGGCCCAGTACCATGGAAAATAATGTGTTTAAATAGTCTTACAACTTCCACTTGGCTCACAAATCCATAACATCTTAATGTGTTCTCAATCACATTTTCTTTTACTGAAAAAGCATCCAGCTCAGTTCTGATGTCTGCACTACTGTTTCTCTTTTGCCACTGAGTCCATCAATTTCTTCCAGATGTTTCTCTTACCACTCCCATGTTTCCAGCTTCAAATCTCCTAGAAAACCATTTACCACCAAAGTCTCACTGCCATAAAAAATGATAGGCTAAAATAATGCATTATATTCAGAAAGATTAGTTCTCTGGCTAACCTACTTATGGGCAAAAAATTTTTACACAGCTAGTATGAACTTCCAAGTCTCATTAATAATCGTTCTTAGATAATTAAAATCTGTACCCAAATTTTTCCCATGCCATCGCTACCTGAATAAAATTATGCTGCCGATCATTACATTCTTGAAAATCAGCACTAGATCATCAGCATATGGCAAACTGCTGATATGTGAACCATCTAGTTCAACATCTGAAACTAAGTTATCTCTCTCAACAGTTGATCCATATAGATCACAATCAAAATTGGGGAAACTCTGCATCCCTGTGTATTTACTTCTATCCCAACAGTTACTAACCAGTATTTACTTCTATCCCAACAGTTACATGACTCTTAATGTACAGCTTGCGATTGATTTCACTAGCCTTCCTTTCACTCCATGACTTTTAGGCACACTGAGCTATTTATTCCTATTTATTCAGTAGTCAAAAGTCTCTTAAAATCAATGAGCACCATTATCAATTAAGAGTGCACCACATTGTGGAAGTCCAAAACACTTATAGCATGGTATAAATCCATTTATTTAGAGATGTAGTATGGTATATACAAACAACCAAGACTTCACCCTTCACTGGAAAGCTTTCTAAAAGCATTTTATGTCAAATCTCAGCTTTGAAAAGGCTTCCAAAGGAAGAGTGGAAGCTTGGTGATTTGTATAAGCCATATTACATAAAAGCATTTTATGACTAACCTCAGCCTTGAGAAAGCCTCTCAGTGGAGAGCAAAAGCTTGGTGATTTGTATATAGCTATTACACCACAAAATAAATTGATTTATACTATGCTATAGGCATTTTAAACTTAATGAGCACCATATATATATAAATCTTCATTCATGTCATGAATTAAGACGATGCATATTCACCTACCATTTCTTCATTTATAAACATTTCTTGGCATACCTTTGATTGTTTATGATTATTCTGCACCTGTGTACTTTGCACAACCAACATAAAAGGGGAATGAAAAGAAATTAAATTAAAAACTTTAGGCAAAATACAAAAATAAACATACTGTCAGAGCTCTGACTGATTCATTAATATACTGCACACTCAATACAGAGGATTCACAAATATCTTCAATAAAATCACACAAATCTCCCTTTTATTTTCAAATTAAATCAAGGTAGGAATATTAACAGAGCAGCAGGTGCAGAAAACACATAATCAATAGTGTGAAAGCTCTTCAGTGTTCTTTCTGCCATCATCAGCATGCTCACTGAAGGAAACATCCACATGTGCGGATGCCTTCCAAACATCTATGCTAGTTTGAGTAAACTCCACATGCAGGAAAAGAACATGGTCACATCTAATCATGAATACCCAAAGATTATGCCAAGAAATGTTTACAAGTGAAGAAATGGAAAGTGAATACGTATCATCTACTTCCTATAATTTTAAAATGTTATTTTACAGCACAGAAAATACTTAAAAGTATTCTTATTTATAATTTTTCTCTTTTGAAAAAAATCACATCATCAGACTTTCCAAAAAGCTGTCTGGTAACCACAGGTCACTGGAAGCCACATTACCTTTCACTCGGTTGATTTTCCACCACCCTTCTAAGCCTGTTACTTGAAACACTTGAAACCTTGCAAGGAACACAAAATACAGAGATGCCATGTTGTTTCCAACCTTCTGCGTGTGTACAATGACTAACAGATGGTATCAGTGAATGAATGAACTAAATTTTAAAAAGTTATCACAGCTTTAGGCATGTTTTGCAGAACTAATGAGTTGTAAAGTAAAAGCCTTGCACACTGAATGCAAAAACATACTTCTTCTCCAAGCTATATGGGGACAAAACTTAGATACTGAAACAAAAACATGGAAGCTGATTGAAGGAGATGAGTTCTTTACAGGCAAATTTTTAGCGTTTTTCACCGTGCCAAATGGCTACAAAATCCTATAGTCTGCATTATCTCTGAAACTCAGGAAGTTAGTACAAAAATTCATTTGGAATATGTGAGAAATGAATATGTTCACCCATAATACATTAAGAAACCATAATGAACCAACTAGTGAGAGATTTTATGCACCCCAAATCATATGAAAGAAGCACTGTGAAAATTAATGAATATTTAACTTCCAAAATATGCACAGTGGTAATCACCTAACATTATTCTTTTCAAACAAAAACACTGTCATCGACTATCACTCCAAGATGACACATTTTTAATTTTTCTAAGGCATCTTCTACAGAAATGACAGTGATGACATTTCAGGGACAAAAATAACAAAGATAAATTTATTGTAAATAACAGAAATGGCCACTTATGCACCTTTCCTGTAATTATATTTTAAACTTCTTTTCAGATAAAGAAACATCTGAAAGAGAAAAATATGAGTACCAGATACAAAAGATCATGTGTACAACTTGAGTGGTGTACCAACACTGCTGCAATAATATACCATTAACACATTATCACACCTTAATATCTGCAAATCATCTTTCTCTGAGATGATTACCTTAGAATTTCAATAAACAAGTTGGTGATATCTATGTGGGTATATAGAAATGCATAGTTGAAGTTTTTCTTTTATTCATTAAAACTATGCTGGACTGATCTACTGGCGTTTAATTCAGTTGCACAATGGAAGTTACAACCTCATTTACTCACATCTTTGACGGTCCTGTCCTCTGCACTACACCCATCACCATATGTTTACTCGGGATGGGTTCTCAATGTTATAACAATCTTTTTTTTTCCAATAATTTCCAAATATTAAATATCAAAGTTTCAAAAATTATTCATGTATTAATAAAAATAAGGAATTAATAAAATATGACCTCAAGCATCCACATAAATGAAATAAATGATCACAGTTTGAAGCTCCCAGCACACTGTATTCAATGCAGATTCTATGTGAAGAAAAGTCATTCGTCATATCATTTATCTTGGATAACAGATCACATTCTCATCTCAAGTTTTCAACCAGTGCATGATGGATATTACATTATCCCTTACAATGCATTTCTAAACAACTTACATGCTTAAATGATAACAAAAGATTCTGCTAAACTTTGATAATTTATGATTTATGAACATGAAATACAATGAATTTCATACAGCAAGCAACCAAATTTACAAGGTTCCACGCATTTACGGAAAATAAATTGCAAAGCATTTTCAGGAGTTCAAAAAATTCCAGGCACTTAAATTTTTGCTCTTAGAATCATAGAGCTTTGTTTCATATTTTGCAGATTGGGGTGAAATTTGACAAAGTATTTAGAATTTTAATGAAGTTCTATGTGTTCCACTGTTACAGAGTATTCTTCAGTGTTTACATCTTACAATGAATGAGTTCCGTCTTAACACGATTTATTTAAAAAACGAATATATATTTACAATTAAAACCATTAGCACTTTCGGAGTGCCGTTCGCTCCATCCTCAGATGATCCTTGCTGTTGCACTATGCAGCTATATATATATATACACATAGACAGAATCATGTGGGGCATTACGTAGCTTAACTAATTATGATTCATGATTTACACGGTGTTATATTACATACACCTGTTGCCACAAAAAATAGTGAAAAACTATATACATACATTAAAATTTGATGATTTCACTAAGTGCTTCCAAAATTCAGGTATATCGACAGGGTAATAGTCGTTACAACATTTCGTATCCAATGCCGTGATAAAAACACTTTCTGCTATCAATAGGGCATGAACAGAGGAAGGAGTCTGGAGTATACTGACATTGCACCAATCAGAAATAAATGTGCCATTATTTACATTACGGTCAAGTGCTGTATTATAAAGGTGCGCTTTAACGCTATACTAGTGTTCATTCACTCGTAGCTCAAAAGTCCTCCTTGTAGAACCTACATACTTACTAATGTGCTGTTTTGTAATTGGGTCTAAAAGTGGAATGTTGTAAACACCCCAACTTCGCAAAATATCCGGTTTATCTCTGTCTCGTCTGAGTTGTGCAAATAAATTGTTACACCTAATGCCTATTTGTAATTTATATTTGGAGCACACGTGTGACAACAAATTTGTAATGCCAGGTAAGTATTCCAGTGATCCGATGAACTTCTGACTACATTCATTTTCTCTGACCAACGTAGTAGAACTACGTGTTATTATCCTGTCATGAATCTTACGGGTAATATAATCTGGGTACCCAAACATACTAGTCATCTCAAAAATTTTCTTAATCTCCCTGTTTAAAGCTCGGTCTGTGGATGCCCAAAAACATCAGGCACACGGTAACCGGGTGGAGGTGTAAAGTGATTGTTTTCGTAGTGCTTTTACACCTCCACCCGGTTTCCGTGCGCCTGATGTTTTTGGGCGACTTAAACTACATAAAGAAGGGTACCCACTTCGCCCACTGGTATCTAGCTATGTTAGCCTTACCAGACCACTCAAAAAAGCTTTGACATTATATTTGTCCAAACTCGTAGTGGATTCCCCTTACTCTATTCAGAGTTCCACTAGGGCTGTAGAAAGACTTAGAATGTTTCAGCCACATAATGAGCCTTTCATATTGGTGTCCCTTGATGTAGTATCCTTGTACCCTAATGTACACGTGGAGGCCGCCCACCAAATTATTGAGGAGCTTCTTGCCGATACCGGAGTTCCGTGTGAGGAAATTATGGCTGTTATGAACACACTTACACTAGTTAAACAGCGTTCTTACTTTAAATTTCAAGGATGTGTTTACCAACAAGTGGAGGGCTCACCTATGGGTTCACCACAGTCATCCGTCCTTGCCGAAATTATTATGCAACATGTTGAAAATTTGGTTTTATCTAAATTTCCACACCCACCTTGTTTGTATTTAAGGTACGTCGACGACATCCTGGTTATTTGGCCTCATTCACAGAATTTATTAGAACAGTTTGTCGATGCACTATCTTCCATTTTTCCTACTATCAGGCTCACGGTTGAAATCGAGTGTAACCATGTTTTACCGTTTCTAGATACATGTATTAGACATAACTCTATCACCCATGAGTTAACATTTTCTGTGTACCGAAAACCATCTTATGTTTGTTCTATCATTCTGTATAACTCATGTCACCCCTTTTAAGCAGAAAACTTCAGCGATTGATTTCTACTTCAGGAGAGCTTACTCACATTCATCCACAGACCGAACTTTAAACAGGGAGATTAAGAAAATTTTTGAGATGACTAGCATGTTTGGGTACCCAGATTATATTACCCGTAAGATTCATGACAGGATAATAACACGTAGTTCTACTATGTTGGTCAGAGAAAATGAATGTAGTCAGAAGTTCATCGGCTCACTGGAATACTTACCTGGCATTATAAATTTGTTGTCACATGTGTGCTCCAAATATAAATTACAAATAGGCATTAGGTGTAACAATTTATTTGCACAACTCAGACGAGACAGAGATAAACCGGATATTTTGCGAAGTTGGGGTGTTTACAACATTCCACTTTTAGACCCAATTACAAAACAGCACATTAGTAACTATGTAGGTTCTACAAGGAGGACTTTTGAGCTACGAGTGAATGAACACTAGTATAGCGTTAAAGCGCACCTTTATAATACAGCACTTGACCGTAATGTAAATAATGGCACATTTATTTCTGATTGGTGCAATGTCAGTATACTCCAGACTCCTTCCTCTGTTCATGCCCTATTGATAGCAGAAAGTGTTTTTATCACGGCATTGGATACGAAATGTTGCAACGACTATTACCCTGTCGCACCTGAATTTTGGAAGCACTTAGTGAAATCATCAAATTTTAATGTATGTATATAGTTTTTCACTATTTTTTGTGGCAACAGGGGTATGTAATATAACACCGTGTAAATCATGAATCATAATTAGTTAAGCTACGTAATGCCCCACATGACTCTGTGTATGAGTATATATATATAGCTGCATAGTGCAACAGCAAGGATCATCTGAGGATGGAGCAAACGGCACTCCGAAAGTGCTAATGGTTTTAATTGTAAATATATATTCGTTTTTTGAATAAATCGTGTTAAGACGGAACTCATTCATTGTATTTTAATTGCACGACTCGCTCTTCATATTTGAAGTTTACATCTTAAATAGAGAAGCAAAATTTACCCATATAAAAGGTGCTCTGAATAAAACTTACATGATGTAATCTGGAACTTAGCACAATGAAAATAATCCAAAACAGTTTTGCCATGGCATTGAAGATTCTCTATTCCATATTGATCTTTTCCCACATGCACTAGCAGTAGGAGTTCAGTTATTAATATCCTTCAGTGAGGAAAGCCTGTGCTATAGGGTGCTTGGAAAAGTATGCAACTGTTATGGACAATATGAAGTTTAATGAATTTACTATGCAAAGATACAAGCACGCAAAAGAGAAACAAATTACACAAACCTTTACCTTTACAACAAGTACTGGAAATAAATTCATTTTGCCTGGATGCAGGTTCATACCCTTGTCATGACATTTGCTGCCACCTTACATAATGTTTGTTGAGTTATATTTGCAATCTCTCTTTTAATGTTTGCCTTTAATTCTTTAAGTGTATGGGGATTATTGTGAAACACTTGACCTTTTAAATGTCCCCAAAGGAAAAAAAATTTGAAGATCTTGGGAGCCACAACTTTTTTTAAATCAAGCAACGTCTGTAAAATTCTAGTAACATGGCAATCATTTCATCATTTCTTGTATGACAAGTCACACTATCCTGTTGAAACCAACATTCTTAACAGGAATTAAATCACTTACTCAAAGCTTTACCCAGATACATCTATTTAATTCTAGTTCCACTTGAAGAATTTAAATCACTTACTCAAAGTTTTGCCCAGATACATTTATTTAATTTTAGTCCCACTTGAAGAATTTTTAGTTAATCTTCCTTTCCTCTGAGTTCCATTGGTTTTTTACAGACATTTCTGGCCTCTGGATTTTAGTCAAGTTATGTTCTCAATGTATAGAAGGATTATCAAAAGTTTTGTTTATTCCTGAAGAATTTAAATTTTGTTTCCAGGTTCCTCATAAAGTTGCCAGTTACTAAACTGAAATGCTTTCATTATGTATTTTGTAACTGAAGTGTTTAGTAATTGCTGCCAGTTATTAAACATTTCACTATGTATTTTTGTTCTCAATGTTACTAATGTTTTCATTATGTATTTTGTAACTGAAATGTTTAGTAACTGGCAATAACTGAAATGTTTAGTAACTGTTGCCAGTTACTAAACATTTCAGTTTAGTAACTGGCAACAGTATGAGAAGCCTGGCAACAAAATTTGAATTCTTCAGAAGTAAACAAAACTTCTGATAATCATTCTATACATTGAGGACAGGCCTTGACTAAAAATCCAGAGGCCAGAAATGTCTGTAAAAAACTAAAGGAACTCAGAAGAAAGGAAGATTAACTAAAAATTCTTCAAATTGGAACTAGAATTTAACCAACATTCTTGTTCATTCACCTCGAACAGTGCAATGAACTGCTAGATTATGTCACGATAAACTTCACCATCTGCACTTTGGTCGATACATATGGGCCCAATAACATGACAAAGTGAGGTGGCATACCAAACCCCAATTTTTATGGTATGTGATGATTGTTTGTGATACACATGAGGGTTATTACTTCTTCATATTCAGCTGTTCTGACTGTTTACATAGTCATCCAAGTGAAACCAAGCATCATCACTAAAGTAAACATGATCCAACATCTGAATCCCATTTTCATTAATAAATGAACGAAATCAACATCAATACTGTTCTTTCAGTTCCTGAATGACACCAGTACAGTAAGTATGTAATTTTAACTTCTTTGCAGCCCTGAAAACAGTAGCTGGTGACAGTACATCTTGAGAAGATAACTGTTGAGGTGATTTTCTTGGTGAGAAAGTTAATCATTTATTCAGAACATCCAGAACTTCTGCAGTCAACAGGGATGGCCAGCCTGGGCTTTTATTGTCCTCCACACTCCCAGTCTCATAAAATTTCAAAGTTAAACATCATATTATTGACTTGTTGTGCACTGAAAACTGAGGAAATTACAGCTGAAACTGATTTTGCAAATGTCTATAGGATTTATACACTAAGTAAGACTTCACAATACACACGTCCTTTCTTGGGAAATGAAATGGCCAGAACACAATGGAATGAAAGCCTAAACAAGACTAGTGCATGCCAAGGTCATTCAACTACTTACTTCAGGTAACCTTGGGTGCTGTGCAGCCACCTACACTGAAAACCTAACACAGCATTTGCATGCACAGAAGTTCTTCCTTCTTCATTTTAGGGTTGCATCCTTTTTGAAACACCCTTCTAGAAGGAAGGGCACCAATGGGGTCTCCTCTCTCCCCTGTTCTGGCCGAAATTTTACTGCAGTCATTGGAAGATAAAGTTCTGAACCAATTCACGAATCAACCGGCACTCCTCTTAAGATACGTGGATGATATGTTGGTCTTCTGGCCTCACTCCATGGTACTTCTGAACGAATTTACCACATGTCTGTCCAACCAATATCCTACAATCACCTTCACAATGGAACTTGAACAAAATGGTATATTACCCTTTCTGGACATTTTATTAACTCGTGACTTGACTTCTAACCTTATCAAATTATCCGTCTATAGAAAACCGACCTTCACACCTTGTCTTATACCTTTCATCTCTTCGCACCCCCGGAACACCAAGCTTCAGCCTTACGTTTTTTAATTAAACGAGCATTTACTCATTCCTCTACCCGTAAGATACGTCAGGACGAACTAGCTCTTATACAGAACATGGCCATATCATTTGGATATCCCGCCTGCTTCTTTCGGGAACTTCTACAGAAGTTTGAAAGACTAAGATTTACGACGTTGTCAAGGGAAGTCGTTCCCCCTATATACGTTGGTAAAGTTGATTTCATCCCTCCCGTAGTTTCTATATTGCGGAAGGTATGTAATAAATATAATATTAAATTTGGAATTTGCACCAAAAACATTTTTTCTACCATACGTAACGACAGAGATCAAGTTGCCACTTTGAATAAAGCAGGAATATATCGTATCCCATTGCTTCCCTCGGCTCCTAACAAAGATATCAAATACTACATAGGTTCTACCCTTAGAAGTCTGAACATTAGATTGTCTGAACATAAATATGCACTTCGAACTGACTGCATTTCTACTTCATTTACTACAGCTGTTCGCCAGGGAGGTTACTCTCCCGATTGGCCTAATACAATAGTACTCTCCTCCAATGTAAACAAACAAACCGTCTTTTTTACCGAGAGTCTGTATATAATCTCTTATGGTAATACCTGTTGTAACTTGGACTTACCTGTTTTTGTTCCTAGACAATGGAGAAAAATAATTACTTCTCCCATTAAAAAAACTGAAGAAGAGGACCTTAATTAATCGATTATATTATTTGTACATATTACTTTTGTTCTGCTGTTTTTCTCAATTGGCATCACCTGCGGTTTTGAACAAATGTATTGTGGGTCTCGCAGGGAGAGACTGGTTATATATTGAGGCACTTCCCTATGCTTTGTGGCACTGTTGGGTGGCCTGAGGACGGGTGCTATTGTAGCCCCAAAAGATCTTGCCATTTTTTAAATATTTTAAAATCATGTCTTTTATTGTAAATAAAGTTTTTTATTGTACAGTCAGAGATGTTGGTTTGATGATATCGTACGGAGACAGCACGCCTCTAAGTAATTATCTCCTATACGTACGAATTTTTAACAAGTATTATTCCAAATGCACACCACAAATGAATGTTTGTGGCACTCAAAAGTCTTGCACTGAAGCGCCATGTGAGATGAAAGAGATGGCATCATGTCTCCTCACTCCACAGAAGGAATTGATGTCACTGTGAGCAGATGCAGCAGGAAGCTAGAACAAGGTGATGCAATTAATCTAAACATTTTGAATAACTTTGTTTTCATTGCAAGGAAAAATTCCGGGACTATTCCTGGACCTTTCACAAAAATATAAAAAAATCAAGGACTTTTCAGACCTGTAAAAAAAGAGAAATAAAATTCCAGAACTTTTTCAGAATTCCAGGGGCAATGTGAACCCTGAGTTCAGTATTAGTTCACTGTAACCGTCTCTTCAGAGAGCTTGAAAATTAAATTGCCCTGAAACAGGAATTAAACCTGCATTTCCTGATTTCCACTGGAACATACTATTTGTTACACCAATGGTTTCCTATGTTTTTGTTCTGCAAACCCCTTTCAACCAAAAAAAAAAAAAGTGTTTGCAAACCTAAATAATAACTAGGGAAAAAAAAAAGGCTTCAAATTAAAGTTTACATTATGTATATAATTAAAATTATGAAATAAAATGTTATTAACTTAGAATGAAGTCACTATGTAGGCCTAATTCATTGGCCTGACAACAGTTTCATTATCCCTTTACCACGTGCCTTATTTCAATACTAACTGAACATATTTTCAGACAATGCTACCTTTTATGGCTGCTTCTGAAAAATATATCACATTTCTAGCACGTTGCATTCGGTCCCCGCTGCTGCCATTGCCTTTTTTAGCGAAATATCAGAGTGCTCGCACTCCATGGGTGATGGTTGAATTGGGAACTTCTGTGAGGATATCACCAGGCTCTATGAAGATGCCCAGAGTGTAGGGCGAAAAATTTTGAGCAATTTTATGAAGAGTTCCAGTCAGTGTTTTGTCTGAGTTTTCAAGCCTCTCTCTCACTGGTTCATGTGTTCTGTGCTTTTTGCTGTACTAATAAGCGACGCAATAATGTGTTGGAATATTGAGACAGCATAATGCTTGCAGAGGAAGTTGCATGTATTGAAAAATATTCAGTCATCCCGTCTTGTGCTGGAATTGTTTTTTGAACTACTTGGATGTTCATTGTTTGTTTTTTAGGTTTTTAGGCTTTTATCAAGAGTTTTGTAAATATTTAGAATAATTGTGCAATAACGTCATTAATAAAGAAATTATGACTAAGACCACAATAGTTGAACACTGTTTTTTAAAAAGGCAAGGGCAGCAGCGAGGACTAAGAGCAACGTGCTAGAAATGTGATATGTTTTTCAGAAGCGGCCATAAAAAGAAAGTATTGTCTGAAAATACTTTTGAATAAAATTTTATATTTATATTATGCATTTATTTCCTCAGTCAGTGACAAAGAAAGACAGAGTACCAGACAAAAATGGAATTATCATTTAGCTGTCATCCATAAACACAATCACATCAATGGTGACAGAATTGATGCTTAAGACCTGAACTATTGAAAATTGTTTAGTTTTAGTCCTGGCATCCTTCACTCTTTCAACCAGAATTACTGGTTCTTGCATGCAAAAGCATCATTGCAACTGGTTTTGTTACCAGATTTCAGGGTAAAGGTCAATGAGGGGAATTTTTCTGAATCAAAGAGGACCAAAGAGATTCCTGCTGGATAAAGAGCAAGGCAGTACAGAGTGCTAGGTCCAACGTGTACAGCATGTGTAAGAACACAAATTATCTAGAATTGAAAATTAATTTAACTCCTGCCTTTGTAAAATTCATTCACTATTCTATCACACAAACATGCTTGCTTATCACTAGTTGTGTTTTCATAATTTCACTACTGATTAACTGTAAGAAAAGGAATATTCAATATCCTGATGGTATGTGGACACCCTGGAAGACAGACAGACAGTTTGAGATACACCAACGTATCAAAATTTTACCTTATAGCGAAGTCTGAGCTTATTTTACTTTTGCCAAAGCTCACCTCTGTTGAAATAAATTAAACTTTACAGGAGGCAAAACTTTTGAATGAGCAATTAACTTTTACATCAACTGGGAAACAGAAAAACATAGATTTTCTTTGCTTACGTTTCATATTCTTTGGCTGCATCTCCAATTGATTTCAGCATGTCACCAAAACCAGTACCATCCATGGCTGACACACCGACTGTGCGAAGGTTAGTATAAAACTCGTCCAACACCAAACTCATAGAACGTGTCAGATTAGAAGAGTACGAATTTTCAAATTCGAGAGCCTCTTGGAAAGCAGTAAAATCTTTCATCCAGTCAATTGCAAATTTATGATCAACAACATCGATCTGAAAATCAAGAAAAACAAGTTAGTAAAAACATGCAATGCATTGATAATGATACGCTTTCCAACATACTAGAAATCATTACTCATGTTACGAAGAAAATGACTGTAGAATAACTCTCGCTCCTATGACCTGACCTTTGACCCCATTTCGATGATATTCAACATAACCGGTAAGGTATACTTCCGGAACAATATGATAAAGTTTTGTCTCAATCGAAACATTTTTACGTAAGTTATAATGCATAAGGGTGATAGAATGGATCCTGCTCCTATGTCCTGACCTTTGACCCCATTTCGCCTATTTTCAATAGGGTTCGTCCTCAGGTAGTCCCTTACCACATACTAAAATTTCATCAAAATCGAACCATTTTTTTAGTCATGACGCATAAGGGCAATGGAATGCACCCCGCTCCTATGTCCTGACCTTTGACCCCACTTCGCCCATTTTCAATAGGGTTCGTCCCCAGGTGGTCCCCTACCACATACTAAAATTTCATTGAAATCAAACCATATTTACACGAGTTATCGTGCGGACAGACGGACAAAGCTGGAGCATATATGCTTCTTCAACCTACGGTTGGAAAGCATAAATAAAAAGTGGAGGTGTTAAAAATATGTCTGCAGCAGCATCATTTTCTTTAACATCACAATACTAAAACTACACTAAGAATAAATATGAAAATTACTCACACTGTGAAGTGTAAACATGACATAACTGATGTTTTTGCAACATGCCAAATAGCTTCATCCGGCTGAATTCAGTGATACGAGTGGGTGCTGCCGCTTTTCATAGAAATAATGGTTCGGGGAATTTGTTTTAATACATTATTCTGCATATTTTACTTCAAAGTTAGCACACTGCTTACACTGATGCTTCAGCTTCTTTAAGCCTTCTACAAATATTAAAAAAGAGAGAGAGAGAGAGAGAGAGAGAGAGAGAGAGAGAGAGAGAGAGAGAGAGAGAGAGAGAGAGAGAGAGAGAGAGAGAGAGAGAGAGAGAGAGAGAGAGAGAGAGAGAGAGAGAGAGAGAGAGAGAGAGAGAGAGAGAGAGAGAGAGAGAGAGAGAGAGAGAGAGAGAGAGAGAGAGAGAGAGAGAGAGAGAGAGAGAGAGAGAGAGAGAGAGAGAGAGAGAGAGAGAGAGAGAGAGAGAGAGAGAGAGAGAGAGAGAGAGAGAGAGAGAGAGAGAGAGAGAGAGAGAGAGAGAGAGAGAGAGAGAGAGAGAGAGAGAGAGAGAGAGAGAGAGAGAGAGAGAGAGAGAGAGAGAGAGACCATATGCCAACAGCTGATGTGGAATCAGAAATGGAGTGGAATTCTGTTCCTTTCTAATGTTTCTCCTACCTGAAGAACAAATGATAATCAGTTGGTGCCAAATCCAGTGAATAAGCAGAACATTTTAACAGTTCAAACTGAACTACAGGAAACTTTACCTGCATAATGTCAACTATGTGGGCCAAAGCACTGTCCTGCAAAAATAGAACCCCTTTTGACAGTTTCACCCCTGTTTTGATTTCAGTTCCTGCTTCATTTTTCCCAAAAGAAATACATAACATGTTGCTATGCTGGCAACATCCTTTTTCAGGCAGTCCACTAGCACTACACCATCCTTGTCCCCAAACACAGACATCATCACTTTAGCTGAAGACTTCTGAGCTGGCAAAATGTTTTGGGATGAGGGAAACCATTGTGTCTCCATTTTTTGGGACTGTTCCTTGGACACCAGATCATACAGATATATCTGTGCCACCTAGAGCCAAGAAACTGTCCACATCCTGCTGAAAATGCTGCAACATTGCCTTAACTTCAACCTGATGGCTCTTCTGATCTGCAGTCAGGCATTTCATCACCCATTTGGCCACGAGCTTCCTCATGCCCAACATCTCGTTGATGATGAATTGAACTAGTTCATAAGACATCCTACAAACTAGTTCAATTCATCATCAAAATTTTAATCTCTGCCGATTTTTTTTTTTTTGCAGATATTCTTCAGTCTTCCAGAATCAAGCTGTACACAGGATCCACATTTTGTGGAGTAGTGACCACAACAGACCTTTCTGGACCGTCTTCAATCTCAGTGCTGAAATGTTTTCTTAACAGAAAACATTTCATCATCTAGACAACCCAGTTTTAACTATGTATGATGAAAAACACTGATCATGTAATATCTCTGACATTTTACAGAGGATTTCTTTCACTATCTTCCCTTTCAGGAACAGGAACTTAATTACAGCTCTGCTCTCCTTTGCTCTGAAATCTACTTGCGAGGACACCATCTTTACTTCAGACCTGAAAATGAAATGGCTATTCACATCACAATGGGATCAAAACTGGTTAAAAAATATTACAAGATATATACTGTATTTTTCTTCTTAAAATCTGCAGATCAAGAAACTCGGGAAAAGAAAAACAATTCCTTCGTATAATCTGCAAGCCTTGAAATTCAGGAAAACAAATTGCAGTATATCCCATACCCTGCAATGTTGATCCCAAACCATAATTTCATACAGAAAAGTCACAATTCATAATATGATCCAGCAGTCCAAAGAAAGAAAAAAAAAACTATCTTCTTTAAAAAAAAAACCAAAGAAAACTTAGTTTTAAATGTTTTTTTTTTTTTTGTTATTTTCAAGTAACAATAAAGAGCAAAATTTTGAGTTTTTGCAACATTACCATAGTTATGCTGTTAGAGCTGACAGTTCTGTAGGTAGACCTGTGGCATCCAAGAACATGTATGACACTGAGCTTTCTACAGCACACATGATCATCCACAAAGCAAATAATATCCCCTTCATTGCATTGCATTGCATTTTCTGTCAAAATGCTCAATTATTAATCACAGTTAAAAAATCTCTTTCCACCTTCATATTGCATTACATTTTAAAGTTATTAACACGTTTAGCAATTTTCCAAATATACAACCTCTCCTAGCAATCACAACATGTAATTTTTGAAAAAATCGAAGTACCAGAGAAACATCAGCTTTTCTTTAAAGCAGCATGTTATCTGCATTGGTATGTAAATTACAGAACCTAAATTTAAAACTTTTTTCACAGATCATCTGTGGATTATATGATGAAATGTACAGTACTTTCATGTGACATATGTTTCATTTGTCAGGAAAAGGGTACGATATGAAAGCCAAAGATTTACCAGCATTCCCTCGCAGTTCCTGACTTTGAGAAAGTTAATTCAGCAGTCTCAGAAATAGTAAATCATGTTTAAGCATGATTCAATAGTTGAACCTTATCTTACAAAATTTATTTCCTCTATTATTTAGTTTCATGTGATTTCTTCCTTCATGTCACATGATTTCAGCCAGTACTCAACTAGTTTATACAATTTTTGGTGCCCCATAAAACATATGTGAATCACTGGAAAAGTTTATTTCCCTTGTGTTTTAGTTACCAGTTATGGTAGAGTCTGCAGACTCTACCATAACTGCCCTTTTATTCTGAAATAGGATTAATTTGGAACTTTTCTGAGAAACTGAAGAACAGCCTTAATATCAAGTACTTCAACTGTTATATCATTTGCCTGTGCGTGCATGTGGCTGGCTTTTAAAAAATCTAGACAAACATGTCTCACGTTTTTTTTTTTTTTCCTATTCTCCAGGCTGTAAACACATTAAGACAGTGCTGTTTACATGAAGTAGAACAGTATCATGTTGTCTAAAGACTTTTTCAAAACAAAAGCTGAATCCCCAACAGCAATATTAGCAAAATAATTTACTTGATCTAGTATGCCTTAGCGAGAATAAACAAATATTTACTATTACAATATGACTGCAAAATAAATCAATGTTTCATTCAAGATCTTTTCGTGCATGAAAAAACTTCTATCTATTCTTCAGTTGCCTTACTATTTCAACATGTGACTTGGTGGATATATGTGTCCACAAAAATTATACCGAAAAAGTGTGAGACAATGGATGGCGAAATGAGGCACTGCTAACTAATTATTGCATTCTCTGCAGTTTTCTGGCACCTGTGCAAGTAAAATTTTCCAAATTTCTCCTTCAGATATTGCTTTCCCTTTAACTTGGGGGTGGAGAAGGGGGTAATAGGGCAGTATAATAGCTTTGTCTTATTAGTACCCTATGTTATTATCAAATCTATAATACAAAACAAAAATGCGAAGATACCTTATAATGCAATCATCTCGCAGTTCACTCAAGTTGTCTCTGTTCTTCTCTGTTCCTCATATTCTTTTCCTATTTTCATCTTTTATAATCAAGACTAATTAATTTTTGTTCTTCTGTTTTGCTAAGGGCAAGTGCAGATGTTGAAGAATCACCATCATTTCCAGCTGAAGTTCAAAATTAATACACATGATATAATATTTGCTTTCCTTACCCAAAAATAGGTTCACAATTGTGAAAACAGGACTTTTGAGAAACAAATGCCTCCCAGAATGCTTATACTCCATGATGAAAAACAAACGCTATAATTAAAAGTTCCAAGGAAATGCCTACTTTTTTCCTCGTTATAATCTGGATGGTCAAAATGAATGGTAACAGAACCATTTATTTTTTTTTTTTTGGTTTACAGTGCACAAAATTTCTGAGACCTTAATGGCATGCTAAAAACAAAAATTTTAGTGCTTTGATACAGGAACAAGATAGCTTGGTTGCATTCCCATGCTCATGAATTGTAATCCATGACTTAAATGGCTTCGGCTTCACTCATCACTGTATACCAATGTGCCCCAAACAATCTCAATAACAGGGCACTTTTAACTTTGGATAATGCTACTGGACATCCTAAAACACACTGAAGACATTTCATTTAATATTCACATGATTTTACTTGCCTGCTAAATTTAACCTCTGAACCAACAGTAGATCAGAATTGGTCCACTGAAATTTTTAAAACATATTATCCGGGGCTGTAGCTAGCAAGGAGCTGAAGGGGATTCAGCATCACTGAAAGGCAAACAAGACCCCGCCCCTGGAAGATGGACATTGTAGTAAATATAAGCATAAATACCTCATTTATTAGTGTATTGAACTTTTTTAGAACGCAAAACTGAAATGACACCGAGCAAATAATGGATAACTCACAAAATACTTCTTGGGCTGAATCAGTTGGAACAGTAATGATTGTAATTCTCAACCACACAGGCACAACATTTGTTGGTGTTAAGGGTAAGGGGAACTGGGTCCTTCTTTTCAAACAAACAATATATGGAAGAACATTACAAAAAGAAGAGAGAGAGAGAGAGAGAAGAAAAGAAAAAAACAACAAAAAACAGGCTGGATTGATGTGTAGTAGCGTAAAAAAGCCAAAACACTGTCACTTTAATGGAGGGAATAGCTATTGGGTTGTCGGAAAAGTCATGACGTATTTTAGCCATGTTTTGTAAAAGTTATTTATTGATAGAAAGAACAATGATATACTGCCCATTTTTTTCTATAACCTTTTGCCATCTTTCAGTGAGCTGCAGAATGCCTCGTTCATAGAAGGACCTGTCTTTCGTGGCGAAAAACTGTACAAGGTGCGGATTTACAGCCTCGTCTGAATTGAACGTTATACCACGCAAGGACTGTTGAAGAGAGCGAAACAAGTGGAAGTCTGATGGTGCGAGGTCAGGCGAGTATGCTGGGTGTGGCAACACATCCCACCCAAGCTCCAATAATTTTTGGCGGGTGATCAAACTTGTGTGTGGTCTTGCATTGTCGTGATGGAACACAACACCTTTACGATAAACGAGCTCTGGACGTTTCTGGATGATGGATTCGTTCAAACTGTCCAATTGCCAACAGTACACATTTGAATTGATTGTTTGGTTCCGTGGTAGGAGCTCGAAAAACACAACACCTTTAAAATCCCTCCACACTGAGACCAGAACCTTCCACTGATGAATGTCTGCTTTGGATGTCATTTGAGGCGAAGCAGCACGTCGGGATCAAGACCGTTTGTACAGCACATTGTTGCACACAATCCACTTTTCATCACCAGTTATCAGTCGCTTTAAAAAAGGGACCGTTTTTCTCACTTTAATGAGCATATCACAGATGTTTATACGCGCTGTCAAATGAGCTTCTTTGAGTTCATGAGGAACCCACACATCGAGCTTGCTTACGTATCCCAGCTTCTTCAGGTTGTCTTGAACACTTGAATGACGGATGTGCAATGTGTCTGCAATCTCTCGTGTCGTGTAACATGGGTTTGACTTGATCAATGCCTTGATTTGGTCGTCATCAACCTCGGTTGGCCGCCCGGACCGAGGAGCATCGTTGAGGTCAAAATCACTAGCATGGAATTTTGCAAACCACCGCTGGCACTGACGTTCTTGTACAGCATTATCACCGTACACTTTACACAACTTTTCACAAGCTTGACGCATGTTCTTCCCTTTACGGAAGTAAAACGGCAAAATATGGCGAAAATGCACAGTTTGGTCTTCCATCTTCAACTTGATGTCAAATCTCCGCAAATCAACTAAATTGCTCACTATTCCTTTTAGACTGTAGCTAGAACTGGCACCTGTCGAATGCCATAGCGATAACAGAGCTGCTGCCTCTAGTACTTCCAAAACCGCCCAACCGCCATCGGGTGCGAAAACACGTCAAGACTTTTCCGACAACCTAATAACTGTATCTCTGTAGGAGTTGGAAAATAGTGTTAAAGGGAAATCTTTGGGCAAGAGAGAGAGAAAGAGATTTCATCTTCTAATTAATTGCTTTTAAGTGAGGAGTTATTTTAAGATGCATATGTGTGGAAGAAAAGTGGTTTGTAGGTATGAATATGGGGGTTTTGCTTTTTCAAAGGGGCAGAGAAGAAGTTTGGCTGTTGACCATGGCAAGAACAGGCTACCAATGAACACAAGCAAAGGAGAATGTGTGATTAAGGATGCAGAAAGAGTGGAACTGAAGAAGAGATGTAGAAACAGTCAAAATACACCAGCAATTACTCCTCGATGATATTGCGCAGATCCACGGAAAAGGACCTGATAAGCAAACTGAAAACTTAGAATTTGTCTGACAATAATGAACCTGCAACTCAGCCATAATCAAGTAAATTTAGAGAATATGTTTTATTTTTTTATATTTCAAAGTATTTAGTTTTCTGTCACCCACTTGTTTTTCATATTTGGTATTTCATTTTACTATTTTTAGGTCCTAACATAGATAAATTATTTGCCAGTGAAGAAAATTAACAAAGGGAGAAAAAAAGGAAGAAAAAAAAAGTGCATCTGTATTCGTGGAAAATGTTAGTTAGTAATTGAACACCAAGTCCCACCCCAGATGGCCCTTCAGCACCTTCCCTGGGTCTGGGACCTAGCTGGGTGTTTGATATTATTTACTGCTGTCAGTGTAAAACATTGCATGCACTTTGGATAGTGATGATAATATAAGTACCAAGTAGTTTTATGGAAAAACAAAATTTAAAACATACAGTACATTGATAACAACATTTTAGCTACAGAAAAAGGTATCACATCTTTCCACTAACTCTTCCCTTATTTTCATTTCAGCATTGTATATAAAAATCAATGTAACAACTTGGAGAAACATTTTTTTTAAAAGAAAATATAGTAATTCTTCTAACAGATAGAAAAACTTCTAATGCATTTCAATATGACAAATGAAATAAAATTTAAAAATGCAATACATTTTAGCTAGTCACTAATGCCAAGTTTTGGTAGTCTTCTGGAATTAAGAGATATCAGAAATGTATGCATAAAAATGAATTAATTAATGAAGTACAGTTTTAGTCTTACTATCAGATTTATCACAACTGTTTCAGTGATACCTTTTTGCTGAACTCAGACTTGTTATAAACCATTATTACTGAAATAATTATTTGCAAAAGATGAAACAAACCTTATTCATAGCAACTATAAAAGGCAACTTTGTTTTGTACAATATGCTGCAAGCATAGAGCATGTTTGACATGAATGTAGTTGGATTAACACTACGAACTGTATCCATCACATAGATCACCACAGTGGGAAATGAAGATGCCTGAAAAGAAATTGCATATATGTATATTAAAACACACTGCGCAACAACGAAAACCAAATTCACTACTGGCTATAACACTAATAATTAAGTTTATGCAATTTATATTTTTTAATCACATGTTTTGAACCACACAACACACTGTTTTTGAGTTTTCTGTAAAAACAATTCATGTCAGCATATTTTTCTCTTAAGAAATAACATCTTAAGATCATCATACAAATATCAAATCATCACATCACTCTTATCTTTTGTTCTCCACCATGCAACAACACTGCTAAAATGTCCCATAATAAATAAAGGAAATATAGGCATGTAGTTAACAATTACCATAGTTAAGCAAAATATTAAAGGCTAGTGAGTACAGCAAACAGAAAGCAGGGGACACCTGCATCTGTGATCATCAACCTTTAATATATACATATGTATTAGCTAACTACAGAAATCCTTAATTTGATTAGAATCCAGGTTACAGACGTGCTTTTGCTTAGTTTTATCATTATAATTGAATTAATTCATGCTAAGTCTGTTAACGAAGAAAAAAAAACTTATGCTTTGTGTTCTTTTCACATGAAATACTCAAATGCAAATGATCACACAACATAATAGCCAATCATATATGAAAGCACAATGACATGTACCTAGATGTTGCAGGTTTTTTTTTTTTACAACTGAAATCTTTCCCACTGAATGATTCAGTTTGGTCAGCTGCCATATGCTGAAGTAGCAAATCATTAGAAATATGTATCTAATAATGTGTTGGGTCACCTTTGTTTGGCCTTCAAAACGGATTCAATTCAATGTGGCATGTATTCAACAAGGTGCTGACAGCCGCCCCAATGGTGCAGTGGCCTAAGCGATGGCTTCAGATCATTCATCCAAGATGGGTCCGGGTTCGAATCCCGGTGAGGCATGGATGTTGAGTTGTGCTTGTCTTACGGTACTGGCTTGCTCCCTTTCCTAGAGTCAGTGGCCCTAAATTAGGGATGGGCAACTGCTTATAGTCCATTGAGTTGCTCATGGTGGTCATTAAACCATAAAAAAAGCTGCTGATAACATTCTACAGGTACGTTCTGCCAAGCAGATGTGATGGCATTCGGCAATTGTGAAATGTTTGCTGGAGAAAGATGACTGTTATGAGTGGTTCTTTCAATTTCATGACACACAGTGTTCAACTGGATTAAGATTTGGGAATTGTGGGGATCGTCTGAGAACGTTGAAGTCACTGTCATGCTCCTGGAACTACAATGTGATGATTTCAGCCTTGTGGTATGGCACATTATTCTGCTGGAAGTAGCCTTTTCCACCACGAAACATCATATGTATGTATGGGTTTGCCTGGTTCCTAGTAATGTTCTGTTTTTCTGTTTTAAAGGTATTGAGGAGCCCAATGCCTGCCATAAAATCAAACACCAGAACCATTAAACTGCTCTCACCAGTTTCTGCAGTTAATTTTAAGAAGCTGGGATTCATCAATTCATGCTATTGATGCCATATTCTGGCCTATCCATCAGGGTGTTTTTGTTAACTGGAACTGTGATTTATTGAACCATGCAACCTTTTTCCAGTCCTCAAGGATCCAGTTTTGGTGCTCTTAAGCCCACTGCAGATGAATTTGTTGGTTTTCAGCAATGACAAGATGTATACGAAGGGGACACATCTGCTGTTATAGCCCATTTGCACTAATGCATGGCAGGCGGTGTATGCTGAAATTCTCATCTTGGTATTGCTATTTTACTGCATGGTTATTTAATGCAATGGAGCTCATCTGTCACACTGTATAACAGTCTTTTGCTGTTGTTGCCCTTCAACGAAACCAGTCATTTCTGTTTACAGGAAGACTGCTGATTGCTTTTTTTGTTGTTGTTGTTAGTCTGTGCACCATTCACTGTACACACTCAATACAGATGTTCTTGCATAGTCAAGAAGGTTTACCATTTCTATGATACTTGCACCTGCCTGCCTAGAACCCACTATCCTGCCTCTTTCAAAGTTGCTCAAATCATGAGATTCCCATAATGTCACTATCTACACTTTAATCTAATAATTCATATACACTGGCAGAAAGTGAAAAAAGAACACCAAGAAGGAATTGGCGGACGATCATGAAATGTACATATGTTAATGGGGTTGAGTTTACGTAGGCGTGATGTTAATTTCGGGACAAACCGGTGAGCGCTTACGCCACAGCACGGCATAATATGCAAATTATCGTCGGTGGTATTTAAGGAGTACGGCGAAGTGAATGTAATCAGTCGTCGGCATACGGACACGTGCGAAGACCCTGAAGAAGTTGCAATGCCTGGACATGGAAGACGTGTATGATTTCAGCAGTTATCGGACTTTGAGCGAGGTCGGGTGGTCGTATCGTCGTATTGCGGAGCGAATTGGACGGGATGTATCGGTGGTGGTACGATGGTGGCGTAGATGGTTCGAGGAACATTCCCACATGAGAAGACGTGGAACTGGGAGTTACAGACGGACTGATGAGCGGATCGATCGACGCATAAGAAGAGAGGCGTTGTCAAGCAGAACATCCACTGCGATGCAAATCCGAGCTGCCGTTGCACCTAAGGTGACTGTGCGAACAATCCGCAACCGTCTACTGGATGCAGGACTACGTGCATGTGTGCCTCTGACTCCAGCCTACCGTCAGGAAAGGCTGCAGTGGTGTCGCCAACGTCTGCACTGGAGACCGCAATGGCGATCTGTCGTGTTCAGCGATGAAAGCAGATTCTGCTTGGGAGCCTCTGATGGCCGTATGCGTGTTCGCAGACGCACAGGGGAGCGTCTCCACCCTTCTTGCATCCGCCAGCGACACACAGGGCCTACACCTGGTCTCCTGGTGTGGGGAGCGATCATCTATCACTCCCATACACAACTAGTGTTTGTACCGGGTACGTTAAACAGCACCTCCTACATCAACAACATCATTCAGTCCATTGTTGTGCAATTTGTAAGGTTGGTCCATCTGGTGTTTTCCAGCAAGATAACGCATGCCCACACACGGCACGTGCAACGCAACATGCACTTCAGGGTGTGAGACAACTTCCATGGCCTGCACGTTCACCGGATTTGTCCCCCATTGAGCACGTGTGGGATTTTATGGGACAACGACTTGTCCAGTCTCCACGGCCAGCCACGACCATCCCTGATTTACGCGTCCAGGTTGAGGATTCTTGGAACTCAATACCCCAAACTTACATCCAACATCTGTACGACAGACTCCATGCCAGAACTGCAGTTCATGGCGGTTCAACCTCGTACTAACCATGTTACATGGAAATGTTATTTTTCAGTTTACCAGCAAATACAGCTGTATTTTGCCATAATGTTTTGATCACGTTATCCTCTGTATTCCGTTATTATGCTGTATAAATTTCATTGGTATCAGATGTCTCCTTCTTGGTGTTCTTTTTTCACTTTCCAACCAGTGTATATAACTATCTTTTGACTAGGCATGCATACGTATTTCATATTACACACCATGTAATAATATAAAATGTACGCTGTCATTCAGTAATGGCCCATTTAGATAAATAATTACTTATTTTAATAACCACTTGACATTTTCACATTTTTTGGTGTGATATTATTTTCTTTATTACCTGGCATTTTCGCTTTGAATTTAACAACAATAAAAAAAAACATGTCTTGCCCTTATAAAATTTTAACATAAAATTCTGTTCTACAATTGGACACTCAAAATAAAATTGTCATATTGCACAATCATTACACTTATACTTTTTTCCCCAATCAAAAAAAAAAAAAAAAAAAAAAAAAAAGAAAAAGAAAGAAAAGAAAAACAAAAAACGGCAAGGAAACATATTTGCAGTTCAAAAATTCTATTTATATTACTTAGAAATACTGGTAATCTCTTTCAATTCCTATGTTTTAGCTGAACTTCATTGGGAATAGATGACCCACATAGTTCTCTAACTTTTAAAACAGTTTTTAAAATTCTTTAAAATTTATTTACAGTCTGAAAATTTAAAAAAAAGTTTGTTACCCTGAATATTGGTTGCCGTCTGAAGTCCATGTTCGGACCAAAATCCATCGAAAACCAAATGAAATACACAGCCTTGGTTATCACCTCCAATTTCCATTTTTTAGCTGAACCTCATTGGAAACAGATGAATCACATGGTTTTTAGCATCTTAAGTCCTTACAATTCTTCAAAATTTATTTATAGTCTGAAAATTAAATACTTGTTACTGTTTGAAGTCCATGTTCCTGCTAAACTCCCTTGAAAATCCAGATGAAATACATGGGAGTTAAAGCATTTCAAAACGTCTTCACGTTCATTTTCAGAACGACACCCTTCATGAATACATGAGACCGGCCGATGACAAAAAAAAAGCTGAACTTTTTAACTGGGTGGAAAATTGGGACACGTGAACGCGTGGTGTGAGCAAATTCAAATACAGCATATATACAATATTTAAGATTACACTAGCCATATGGAATTATTTTCTGTAAATTATGTAAGTAAATATTAAAGTGAATCACATTATTATATTCACAATAGAAAAGTAGGGATTAGGGGGTAAGAACAAAATGAAATGAAATATTTTAAAAAATCAGATTTAAAACTTACATGTTAATCTTTACTAGCTAAATCCTGAGGTGAAAAGTATTTGTCTAGGAAAGTTTGTGAATTTAGTCAAGCAATTAGAAACTTGCAAGGATTAAAAACATATATCCACAGATTAGTTTTTAGTCATTGAAGAAGTCAATAAAGTATTTCTCAATGTAACCTTATAAAATGGCTTGCAAAACTTTTTGCTCGCATTGTGAATATGGTGACATGCATCTCCATCAATGTCAAGCAAGTGGGGAGATTTTCTCTGCCGAAGTCTTGTTTTTAACCCTGTTTTTGAGCCTCTCATGACACATTCTTTCCACTTAGCTTTCAAACAAGCAAAACAAATTCCTTCTTAGAAAGAAAGAATGAAAAACAACAACAACAACAACAAAAAACCCTGGAAAGCTGCGTCACGAACTTTGTTCAGCGGCTTCGGGCCGACGTTATCCTGGACGGGCGCCATGCTTTCTTTCCACTAAGTTTTCAAACAAGCAAAACACATTCCTCCTCCTTAGAAAAAAAGCAAAGAGGTGCGTCACGAACATGGTTCAGAGGCATTGGGCCGACCCAATTCTGGGCAACAGCGAAAGAAGCACGTCCGAGCCAACGTAATTCCAGATCAGGCCTACATAATCCCGCCGTGGCGACGTGCTTCCTTTCCACTTAGCTTTCAAACAAGCAAAAATAAATTCCTTCTCTTCGGCGGGAGGGGGAGAAAGAATTTAAGAAAGGAAAGCTGTGCCACGAACTTTATTCAGATGCTTCAGGTCGACGTAATCCTGGGCCACGGCGAAAGAAGCACGACGGGCATTTTTTTTTTTTTTTCACACTTTGAAACAAGCAAAACAAATTCCACCACTGCAGAAAAAAAAAAAAAGATACAAAGGGCTGTGTTATGAACCTTGTTCAGAGGCTTTTACATCGATTATTTACAAAACCAGTAAAACTTTCTTAATAACAGCATAAATCTGAATATCCATAATTTTTTGTTAGTCACCCGTAATCCCAGGGGAAATCCATAATAATTACAGAGATTCCGTAATTTTTGGCATCCTCCGCAGGAAGAGGTTTCACGAGAGCTTCGATTCTCGAACGATCTCAGAAAAGCGGGAACGCATTCAGGTACATTTGCAAATTACAAGAGAGAGTTTCTGGCGAATCGAAACTCTCTCTTGCAATTGTCACGGGCCGCCCTGGTGGCGCAGTTGTCTAAGGCGCTGGCCTCTGATCATTCATCCGTAAGGGGTCCGGGTTCGAATCCCGGTCAGGCATGGATGTTGTGTTTGTCTTACGGCACTGGCTCTCTCCCTTCCCTGGAACCAGTGACCCTAAATTAGGGACGGGCGACTGCTTATAGCCCATTGAGTTGCTCACGGTGGTCGTTAAACCTCCAACTAAAAAAAAAAAAAAAAAATTGTCACGGATAGAATAGAGCAGATAAATGATGATCATATGTAGAGGATTTTAGGAAGGGAGTGTCTGACCCCAGGTCTTAAACAACCCTTAGAAATAGGAAGCTAGGAGATTTGGGCTAGAGCGCCCGATAGGAAAGTGACACGGAAGCGAAGTAGAAACGGGGAGGAAGACGCCCTTATTTATTACCGGGTGGCCAGTACCCGGGGTTCGACGGCTTAACGTGCCCATCCGACGCACGGCGGGTATTTAGTGGATCGAGCGTTCGTACCTGCTGGGATCAAACCTGAGGCCCTTATCGTGGCAGTCACGAACGTTGCCCACTCGGCCACCCCCGGCAGAATCGAGCGGATAGAATGCAGAGTGGCGATTTCCCGCAAGACACGAAAAGGGGTGCGGGAGTTTTCCTAAAGCACAGAGTAGGCGGAGCTTCCACTCTTTGTGCTGCGATGCTCAAGTGACTGACATCCCATCCATTGTTGACAGCAGTAAACGAATTGAGCTCCTGACTCCACCTTCCAACATTTCCTCTTGCCCCAGCATCTGCTCCAAAAACGCTTTCGGCTAGAAAGCGCTTAGTTATTTTACTCCACAAAAAAGCGGAATCGCGGAATTCCGCTTTTTCAAGGATTTCTCTGTTGAATGGCGACCCCCCCCTAAAAAATCCTGAAAAATTTCTCTTCATTTTTGCAATGACCTTGAGAATGACCAAAATGATGCCGAAAAAAAGCGGAATTCCGCGAATTCGTGGAAGAATCTCGTGTATGTTCATGCTATCATTATTATGACAACATGTGCACTGGTTAATTTGTTTTTGCACAGGATTCTACCAAACTATGATAATGGGCATTTAACAATCACATGCCTTTACAATCATATATCTTCCTTTATTATGCTACCATCTGTGTCTTAATAGTTATATGGATGACTTCTTTATCTTCTCTCTCTCCAATGTTTTAAACTTCCCTTTTCTCTTTTAATTATCGTCTTTCATGGTTCTGGTACTATAAGTGGCTCATTGATATTACAGGCTATGTTTCTAGTTTTTTCTATACTTAATGACTCTAAGAATCTTATTTCCCACTCATTCTTATGTTTACTTAATATAAGGGTTTCTTCAAAGTTTGTTATTGCTTCTGCTTCCAAACAGTATTGTACTAATGCCATTTTTCATTCCTTCTTTTTCCAGTTTCCTTCAATGTTGCTTTAATCTGAATCCTTTGCAGTGAGCTGTTTATAAAGCCATCTTAACATCACATTTAGGGGTCGAAAAATGCGGTCACCTGGTCGCCTAGGGAGACCAAAAGAATTGTCCGGGCCACCACGGAAAACATAACTGAAAAACATGTACCGTAATTTTTGTCGTATAATCAGCGGATAAGCGCCGATTAAAAAAAATTGCGGCCGTTTGGTTTTTAAAAAAATCCGCAGGTAATTGTGCAGCAGAGGAGGTAATTGAAAAATGAACTCCCTCGGAAAAATTTTCCTCAGTTCAGGATTTGTACGGAGTGGAGTGGAGAGTTGGGCGGGGAGGGGTGTTCTAATGAAAGACCGCAAAAGTTGTAGGGAGGGACTGCGAGAGTTGCTTAGTCTTTGTATTGTTGGGAAACACAAAATGCTGATTTTGCTTGTGCCCTCTCTCCGTCAATCGACCAATAAAAATATACGCAAGGCTCGCTGCACAAACCTATATACACATGCATGCCTCATTTCAAAGTTCCATGTTCTGCATCTCGTGTGCGCTGTGCCTTGTATTTTAGTTTGTCCGTTGCCATTTTGACCAGTCTTTGATGCTGATATTTTCCTACATCGCTATTTATGATGTCTCCAAAAAGGAAATGTTTCAGTTACACTGCGGAATTTAAACTTGAAGTGGGGACACAGCTGAGGATATGATCGTGTCACTACGTGATCATTTTCAAAAGGCCAGAAAACTAGAGCGCAGTGACACGCAAAAAGCCACTGTCTAAAACGTAAACAAACCCATCGGTAAACTCTGTGGGAGAATTCACGGAAGTCCAGCTCAACTCTTTTTTTTTTTTTTTTTTTACCTGTGTGTAAGCCGACTTCCCTTACTTTGAAAGCAGGATTTCTTCCAAAAACTTTTGACTTACACACGAGTATATATGGTATTTCTATGAATTGTTCTGTATCAGCGTTTCATCATTGGCAATGTGAAATGCAATTAGAGCTGCTGCATCGGCGTGATTAAAATTTGTGCTCTATGGATGCCACGCCACTAAGCTTCTTTTGTGTCTGAAGATAAAGATATACTAAAAAATTTTCCTTTAAAACTGAATTTCTTTATTTAGCAAGATCGTTTTTCTTTATTTCTTCGGACTCCGGAGTCTTTATGTACACAAATGCTGATCCGCTTCTGGATCAGCATTTGTGACGTGCAGATTATACAGCAATTTTTTCCCTGAATGTCACAATCTGCTAATTACATGGCGGCGCAGATTAAATGAAGATAAAAA
This sequence comes from Macrothele yani, assembly GCA_039090855.1. Lineage (NCBI taxonomy): Eukaryota > Metazoa > Arthropoda > Arachnida > Araneae > Macrothelidae > Macrothele > Macrothele yani. The sequence continues at coordinate 40,913,010 of CM076997.1, read as the reverse complement.
AATTGTGCAAATTCGAGGGTCTGGGAATAAACGACGAAAATTACGGTATTTCAAGAATTTGCGAGCCCCAGACAAATAAAAAAAAGAAAGTGGATTACTGTTCTTTTTTTGTTGGTTGTTTTCTTTTTGCCAGGGAGAGATAAGCTGAGGGTAGAAATTTTTTTCGGACAGAAGTGTACATGACTTTGATATTACATATACCCTTACCCTAGCCCTTGCGGGTTCCATGTCTGGCTCCTAAAAAGTTTATCTGGCCACCAGATTTCACAATATTTTTCTACCCCTGATTATAGTTGCATACATAAGTTAGGGTGGCATATGTCTGATTGTTATTCAGTGTTCCTAAAAATTTACTGCTTCAATGTATTTTCACTTCAGTAATTAAACATTGGAATCCAATGTACTTTTTCAGTTAAAAACACTACATTTTTGTTTTACATAAAATAAGGATCTTCACATGCTTCAGATAAAGTATTTATGTGCTGTTGACCTGCAAACATAACACAAGGGTCACTGAAACTTTTGAGAAGCAAAGAAATAATCAGGGCTATGAGGTGCATATTCAAAGCACCTCATAGCCCTGATGTTGTTGATATTTTCATTGTTTATGCATTTTTGCAATTTAACCACCTATAACTCAAAAGCATACAGCCAGCCATCTTACAATGTGTTCTCAGAAAAAGTTCATAAATAGTAAATCCATACCTGCCAACATTGGCGGGAGCCTTGTCAGTAGTAACTAGTATTATTATGTAGCACACATAGAAGCTTTTTTACGAAATGATCCACCTCTTTGTATAAAAGAAATATGCACCACAGCAAAATGTCACAACAAACAAGGACACTAATGAAACAAATTTAACATGTGCGAAGAACAAAAATTTCCCTGGCAAGGGCATGATAGGTATCTTTGCGAGATTTAAGTTCGAAACTTGCACCAGTAAAAATTAGTCACATACATTTAGAATTCCACACCGCTTGAAAGACGGGAAATCCAAGTAAGTGAATGGGCAGTGTACTACCTGTAAAATTGCAGTTTATGACAAGATGAGATTAAAGCAGGAAAAAAAAAAAAAGCTGAATGTTTTAACACCAGGAGCAGAGTTATGTTTAGTGTTCTGCAACATGACTTTCAAAAATTGTAAATGTTCTTCAGGCAAAGCACAAAACACTTTGACCAAATTTCATAAAAAAAAAAAAAAAAAATTAAGTGAATAAATCACATTAAAACAAACATTAAACAAGAAAGTCGACACCGAATTTTCGGGTGTAATAAGCACGTCTCTTGAATCCGTTCTGACGCAAATTAAATTTATCAAAGCTATTCAAAGTCGATGGAACCGGTATGGAAAACAATAGATCTGACCAAAGAAAGAAGATTTTCAATCGGGTTTTTAATCCCTCAGATATTGCTGTAAACGGAATCGTGAGCTTACGAACTCTTAGAAACAGAGATATCGACAAAAATAAGATGTGACTTTATGTCCCCTGGTGGGAAAACCATGCATTATTTTAGGAAGAAAGTATTCTCAAAAGTTTTTCCATATGAGCGGTATCGGTCCAAGAAAAAAAAAATTAGTCGAGTTTTCAGGAGCCCAGATTTTGCAACAAATACTTCAACAGCAGAAATTAACACATATGACCCCTGGTGGCTAAACAATTCTTTACCAAACATTAGAAATTATGTGAAAAATATTTTCCATTACGTGTTGTGTGCGATACAGGAAGAATTTTTCAAATCAGAGCTTTAGGAGCAGAAATAACGCAGAAAACACAATTTACCTTTGAGCCCCTTAGCAGAAAGTGTATGATTTACTTGAAAATTTTGAAATTATATGAAAAACATGTCACACGGAAAACACTATCCAACAAAGAAAGAATTTTTCAAATCGGACTCCTAGAAGTAGAGATATTGACAAAACTAAGATGTACATCAACGCCCCCTGGCGTAGAAACCATGCACTATTTTAAGAAAAAAATGTTTCTAAAAGGTTTGTCGACATGAGTAGTATCGGTCAAAAAACGACATTTTTTTCAATCGAGAATTTAGAAGCTCATATTTTGCTGCAAATACAACAGAAGCGGAAATTAAAATTTACGCCCCCTGGTGGCCAAACTAGTTTTTTACAAAAATTAGGAATTATGTGCAAACGATTTCCCATCTAGAGCTGTATCTGGTGCAGAAAGAATTTTTCAAATCGAATATTCAGAAGCAGAGATATAGGGGGAAACGCAATTTACCGCTACGCCCCCTAGTGATTCCATGTCAGATCAATCACCTTCTTGACCTCACCATTTCTGATTTTGATGAAATTTGGTATGAAGCACACATATGACAAGGTAAGTAATTCTGCCAATTTTCAGATTTTTATTTTAAAAATTGTCCAAGATACACACATGAAATTGTAGTAGAGTGACAATTCAAACACAGTTGTAAAGCTATAGGATTGAGCTTTCTATAGATACCATACATGACCTTCTTACAACAGATTAAAGTTTCAAGGTCATCCACTGTGACCTTTGACCTTGAATATCTCAAAACATAGCATCTTAAAAAATTACGAAAAAAAATATCTTATTGCTACAACATTCTTCTACCCATGTGCCAGATATTAGGCTGGCACCACTATGGCAAGGCAGTGCAGGATTAATAGGAGTGTCATGCTGCACCCTTCTGTATGTAAGGCACAGAGTACCATGCAATAAATATTTCTTACGTTGAGAATTTGTGTTTATTATACATGAAATGTGTATATATTATAACAGATCACCAGATTTATCAGAAATATGCTATGTGACAGCAATTTTACTTGATAGACACAATTTTCAGCAGTAAATAATGTCAACAAATCTTTGAGATCAGAGATTGAAACTCCACCCATTTTAGCCAATGGCAGGGCTTCTTCTTAGCCAATGACAAAGCTTCTTATTAGAGCCAATGACAGGGCTTCTTATTAAAGCCAATGGCAAGGCTTCTTATTACAGCCAATGAGAAATCTTACTGGTACACCATTTTACATTTGCTGTTATTTCAATTCTGAGCTTGTGAGTGTGTGGTTATCAATTTATCTGTAACATTGTTAACTGTTTAATTGTTATTTTATTTTATCTTTATTGTTATCTTTATTTAATCAATTTCTTTTTATCAAACTATATTTATTTATCATTTTTTTTGCAGGTGCAGTTTCATTAACCAAAATGGACTTTAAAAGTCAAATTTTTTGTTGCAATCCTCTGGGTAAAAGTGGACACACAAGGTTTAGAAAGAATCTGAGAAAAGTACAGCCTTGGATGGTTCAGAAATGTCCAAATATAACATTAGAACAGAAAATATGTAGTTCATGCAGAAAATCTATCTCTGAAATGCCAGGTCCTTCATGTATAATTGAAACAGATGCAGAGGCAGAACAACCTCTGTTAAGTGAAGATAATTCAGAAGGAGTGGTGAAGAGTGAAATATGGACTGACAGAGACACAACTTTGGATAGTCTGAATGATACGTCATTTTCTCTAGGCGAATCTCCTGTGAAAAAAAAAAGATTAGGTGTTGGACAGTACAGTAAGAAGAAATATCAGCAAATTGGTGAAGTGATAAAAGACTACATAGGTGTTCCAGAATGTGATAATCCTGTGACAGTGTCTGATGAATCGGTCATGATTTCACAGTTGAAAGAAAAATTTCAAGAAACAGACTCTAGCAGTGTTAAAGTCCAAATACTAACAATATTACTTAGAACCTGGAGTATTCGTAAAATTCAGGAAGAATTTGGTGTAACATATTACATGGCACGAAAGTCTAAAAATCTTGTGGAAGAGCAGGGTATTTTAGCAACTCCAAATACTAGGCCTGGGAAAACTCTCAGTGACAGCACAGTTGAAAACGTTATTGCATACTATAATAGTGATGAAGTGAGCCGTTGTTTACCAGGAAAAAAAGATTTTGTTACAATGATGGAATCAGGATCAAAAGTACAAAAACAGAAATGTCTTATTCTAGGAAATTTGAAAGAGATATTTCAAGGATTTAAAGACAAGAATCCTAATGTCAAAGTAGGGTTTTCAAAGTTCTGTGGTTTACGCCCAAAGAATTGTGTGCTGGCTGGTGCAAGTGGAACACACTGTGTCTGTGTGTGTTGTGCTCACGAAAATGTAAAACTTATGCTAGCAGGGTGCAAATTGCAAGACTTAACTCGTAATGATGAATTACCAGTTAGGACATACAAAGATTGCCTTGCAAGAATAACTTGTAACCCTCCTCTTCCAGAATGCTTCTTCTTCAAGTGTGATTCTTGTCCTGGTATAGCACACTTACTAGAGCAAATAAGTAGCTTATTCACCATGAATGGGATTGATGAAATTGTATATAAATTGTGGACTACAACTGATCGCACAACACTTATGACAGTCTGTAACACTGTAGAAGAATTCCTTGAGACCTTTGAATCAAAAGTGAAATTGCTATTGCCACATTCTTTTATAGCTATTCAGCAGTCATACTTTCTGTCAAATCTGAAAGAAAACCTTGATGATAATCAGTGTGTTGTGTTGTGCGATTTTGCTGAGAATTATTCCTTCATACTGCAGGATGCAGTCCAAGGATACCACTGGAACAATTCCCAAGCTACTATTCACCCTTTCGTCGTGTACTACAAAAGTTCACACACACTTCAGTTGGATCATGTTTCTTTTGTTGTCATCTCAGAATGTCTTAAGCATGACACTATCAGTGTTCACCTTTTCCAGAGCCAATTGTTGTAGTTTATATCATCACATTTTGACAAGAAAGTAGAACACATCTATTACTTCTCAGATGGTGCAGCCTCACAGTATAAGAACAGGAAGAATTTTGTCAATCTGTGCCATCATGATGTAGATTTTGGTATCACAGCTGAGTGGCATTTCTTTGCCACCTCACATGGAAAGGGGCCATGTGATGGCGTGGCAGGCACCATTAAGAGATTAGCTGTACGTGCCAGCCTTCAGTGTTCATACAATGACCAAATTATGACACCGTGACAACTGTATGATTGGGCTTCCAGAAACATTCCTTCGTGCCATTTTAAATACAGCACGGACAAGGACTATGAGAACCACAAGGAGTTCCTCAAGATACGTCATGCTAGTGCTCGACCAATTCCTGGTACTCAAAAACTTCACCAGTAAGCCGCACAGCTATTAAAACCAAGATGTATTCAAACTCAACTGAATACAAGGTTGAGTCAGTATTGCTAAATCCAATAGAACTGGATCTGGAGGATATTCGTGGCTATGTTATTGTTGAGTATGATAACCAGTGGTGGGTTGGTTGTGTTTTGGATGTGAACATTCATACAGAACAAGTTAAGATAAGTTTTCTGCACCCACATGGACCTTGAGTGTCTTTCACATACCCACAGAAGCCAGATATATTAGAAGTGGATAAAACAGCGGTCATTACGAAGGTTGACCTACGAACAGCAACAGGTCGGACATATTTTATGGAGAGAAGCGAAATAGAGATGGTCACTAGCAAGATGGCATCACATTCTTTTGGTTTGCAACCTTATTAACCAAGCGGTTCACTTGTATGTGTACACCACTAATATAACCTGTAACACATTGTGAAATTAATACATACATGCATCTGGAAAACAGTTATTGTACATTTGTCCGAACCTAACCTGGAGGACATATACTCCTATTAATCCTACATTGCCTTGCCATAGCGGTGCCAGCCTAATATTTGGCACATGGGTAGAAGAATGTTGTAGCGATAAGATATTTTTTTTTCGTAATTTTTTAAGATGGTATGTTTTGAGATATTCAAGGTCAAAGGTCACAGTAGATGACCTTGAAACTTTAATCTGTTGTAAGAAGGTCATGTATGGTATCTATAGAAAGCTCAATCCTTTAGCTTTGCAACTGTGTTTGAATTGTCACTCTACTACAATTAGGAAAAAAATTTACAGCCATTTATAAGTGTGCGAGTTTGTCATTTTTTACGAAAATTTCGATTCTTATTATGTGTGTATCTTGGACAATTTTTAAAATAAAAATCTGAAAATTGGCAGAATTACTTACCTTGTCATAAGTGTGCTTCATACCAAATTTCATCAAAATCAGAAATGGTGAGGTCAAAAACTTTTTTTTTTTTTATTGATCTGACGTGGAATGTCCCCCTAGCGAAAAGTCTATGAACTTGTTGAAAATTTTGAAATTATATGAAAAACATCTCACACGGAAAACACTATCCAACAAAGAAGGAATTTTTCAAGTCGGACTCCTAGAAGTAGAGATATTGACAAAAATAAGATGTACATCTACGCCCTCTGGCGGAGAAACTGTGGAATATTTTAAGAAGAAAATATTCCGAAATGGTTTATCGATGTGAGTGGCATCAGTCCACGAAAGAATTTTTTAATCGATATTTAAGAAGCTACGATTTTATGGCAAATACATCGGAAGCAAATATTAACACTTACGCCTCCTGGTGGCCAAAGTATTACTTACCAAAAATTTGAAATGATATGCAAAAGATTTTCCATGAAGAGATGTATCCGCTGAAGAAAAAAATTTTCAAATCGGAGTTTTAGAAGAAGAGTTATCGGAGAAAAGGTAATTTACTTTTACGTCCCCTAGCGGAAAATCGATGCGTAATTTGAAAAAGTAACTATATCAAAAATACTCTTCGACATAAATGGAATCGAAAGATATAAATCTTTTTTAATCGGATGTTTAGAAGCAAATATGTGGAATAAAACACGTATTTTTGAATTCGACATCGTCTGCACTTACGCCCTCTACCGGCGAAATTGTACATCGTAAAAAAAACGAAATAAAGGATCATCATTTGCATATTTCAAGCTTCCCAATGCAAAAAGAATTTTTCAAATCGGACTAATAGTTGCTGAGATATCGTGGGTACAGACGGACGGATGGATGAAACGATAACAGAAGCACAATCTTTTTTTACAAATGACGTGCTAAAAATTACTTACCATCAGTTAAAACCCCTTGTTAAATATAACAATACATAAAAACATGTTATTTAAATCAAATAAATTATTTAGAACCAGGGTATTTAAAATTTGATATTTTGTCAATAACTTTTAAAGTTAAATAGTGTGCTATGATGCAGATGAATTATTTACAAAGTGTCTGTGGTAATTTGGTCCATACATTGAAACTAGGGCAGCTTTCAGTATTTTTTGGACTGATTTATATCCAAACTGTGCTCTGTTTGACATTATAAACATTCATTTACCATTTGTTCCAACTATAACATAATCTATGTCACTAAATTAGTATTGGGTCTTTTACTTATACAATATGTCAATTGTTGCACCCCAGGATTCACAAATTGTCTCTGAGACAGGCAGAGAAATTATACAAACAGCAAACTTAGTAACTTTTGGAATCTCTGTTTTCATTTCATTTAGCGCTTGTTTTAAGAGAGCTTTAATCTGTAAAAAATGTTCCACTTGTCCTACTTTCTTGCATATTTCTATAGGTCCAAGTGACAAAAACAGTATACTCAAAGAATAAATCTTTTTTTTTCTTCAGAGTGTGGAACACATGAAAAAACCTTTAAAAATTCAATGAAATTCGAAAGATCTTCCAATTCTTTCTTCTGCTTAGAACTGACACGAGTTCTTGGAAATATTCAAATACAATTTGTATTATTTATTCAAAATTCAATAAAATACCTGCTCTTCTTATAATTATGTCAACAACTTCCTCATTTTCAAAATACATACTGTATTATTCCAATAGACCAGCTGTATAGCTTGTTACCTTCTGAATATCACAACATAAGGGAGCTATGTCAGAGTTATTCTGAGTGGAGCGCAGTTTTTTCAAACTCTTCGCTTAATCCAATTTCCATTTTCAGAAATTTTTCCTCCATTTTAAAGCTGAAACACAATCATTTATTGAACAAAATCATATTTCACATTAATACTGAACAGAGAGAATCGCGAGAAAAAAATTGTGATTACAGAAGAAATCGTCACTCCATCTACTTCCGTTTTCGAATGTTTTGAAAGACAGAATTCCGTTTACAGCCAGAAAATGTCACTCCTCACCCCACCTTGCAATTCTCAATTCCCTTCACTCTCAAGAATGGCACAAATGATGACAACAAAGGCAAAATTTCCCGAATCTGTGGGAGAAACTCGTGCCTAAAGATCACAGGGAAATTTTCGCTTCGGAAAATTGTTACCTACAGTTTCAAGCTGAAATACAAACATTTATGCAATAGACTGATATTTAGCAACAATACTGGGCAGAGGCAACTTCGCAAGAGGAAGAAATAACGATTACGGGGAAAATGTTAAGTTTTGAAGAACTGAATACTGTTCCCCAACGGGAAACGACCCCCTCACACACACACACACACACATTAATCTCCTCCCCCCAAATTCTCTTCAGTTTTGTATCGATCCCAAATAAAGAAAAACGCGGAATTCTGTGAAAGAATCTTGTGCCTGATTTGTAACAGTTGGCGACATGCAAAATGAATTGTCCAGGCCGCTACATATGGAAGCCGATTAAAGTGTCCATAAATTAATTATTCCCGATGGATCTGACCGGAATACAAATTATTCACAATATATCCGACCGCAATATTTGCAACTCACAGAAGGATTCATTTTTAATGCACGTAATTTTATAAAGGATATGTTTCTAAAGCTTGAATTTTGTGAGTGGTCAAAATACAGACCCAGATTTTATATATATATATATATATATATATATTCCTTAAATTTTTCTTAGGAGGACGACTTCTTCCAAGCAACTTTACTTCGGCAGGAGTTCAAAATTTTGGGCGGGAATCCCGCAATCCCGCGTGTTCTGCTGTTGTTGACTTGAGGTGATTTTTTACAAGATGGACACCTAACACTCTCCCCAGCAATAAGTAGTGTAATATGGCTTGGTGCCTCTCACTTTCACAACATACTAGCGGGGAGGGGGAAAAGGGTTCCTTCAAAAAGCGCAGGGAGAAACAATCAGCTACCATCCCAAATGGTAGGAGTGGGTGGATGGATGTGTGGGGGAGGGTGAGGGATTGTTTGGTGTGCCGAGAAGAAGGGTGGGGAGTGTAGACAAGAGGAGTTACTGACAGATCGGTGCAAGCGCTGTGCTTGCAAATTTAGGATAAAAAATGTTCTGCAAGGGATTGAAATTAAAGATTTAACAAAATATGTTCTACAAATAATAACACCCTACCAGAAAACTGAAATCTAAGATTAAAAAAATATATTCCGCAAGACATTGAAATCTAAGATTAAAAAGAAAATGTTCTGCGGGGGGGGGCGTTGTTCTGCGACGTACGTCACAGTTTTAAGTACTTTCTGCTCCTGGGGTTTTAACTGGGTGAAAAATCAAAACACACAGCAAGAATGCAGACTACTGCTATCTTTTATTGACTGCAGCTGCACAGCATCCTTTGCTTAATTTTTCTTTCTGCTGATATCATTCTCTCTCCCTATTTCTTCAGTGTCGCTTTTCTTTCTTTTCTTTTTTTTGCCCCTCTGATAACAATAATTTCATGCATCACGCTTAAAGAACTTTCAACCTGAGGACTTTGAATGAATGATATCAAAGCTTTAGCTATTTTAGATAAATGGTGTAAGTTTGAGAATATTAATACTATTGAACACCATACATCAATCTTTACAAACTTTCCAACTTTGTCACTTCCATTTTCAGGAATTTCCAACTCCCTTAAAAAGAAATTACGATTACGGAAAAAAATCTGAACCCCGTCAACCTTTCGTTTTTAAAAGTTTCGCAAAGATCGAATTCCCTCCTCCAACTCGTCACCACCAAGCACCCAAAAATTTCTGTTCACTTGTGCATCAATCTCGTGGTTTACCAAAATAATAACAAAAAAGGCAGAATTCTTCGAATTCACGGAAGAATCTCATGCTTGAACATTACGGGGAAATTTTCGCAGCATCTAAGTTCCATTTTCGTAAATGGTTGCCTCCAGTTTCAAGCTGAAATACAAACATTCATGCAATAAAATTATATTTAACAAGACTACTGAACACAAAGGCACCAGGAGGAAAATGTTACGATTATGACAAAAAAAATTTTACTCCGTTTAACTACTGTTTTCAAAAGTTTTAAAACACAAAATATGGTCTCCAGACGGAAATGACAAAAAAAAAAAAAAAAAAAAAAAAACAGATTCACAGATCTCATGCATTTTATAAAAGTAATAGCAAAATAAAAAAAAAATCTAACAAAATGGAAATTCGTAGAATCCATAGTTTCGACAGTGAGTTCCGTAGTTAGACAATTAAATCCGTAGAAATTACGGACATTTCATTGTAGCTGGCAGATATGCAAATCCCACTCATCCTCTGATAAGAACTGTCATCCTCATAACTGTCTTTTTTAAGATTAACAAATAACCAAAACTCACACACTGCCATATCAGAAAAATGAGGAGGCACTAATAAGTTTGTTATGATTCGCTTTCAGGAACTCAGCTGTCTGTTTTTCTTTGTGCAAAGGAGAGTTATATGGTGCAACATTAAACCCCTAAAGTGGAACTCTTGCAGAGCTACAGGAAGATATTTTGAAGACTTTCAGATTAACACTGCTAACAAGACCTGTACATCAGAAAAACATGGTGTATAACAAGTTTATCATTGCACACACTTTTGGCACTGGTGCATTTTCACAGATCCACATGCAACTCTCATGATAAACTGAGACATTGCTTCATCACCTATCACAGTTTTTGAAATAATGGAATGGGAACTGCTATGCATCATTTACAAAATTTATTGGTTGATGCTTAAACACTGCATTTGAAACTGGGTCAAACTGTGTAGCACCCAAAGAAAAACTTCTTAAATCAGATCCATCATGTAAAATGGTAGGCAGTGCTGTGAATCCAATACCAGAGACATCTTTTATCATTTCATAAGTGTAACTTGCAATTGCTTCCATCATTCTTGCATAGCAGCTATGTTTTTAGGAGTCATCGCAGGGCAGTCTTTCACAACAAAATTTATTTTGGAGCGAAAGATAAAGAAAAGTCAGAATTTTCCAACTATTTTTTTCCATAACAATTCATTTTTGAACACAAAAACTAGTGCAGGAATTTTTGTCTTCTCTCCTGTGAAGAGTGATTATTGGCCAGCAAGAGTTCCTTTCTCACAGAATATACTGATATATACCAATACTTGGGGTATATTAAACATACCACAAAGTAAACACAGAGAATCTCAAATTACTCAATATTCAGGGTATTATTATTCATGCAACTGAGCTTCTATTTGCTGGAAGTGGGCATAGTGGCCATACATTTCAAGGCAAACACTCCTCTGACAAGAAACAAAACTGTTGTATGATGACATAAATCTACTGATAATCATCAGCATATTTGTATCAGCAAAGGTAGATGTCAATTTTACTATTAATTGATACACCCTTTTACATCACAAATCATTTTCTAAAAGATTTCATAAATTCGACAGCAATCCGATGGAATGTTTTTGCGGTCAGTCAGAAAAAAATAGTATAAAAAATCTGAAAGCTTATAAAAAATCATTCCTTAATAATTTTTCAAATTGGAAACATGGAAATTATGGTATTTTGTTAAAAAAAACATACTTTCAGTTAGTATGCAGTTAAAATTTATGGATAGCTTTCTCTGTTTATGCTAAATTTTTGACATTTTAAGCATGAGAAAAAAAAATGTAGGAACCATAAAAAAAATCACTGATATCTGAATGAGAATGACATCAATTAAATATAAAACTCCTAAATGAATATTTACAAATAAAAGTCAATAGTTACATACTTTATCATATTCATGACTTTTCTTGATGTTGAAAACTTTCAATAATGCAGCAGCAAAGTAAACTTTAAGTCACATCACATTTCAAATCACATTTCTCTTACCCCTCAAACCTGTTTCCTTCTCTTAATTAGCATAGGATAATGTATGGGTTTTCCAATTAAAATATTTATCTTAAGATTAGTGAGCCATAATGAAACTGGAAGAATGCATACGGTTACAGGAAAGTAAACTTCTGAGAAGACTCAGATATTGCAGAACAGCAATGTACTCACATTTACATCTTGGGCAATTTTTGTGAATTTAATCATATCAAAAGTGTTACGAGCAAAGATATCATTTTCCTACTACAGTATGAATTAATTACTTTTAATATGAGTAAAAAAATTATGATTGCATCAAGGTTTTTTTTTCTTTCTTATGCTCTGAAAATATACTACCCTCCAAAACATATTCAATAACCCTCTTGTCATTATCTAATGACCCAATCCATCAAAACACATGGCTTAAGCCAGTATATAAGTGAAGTGTATGGCCTGCAGCAGTTCACTGTACTTATCAAGGTGCACAGATGGAAGTTTTCTGTCATTGAAGAATTAACCTATTTATATTAAGTAAATAATTCACTAAATATTATTTTCTTGCAAAACGTTTTGGCCCTTAGGTGCTACCAAGGCCTGTTCTGAATGCTTCCCTTCACTCCCTATTAGATGTTGCAATAAAATGCAATTTTAAAGATTTGCCAGACCACAGATGCATGTTGTGACATCTTTTAAATAAAACATATACAATGTTCTTGAATCTTAATTATTGCCATTGAACAAAAACATTGAAAATTCAATTTATGGTTTTGATGGTTTCATTGACTGAACCTTTATCCCTGCGGTTTCTATGCATTTTACAATTTCACTGTTCTGGTCTTTTTTAGTAGCTGTTTTATGTTCTTTTATCTTCTGTTTCAATTTCCATGCTGTTTCTCCAATATATTTGTTACTAGCCTATAGCCCGCCCTAAGACGGTTGTTTTTAAGCTTTAAATAAATATTAATGTATAAGGGATGTTTCCCGTCCTAAGACGGTGAAATTTTTAATTGAAGCAGATTGAAAACAAATCAAATAGATGCCGGCTTTTTTGTAAGGAAATATAGTAAAAACTTATACAGTAAGAACTCATTCATGTTAGAACTGAAAATTATATGCTATTTATTTCCATTTTTCAAAAGACCTCGCGATAAATATTCTGCGCAAAATATTTGTTGTTGTTCAACAATTTTCCTTGTAGTCCGGTTGTTTCCGTGTAAACTTACCTTAATAACGTTTGCTTTAATTTTTCGCATTAAATTACTTTTTCTCCGGCGTACATGTTATTCCGCTCAAAGCTTGTTTTAGACTGTCCTATCTGAAGTTGCAAAATGTTGCAAAATGTATAATATAATCAGTACTAAACTCAGAAAATTAGTTAAATTAAAAAGTAAAAAAAGAATTGTAGTGTACAAATTAATATTCGAATTGTGCTAAATTAAATTAATACGTAAATGCAGCTTACACCGATATTAAGATTTGAATTTGAATTTTGTAGATCGGATAAATAGAAATCAAGTCATTGATAATCCAATGTTTTTAAATTAGCACGCGATCACCTTGACATCTCAATGTGATCATGTGCAAGCTCAACTTGCTGTGATATTAAGAATTCAATTCAAATTTTGTATATGGAAAAAAAACTTGAGTGATTAATAATCCAATGTTTTTAAGTTAGCACGTGATCACCTTGACACCTGAAAGTGATTTCGTGCTATTATATAGCAGGCAATAATTTTGACATCCCAAGAGCACACACAAATTGATCGATAAGTGATGACGCAACAATGCAGACATTGCTGTGACATCAAGCGTTCCAGTGGGACTGATCTCGGTGTTTATATTATAATGTTACATGATTTGGGCCAGTGCAGATGGCCTACACCATCCAGTTGACTGTAAAAAATAATAATCAGAAAATGGAAATGCAATGCCCTAGATGACCACAAAAGCTGGAGAATCTCAGAAAAATGGTATGCTAATATCATCAGCCATCCTGGTGAAACATCAATCAACAGTTTCAAGCATAGCAAGGCTGAATGAAGTCTGAATAAATATACTAAGCTCCATACCATCAGTTACCATGGAAAGAGCAGGAATGAATGTGTCTATTATTACCCATACACTACAACCAGCAGTCCCAACTTCCATACTGCAAAAAACAATGCAGCTGCATCCCAGAACAGTGAAAACAAGATAATGTTCTACAACATTCCTATTCTAATCAGACAGGCAGGTGTATGTGTGAAAAAATGCCTGGAGAATATTCCTTATATGGTCTGAATAACATACACAATCTGATCAGAAGAATCTGGATATTTGCCTATCCACAAACTCCATGCAATAAGAAAGGAATTAATATCAAGTTGGTCCACCCGTTGCTGGTATCACAGCCTCCACTCTACTGGGAAGGCATTACACTAGATTTTGGTACGTTGCTGTGGCAATTGACTTCTATTCTTCTACAAGAGTATTGGTCAAGTTGGTCACCTTTGTCGGGTGGTTCAGCCTGGCTTGCGGTCGGTGTTTCAATTCATCCCGAAGGTGTTCCATGGGATACAGGTCAAGGCTCTGTGCAGGCTGGTGAATTTCTTCCATACCCATCTCATCAAACCATTCCTGCTGAGACCACATTCTGCGTAAGGGGTCATTATCCTGTTTGTGAAGAAAAGAGCCTTCACAGAACTGTTGCCATAATGTTCTTATTGTGGAGAATGTCATTATAGGACATAGTATTAAGATTCCCAGGCACTGGAACTAAGGGTTTCAATCCAAACCATAAAAAACAGCCCCACAACATGATGCTTCCTCCACCAAACTTCAGAGTTGGCACAACACAGTCGAGCAGGTAGCATTCATCTGGTATCCTCCACATCTAGACTGATTTGACAGACTGCCAGATGGTGAAGCATGATTCATCACTCCTGAGAACATGCCACCACTGCACCAGAGTCCACTAGCAACGAGCTTTACACCACACCAACCAACACTTGGCATTTCTCTTGCTAATGTTAGGCTTATGTGTGACTACTCGATCATGAAAACCTGTTCCCATCAGCTCTCTATGAACCATTACAGTGCTGGTGTTGCTTCCAGAGGGATTTTGGAAGGGGGTAGTAACTCTTGCAACCGAGGACAGGAGATTTTGTCACACCATTCTCTTCAGTACACCGCTGTCCTGTTCTGTCATTCGCAATTTACAAGGCCTACCAGATTGCAATTGTACTGTCATTGATCCTGGGTGTTTCCACTTCACAGTAACATCGTGTACAGTTGATCAGGGCAGCTGCAGCAAGGCAGAAATTTACCAAACTGACTTGTTGCTAAGATAGCATCTATGACTATGCCACACTGAAAGTCATTGAACTCTGCAATATTGCTGATTCTACTGTTCATGCTTGTCTATAATTTTTTTTTAGGTCATGTCTATCTTTTCATATCTGTATGGGCTATGGCTGTAATGTATATGAACAAGTCCACTCACTGCTCAAAAGGAGTGTTTGGATACTTTTGATCACATTGTGTATGTATGACTTATGTATTAAAAAAAAAAAACCTAAGTTTTACTTTCACAGCTTTTTTCTTCCAAAGTTTTAGCAATATAACAGCCTGTAATAAGCTTTCAATTCTTGTTTGTTAACATGCCCAATTTCCTTCAACACACTTCACTCAAACAAAAGTTGCTTTTTTTTTTTTTTTTTGATTGGAGGTTTAACGACCACCGTGAGCAACTCAATGGGCTATAAGCAGTCGCCCGTCCCTAATTTAGGGTCACTGGTTCCAAGGAAGGGAATGAGCCAGTGCCGTAAGACAAACCCAACATCCATGCCTGACCGGGATTCGAACCCGGACCCCTTACGGACGAATGATCAGAGGCCAGCGCCTTAGACCACTGCGCCACCGGGGTGGCAAAAGTTGCTTTGCAGTGTTTCAAAAATAGGTTTATAACTAAAGAAGATGCATCACTCAATGAACAAAATATCAGAAGATTTTGAAATATCAGACCACAAAAACGTTAGAAAAATTTCCATGGAATGGTCTACAACAATATAAAAATTCAATACTTCATGTAAGCAAATTTACAAGACAAAAATTACAATTTAAAAAAAATTACTCACCAAAGCTTCTGTTATAATTACTCCTGATGCTGACCAGGTGAATACTTCAATCTGCCCAGGTGTGTCAAATATAACATACCTTTGTGAAATAAAACACAGAGATATATCATAACTGTTGCATTACAGAATCAAAAATAAAATGCATTACAATTATAAAAATTCAGTGCCTGCTGAGACATTAAAAGTATTTTATTTATATTTGACTACATATTGCTGATAGCTATATTTCATTTGAGCATTTTTAATATTTTTTTATCCTACATTGTGTGTTACTGAGCTCTCTCTATATTAAAAATACATTTACTTCTTAAATTTATTTCTTAAGTATGCATCATATTTTAATACAGCTTTTGCACAAAGTTAAAGGTTATAAAAAGTTTTGTTTGGGGTCTTAATGATAACCATGAGCAATTCTAAGGAAGCAGTGAAAGAGCCAGAGTCATATGACAAACATACTACCTATGTCTCCTCCAGAAACTGAACCAGGGAATGGCTCAGGTGACTAGTCAGAAATCTGCAACTTTGACAACTTGGCCAGACAGGTGACAAATGGAAAAGTACAGGATAATCGAAGTTAGTGTGCAACTTAAGGATAATTTTGCACAAATTAATTTCAGTTAATACAGTTATACCTGGTACTGAAGAAGGATAACAGGTACCCAAATTGGAAGGAGACCAACAAGCTGAACTTCAGAGGAAAAGTGTATGGAACTAATCAGGCCTGTGACCCAGAGAGCTATCACTAACTCGTGATGTTGAATGGAAACATTTTGTTAAGTACAGATGGAGGGAGGCTAATCAAGTCAGGTAGCCAACTGAAATATACTTAGGTAAAAATCTCACTAAGGAGTGTAATACCGCAAAAAAAAAAAAAAAAAAAAAAAAAATCACATGCTGTTCTCTGAAATTTAGAGGTTAGCCCCACAAAGAAAGAAAATCCACCAGATAAATGTTTTTAACTGAGTACTTACTTACTGTTGCCGTATCAAACATCTCCATTTACAGTGATCTTCACATATAGCTCGAGCATCACTGACATCCACCACATGATGTAAACAAGACTTTCTGTACTTCTTACTCATAATAGTTTTCTCATGCATACTCCTGACTCTGGTCATCTAATGATTTCCTTGGCCTTCCTCTACCTTTCTTTCCTGCCATTTCAGCTGAAAAGATTTTCTTAGTAAGCATCTCATCACTCATTCTTTCAGTATGGCCAAATCACCTAAAAATATCAGTCACCACCTTAGTGACAACATTTTGCCTCACATTACACATCTGCAACACATGTTCATTCCTCACATGATCTGAGTGTCTTGCCACAAACCCCCTGTAAGTAACACATCTCTGCAGCACAAAAATAACTATGTCTTTTCTGCAGTATCCAGATTTCACTGCCATACATCAGAGTAGGAACAATTACACTTTCACCTACAGCCATTCAGGACTTTCTTGAAAACCCATCATTCTTGTGAAATCCTCCTAAAGCAGCCATGACTTTCAATGAAGAATTCACTCTCCTACTAATTTCACCATCTAATTTGTTCTTGCTGTCACACCCCTAAATACACACTCATTCACCTGGTCAATCACTGTGCCATTTAGACTTATCTTTTATCTCTCATTCAGTACTAACAGGTCCTTGCTCAAAATCCATATCTTTTGGATTTTTCCCTTATTTATACTCGCTTTGAATTTCATACAAACTTCGTACATCCGGGACAACATATTCTGCAACTCACTTTTGTTCTCTGCCAATGGGACTCTCTCTCTCTCTCTCTCTCTCTCTCATCAGTGTACAGCAATCTGCACACACGGATATTACCCAAACATAAACCAGTCTGGTCCATTTTCGTATCTTGCGTGCACACATCCATAAATATATTAAACAGCCATGGTGACATTACACAACCTTGTCCGACTCCTGCACCAATAGAAAACCATTTTGATATAACACCATTCACTCGTACACAAGCTCTACTGCCTCAACAACTGTTTTGTGCTCTTTAATCCTCTGTTTCAAGTTTCGTGCTGTGTCCAATAAATTTTCTCTTCTAAATCACGGTCATTTCACATACAACAAAATCACGGTCATTTCACATATAACATTTCGTATTACTATTTTGTCCTGTGCGAAGAATGACCTGCTTCTACTGGCAAATTTTGCTACTGACCATTTCCATCTCAATTCAGGCAGGCATGACCAACATGTGTCAGTTGACCACCTCCAATTTTTTTGAAAAATTTATGGTAGCTACTCTTAATAGACATATAAAGTATTGCAAAAGAATTTTTCATAAAAAAAATTTTTGGTCGAGCCACAGCATTTTGAAAATAGGCAAAAAATACACGTGTGACGAAAATCATGTGAAATGCCAAATTTTTAAGTGCACACTGCTCCTGAACTCTCATCATCAGTGTATAGGTCGAGACTCAATTTTTATTTTTTTTTATTTTGAAGCTATTGAATTGGCCTTTCTTCAAATTCACAGAAATTGGTCAAACGAATGTTGCCAGATGACAAAAAAAATTATATTTATTACAAAATTTTTTAATTTTCCACAAATTTAGGATTTTTTTTTTTTTTTTAAGAAAAAGACTTATCAGGTGGGTAAGTGAGCCAATCTGCACCCCAGCTAGGGTTGTCTTAACAGTAATTTTATTTTTATCCTGTGATGCTTGTAACTTGTGAAATTTTTTTAAATATACAAAATTTCAAAAAATAAACATTTTTGAATTGCAATATCTCAAAAACCCCATTTTTAAAAATTCTGAAATTTTGTCCGAACAATGTCCTAATGGTAGGAAATTTACTGGGGGAGTCAGGTTACTGGATTTTTGCCTTCAAGTTTTCTTACATGTTTTTAAAAATGACACATTTTTTTTTTTTCAATTTCTTTTTTTTTTTTTCCAATCTTTGAAAATTGGCACTTTTTTTTTTCAAATTTTTTGAATTCAGTGAAAAAATGAGAACTGTAAACATTATTTAGTAAATTTTTAATAGCAGGAGAACACAATTCCTGGCAGGGCTCACACTAAGCATTCACCAATTCACCAAATGTGATTAAATCCGAAAATGGCAAGAAAAAATTAGTAACAGTGAAAATGGTGGTGAATTATTTTATGAAACTTGGGCAATTTTTGACTCATGGGTAAATTGCAATTTGCAGTAATTTTTGGGCTAAACTGCAGCTGATATGATTTCAAAGTTTGATTTTCCAAAGCTGTGGCACTGAAAATGGTACTGCCCAGTGCAATTTTTATGGAGTACTGTGAAACACCTATTAAGACTGCTTGAGAGTTATTTGGGGAGTCAATAAAAATAACAGCTACTGAAGTTGGGGGATATCAAGAGGTAAGAAACTCTTCTGTAATTTATAATGTGTGGATCCAGAGAAATGGGATAGCAGAGGTTAACAGTCTGCAGCACATCGTCCAGTGTTGGTGTTGCACTTCGACTTTGCTCAAAACTGATCTGTAATTCTACCTGATGAAGTGCAAAGTTACTACTGGCAAACAATGTCCAGATCTCACTCTTTACATGCACTGCGTACTTTCCAAATGAGACTAAGTCTTTTGTGGTAGCATGCAATGATATAAGCCATAACACAGCACATGCTCTGTGTGTCATTCTGCTCATAAAAAGTGAAAATGCTAAGACTTGTTCTTTGGAAGAATTTAAAACAATTGTTTACATCTCAGATGGAGCAGCCGGGCACTGGACCCAAATGTAACAAGGAAGTGGATCTTCTCAGCCACAGGCCAATGCAAGAGTGTATGTGATGGTGTGAGTGGCCTGTGCAAACATTTTGCTACTAAATTCAACTTACAGAAAGAAGCTTCACAAGCTATAAGAGATGCACCTTCATTTGTTGAAACTGTCTCCCCCTTGATCCCAAAGACTAAACTTCTACTCCTCACAACTTGTGAAATTCAATCCTATCGAACCAGCAAAGTAGAAAAGTGGGATACAGTAAAATCTGTTGTTGGAATACAGGATAATGCTCTGTGTTGGTCAGTCCACACATGATATGGAATAATTGTCAAACCACGCCGTAACAGTCCTTGCTTTATGACTTGGAGCATTATCCTGCTGGTACCAACAAGGCTCGGTTCCATAGTATTGTCACAGAGTTGGTAGGACATAATTGTCCAGAATACCGAGGTAGACGTGCTGGTTAACAGGTTTGTCCACGATAACCAATGCGCCAGGACCATACCCAAAAAACACCCTCACACGAGTACACTGCCAGCTCCAAACTTGACCGTAGGAACAGTACACTGTGGAAAATAACGTTTCTCCGGCTTCCGCCATACCCACAAACGGTCATCAGACTGATGGATCGTGTATCTGGATTCATCAGTCCATAGGACCCGTTTCCATTGATCTATGGTCAACAATAAATGTTCTTTATACCATGCTAAACGACGAGTAGCATTCCGAGTGGAGATGAAAGGCTCATGAGCAGCCGCAGGACCACAGTAACCCATGGAATGAAGTTTTCTGTGAATAGTACGTGTACATACCGAGGTTCCAGCATTTTTAACTCACCTGTACACTGAGGTCTTGTGCAGCACTCCGTCGATTAGCTGTAACAACTCTCCGGAGGCTTCGACGTCCTCTATCACTGATTTTCTTAGGTCTGCCAGTATGTTTTGCTGTTTCAGACACACCATGTGTCTTCCACTTATTCAGTACATCCAGAACAGTTCACTTGGGTATGTTTAAATGCTTCTCAGTTTCTCTTATGGACAACCCAGTAATATAACACCCAACAATCTTTCCTTTCTCAAAGTCAGTTTTCTCCCACTGCGACATTTTCACTCAACCTCACAGTGCGATATGATCGCGGTCAGCTGCAGGTTTGTTTTTATACTGTTTGCAGCTATACTGCGTGTTTTAACAATGCAGCGGATCCGTTCATTTGCTTTTGAAGGGGTGTACAGTGACTTTTGTCAATATAATGTATATATGAGAGTTATACCGAAAGTAATGCAAAAGTGGTCATAACTTTTTGTATTAACTGACAGAGGTTGTTCAATTTGCACAAGCTGGTAGAGTAACTCTTCCTCTAGAGTAACCCTTCTTCTTCATTGCAGGTAAATAATGGATTCCAAGTAGAAGCAACGTGCCGTCATTAAGTTCTTGACAAAGGAAGAGCGCAGGCTGTCCGACATCGACAGAAAGCTACAGAATGTTTACAGAGATGACACCATTGACAAGAGCAATGCGCACAGATGGAAGAAGTTTAAAGAAGGGGAAACCAGCATTGAAAACAAACCATGCAGTGGGAGATCATCATCTACGACCACTGACAAGAATTATCAGCAAGTGGAAGAACTGATTCACATGGAGAGAAGAGTCTCAATCCGTGAGATTGTTGCACAACTAAATTGTGGTCACAATGCCATACAGAAGATGGTGGAAGACTTAGGGTATCGGAAAGTGTGTGCAAAGTGGGTACCTCATTAGTTGACATCCGATTAGAAGGAGAGAAGGGTGGAAGTCTGCTTTGATCTGCTGGAAGTGTTTGAAGCCAATGAAGACACATTTTTTTTCCCAATCTGGTGACAGGATGAAACGTGGGCATACCTTTACAATCTAGAAACAAAGAATCAATCCATGGGAGCTGTCACACCTTTTTACCAAGGCCTAAGAAGTTCAAGAGCCTGCAATCAGCACAGAAAGTCATGGTGACTGTTTTTTTTGGATGACTAGGGTGTCATTCTGCTTGATTTTCTGGAACATATCTGTATCGTGACCAGCGGTACATTGAGACACTGAAGAAGCTTAGAGAAACCATAATAAGGAGGAAGAGACCGAACAAGAATCTGAAAAGGATCCACATTCAGCACGACAATCAAAGACCATACACATCTTTGGCAACAAATCAGGCAATCAGCAAATTAGGATGTTCGATGGTCCCCCTTCCACCATACAGCCCAGATCTGGTGCCCTCTGACTTCCACCTGTTCAGTCCAATGAAGGACAGTCTTTTTCCAACAATTTCATGACACAGACAAGGTGAAAGTGGCTGTGAAGAAGTGGGAACAACAGTCCACACCTGAATTTTTTCAAAGGGGATTCAAGAGTTCGGTTCAATGATGGCACAAATGCATTGCTTGTGATGGAGACTATGTTGGGTAGTACCTTTATATAAAGAAAGAGTTACTCTACCAACATGTGCAATTTGAACGACCTCTGTCAGTTAATAAAAAAGTTATGCCCACTTTTGCATTACAACCCTCGTACAATCAATGTGCCCATTACTACAAACATAATTTAGCCAAAATGCATTCCAGTTTTTGAAGCACAGCTTATACAGTTAGTTTTCTAATAGTGAAAGGCATAGAAAAAAACTCAAGAGTTGGGTTCAATGATGGCACAAACGCCTCGCTTGTGCCATTGGATGATGTTAATATGAGAAATAATAAAAATTTCTACTTTCTTAGGAATTTTTTTTTCCATGAAAATTATTTCACTCCTCCGAGGTTATTGTAGTTACAGAAAAAGAAAATATTTTTACCATGAGTTTTGTATGATGAAAATACAATGCAATAAACAATATGAGTCACCTCAGATACTGACATACTAAACTAGTAGTGCATGTACCCCCCCCTCTCTCTCACTCACTCACTCACTCACTCACACACACACACACACACACACACACACACACACACACACACACACACACACACACACACACACACACACACACACACACACACACACACACACACACACACATTATTTTGGAAAATAATAGTTTAACTGCCCTGATAAACATCATAAGATATCATGAAAGAAATACGGGATTACGCCATATAATACAAATTTTGAAGACGACAATCCGATTCCTGGCGCAAATGTGACAAAGATGGCAAGTCAGATAACATCCGAAAACCCGAAAATTTTCATCGCCCTGGAGCGGGACTTCCGATCAATTAAATTCAAATTGATCGGAAACTTGAGACTTGGTCGTTCTGGGTGGTGTAGTGGTTAGTATACCTAGGCGTTTTCTGGGAGACGCGGGTTCGAGTCCCGCTCCAGGGCGATGAAAATTTTCGGGTTTTCGGATGTTATCTGACTTGCCATCTTTGTCACATTTGCGCCAGGAATCGGATTGTCGTCTTCAAAATTTGTATCATAAGATATGGTTAGTATCCTATTCACTATTATGGGTCTCATGCCATAATAGTGAATAGGATACTAACTATATCTTATGCTGCTAAAGACCAAACAACACTTGTGCAAAATTAGTCACCACCATTTCTACTGTGCCCCACAGGACATACTTGAATGAATGGCTGTCTTAATGGCCAAGTGGTCAGAGGTGCTGGTTTCTGGCTATTCATCTGAGATGGGCCGCCCTTTGAGTCTGGGATATTGCATGTGATGGTGCGTTTGTCCTACATTGCTGGCTCTCTCCTTTTGCAGGAACCAGTGCTCCTAAAGTAAGTTAAAAGGTACATTATGGTACTAACAGCAAATGTGGTTCCAAAGTAAGGAAAGGCACCAGCCTGCTTAAGGCCCTTACAGCAACCAGTGGTCCCAAAGTAAGGAAAGGCACCTGCTTATGGCCCTAACAGGAACCAATGATCCTGAAGTAAGGAAAGGCACCCTATGGCCCTAACAGTAGCCCATGGTGGTTCTTAAACCCTGAAACAAAATGGAGAGAATGAATGGGCTCAAACTAATTGAAAACCTTTTTGATCTTTCACGTGAAAGCCAATATAGATTAATTTGCAAATATGAATTGAAATGGAAGTCAGAATACTACATGGGGAGAGAACATGGAGAGATTATACCTTACGGTTTGATGTTTGAAGTACTTGCATACTTTTCATTATTCTGTTTCTCATGTATATTTGTTTTTATAGGGAATAAACGACCAGATAAACGATAAGTGATTTTGTAATATTATTGTTTCATAATTTCATTTAGTAAATATGAAATTTCATTTAGTCATATTTACTAAATAAAATTACAAAGCAAAAAATCACTAATTGTTTATGTGGTCATTTATTCCCTATAAAATCAAATACACATGAGGGACAGAATAATGAAAGTATGCAAATACTTCAAACGTCAAGTAATAAAACCATGTACTTATTGCATGACAGGTTAAAACCAAAATGCAAAATTCACCGAAAACTTGATGGTGTTTTCAGCTGCATGCTAACAGTGGAAGGGAACTTGTACTGTGTACTTTTTCTATGAATACGTTAGGAAGGAGAAATAATGTTTATGGAAAGTAGCAAAGAAACGAAATGAATGAAATAATGCCGGTATCTATATCTATTGCTCTCAGAAATTACACATAAACATATTTTTTTCAAAAAAGGGAAGTGATAACTCACTTAAATTCAGAGCTCCTTTTGTCGATAAGTTCCATCACCTGTAAGAAATTGATACCATAATAAAATTCACGCATATGAAGAAATTTAAATAATAAAAATGCCTAAAAGTAGCAAAATGTTGCAAAATAGAGATTTGAATTTTGTCTTTAGATTAAATATAAATCAAGGAAATTAAAGCTTTGAAGAAAATAACTTGAGGTAATTATGAAAATATAGTGGCTTAACAAATAAAACAAAATGAGAACTAACCTGGTCAAATCGTGTAGCAAACAGGTTCAGTGATGTAATAATACCACCATTTGGACCTAAAGAGTACCTCAAAGAGTTAAGGAATAGCATTCCAATACATAATACATAGTTGTAGAAAAATGGAATATTAAATGAATATTTGTAATAAATCTACATACATACATATCACTAAACTGTTATCTGAGATTCAGAGGTTAGCTCCACAAAGAAATACAAACTACCAGATAATTTTTACTTTCTACTGTTGCCGTATCAAATTTCTCCATTCACAGCAATCTTGACACACAACTCAGGCTTCACTGGCATCCATCACACGAAGTACACAAGACCTTCTATACTTCATACTCATAATCTTTTTCTCATGCAGACACTCCTGAATCTGATCCTCCCATGACTTCCTTGGACTTCCTCTGCCTTTCCTTCCTGCCACTTGGGCTAAAAAGATTTTCTTAGTAAGCATCTCATCACTCATTCTTTCAACATGTCCAAACCACCAAAGTATATTAAACCTCCCAAGGCAGCTATGACTTTCAATGAAGAATTCACTCAACTACTAATTTCACCATCCAATTTGTTCTCTCTGTCAAACATGCTTCCTAAATACACAAACTCATTCACCTGGTCAATCACAGTTCACTGTTTCTCAATTAGCCGTATTTCCAGAGAGTTTGAAAATTACATCGTCCTGGAACAGGAATTGAACCTGCATCTCCTGATTTCCATTTGAGTTTGCTATTCTTTCACCACTCAGGACAATAAATTTTCGAGCAAGTGAAGCTAAGCAAATGTAACTGAGAAACCAAGACGAATTTCAGATTTGTACTAGTCAAAGCGTTAATGAGGATGCATCATATTTATTGTAGTGTTGATGACCTTTTTCTGAAGAAATGGCTACATAGGAAACAGTGGAAATGCAGTGCTACTATACTGAAAATGGCATTCATAGGTGCCTGCCATGTACTGGAGAATCATTTCTTCAGGATGATTTGTTTCTCAATAATTTCTGCAACTTCTATTATGGCAACAAAGAGGACAAACTCTGACTATATTACAGCGGAAAAGTCCCTAAGAACTGTGTCTAAAGACACTAACATTCAGAAGGTTTGAAGAAATAAGCAGTAATTGCTCAGTAGCACCTCTCAAAAGCAGTGTGTGTGTGTGTGTGTGTGTGTGTGTGTGTGTGTGAGAGAGAGAGAGAGAGAGAGAGAGAGAGAGAGAGAGAGAGAGAGAGAGAGAGAGAGAGAGAGAGAGAGAGAGAGAGAGAGAGAGAGAGAGAGAGAGAGAGAGAGAGAGAGAGAGAGAGAGAGAGAGAGAGAGAGAGAGAGAGAGAGAGAGAGAGAGAGAGAGAGAGAGAGAGAGAGAGAGAGAGAGAGAGAGAGAGAGAGAGAGATTTACTTGCAGATTCTTGGTATCAAAGTAGGATATACTGAGCAGACAAAATGGATATTCTGATGACCTGAATACAAGTTATGGGTGACTGATGTTAATAACAGCCAGGAGAACTGTATAACTACAGGTGTTTACAATTACATGCTCTTTTGCCCCTAAAAAGTGGTTAAGCTGCATTTACAATTAAATTAATCCAGAACCAAGTACAGTATAATTTTTTATTGCACAGAAATATACTAAGACAGCATGAGAAAATGTCTTGGTTCCTAGAAACTAGTTGGCATCAGCCATTTTTCCAGTTAAAAAGAGCATGAAGAGGAAGCACTGCAGATACTAGTGACATCTCTTTAACAGGGTTCGTACACGTTTAAAGAAAATAAATTCCAGGAGTCCGTAAAAAAATTCCAGGAGCCCAAACTTTTTCTAGAATCACAGTGCGTTGTTCCCTATATTGCAAATTACGGTGAAGTTTATTACTTATTTTTTTTTTCTTCTTGTGTTTCAAGGTTTATTGACCATCAGGTGCAACTCTGAGTGCTATAAGCAGCCACACATCTCTAATTTAGGACCACTTGTTGCATAGAAGGGACAGAGCCAATGCCATCAGACAAATACACCCCCCATACCTTATATGGGACTCAAAACCACACCCACCTCGGGCGAATGGTCAGACCATTTGGCCACGTGGCAGCACTACACATTTACAATACATCGACTGAAAGCAGAAAAGATATATACACATCAGTAAAGATGGGAAATTCTGATTCATTAAAACCTTAAAACATGCTTCCTTGCATTTCTGAAACAAACAAAATAGAATACATGCATGATACTGATAATTTTCTTCCCTGTAACACAATTTTTTTTTACAGTGCCTACATATCAGAAAGCAGGCACTGAGCTAAAGTAAAAGACCCCAAATCACTCACAGAGCATGAATCATGTAAACCTCAATAATGACAATGTGCATCACCAAGCTTCACAGAATTTAATTTTTTTTTTTTATCCACTTTGATACAAAACTAAAAGGCAGGATATCCCATGCTCTAGAATTCAAGAAACTAGATAGAAACAAGAACCTGAAAAGCTGGAATGTCAACCCTTTGGAGAATCAGGAAAAAAAAAAAAAAAAAAAAAAAAGAACAGATTCTGTTTTTACTTGTATAAAAATACTCCGAAACTTCTGAACTTTCTATTTACAATATGTAACATGCCTTCATTGGATGGCAGACAGTGAAATACTGATGTTTCTGTATGCCTACTTAATATGAGGGAAACATTTAAATGCATATTTTTGCAATGTGTACTTTACCTTCTCTACCTGGATTTATTGTTTCTTTTTTATATTTTTGAAAAATGGCTACTGGTTAAAAATTTTAGGTAATTTAATACATGAAAATGCTTGACCAACTTTTTGAATGCACCCTGTATATGTCTAACTATTCTGAAAGCTGAGAAAAAGCAATGCTCAGAGTGCTTAAAAATGTTTTTTTAATTACGCACTTTTCCTGGAAATTTGTCATTTTATTCCGGAAATTTTCATTTGGTTTCAGTACGTTCATCTAAACTTAATACACATACAAAAGCCTTCAATTCCGTCGAAATTTTAGTTGGTTCTTAGGGACCCCGAGGAGGGGATCTTTTACTTAAAAACTACATTCATACATACATATCACTAAGCTGTTCTCTGAGATTCAGAGGTTAGCTCCAAAAGAAATACAAACTTCCAGATATTTTTACCTATTGTTGTCGTATCAAATTCACCATTTACAGCGATCTTGACATACAACTCGTACTTCACTGATATCCATTACACGCCGTACACAAGATCTTTTATACTTCATACTCGTAATCTTTTTCTCATGCAGACACTCCTGAATCTGATCCACCCATGTCTTCCTTAGCCTTCCTCTGCCTTTCCTTCCTGCCACTTGGGCTGAAAAGATTTTCTTAGTAAGCATTTCATCACTCATTCTTTCAACATGGCCAAACCACCGAAGCATATTGGTCTCCACCTTGCTAACAACATTTTGCTTTACATCACACAACTGCAATACATCTTCATTCCTCACACAATCAGATCGTGTCTTGCCACAAACCCCACGTAAGTAATGCATTTCTCCAGCACACAAATGACTCCTATGTTTCTTCTGCAGTACCCAGGTTTCACTGCCATACATCATAGTAGGAACAATTACACTTTCATACACAGCCATGCGGGACTCTCTAGAGAACCCATCATTCCTGTGAAAACCTCCCAGAGCAGCTATGACTTTCAAAGAAGAATTCACTCGCCTACTGATTTCACCATCCAACTTGTTCTCTCTGTCAAACATGCTTCCTAAATACACAAACTCACTTACCTGGTCAATCACAGTGCCATTTATACTTACATTACATTCAGTGCTACCCATTCCTCTCTCAAACACCATAACTTTGGTTTTACCCTTATTTATACTCAGTTTGAATTTCATGCAAACTTCGTGCATCCGATACAACCTACTCTGCAACTCACTTTTGCTCTCTGCCAACAGGACAGTGTCATCAGCATACAACAATCTGCACACACGGATATCACCAAGACATAAACCACTATTATCTATTTTGGCCTCACGCATGCATGCGTCCATAAATATATTAAACAGCCATGGTGACATTACACAACCTTGTCTAACTCCTGCACCAATGGAAAACCATTTTGATAAAACACCGTTCACTCGTACACAAGCTCTACTACCAGCATACATGGCTTTTACACTATTAAGTAGATTCCTAGTAACACCATATTCATTCAATACCTTCCACAAAATTGTCCTATTGACTCGGTCGTAAGCTTTCTCTAAATCTATGAAGGCAGTAAAAACTTTCTTCCCAACAGCCAGATACTTTTCAATCATCATGCGTAATGCAAAAATCTGATTAGTGCAGCCTTTACCAGATAACCACTCTGAACATCCCACACTTTCTCTGATGTAAGACCCCGTACTTTTTCAATAACAACTTTACCAAACACTTTCCCTGGCACACTCAGTAGGCTAATACTACGATAGTTCTTGCATTCAGTCTGATCACCTTTTCCCTTATACAAGGGAACAATGATATCATCCTTCCAATCCCGAGGGACCATTCCTAACTCCCAGCACAACTGGCAAATTTCAGTTAACCAGTCAATTAGAGTCACCACCATACTTCAACATCTCTGCAGTTATGCCATCAACTCCTGGAGCCTTACCATTCTGAAGAGATTTTAGAGCTTTGCACACTTCTTCTCTTGAGATCCCTCCTGTGCTTTCATCCCTCATTGTGACATCATCTGAATGTCTCAGAATCATTTTGCTCTCCTGATCTAATAACTCACAGAAGTATTCGCCCCATCTGTCACTTAACTCACTGGGCTCCCATATCATTTCCCCAATCTCATTCTTCACACAACTTACAACTTTGTTTCCCCTATTTTTCCTGAGTCTCATGTACTTCCAGAAGGACTTTCTATCTTTCCAAAAAGCCAGTTCATGTCTTTCCACTTTCTCTTTCCTATCTTTTTGCCTTACTGTGGCAAACCAGCTTAGCAGCTTCACGCTTCTTACAGCGATATTCATCCACAGAGACTCTACCTTGCAACATCCCCAAATAGGCTTCCTTCTTTTTCTTTACTGCCTCATCAATCTCACTATTCCACCAAGCATCACCTCTATTGTTACCCACTATTGTGGTGCCACAGACCTTTTTAGCAGCAGTAACAAAACAGTTCTTAAAACATTCCCACTTGTTTTCTACATCCCTCTCACAAGATTTCAGATCCTTCAGTCGTTCTTTGAGTAAGTCAGAATACCACTGATGATCTTCAAGGAGCCTATCAACCTTTATTCTTTCTATCCTGGGTCTCTTCCTATTCCTTTTCCTCCAACAAACATTAAGTTTCATTCGTGACACTACCAAGTAATGATCAGAACCAACATCCGCACCTCTCATCACACGGGTGTCAACAACTAAGTGTTTCAAACGCTGATCGTACACAACAAAATCTATCACACTCTTTTGACCAAGAGTACGATTTTCCCAAGTATATGTGTGTATATACTTGTGGTTGAAAAATGTATTAGATACACACAGATCATTCTCAATGCAGAGTTCAATTAATCTTTCACCATTATCATTCACAAAAGGATCATTAAACTTACCCAGAACATTGTCAGAAATTGCATTCTGCACACCTACTCTAGCATTGAAATCCCCTGCTATTATAACTTTTTCTTTAGCACCAAACTGGCTCAAAACAGCTTTTAGCTCATTCCAGAAATCTTCTTTCTTATCAGAAGGCTCCGAGTCACAAGGAGCATACACTACAACAATTACAATTCTCTGAAGTTTCACTTTCAAACGAATCCAGAGAATTCTCTCACTTACGCAACTATAGTGAATCAAGTTGTTCTTCATCTTTTCACTTAAAATCACACCTACACCAGCCTGTCCTCTCATATTATCCAATACTCCAGACCACACACTCACCGTGCCATTCACTTCTTCTACCCCAATTTCCTTCTTTTTGGTTTCACTTACACACAGCACATCCAGTCTATACTTATTCATCTCCTTAAATACCTCACTCATCTTGCCATTTATACCTCTAGTATTCCATACACCAATCTTACATTCACTCAGCCGAGATCGTTTTCTCATACGCCGTTTAGAAAGTCCAGGTCGATTCCGTGGTGGACCGTCCTTCTCAAGTGTGGTAGGTCTACCATATCCCACACTTGAGTCATTCTTAATATTTCTTTTTGTCTTTTTAATCAGGTAAGTACATCAGTGTGGGGGATTAGCCCACAGCTGAGGGTTCCAGTTAGTCATTCAACCTAAGGATTCTGGAACAAAACCCAGTGAGTTGGGGTCTTTTCGCCAATGTCACACAGAACTAGCTTGCACCTCTCCAAGATTCACAGAGGCCCTAGTTGCTGTTAGATGGGGGGAAAATGATGTATATCGAAGGAATGTGTTGAAAATGGCTGAAATCTGATTAATACGCAGTGTGCATGAGCTTGATTAATTTTTCCACAGATTTGCATACCGCTAACTGCTATGAAAGAAACCAGGTGAATTCCTTTTAAAAGGTATACTTCTCTTTTCTAGCAGGTAAAGTTTCCCCGTTTTATGGACGCAATATAAAGCCGTATGGGAATAAAGTTCGATTGGGAATTGCTGTTGACTTACATTTCCTCTCCCCACTTCACAGCCACTAATGACCACAATATAAACGAGAGGGGAAATAAAGCAGAATGGGAAGACAAGAGTTTTGTTATCAAAAAGTTCATTAAGAAAAATGTACATTCAGGTAAACATATAACTTCAAGAGATAGGATGTTCCCTACCCTTCACAATTCTTATGTTGCATGAGTTTTTCATGAAGTTCATCAGCAACAAGCAACAGTGCTTTTTCTTTTTCTTTGACACTGTGTCGCAGGGCATTTGATTTTGCAAGCAATGTTAGTGAGCTTTTTTATTCTACCTAATCAGCATACATTTCAGAGGATTTTTTAAATTGAGAAATGTCTGTTTCAAGTCTTTCCTTCTTCGATTTAAGACATGATATGTCTTCCATTAGCAGCATTCTTTTTTCATACATTTCTTTTGCCGGGTTTTCTTCTGTTCATCCAGGTAAGCTACATACTTTTGACGAGCACAGGCAACACTCAGTAATAGCTCTTTTGACAATTCAACATCTTCTATTTTCCCAACTGTATTTACAGGGTCAACAATAATTCTTCTTGCTACAACAGATTCTTCTCTTAAGTTCTCCACTATGAATTGTTTATTTGTAGAAAATCCTCTTTCAACAGTGGCCTGCCCATGGGATACAAGCAGAAGTATCTTCATGACTTCCCAAAAGTGTCTATACTTATTAGCAACAGTAGCATGGTAAAACTCATCTAGTCTGTGTTCTTGGATCAAAATTTGTGAGCTCAGCCTTCCTTTCATTGACAAGTTCCTGTACTAAATCACTATACTCCTTTATGATATTATCACAATTTGCTTCTAAAACTTTCTTTGCATCGACAAGGATGAGTAATATCCTGCTGAACTTCTGAACCATATCTTCTGAATTTCCCAAAAACTTTCTTGGGTCTAAACATGTCATTGACCTAACCAACGGATACTATAAAGGGGATTTTTCGAGTAACTTTTTCGTAACTTGGATCAAAAAATGCTTACATTGTAACTTAAATTCCATAATCTGTTTGTCACTGGCATTTTGGCTTTTCTTTAGTTCCGTTATTAATTTGCTTGCAACGAAACCAATCATGATTTTACTCATATCTTTGTAATTTGTTTCATTTATTTCAATTTTCAGCAGTTTAAGAGGACTATTTACACTGTTCATTATGTTAACCTTTATGAATCTTTGCATCACTTCTTTTAACAAACTATATAAGTCATGAGCCAAAAAGGGAAGCATTGGTTGGTCAGTCTGATAAACAGTCAAAAAATATTCAACACTTTTAGCCACACTAACAAAAAAGTACATTTGACAAGAAAAAGTGGGTCTTTAACATGTTTCTTCACCACATCAAATGACTTGTTTTGAGGGTCAGGTAGGTAATATCTTTTGCTCAACCTTGCTGACATATAATGAAATACTTGACAAATTTTCAATAGCTCTTTCAACAACACTCACATTTTCAAGCCAACAGTGTTTGAAAAACTTTAGCGGAAAGAAGTTGCAGTTTGTCACTTTTGAAAAGTCTTCACGTCTAGCTGGCGAGTCCTTGAATATATAATAAAATGCTTGAATAGTCTCACTAAGTTCTGACATTATTTTGCAGCCACTGTTGAAAGCATTATGAACAATATGCAATCCACAACTGCCAACATTAAACAAAGAGGCATGGCCCTCTAGTTTTAATGCATTCAGCATATCATAAACTTTCCAATTGACATGGGGTCCGTCCATGGACAGCTGATGCAAGTTACCAGAACCTAAGCTGGAACACTTTTCTTGAATTTTACTACACAATACATCAGCAGTAGCATGTCCTAAAAAGTCAGAGCCTAAGTATCTTGTACAAACTTGCCCACCATCCCAAAACCTAACATGAGAATCCAACAGTTTTTTGCTAGTTTCCTTGTTAAGGGTCTCGTCAAACAGTAACACATATCCATCTTGAGATTTGACTCTTCCCTTTAAAAGTGACATAAAAAATGGTGCAATACCAAAAACAGAATAATATGCACATTTTTTTCCCATCACAAGTGAACTTTTTTGCAATGCTACTGTCAGGAAACATTAAGGTCAGTACAGATTGGATGTTTTCACATGACTTATATGAATAGTGTGAAGTAATGACTTTCAACATCCATAGAATTTCTGCTTTTAGCACATTGTTTTGGGAAAACGAATTGTCAGATACTGCAGGTTTTTTAATAGGAACAGCACCATGTGACTTCTGGTAAAAGTCTTGGGTATCTACTGTATGCTTTTTACTAGCCACATGACTAGTAATGGCAGACTCACCCATATTTGAAATATCGAAGCAACGATCACATACTTTGCACTTTGCTTTAAACTTAGAAGTATCTTTCTGTTTCAGCAGAAAATCCTTATACTTAGCCAAGCTGGATTAAATATACACTTACCACCTGGCATAACTACACAACAATAATTTATTCTGACTAATAAAACAGAACAATGTTCTCGTTACCAATTTACAAGGAAGACAGCCAAATGCCTCTGCAATCAGCATTATGTATAGGTCACTATACTCTTGAGTTAATGTAAGACTGTAACACTGTTTAAAATAGAACAGCCTGATTAAAAAGTCTGGGGAACACACAAGAGCGGTATCAGTCCATCTGCATCTCACTTCCACGATTACCCATCACCACATTTAAAGCTTTATAACCTAACATTTATGTAACCATAAGAATACTGTAAACTAAAATCAAGGTTTGGAGGATCTTCTCCATCTCATCTCATCCAGCCCCTCCCACCTGCTACTCTCATACCCGCCAACTAAATTTAATGAACATGCAGATTTCTTTGAAAAATTTAGAAGATTGTATAAAAATTCAGAAGTTTTTTTTACGTCAATTTGTCACACGATAAAGTGATTTAGAACTCATGCTGCTTAAACAAAAAGGAATAAAGGACACTTACCTTAATTTTTTTGTGTTTTTATTGAAGGGAACTTCTATTTATAGTAATTTAACAGTTAGCTAAACTTTTTACAGTGGCCTTTTTGGCTTTTCTTTAAGAATTCTTTGGAGTACTCTTTTTGAAAACAAAGTAAATTTTCTTTGCATTTAATTAACAGAAGACTCTCAAGCGATTCACCTGACATTAATGATCAAAACATTGTGTGATATTTTTTACCAAAGAAAAAATTATTTTGCAATATTAATTAAATGGCAAATACACCCTATAATTATTTCATTTTGGTGTTCTTTTAAATGACAAGCCACACCATTTTTCTCTCCTATCATTACTGGAGCATTGTCTGCTTCAAAAGCAATGCAATTTTTGAAAGGTATCCTGTGCTTACTAAAAACATCAACTGTGGCTGAGAACCATGAATTCTGATATCAGAGCTTTCACTATTTTAGATAAATGGTGTAATTTTCAGAGAATGAATACTTTTTTTTTTAACACCATGCATCAATTCTTACAAATTTCCAAACTTTGTCACTTCCATTTTGGAAATTTCCCCCACCCTTATCAAGCTAAAATGCACACACATTTGTGAGGGTGATAACATTTAACAAATACATAGGAGTGGGGGATCACATCGTGGGGGGGATACAATTACTGAAGAAATCTTCGCTCTGTTTGACTTCCGTTTTCATTAGTTAGTTAATTGATTTTAGTGGCGCAAGGGCCAGGCTTGGCCAAAGAGCGCCAGACACAGAACTATCAGCTAAAGATTTTTAAAAGCAAGGTGAAATGATTAAGAGCAGACAGGCTTGGTAAAAGTTAGAAAGGAGAATGATGAAAGTTGTGAAGACTAGTTAATTATTTAGGTTTATATATAAATTTATTAATTTACTATTATAATTATTATAACCTTTTTTTTTTTTTAAATACGTTTTAAAACGTTAATCTGTTTTAAAAGGAAAACACTGCGAAAGTGTCGCAGTGGTCGGTCACCCAAAAGCTTTTGAAGCGTAGCTGCGCCTTCGTCCAGCAGATGAGACTGAAAATAGTGAAACCGATGATTACGAAAATGAACACAACTGCACAAAACATGAGAGACGGTGAGTAAACAGTCGCATGTCTCACACACCGGGGCAGTGTCGCCACAGAGCAAATAGCTATGCGTGAAGCGACAATGCCCAATGCGGAGACGCGCAAGAACAACTTCTTCCCTACGGTTCCGGCGACACGATTTCCAGACTCCAAGGATAGGTTTAACACGGTGCAGTTTATTCTCCACCTGTTGGTCCCACAGACCCCGCCACGTTCATCTGATATGATCGTGAACAAGAAAACGAAAATCATGGTGGAACAGTGGCAAGGGTGTGACGACCAAAGAGGAGGCAGATCTAGCAGCAGCATCGGCAGACTCGTTCCCTGGGATCCCAACATGCCCAGGAATCCAGCAGAACCGAATCTGGACATCAGCCTCGAGCAAAGAACGAAGAAGTCTCCGTACGGTAAAAAGAAGTGGGTGGCCAGTGAAATCCAAAGATGACAATGATTGCACAACACTCAACGAATCAGTGTACACAATAGCACGCTGATGAGAGCTCGACTGCACGTGAACAAGTGCAAGATACACAGCATGCATCTCCGCCGAAAACATCGTGGCCTCAGTAGGAATGCGGGCAACAGAAACTTCGTCAACGCAGACGACGGCGGATCCAACAACACCAGCCGCCTTAGATCCATCGGTGAAAACAGGAATAAAGTCTGCATTGACGTAACAGTGTTCAGCGAAGAGCTGCTGGTACACTGACACAAGGGTTGAGGACTTGTCAAAAGATGTAAAGCTGGTATCAACCATGACACCAAGAGGATGCCATGGGGGATCCTCAAAGCCCCTGGTCTCTCCAACGAGTGACAAGTCGAGCCCTGCATCACGAGCTATGGCCGCCATACGAAGACCGAAGGTTCGAATGCACGGGGGACGAATCTCGAACAAACGAGCATGCTGGGGATGAAAAACTGCATCGTATAAAGGATGGTCTGAGAGAGACAGCTGCAGACGGCGTAAATGAAGCGACGGTTCGTTCGCGTCGGCATAAAGGCTGGGAATGGGTGACGTGCGAAATGCTCCCGTACAAAGACGCAGCGCTTGATGGTGGATGGTATCCAACGGCCGGAGAACGGAAGGACGCGCAGAGCCATACACCATACAGCCATAATCCAGCTTAGACCGAATGAGAGAATGGTAAATACGGAACAAGGAAGTCCTGTCGGCACCCCAGGAGACTGAGGCAAGGATCTTAAGGATTGACAAAGCTCTCAGACAGGAAGTCCTTAGCCGTCGAACGTGTGAGCGAAAGGTGAGAGCACGGTCAAACCAAGGAACTTGGTTTCCAGCAAAACTGGAATGGCTGCACGGTCCAAATAGAGCTCTGGATCGGGATGGAGGCCACGCCTCCGTCAGAAATGGACACAGGCTGTCTTGTCGGGAGAAAGAACAAACCCATTATTGTTAGCCGCTTTAACAATCCGGGTAATTGCAGACTGCAGCTGCCTTTCAACGAAATGCATGCTGGATGACGAACAGAAGAAGTGAAGGTCGTCAACATAAATGGTAGCCGAAACCGCTGGAGGAAGATTTTTGAGCAGGCAGTTTATGCGGAGGATGAACAGAGTCACCGAAAGAATGCTGCCTTGAGGGACACCTTGTTCTTGATGGAAAAAGGCAGAGAGCATCGTACCCAGGCGCACCTGGAACATGCGGTTACGAAGGAAGTTGGCAATGAATGTTGGGAGGTTTCCCCGCAACCCATTTTCGTGGAGGTCACTGAGGATACTGTGATGCCACGCTCTATCGTAAGCTTTTTCGATGTAAAAAAAAACTGACACCAGGTGCTGCCTACGCACGAACGCCTCACGAACAGACGTCTCAAGGAGCAGGAGATGGTCAGGAGCTGAACGATGACGGCGGAAGCCGCTTTGTGATGGAGACAGTATTCGATGTTCTTCTATAAAATAAATTAGCCGGGAATTAAGCATTCGTTCAAGGATTTTGCACAGACAGTTAGTGAGGGCAATTGGTCGATAACTAGAGGGAGACTTGGGGTCTTTGCCGGCTTGGGAAAAGGTAAAACAAAAGCTCTTCGCCAAGAGTCCGGGAAACTGTGCTCCAACCAAATGCGGTTGAAAAGCACTAGCAGATTCTTGAGAGATGACTGCGAGAGATGACGGATCATGTCATAGTGGATGCCGTCGGGACCGACAGACGTTGCACCGGACCGATGCAGAGCCACCCGTAGTTCAACCATGCTGAAAGGGGAGTTATACTCAGTGTTATAAAAAGGCGCAAAGGAGATTTTCTGGCGTTCCGCGGTTGTTTTAATCCTTTGAAAGGACGGGAGATACGCCTGAGAACTAGAAACTGAGGTAAACGCTTCGCCCAAGCAATCCACAATCTCCCCAACTTCAGCATACGTGCAGCCGTTACTCTCAAGAATTGAAATTCGGTGGGAACAATAGTTTCCTCGGATCTTACGAATTTTTTCCCAAACAGTTTTTGAACTGGCACGTGAATTGATAGATGAAACGTACTTCATCCAAGACTCCCTCTTGCTTCGTCGACGCACCAACCGAGCGTAAGATTTTGCTCTTTTAAATTTAACAAGATTAGCCTCAGTTGGATAACGCCGAAAAGTACACCAGGCCTTATGTTGAACTCTCCTAGCCGCTGCGCAATCAGGGTTCCACCAAGGCTTTGGACGTCTTGGGAGCGTCGCTGATGTCTTTGGGATAGAGAGATCTGCTGCCTGAATGATACACATTGTGACATCAGTAACAGCTGCGTCAATTGACCCCCGGGTCACCATGGCAGAAGATATCACTGCGGACGATGTGAAGACCTCCCACTTGGCACGATCCATCTTCCAACGAGGAGGGCGGGAGGCAGAAGATGGCACGCTCATGTTATATCTAAGTACAATTGGGAAGTGGTCGCTCCCATGGAGGTCGTTACACACCGTCCACGACCAGTCGGCCATAACCGATGGTGGACCCAAAGATAAATCGATCGCACTGAAACTTCGTGTAGGCTCATGGAAGTAAGTGTCAGCACCGGTGTTAAACAGGCACAAAGAGGTCGAGGAAAGAAGAGATTCGATCCTACGGCCTCGTGTGTCTGCTCTGACACTACCCCACAATGGATTATGAGCATTGAAGTCACCCAGAAGATCAGGTGACGGCAGCTGCTCAACTAAGCTCTCAAGAATGGACACGCTCACGTCCTCATCCGGCGGCAGATAGACGCTGCAAACAGTTACAGGCATGGAGATACGCACCGCAACGGCTTGTAAAGATGTTGAGACCGCAACGGGAAA
Source organism: Macrothele yani (assembly GCA_039090855.1). Classification (NCBI taxonomy): domain Eukaryota; kingdom Metazoa; phylum Arthropoda; class Arachnida; order Araneae; family Macrothelidae; genus Macrothele; species Macrothele yani. The sequence goes on along the minus strand of CM076997.1, from coordinate 40,874,503 downwards.
AACTGGAACACTGTGGGGGACAAGGATGGCAACTCCCCCGCAAGCTATATCTCCTGAAACATTATCTTTCCGAAATGCACTGTAGCCTCGAACTGAAAGCAGGTCTGATGGTTTAAGTTTTGTCTCCTGGAGGCAAAGGCACACCGGAGAGTATGACGAAAGCAGATGTTTCACGTCGTCATGTCTTGTCTGAAAGCCTCGACAGTTCCACTGAACGATTTGACCCATGGTTTGAAGTGTGGTGAATGAGAAAAAGAAAAAACGAAAAACAAAACTCGAGAAAGACTGGGACAACTAATAGTTGTCCGATTCCATCAGTTCGTCAGCAATGTCCATTTGCGCTTGGGACTGTTTTGTCCGACGCCCTGTAGTCTCTGGTGGTAAAAAGGGGCGGTATTTTGGTTCCTGTGTCGCAGATGATCTTGCCCAATCCTGGTTCTTATGATGAGAGTTTGGAGATTTCTTCTCTTTTTCCTTTCTCTTTCCTCCCGGGGTTGTTGAAGTCCCGGTGGTGCTGGTGTTAGTTGCAGCAGGTTTAGGCATAGTGGTTGTTGGAGCTTTCGCGTCCCTAGCTCGGGACTGCAGTGCTGCCAGACCAGCAGCTATGATGTCGTCTAGCTTGTAGGGACAATTCACTGGGATTTGGCTATCAGTCTGTGTACTGACTGTAGTCCTTGCAACAACCGCTGATGATAGGATCGCCGATTTAATTGACTTGGAACGACCTTTCTTCTGGCCTCTGGGTAGGAGATTCCCTCAACGGTCTTAATGCGCTGGATCTCCTTCTCCTCTTTCCACTTTGGACAGTCTCTCAACGATGCTGCATGGGATCCCTTGCAGTTGAAGCACAGCTCGGCTTGGGCATGGCAATCTTGCAAAGTATGGTCTGTTGCTGTACAACGCCCACACCGAGCAGTGCTCCTGCAAGACTGCTGGGAGTGACCATATGCTTGGCATTTGAAGCATCGTAGAGGACTTGGTATGAAGGGGCGCACTTCAAGGTGTAGACACCCTGCCTTGATTGATGTTGGCAGGGATGTGGTGTTAAAGGTCAGTATGATGTTTCGAGATGGGACAGATTGGCCATTTCGCCGAAATAGGATGCGCCTGACTCCACTCACTTGTTGGTCTTTCAATTCCTCCAGAAGTTCTTGGTCACTGCACTCCAGAAGGTCTTGAGAAGAGATAACACCTCATGAGGAATTGAGGTAGCCTTGAGGGGTAACTTTTACTGGACAATCTAAAAAGGAGGTAGTGTTTAAAAGCACTGTAGCATATCTGGGACTCGACATCTCAACAAGAAGATCTCCAGATTGGAGCTTCTTAACGCTCTTAGGAGAGCTGGCAATTGATTGCAATGCTTTATTTATCCAGAAGGGGCTTCTGGTGTTTAATGGGTTTGAAGCGTCCAAGGAGTGGATGCAAAAGAACCGAACATTGGCAGAATCAGGTGTAGGTTTCTTGTTGGGAGGGGGTGACCCTTCCTCAATGGGCCGCTTTGTTTGAAGTTCTTGGGAAATTTTTTTGTTAGCCATGAATAGAAGTGAAAAGTTCGTCCGCTGATTTCCCCGCCCACAACCGAGCCCAACAGGGGAGAGCCGGAGGTCCGCAAGCCCAATTGGACGCAGGAAACGACTCCAGGGTTAAGCAACGGATATAGCATGTTGATAGTGCAGATATGCACTCAGCGAGTACCGAAACTTTCCCAGGACTTGGTAACACCCCTTTGGCATGCCCGCACTATCCTCAAACTCACCCTGTTGTACGTAACAACAAGCCGATTGACTAGGAGTGGGTTAGTTTTCAGAAATTTATCCAACATTTTCAAGCTGAAATACAAATATTTATGGAATAAAATTATATCTAACAATACTCGGTAGAGGAAACATGGCGAGAAAAAAAAATACAATTACAAGAGAAATCTTACCTCCGTCTACTTTCCATTTTCGAAGGATGAAATTCCGTTCTCTGACGGAGAAAACGATACCCTCTCCCCACCACCAATCCTCTCAAAATTTCAGTTCAGTTGTGCATCGATCTCGTAAATGGTCCAAATGATAACAAAAAGACGGAATTCCTCGAATCAGCGTAAGAATCTCGTGGCCGAAGATTACGAGGAAATTTTCGGGCAGCCTAACTTCCGTTTTTGGAAATCATTGCCTACAATTTCGAGCTGAAATTATGCAATGAAATTATATTTAACAACAATACTGAACAGAAGCAACATCGTGAGAGAGAAAAAATATGATTACAGGAAGAATCTGCACTCCATTTAGCTTCCGTTTCCGAACGTTTAAAAAGACAAAACAACATTCCCAGATGGAAAACGGACCTGCCCCCCACCCCCAACTAATACCCCGAAAATTTCTTAACTTTTGCATCGATCTCGAAAATGACAAAAAAAAAAAAAAAGGTGGGGGGAGGGGACTCCGCGAACCCACGGAAGAATCTCACATACGAATTAACCGCTGAATCGATTTCGAATCGCGTAAGGTTACGCCAAAATATCGATGACCGGTAAATTTTAACTTTGGGCGCAAAATTAGTGCAGATTTTGTCGTCAAAATTGCAATTTTTTTGCAGAATGGTGCAAGAACAACGTTTTGGTGCAGGTCTGGCAGCCCTGAGATTAAGACTAGTAAGTTACTGCTGGGTTTTTCAACTGTTTTTTTTTTTTTTTTTTTTGACTTACAAAAATCCATAAAACAGGTTATTTTTTGCAAAAAACACAGAAATTTTTCGAACGGCAGAAGAACACGAGTTGGTCGTAAGATTGGAAGAACTTATAAAAAATCAGGGCTTATGCCAAAATCGGAAGAGTTGGCAGGTATGTTACTCTCCTTTCCTACCTAAGGAAAAATGTGCCGAAAAATTGTATTTTCTGAATTTTCAATTAAAAGATCTGAATTTTTCACAGATGTCGTAACTGGGACATATAAAGGTTACCCTGCAAATTTCACTACAATCAAATGAAAACTTTTGGAATTGCGCAAATTTTTTTTATTATAACGTTAGAGCGGGAAAACTGCTGTCATACGTGATTAAAAATTTTATTGGCTAGTTTTCAGTTTTTATCTGATTCACACGAAATTTGGTGGGTTCGTTCCTTTTGGCAATTTATTAAGTGCATTAAATTTTCAGTCAGTTTTGTAGAAATTCTGCTAAGATAGAAAATCATATTTTTTATTCCAGTAGGGGGCAGGAGCAGTCAACAGCCGTGCTGGCTCTGCCCACCCGATCAGGCAAGGAAGTTTCTGCAATCCCCTTCCCCCTACATGCACACACTCTCTCTTTCTTTCTTTCTTTCTCTCTCTCTCCCTCCCTCCCTCCAGTTCACAGCTGGAGAGGAGCAAACTTTTACAGTGAAACATGCTGAAAGCCACCAAACTAATTCAGCATAAAAAGAAATACAAACTTTAACCAAACCAGGTCAGCATCAAAAGAAATACAAAGATTCCAGGAGTTTTCCAGGAGTCACTAAAAATTTCCTTTTTTTCCAGGAGTTTTCCAGGGCCCTGGAAAATAAAAATGTAATTCCAGGAGTTTTCCAGGAATTCCAGGAGGCGTACGAACCCTGCTTTAATTAGTGTGCCTGGGAAAATTTAGTCAAACATTATGTTTTGTGACCTTATATTTGTGTGCAACTGTGTAAAGCACATCATTCATGCTGGGAAATCATTTAGCTTCACATTAGCTTTGAAACACATTATATTAATCACAGCATCTCCATTACTAAAAGGATACTCTTTCATCACATCTTTGTACTTCACTGTGTCTCTTATATCTGTAAGAAATAAAAAAGCATTAACTACTATCTCTTAAAATAATGTGCAAAATCAAAACATTGACAATCAAACAGAACTCCTTTTGCATCAATAGATACTGTACATAGCAATTCGAAAAACACAAACACTAATCTCCTAAACCCAGAATAAAAACAAAACAAAACTTTAAAACTGAAAAATTATATAATTCATACTGGCATTCTTCAGTTTATGCATTACCAATGTTTTCAAAGAAAGTCATAAAGGACAAATTACACAAACTGAACATAACAGCATGCAAAAATCGATAGCAATGTATGAAATCTGTTACAAAGCACATCAGAATATTCTGCTATTTAAACTAATTGCCTACACAATATATAGAACACATATTTTTCTTATTTAAATAGTGTTCAAGTCATCTTAAAATGAACATATTTCATTTATAATGATGTTACAGACTGCTAAGAAATAATTAGGATAATATGCACTGCTAAAAAATAGGATGGCATTATGTTTTTACAACAGTGCACTAGAAAAGCTGAATGCTCTTTTTTTTTTTTTTCTTCTTCTTCTTTTTTCAGGGTCTAACAACCACCATGAGCAACTCATACGGCTATAAGCATCACCTATATCTAACTTAGGGCCACTGGTTCAGGGAAGGGACCAAGCTAGTGCCATTTGACAAACACACCACCAATGCCTCATCTGGGACTTGAATGTGGGTCCAACTTCGACCTATGACCAGCAGCCAGCACCTCAGAGACAAGTCAGCAACCAGGGCAGCAAAGCTCTTTTTTATCAGGTCTTAACTACTGCAACACATGGGTCATAAAAATGAAAGAGAAAACTTCATTAGCCACTTCGTCTTGAAGCGGCTGATGAAGTTTTCTCTTTTTCATTTGCAAGTCCTTGCCTTAATTTGAAAAGCAAATTAAGGTAAGGATTTGCTACTGTCAAGATCTTAGTATCAATGATCACATGGGCTGGTCACTACCACAGAAGTAACTATGTGAGGTTACAAGTAACCATTATGATGACAGTGTCCTGTAGTAGTAAGAGACTTATCAAGAAGATGGGTTATCTTTAAAAATCTATCAATAGACAATATATGAGGGTAAATCAAAAAGTAAGGTCACTGTTTTCATATATTAAAGAAACTAAGATGCATACAGATAACAATTACCTTATTTCTCATCATAGTCCCCCTGTCGTTCAACGAATATTTTATATCTGTCTACAAGCTTCTAGATTCCTGCAGAGAAGAATGTTTTGGGTTGTTCCTGCAGCCACAAATGCACCGCTACCTGGACATCACTTTCAAAATGGCGGCCTCGCAAAGCATCTTTCAGAGGCCCAAAGACATGAATGTAGCACAGCGCCAGATCGGGGCAGTAAGCAGGATGTGGTAACACCTCAAACTTCAACGCAGTAATTGTTTGTTAAGTTGCCAGTGCCGTATGTGGACGACTGTTGTCATGTATCAACAGCACTCTTTTGGATAACATTCCTCGTCATTTTGTGTGAATTGTTGGCTTCAATTTGTCTTTCAGCAAGTCACAATATGACCGACTGTTAATTGAGTGACCCTGTGCTTGATAGTGTTCAACGATGGGCCTTTCACGTCAAAAAAGAGAGTCAGCATTCATTTTCATGCCGAAGGGACAACTTTGAACTTCTTTTTGCATAGGAAGCTCGGATGTTTCTACTCCATGCTTTGTCTTTTGCTCTCGGAGTTGTGACGATGGACCCATGTTTCGTCCCCAGTAACAATCCTCTCCAAAATACTGGGATCTGACTCATACCACTGCAAAAAATTTTTGTCAATTTCCAGGTGCTGCTGCTTGTGCACATCAGACAACTGCTGTGACACCCATTTGGAACACACTTTATGACATCCGAGATCATCAGGCACCATTGAGAATGCAGCACCATAGCTAACGTTTACTTTTTGGGCAATCTCAGAGTAACCCTGCAATCTTCTTCAATGAACGCATTGATGTGTTCCAGATGGTCCTTTGCGTGAGAGGTTGATGAACAATCCGAGTGAGCTTCATCAAACACATTCGTTCTACTAGCTTGAAACTTTTCTATCCACTTGTACACATGTCTCTAGCTCATATATATGTCCTCCGAATATTACACAAGCATCCTATGATGAGTTTCAGTAGGATGCTTGTACAATATTTAACCCAAGGTCTCCTAAATCACTTGGTGCTAAGCATGACATCTTGGTGCCAAACATGCATTAAGGTGTGAGATGGACATATCCCCTAATAGGGACTTTGCCCTGCAGTCTGTTTATATAGTGCTGATGGAAGAGCATCACTGGATGGCAGGTGAGACTGTACCACCTTCATAACATTTTGTTCAATTTTGATTTCTTTTACTTATTACTCATGATTTTTGATGATGTGTTTCATTCGATTGTTGTCATTACATTGATACCACGTACACACATACATATCATTAAGCTATTCTCTGAGATTCAGAAATTAGCTCCTCAAAGGAAGGCAAACCACCAAAATAAATGTTTAACTCATGAAACTAGAATTTACTTAGTGGTGGTATATCAAATATCTCTAATTACCACGATCTTGACACACAGTTCAAGCTTCACTGACATCCATCACATCATGCACCCAAGACCTTTTGTACTTCATAAGCATAATATTTTTCTCATGCAGACATTCCTGAATCTGGTCCTCTCGAAATAATACTTAAACTGTAAACTGATACCACTCAAAACTGTAAAACTTCTTTTTTCAATTTTGACTGGTCAAATGTATCTCATCCTTCAGTTTTGGACAGCAGTAATTATTGTATTCACTCTATCCCAGACTGCAACACACATACCCACAAAAACTATCAATAGTTAACTCTGATGCAAAGAATAGAAAATTAATTTTTCCACGTCTTCTGATTTTCTTCTTCATTGCCTTCCCACTTTGGTAAAGTACACCAAAAATTTAAGTGTGACGAAAAAAATTTCTTCTATTTAGCTTTAAAAGAATAAATACATGAATTTCTTTTCTTAAGTACATAACTGACCTACATGCACTGTGAAGATGAATTCCAGTAAGTCATGAGGCCAGGATGATTTATGCAAAATTTTACGTGACCGACTTGAGCCTCAAAGAGTAGAAGCTTAAACTAATCACCACTCTTATAATGCATACTGATCTCGGATATCATAAAAATTAATGTATAACATTTTTTTCCAAGAAATTGCTTACAGAAAGGATCATTATTTTTTTTGGCACAGAAATACCATCATCAACTATCAACTGTATGGAGGACTTCACCAAAAGTTTTGAAATTTAAACATCTTGATATATCAGCTAGCATACTCAGATGAAGAAAGGGTGTGAATTTGATCCTTGCTCAAGGGAGCAATTTTTTTAGTTTTCGGAACAAAAGTTACTGAAGTAAATTTTTATGCCAAACAGTGCTTTTGAGAACTGTTTGCTGTTTTCATATTGCCTGTTTGTGAGAGTGAAGGTAAGTTATTAAGTTATGTGTTTACACAACAACCAGCTGTGACCAATGAATGCTAGTTAACTACAAGATGGAGAAAATCTTCAGCAAGATTATGTCACAAGCACATAACCATCTACGTGTGTAGACATGCAAAATGAATGGTACACATTTTTGAATGACTCTACAAATTAAAACACAATTTCTGAACTTACCAATATTGGCTGGATACGGAACTTCAAGGCATGCAGGATCAAGGTTAACCACATAAGGAGGGCTATTTTTGGCATGTAGAAAGGCAGTCAACCTCTAAAAGATATATAAATTGTACAAAAACTGGTAATTTAGCTAACTGAAATCACCAAATGATTTATACAACATAAATCATAAACATACTTTCTAGTATTTTCAAAGGCAAGACTTTCCATTATTCTTCCAAGTGGTTACGACAAATGATAACCACAGCATCAAAAAGCTTCTATTAGGCATTTCAAAATCAAGAGAAAACTTAACTCTGCACACTTTTTCAAACTGCAGGATACATTTTATTCCCTAGTGTACCATGCATAAGAGGTCAGTGTGCTTTTAATTGTGCTTACTTGTGAATAGGGATTTCCACTGCAGTGACCAACTAGTGAACAGCCCAACAATCCACACATTAGTAAGACCTTCCTGGGTACTTGCTTGTATGAAGCCAGCATGATAATACCTGTTTGCCAAAATATGTTTAGTGAACTTAATATCCACAGTTCACTTAATACTACAGTACTTTTTACTATTTAAAATGTCAAAATGCACAACAATGAGTATGAAGAGAAAGTATTTTTCAATGTATACCAAAAAGAAACTTGAGTTGTTAATGAAATTCAATGGCCGAAGTTAAGGCTCTACGAGACCCACCATCTTGTATCTGCCTTCTCTTGTTAACCAACAGGAAAGCGCATTTCACAAATTGCTCGGGCAATTTTGCACATTTTGGAACACCGTTTGTGGCTAACGCAAGATATACAATGTATGATAAATAAAGAGTTACCTGGTTTCAGAATTTTTATTGACCTTTCCCTTCATTTTTTATCCGCAGCGAAAGTCGTACCAAGGCGTCTTCCATAGTTTTATTAATTAATAAAAAATACTTAAGAGTCCAAAATGAAAATCTGAAACCAGGGAACTCTTTATTTGTCATATATCTTGCGTTAGCCACAAACGGTGTTACAAAATGTGCAAAATTGCCCGAGCAATTTGTGAAATACGCTTGCCCGTTGGTTAACAAGAGAAGGCACAATACAAGATGGCGGGTCTCGTAGAGCCTTAAGTGAAATGTCTGGTATTGCAATGTGGCTGCTTCACGTCACTAAGAAATAAAATGACCTGTCATGTCATATACCAACAGCATTAAAATTTAGAAAAAAAAAGACAAATCTTCTTTATCAAAGGCAGATGAGACATCATTATTCTACTATAAATGTCTCAAAATTATTGTTTTTTTTACTAAGGAATAAAAGAAAACCTATACAACAAATTTTTGGGTAGTACTTCTACCCTTCCTCAGGACTACAGCTATTAGGTGTTGCCATTCATGAGGTAAATTCAACCTTTCATATCATTTAATGTTGTAGGCCTATTTTTTTCTCTTGATATCCAGCCCTTCTGACAATTTTCTTTTGAAAAAGTGCTGTTGAGGTGTCAGGACTTCTACAGCATCCCAAATTAACTGCAACTTTATTTTCTTTCTCTCTCTCTCTCTCTCTCTCTCTCTCTCTCTCTCTCTCTCTCTCTCTCTGCCAATATGGTTTTAAGCTGTCCATACTTTCAGAAAGGAAAAGCTTTTTCCTCTCTGCTATGGACTTGTCTTTCCAAAAGTGGTATCATGACCTTGATTCTGCATCTAAATTATCAAGATACATGCTGTACACTAGTGCAATGTCAACATAAGCTTTTCAGTTGTTATCCAATTTGCAGGGGATCACATGATCTTTCCTTGATCCTTGTTGCAGGCATCAATATTATCACTTATGCCTGTAAGAGTGTAAATGAAAAGTGTAACATGTTTAGAACTTTATGATTTAAATTTTAGTTATACAAGGTATGGCTATTAAGTAAAACGACTGACACTGTAACTTTAGCTAAATGAGAAACTAACATTTTAAACTTTAATCACATTCAATGTACTCCATTTCCACATCAACACAACACTGCATTCTGATCTTCCACTGCACAAAGCAGTGCTGTAGCTCATCTGACGTGATCCCTTTTTGAAGCTTGATCATTCTTTTCTTCACCACAATAACTGTTTCAAAACAAGTTTGCTTGAGTACCGATTTGAATTTAGGAAAAAGAAAAAAATCTCATGATGCCAAATCTGGAGAGCAGGCAGCATGCTCATGTGCTATGATACATTTCTCAGCTCTAAACTGTTTCACTGAGAGTGCTGAATGAGCTGGCACTTTGTCCTGGTGAAGGATGAAGACATTTTTTCACAAAGCTGGCATCTTTTTTCTGACTCCCTCTCTCAAAGTCACCAGAATTGTTTGAAGTAATGCTGGTTCACTGCTGCTCTATTGGCAACCCACTCTGCTAAAATTACACCCTTAATGAAAAAGAAAACAATTAACATGGCATTAGATTTATTTTGTCATAATTTCTTCATTCTTGGTGATGCTGGTGTTTTCCAATACATCGACTGTTTTATTTGATTCACGGTTGTGTTGAAAGATGCACATTTAATCACAAGTGATAATACCTCCTTAAAGGCTGGGGTTTACCTGAATTTGCCCCAGAATGTAACATACATTTTCTTGTAATTTTTTTTTTTTTTTTGTTCTGATGCAAGAAACTTCAGAGCCATCTAAGCACAAACCTTTGTCACGTGCAGATCTTCACGTAAAATTTAACTAACAGTCTATCAACATTTATTTACCATTTCTGCTATTGTTCTAATACTCAACCGTCAATCATTTCAGAAAATTGAACACAATTTTTTCACATTGTCTTCTGTTTTTGAAGTGATTCAATGTCCTCCATGCATTCTTCCCTTTGTATGCCTCACTTAACAAACAAAATTTCTTCAAAGCAGGATGTCTACTTTTGTCACTGAACTAACGCAGAATAAGATGAAATTTGCATTTATGGTTATGGGCAGTTCAAGATCAACAGGCTCCTACTTTAGAATTCTTGAAATCATCAAATCATGAGTAAGTTACGTTGAAAATTATAAGCAGGATGTTTCGGTAGCGACTTTTACCTTCATCAGCCATGGAATGAGACATATGGTAAAAGCGTCAGTTGTTGCCAGATTTCAAAATCGCTTTCCAACTAATAGGGATGTTAAAAGGTGCGTCAGTATTGCAGGTGTTAAGGGTATGGTAGAATTCAATGCTTTCACTGTACCTAAGGGCATGCCGATTGCTGAACGGGGCGATCCGCTTAACATTTTGCCAATCAGGAATCATGGACATATCGCTGATGATTAAAATTGAAAAGTAGGTGGAAGGGCTGCCTTTCTTAACATCAGCGATATGTTCCATCAATCACCGGTTTATGTTGCAATAAGTACTACCAATATAGTGGGAAACACCTGTGGAAGTGTTGATAGAGATGGAGTAGACACCTTGTAACTCTAAGGGTTTATTGGGATCTCTGTCTTTAAGGATGAGGTTGAGAAGATGTGAAGATGGTTTGACTGCAATCCTGTAGCCAAAAGACCTGAAAATAGAGCAAACTTTATGAGTGAAGGACAGGCTAAAGGGCAAAGTGCCAACAAACTGATGGGTGGTGGAAGGTTCAGGCAGTAAACTAGATTTATTCTGTGATTCAAAACTCTTAATTAGTCTACGTACTAAGAGGGGTGGAAAGCCATGCAATTTTCCAATGTTGATGATTTCTGATATTCTTTTTGAAGAGCCGAATGGCTGTTGCAAATAAGGTTGGCTCGGTGAATGTACGACTTTAGAGCAGACAATTTGTATTTTTCAAAGGTGCAAGAATGGTAAGGGATTATCTTATGGGTGGCAGAAGGTTTCTTGTAAACAGAGAGGCCAAGTGAGAACTCTGGGTTGGTCTTGATGTTAACATCCAGAAAACTAATATTGTTGTCGACCTGTTATTGGGAAGAAAATTTTATATGCTCGAATTTTGAAGTTATGGAGGACATGAGTTCAAACAGAGAGTGCTTATGGTGTGGCCAAATAATGAAGATGTTGTCGACATACCGTAACCAAATGTTGGGTTTTAAGAGGGATGGCACAACAAGCCCATAGTTTCACCTTGGTTTGTTGGTAGTAGATACCATTGTATACAAAACAGGAATACTTTTCCAATGAATCAAACCAGTCATAAAGATCTTTGATGAGTTCTCCAGGAAGTTCTTGGTGCTCCATTAGTTTTTTGACCATGAGCATGTAGGCATGAAAGAAAGGAACAGAAGGAAATAATGAATCCATGTCAAAGGTGTACAGGAAATCTTTAGGATTGATGGAAGAAGGGAGTTTCTGGATAAAGTCCTTGGTTGATACAACAGAATAAGGATGATTTCTTGTCAGATTTTTGCAGCATTTGACCAATTGCCTTTCAAGATTGACTGCAGGAGAAAAGGTGTTTTCAATTAATGTCCTAATAGGATGTCCAACTTTATGTAGCTTGATATGTAAAAACAACCTGGGAGTTCGAAAATAAGTTGGGAGGGGGGAGATGTCTCCTAAGAAAGATTTCAAAGACGATTTATGAGAAAGCTTAGTAACAGCTTTACACAGTTTTTCAGTGTTGTCAGCCTTGAGTCTTATGCAATTGCTTTTTTTCAGGAAATCAGCCACTTTGTTGTCCAAAGAATTCTTATGAATGAAGACAGGACATCCTGCTTTGTCTGCTTTGCAAACTGCAAGATTATTACACTGGGTGAAATTTCTAAATTTTCTTCAAAACGAAGGAGGAGTATTTGAGCCTTGGGGTTTGAACCTCGGAAATTGCAATAGCCGATTTTGTACGAATGATCAATTGTTGTGCGGGATCTGTGCTTTGGATCGCTGCTTCCAGTAATGAAATAGTATGTAGTAGGCTAGGATTAGTAATAGGAGAAAATTTGGGTCTATTGGCAAGTAGTTTATCAATTTCAGCAGGAACAGGCACAGAAGACAAGTTCACATACCTTGGAAAGTTGGTATCGGCAACCTTCGTGGGAGCCAAACTTCGAGTGTTCTTTTGAGTGGAGGCTAGGTGTTGAAACTTGTTTTCGAGTCTTTTGTTTCACAAGTGTGAGTCCTGGATATAGTTTCATGAATTCGGATTTTAAAAATGTTCAGTAATGATGGATGGGTGGCGAAAGATAGAAATTGGTACCTGGTGTAACACTTGAATTCCAAAGTCACGATGGAGGCACGGAGATCTCGGATAGCTGCGGAGAGGAGGCTGGTGGTGGTATGGTCCAGAACTTTTTTGCATCTTCCATGAAAAGAGGGTTTATGCACCTGAAAAGCTTTGGGAATAACCTTGGACCCCTTACACTTAATGAGGAAGCAAAGTTGGCATAACAAAGAAACAACAATTGAAAACACCTTTTCTCCTGCAGTCAATCTTGAAAGGCAATTGGTCAAATGTTGCAAAGTTCTGACAAGAAATCAACCTTATTCTGTTGTGTCGACCAAGGACTTTATCCAGAAACTCCCTTCTTCTATCAATCCTAAAGATTTCCTGTATACCTTTGACGTGAATTCATTATTTCCTTCTGTTCCTTTCTTTGATGCCTACATGCTCATGGTCAAAAAACTAATGGAGCACCAAGAACTTCCTGGAGAACTTATCAAAGATCTTTATGACTGGTTTGATTCATTGGAAAAGTATTCCTGTTTTGTATACAATGGTATCTACTACCAACAAAAACAAGGTGTAGCAAGCTCTCCTCTTTCCCCCTTACTTGCTGAAATTCATTTGCAGAATATTGAAACATTAATTGTTGCCCCATCTCTCTTAAAACTCACCATTTGGTTACGGTATATGGACAACATCTTCATTATTTGGCCACACCATAAGCACTCTCTGTTTGAACTCATGTCCTCCATAACTTCAAAATTCGAGCATATAAAATTTTCTTCCCAATAACAGGTCGTCAACAATATTAGTTTTCTGGATGTTAACATCAAGATCAACCCAGAGTTCTCACTTGGCCTCTCTGTTTACAAGAAAACTTCTGCCACCCATAAGATCATCCCTTACCATTCTTGCATCTTTGAAAAATACAAATTGTCTGCTCTAAAGTCGCACATTCACTGAGCCAAATTTACTTGCAACAGCCATTTGGCTCTTCAAAAAGAATATCAGAACATCATCAACATTGAAAAATTGCATGACTTTCCACCCCTCTTAGTACATAGACTAATTAAGAGCTTGGAATCAAAGAATAGATCTAGTTTACTGCCTGAACCTTTTAGCACCCATCAGTTTGTTGGCACTTTGCCCTTTAGCCTGTCCTTCACTCATAAAGTTTGCTCTATTTTCAGGTCTTTTGGCTACAGGATTGCAGTCTAACCACCTCCACATCTTCTCAACCTCATCCTTAAAGACAGAGATCCCAATAAACCCCTAGAGCTACAAGGTGTCTACTCTATCCCTATCAACACTACCACAGGCGTTACCCATTATATTGGTGGTACTTACTGCAGCATAAACCGGCAATTGATGGAACATATCGCTGATGTTAAGAAAGGCAGCCTTTCCACCTCCCTCTCAATTTTAATCATCAGCGATATGTCCGTGATTCCCAATTGGCAAAATGTTAAGCAGATCGCCCCGTTCAGCAATCTGCATGCCCTCAGGTACCACGAAAGCATTGAAATCTACCTTACCCCTAACACCTGCAATACTGACGCACCTTTTAACATCCCTATTATTTGGAAAGCGATTTTGAAATCTGGCATAAACTGACACTTTTACTACGTGTCTCATTCCATGGCTGATGAATGTAGAAGTCGCTACGCCCCGCTTATAATTTTCAACGTAACTTACGCGTGATTTGACGATTTCAAGAATTCTAATGTTTTATGTGTTACATGTTTTCTTGCCACTTCTTCTCACTAGGACTCCTACTTACTTTTGATCTGCACTGTGCGTTTATTTGACATAAGCATGGCATCATTATTTCATAGTTATACCCTTTTATATTTTATGTAAAATCTGGTAACATGTATGAAAACCCAATAAGCCATTGACACAACTAGAGTTGTATAAAAATAAAATGTATCTGCATACACAGCCATTGAAACAGAAAACTTGCTGCAAACCCACAAAGTGTGAACCATGATAACAAATCAGGTAATTTAAAGAAAAATTAATAAAACAATAAATAATTTTTTGAATAAAGCTCATGTTGAGAAATGGCTTCCTAGTTTCTTAATTCAATTACTAATCAAAAACAGCTATTATGGGAATTTTACTAGGAAATTTTTTATTTAAATTGCAAATTTTCGGAGAAAACTCTTCTCCTCCTTCAGGCTGTCTTTTGTTGTCACTTATTTCCATCACTATCGCGGTTACGGTTAACCTTGAAGGTTATGGTTATTTTTCAATAAATCCTGCCAGATGTTTGGCAGGGAAAATCCTTTGCAGTCATTGATGATGGAATTTTGATTTTTCTCAATCTCTATTCCTTCTTTCAGCTTTCTTTTTGAAAATTGCTTTGGAAACTGATGACTTTAAGGGAATTCCAATCCATGCTGTGACTAGTTTCTCTAACATGCCTATGTAAACCAGTCTTGGAGCAATTCTTTATAGCTGCTTTATGCTCTGCTATACGAGTTTCTAGTCTGCGACCTGTTTCACCTATGTAAGATAGTCCACAACTACATTTTACTTCATAGACTATTCCTTGCATTTTAAAAATATCTTCTTCTCTTTGAACTATTTTAGGGAAAACATTTTTAACTTTGTTCTCTAAACTTGGAGCTAGCCTAATATTGTACTTCTTACTAATTCTCTTTAAAGACTCAAATAAACCTTTGCTTTGTGATAAGAAATCTTTTGTGAATTTTACTTGTTGCTTTTGCAGGTTCTTCGTACCATTAAAATTCAGAAGCTTCTCAATTTCTTCTTTAGGATAGTTGTTTTCTGCAAGTATGACTTTAAGTTCTTCTTTACGGGCTTCTTTCTTATCTGTTGTGGAAACTATTTTATTAATTTTTTCTAAAAACTGACTTGCTACATTTTTCTTAATAGAAACTGGATGATAGGAATTGAAATCCAATAATCTATTAGTATTCAATGTTTGTTTTTATACCAACTAGTGAGGAATTTTTCATCTTCATAATAGATGGTAATATCTAAGAAGTTAATTCTTCTTTCTTTTTGAAGTTCAATAGTACAACCCACATACTTCTGCCTATATAGCAGATACATGGATGACATCTTATTTATAATAGATAGATCAGAAATTGTTCCAGAAAAAATTCTAGACTCATTCAATGAATTAGATGATTACCTTAAGTTCACTATTGAACTTCAAAAAGAAAGAAGAATTAACTTCTTAGATATTACTATCTATTATGAAGATGAAAAATTCCTCACTAGTTGGTATAAAAAACCATTGAATACTAATAGATTATTGGATTTCAATTCCTATCATCCAGTTTCTATTAAGAAAAATGTAGCAAGTCAGTTTTTAGAAAAAATTAATAAAATAGTTTCCACAACAGATAAGAAAGAAGCCCATAAAGAAGAACTTAAAGTCATACTTGCAGAAAATAACTATCCTAAAGAAGAAATTGAGGAGCTTCTGAATTTTAATGGTACGAAGAACCCGCAAAAGCAACAAGTAAAATTCACAAAAAAGATTTCTTATCACAAAGGTTTATTTGAGTCTTTAAAGAGAATTAGTAAGCAGTACAATATTAGGCTAGCTCCAAGTTTAGAGAACAAAGTTAAAAAGTTTTTTCCTAAAGTAGTTCAAAGAGAAAAAAATATTTTAAAAATGCAAAGTGTAGTCTATGAAGTAAAACGTAGTTGTAGACTATCTTACATAGGTGAAACAGGTCGCAGACTAGAAACTCGTACAGCAGAGCAAAAAGCTGCTATAAAAAATTGCTCCAACAAGACTGGTTTAGATAGCCATGTTAGAGAAACTAGTCACAGCATTGATTGGAATTCCCTTAAAGTCATCAGTTTCCAAAGCAATTTTCAAAAAAGAAAGCTGAAAGAAGGAATAGAGATTGAGAAAAATCAAAATTCCTTCATCAATGACTGCAACGGACTTTCCCTGCCAAACATCTGGCAGGATTTGTTTAAAAAATAACCATAACCTTCAAGATTAACCGTAACCGCGATGGTGACGGAAATAAGTGACAACAAAAGACAGCATGAAGAAGGAGAAGAATTTTCTCAGAAAATTTGCAATTTAAATAAAAAATTTCCTAGTAAAATTCCCATAATAGTTGTTTTTGATTAATAAATAATTATTAAAACATTACAGATTCCAATGAGGACAAAATAAGTACATTGCAATTGAATGTGCAGCAATGTGTGTGAAATGGGCCTTTACTGCAAAAGATTAAAATATTGGACAATGAACCTCATAAAAAAACAAGAGACTAATTAAAGTAAGTTTTTATACCCAGAAAAACAGTCCTATCAATGAACCTTCAAAAATTATAAATAGCATTTTCAACAACTTAATTCAAAACTAGTAGTCTCACAAGTTTTGAATTCAGACCATCACTCCCATTTGCTGAGAATCAGAAAACAAGTTTGGTGGTGGCTGATCAAGAAGAAGAGAAAATGGAAGAAATGCATTGCCTTTTGGCATGTCCAGCTTGTAAAGTTATAATGGCTTTAAATATTCACCAGTTCATCAAATGCAATTTAAATTAAAAATTAATAAACCACAAATAAAACTGGCTAAATTCCAGGTGAATCCCTTTCTCCTTCACTGTTGAAGGCATGTAGAAAAAGATGGTTAAAGGCACAACTACCTGGTGATTTTAACTGGTTTGAACAACCGCTCTCTTTTCACTTCCTTCCTTCCGTTTTATCCACTGTTTCTCTGCACACAGTGACAGAACATTCAACAGATATCTAAGTTTACATTGGCAAACATATTCATTGTTTCATGCAGCATATCTCCTTTTTCATTAGTTTCTCGATATGGAAGAAAAGAAATGAGCATCTGAATCATAAATATTTCTCTCAACAATCATAAGTTCGTACAGATTACTTATTGTGCTTACATTATTTAATAATTATTGATCGTGTTCAGATGGCAATAAAAAAACCATTAAGTATTAATCATAAGTTCCCTGAAGTTCAAAAGGAATAAGTTAAGATTAATCACAAGTATTAGAACTTAAAAACAAATTGTTTAAGGTACGTAAAAAATTGAAAGGAAGTTTTCAATGGATAAACTTCAGTCTTTTTTAACCTGGGAATGGACGGACGATAGCATGTGGTCATATCCAACTTTACGGATTCACATGCAAATGCAAATCCGTGAAGTTGTATCTGTTACTTCTCTTTTAAAATTGTTTTCCATATTAATGGAATAATAAAAGGAGAATCAGAATTACAGTTTTGGGGGATGAGAAAAATTTAAAAACTTTTCTGATGATATAACAAAAAACAATTAATGAAAACTAAACAATTTGTCCTGTTCATTAATCTTTTTCATTATGTTATCAGGAAAGTTTATAAATTTTTCTCAACCCCAAAAACTGCAATTCTGATTCTCCTTTTATTATTACTCCATTAATGTGGAAATCAGTTTCAAAAGAAAAATAACAAATACCACTTTACAGAGCTGGCAACTACTTACCATTGTCCTTCTATTCCCAGGATGGAAAAGACTGGAGTTATCAGCTCAAAGATTCCTTATTTTATATTTTTCACATAACTGAAGCATGTTTTTACAGTTTTAAAACTTGTTATTTATGGTTATGTGCTTCATGCAAATTTATCACATCAAAATTCATCAGATTATTCATTTTGTCTTTTAATTAGTTTGACATAAATATGTAGGCTATTTAGATATCAACCTCCAGTGGGCTGTGAAGAACAAGCAATGAGAACAAAATATTTAATTGCATACAAAACATACTTATAGGTCTAGGCAGTTGTATAAAAATAAAATGTATCCGAGTACACAACCATTGAAACAGAAAACTTGCAGCAAACCCACAAAGCATGAATCATGATAAAAACAACATACAATAGTTTAAAGAAAAATCAATAAAACAATAAATAATTATTAGAACATTATAGATAATAATGAGGACAAAAAAATACATTACAATATTAATATTATAATCATCCACAGCTTTAAGAATTCGTCAACAAGAGAATTCTTAAAGCTGTGGATGATTATTCATTTATTTGAAATTCTTGGCAGAAGAACTACATTCGGCTAAAGAGAACCATAACACAATTTACACATACAAAAAATTAGCTGAGGCCATGGATACAACCCAATTAAATGGAAAACTACTTGATCCCTATAAATAAAGCTATGGAGTGCACGTGCATTGATAGATGACAAAATGTCATGCTCTCTTAACCTCAACCTGTTTATATATCTTACTCATTTACGTTTCTACATTTGTAGTGCAATGGCACATCTGAGGATGGACACCATTGTGGGTCTGAAAGATCTTATGCTTTTGACTTCATGATATTTTAACGATTTTTTAGGAATAAATAGTCTTTTAAAATGATCATTGAGGTTGGCTTTAATTTGCATTTATGCATCGCTGTTTCAGATCATGCAAAAACGGTAATATTTTACATTAAGCGACTTATGTGGCACGAATATAATCTATCAGCATGACATGATATACACTATATTGGCAAAAGTCACCGGACACCCCTTCAAAAGCAAATGAATGGATCCGCAGCACTGTTAAGATGTGCGGTACAGCTGCAAACAGCATAAAAACAAGCCTGCAGCTGACTGTGATCATATCGCACTGTGAGGTTGAATGAAAATGTCATGGCGGGAGAGAACCGACTTCAAGAAAGTTAAGATTGTTGGGTGTTATATTAGTGGGTTGTCCGTAAGAGTAAGAGAAACCGAGAGTTGTTTAAACATACCCAAGTCAACTGTTTTGGATGTACTGAATAAGTGGAACACACATGGCGTGCCTGAAGCAGCAAAACATACTGACAAACCAAAGAAAATTAGTGATGGAGGACGTCAAAGCCTCAGGAGAGTTGTTACAGCTTATCGACGGAGTACTGCACAAGACCTCAGTGTACAGGTGAGTAACAATGCTGGAACCTGGGTATGTACATGTACCATTCGCAGAGAACTTCATTCCATAGGTTACTGTGTTCATGCGGCTGCTCATAAGCCTTTCATCTCCACTCTGAATGCTACTCATCGTTTAGCATAGTGTAAAAAACATTTATTGTGGACCATGGGTTAATGGAAACGGGCCCTATGGACTGATAAATCCAGATACACTATCCATCATTCTGATGGCCATGTGTGGGTATAGCGGCAGCCTGGGGAATGCCATTTACCACAGTGCACTGTTTCTATGGTTAAGTTTGGAGCTGGCAGTGTACTCGTGTGGGGGATGTTTTTCGTGGTATGGTCCTGGCCCATTGGTTATTGTGGATAAACCTGTTAACCAGCACGTCTACCTGGATGTTCTGGACAATTATGCCCTACCAACTTTGTGGCAATGCTATGGAACCGAGCCTTGTTGGTACCAGCAGGATAATGCACCGAGCCATAAAGCAAGGACTGTTAAAGCGTGGTTTGACAATAATTCAGTATCGTGTGTGGACTGGCCAGCACATAGCCCTGATCTTAATCCCATAGAGCAGTACCTATGGAATGAATTAGAGCACTGCATAAGAAGTTTGGAACCAAGGCCTACTACTAAACAACAGTTAGCGGCAGCATTATGTACTGAATGGAAGCGTATACCTATTGCTGTGTTCCCAAACCTTGTCGAAAGCATGTCTCGAAGGATCAGTGAATGAATTAAGGTCAAAGGTGGGCCGACACCGTACTAATGTATGTCAACAAGTGCTATGTTGTGTTTCTCTTCTAGGTGTCTGGTGACTTTTGTGAATATAGTGTATATTTGACCATGCGAGCGAATGTTGAAGATTGAGGACTTAAAGATACAACTCCTTTAATGGAAGCGGCTAATGCTGGTCATGCCGATATTGTTAAACTGCTGATTCAGCATGTGGTTGATGTTAATGCACAACTTCTCAAGGTTATTCAAATCTTTTATCCAAATTCCATCCAGATGCACCCAAATGAGTTCCCAGGACATCATCCAAATGATTGTCCCAGAAACGTGAAAAAAGAAGCTGTTTTAAAAAAGTGCAACAATGCAAAGTATCCTGGCCTTTACGGGTATTATAGAGAAACAAAATTTACACAAACTAAACACCACTCGCTGTGGAAGCTCTTACTGACCATGCGAGCTAATGTTGAAGATCGAGAACTTAAAGATACAACTCCTTTAATGGAAGCAGCTAATGCTGGTCATGCCGATATTGTTAAACTATGGATGAACTTCCGAAGATTTTGTACCAGTACTATAAATGAATAATCTAAAACAAAAATCAGAAGTGCTAGTTCTTAGAAAACAATACAATCAGAATACAGTTTCACAAACTTGATGTTTTATCTGCATACTTCCATTTTTATCTAAATTTTATTAAATTACCTAGTATACACTGAAATAAAAATTTTAAAAATGAAAGATAGATAAGATCTATCAATCAAATTAACCCTTTCTGTCCTGATGGTACTTAAAAGTACCACGTTGGTCTTTTTGCTTGTACGGGCTGAAAGCATCATCACTGCCGGATGGAACATCCAAGTACTGATATAAGGAAGTTAGTACTTAGGTTACCAAATGGATCAGCATGCAAACTAGCCTCGTTCACGTGCGAAACCTTTTATAATGGATGAGTGTATGTGGCGACGGACATACTGGAATCTGAGTAGTGCCAGTAAGTTTGTTTTTCTGTATGATCCAGTGTATTGCGGTTTCATGGTCTAGGAATTTAGGGTTTGAATGTATCATCATCATCATTGTCAACCATTATCAATCCACTGCTGGACGAAGGTCTCCCCAAGTTTCCTCCACAACGGTCTGTCTTGTGCCAGTCTCCTTCATGTCACTCCCGCATATTTTCGAATTTCATCCACCCATATCCCATGTGGTCTTCTTCTGGGTCTTTTCCTGTCCCTTGGAATCCAATCTAAAATTTCGGCTGTCCATCGATGGTCTGTCCTCCTGGCAGTATGTCCAGCCCATTGCCATTTCAGAGATTTAACTCTGATCATGATGTCTTCCACTCTTGTCATTTTTCGGATCCACGCGTTCCTCTTCTTATCTCTCCTGGTTACACCAAGCATGCACCTCTCCATGCTGCTTTGAGTTGTCTCCAGCCTTTGTATGTCTCTTTTAATTAACGTCCACGTCTCTGCACCATACGTAAGCACTGGAACGATGCATTGATCAAACACTTTTCTTTTAAGACATAATGGCAAATTGGTCTTGAAAATTATGCTGTTTTTTCCAAAAGCTCTCCAGGCAAGTTTTGTACGCCAATTAATTTCTTCATCAATGTGACCCTCACTTGATATCTGCTGTCCAAGATAAACGTACGTGTCTGTTATCTCCAGTTTTTCTCCATCAATCGATACATCTTCATTTCTTGTAAAAGCATTGAACATCACTTTTGTCTTCTGAAAGTTCATTTTTAATCCCACTTCTTTACTCTTATCAGCAAGTTCCTGGATAATACTCTGCAGCTCTGGTGGGGTAGGTGCAAAAATGACTATGTCATCAGCAAAACGAAGGTGGGTTAGATAATCTCCATTAATCTTTATCCCTTTGTTTTCCCGGTGCAGTGATTTAAAGACATTTTCCAATGTGGCATTAAAGAGCTTCGGAGATATGGTGTCTTACTCCCTTTCCAATTTTTATGTGTGTTGTATTTTCAAACAGCCGAATCTTTGCACTTGCATTTTCATAGATGTTATTAATAATATTAATGTATGCATCTTCAATACCGCAGGATTACAGAGCCATTGTAACTGCTGATGGTTTCACCGAATCAAAGGCTTTTTCATAATCGATAAAAGCCATGCACAATGGAAGTTCGCATTTCCTCGCTCTTTCAATTAGTTCTCTCAGTACGTGGATATGATCTATCGTGCTGTAGCCACTCCTGAATCCAGCTTGTTCTCTCAGTTGAGCCATGTCCAGTGTCACCTTTAAGCGGTGTAAAAGAACTTTAGTGAAGATTTTATAAACCACTGATAGGAGGCTGATAGGTCTGTAGTTCCTGAGATCCTCAATGTCACGCTTTTTATGTAGCAAGATCATTGTAGCATTGTTCCAATCCTCAGGAATCTTCCCTTCATTAAGGCATAGAGTGAAAATTTGGGCGAGTACTGTTTCGATTTCTCCACTTGCTTCTTGTATGATGTCTACAGTAATTCCATCTTCTCCTGGAGCTTTCCCCCACTCACGTTCTTGATTGCATGTGCAACTTCTGTTGGGAGGACTGGAAGAACTCTGGTACTGGTACCTTTCATGATGTCTTGAGTACATGTATCATCCCTTTCATATAATTTGGAGTAGAAATCTTTCACTCTTGTCAAAATTTCGCCTCTATTTCTTGTTACAGAACCATCTTCTTTTCTCAGTGCCATAATCTGTTTTCTTCCCTTACTGAGATGTCCCTTTGCTATCTTTTATCTTTGTTTGTTTTCAATTGCTTCCCTCACTAGTTCACAGCTGAATTTCCTTACGTCTTCAGTGATACTTTTTCGTACTGTCTTGCATAGCTCTATATATTTCACTTTGGAAGTCACATCTTCTTTAGTTGTCCTCATCACTCTTCTTTTTTGCATCAACATTTTGGTTTTTCCTAATAATTTTTTTCACATGCAACTTGTTCTTAGACCCAGCTAAATTTGTTGCTGTTTCCATAAGAGCTTTGGTTACTTTTCTGTTAACTTCCGAAGTATCCACTTCTTCCGATGTTAGGCCTTCTAAAGCAGAGAATCTGTTCTTCAGTTCCAACTTGAAAGTATTATGGTGTTTTTTAAGGTTGGTTATGTCAATACATTTTGTTTGTCTTATGAGCTTGCCACATTCGAGTTTAGTGTTGAGGTGCATCTTACATCTCACCAATCTATGGTCACTACCTGTGTTGAACTTGTTCAGCACACTGCAAACTTGGATGACAAATTTTTTGTTACACACAATAAAATCAATTTCACTTGTCGTCCCAATTGGATGTCTCCATGTCCATTTCCTGTGTGGCTTTTTCTTGAAAAAGGAGTTCAAGATGAAAAATCCTTCTGCCTCTGCAAACTCAACGAGAGTATTTCCCCGCTGGTTTCTGTTGCCGTGACCAAATTTACCTACTGAAGTTTCATTTTGTTGCCGTTGCCCTATTTTTGCATTGAAATCTCCCATAATTATCTTCAAGTGGTGCTTACCTTTATTATTTAGATGACGAATTTCCTCATAAAATTCTTCAATTTCTTCTTCAGGATGACTTGTGGTGGGTGCATAAGTTTGAATAATCTGTGCCTGGTATCTTCTCGAGAGTTAGATAACGAGTCGTGCAGCTCTGTCAGAGGAACTTTCAACTTCTACAACTTTATCCTTCAGTTTCTTGTTTATTATAAATCCAACACCACTTTCTGCCAGTATCTGTCCCACGATAGTAGAAGAGATGTCCACTTTTCAGTTCAATGAGATCTTCTCCTTTTCTCCTTACCTCACTTAGACCGACGATGTCCCACTTGATCCTTTGTAGTTCCTCTTCCAATTCAAGAAGCCTTGAATCAGAAGATAGGGAGCGTCTATTATACGTAGCCAAGGTCAGCATCAGATGGCAGCCTAGTCCGGTCCTCCGGGGATTCTTAGCACCCTCTGCCTTCATGTCGCACTGGCCGCTGCCTTGGCCAGGTACATTCCAGCAGCCGGAGACCGAGGGCCAAGATTTAAGTTGTAGAGTCATTTTGGAGGTGTTTGGCCATAACTCACCATGCTGGCCAAGCGGGTTGGTGAGTGTGGGATAGCATTTCCTCTGATCCCGATGGTATAGTTATACCGCTATTGGCGGTCGTCAGAGCCCATTTAGTGGGAACAGGATGCACCACGAGAAGGCGGGGTTGACATTTGTCAAGGAGAGGCTGTGATGTTACGCATCACCTGACCTTACATGTATCATTCAGATGACTTACATAAGTGTATACATGAATGTATCATCATCATCATCATCATTGTCAACCATTATCAATCCACTGCTGGACGAAGGTCTCCCCAAGTTTCCTCCACAACGGTCTGTCTTGTGCCAGTCTCCTCCATGTCACCCCTGCATACTTTCGAATTTCATCCACCCATCTCCCATGTGGTCTTCTTCTGGGTCTTTTCCTGTCCCTTGGAATCCAATCTAAAATTTCGGCTGTCCATCGATGATCTGTCCTTCTGGCAGTATGTCCAGCCCATTGCCATTTCAGGGATTTAACTCTGATCATGATGTCTTCCACTCTTGTCATTTTTCGGATCCACGAGTTCCTCTTCTTATCCCTCCTGGTTACACCAAGCATGCACCTCTCCATGCCTCTTTGAGTTGTCTGCAGC
This sequence comes from Macrothele yani, assembly GCA_039090855.1. Lineage (NCBI taxonomy): Eukaryota > Metazoa > Arthropoda > Arachnida > Araneae > Macrothelidae > Macrothele > Macrothele yani. The sequence goes on along the minus strand of CM076997.1, from coordinate 40,849,656 downwards.
CTTTGTATGTCTCTTTTAGTTAAGGTCCACGTCTCTGCACCATACGTAAGCACTGGAAGGATGCATTGATCAAACACTTTTCTGAATGTATACACTTACGTAAGTCATCTGAATGATACATATTGGTCTGCTATTTTATAATATGTTTTGTGAAACTAATAAAACTGTGGTGCTCAGAAGTAGCACCAGGACGTAGACGGTATTAGTGTAGCACGTATCCACCTCAGAGAAATTGTTCCCCCTTCAGTGTAGCACATATCCACCTATAAAATAACTTAGTCCCGTCATTAAAGCATGTATCTACCTGTGTAAATAAATAACATACTATACTTTATAGCCCATAAAACGGATTTTTTGAACCCGTAGACCTAATGTTTCATTTTTTTATTACATCTGAACATTGAGCTGCAAGAGCCTGTGCCTGGTTTCCACGCTATTAGAGCAATAGTCTGGTTCCAAGGCTATTACAGTAGTCTGTGCAAGATTGTTTTTTCTGACTGAAATAATGGCTGTGCAGGATCCATATAAGTTCCAATTTTGTGCTTTAAGAGCAACTGAGGAACTTGCAATTGAATTTACCCAAAGGAATGGTTTACTTTTATTAAAACAGCAGCAGCAGCAGCAGCAGCAGCAGCAACAATGTTTACTAGGCACACCTGGCTACACTGGCATAGTGGTACCACATTCCAAATACATGTGAGGAAAGGATTATGCTGGATTTAGACGTCCTAAATGCAAAAACTGGCATGCAGCAAAATATGCAGTTGTGGGTGGTGAAATTCAAGGCGCATCCGAAGGAAATTATTTGCGGTTGCTTTTTGCAACGGTTATTGCTAACAGCAGATCACAAATTAAAATTTCAGTCCAGGCAGCTTTGGCAATTTTGTATTTATGGGCAAAAGATTTGTCATTAACTAACACAAAGGCCATGATTCACAATCTGGTAACCCAGAATCATACACCGGTAGACTGGCGGAACTACATCCGAGAAGCATGCCTACGTGCACTAAATGATGCAAAAGCAATGGGCGGACCTGGTGAAATTATCCAGATTGTTTGATGAGGGGCCATCGTAAGTATAACCATGGTCGAATGTTGCAAGGAAATTGTGTGCCTCCTGCCCATCAAAATTACGGAAATCAAGTGGTTGGACCATAGGTTTTTGGGCTGCTTTGGAAGCATTCAAATGGGACTCAAGAACTTCGAATGCTCCATGTTCTTTGACGAAATGAAGCCACCTTGCGTCCCATCATACAACCTCATGTGGCTCCTGACACAACAATCTGGTCCGATGAATGGGCGGCTTATCATAACATTCATAACTGGCTGGGTTTCAACTTCCAACACCAAATGGTCAACCACCAACAAAATTTTATTGTCCCAATAACTGGTGTCCACACTCAAAACAATGAAACAAACTGGGGTCACATGAAAACAAAAATTCTGAGAAACATGCGTGGCACCCATGGTGTCTTGCTTCCTGGACATTTGGCCGAATACTGGTGGAAAACTGAGCATGAGCAGGCACCATTTAATAGTATTGTAGCTGAAATAGTTCGACAATTTCCTTTAGAGTAAAAGTTAATGTACGTATGAGTGTTTTACTTTCATTGTATTAAAAAAAAAAAAAAAATTTTAAATTGAAAATTGAAAAAATTAAAAATTAAAAAATAAAATAAAACAATTTCACCAAAAATACAAAAATGTTATATAAGAAGTTCAAAAGTATTTCTTTTCACAGATGGATATGTTCTACACTGACGGGAATGGGTTTTTTACAGATGGATACGTGCTACACTGAAGAGGAAAGAATTTCTCGCAGGTGGATACATGCTACACTGAAGGGGAAAGAATTTCTCACAGGTGGATACGTGCTACACTAATACTAACGTAGACATACATACCAACGAATTATATATGATTGCAAATACATGTCTATATATATATGATGTGAATGTGGATTTTTTCCATTACTTCAGGTACACCATGTAATTCGGGGAAGTGGGTGTTAGATCGTGAAATAGAGGAAGTTCGTCTCGTGGAATTTCCATCAGATAGAGATACACCAGATGAAGACCGCAGTTCAGATGACAATGTCAATCCTCATCTTACTATTCCTGCTGACACTTCTGGACCATCAGGTATTTTGCAAGAGCAAATGGCACCAGAAGAAAGCAACACTTCAGAATATGACGAGCCACAACTGACGCGGAAATGGAAAAATGCAACAAAGCAGGGTGTACTGCCACATTTAACTAGCCAGAAGGGCGTTGTGCAGCCACATTTTATTGGTGATGATTCCCCTACACGTCTTTCTAACTGTGTTGGGGAACTCATTGTTCGAACATGTGGTCCTCCAAAGTAATCTGTACCTTCAACAAAAACAAAAGAAAACAAAATCTTTGTCTCTACAGGAACTCCATGTGTTTCTAGGTTTACAATTCTTTTTTGGGTATCATTGTCTCCCGCAAAAGAAGCAGTATTGGTCCGGTGACAATGACCTAGCAGAGCAAATTGTTCCAAAGACAATGACCAGAGATAGATTCTTCAAAATCCTTTCCGCTCTTCATGTAAACGACAACAGTGCTGTACATACTGCCAATAAAGACAAGCTATACAAAATCAGGCCAATGATTTTTGAACTGAACAGGAATTTTCAAAAGCTGAAATTCCTAGACCAAATACAGTGTATTGATGATAGTATGGTTTTGTTTAAAGGGCACTGATCAATAAAGCAATATAATCCAATGAAACCAATCAAAAGAGGTTATAAGCTGTGGTGTTGCACTGATATGAGTGGATACATTTACGAATTTCAAATTTATCAGGGAAAATCTGAAGATAATAGAATGCTCACATTTTAGGTGGTCATGTTGTTGAAACGTTCACTCGATCACTCAAAGGTAGAAATTATGCTGTCATGATGGATAACCACTTTTGTTCCGTGGAGCTATTTGAAACTCCATAACGTCTTTGCATGTGGTACTGTGCGCCTGAACCGAAAAGAGGCTTGCTAAGATGAAAGATGACAAACAGCTTAAAAGAGGTGATATTGATTTCAAAGCTACAGATTGCTGCATATCATTCTACAAATGGAAGGACAACAGATCAGTTCACCTGTTGTCAAATTATCATGGTTGAGAAACAACAACTGTGTCACGCCGTGAAAAAGATGGTACACGCATTGAAGTACTGGTTCCAACACTTGTAAAGGACTACAACTCACACATGGGTGGGGTTGACAAAGCTGATATGCTATGTGCCCTGTATGACCGAGACAGAAAAGTGAGGAAATGGTGGCATCGTTTGTTCTTTGCTCTACTTGAGATTACTGCTGTAAAATGCATTCGTCATTTACAAAGAATTGAACGGACAGATTACATACTTAAGATTTCAAGAAAACTGTCATGCAAGGTCTCATAACCTAAGGTACCAGCGCTCCGAAGAAATGTGGATAACATATTCAGACAGGATCTCCTCTCCAGGGTCAAACGAAATGCAGAAAACAAAATTGCTCTGTGCCAAAAGATGTTGGTCTGCAGAACCTTGGATTGGATTGGCCCGAGTTTGCTTCTAACAGGGGAAAATGTAAAATGTGTTCACTGAAGAAAATACAATCTAAACCTCATTCAGAGCTTTTTTTTTTTTTTTGATTGGAGGTTTAACGACCACTGTGAGCAACTCAATGGGCTATAAGCAGTCGCCCGTCCCTAATTTAGGGTCACTGGTTCCAGGGAAGGGAGAGAGCCAGTGCCGTAAGACAAACACGACATCCATGCCTCACCGAGATTCGAACCCGGACCCCTTTCGGACAAATGATCAGAGGCCATCGCTTAGACCACTGTGCCACTGGGGCGGCCATTTCAGGGCTTGTTTTTTTTTTTTTTTTTTTTTTTTTGAGGTTTAACGACCACCATGAGCAACTCAATGGGCTATAAGCAGTCGCCCGTCCCTAATTTAGAGTCACTGGTTCCAGGGAAGGGAGAGAGCCAGTGCCGTAAGACAAACACAACATCCATGGTTTCAGGGCTTGAAAAGTATCTGAAAAATTACATGCCCGGCTGGGCATGTGCAGAAATTATTTGCCTGCCCAGGTAGCGAAAGCTAGATGCCCAGGAAAATTTGTAATTTAAGGTAAATCAGGACCCTCAATTTTTTTAAGTTAAAAAAATATGAACTTTTTTTTTACATTTCACATTTCCGTTTTAAGGGTCTATGCATTCAAAATGTTCAACACAGAAAAGTGTGCATCTCGAGTTTTAAGATGATGATGCTGAAATTGGTAAGAAATGATATGATGAAAAAGGTGTTTGAGAAATGTAGTGATTTCTGCAATGTTCCTTTCGTCGGAGTTTTCGCTCTTTGTCACTAAACACCGGAGGCTAGTTCCATGATCAGAGGCAAGCATCCTGTCGCTAACTGTAAACAACATTTAGCGCAAAACTACAAATGGTTCCAATTTCTGGACCTTGAGCATAAAATAATTAAAGAAGTGATATTCTTCTGTCCTTGGCACTCCGTAACGATAATGCAACATCCAGTGATTAGCAGTGAAATGAAACATGACATGGGACGACTGTCTTTTTTCTTTTAGTAGGAAATTGTATTCTAAAAGTTTTTATTTTAAAACTTAGTTGCCTGAACTGGGCAACTAGATAATTTTTTTACCTGCCCAAGCCAATAATTCACATGCTCCGGGCATCTCGGGCATGGTATTTTTCAAGCCCTGCCTCATTCCAAGTGTGTTTGTTGCAAGGTCTTTCTTTGTTGTAATGAGAAAAAGAATTGTTTTGTAGAATTCCACTGAAAGCAAAATAAATAATAAGATATAATTTCTGATTTTCTTTTCCCTAAGGTCCTGATGGTACTTCTGCGTACCACTAGTCAAAACACTATGACATATTATATAATTCACTCTATGAAAGCAAAAACCTTTATTACAGCTCCAAAGCTATGTACCAAACCATAAGTTTCCAAAAATTCCCAGCCTCAATTAATTCAGGACTTAAAGGGTTTAAAAAGCTCACAGTTTGCAACACAGCATTAAGTCTTTAAATATCCATCTAACATGCATGTCCTAGATAAAAACTGCATAATTAATATTCAGATAACTTGAGGCTTGATTTTTTAGTCCTCGGCAATTCAAATGAATGAGGTTCTATCATTGCATTCCTTGAATTATTGTGTGCTTGGGAACTCAGAATTATTGATCCACAATATTTCGTAGCTGGCCAAACATAAAGAGCTTCACCAAAAATTACAAAATCTGTTCGTATACCCACCTGAACAAAGGTTGTTTTACCAGAACCTGCCATTCCTAGAACTATAATGCATACTGGTTTTTCGCTGCACTGACTGTCCATTTTAATGGATGATAAATTTTCCGTCACTTCTGCAACATCTGCATCCATCATTTCCATGCTTCCACTTGGCTCTTCAACTTCCATTGTGGGAAAGCTAGAGAGCATGAATAAAAAATAAATGCATTTTACTAGTACGATTCAAAACAAGCAAACTGTTTCACTCTTTTTTTGCTCAATATTGTAAATTCAAGGGCAACTAGATTGCACAATTGAAAAAAAAAAGTGTTAGGCCATTAAAGAATTGACACAATGCACTGAATGTTTATATAAAATAATGCAGTGAATGTTTGCATTGTTTCTTATTATTACATAGGAATGTCATTTGTGAGCAATGTAACACTGCAATTGATATTTTGATTTTTTTTATCTGAACTGTAAACAGCAAGATTTAGAAGTTTGTCAGGCAAAGCTAAAAGTAATCAATACCTACATTTAGCTAGTACAACAGATATCAAGTGAGGGCCACATAGAAGAAATACAGGTGTATAAAACTTGGCTGGAGAGACAGCTTTTGGAAGAAATAGTTCAATTTTCAAGAGCATTTTACTAACTACTATTGTCTTAAAAGGAAAGTTGACCAAAAAAGTACAACCTTACAGTTTGAAAGCATGCTTAGGCAATGGCGGCTCGTGGGTAAAATTATGGTGAGGTGAAGACCCAGCCCATAATATATACATGTGCTATCAGAGATAAAGAAATTATAAAAGAGGTAAAAGAGATAAAAAACTAAATTTTGTAATGGAGCAATTTGATGTTTATACATACTAATGAATCTCTATATCAGGGATCATAGCATACTTCTGGAAAATTTTAGGTTGGAATTTTAGGAATTTTAGGAATTTTTAGAAAAATTTTAGGAAAATTTTAGGATTGTATTTCAATAAAAACTAGATGTATATTTGTATACATCTAGTAAAACAACTTTGTATACATTGTAAAGAGTTTGCTTCACACCCTTCAACCATATATACTGATAGACTGCGCATGACATCAAAATTTCTGGCTCCAACATAAAATCACATGACAACAGTCAAAAAGATGGGTTACACCTGCTGTGCTTATGGTTGCTCTGAGCGATATAGTAAAGAAAGTTCTATGATTTTTCATGGGTAAGAAACGAATTAAATACCTAAGTCAATAAAGTTCAATTACTTAACCAGAAACTTGCAGCTATTGATATAAAAATACAGTAACTTAAGAAAAAAAAATGGAATGCATGTTCCAAATTCTTCGCAAATGTTCATCACATTATAAATCACAAAATGTAAACAACCCGTTCATGCATGTATATAGCTCATAAGTAAACTTACCTGAAGAGTTTTCATTATATATGAGGCGCATTCACATAATACACCGAAAACACTGAAGTTCTGCAATGTAAATTAGTAATCATAACAGCATTTTTACACGAAATTTGGAGTCTGATGATGACGTGCCCAATGTTTGAGCCATGGCGGCTTTGATGCAGCTATTGCCAATGCGCAGTCCATTAGTATATATGGTCGAAGTTCACACCCAAATTTTTTGCATAACGTCTAATGTCTAAAGTTTAAGTATGATTTACTTCTAATGTTCAGTTCTTATCTTTTCACGTGTTATTATCATATTCAAGAATATTTACCACATTCAAGTTTCACTTTGAACATTAATATGCTGTTTAACCAGAAGCAATTCACGATTTTCACAGAAAGTTTTCAGGTTTCACATTAAATTATAATATCCTAAAAAGGTAATTGAAAACCAAGAACTATGTACAATTGTTCACTGAATTACTTTTTTCATATTATTGTTTTAACCTTTTCCTGATACGCCTATCTTTTTCTGCTTCCACCACAACTAATTTACTTTGTTTTCTTTATTTCAGCTGAACCTTGTATGATCAAGTTAGAGGCAACTGCTATTTCAACAGTATTTTGTTTTTCTACAGCTTTTCGCATTCTTTCTGTTCCCTCTTGAATTACTGCTAGGGAGGCTTCTTTATCTTTTTTAAGCCTATTTATTTCTGCATCATTTTCTTTTATTTTGTCATCAAACTCAGCTTTTCTTTTTTTCTCTAGCTGCTTTTCCTTATTTTCCCTCTCTTTCTGCTTCCTTTCTTTTACCTTTTTTGATTGTTCTTCCTTCAGCTTATCAACATACTCTTTATAAAATTTATGTGAATCACGAACACTATTTAACAAATTTATTGTTATGGGAATTTCTTGTTATGGGAACTTTTTTTCCTTTATGATGCGCTTTTACTTGTGAAAAGCCACTATTAGAAATATTGAAAATTTCTGAACACAATATACACTTAGCAGAAAATATTGTTTCAGTTGCAGAACACCATTCTTTCAACTTCACTCCGTCCAATTCTTTGGCGAGCCACGCATCTTGAAATTTCGTTTTGGATTTAGGCATCTTAAACACTTGTATTACTAACCAGAAAATGAAAGGGAAGTACAAAAACACGTTCCAATATTGCAAAACCAGACAACTTCCCGAAATTTGGCTGCGAGGATGTCAGAAGATATGAAAAAAAAAAAAAAAAAAAAGCAGGTCACCACTAGAGAACTGAACCTGCACAGAGAACACCATAAAAGACGTAAAACCAGAAACTATCATACGCATCTCACGCAAGTTCAGTCAAAGCGAGTCGGAGCCGAGATATATTGCGCATCGAAGGTCGCTGTCGCCGACGCATGATCGAAGGTCAATGATCACGTGCTCTACTGCCTGCCAAGATAACTCAGCTACCATCCCATCGTCATTACCGGAGGTTACGGAAAAAGACCACATGTTTCCTCTTTGCTTCCACCCACCTGCGGTTTACAATAACAAAACATCAGCAGAAAGAGGAGGTTCCACAAGGCATGTACAAAAATAAAGTACGATCTTCTGCGTGCCACGGAGTTCGTCTGCAAAGCGCAAACCAGGGGTGAAAATGACCCCTCCCCTTTTCCCTTAGATCTCTTGTTACTCTCGAAAACTGTTCGAAGGCCTAAAAATGGAACGCCCGCCCCGAAGCAAGTGCATCTCGATGGCGTCATTTTTCCCTCCCTTCAGCAGCACAGCATATAGGCTGTGTTTCTACAATAACAGGTCTTTTTACCTTACCGTAATGGTAAATTTATTGGCGTTAATAACGGTTGTTTTTAATAAAAATAAGCTTACGAAAAATTTTAGGATGAATAGCAAATTTTAGGTCTAATTTTAGGAATTTAAGGAGGGTCACAAAATATTAGGAATTTTAGGAATTTTAGGACGAATGCGATCCCTGCTATATATTATTTGACAATAACTGAACAAAATTATAGGAAGACATGAAGCACAATGGAGAGGGAAGGGGGTAGACTTGAAAAATTGCAAATGATTTAAGAGGGGGAACACATAGTTCATGGGAAAAAACATAGAAGAGGAAATGGTTCACCTGCTTTCCATTATGTTGTCCCTCTGGATTGGAAATGCACTTTTTGCACTTAATTTCATCATTTCGTGATAGTTAATGAGTGGTCATTGCATCACACACACCAATCAAGCACCCGCTCTACAAAAACCTTGAAGTAAATAATTTTAATAAAATAAAAAAAGTACTTTCTCACAAAGTGTTTCACGAGTCCAGAATAAAAATCATAGGTCTGTCTGTGAAAATGCATCATGCATGTAAATAAAGTGGGTCACAAATTAAGGCCCTGTCATGTGGTAAAGGCATGGAGAAGAAGTCAAGCTGGAAGTACATTTCTGTATAATTCGTAAAAACAGAACTAGTAACGGAAGCATGGAAGAAATCAGAACAAATTATCACTGGTGATAATTTGTTTTTACCCCAACAGAGTGCATTCAGTTTTTTTTTTTTTTATGTATGAGCTCAATTCTAAAAATATATTTTTATTGTTACAAATAAATCTAAATTTATTAGTAATAATATAAAGGGAAATTTCAGGGCATTTATCACTTAACCAGATACTATCGAAGATACACCTTCCAAAAAGTCAATAACAAATAGAAAATACACTGTACACTTGACGAAAAATCTTGGTGTGCATGTTGTAGTAATGTACGTTCTCACAGCATGCCTCAAAGAGCGACTTCGCCAATGACATCAGCTCAGGATTGTCCGCTCCCATTGGATTACATCCTCTAATAGAAACAAAGATGTCAGCCGATTTTAGGTGGCATGGACTGTCGCCTCAGGACCTCGCTGGAAGGCACGGTCTGGGAACAGGCTTGTCCCATCATATATAGAATTGGGAAACGAATTTCCCAAAAGAAATAATTCTTCATAAATACACGGTAGGCATTGTAATGTTATTATTGGCATATTTTCACTGTATTCCATTCAGAAAACTTGAAAATTTTCATCGTCCTGGAGCAAGAATCGAACTTCCACCTCCCGATTTCCGGTCGAGCATGCTAGTCATTACACTACCCAGAACAAGGAAATTCCAAGCAACTAAACGTAGATATCTGAGAACCTTCAGATTTGAGCTAGTCAAACTAGCACAAGTTAACCTTCAGATTTGCGCTAGTCGAACTAGCACAAATCTGATGGTTCCCAGATATCAACGTTCAGTTACTTGGAATTTTCTTGTCCTAGGTAGTGTAATGACTAGCATGCTCGACCAGAAATCGGGAGGTGTGGGTTTGATTTCCACTCCAGGACGATGGAAATTTTCAAGTTTTCTGAAGGAAGTGGTTACATGGAATACAGTGAAAATATGCCAATAATAGCATTACAGGCTTGTCCCATGTTCATGTGGTTTGCTGCGATTGCAGAGGTGCCAACCTCTAGCAGAATGTATCAGTAATCAATAAGCGATTTTTCAGTAATGTTTCAGTAATGAAACACAAACTTACAGAAATATTTTCAGTAATGTAACACGCCATTTTTTTTTTTTAAAGGACAATATTATAGTATTACTGTCTAACCTCTAATACTTGTATGAGGTGCCGACCGTCCGAGGAGCCTATCAGTAATCACTATACAAAGCCTCATCGTTAACGCACGGAAAGGGTATTTCATGAGAAATTAATGTGTGAAATGTGTAATAACCTTATATGTTTACACTATCCTGATAAAAAAAATTATGAAATTAAATTATCAATATTGTACTTACCTCATGTCATTGCTGACATAGACTCCCTTGTTGCTTGTTTTGCAATGGTATATTCTTTTTCAGAAAATTTATTTTTATAACACAGCTCACCTGAGGAAAATGCTTTAATTTTCTGTACAAGAAGGGCACTTAATGTTTTGGTGTTCATTGTTGGGCAGAAGTATGTGAGGTTTTTCCTTACTATACTAAATATTCTCTCTGTAGAGGAATTGCTGTGAGGGATAGTCAAAATTGCCAACATTAGTTTAAGCAATGCAGAATCCTTGTAAAGGCCAGATGAATCCTTCATCTTAGATATTTCATTCCATGCCATATCTGCTCTAGGATACCCAGCTTCATCAATATCACAGTCTGGGAACATAGCATGAAACAAGGGACCAGCATGATCACAGCTTGCTATAGGTAGGTTATGCTCCACAACGAATGTAGTAAACAGCAATTCAGCATTTATCACGCTATTTTCATTCTTTTTTGCAAAAATTATTATCCAAAGGCTTTGATTGAGTCTTTCATTTTACATAATCCTCGTGTTTTTTTGACTGGATATGCCTTCGACAATCATCTCGTCCTACATGGGCTACTGATTACTGCCATACTAGAAGGCACGCAAGGAAACCTTTATTTCAGCATTTGTAACATTTTTACATTTTCTAGCTCGAGATTTGGGAGAAAGATTTGGATGTTCCTAGAGAAACCTCTTTGCATATTTATTTGTTTCAGAAACAATAATTCCAAGGATGAAATTAGTAAAAAACAAGTAAAAATATGCGATAGGTGCCGCATCAGTTGCATGTTTGGGCCCCTGCATTTTATGATAATCAAAAGGATGCTGAGGTTGTTCATCACTTCCCTCTATTACATCCTCCCACTCACTATCAGAACTTTCACGATCTGAAGATTCACTATCGAGATCTTCACTTTCTGAAGAAGATATTGTGTGTGTGGCATGGTGGCTAATTTTCTGGCTTGATGTTGCTTGGCCAATATCACTCTCAAATGATTCAAAATCATCACTATCACTTGGCAAACTTTCGCTCTCACTAGAACAAGCCATTTCAAATAACCTTACTGTGGTATTATTGCATTGTATTCTAATATTTAACGTATCAGAAGTTGGTAGCAGTACTCATTGTTTGCATCCGCAGTGAGTATGTTAATAGTAAGATCTCTATTCGATTTAGCTAGGAAATGAAACATGTATGGCAAAACGACAGCCATATTTCTTGTTGATTAAAGCCTAATTATAATGAAGGTGAGTTTTAGTGTTATTACTTTTTTCATCACTAACAAAAATATTTCATGCAGTAGGAAAAAGCAAAGCACGTCTGACAGTCTGAGGAACAAGCTGTCAATAAAGTCATCTTCTGCTAACACAAGTTTGGAAAAAGAGGGGGATTCGTAATTCACGGAAGTTTTGCGATTGCATCTGTTTGTTTGGGAAAAAAGAAATGAATAATGTGAAGAGCTTCTAGTAATAAAACACCGCACTTTATTCTCCCGCGCGACGAAAGTCCACAAGAAATATAAATTCTTCGTCATCACTGGACCACGCGTTGCGACGAGTTGCACGTTATTGCACTTCGAACGGGGCTCGAAAAAGTTCTTTCCGACAGTACGACGTCTTATAATTCACCAACAATGACAAGTGGACAGCCCTGCCTCAACTGCAGTAGGAAAAGTTTTGGCTAACATAGCCTTTCTCCCGTCACAGAAAAAGTGCATGGGAAGCCGATAGCAAGTGCAAACTCTTTCACGATACAACACTAACGGCATATTACCATTCTTTTGATAATATCGCTGTTTAACGATATGATTCATGGAGATTCCATTTCAAAACGATATGATTGATAAATGATATGATCATTGACACCGATATCTGCCATCAGATTCGGGAAATACGCGGATCAAAATCGAAGGCCGACAAATCCGCTGCGTCGCACTAAAAGGGTTAACAAAAGAGGATACAAAATTGAGATTCTTCAAAACACACTGAAATCTGTAATTCTATCAACCTCTCCGTAATTCCATAATCTGACAGTCAAAACCATAATAATTACGGACAATCAGTAATAGTTGGCACCTCTGCGATTGCCTCTCATGTACGTAAAAAGCATGCTCATTTCAACCTCTTAGTAAAAGCGGTATTCAAACTTTATAAATTTAATGCTCATAAATTAAGTATTCCTTCTCCAGTTGAATCTTTTTTTAAGCAATTTCACGAATCAGAATAGGTATTTAAATGTTTCGTTTAGGTGTACAGTTAAAGGTGCAATACATCGGAGAGAAATTTCTGGTGAGGCGGAGCTTCACTTACCTCATTTGACGAGCCGTCCATGTGCTGAGGTGACATGGAGAAGACCATCTAGCAGTGGACTGATAATCGCTGGTGATGATATACATCAGCAACCATTATCATTCCACTGCTGGACGAAGATCTCACCAAGTCTCGTCCACAACTTTCTATTTTGAGTCAATCTAACTCCACCATGCTTTCAAATTTCATCCACACATCTTTCATGTGGTCTCCTGTGCCTTTCCCAGTCCCTTAACACTTTTGCTGCCAGCGGGCGCAGGCACCAGCAAAAAAAAAAAAAAAAAAACGCTGTAAGGGGCCATGCTGGCGCCAGTGGTTTCGGTTTTTGTTTTGTATTACTTCCGCTAGGTGACGCAACTTCTTCGTGTTTTTAAGTATAAGGTTGCTAGGCAACACAGTGCAGGTGTAACACAGATGGCCTGGGATAAGAAGTCACGCGCGACTTCTGTGGCCTACGAATGTGCTGGTGTTTTTTGTTTTTTTTATGTACATTTCGTAACATACCAGGCTGTTTATTTCTGAAATTTTTGATGTTTTTAATATTCAGCTATACATATATAAAGATATATATGTATGTTTGTATTATATTTTGTTTTTATGGCAAGTAGCATGCAATGGTAAAAAAAATATGAGGCATAAATGTTATCCCAATTGGAAAAAAATAAGTAAAATTAATGAAAGGAAAGCTACACTGGGTGCAGGTGCCTTGAACATTTCAATTAATTTGGTTTTTATTTTGTATTCCTTTCACTAGATTTACCCATGTGTTGAAGCATTAGACTACTACACAACATACTGAAGAAATACATCGTAAATCAGATGACCATGGAAGTCACGAGTGACTTCTATGGCCACATGGGTATACTATTATTTTTTTTCATAGATTCCGTAGATTTTTGTGTATATTTTCATGATATATTATACATAGGTTTTTTTTATTAAAGTAAAATATAGAGTACAAATTTGATGTGGGGCTACATCATTATTCAAAAATAACATTTCTATGAGATCGTAATACTATACTGTGCAATTTAATTGGGACAAAATAAAAAAGCACTCTTTTTTCCAAAACTATGCCTTTATATCATTCTATGCCTTGATATACACTGATAAATACCTGTATTAGTATGAAGTATGTCCTCCTTTAGCAGAAATGACCTCTTGAATTCGTTTTGACATTGACTCCACTAATTGGGTGCACATATTTTTGACTTCATAATCGTAGAACCACACTTTTATAGCATTCGTTAATCATGCGTTCTTTGGTTGTACAGTCCATTTTACCTAAACGTCTCTTCAAAATATTCTGCAAGTTTTCTATGGGGTTTAAGTCTGGTGAATTTCCATGCCAATCAAGCAAATGAATTTGATTTTCCAGCATGAAATTCTGGACCAATTTCGAATTGTGACATGGGGCCAAGTCATGTTGAAATGCCCCGTCAAAAGTTTGCAAGAATGGAACAATCCTACGTTGTAATATTTCTACGTACTTGGCTGAATTCATCATACCTTGAACAGGAACTAAGCTTCCAGTGCCATTTGATGTGAAAAAAACCCAAAACATCTGTTTCAGAGGGTGTTTTACAGTTTGTTTGACATGCTCGGGTCTTAAGGGTTCACAGTTGCTTCGTCTAATGAAATTTGCTTGGAAACCCTGCACAAAAAAATGAGTTTCATCACTGAAAATTACCTTTTTCCAGTCGTCAGCAGTCCATGATTTATATTTTTTGGCCTGTGCTAAATGTTTTATCTTAATTTTCGCATTCAAATATTGTTTTTTCGTTGGTCCTCTTGCCTTCCGGCCAACTTCCAGAAACCTACGGCGTACAGTTGAATCACGAACATCACAACCACTAGCCAATAAATCTTTTTGAAGGTCGGTGCTTGTTTTTGTTTTTTTTTTTTTTATTCATTTTACTATTTCTGATTAGATATTTATCGGTTCGTGGAGTTGTTTTTCGTTTTCTTTCACATTTAACTCTCCTTTTTAGAGACGATGATCCAGATGCATTGTATCGCGTAAGCAGTCTTGATACACTTGATTTGCCTACACCAACTGCAGAAGCGATATCTCTCACTGTCATACAAGTGTGATCCTTCAGAGCAATTATTTTTGCACGCTTCCTTGGGAAATATCCATTTTTCAATACACGAAAGCAACACGTACTCACAGAGAGCAAAAACTAACATCCACCTGTCACACACGAAAACTCACAACTGAAGCTGCAGTGCCTATTTCCTGTTTAAAACCGCACAAACCACATTTTTACTATCAAGTTCTAACAGTCACACCACCTCACGGCTGATAAAACCGGTTTACGTGGGTTTCCGACATCAACTGGCAATCACATTACAATTCTGAGAATAAAATAGCTTGTCCCAATTAATTTGCACAGTATAGTAATTATAAAATACCTAAATTTATTTATTTCGTAATTTATGTACGAAATTTGAAAAGAACATTGTGAAACACATTGCAACAATACAGAATTTTACCAAATAAGAAGTTGTGATATTACCAGTGTTTATACATACATACATACATATCACTAAGCTGTTCTCTGAGATTCAGAGGTTAGCTCCAAAAAGAAATACAAACTACAGAAATTTTATCTACTGTTGTCATATCAAACTTCTCCAGTTTCAGCAATCTTGACTTCACTGATATGACAAAGTTCCAGTATAGTGTCTTTGCTCACTAAATATTCCGCAAGATTCACTGATGAGTAGAAGCTGATCTTCACATACAACTTGGGCTTCACTGATATGACAAAGTTCCAGTAGTGTCTTTGCTCACTAAATATTCTGCAAGATTCACTGATGAGTAGAAGCTGTCTACATATAAACTACGACCAGCATTCAAATAATCTGCTGAAAGCTTCTTCACAACTTCCATACTATGGCCACCAGTGCCGATGGTGGTTCCTTTGCCTGTATACAACAAGGCAGAATATGTGTAGCCCTCCGTATCACATAACTTATAAACTTTTATACCATTTCTGTAGGCCTTTCCGGGAAAGTATTGCCTAAAACCAATCTTCTTCTAAATTGCACAAGACTTTCACCCACAGAAATTTCTTTTCCTGGCTGTTTCAATTTCTTCGTGTTGCACAACAGTATCTCATAAGCCTTTTGACCTTATAAGTGCGATCATTCTCACTTATAAGTGAGAATGATCTTGAGAATTGTCAGCGAAGTGCCGTAACTTCAGTAGGAGTCGAAACCTGTTTCTGCTAAAAGTGTTAGACTGTGCAATTTGGTTTTGGAACAACACATGGGTGGGCCAATAATCAGACTGTAATCTTTGGAAATCTAACCAGGCCCATCCAAATAAGCAGGCCAAGAATTTTTTTCATTTCACATACAAATGTTGGCAGCCATTGTTTTATCCTTGAATGTGGCGATAGGATACCACTTTGAATGACTTGCTGTGCATTTTTTATTTGTTTCAGTAACCATTAGAAGATAAATATCATCAGTCACTAGATAGTGGAAAATGTCAATAGCTGTAAGGGGGTCTAAATTCATTACATCGAGGCATATACCTAAGTGTGCTGTCAATGAAATTTCCTTTTGCTTTGAGGAATCAACTTGCCCCCAAATTATCTGCTGTTGTTCATGAGCTATGGGATTCACGTCTAAAGACCGAATTTCTTCCATTGTTTGCAAGAAATCACAATCATCATCATGTTCTTCTGTACTGATTTCATAATCTAGATCAGAATCAGATGCAGAAGAAATTTCAAAATCAGAAAGACTTGATTCGTGGTCACTTGTGTCCGATTCAACAGAATCGGTTGACTAAGTTAATGAAAGTTTCCGACGAAGCTCTAAGAAATCTGTTCGTAAAGCAAGCAGAGAACGGTGCATTCTGAAATCGACAGTTAACGATATCTTGCACAAAAAATTAGTTTCATGCTTATAAAATTCAAATAGTGCAAAAGATGCATGTAAATTATTACACTCTGCAATACAATTTTGCTGTGGATATGCTGAATCGGGTGGAAAACAACAAAAACTTCCTCAGTACTGTAATTTTTAGTGATGAATCCACATCTCATGTATCAGGTATTGTGAATCGTCACAACTGCAGGATATGGGCCAGTGAACCGCCTCATGCTGCTATTGAACTGAAACATGATTCTCCAAAAGTTAATGTGTGGTGCACCCTATCAAAAAGGAGTGATTGGCCCTTTCTTCTTCTGCAAAAAAAACATAAATGGTGACATTTACTTGGATATGCTAGAAAATTTCGCTATACCCCAGATCAAAAGATATGACGTCGTTTTCTAACAAGACGGTGTGCTTCCGCATTGATCAACATGTGTATATAAGTGCCTAATGAGCATTTCCCCAACACATGGATTAAGCATGGTGGTCCCATTCCGTGGCTTCCTCACTCTCCAGATCTAACTCCATTGGATTATTTCATGAGGGGTTATGTGATGGATTATGTCTATCAGACGCCTTGTACTGATTTGCAGGAACTGAAGCAGCGTATCACAGCTGCTATTAATTCCATAACTCCTCAGATGCTTGCCAATACATGGCATGAAATTGAGTATTGCTTGGATGTACTACGAGAAAACAAGGGATCTCACATCAAAATTTATTAACTTGTGTAGTTACATTATAAGTTAGTAACTACAGTCAGTTTCTTTCTATCTGTTTAATGTTTTGTTTTATATAATTTTGTAATGTGTCCAATAATTCTCGGACACCCTGCATATTAAAAGTAACCTTTAAAAATCAATTTATTTAATAAGACCGGTTTTTTTTTGGGGTTTTTTTTTTCTTACTTCTTTGGACTCCTGGACTGTAATGCGACTTCTTTTCTGCAGGAAATTCCGCTTCCAAATAAACATTTGTGGTGTGCGGATTATACTGCAATTTTTTTTTTTTCTGAATGTCACAGTCTGCGGATAATATAACAAAAATTAAGATAATTCAAAAATCTGCGAGCTCCAGAAACAAAAACAAAAATGAGTGAGTACTGTTTTTGTTTTCTGAAGGTAAAGCATTATTGTTTGGACAGAGGTGTGCATGACTTTGATATTATATTACCCACACACACACACACTGGTCACTAAAAAAATAACTGGCCACCAGATTTCAGAATATTTTTCTAGCTTTGATAGAATAGATGTTGCCATTTGTGTTAGTATAAATCTTCAACTGAAAGGGGTCTTTCATACAGTACTTTAGAAAAAAGAAGATAACATTAACTTTGTCAGATCACAGATTAGTAACTTGAGCCATGTCAATGTGTTTGTTTTTAGTGAAATATGTTTTAGCAATGGAGCAATTCATGAGCTGTCAAAAAAATGTCATTACAAACTTAAGTGGATATTTATTAGATATCAAAGTACTGTATATAATCTCAGTTGAAGTACAAGTGTTTCAGAGTTGTTACAAGTATGCATGCCTCTTGAGAATTCTGATATGATATTTCGATGAACTGAGCTTGAAATATCAGAGTGCCAGTTTATCAAGAAGATCACTTTGAAATTAAAATTTCTTCTTTTGTCATAAATTCCTGCGACCATCTGGTCCATGAAATCTCATCTCAATATCCAAGAAATGTACAGGGGTGCAGCACAGAAACACATTATTTTAGGTAGGAATTTAGGGCATTCTGCTAAAAATTTTAGGGATTTTTTGTTCTTCTCAAATCATACTAATTTAACAGAACAATGAACACATGCCTAAATAAAGACATATACCAACACTTTCAAATTTATGCAGCTTAAAAGTGTTGGCATATATGTCACATAAGATTACATAAATACATATGACAACACTTAAACTCTCACAATTTAAAAGAGTTAGCATATATGTCTATTTAGTGGTTTTATTACTCTCTTAGTTTACTAATTATGTTTTTAATGCTTATTACCATTTTGCACATATTTTTTTCCAATAAACCTTAATATTACATACATGAGACCGAACAAGGAACAAAAAAGCTGAACTTTTTAAAGGGTGATCAATCAGAACGTCCGGCGAGAAAATGTGAATATAACACAGAACTACGAAGATGGAATTATTCACTGTAATTTATGCATGTAAATATTAAACTGGTACACATCACTGTATTCACAATATAAAATTACTGAATTCAAAACAAAATAAAATTGTTTTAAAAGGCATTGCTTGAAACACAGTTTTTTTGTTTTTGTTTTTTGTTTTTTGTGTGTGTGTGTGCTTGCTAGAAGATCAGTTCAGTTCTATTGGGTTGCTTTCTTCTCAGCTAGTTCCATGGCCATATATTTGTCTTTTGTTGATACTGCAGCTTCACAGCAATATTTGCTTAGTTTTTCTTTCTGTTGATATCATTTCCTTCCCATTTCTTCATTGTCACATTTCTTCTTCTCCCCCATTTTATTCTCTCAGATGACAATAATTTATCCATCATGCTGAAAGAACTTTCAGTCTAAGGACCATGAATGCATGATATCAAAGCTGCCACTGCTTTACATAAATGGCGTAACTTTTAGAATATGAATACTCATGAACACCATTCATCAATTCTAGATAACAAATTTTCGAACTTCGTCACTTCCGTTTTTGGAAAATTTCTCCTCCCTTATCCCTTATCAAGCTTAAGTGCAGATATTTATGGGGAAAGTAACATTTAACAACAACACAGGGTAGTACAAATTTCGCGGAAATAAAAAAAACTACGATTACGGGAGAAATCTTCGCTTTGACCAACTTTTGTTTTTGGAAACTTTTTCCTCCACTTTTAAGCTGAAATGCCGTATTTTTGGAATGAAAGCATATTTAAGAACAATATCAGGCAAAAGAAACATTGCGCAAGAAAAAAAATTATTACCGGAGAAATCTTTGTTGCGTCTAACTTCCGTTTTCTAAAGTTTCGAAGGACATAATTCCGTCCTCAAACGGAAAATTAATCCCCCTTCTCCACCGCTTCCCCAGAATTTCTGTTCATCTGTGCATTAATCTCTAGAATATCCAAAATGATAACAGAAATGGCAGAATTCCTCGAATTCTTGGAAGAATCTCGTGCCCGAATACTACAGGAAAATCTTCGCCCCGTCTTAATTTCTATTTTCGAAAATCGTTGCTCACGGTTTCATGCTGAAAATACTAACATTTAAGCACTAAAATGATATTTAATGACAATACCGGACAAAGAAAAAAGAGAGAAAAAAGAAATTACGATTACAGGAAAAATCTTCACTATGTTTAACTTCCGTTTTCGAAAGTTTTAAAAGACGAAATACCGTCTCCAGACGGAAAACAACCCATCCCTACCCTCCCAAAATTTCTCTTTAGTTATGCAACATCTCAAGAATGACCCAAATGATGACAAAAAAAACAAAAACAAAAAAAACGGAATTCCGCGAATCTGCGGAAGAATCTTATGTATGATATTAACAATTAATAGGCTGCCAGCTCATTCAGTGCTCTTTTTAGCGAAGCAGGGCCACATAAATATTGGCATTTTGGGAGCAAACACATTTAGATATGGTACAACACCAACATTAAAATGTTTCAATCACTGCACAAATATAAGCTTCAAAACTCACCTGGGTGTATGTGATTAGGAAGTAATTCACCATAATTGAATTGTGCACACTTCGACAACGTGAAACATTTTTTTCAAAAAAAAAAAAAAAAAGCGGAAGAATTTTACATAATGGAAAAATTGAACACAGGCGAAAAGCATTCTTCATAGCAAAAGCTATGCTAAGGAAAAAGAACTTTTCAAATATGTCCCTCGGAATCAGAGATAGCAAGATAAACGTTTTGACCTTTACAACCCCTAGCGGGAAAGTTGTACATTATTTGAAGAGGATCTTCTTGTTGTAGCAAAAATCCCATTTACACTCCAACTTTATATACCGAATGGCATACAATAAAAAAGAAGTTTCTCAATAGGGATTTTAGAGGCAGAGATAGGCCGCAAACGGAAGTACACAAACACCACCTAGTGGCAGAATTGTGAACCACAAACCTCCTCAAACATAAAGTGCTCCATAAGGTAAATGGTACCTGATGTTAAAAGAATTTTTAAATCGGACATTTAGAAGTACATATATTGACAAAAATAAATATTTGCGCCCCCTAGCAGCTAAATTGTGCGCTATTTTCGGAAGAAAATACATAAAAAAAAATTTCACAGTTAGTAGTATCTGATCACAAGACAATATTTTTCAGTAGAGTTTTTAGTTGCGCAGATATTGCTGTAAACGGAAATGTGAACTTACGCCCTCTGGTGGCACACTTGTGCATTAAGAAATATTTGAAATTATAAGAGAAACATTTTGCACCACAAATGCTCTCCAACAAAGAAAGAATTTTTCAAATTGGACTCCTAGAAATATGGTCAAAAATAAGATATACATGTATGCCCCTGGTGGAAAAATTATGCACTATTTTAAGCAGGAGACTCAAAATGTTTTCTGAGGGGAGCAGTATCGGTTTATGGAAGAATTTTTTCAAACGAGTTTCCAGCTCAGATTTTGTTGCAAATACATCAGAAGCAAAAATAAACTCTTATGCCTCCTGGTGGCCAAACCATTCTTTACCAAAATTAAGAATTTATATGCAAAACATTTTCCATTAAGAGCTCTATCCGACGCAAGAGGAATGTTTTAAATCGGACTGTTAGAAGCGGAGATATCGGGAAAATCATGATTTACCTTTACATCCCCTAGCGGAAAATTTATGCATTATTTGAAAAAGGGACCAACTAAAATAGTCTTTGATATAAATGCCATCGAATGGGAAAAGAATTTTTTCAATTGGATATTTAAAAGCAAATATATGAAAGAAAATGCATTTTAAATTCAATATGATCTCCGTTTGCATCCTCTAGCGGCGAAGTTGTGCTTCGGGAAAAAATGGAATGAATGGATCATCATTCTCACATTTTAAGCTTTCCGATACAAAAAAAATTTTACTAATTGAACCAATAATTGCAGAGATATGGTCACTCCAGCTGGACAGACAAAGTGATAACATAAGCACTAAGCACGATGCAAAAGATGCTATTAACGCAGCTTCAGTCCTCCTAACAGACAAGAAAACCAACAGCCCCACCCCCACATTTTCCAGGGGTGGGGAGGAAAATTTGTCAGACATAAGTCATGTCAGTAGAAAAATTCTCAACTAGAAAACATCGCGCTGGGACAAAAAGCAAAGAATGGATAAAATTTCAGGACTTGTAACACAATTTTAGGACATATCCAGGACTTTTCCAGGATTTCCAGGACCCGTACGAACCATGTGAAAATTACTGTACATAGCAAAATGTGTCACAAAGAAACCATTTTTCACATATAAAACCAAAAAATTAATGCTGGAAAAATTTTAGGATCTTTTACGTTTTTTTTAGGGATATTTTAGGACGCAAGTAAATGTTTACGGATTTTAGGAATTTTAGGGCGACTGCACCCCCTGAATGTATATTTTGTACACCACATCCAGTCATTTCCAAATCCAAAAACTCTGGTAAATTTCCTGCGCTGCCGTACTAAAATTGCCAACAGGAACATTTTAAATTATAGGGATATCACAAAATTTGTTAAAATCTTTTTTCTGTTTGTTTTTAATGGGGTTCAACAACAACTTGAGGTGCTATAAAAATTTCCTGTCTCTGATTTGTAACCACTGGTTCTAGGAATGAGCAAGAAGTATGATGAGCCTATGCTTTGTCCAGACCTCAAACTTGAGCTCACCTGGGATGATGAATCCGAAGCCCGAGTCTCAACTTGGTTACCAGGACAGCTGTTAAGAGCTTCACACAATCAGTGGTACTCAGTTATATGAATATATATTTATATATACAATGAAGAGCAATTAAATTACAGACAGCAGGCGTTGTGCAAACGTAGCGCTGTGGGCGGCCCTGTAAACGGAAACGCCATGACGTATGCAGCGATCCGACAATATAAGGAGTGATGTGACAGGAATCAGTAAGAGTCGGACGTAGAATGGGTAAGACCAAGGATCTAAGCACATTTGATTGTGGGCAAATTGTCGGGCCCCGACGAATGGGTCACTCCATCTCGGAAGTCGTGCAGGCACTGGGGTTTTCACGAGCCACTGTGTCACGGGTGCACCGTGAGTACATCGAATCCAGTAAAACCATCCCTGCAAGGGCCAACTGCCGTGGACAACAGCGTGTGGATGAGCAAGGTCATCATCGACTAGCTCGCATTGTAACAGCAGATAGACGGGCCACAGTGCAAGAAATCACTCGGCAATTTAATGCAGGTGCACAAAAAACGTTTAAGCAGCCACACTATCCAGAACCATCTCCTCGCTATGGGGTACAGAAGCCATTGTCCCACGAGGGTACCGCTGCTGACCGCACATCACAGGGTGCAAAGATTAGCATGGGCACGGGAACATCGCCACTGGACCCTAGACATGTGGGAAAATGTTACCTAGACTGATGAGTCGAGATTCACGTTGGTACTTGCGGATGGCAGGATAGGAGTACGGCGCAAACCACATGAAGCGATGGATCCTTCTTGCCAGCAGGGTACTCTTCAAGCTGGTGGGGGTGGCATTCTTGTCTGCGGACTGCTTGCGTGGACTGAAATGTGACCCCTGGTACGTGTGACATTGTCTCTCACAGGTCAACGCTACCGGGATATCCTGGATGACCATTTGCTCCCATTTGTGCATCTTTAACATCCCACTGGGGACCTCATCCTGCAACAAAACAATGCACCGTGCCATCGCTCCTGAATTGTATCGGAATGGTTGGATGAACACTCCACTGATGTGACCTCGCTTCCTTGGCCAGCTAGGTCACCTGACCTCAATCCCATCGAGCACATCTGGGATGCCATCGAGAGAGATGTTCAAGGCTCTGACGCCCCTCCATCAAATCTTCATGAACTGTGGGAGCTTGTTCAGGGATCGTGGATCCGTATGGCTTCCCAACGCTTCCGGTGTCTTGTTGAGTCCATACCGAGACGAATCGCCGCCGTCATCAGGCCAAAAGGTGGTGCTACACGTTACTAGACAGGTATCTCTAATTCAATTGCTCTTCAGTGTATTATATGAATATATATCAGTTATATGAGTAGTATACATTATATGAATCTGGCCTTCCAATCATTAGCGCATCAAGTGGTTCCAAACATTTTGTGCAAATTTTTATTTGAATTGAAACGCTAATAAGTAGCAATTTTGTAAAGCAAAATAATGTTTTGTTGAAATGAAACGTTGAAAAATTAATAATATTATTTATTGCTAGTTTCTGTGCCTCACTAACGTTAGTACTTGATGGGCTGATTATTTCCATTCATTTCATGCCAATTCTTACTTGAATTAGAATGCAAATAAGTAATAATTTTGTAACACAGAATAAGATTTGTTTTATAGAAATGAAATATTGAATAATAAAAGTGATCGGAAGTAGCATGCTACTTTTACAGTAGAGTTGTATGTAACACAGTAGAGTTGTATGTAACGTCGCTATAAATTGAAAAGTGTACTTGTAGCAGTAGCATGCTACAAAATAGTTTGTAGTGGCAAAATATGCAACAAATCACACTACTTTAAAAAAACAAGTGAAAAATTCTTCATATCATGTGACAGTTTCAAATTTCCTGATTGAACAGGGGCTCAGGGTATCATGTGTACAATCATGAACATGACTTACATTGTTAAAACCAGGGAAACCACAAACAATTTGCTTGCTGAATATACAATATATTGACAAAAGTCACCAGACACCTAGAAGAGAAACACAACATAGCATTTACTGACATGTATACATTAGTACGGTGTTGGTTCACCTTTGGCCTTAATACATGCACTGACCCTTCGAGACATGCTTTTGACAAGGTTTTAGAACACAGTGCTAGGTATGTGCTTCCATTCTAGGGTTCATTCTAGGCATTTTTCGTGGGGCAGCAAGCCCTGCCCGCCTTCAGGTTTGAAAAATTCCGCTCTCATGCTAAAATTATGCAACCTACTGCCCTTTAAATTAAAAAAATCCCGTCCTGAACGCCCTAAAATGAAAACTGCAAAACGCGCGCCTGGACCTGACCTAATCAATCCTACACTGCTGTGAAACCAAAATAGCGCACCCACTCCGTATTAACCTCTCGTCTACGTCTAGAAAGTCGTAATGACCCCCGTTGGTTAGGATTCCTAGAAGACGGGAACCAATAAGATACAATCACTTACTGTTTGTTTCTCTATGCCAGCAGGGAAGGAAGGAAGCATGAGCTTTAAGACAAAAAAACCTGCCCTCTGAACTACTGGGGGAGGAACGAGTTTGTATAATTACTGACAAAAGAGGTGACCAGTATTTGCTCCCTCTACTCTCCCATCCCCCTTACTCTGTCTCTGCATCCACTCCTAAGCGCTCCCATCCCTCGTGTTCCCCTTCCCAGCCCACCTACAGGAAATTTGTACAATCCTAAAAACCTCTCGAAGTTAGTCATCAGTATTCTAATTATAACCTTCAGTCAATACGGCACTGCGGCTGCTGCCGCAGATTACTTTAATCTTTGCAGATTGCTTTCACAAAGTTTCAAAAGTTTATATTATTTATTTCATTAACTATTTACTCAACTCAACCCCAGGAACAAAAAAAAAAAAAAAAAACACACAGTGCAACACGGCTACGCCCGTAGCAGTTTTTGGGAAATGTGCGCAGACTGTTTTTTCCGACTATTTCTTTAACATTCATTGTTTCTAGCATTCCTTTCAATTTTAAAGCAAAGGAGGGGAAATTTTTGTGCGATTTTAACGTTGGATCCAGTTTTCAGACGTGAAGTTATGTCGATAGATCAAGTAACCATTGAATTTTGAAGATGTGAATCCATTTTTTGGTGTAAATATGACATGGATGGTAAGTCAGATAACATCCGAAAACTTAAATTGCATCGCCCTGGAGCGGGAATCGAACCCACTCTCCCAGATAGCGCCTGAGTATGGTAGCGACTACACTACCCAGAATGATGAAGTAACACTTGTTCAGTTTTATTTAATTTTATTTTGATTTTCTTCTTTTTTCCTTGTTTTACAATTAGGTAACTTTGACTTAACAAGAAAATTGCTTTCTTTCAATAATGAAGCTAGGAAGCGATACTTTTGCGCACTTTTTAACAGCGTCTCCGATTCCACCACTTCTGTCTTGCGCTGCATTCCGAAAACTGGTGGCCGCAATTTTTCTTTTTTAGCGTCCGTATAACATTGTGTCAGTTAAATATATGTGATTAATTTTTTTATTTTTCACAAGAGCAATATTTTTTAAGCCTTTTCAACGTTTTCTCCATTTTTGTGGCTGTCGGCGTTTCGGAAGTTAACATCCAATTTTTTTCTTTTTGCTCTTCCAGATGGCTTCACCTCAGTAAGATTTATGAAGTTTTTTTTCATTTATTTTTTTCCAAAAGTCACTTTTGCACATTTTTTGTCATCCCTACTCCATTTTTATGGGCATTTTATGCTGCGGCATTCCGGAAACTGATGGTTGCAAATTTTCCTTTTTTAATTTCCAGATAGCTTTGTTTCAGTTATATAGTGGTGTGCAAAAATTAAGGACGAAGAGGAGAAATTAGCATAACAGCGGAACAAGCAGGCAGAACGGACCGAAAGACCACTCAGGAGATACACTAGGGCCCGGTACGGTAGGGCATGCTTCATATATGCAGCAAATGATGGGGGGTTGGAAGGGTATAAAGCACATGGGTGGTGTACACTCAGCAATTCGGTGAAAGCTATTGCACGGTGTACATCGGTTTGAACGACGTCGAGTTGCTGCCACCGTGTGATATGGCCAACAGGCAATCCAGTAGACGACATCTGGATGACTTTACCCGAGGTCGCGTCATTGGGAAGTTGGAAGAAGGTCGAAGTGTGACTAGTGCTGCCGAGGAGTTCGGGATTGCTCACAGCATCGTTTCACGAGCTTGGAGAGCATTTCAAATGACAGGAACAGCTGTCCGAGAATTTAGCAGTGGTCGTCCATGAGCAACCACGGCGGCGGACAACCGGTATATTGTCCTACAGGTGAGAAAAGACAGACGGCAGACAGCGGGAGAAATCGCAAGGCACATGCAACAGACAACTGGACGTCCGTTATCGCGTTTTACTGTGGCCAGGAGGCTGCACAAAGGTGGTCTATTTGCATGATGACCAGTACGGTGTGTGGTATTAACGCCTGCTCATCAGAGATGGCGGTTTCTGTGGTGCCAGGAACACAAGAACTGGACACATCAGCAATGGGGTCGAGTTCTCTTTACGGATGAGAGCCGATTTAGTCTGACGAGCGATTCTGGATGTATACACATCTGGAGAGAGCAGGTAACACGCAATCACACTTCCAACATCATTGAAAGGGACCGGTTTGGAGGTGGCAGAGTTCTCGTTTGGGGCGGTATCATGCTTGGTAGCCGTACTGACCTCCACATCTTCCAAGGAGGTTCAGTCACTGGTGTCCGCTATTGTACCGAGGTTTTCCTGCCTCACGTGCGTCTGTTTAGAGGTGATGTGGGTCCTGAGTTCCTCTTCATGGATGACAACGCTACACCTCATCTTACAGTGGCTGTTGCAGAGCTGTTGGAGAGTGAAGATATTCAACGCATGGATTGGCCCGCAAGGTCCCCAGACCTAAATCCAATTGAACACGTGTGGGACCTTCGCGGGAGACGCTTAGCAGCACGTCACCAGCCGCCAGCAATGATTCTGCAGCTGCGATTGGTGCTACAAGAGAAATGGGCCACGATGCCTCAACAGCTCCTTGACAACCTCGTTCTCAGCATGGAAAGACGTAAATTCTGCAACGCAGTCAGGGGTGATCATATCCCCTACTAAAGACTGGATTTTTCTTGGCAGCCGCCTGTCACATGGATGTTTCTGTCTTCTGTCCAGTTGTGCTCGAAGCTACCTTTTCAATAAAGTGCTTTTGTATCTTTTGGATTCCTTGTTTGGATGGTTTTGCTCACTTGTCCCATATTCTTACATCTTGGTGATCTTATGGTATGATTTGAGTCGATGTGGAGCACTTCTGCACGACGTTACATTAAAAAACGTCTCGTCCTTAATTTTTGCACGCCAGTGTATTAAAGGTGTATGTGTTTTTCTCAGGAGCCATATTTTTTCAGCATTTGCAACATTTTGTTCTCTGCTTCTGTGGCATTCTGATTCAGGAAGTTGACAGTCGCAGTATTTTTTTTCTTCCAGATAACTTCATCTTAGTTAAATTCAGGGGGAAAAAACTAATTTTTCTTAGTGAAATCGTACTTCTATGCATTTTTAACGTCCCCTGTTGTATTTCCACAGCTGTTTTGTCATACAAGAGATTTTTCAGAGGAATCCCACTGTTTTTGGTCATTATTTGGGTTATTCTCAAGATTGATGCAGAACTGAAGATAAGTGGGGGGTAGGGAGGGGTCATTTTCCATTTGGGGAAGGTATTTTGTCTTTCAAAACTTTAGAAAACGGAAGTTAAACGAAGCAGAGATTTTTTCCATAATCATAATTTCTTTTTTCTCACGATGTTGTCTATGTCCAGTATTGTTGTAAAATATATGGTTATTGCATAAATGTTTGTAATTCAGCAGGAAACTGTGGGCAACAATTTCCGAAAACGGAAGTTGAGATGACGTGAAGATTTTCCTGTAGTCTTCAGGCACGAGATTCTTCTGTGGAATGGAAGAATTTCGACATTTCTGTTATTATTTTGGGCATATTCGAGATCAATGCACAACTGAACAGAAAGTTTGAGGGGAATGGGGGTCGCTTTCCGTTTGAGGACAGAATTCCGTCCTTTGAAACTTTCGAAAATGAAAGTTAGACGCAGCAAATATTTCTCCCATCGCGCACTGTTCCTCCTGCCCAATGGTGTTCTTAAATACCATTTCATTCCACAAATACTGCATTTCAGCTCAAAAACAGAGGAAAGTCTCTTAAAACGGAAGTCGGTCGAAGCGAAGACTTCTCCCGCAAACGTAATTTTTTCTTCCTACAATTTTTCAATTCCGTGTGTTGTTGTTAAATGTTACTTCCCCGGTTCTCCCCATAAATGTCTGCACTTAAGCTTGATAAGGGAGGGAAAATTTTCCCAAAACGGAAGTGACGAAGTTTGAAAATTTGTTCGAATTGATGCATGGTGTTGAAAAGTATTTATATTCTGAAAGTCACACCATTTATTTAAAGTGGTGACAGCTTTGACATCATGCATTCAAGGTCCTTAGGCTGAAAGTTCTTTCAGCAGGATGGATAAATTATTGTTGTCTGAAAGAATAAAAGGATTAAAAAAAGTGACAATCAAGGAATGGGAAGGGAATGACAAAACTAAGCAAATGTTGGGCAGCTGCAGTGTTAACAAAAGCAAATATGGACATGGAACTTTCTGAGAAGAAAGCAACACAAGAGGAAAATTGAGCTGATGTTCTAGCAAGTACAAAAAAAAAAAAAAAAAAAAAAAAAGCAGCATTTGAAGCAATGCCTTTTAGAACAATTTTATTTTGTTTTGAATTCAGTAATTTGATATTGTGAATACAACGGTGTGTACCAGTTTAATATCTGTTCATACATAAATAAATTACAGTGAGCGATTCCATCTTGCTCGTGCTGCGTTATATTCAGTTTCTTGCTGCACGTTCTGATTTTTCACCTGGGCAAAAAGTTCAGCTTTTTTGTCCTATGGTCGGTTTGATATATGTATTATGTATAGTGGTCGAAGTGGCACAGAGCTACTGCCGGTATGGTCAACACCAAGATTTTAAATTGAAAGCCATTCTGCTTCACACACTAAAACTGTAGTGTAGCAGCAGAGCACTTAACATCTTTTCCGTCCCAGCTGCTAATCATTTATCAATTTTATCCGTTAAAAATGTCATTTGATGGTTTTTGCGTTAAAATTTGTGCTTTCATCCAAATTTACTTCCGCAGTTTGTGACGGGTTTATAATTTATTACATACCAGAATGGTAAATAATGTTTTTTTAACTGGCAGTATGTATGCTCACTTCCATGTTTGTTAACAACCAGTATGGCATACCGGCCCACTTCGAACACTGATTATGTAGAATTCCAGTAGCTGATGGTCACAATGTTTTCCTTTTTTATTTATTTCCAGATAATTTCATTTCACATTGACGAGGGGATTTTTTTTTTCTTTACTTTACAAGAAGTCTTGCCTTGTTCCTTACTTTAATTTTATAATTTTTTGGGATTTCATTGTATCAATGAAAATGCTTCCACCACATTTTTACAAATTCAGTAAATTTTTCTCAAAACTTGTAGTCAGTGCACAAAAGGATTCCAAACAAAAATTCTATATGGGCACCAGTTTTACAAACAAATGAAATGTGATATATATATTAACTATCATTTCCAAAGTTGACATGATCATACACAGCTGTCTAAATCATCAGCTGATGAGGCCCCCAATAAAACATAATTGCCGCAGGACTAATAAAAGCACAATATATATCATCCTTTAAAGGAGGCAGTTGAAAGTTTAATCGATTAACTAAACGCAAAAATAAAAATCATTTTATGAATTTAAAATTATTTACTATTGATCATACTTCCAGATTATTTTTAAAAATTCAAAAGCATTTAAGGGATGATGTTTAAATTCTGCATAAAATAGCATCTCTTTTTTTCTTATCAGGACAAAGCTAGTTTGACTATAAATTTTATTTAAAAAAATATATTTAGGCTTCCCTTTAATTTGTAGACAGTTTTTAGCTTAGATACTTTATGTATATCTTCTGTAAAAGGAAGATATGCATGAAGTATCTAAGCTAAACACTGTATAAGGAAGATATACATACATTAGCTTTTCCTTTCTGCATTGCAGACTCCTGAAAAAATTCTGCTTCAGGACTGGCAATAGTTCTAACTACTAAATTTAGCTACAGAGATAATTTTTTCATTTCTAGATAAAAATGTGATCCCGTCCTTAACTTTTGGACAACAGTGTATATATGAACTTCATACTGTCTGAAAACTTCTCTGTATGTGTTTCTGACACAATATTGATGAAAATATACTACTTGAAGGGTGCTTACTCTGGAATTATTACTGATATGATAAACACTAACATTTACAGTTCTCTCAAAACTCCAGTAAAAGCATGTGTCCTTTTTCATATAATTGAACCTTTGCATATTATTATGTGCAACTTTATTCCATTTAGATAACAAAATAAAGAAAAATAAAGAATTAAGCCCTTTTCAGTTAAAAAAGTGCCCTTTCTTAAAGTCTGCACCCTGTCCTTTTGTAATCCTAGAATGAACCAGGCTTCCATTCAGCACATAATGCTGCTGCTAACTGTTGCTTAGTAGTAGGCCTTGGATCCAAACTTATTATGCGGCACTCTAATTCATGCCATAGGTGCTCTACGGGATTAAGATCAAGGCTCTGTGCTGGTCAGTCCACACACGATATGGAATTAATGTCAAACCATGCCATAACAGCCCTTGCTTTATAGCTCGGTACATTATCCTGCTGGTACCGACAAGGCTTGGTTCTATAGTATTGCCACAAAGTTAGTGGCGCATAACTGTCCAGAATACATACATGAGACTGGCCGATGACAAAAAAGTTGAACTTTTTAACTGGGTGGAAAATTGGGACACACAAACACGCGGTTTGAGCAAATTCAAATACAGCATATACAATATTTAAGATTGCACAAGCCATATGGAATTATTTTCTGTAAATTATGTAAGTAAATATTAAAGTGAAGCACATTATTATATTCAGAATAGAAAAGTAGGGAATTAAGAACATAATAAAATGAAATATTTTAAAAATTCAGATTTAAAACTTACGTGTAAATCTTTACTAGCTAAATCCTGAGGTGAAAAGTATGTCTAGGAAAGTTTGTGCATTTAGTCTAGCAATTAGAAACTTGCAAGAATTAGAAACATATATCCACAGATTTGTTTTGGTCAAATGTCATAGTACAAGAGATACGTCAGTCTTGTTGGCTTAGTAGCACTCTAATGTACCAAATTTGGTTAAACTTCCGTATTCGGCCCCCAAGTAGTTCAAACATTTTGTGCGACTTGTATCCATCCGAGGGTTTACCAAAGCGTTTGTTTGAATAAATATAAATATTTGCTTAATACAATGAAAATTAATTATGATAATTAGAAAAATTAAGATAAACAATTAGATATCAATTAAAATTAAACAAGGAAGCCAAAAATATAAATATTTGCTTTCCAGCTCCCTTGTTTTGTCTTCAGCTGGAACTACTTGGGGGCCGAATATGGAAGTTTAGCCCCAAATTTTTCAGAAATGAAATGTGTCTCAAGAGTCATGTGTGTGGAAATAAATTAAATTCACATATTCTTACTAAATGATAATTGGAATATGTATTGTAATATATATTTGAATATGTACAAATATAAAAAAACATGACTAGAAGTTATGGTTTTAAAACAGATTGCTTTAAAGATATTTTGCCCTTTTTGTTGTACTTGCTTGCACAACAATTCGAATTTCCTCTTCTGAGCAAGCCTGGCTTTCTTCTCAGCAAGCTGCACAGCCGTATTTATTTTACGTTGACTCTGCAGCTGAACAGCATCCATTGCTAACTTTTTCTTTTTGCTGATAATTCCTTTTCTTTTCCTCTCAATTTTTTGGTACAACTTGTTTTTGATGTCCTAAGATTTTGGTAGAGGTTGGCATCAACTGCTTCTTGCAAAAAAATTTCTTTACTGAAAAAATTAACTGCAGACTTACCTTGTGCTTTAAGTTTATACTACACAATTTATATAGTTGAATAGGTTTCAATGTTCATTCTTCCTGATTTTATATCTATGATTTCAACCATCATGCTGAAAGAACTTTCAACCTGTGGACCATGAAAGCATGATATCAAGGCTTTTACTATTTTAGATAACATAGTGTACTAGTAGAGGTTAAACACCTTTGCCCACCATACATCAATTTTTACAAAGTTTCCAACTTCATCAACAGGAGATGGAAGTCGTTAATCAACCTGATACTGGTGAATTTCTAGAGAATAGCTTTCCATTTCCTTTGAATTCAATATATTTGAAAGGAACTGTGGAAGTTTTTCAGTCTTTTTAAAGTTAGATTGTGTCTCCTTGTAGAAGGATCAATAGCTGATATGTACATTAAAAGATCACTACATAATGGTAGTGTCTTTTGCATGTATTTTGCACACTGAATATAAGCTTCAGCTGCCTGGCTTAAAAAAATTTCACCACAATGACATTTGATTTGCTTTCCAAAATAATGTTCCTGATCCAAGAATCTTTCACAGGTTTGCATTATCAAATCTTTCACAGGTTTGCCTTTCAGTATCTCTTGTTTTAAGAAACAAGCTAAGAAATCCAAGAATTGTTGCTTCTGCTCATCAAAAACTTTATGAATTAATGGCTCCTTTGTTTGAAATAAGCATACATATTTTTTCAAAAGAGGTAGAGCTGCAACATAAAAATTTAATATACGCAAGGTTTTCTTTGAGCTTTCAAATAATTTTGCAACAATTCTAGATTTCCGTTTTCTTCTATCTTCTGTTAGATTTTTTTCCCGTTATTTCTTCCAAAGCTCCTGGAATTTTAACTTTTTCTTTCTTTACATATTTTGTTAATGACATCCATGTATATTGGTCTTTCATTAGGCTGCACAAATCCATAATACAGGAGCAAAAAAATCATGGATATGTAAACTGTTTAATGCCACATGATAGAATAATAACCACCTGTGTTGCACCATGTTCTTAATTTCAGTGAATTTTAGCCCTATAATTTCACAAATTTCAGCAAGGGCTTCAAGTTAATCTGCCGACCATTTAAAGTCATTGAAGAAGTCAATAAAGTATTTCTCAATGTAACCTTAAAATGGCTTGCAAAATTTTTTGCTGGCATTGTGAATATTCATGGTGACATGAATCTCCATCAATGTCAAGAAAGTGGGGAGATTTTCTCTGCCAAATTCTTGTTTTTAACCATGTTTTTGAGCCTCTCATGTCCCATCTTTCCACTTAGCTTTCAAACAAGCAAAACAAATTCCTTCTCAGAAAGAAAGGGGGGAAAAAACCGGAAAGCTGCATCAAAAACTTTGTTTAGAGGCTTCGGACAGACGTAATACTGGCCCAAAGCCGTGCTTTTCCCCTCGCTTAGCTTTCAAACATGCAAAACACATTCTTCCTTAGAAACAAAAAAGAAAGGAAAGAAACAGAGTTGCGTCCTGAACTTGGTTCAGAGGCATCGGGCCGAAGCAATACCGGGCCACAGCGAAAGAAGCACGTTCGAGTCAACGTAATTCCACATCACAGCAAAAGAAGCACCCCAGGCCTACGTAATCTCGGCACTACGCCGTGCTTCCTTTTCACTTACATTTGTTAGCTTTCAAACAAGCAAAACAAATTCCCGCTTCGGGGGGGGGGGTTAAGAAAAGAAAGCTGTGTCACAAACTTTATTCAGATGATTCAGGCCGACGAAATCCCGGGCCATGGAGAAATAAGCACACCAAGCAGACATAATAACGGGTCACTGTGAAAGAAGCATGCAGGGCTTATGCAATCCTGGCACTGTGCTTTTTTTTTTTTTCACACTTTCAAACAAGCAAAACAAAGCATGAAATAAATACAGGATTACACCATGTAATACAAATTTTGAAGATGATAATCCGATTTTGGGTGTAAATGTGACAAGGATGTTAACTCAGATAATATCCAAAAACTTGAAAATTTTATCGTCCTGGAGCGAGATTCGAACCCGCGTCTCCCAGATAGCACCCAGGTATGCTAACCACTACGCCACCCAGAACGACCAAGTCTCAAGTTTCCAATTAATTTGAATATAACCATCACAGGATTCACTAGTCGAAGCAACCGGCATTCATGTTTAGCGAATCTGGAGTTTAAGAATCCTATCCCGTGATTGCCTGGAGAAGCAGATAAATCATGAAATAAATAAGGGATTACACCATGTAATACAAATTTTGAAGATAATAATCCAATTTTTGGTGTAAATGTGACAAGGATGTTAAGTCAGATAATATCCGAAAACTTGAAAATTTCATCGTCCTGGAGCGGGACTTAAACCCGCGTCTCCCAGATAGCGCCCGGGTATGCTAACCACTATGCCACCAGAACGACCAAGTCTCAAGTTTCTGATTAATTTGAATATAACCATCACAGGATTCGCTAGTCGAAGCAACCGGCATTCATGTTTAGCAAATCTGGAGGTTAAGAATCCTATCCCGTGATTGCCCGGAGATTTATCTGGGAGACGCGGGTCTAAAGTCTCGCTCCAGGACGATGAAATTTTCAAGTTTTCGGATATTATCAGTTACACCAAAAATCGGATTATCATCTTCAAAATTTGTAAGCAAAACAAATTCTGCCACCTCAGAAAAAAAAAGAGAGACAAAGGGCTATGTTACAAACTTTGTTCAGAGGCTTTTACACTGATTATTTACAAAACTAGTAAAATTTTCTTAATAACAGCAAAAATCTGAACATCCATAATTTTTTTGTTAGTCACCCGTAATCCCGGGGAAATCCGTAATTTTTGGCAATTGGCATCTCTGTGCGTCCTCCGTAGGAAGAGGTTTCACGAGAGCTTCCATTCTCGAACGATCTCAGAAAAGCGGGAACACATTCGGGTACATCGCAAATTACAAGAGAGTTCCTGGTGATGACGTCACGGATAGAATCGAGTGGATAAAATGCAGAGTGGCGATTTCCCGCAAGACACGGAAAGGCTGTTCTCCTCGTGGGCTGCGGCAGTTTCCCTAAAGCACGAAGTTAGGCGGAGCTTCCACCCTGAACGTGCTGCGATGCTCAAGTGCCTGACATCCCATCCCTTGTTGACAGCAGTAAACGAATTGAGCTCCTGACTCCATCCTCCAACATTTCATCTTGCCCCCAGCGCCTGCTCCAAAAACAATGCTTTCAGCTAGGAAGTGCTTAGTTCTTTTACTCCACAAAAAGCGGAATCGCGGTATTCCGCTTTTTCAAGGATTTTTCTATAGAACGATGACCTCTTCCCTAAAAAATTTCTCCTCATTTTTGCAATGACCTCCAGGATGACCAAAATGATGCCGAAAAAAGCGGAATTCCGCGAATTCGCGGAAGAATGTCATGTATGAGAATATCGAGGAAAATGTGCTGGTTAACAGGTTTGTTCACGATAACCAATGGGGTGGGACCATACCACGAAAAACACCCCTACGCGAGTGCACTGCCAGCTCCAAACTTGACTGTAGGAATAGTACACTGTGGTAAATAGCTTTCCCCGGTTGCCTCCATACCCACACATGGCCATCAGACTGATGGATCATGTATCTGGATTCATCAGTCCATAGGACCCATTTCCATTGATCTACAGTCTACGATAAATGTTCTTTACACCGTGCTAAATGACGAGTAGCACTCCAAGTGGAGACGAAAGGCTAATGAGCAGCCGCACGACCACAGTAACCAATGGAATGAAGTTCTCTGCGAATGGTATGTGTACATACCAAGGTTCCAGCATTTTTACTCACCTGTACATTGAGGTCTTGTGCAGTACTCTATCCATTAGCTGTAATGATTCTCCAGAGGCTTCAACATCCTCTATCACTGCTTTTCTTTGGTCTGCCGGTAAGCATTTCTACTTCAAGCACGCCATGTGTTTTTCACTTATTCAGTACATCCAAAGCAGCTGATTTGGGTATGTTTAAACGCCTCTCGGTTTCTCTTATGGACAACCCACCAATATAACACCCAACAATCTTTCCTTTCTCAAAGTCAGTTCTCTCCTACAGTGACATTTTCACTCAACCTCACAGTGCAATATGATTGCAGTCACCTGCGGGCTTGTTTTTATATCATTTGCAGCTGTACCGCGCATCTTAAGAATGCAGCGAATCCGTTCATTTGCTTTTGAAGAGGTGTCCACTGACTTTTGTCACTATAGTGTATATTTGCTATTCAAAATGATCGTATAACAAAAATGGTGAAACCCTACAGACAAACACATTTGTGGAAATGTGGGCACAAATTTTTCTTCTCACTAAATGTGGAAGAAATTTTCCTTTTACCTACAAGCAGTCTAATAAAGCATCAATATGCGATGATGTTTTATTATACCGCTTTTACGGAGAGAAAAAAATGCTTATCTCCCTGTTCGCATTTTTACAGCAATATGTTTTAAATATGTACAACACATTGAACTGCAACATCCTTCTAAAAATCCACTGAGCAAATGCTGCGTTTTTGTTCGTAGGCAAATTTTTTTGTTTTATGCAGAGGTCGCAATAACGCCTATACACACGTATTTCACACCTTAAAAACGTCGAATACGCTTTAAAATTTAGAAATGCGTATTTTTACCCATTGTTTTTCCATATGAAATTTCCTTTTATAATCGGTGATTACACCGGGATTTTATCATAAAAATGATCATTTTTTTTATCAAGAAATTATTATATGTTAACCTTTATGTCACAGTTTATGAAAAATCATGATTTGGTTCCCATTGCCAAGCTAGTCAGCGGCTTTCAGCAATCATTCTGAAGAACCTTCAGGGCAGAGTGGGACTGAAGAGCAGCTCAACTGATGGGCATGCGCATTACAGGGAAAAAGGATTTAGCCGTGCCGTGTCGTAGGTAATGATTCAGCTGCGTCGGGATTGAGACGCTAGTGTATCTGGTGCAGCTTGGTGCAGTTAAGCCTTGGCGCGGAGGAAGTGAAAAGCGACATGTTTTGAAGTTCGTTTAATTGCCATCAGGGGTTAAATTTCAGGGTAGGATGGCGGAATTCCCGCCGAAACAAAGCTGTTAAGCGGAAGTCTCCCGCCTTATGAAATTTTAAGAAAAATATATATAAATATAAAATCTTGGGTCTGTTTTGGGATCGCTCGCAAAATTTTCGCGTTAAAAACGTATCTTTTGTAAAAATATGTGCTTTAGAAACGGACCGTTTAGAGTTCCGAAAATTGCAATCAAATGCATTGTTCATGTCGGGAACATAATCAGTTTATGGACCCGTGAATCGGCTCCCATGCGCAGCCGTACGAAAAAAACAATAACTGAAGATAATGTTTTATTTTCGAAGGATTAGTGGGGGGGGGGGCTCATTTCCCCCTCCCGGGAACGGTATTCTGTTTTTCAGAACTTCTAAAAACAAAAGCTAAACGGAGTAAAAAAATTTCCAGTGATCGTAATTTCTTTTTTCTGTAAAGTTTCCTTTGTCCAGTATTGTTATTAAATATCAATTTATTGCATAAATGTTTGCGTTTCAGCGTGAAAGTGTAGACAATAGTTTCCGATAACAGAAGTTCTGCGGAGAAAAAATTTCTTTCGTGGATTCGAAGAGTAACTCCGACTTTTTTTTAGTAGTATTAAAAGAAATCCATCTTGTTGCACGATGATATTTATTCAGCTAAAAAACGAAATCTATGTAATGTATAGGTAAAAAACACATGAGCGTTTTCGGTGTCACAGTGACACCATCAGATGTGATTTCATCTGATGAAGGTGTCATTGTGACACCGAAAGTGCTCATGTGTTTTTTAGCCTGTACATAGATTTCGTTTTTTAGCTGAATAAATATCATCATGCAACAAGACGAATTTCTTTTAATACCAGTATTTATGCACGAATTGTTTACCGTCAAAACTAAAGGTAATTTTCTGGGGGCTGGTGTGTGCGAGTGTGTGCATGCGTGGTGGCGGTGGAAGGGGACGGAATTTAGTCTTTCAAATCTTTCGAAAACGGAAGTTTAAACGAACTGCAGATTTAATCTGTAATTGTAATTTTTTTTCCCTCGCAATATTCCCTCTGCTCAGTTTTATTGTAAAATATAATTTTGTTTGATAACTGATGGTGTTTCAGTTGAAAACGGAGGGAAATTTCCAAAAACGGAAGTCGGACGGAGCGAAGATTTTTTCGTAATGGTAATATTTTTTTCCCCGCGATGGTTCTACTGTCCTGAATTATTGTTAAATGTTATTTTCCTTCTATAAATAGTTGCAAAGGGAGAAACTGGACACTCCTCATATCAGAAGAATGGTTGAATCAACCAAGCCTCAATTATGTGAAATGTAAACATCTGATACATATTATTCAAGAAAATTCCACAGCTGAAGGAAACCATGTTCAAAAATATTAAATTAGTTGACCTTTGTAATACTAAACTTGCACATCACAATGTCTAATGAAGGTTTATTTTATCTTTTGTGATTGAGATAGACTGTAGATTTCCTTCCTCCACAATAGAACTCTTTTTGAAGTTTAAATGTGTATAATCTGAATCTGTGAAGCAACACACACACAAGTTTTGGTACAGTCTTTCAAAAACAAAACAAATTTTTTTGCAGCCACATAGATAAAACAAGACAAGTCGGTAAGATTTTGATAAATTACGATTTACTTATTTTATATAAAAGAAATTCAATTACATCCTAATTCATGTTGACATATTTATATATAGATATAATTAGCTGTTTTTATACTAAAATTTGGCTAAAAATTTAATGTGATAATTGTTCGTTCTCTAAAATTACTCATTTGGAAAGAAAAATACTCCTTCAAAAAACATGTAGTACTTTTACTCTTTTGAAAAAATCCTAGCACGATCTCTGGTTTCATGACCACCATGAGCAACTGTACGAACTATAAGCAATCATCTAACCCTATTTAGGGCCACTGGTTCCAGGGAAGCATGAAAACCAGTGCCATCAGACAAACACACCACCCACACATACCTCACCCAGGACTTAAACCCAGTCTCATGTGGGATGAATAATCCAACACTTGCGTCTCAGACCACTCAGCGACTGTGGCAGCTTACCACACAAGAATGACATGTGCCAAAAACCAGATGATAGACAAGCCTTTCTGGTGAGTCCATAGTGACTTAACATCTAATCTTTAAAATATACATCTTTTTATCAGTATTGCATGTTTTGACCCTCAGAAATCTGTAGCTTTGGAATTAATATGCATGTTGAAATGTGTTGTATATGATGATCAGAACTTAAGTAAATACAAAGTTAAATTATATGTCATTTGCATCTGCTTCTCAATGACATGTGTGTGTAAGTATGTGCATATAAACATCCCTTAGAATTTGTACCCTACACCTTAAAGGTAATAAAGTAGCAGAAGTTGCTACTTTTCCTAAAAAAAGTAATGCAGCTAGCTGCTTTTAAAAAATTGTTGTAGCTGTAACAAGCTGATTTTTTCAATAATGTAGTTGTAGCAGCAGCTAACTACTTTTAAAACGTAACTTTCCAATCACTGATAATACACAAAATAATTATTTAAACAAAATTTCCGTAACCTATTTGATGCGCTGATAATCGGAAGGCTAATCATATGAATTCTTCAATTGTTTTGGGCTGGCATCATTTCAGGAAAAAATAATAACGAAAAACATGAACACAAAACATTCTGGTGTGCTTCATCCAGTGCAAATGTTAAACTACGACTCTTTCCATAACAGAGCACGTGAAATTAAACTTACTATATCAACAGGAGAAATGATGTACATGGTGAAAGGTCAAAACAGACAAATTCGAAAACATAAATAAAAAAATAAATAAACGAAACTTACAAACAGGACCACAGAGTTTACTCCTATGTGATATCTTAAACATTAAACACGACACGGGTTTCAAGATTCAAGCAGAAAACATCAAAAAGTATGCTGCCAGATACTTCATACTTCCAACTTCAACTGCTTCTTTTGGAACGATAACTCAACTTACTCAAGATTCTTATGGTTCTTAGATATCCCTTAGGTATAGCGTCTAAAAGGGGAAGTGTGCCGTGCGAACTCAAAATCTGCGTTCGAAATATGTCCCACGCCGCATCGCGGCACCTGCAGACGGCGTCTGTGTCAAAGATTGTGTGTACAGTTGTGCAATGTGAACCAAACAACAGGGGTTGGATTAGGATATGTACGATTTTCTTAAGTGTGTGATTATGGAAACACATTTTATGGTTCAGTGAAATGTCTACGTCTGGCGCAGAGTGCAGCGTCGGCAAATGTAATTGAAAGTATAATTATGCGTGATTTAAATTGATATGCTACCTCCTCGAAGAATGCCTACCAAAAGGCTAACAAATGGCTTGTATGTGCCAAGTAAAGAAGTGCTGTTTGGAAAATTTAAATGTATGTCACTTAGTAGCGGCTAGTGGTAAGCTGAGTCGAATCTGACGAAAAAGACAGGCTACGGTGCGAAATAGTCACGTGCACAACTTAGTGCTGTCGCCAAGTCAATCGGTTGAACAGCCATTGCGTTTCATTGTTGGTTCACATTTGTTTGTATTGAGTGAGTGTTCCGTTTATTGCCATTTGGATACACGTATAGTTTTGTAAGGTAGGTATTATTATATTTCTAAGGTAAGGTTAATTCTTAGTAAACGTTTTTATTTAGTTTTAGTAATAATTATAGGTTTAATGAGTAGATCTTAGTTTCACACGTGTTGAAATCTGTTCATGTCTCGTGAATAGTGAAGTATAAAGAAGTGAGTTATTCTGTAGTGTTGAATTCTTATTTCAAATAGAATAATTAATATATTTTGCCAATGCCGATTCACATAGAGCTTGAATATTACCAGAAATCAGGGCAACTTTTCAGGAAATTAGCCTTCGTAATTTGTATAACATTTGCATCTCCAACAATCGTTAGCCCTTTCTTTACGAAATTAATGCTTGAACTGTTGTTGCATTGTAATGTGTCTCTGAATTAAAGAGTACATTTTTTAATTTCGTAACTTAATGCAACTGTGATATAGCATTTGTCTGATTGAATTTACTAAAGCTGTCTGAACAGT
The DNA here is from genome assembly GCA_039090855.1 of Macrothele yani. Taxonomy (NCBI): domain Eukaryota; kingdom Metazoa; phylum Arthropoda; class Arachnida; order Araneae; family Macrothelidae; genus Macrothele; species Macrothele yani. The sequence goes on along the minus strand of CM076997.1, from coordinate 40,808,120 downwards.
GTGGACAGATTATGTTGAAAAACTTGCATGGTCAACTTTATTCTAACTGTACAAAACATAGGGAACTACTTTCGATTAAAAATTTCATATCTAGTTCTTCACTTGTATTAAAAGGTGTAATTCTTTTTACAGGAATTGCCAAAATTTGCCATGCCACAGTGTTGCAGTGTTAGTGGCTGCTAGTTAAATTATAGAAGTCAAAAGGAGACTTACAACTTTTGCCATACCAATTGTCTTATACAAAATCTGCTGCATACATTTAAACAGACAAAGTTCTGATTTTAGATTTCCTTGTTCATTTTCCGTGGAATGTTTGTGTATGAGTAGCTTGAAAACTAAATAGGAAAACATAACTCTCCTCAGCTGGAAAATACTCTTGAACAACTTAGTGAAAGCCAAACATGACAACTGAAATTATTTGAAATCACGTGAAAGGAAAATTAAGAAGTTGAAAGTCTGAACGCTTAGTTTTGTGTGCCTCTCCTTAGTGCATAGTGTGCACAGAGTAAGTCCTGAGATAGGAAAAAGAGTTCAAACTTATCAAATATTTTATATGCAAAAGTGTATAGCCAGGTTGGTTAAAGTATTGAAATGTATTTTTCTTCTGTAATAAATGAAGATAACATTTCTGAAAAGTTATCTTTGAAACTGGAAAGTAAAGATCCGTCATATTTGGTTTAATTTTATTTGAAACTTGTATACCAGGAAGCAGTACTTCAGTTAGCTTCTCGTAACATATTTCCAATCTTTTTTCTGCTTCATCACATATTCACACAGTGATGCGGAGTGGTTGGTGGCATTCTGTACTGAAGATTTGTATTTAATATTTGGTGGTGTCTTTTTTTTTTTCAAATTGGAACTAATACTGTTTGTGCAGTGGTTGCCCGTCTTCAAAATGGACCAGAGGTCCTCATTTACTAACAGGTTTGATTTCATCTGTCAAAATTCATTTGAAAATCTATGGACTATTTTCTTTCCGTGGAAGATGATGCTGTACTCCTTCGCGTCATGGGGTCCGGCTAGTCCCTCAACGACACCATACCCGTACGAGTTCCATGTCACTTATTTTCAGATTAATAAATGTTAGCAGTAATATTGTAGCATTTTTGTTTATGTTTCAATACTGTACCAAAAAATTCCAGGAAATTTCTCTTATTTTTCATACTTACCACTATGACTTCATTGCCATAAAATTTTTGATAAAAACACCTGTGAGAAATTAACTGAAGTGTTACTGTGTGTGTGTGTGTCAGAGCTGAGTTCGGGCTGAATTTCAAGATCCTGAGCCTGAAGTATGTCAGCTCGAACGAGCCCGAAAACTATGATTAACCTGTTAAGCATTGAAAAAAGTCTTCCAGACTTCCACTCTTTCCTACCCATGCAATTAACTGATGTCTTTCTCAACTGCGGAGTGGAGAAGGGATGTCTATCTATTTCTATAGTTACCTTTAACCATTCATTTATTCCCGAAATGTTTTTTTGGGGGAGGGGGGGGGGACATCTGGAGGCACAACAAACTATGTCGTATGTTGCTCAATAGAATTAGCAGGGAGCTGCCCCTTTGAGGTAGGGAGCAAAATTCCGTCAGCTTGCTATCTACTATCTATGCTTCTTAAAACTTATCCTTGGCAGAAATCCTGTAATTCATGGCCTATGGTATTTTGTTATCCAAGCCCGGAATGGATAGCCTCTGCAGAATTCCTACTCCCCATTTGACCCAGTTGCTGAAGAATTCTCTTTCACAACTAGAAAGTGTAAAAAAGTCTCGTGTGCTAAATTATATAAAATCACATTAAAAGAAAAAGGAAGAAAATTCTTCCCCCTCTCTCCAAGCCCGAACTCCAGTAAGTATTACACAGCCAGCGCCCGGTTCGGGCTCGGCCCAAATCTCAGCACTGGTGTGTGTGTGTACTAGTGCTTAGCTTGACATTTATAGTAGGTATATTGAAAGTAAAAATTTAATTTTACTATAATGAGCAAATTTGGCTTCTAGTAAAGAATGTTAGTAAAATGTATAAATTCCCTAGTGTTATGAAAAACTACTAACCAATTCTGCTTAATTCCTTTAGAAATGTGTGGGAAATATTTATTTATACTGTTAAAATGTTGTCTAATCTAAAAAGTGATATCAAATATGTTTTATAAAAAAGTAGATCACAGGTATGAACATTACAAGAGTAGATTTTAGGTAAAGAAAATAATTGACATAACTCATACATAAAATATTCAGATGGTAACACACACTGGAGGATCTAAAGCTGAGATAATTTTGATGTAACTTGTGATGATTCAAACTATTTGAAACAGATGTCTTAATTTCTGCCATTGGTTAGCAAGAATTCTTTTTTTATTTTGTTGTGTGTATCTATAACTTTGTTGCAGATGCTATCACATAAAGGAAGTTTGGGTAACAATCTGAAGCTGAATACTGTTTAGCTTGTGATGACTTCCTTCTTTCAAACTATTTGAAACAGACATTTGAGGTACATTTATGTAAAGAATGGACCCATTTGTTTATTTTTAATAGTATTTTTTACTTTGTTCCGCTTGAAGATACAAGACAAATTCATAGTCAATAGGTAAGTTGATACTTTATCCAAATGTAGTATTTATGCTAATTTTTAAAACAAACTAAAAATTAATTTCTGAATTGTAGCAAAGTGCTTTAATAATATGAGGGTGGATCAAAAGTTAGTTACACTGTTGAATAAAAAAATCAAGGATATACTCAGGGGATGTATGTTGGTTTACAACATTAATTCATTTTTCGACATAGTCGCCTAAGGACTGTAAACATTTATCGGAACGTGCGATTAACTTTCCCATACCTGTACAAGAAAAGTCCAGTTTGGTGCAACTAGTTAAGGACCGCACTTTTCACAGCCTCATCCGTTGGGAATCATTGTCCACTAAGCTCCTGTTTCATTTTACCGAACAAATGGTAGCCGCATGGGGATAAGTTGGGGCTATAAGGTGGATGCTGCCACAATTCCGACTTGAATTAATGCAGCAATTCCCTTAGTTTTCCGTGCTGTGTAATGTTCTTGGACATCAGTGTGACACCTTCGCTCAACTTACCCCGGCATCTGTCCTTAATTGAATTTCGCAAATTTAATGGTGTTTGGCAATATGAGTCACTTGATGGTTGTCTCTTTTGACAGAAATTCTGTGTAAACAACAGATTCACAGTCATCATGACCACTCCCGCAGACAGAGACAGTTGGACTTTTTCACGTCTTCCTTGTGTTGGGGAGGTGACATGTTTCCATTCCATGGACGATCGTTTGATTTCAGTTACGTAACAGTAAATATGCGATTTCAGATTGCTTATAGAGATATATTTCCCACGTATAATAAGAAGAAATATTTCTTCCCCAGTGTTTACCTGTATAACTGGGAATTTGCTAAGCTTTATCGACCTGACTCTAAATAGCTGAGCTACGATGAAGCAAGGCTCGCTTTGACTGGCGAAAATCTGATATGAAATGTAAACTAGAACAATCTGTAGGATGCATAATGCTGTATTTAGTTCCAGAACAGTCTGCTGATATACCAAATGTCTTCCACATATTCCTGGTCCAAGAAGCCCCATCACACGTAATGAAATTAACAAACAGACCTGCATTTTCAGTGAGAATAACAGCTTTAATAATTAATTTTGCTAGCAAAGTTCCACTTATATTGTTACTTGTGGCAAAAACACCAATTATTTGGGTCCAATCTCCATTTAATGGCTGAAACACCATTACCAGTCCGTGATTACATGGGGTATACTTAACAGTTTTTGAAGTGTATGGCCCAATATGAACAAACCCTAATATTTCACCAGATGATTTTGCATGCAGTTTTCTGTAAGCTTCACTTCATCTATTAATATACCACCATGTCTTGCAAAGGCTCCATTTCACTTGTTTTCTTTGAAATAGTTTCAAACGTCAGTGCATTGAATCCAAAACTGCTGTTGTAATTTGAAATATACTTTCTAATAGTTGTTCTATTAGGTAGGATCATGATTTTGTGTTTCCGTATGTGCTCGTACAATTTTGGACTTTTTATGTGCATTAGTAAGCATTCAAGTAACCATTCTTTGGTATATGACATACCTCTTGCAGATTTCTTTTTGCTGCCTTATAACAATGAATAACCATTTGCTGCTGCTTAATGCGTAATTCTGCTATTTTTTCATTAATGGAAAGTTCTGTAAAATTCCTTTTTTTTTTTATTTTTTTAAGTTTAATTAGAGAGGGAAATAACTAGTTTCTTCAGCCTGTTGATTTTCCGAACTGTATTTTGATACTTATTTTTAAATGTAGCCTTTCTTCTATGATAAGCTATTTTGTGCAAAAGTAAGCCCTGCAGATACTTACATCTGAGGCAAGTCTTTGTTGTTCCTTTCGTTACACAATTTTTGCTGTACAAATTATTCTAAAAAATAACTCCACTTTCAAGGTACTTCATGTTATTTTCAAATTCTGAAATGGAGCCTGTGCCATGACATACTGTTAGCCTATCAGTGTCTCGAATAATGGATTTTGATTCATCTTTAGAAGTAATATTAGAAACTGAGTTAATTTTTATTCCACGTAAATACACTTTACAGGTAACCTCTGGTTAACTTTTGGTAACAACAACCAGTTTTTCTGTTGTCAATGAATTTGACAATTCACATTTGAATGAATGAACATGGAAAATTATGCACTTTGAATTATTTGCAGGAATTTGCTTACCCCAAAATACTGAAGGCTGTGATATTCAGAAGGCAGTTCCGTGTAACTCTTTGGGAAGTGAATTCCAAGCTATTTAAATTACCATCAGGCTTATCATCGGTTTCCCTAACTTTCCTGTATTTTGCCAGAGTTTTTGACAAATAATGGGGAAGGTTTGGAAATATTGTTGGAATTGCATCTGGTGTCAAGATGGGCCGATCTCTGGGTATTAACACAGTCTCCTCATTTATTTTATGCACAAAATTTCGAACCACAAATCTCTCAAAGTGCAGTTCACATACAGCACTAAATTTGTCGTAAGTTTTTATCTGCACATCTGCACCGGGAATCAATCTTTGCCACTGCTGTAAAAGTTTATCATTTTTGGGTATTCCAAAGAGTGACGGCTTACTGTTTTTGTACTGAGTATTGCAACCTGGCACAAAACTATGGTTATTTCTCTTCCGCATAATGAGCTAAGTATAACTTATATACAATATTTAGGTAATCCACATTCCTTCTAAAACCTAAAACATAACACGTTTTCGTCTAAATTACCGTTCTTTTCACAGTAAGCAACACGAATTTAGTTTCCCGCTCCCATCACAGTAAGAAAGAGGGAAGGAAGGCGATCGAAGCGCCATCTACGAAGGGGACAAATTTCGGTATCCACGCCAATCATTACGTACGCTAGGCGCTCGGCACACTTTCCCTTCTAGACGCTATACCTTAGGTTTGGTCATCTTCGCTCTCATTGGCTCTTTCACTTGACGTCATTGTGGAGGCACGAAGCGGAAGAAAAACCATGGAAAAACACAGCGCTCATACGTACCTCAAGGCAGAGAGAAAAGCTTAAAGTTTATATGAGCACAAGCTAAAAAAAAATTCCATTTAAAATCTTTCACTTCGTCACGGTATTACATAAGAAAAAAATATCCCGTTCAGAATGGGACGCGGGTGGCCTAGCGGGCAACGTTCGTGACTGCCACGGAAAGGACCTCAGGTTCGATCCCAAGCAGGTACGAACGCTCGGTCCACTAAATATCCGCCGTGCGTCGGATGGGCACGTTAAGCAGTCGGACCCCGGGTACTGCCTATCCGGTAATAAATAAGGGCGTCTTCCTCCCCTTTCTACTTCGCTTCCGTGTCACTTTCCTATCGGGCACTCTAGCCCAAATCTCTTAGCTTCCTATTTCTAAGAGCTGTTTAAGACCTGGGATCAGACACTCCCTTCCTAAAATCCTCTACATATGACCATGATCATGTCAGTGGCGGCTTTTAAGGTGAAGTAGGTGAAGTGCCTCTTCGCCTATTTTACTCAAAATAAAGTTTTATTCAGTATTTTTTATAATATATTCTTTTTTGCCTTTATTCAGTTCCAAAATACTCAAAATTTTGAATAGATATTAATTCACATGGCGCGCTCAATACGGAAGACAAATCCTTATGCACAAAACAGTGCAAGTGAAGAGCCGAAATGAGAATGCTTGGAAGGCTGCAGTTTTCCGCCGAGTTGCCATGGTAACCTTGACGTCACCCTCCAATCTGCTCGCTCAAGTGAAGTGAAGTCAAAGAATATCTAACTATAAGAAGGTAAGGCTCAGCGAGACGTAACTAGTGCCACTATATTATGCGGCAAAGAATTACTACACAGAAGCCAACATTACAGGCTGATGCCGCAGGATGCCGAGCAGACTGAGTTAGACTGAGCATGCGTGTTTGTGTTCAAAGAATATAAACGCTTGTTTGTGTTGGCGTTTTGTTCAAAGGTTTTGTTGTTCTCATCTAGATCTGCGTTTATATTACAGCCATGAAATACACCCACTCCATTCCGATGAATAACAATTCATGGAATGGAGTGGATGAATAACAAGAACAAATTTGAAACCGTTTGAAACAAATATCCTGGAAAACCATTAAAACAACGTTTGCTGAAAAAAAAAGCTATCGTTAAGTTGAAAAAATTAATTTATCAATTATATGAAACTGACTTTTATGAAAAATACCTCGTAATATTGTAAAATGAAAGAGGGAAGCATTCGATTACACATTGCATACCAAAGAGACAGCTTTAAGGATACACTCGAACGTGACAAATTAGTCCGGTCGGTAGAGAGCTCAGTTATCACGCCAGCGGCCCAGGTTCAAACCTACTCAGATGCAAATAGGTGTTTTTCCGATCTCTTGAGAAAATTTGCCGAGCGCAGTGCGTTTAATTTACAAACTTCGGAAGGGCAGAAAAAAAAAATGTAGCTTTAGGAAACTGCGGTTGTCTTTCTTTTTTTTTTTTTATTATTATTATGGCTACTACTGGGAAATTGGCGGACAGTGCTGGCCCAGCAAGACTGTTTTTGCTGGGTACCTAATGTTTACGTTTTGTGGGAACCCATTCCTTTGTTTTGCTACTGAAAATTCCATGCAAACAATTTTTAATACGAAGTACCACGAATCCCATGGAAATTCAAAACCAGCCTCAGCATTTTTGACATTTAAGGTATATTGTAAATGTGAAATTCATGCCAAGCAACCTGGTATTACTACGGTGCTTAAAGTGAGAATAAAACTGCTAAAATTTCCTTAAAATAATATTAATTGCTAATGTATATATTTGTTTCACCAAAAGAAGGGACAGGAGGGATACTCAGAAAAGAACAAAAAAGAAAATGCTTTAGTAGACCCAATAAGACCGAAGGAAACAGTCGCAGATCAAAGCTTAGCTTCCTTTCCGTGAAATAGGCTTCCCGTCCCGTGTCTCCTACGCTTTTGCGCCTGAATGTTAACTTTCCCGCAGAGCATCTGCGGCCGCATTACATGGTGGCGCTGCTGTCGCCTGTTTTACATTATCTCTACGAGAGTTGAGCTTCTTCACGCGAAGCGTTTATATTCTTTGGTGAAGTGTTTCAGCTTCACGCGCCTTACCTCTGCATCTTTCAGTTTTTGAGTGTAAGGTCGTCGGAGATCACGGTGGAGTGAGCGGACTACCAGGCTACCATGCAATCTGCTAGGGGCCTTTTCCTTGTAATGCTGTGGTACATTATTTTCTGAGAGGAATTTGTTCTTTCGTGCTTTGTGATTCTTTGTTGAAAGCTTTAACTGATATTTTAGGTTTGAGTACAATTTAACTGATAGTGATAGTGTTTCGTGTGCATCCTGTGGCAGTGGCGGCTTCCCAGGTGAAGTAGGTGAAGTGCCTCTTCACCTAGTTTACTCAAAATAAAGTTTTATTCAGTATTTTTTTATAATATATTCTTTTTTGCCTTTTTTCAGTTCTAAAATACTCAAAATTTTGAATAGATATTAATTCACATGGCGCGCTCAATACGGAAAACAAATCCTTACACGCAAAAACAGCGCAAGTGAAGAGCCGAAATGAGAACGCTTGGAAGTCTGCATTTTTCGGCCGAGTTGTCATGGTAACCGTGACGTCACCCTCCCCAATCTGCTCGCTCAAGGGAAGTGTTTCTGCTGCACGCGCCTTACCTCTGCATCTTTCAGTTTTTGAGCGTAAAGTCGTGAGAGATTACGGTGGAGCGGGTGTTAATTTTTTTTTCTTTTGGCCCTGCTTACTTTTTAGTTATAAACATTCAGCGTGGAATAAAGATGGATTCTCAGATTTATTAAGCGTAACACGGTCACTTCATAAACATCGGGATTCTAGCGAACACCTGAAATGCGGATTAATGTTAAGGAATTTTGAAAAAATCAAAACACCATTGCCGATGCCTGGAGGAAGAATGCCAGGCTTTTGAAAACGCATTTTAACGAAACCGTTCGTTTTAATAGACTTTTCCTGCATACAGTGATTGATGCAGTATTAGTCTGTACTGTATTTGAGCAAACAAGAACTAGCATTCCATGGCCATGACGAAATCATGGGCTCGATAAATCGTGGAAATTTCATTGAATTACTTTCATTGTTGATATGAAGAAGTTCTTTAGAAATTGAAAATCAATACGAAAGGATAAAAAAACTATTCAAAATGAATTAATTGAATGTATTTATGAGTATATAAACGATCACGTCAAAAATTAAATAATTTTTTATTGTTGATTCGGAAGGTGTATTGGTTGAGGGATTTTTGGGTTTCCATGATGTGAATGAAGATAGAACGTTAGGAGCTTTATACAAAATGCTAGACAAAATTTTGAAACAGTCTGATTACAATACAAATAAATAGGACAATGTTACGATGGGGCAAATATAATGTCTGGACACTTAAATGGGCTACAGAATAAAAAGTCAAGGATAAAGCTTCTCAAGCTGTTTTTGTTAATTGCTTAGTTCGCCGTTTGAATCTTGTATTACGCCAGAGTTTTTCTGAAATTTCTAAGTGTCGAATACTTTTTGCAAGCCTCAGTGGAGTTGCTTCGTTTGTTCACCATTCTGCGAAGCGGTCTTATACACTTATATCAACAACCGCAAGATGATTGATTGATTGGAGGTTTAACGACCACCGTGAGCAACTCAATGGGCTATAAGCAGTCGCCCGTCCCTAATTTAGGGTCACTGGTTCCAGGGAAGGGAGAGAGCCTGTGCCGTAAAACAAACACAACATCCAAGCCTCACCGGGATTCGAACCCGGACCACGTTCGGACGAATGATCAGAGGCCATCGCTTAGACCACTGCTCCACCGGGACGGCAAAACCGCAAGATGCAGACCAACCATAGCAGAAACTCGATGGTCCTCCACTTCGAAATTAGTAAGTGTAGTTGTTGAAGATTGGAATACATTGAAAGAAGTGTCCGGATTTCTGACGAATAGCGAAAAATCAGACCAAAAATCGATTCATCTTGCCGAAGGGTTTTTGAATGATATTAACACTTTCGAATTAACATTTTTGGCTCCACCGACCTATTATTCGAACTTTTGAAGAAAAAATAACTAAACATAAACTACTTGGTAACTCAAATTAAAAAAAAACAAAAAAACCCGTGAAATTTTGAGCCATAAAAAGAACGATGAGTTATTTGAAATACAGTTTGGAAGAGCTAGCAAAATCACAGAAATAAGCACGGGAATATGCTGCTCTTACACAGGAAACAATTTTTCAAAATTATAAACAATTGTATTTTAAAATTTTGGACCAGATTGTTATGGAAATGGATATAAGTTTTCAAGACTGTAAGAAACTTCAATTTGTCTGACTTGCTGACACAACCAAATTCGAGTAATTTAATGCATGCTTTCCCTCTCGCGCTCTTGAAAATCTACATTTTTCCGGAAATATATTTACTAAACACAGCGCCTTAAAAATGAACTGAGTCTTGTATATGCCGATGAAAAATTAAGGAATATGTTGACTCAAGAACTCCTTCGAGTGTTTTACGGAGACAAAGTAATTTTTACAGAAGATTATGAATTGGTTTTCCTCAGTTTAACAATTCCATCAACAAGTGTGCCAGTGGAAAGAAGTTTTCTTAAAAGAATACGAACTTGCCCAAGAAACACTAGTTATCAAGATAGACTTGCTTCTCTGGCAAATATTTCTATTCAGGAAGATATTTTATTGACGCTTACAAAGAAACAACCATCTAACCATCTTATGACGACATAATCGACAAATCTGCAGCCTTAAAAGGAAGAAAAATTGTTTTAATATAAAAAAAATAGGTAAGTCCTCATTAAGGGATTTTCATTGTAGACAGTAGATATATTTTCATACTGCTGTTGCACCTCTTCACCTATTTTTCCAACCAAGAGCCGCCACTGTCCTGTGGACGACATTGTTTGTAATTTATTGCAAACTCCATTTACTTAGTGGAAAGGTGAAGATGAAAGAGACATTTTGCTTCAAGAACGACCAACGGATTCACTGACAATTGTTGCCAAGAACGAAATCAAGAAGAGTGGTAAATCTAACAATATTAATTTTAAAAATTGTTGGTTTACTGAATATAAATGGGTTTGCAGCACTTCTGTATTAATTGTTTTTTTATTTTTTTATTTTTTGGGCCCTGCTTATATTTTAGTAATAAACATTCGGCGTGGAATAAAGGCGGATTTTCAGATTTATTAAGCGTAACACGGTCACTTCATAAACATCGTGATTCTAGCGAACACCTGAAATGCGGAATAATGTTAAGGAATTTTAAAAAAATCAAAACACCATTGCCGATGCCCTGAGGAAGAATGCTAGGCTTTTGAAAACGCATTTTAACGAAAACGTTCGTTTAAATAGACTTTTCCTGCAGACAGTGATTGATGCAGTATTAGTCTATACTGTGTTTGAGCAAACAAGAACTGGCATTCCATGGCAATGACGAAATCATGGGCTCGATAAATCGTGGAAATTTCATTGAACTACTTTCATTGTTGATATGAAGAAGTTCTTTAGAAATTGAAAATCAATACGAAAGGATAAAAAACTATTCAAAATGAATTAATTGAATGTATTTCTGAATATATAAACGCCGCCCCGGTGGCGCAGTGGTCTAAGCGATGGCCTCTGATCATTCGTCCGAAAGGGGTCCGGGTTCGAATCCCGGTGAGGCATGGATGTTGTGTTTGTCTTACGGCACTGGCTCTCTCCCTTCCCTGGAACCAGTGACCCTAAATTAGGGACGGGCGACTGCTTATAGCCCATTGAGCTGCTCACGGTGGTCGTTAAACCTCCAATCCAAAAAAAATATATATATATATATATAAACGATCACGTCAAAAATTAAATAATTAAATAATTAATTAGGAAGGGTATTGGTTGAATGATTTTTGTGTTTCCATGATGTGAATGAAGATAGAACGTTAGGAGCTTTATACAAAATGCTAGACAAAATTTTGGAACAGTTTGATTACCAACACAAATAAATAGGACGATGTTACGATAGGGCAAGTATAATGTCTGGACGCTTAAATGTGATACAGAAAAAAAGTCAAGGATAAAGCTTCTCAAGCTGTTTTTGTTCATTGCTTAGTTCATCGTTTGAATCTTGTATTACACCAGAGTGTTTCTAAAATTTCTAAGTGTCGAATACTTTTTTCAAGCCTCAGTGGAATTGCTTCGTTTGTTCACCATTCAGAAATAAGCACGGGAATATGCTGCTCTTACACAGGAAACAATTTTTCAAAATCATAAACAATTGTATTTGGAAATTTTAGACCAGATTGTTATGGAAATGGATATAGGATTCAAGACTGTAAGAAACTTCAATTTGTCTGACTTGCTGACACAACCAAATTCGAATAATTTAATGCATGCTTTCCCTCTCGCACTCTTGAAAATCTACATTTTTACGGAAACATATTTACTAAACACCAGCTCCTTAAAAATGAACTGAGTCTTGTATATGCCGATGAAAAATTAAGGAATATGTTGACTCAAGAACTCCTTCGAGTGTTTCACGGAGACAAAGACATTTTTACAGAAGATTATAAATTGGTTTTCCTCAGTTTAACAAATACATCTACAAGTGTGCCAGTGGAAAGAAGTTTTCTTAAAAGAATACATACTTACTCAAGAAACACTAGTTCCCAAGATAGACTTGCTTCTTTGGCAAATACTTCTATTCAGGAAGACATTTTATTGTTGGTCACGAGGAAACAACCGTCTTATGACGACATAATCGACAAATTTACAGCTTTAAAAGGAAGAAAAATTGATTTAATATACAAAAAATGGGTAAGTCCTCATTAAGGAATTTTCATTGTAGACAGTAAATATATTTTCAAACTGCTCTTGTACCTCTTCACCTATTTTTCCAACCACGAGCCGCTACTGGATCATGTGTTGTCCAGAATGAATCCTTAACTAATATAACAGAGTTACGTTCATCGTTTGCCATATGCGTTTGTGAAACAACATGGCGGGGACCTGAGATTTTTATCAAAATAAATAGGGAAATTATATCAACAAAAAATTATCCTCGATCTTTTTTAATTTACGCAGTTTTAATTGGCAATCTCAGCGGTCCGCTCTCCCTCTAGCGGCAAAAGGAAGAATTACTATAGTACGGGTAACGTTTTCGGCTCAATGCTTGTCTGTTGGTAAATCGCTCATTACGTTCAGTTGTTGTAGTTTGGTGTATTTTTGCATTCATTCTGGAATTAGAGTTGTATAATGGAGAATTCCGTGAAGAAGAACAAATCATATTGTTGTGTCCCGCAATGTCGTTCCCAAGGTTTCAGCTATGTTTTTCACAAGTTAGTATAAACGTTTGTGCCTTGCGTTTGAAATCCTTCCAGTGAAATGCTACTAACCTAGTAACGTCTTTGAATGAATAATAAACAAGGCAGCATGTTTTTATTGCATAGTAGTAATTAAAAAATCCGCATTTCTACATAATCTTGAAAACAAATAATTGCTGTTATACGTATAAATTTAAACTTCATTATGGAACAATATTTGCAATGTTCTGTCAACAGTCATCGGTTCAAAAACGCAGAACCCAATGATGATCAACAATTACCAATTCACAAACACTTTTAGGAACAAAATGTTCAAAAATTACAAATGTTGTTGTTGACAGTATTGAAAATGGGTCCTGGGAAACGTCAAGTGAAACGAAATGTCAGCTTTTAATAGTAATCCGGATTAGAACACGACTGTCGGTATTACTATATCACTTGCCTGAAAATGTAAAAGCCGCCCCGGTGGCGCAGTGGTCTAAGGCGATGGCCTCTGATCATTCGTCCGAAAGGGGACCGGGTTCGAATCCCGGTGAGGCATGGATGTTGTGTTTGTCTTACGGCACTGGCTCTCTCCGTTCCCTGCAACCAGTGACCTCAAATTAGGGACGGGCGACTGCTTATAGCCCATTGAGTTGCTCACGGTGGTCGTTAAACCTCCAATAAAAAAAAAATGTAAAAATAAAAATTACCTGTTACAGTAAAGCATTACTGCTACACAGTGCTTACACGTTCCAGTTCTGCCCGCTTTACAAGAGCACTCAAATGACTTTAGGCGCAGAGGTCTAAGGCGTTGGCCTCTGATCATTCGTCCGAAAGGGGTCCGGGTTCGAATCCCGGTGAGGCATGGATGTTGTGTTTGTCTTACGGCACTGGCTCTCTCCCTTCCCTGGAACCAGTGACCCTAAATTAGGGACGGGCGACTGCTTATAGCCCATTGAGTTGCTCACAGTGGTCGTTAAACCTCCAATCAAAAAAAAAAAAAAAAAAAAAAAATCAAATGACTTTATAGAAATTTCACTGTTACTTGTATCTAAAACACCGTTGATGGAGTGAGGCGACGACGTTATTGCCGTGGACTGAATGCAGTGCGAAACTATGAGAATTTCTCTTCCATCTTTCTTTTTAATTCCACAAGAAATTATATGGCATGTATTAACAATCACTTCCCCTTCTTTAATGCATCTTGAATTTTTGGAAGCGTCCACAAATTTCAGTATTTCAAGGATTGAAAGCGACAAAACAGCCATTCTAACATTCGACTTAAACACGTGCGACGTTAGCCGTATGGAAACACGTGCGACGTTAGCCGTGCTAGAGAAGTTTGTTTACGTTTGCGCAGCGCCCCTATAGTTCGTTGAGGTTTCCAATAACTAGCGTCAGAGCTATTCTCGTAGATAGCTCGTGGGACATAAAATTTGGATACAAAATAAAGGTTTGTATTGAATTATGCCAAAAAATAATGCTTCTTTTCGCAATCGAAATGTAGTCGACTTTCTTTTACACACGGCATTGTTACTCTTTTTTTTTATCTCCACTTTATATTTCAACCTCGAAAGGGCGAGCATTTTTTTTAATTCGGATAGAAATTATGCTTAAAATTTATTTAGAAAGTCGCTAAAACTTCAGTTGTGCAATTTGTGTATTTGAACTTTTGCTACAGTGAATGAACGAACGTTTTTGAAAATCACGTTGCCGCCCCGGTGGCGCAGTGGTGTAAGGCGTTGGCCTCTGATCATTCGTCCGTAAGGGGTCCGGGTTCGAATCCCGGTCCGGCATGGATGTTGTGTTTGTCTTATGGCACTGGCTCTCTCCCTTCCCTGGAACCAGTGACCCTAAAATAGGGACGGGCGACTGCTTATAGCCCATTGAGTTGCTCACGGTGGTCGTTAAACCTCCAATCAAAAAAAAAAAAAAAAATCACGTTCATAATTTTTTTTTTTTGGTTGGAGGTTTAACGACCACTGTGAGCAACTCAATGGGCTATAAGCAGTCGCCCGTCCCTAATTTGAGGTCACTGGTTCCAATGAAGGGAGAGAGCCAGTGTTGTAAGACAAATACAACATCCATGCCTCACCGGAATTCGAACCCGGACCCCTTTCGGACGAATGATCAGAGGCCATCGCTTAGACCAGTGAGCATCGAAGTGCATAGGCCGCAGTGGTCTTAGCGATGGCTTTTGACCGTTCGTCCGTGAAGGGTTCAGAGTTCGAAACTCGGTGAGGTATAGATGTTGTGTTTGTTTTACGGCACTGGCTCTCTCTCTTCCCTGGAGTCAGTGGCCCTAAATTAGGGACGGGCGACGGCTTATAGCCCATTGAGTTGCTCAAGGTGATCGTTAAACCCTCAAAAAGAGAGTGCATAGATGTAAACATCTTGCAACGGAAACACAAAACTTGAATTTTTGGTAGCTTTTCTATTACCTTAATAATTTTGTAAAATAAATTGCGGTATGACTCGCGAGAGTGAAAGATACGTGACATATTTATTATTTTACATTTTCTTTTTGAAGGACTCATCCACCTCCGTGCTCTGATCCACGCTGAACATGTCATCACCAAGGCCTATCGATAGAAAAAAAAATTATCTGAGCTATCGATAGTTAGTTCTATCTTTCTGTAGTATCATGTGCTTTTATTTACAATTTAAGTTGCTAAGTTTGTTTGCAACATGCGGTGGTGTTTGAGTCGGAAATTTTGTGTACATAGCAATTTTTATAAAACTATGAAACAGTTATTTAACAGATCTGTCAATTATTCTGTTAGAAATGACATGAATACAAACAATTCTGGGCACAGTGTTTTAGATTTTGATAAAAGTGCTATCTTAATTTCTGGTTCTCACGATATATACAGAAATTTAGCCTTAGAAGATTGGATCTATAAAAATGTGGACCATGCATCAAAGGGTGTGTGCTTTTTGCTAATGTGGTATAATCATCCCGCTGTAGTAATTGGTCGCCACCAGAATCCTTGGGTGGAATGTTCCTTAGATGTGGCTAAAGCCAATGGAATAAGTCTAGCTAGAAGAAATAGTGGTGGTGGCACTGTGTATCATGATATGGGCAACTTAAATTGTTGTTTTTTCACCGCACGAAACAAATACAACAGGAAGGACAATCTTAATCTAATTTGTGCCGCACTGAAGAGGAAGTGGCCGTTGAACTTAGCTTTGTCAGAAAGAGAGGACATCATTGTTGATTCTCAGTACAAAGTATCCTTTTTTTAGCAAGATTCACTTCAATATTTCTTAGTTGGTCGGCGGTGAAGTATTCTTTGTAGTATAATCATCTTACCGCCTACAGCTATTATGATTTTTCAGTACATTATCTATTGTGTGCAAAACGGAGAGGGGTTCTTGATCCTTCAAAAGTTTCCAGTTTTACCAATAAAATTTCATTTGCGTCCAAATAATCTATTTTTTAAAACTAACTGAAGTCTAAATTTAATTAAACTTGCAAAAAGAATTAATTAGACAAATAATTGTAAGAATATGAGCATAACTCACCTTGATTTATTCATATTCCCACATTTGTGGCACGTTACTTCCTCCGACTGTGACTGTACGTTCGTTTTTATGTTTCATGTCATTTGGGAGGGACAGGCTTTCTTACATTAAGTAGTAAATATGTAATGTATAAAAGCCTGTCCCTCTCCAATGACATAAAAATGAACAGACAGCCCAAAAATGAATAGATCAAGAAAAAGGTGAGTTATGCTTGTTTAATAAATTTTTATTTTACATGTTTTTACTTAGAGACGTAATAAAAATGTTTTTAGAATATTCAAAGCAAACAGATGATAGGCGCCACAGTGGTCTGAGCGCTGTCTTATGACCATTCGTCTGAGATGGGTCCGGATTCGAATCCCGGTAAGGCATGGATGTTGTGTTTGTTTTAAGGCGCTAGCTCTCTCCCTTCCCTGGAACCAGTGGCCCTAGATTAGGGATGGGCGACTGCTTATAGCCCATTGAGTTGCTCACAATGGTCATTAAACACCCAATAAAAGAAAACGTTTAATTATAAATTCTGAATTTGCTTGTAACACTTACTGGTCATCCATGTAACACCTCAGAAAACTTTAAAATTGCATCACTCTGGAGTGCTGTTTTGTCTTAGTTGCTTGGAACTTCAGTGCCCTGGGTGATATAATGGTAGCATACTCAAATGGAAATCAGGAGATGCGGGTTCGATTCCCGCTCCAGGGCGATGAAGTTTCTTAAGAGGTGTTACATGGATGAACAGTAAGTGCTACAAGCAAATTAAGAATTTACAGCCTGTTTGTTGTGAACATTCTTTCGATTTTCCATATGTTATGAGGAATACTTCTTCCTTTATTGATTTAAGAATGGTTTTGACATCCTTATAGGTAAGCGTAATTGAAAAAAGAATTTAGAGTTAAATGCTCAAAAATGGGGATAAGTTTTTTTTTTTCTTTTCTAAAAGTTGCGTGCATTACAGAAGATTAACAAAGTTATCTTTATCTTTGTGTTTGGCATCCATAAAATGCAAATTTTCAGTTCCCTTTCTAAAATTTCTAGTTTTTGCAGTTTGCCTATTCAAAAGAATGGACCAAGTTAGACTTATAGTAATTTTGGGTTGATGTGACAAAAAGAATTTTACTAACCAGTGAGAAAAGGGGAAAATGGGTTGCGTATGTTCAACCAAAGATCCCATAGCACATCTTAAGTAAGCACATCTAGTAACTTCTTTATTATTTTTTTCCCAAAATTATATAAATAGAAAGGAAATATTAAAGAGCAAAACTGAAAACTAAGGAAAGACTTTAGAATTTAAAACGAAAGTTGCAAAATAACCTGAAGATCAAAACGCGCAACGCAGCAGTTTTAAAAATTCAGAATTCACATTCTATTAAGAAGAGACCTAAGCAAAAAAATTACATATATATTTTTGACTCATACCAAGTACAGCATAGTAAAGGTTATGTATCTACCGGTGTGAGTAAAAGGAGAAAAGGTAAAAAAATATAAAACAACTGAATGTAGAAAGTGTCGAGAATACTGAGCCTTGGCTTTATCAAGGACCAGCAAAAACTCTGCATTTTCTCACTTCCACAAAGACCTAGTTGGAAATGGGTTTCTGCAAGGCCATAGATGCAAGTAACATGCCCACCTAAAATTGTTTTAAAAAATATATATATGTCATGTCCTCCACAGAGTTGTATGACCTAGCACTAGTTAACAATTTCGCTTGCATCCATAACCCTCCTGGCCCGACCCATGCTCTTCATCTGTTACTATTAAACAGAGAGAAGAAGATTAAAGAGAACTCAAGCTGTGAGTGTGACATAATAATTAGAAATAATTTTCAACTATAACGAAATGCCAAGTTCGTCCGAGAGAGAATTTAAACCTGAAAAACAATGCAAAAAGAAATCCAAATTTTTACATTGCAATTGAAAAAGGAAATATTAATTTTTTAAAAATCAGATTTTTGAAAGAAAACTTGATTCTAAAACCCTCTACTCTACAACTTCTGACAACACGAAAACGAGAATAAGTTAAAGACAAAAATTAACTAAAGAAAACTTTGTGAAAGTTATATGACTTAAACAATTAGTTGCAATATGTACAAAGTATTTCAGCAGTGCTTTAAGTGCATGATTAAGTAGTTATTAAGAACTTAACTACTTTGAAAATACAGCGCAAAGAAAAGGAACTATGCTTAGCCATCTGCTGTGCCAATGTTCCCCAAAAGACGCGCAAAGTTACCAAGAAAAGAAAGAGTTAAAACCCGCAAAAATGTAAACAGACAAGCCAGTGCCTAAAAGCTGAAAAGCAAAAAATCGACAGAGAAAAAAGGTACATGAAGTACAAACATTGAACTTATAAAACCTAAAACCCAAATACAAGGAAGAGAGCTTACCTCTTGTGCAACTAAACTTTCTCCTCACAAGAGTAAAACATGGCTGACCTCTTCCCTATGCGTCCTAACACTTCTGCCACTCCCTAGTCGCTGGGAGGCAGTGTGGGTGGGGCTGATGGCTTCCTCATACAGAAAGAAACCAACTCGCGGAGATTTTAACCAGAGAAAAAATATATATATATAAACTTAAAACTGTGGATCTGTATGATCAGAAAGAGCAGAATTAACTCTCCAGAATACATGAGAAATATTATAAAATACACGAGTGGTGTATTTAATAATCTTTGCATGTATTAAATCACCTTAGTGAGCTTCTATAGATTAATCAGAATCTTATTAATTTTAATGTTAGTTTTACTATTTTTAGTATAGCTATCCTAGTGATGAATAACTAGTTTTCTTTTTTATTTGTTTTTATTTTCTTTTATAAACAGATTTTTAAGCTTTTTTGTGATTTTTTCTATACTATTTAATTTTTTGCTTTAATAGGACCTTCATATCCATAGCACTAAGGTTCCTTTTAGTAGTTAATAGGCATCCTCTAGCCAACTTCCTTACGGCTTTGATTGGTCAGAATCATATTATTAACTGTGTAGAAAATTAAAGCAGATCTGCCAACCTTACTCTATTATTCAGAATAATTTTTCTTAAAGTTCTTTTGATGAAAGAAGAAGGAATTTCGTTCTCTAGAAAACTATCTAATAGTATATTAATGTGGTAATTGAAGTCCAAATTGTTGCTGCAAATTCTTGAAATTCTTAGGACCTGAGAAATTAGTACATTCTCAATTACTTTGGTTGATATGTTATTATTCCAGTGTAGATATTTAATTACTTTGAAAGGAAAATTAACTCTTTTATCAAAGAGGCTAATAGATGGGTTACCTCTGTTCAGCTTAATGCTTAAGTCCAGGAACTCAAGTTCCTGATTACTGTGGTTGGTTTTACATAAGTTAAGAGAGCTAGGATAGATATTATCAAAATCACTCTCTATAACTTCTGAATTATTGATACACAGCAGATCATCAATATATCTAAATGTGTAAAGGTAGTTATCTGAGCAGGTGGGGTGATTTTTAATGAATTTATATTCCTTAAAGAACAGGAATAGATTAGCGATATTCGTGGACGTTGATGTTCCCATGGGAATACCGTTCACTTGCTTATAGAGAGTATTATTAAATAAGATATGGTTATTTTTTATGCAGCAATTGAGATAAGAGTTCCAAGTTCCTACATTAACAAATTGGTTAAGTTTAAATTCTGCATACAGCTCTTTAAAGGTAGTGATTATATCTGATAGAGGCAGATTAGTATATAGGTTTTCAAAATCATAACTATTAATATCTAAGGGACAAGCTTTGAGTATAGTAGAAATTACTTCTGCATTATTATTAATTATCCAAAAATCTCTGTACATCAAATTAGTACAGTTTCTAATGTGTTTCAAAACCTTCTTTAAGACATCTTCAAAAGCAAGATCTATTTTCTTTTTATGACTCCTTACTCCACTAGCTATGAACCTGAACTTCACAGGATCCTTATGAAACTTAACCATTGCAAAAAGAAATGGAAATTCAGGCTCATATCTTCTAGTTTGTGGAATTTTAAGTTTCTTGAAGAATGCCTTAAACCGATTTTCTAACTGCTTGGTAGAATAACTTACGGGCTCGTATGTTACTCTATTATTGAGTTCCATAGTTAACAATTCAAAATAGAACTTCTTACAGATAATTGCAAAATTATTGCTAGCTTTATCCGTAGTGGTAAAAATAAATAGGTCTTTTGTAGTTTGGAGAGTGACCTTTTAGCTTCTCCAGAGAAAAAGAGATTTCTATCGAAACAAAAGTCCAGACCTGCCAACTCACCAGTGAAGCTATTGATTATATTATATTTCCATTCTGCGAAGGCCTCAATAGGCTGATTGTACGTTAAACTGGTTTTTACGATGTACCTATTAACATCTTGAGTGAAGCTCTCAAGAATCCTTTCTTTGGAAATTGTGAAGGAAGGTCTAAATTTAGAACCATACTCTAATAAATTCTTAAGCTTTTCATTTTCAACAAAACTCAAGTTTCCGGTGATAATATGGTTGTAATTCTTATCATAGTGAACTGTTTCTTTATGTTCATCACAAGAACATGTAGTAATTACAGGAATGTAACTCGAAGAGTTAAGTTTGTAGTTTTTAACTATTGACCCTAAGGTCTTAACATATTTAAAACTTACAATAGACTGGTGCCTGTGGATGGGAAAAAAATTGCATTATTGTAGAACAGCTTCCTTACATTGAGATGATCATAGGCTTTATTTAGAAACCTGATGGTTACAAAATTACTGGAAAATTCTTTAAGAGAAATTTTATCTTTAAGAATATGTTTAAGAATGTCTAGAACCAAAGCAAAAACGTGCTTATCAGTTCACTATGATAAGAATTACAACCATATTATCACCGGAAACTTGAGTTTTGTTGAAAATGAAAAGCTTAGGAATTTATTAGAGTATGGTTCTAAATTTAGACCTTCCTTCACAATTTCCAAAGAAAGGATTCTTGAGAGCTTCACTCAAGATGTTAATAGGTACATCGTAAAAACCAGTTTAACGTACAATCAACCTATTGAGGCCTTCGCAGAATGGAAATATAATATAATCAATAGCTTCACCGGTGAGTTGGCAGGTCTGGACTTTTGTTTCGATAGAAATCTCTTTTTCTCTGGAGAAGCTAAAAGGTCACTCTCCAAACTACAAGACCTATTTATTTTTACCACTACGGATAAAGCTAGCAATAATTTTGCAATTATCTGTAAGAAGTTGTATTTTGAATTGTTAACTATGGAACTCAATAATAGAGTAACATACGAGCCCGTAAGTTATTCTACCAAGCAGTTAGAAAATCGGTTTAAGGCATTCTTCAAGAAACTTAAAATTCCACAAACTAGAAGATATGAGCCTGAATTTCCATTTCTTTTTGCAACGGTTAAGTTTCATAAGGATCCTGTGAAGTTCAGGTTCATAGCTAGTGGAGTAAGGAGTCATAAAAGAAAATAGATCTTGCTTTTGAAGATGTCTTAAAGAAGGTTTTGAAACACATTAGAAACTGTACTAATTTGATGTACAGAGATTTTTGGATAATTAATAATAATGCAGAAGTAATTTCCACTATACTCAAAGCTTGTCCCTTAGATATTAATAGTTATGATTTTGAAAACCTATATACTAATCTGCCTCTATCAGATATAATCACTACCTTTAAAGAGCTGTATGCAGAATTTAAACTTAACCAATTTGTTAATGTAGGAACTTGGAACTCTTATCTCAATTGCTGCATAAAAAATAACCATATCTTATTTAATAATACTCTCTATAAGCAAGTGAACGGTATTCCCATGGGAACATCAACGTCCACGAATATCGCTAATCTATTCCTGTTCTTTAAGGAATATAAATTCATTAAAAATCACCCCACCTGCTCAGATAACTACCTTTACACATTTAGATATATTGATGATCTGCTGTGTATCAATAATTCAGAAGTTATAGAGAGTGATTTTGATAATATCTATCCTAGCTCTCTTAACTTATGTAAAACGAACCACAGTAATCAGGAACTTGAGTTCCTGGACTTAAGCATTAAGCTGAACAGAGGTAACCCATCTATTAGCCTCTTTGATAAAAGAGTTAATTTTCCTTTCAAAGTAATTAAATATCTACACTGGAATAATAACATATCAACCAAAGTAATTGAGAATGTACTAATTTCTCAGGTCCTAAAAATTTCAAGAATTTGCAACAACAATTTGGACTTCAATTACCACATTAATATACTATTAGATAGTTTTCTAGAGAACGAAATTCCTTCTTCTTTCATCAAAAGAACTTTAAGAAAAATTATTCTGAATAATAGAGTAAGGTTGGCAGATCTGCTTTAATTTTCTACACAGTTAATAATATGATTCTGACCAATCAAAGCCGTAAGGAAGTTGGCTAGAGGATGCCTATTAACTACTAAAAGGAACCTTAGTGCTATGGATATGAAGGTCCTATTAAAGCAAAAAATTAAATAATATAGAAAAATCACAAAAAAAGCTTAAAAATCTGTTTATAAAAGAAAATAAAAACAAATAAAAAGAAAACTAGTTATTCATCACTAGGATAGCTATACTAAAAATAGTAAAACTGACATTAAAATTAATAAGATTCTGATTAATCTATAGAAGCTCACTAAGGTGATTTAATACATGCAAAGATTATTAAATACACCACTCGTGTATTTTATAATATTTCTCATGTATTCTGGAGAGTTAATTCTGCTCTTTCTGATCATACAGATCCACAGTTTTAAGTTTATATATATATATATTTTCTCTGGTTAAAATCTCCGCGAGTTGGTTTCTTTCTGTATGAGGAGGCCATCAGCCCCACCCACACTGCCCCCCCAGCGACTAGGGAGTGGCAGAAGTGTTAGGACGCATAGGGAAGAGGTCAGCCATGTTTTACTCTTGTGAGGAGAAAGTTTAGTTGCACAAGAGGTAAGCTCTCTTCCTTGTATTTGGGTTTTAGGTTTTATAAGTTCAATGTTTGTACTTCATGTACCTTTTTTTCTCTGTCGATTTTTTGCTTTTCAGCTTTTAGGCACTGGCTTGTCTGTTTACATTTTTGCGGGTTTTAACTCTTTCTTTTCTTGGTAACTTTGCGCGTCTTTTGGGGAACATTGGCACAGCAGATGGCTAAGCATAGTTCCTTTTCTTTGCGCTGTATTTTCAAAGTAGTTAAGTTCTTAATAACTACTTAATCATGCACTTAAAGCACTGCTGAAATACTTTGTACATATTGCAACTAATTGTTTAAGTCATATAACTTTCACAAAGTTTTCTTTAGTTAATTTTTGTCTTTAACTTATTCTCGTTTTCGTGTTGTCAGAAGTTGTAGAGTAGAGGGTTTTAGAATCAAGTTTTCTTTCAAAAATCTGATTTTTAAAAAATTAATATTTCCTTTTTCAATTGCAATGTAAAAATTTGGATTTCTTTTGCATTGTTTTTCAGGTTTAAATTCTCTCTCGGACGAACTTGGCATTTCGTTATAGTTGAAAATTATTTCTAATTATTATGTCACACTCACAGCTTGAGTTCTCTTTAATCTTCTTCTCTCTGTTTAATAGTAACAGATGAAGAGCATGGGTCCGGGCCAGGAGGGTTATGGATGCAAGCGAAATTGTTAACTAGTGCTAGGTCATACAACTCTGTGGAGGACATGACATATATATATTTTTTAAAACAATTTTAGGTGGGCATGTTACTTGCATCTATGGCCTTGCAGAAACCCATTTCCAACTAGGTCTTTGTGGAAGTGAGAAAATGCAGAGTTTTTGCTGGTCCTTGATAAAGCCAAGGCTCAGTATTCTCGACACCTTCTACATTCAGTTGTTTTATATTTTTTTATCTTTTCTCCTTTTACTCACACCGGTAGATACATAACCTTTACTATGTTGTACTTGGTATGAGTCAAAAATATATATGTAATTTTTTTGCTTAGGTCTCTTCTTAATAGAAAGGAAATATATATATATATATAGTTGGGTGACAATCCTATACATGGGAAAAAAATTAAGTTGTACCTTTCTTTGGTCTCACCCTCTTAAAATATTCCTTTTGGTATTAAATACAAACCCTTAAAGTTTCATCTCTTTTGGTTGATATTTAAAGGTTGCACAACACCAGTTATTTTTGTTCATTAAAAGCTATTAGAAGGTATATAATATACCTTAACATTACATCCCGGTGTTTAGCGCGACCTTGATAATTGATCCACGGTGCCATTCCCTTTTTGTTGTGACTTGTTTCTCCTTTCAGTGGATTTAATGCAAGATTGTTTTGTATTTCATATTTATGCACTACTGTTGATTGAACAACTCATGCTCTTTTTGAATCTCATTGAAAGCTTTATAGAAGATTCCGTGGCTGAACAATTAAATCCACTGAAAGATGATCTTGTCAAGTTCATCAAGGATCAGCTAACAACGTTTCAACCGAGAGATGACTACAAGGAATTACTACAACTCTCTCACCTATTTCTAGGAGATGATGACACAAAGCAAATTAGCATTCATGGTCCTGGAACTTTACGTCGAGCTAAGTGGATGGCTAAGTTAATATACAGCATGAAGATCTATTCGTTTTGCTCTCAGTTCAAACTAGCTGCCAAAGAACACTATAGACTTGAAGTCTTTAATGTGTTTATGGTACAGATTTATCTCAAGTATTGGTATACTTCTCCATATGGAGCATCAGCTCCTAATAATGGCTTAAAACTCTTAAAGGAACTTGATAAATATAAAGAAACAAATAAGTAATTGCTGATGCTGCAGCCAAAACCATCTCAGGACATTTGTAGTCCTAAAGTAAAACACTTGTTGGATTAGCCTTTTTCAACTCCAAAGTTTCTTCTGAAGTGAAAGTGAAGATGGTGAAAGCATTAGAGAAGGAAGCTGCCGACAACCCTCTACGCCGTATCAAAGTTGTGGCAGCAGCTGTTCAAATGGAGCAGTTGTGTAATTTTTTGTCACAAAACACTCCCAAATTATTTACGGCTTTGGATATACCTCAAGAGTCAAATACTTGGAAAACAATAATAATTTCCTTGAGGGTAATCGAAGAATCCGAAAACTGAAGGTTGTAAATGATGCAGCTGAATGTGGAATCGCACTAATTCAGTCATGCAATGGAGTTCTTACCAACCAGCAAAAACAGAAACAGTACCTTTTGCAAGTATTAGAAAAGCATCGACAGGACAGCCAAACTCAAAAAGGTCTACCATAGTTGCCCAAAACGTTATTTTAGCAGTGATGCATGACACTTTCCTTAATGTTGATATGTTTCTATTACGAAACTGATGTTAATTGCATCAAAATTTAAAGTGTGTTGTGCAACCAATAAATATTAATATTTTTTCTTGAAATTAATGAACTTCATTTTTATTGTCACCCTATATATACACACATATATATATATATTCTATAAAGAAGATACCTAAGCATATATATATATATATATATATCATCATCATCATCATCATTGTCAACCATTATCAATCCACTGCTGGACGAAGGTCTCCCCAAGTTTCCTCCACAACGGTCTGTCTTGTGCCAGTCTCCTCCATGTCACCCCTGCATACTTTCGAATTTCATCCACCCATCTCCCATGTGGTCTTCTTCTGGGTCTTTTCCTGTCCCTTGGAATCCAATCTAAAATTTCGGCTGTCCATCGATGATCTGTCCTTTTGGCAGTATGTCCAGCCCATTGCCATTTCAGGGATTTAACTCTGATCATGATGTCTTCCACTCTTGTCATTTTTCGGATCCACGAGTTTCTCTTCTTATCTCTCCTGGTTACACGAAGCATGCACCTCTCCATGCTTCTTTGAGTTGTCTGCAGCCTTTGTATGTCTCTTTTAGTTAAGGTCCACGTCTCTGCACCATACGTAAGCACTGGAAGGATGCATTGATCAAACACTTTTCTTTTAAGACATAATGGCATATTGCTCTTGAAAATTATGCTGTTTCTTCCAAAAGCTCTCCAGGCAAGTTTTGTACGCCGATTAATTTCTTCTTCAATGTGACCCTCACTTGATATCTGCTGTCCAAGATAAACGTACGTGTCTGTTATCTCCAGCTTTTCTCCATCAATCAATAAATCTTCATTTCTTGTAAAAGCATTGAACATCACTTTTGTCTTCTGAAAGTTCATTTTTAATCCCACTTCTTTACTCTTTTCAGCAAGTTCCTGGATCATACTCTGCAGCTCTGATGGGGTAGTTGCAAAAATGACTACGTCATCAGCAAAACGAAGGTGGGTTAGATAATCTCCATTAATCTTTATCCCTTTGTTTTCCCAGCTCAGCGACTGAAAAACACCCTCCAATGTGGCATTAAAGAGCTTCGGAGATATGGTGTCACCTTGTCTCACTCCCTTTCCAATTTTTATGTGTGTTGTATTTTCAAACAGCCGAATCTTTGCACTTGCATTTTCATAGATGTTATTAATAATATTAATGTATGCATCTTCAATACCGCAGGTTTTCAGAGCCATTGTAACTGCTGATGGTTTCACCGGATCAAAGGCTTTTTCATAATCGATAAAAGCCATGCACAATGGAAGTTCATATTCCCTCGCTCTTTCAATTAGTTCTCTCAGTACGTGGATATGATCTATTGTGCTGTAGCCACTCCTGAATCCAGCTTGTTCTCTCGGTTGAGCCATGTCCAGTGTCACCTTCAAGCGGTGTGAAAGAACTTTAGTGAAGATTTTATAAACTACTGATAGGAGGCTGATAGGTCTGTAGTTTCCGAGATCCTCAATGTCACCTTTCTTATGTAGCAGGATCATTGTAGCGGTGTTCCAATCCTCAGGAATCTTTACTTCATTAAGGCATAGAGTGAAAATTTGGGCGAGTACTGTTTCAATTTCTCCACTTGCTTCTTGTATGATGTCTACCGTAATTCCATCTTCTCCTGGAGCTTTTCCCCGCTTCATGTTCTTGATTGCATGTGCAACTTCTGCTGGGAGGACTGGAGGAACTCTGGTACTGGTATCTTTCATGATGTCTGGAGTGCATGTATCATCTCTTTCATATAATTTGGAGTAGAAATCTTTCACTCTTGTCAAAATTTCGCCTCTATTTCTTGTTACAGAACCATCTTCTTTTCTCAGTGCCATAATCTGTTTTCTTCCCTTACTGAGATGTCCCTTTGCTATCTTTAGGCTTTGGTTGTTTTCAATTGCTTTCCTCACTAGTTCACAGTTGAATTTTCTTACGTCTTCAGTGATACTTTTTCTTACTGTCTTGCATAGCTCTATATATTCCACTTTGGAAGTCACATCTTCTTTAGTTGTCCTCATCTCTCTTCTTTTTGCATCATATATATATATATATATGTATATTATTTATGGCAATATGAACATTGCAAAAAATGGGAGACTGTACAATGTAAAAAGAGTTGCAAATAGGTTAGATGCATGGCATTAACATATCAAGATCCAAACTTAAATGCACTTTTTAAGGTTCGAAATTATTCTGTGAATTTGAGTTTTTCTGTAGTGAGTGATAAATTACAGTATATTCCCAGCCATATCATCATTGTCAACCATTATCAATCCACTGCTGGACAAAGGTCTCCCCAAGTTTCTTCCACAACAGTCTGTCTTGTGCCAGTCTCCTCCATGTTACTCCCACATACTTTAAAAGTTTATCCACCCATCTCCCATGTGGTCTTCTTCTGGGTCTTTTCCTGTCCCTTGGAATCCAATCTAAAATTTCGGCTGTCCATCGATGGTCTGTCCTTCTGGCAGTATGTCCAGCCCGTTGCCATTTCAGGGATTTAACTCTGATCATTATAGTAGAAAAAGAATTAAGGTACCAGTTTTGATTTGATAACCTACGGAGTCTTGGATGAAGAATCGAGTCTAATTATATCAGCAAGAACTAGGAGTTATCAAGATTGTGGATACACATGTATTAATTATAAAGTAAGCACAAAGCAAGGCAAAGTGTATGCACATATGAAAATCAAATTGTCATAATGAAAACTTATGCAAAGTCAAAATTTTATATAAAAAAAGTTGAAAAGAACCCCAAAAAATTAAATATGCCAAACTTTGTTATAACCAAATTTATTTCCACATTGAAAAGAGAATGGGCTACACCTGTGGTACAGTGGTCTAACAGCAGTCTTGTGACCATTCATCCTAGATGGGTCTGGGTTCAAATCCTGGTAAAGCATGGATAGCGTTTGTCTTATGGCACACAGGCTCAATCCCTTTCTTAGAACCAGTAACCCTAAGTTAGAGATGGCAACTACTTATAGCCTTCAAAAAAAAAAAAAAAACTTCAATGGCCATATAAGAACTTTATATTGTGCAGATTTGTTATAATTGTAAATTGTATGGAAGAAATATTCTTCTCGTAATGCATGGAAATACATCAGACATCTCTGAATTGCCTATATTTACTGTTCATCACATAACATTAATCACATCAGAAAACTTGAAAATTATATCGCCCTGCAGCGGGAATCGAACACATGTCTCTTGATTTTCATTCAAGCATGTTATCCGTTGTGCCATCCAGGACAATAAAATCCCAAGTGTCTGAGTGTTAAGAATCAGAACACTCTCAAAGAAAATATTCTGATCCATTACACCACCCAGGACAAGGAAGTCCCAAGTATGTAAGCGTTAAGAATCAAAATGTTCTGGTTTTGAGTGTTAAGAATTGGAATGTTCTGATTCTTAACACTGATGTTCTGTTTCCGTAGGACAATGTGCCACTCCACCAACTTGCAGCCACCCAGGCATGGCTTAGGGAACATTCATCTGAGTTTGAAAACATCCAGTGACTCCAAGGTCCCCAGATTCAAACCCTGTGGAGTCTCTCTGGGATGCCATGAAGTGAAATATCAGCAGCTCCATGGATCCTGGACTGAAGTCTCAGGCGGAGTTGTGAACAATTCTGCAACTGGCATGGCTGAGGCTTTACCACTGGAAGCCCTTTGGCATGTAGTGGAATCAATGCCTCAGCATGTACAGGATGTAATTTGCACTAGAGGAGGACCAATGTGCTATTAGGTAGGTATCTCTAATGTTTTTTCCCATTGAATGTACATATGTATATCATTGGAACATGATTTCCATTAAAAGTTTGTGTACTGTTGCTACATCATGGTTAGCAGGGCTTGAAAAACACCATGCCCGGGGCACGTACATTATTGACCTGGGCAGGTAAAAAAAAAATCTAGTTTCCTGGTCCGGGCAGCTAAATTTTAAAATAAAAAGGTTTGGAATAGAATTTCCTACTACAAGAACAGCTGTCGCATGTCATGTTTCAATTCACTGCTAATCACCGAAAAATGTATTATTATTGCTACAGAGTGCTAAGGGCAGAAGAATATCCCTTCTTTAATTATGTTATGCTTTAGGTCCAGAAAGAAATAGGAACCAAATGTTGTTAGACGGCAATGTGATACATGCCTTTGATAGAACTAGCCTCAGGTGTTTAGTGACAAAGGGGCAAAAAACTTTAACGATAGGAACGTGGCAGAATTACTAAATTTCTCAAATACTAATCATACCAATTTCAGCATCATTATCTTAAAACTAACTTAAGATACATGCTTTTGTGCATTGACCATTTTCAATACAGACATTAAAACATAAATGCAAAACATGTAAAAAAAAACCTTCATATTTTTTTAACTTAAAAAATGGGGGTTCTGATTTGCTATCTTAAAAAGTTTTCCCGGGCATCTAACTTTTGCTATCTGGGTAGGTAACTAATTTCTGCACATGCCTTGCTCGGCATGTAACTTTTCAGATATTTTTCAAGCCTTGGTTAGTTAATAAGAACACTAATACTAGTCCAACAGTTAAGTGATTACTGCCCTAGCTGCATTAATAATGAAGGGGGAAAGTAATTTCCTTTATTAAATTTTACTAATTTCCTCCTTTCTATGGAGCTATCATCAGTTGATACTCAGCAGTGAGTAGTTTCTGGCAGCTAAATTTCTCATGTAGTACTAGTAAACTGCAAGAACCTAATTTTGTTTCTTATCAGATAATTCGTTTGATTTTGGGTTGATGTGACAAAAAGTTACCCTATATTTATATATATTAGTCTGTCATATGCATGGCTTGACATACAGTTCTTTCTTCAAATGTGAAAACTAATGTCTTATCCTTGGCCATGAATTAAGTGTGGTTATTGTTTGAAAGAATGGAATGTAACATGTTTAGATGATTTTTAAGTTTATGAATGGTAATTTTAAATTGTATAGTTATTTCATTACAATATGATATTACTTTTTTTCTTTTTTGTTTTTCTTAACTCCAGATTATTTAGATTTCAGGAACAGCATCTAAATTAGGAAGAAATACTGCTTATCATCACTGTACTGTTTTAGTAAATGTTGATCAAATAATGCTGCATGAAGTTCTTCATAGAGAATTGGTAAGAATGTTGCAAAGGTCACATACAAATATTGACATATTGATGTTAACTTAATTCTAGTATACATTACAAACATCACTAAATTATGGGTTTTTTTCTAAGGAATAAGAGGGAATATGTAGAATTCTTGGGTAGTGCCCCTACCCTCCCTCAGGACTACAGTTATAGTAGGTGTTGCCATTCGTGAGATAAATTCTAAACTTTCAAATCATTTAATGTTGTACCTCTTCTTCTCTCTACTTCCGGTCCTTCTGACAATTTTCTTTTGAAAAAATGCTGTTGATGTGTCATAACTACTACAGTGGCAACAGTATTTTTCAAAAAGAAATTATCAGAACTGGAAATAAAAGGAAGAAGAAGTACAACATTAAATGATTTGAAAGGTTTTATCTCATGAATAGCAACACCTACTGTAATTGTACTCCTGACAAAAAGTAGGGGTGCTACCCAAAAATTTGACATGTTATTTCTTTTTATTCCTTAAAAAACACCCCCATGATTTGGAGATATTTGTAATGCATTAAGTCTAAGCGTAGCTATGTCATCAATTATTACCAAGATTAGTTCTAGTAATTAACAACTTCATAGCTTCCTCTAATTACTGTCAGTAATGAAAAAACTTAACGGGAATTATAGAGGATAAGGTACATTACCTCTCAAATTTTTGATCTATATACTAGATCATCATCAGGAGTTCCTTCATCTTACTACTTCCACAGGTCTGGTGACCAAGAAACCTGGATGATTTGCCATCCAGCATGGTAGTTGATGTTTTCACCTTGTGTCTTGTAAATTTCCAGGGATTCTTCTAATTTCTGAATAATTGAGTGCTTGGTAACTTGTAAGAAATCCCAGCCCATTTTGTCACCAGTTTGTGTGTATGTGCCTATCTAATGAGTAATCCAGTTTTATTTAAAATGTTCCTAATTGCTTCTTTGTGTTCATTAATTCTGGTGATTAACCTTCATCCTTCTCCTATGTATGGTAAACCGCATGAACAGTTTATTTTATAAATAACTACTTCCTGGAGTAAAGTATTTTCTTCTCTTTAAGGATGTTAAGTAATTTTTAATTTTGTTATTTAAACCTGGAGCTAACCTAATTTTATAATTATTGCCGATTTTCTTTAGTTCCTCATGGTAAGTGACTCTTCTTGTGAATAAGTAGTCAATTTTTTCTTTATTTTTTACAGTAGTGCTTATTCTTCACATAGTAGGATTCTCCTCCAATAATTCATGTATTTCTTTTGAAGGGTAATTATTTTCTAATATGATGGATTTTAATTTATTTTTATGTTTTTCTATAGCTTCTGAAGATGAATTCAGCTTTCCTATTTTTTCTTTAAATTGTAATGCCACATTTTTCTTGATATATTTAGGGTGATCTGAGTTATAATTTAAAATTTTATCAACCCAGCCATCAATCATGGGGGAGGGAGAAGAGACTTCATACATTCAACTTCTGTGCTGTAGCTCAGCCAAAGAATATAAAGCTTTACATTAAATGTTCTTTGGCTCAGCTGAGCAGTGAGCACATGTTTACTGGGATCGTCTCTCTCTCTTTCTCTCTCTCTCTCTCTCACACACAAACACACGCACGTGTGGCTCCCACTCCATTCAGTAGCTGACCATCTATTTTTGCAATTTGTTTTCATGTTTTCTTTTTGAAGTGCGAAAAAGAATATGAAGAAACAACAAAGCAAGTTGAGCTTTTTTTTTAAAGAAGGATTTGATTTCAATACCAGAACCCTTGCAGCAAGGATTCAGTGCCAATTTTGCAGTATCTACTTCCAACCCTGAACAACCAAACACAGATGTAATCCTCAATGTTCAGTCAAATCCACAGTCTTCAGCAATGAGTCTTGATGTGTCTGAATCTCTAATTGATGATGAATTTTCAAATCTCCAGTCTTCTGATGTTACTAGTGCTAAAAAAGAAAATTTTCAAAACAATGGGATACTGAGTTTCAGTGGTTGTATCATGATGTCAAAGGAAATATGATACAGCCTGAAGAAGGAGAACAGTTTTAGTTTTCTCCGAAACTTTGATATTAAAATAAAGATTTTCTAGTAAAAATTCCCTTAAAGTAGTTTTGATTAGTAAGGAAATATGATGTTTTGTGACCTCTGCGTTAAACACAAGAAAAAAAAATGCATTCACATCCGGTACTGATAACTATCGAAAAGATACGGTAAAAAAGCATGCTCAAAGTTCTGTTCACAAAGAAGCCTTAGAACATAATTCTCAAAGAAATTCGTGTGATATGTCCATGCAGTTTATCTCTGAAAGGGAAAATATCTTGATCAAGGTTATGAAAAATGTTTACAGGATCGCTAAAGAGGAATTATCATTGTCACTATTGTCCTCACTGAACACTTTGCTTTTAGAGCAAGGAGTTGACAATCTTTTCGCATTGAGTGTTCGTGAAATATGCAACTATTCATCACACCAAGCAGTTACAGAATTGCAGTAAGCACTAAGTGAAACCATTGAAGATGAATTGTTGGAAAAAGTGTGTAACAACCCTTTCTTTGGTTTGATGATTGATGAGTCAACAGATATTTCATTCCAAAAAACTTTAATGGTATCGTGCAAAATAATTTCAGATGCCAAAATATGCGTGTGCAGACCTTGGAAATGCTGAGACTTTACTTGGCATTTTGTGCCAATTCTTGGAAAAAAAAAGGTATGAAGTTAACAAAACTTAAGGTTTGGCAACAGATGAAGCCAGAGTGAAGTGTGCCAAAAATAGTGTGGCAGAAAAACTTGCAGCTTCAAACTCTAAGCTAATAACTATGCATTGTGCTGCATATAGATTAAATTTGGTCATCCGGTCATCAATGACAGCTTAACAAATGAATTACTTTTCAAGAAAGTAAAGTCAACACTATTATCAGTGTACACTTATATCAAGCATTCTGCTACTAGAGTTTCTCGCCTTCATCAAATAGCTAACATTTTGAAACTGACAGTTGCCAAATTTCAGTCAGTATACGAAGTGAGACGGTTTTCCTTTCCACAAGCTCTGAATGCCATAATCTCATCATATGAAGCATTGGTGCACACTTTAGAAGACATTGTTGCTACAGATTCTGACATCCTTGCTAAGGATCTGTGCTCCAAGCTAAAAGATGACAATGTTATTGGTTTTATTGCCTTTCTGGCCGATGTCTTGGTTTCATTAACCATTTTGTGGTCTGCATTTATAAAGGATACAGTTAATGTTTCTTCCATCCCACTGAATGTGAGAGCAGCACTTTCTGCTATTCAACAGCTTGTTGATGATCCAGGTCCTTGTTTGCATCAGTTCCAGAAAGAAGTTAATGAAAATGGATCATATAGAAATGCCATCAGTGTATGCAATCCAAATTTTCAAACAATTTGCCTGAAAGTTTTACAAAACATAGAAGAGAATTTAAAGGACAGGTTTCCACAAGAGAGCCTTCGGGTACAGAATGCTTTTCAGGTCTTCAAACCAAAACACTGGAAGGAAAAAAGCTGTCAGAATATGGAACTGGGGAAATTAACACTTTGTACAGTTATTATAAGGATGACTTTGGCTCCCACGAGATAGTGCAGGCAAAATGGAAACTTTTCCAGAACTTGATATCCAGTAATTACCAACACCCATCATCTGAAGCTCTGCTGAAAGTGCTGTCAGGATAGCACAAGGGCATATATCTTAATCTACAAATTCTCATGGAAATCTACCTTATAATTCCCACAAACAGTGTCTCATGTGAAAGGCTATTTAGCCTTAAAAATCGCATCAAGACAAACTTAGAAATAGACTACCAAATGAAGTTTTGAATTATTTGATCAGAATATGTGCAAAAGGAAAGCCAATTTCTGCTTTTCTCTTTCCAAAAGCTGCTCTTAAATGGTAGGGAATGAAGAGCAGACAATTGATTAAAGATAAGCTTAAATAAATAATTGCTAATAATGACTTTTATTATCTAATTTTTTAATGATAAGTTTATTATTTGAAAAATATTTATTTAAAAAATAATCTTAGAGTCTGCATGTTCAGTGAATTTTTTTAATTGGACCACCATATTTTTATGGTGGTGGTCAAACAGGGCCACAAAAATGTTTTTCCTGGCTTGAACCCTAGAAATTGTTACATTTTTCTAGCAGTTAGCCTTAGAAAATGTATAAAAGAAATTTGAAAATGTCAAATAGTATTTGTAAAATTTATGCTTTGAAGAAGGAGTACAAGATATTCCTTAATAGTGATTTATTTAAAGTTGAATTGGTGGTAAAAGAAAAAAAAGCATTACAAATGATAATAAACTAGCGAAGATACCTGGCGTTGCCCGGGATAGACATAAAAAGTTTGTTTTCAAGTAACAATGTAAATTGCACTATTAAAAAAAATCCTACCATGATGAACAACGCTCAAGTCGGACATCACGCTGTTCCAAGGTGTCTGCCGCCCTAGATACACTGGCTCTTTCCCGCTGATCCATAAGTCTTCGATCATGTTGTTCGGTTGTCTCACTTTCTCGAAGTAATTTTACTTTCTTTGCTTTCAGCTGAACTTGTCCGATTTGTTTGCGTTTTTTTTTTTTTTGGAGGCATTTCACCACACTTGATGAAAATTTTATTATAAAAATCACAATTTATAATGGCCGATCTGAGCCCTAAAAACTCGAAATAGCAAACATGCACAATAATGCACTTCCTGCATTCAGCTTTCTAGAGTGTAGATATACAACCTGATTATACCCAATGTGAAAGAAAGTAGTTCACGATAATATACGAAATTTTTTTTTACTAATCTTGAAAACTCAACGGATTCGGATAATTCTTTCACCGTTGGGAAGCTTTCAGAAGGACATAGGCTATTTCGTTTATTTATTATTATTTTTATTATATTTTTATTATTTTTTATTATATTTGGCTGTACTACCGAATAACATTGCTTTCAAGTAGTTTCCAATTTCCCATGTATCGTTCCGCTTTGTTTACATACAACCTGATCACACCCAACGTGAAAGAAAGTAGTTCATGATAATATACGGAATTTTTTTTTACTAATGTCGAAAACTAAACCCTTTCGGATAATTCTTTCACTGTTGAAAAGCTTACTTCTTTCCGGTGGACATAGGCTATTTCTTTTATCTATACTAATACCAATACTAATCTTGTATTTAAATTTTATGTATGAAGAAGACCGTCTGTTTTAACTTCAACTTAACCTTGATGCTATTTGAGAGGACCACGCCTATTGGTGAGAATCTGTAGCTCCACCCATATTTGAGACGCATACACCAATTTTTGGGAGTCTAATAAAACCTAATCCTTACAAAGAAAATGCCATGGTAACATAAACAAAAAAATACTTATGACAATATGCTCCACCGGTGCGTTGTGTTTTCAAAAATTGGACTCTTCCCCGTATGCCTGAACCGTGGAAGCTTGCAAGGAGTGAGGCGTCACCTGACGACCATTGCTCTGACACACCGAGTAATACCGCAGCAGCCGACTTACACCCAGTCTATAGAGGACCCTGTAAAAACACATTTGACCCCCTTAGGAATGGAATTTCTAAAAATTGTCCCACCTGTATTTTAACCTGGGTGATGAAGAGTATGTATGCCAATTTTGGTGCAAATCCATCAAACCATTTAGGAACGTATGCGGAACAAACATACAAATTTTCACTTTTATATGTATATATAGAGATTTTATCATGTTGAAAAAATCATAAAGCCTACAAAAATCAAAATTCTCTTCTGATAGCTCTATTTGTCTATAAAAATCCTGATTCTAGATAAAATGAAATCCTCACAACTAAGAATCAGAGAATATTGCTTCAGTATGCAGAACATGAACTGACTGACAGCTTTTTTTCTGAGGATCCCTGGTACATCCACTTGAAACCAGAATGTCAGATATTGATGACACATCTGGG
Organism: Macrothele yani; assembly: GCA_039090855.1. Classification (NCBI taxonomy): domain Eukaryota; kingdom Metazoa; phylum Arthropoda; class Arachnida; order Araneae; family Macrothelidae; genus Macrothele; species Macrothele yani. The sequence goes on along the minus strand of CM076997.1, from coordinate 40,771,493 downwards.
ATTCTAATCTGCTATGTCACAAAGTTACATTTCAGAGAATGATGATTTTTTGAAACAATGCATACATATGTGGGTCAGGAGATGCAAAACCATTTTTTTTATCCAAATCAAAAGTAAGCAGCATATCCTTCTTTGAAGGAATCAACTTTGGCTGCACAAAGAGTGAACACAGCAATGTTGTCTTGATTCTCTCAAAGTTGTAATGCACTGAGATGCATATAAAAGAATCAAAGAACTATGAATTTTTGTTAATCTGAAATTCAGATTTTAATGTATAATCACAAAAAGCATATAAATGCATGACAAAATGGAAAAAGCAATAAAAACTACAACAAAATATCGGAACTAATACAGAATTTTATATAAAAGTGAAAAATGTTAAACCAAGGTTCCATTGTAATTTCAATTAATTTTAGTTACTGAGACTCAGCTGTGTATCTGGTTTAGCAGGTATTTCAGAATTGTTATCCATGTTAGAAATCTGTGTCATTTTTGGGTATCAATCTTTAACCTGTGTATCACAGTTTTTATGTGAGCATATTAAGTGTTATTGAAAATGCATAGCCTTATTTTCAGCAATATTATGCAGAGGCTGAGAGGTCTGGATTTAAGTCATATGCTATGACAAATCAAATTTTGTGGCTTTCTAAAAGATCTGAAAGTGTTTGTATTCCAGAACATTTGATTTTCATGGGGGAAGTGCAGGAAATGTGATTTTCCATCATGGCTTATTGTTGTTATTGATACAATGGAACCTCTATGTTCGTCAGTCCCTATATTTGTCAAATCCAATATTTGTTGGTTTTTTTGGCAAAAAAATGCTCTGATATTCGTCCAAAAATCCAATATTCGTCATGAAAAGTCACCCACCACATGGCCATCCTAGCCTTGTGCAATCATCCACACAGTCAGACAGCCAGCCCCATGTGATAGCCCAGCAGTCTGCCTTGTGAGATAGTTCAGTGCGCATCATCTGTTATCATCTCTTTGAATGTGTATTTTAATTTCGCAATTTTTTGCAGTTATCTTTTAAAAGGAAGTGACCATGGTCCCTAAAAAGTGTAGTGAAGAAAAGGCAACCAAAAAGGAAAGCTGTGAGAACCACAATTGAGTTGAAAAAAGAAATCATTGCTAAGTTTGAAAGTAGAACACGTGTTTCCCGCTTAGCATTAGAATTTAACATGCAGAGAACTACGGTAAGTAGCATAATTAAAAATAAAGAAGCAATTAAAGTGGCTGAAGTGGCAAAAGGTATCTTTGGAGTTACCTGATGTTTTAATGGAAGGCAACTCCCCTTCAAAACAATAATTCCTTTCGTCTTCTTCAGCTCAGGCCATCATCAATCCTCAGTAAAGGTAAAGTTCTGGTTAAATTTTTATTTACAGTATTTATGTATGAGATTCAGGGCTGGGAATCGATTATTCCAATTTAATTGATTCCTATGGAAAAAAATTGATTCTATATTTGTCCAATTCAATATTCGTCCATCCCTCAGGAACAGATTAATGACAAATATAGAGGTTCCACTGTATTTAATCAACATCCTTACAGTGATGGGATACAATGCCACTGTATGTATATCCCCCCCCCCCCCCAAAAAAAAAAAAAACAAAAAAACATCAACTTGAGACATTCCTGCTCCAGATGTTGATTAAGTACTGTGTTGTATATGTTTGCATCCTGATAATTAATGACTTCATGGCTTCCTCTTACTACTTTCAGTATTATAAATAGTTAACGGGAATTATCGAGGAAAAACTTTTTAAGGTACATTACCTCTCAAATTTTCGATCTATACACTAGATCATCGCCAGGAGTTCTTGCGTCTTACTACTTCCATAGGTCTGGCGACCAAGCCTCTGTTTGCATTTTATTAGTTTGTTACATTTTTAGAGACATTTGTTTAGTGGAGTTCCACTATTTTATAGAAACATACAATTTTGTGAAACAAGCTATGGCTGTTTTCTCATGTCCTGCATAACTCTGTGAATCTTGTGGCAAAAGTGAGATGATTGCTGTAGCATCATTACTATTCTTTTTTAATCCATATAATACCTTTAATTCCCAATTCACCCTGAATTAACATTTCTCAAACTCCTTCACAAATTAATAGTGTCGCAACTTTGTACTTCAGTAATTGGTAATTAGTGTGGTTTAACCTTTCCGTTCCAATCAGTGGGTTAAATGCTGAGTACACAATTTTTTTAAAGTTTAAATGCATAATCAAATAACATCACTGGTATTAATGGAAAATTCATTACCCTGAAAAAATAATTCTTCACAATTGCATGGAAGGCACATACAAATGTCATTATTGGGTTAGAAGTGCTGTATTTTCAACTGTTTTCCACATAGCCATCTCTTTGGTAACTTGAAAACTGCATTGCCCTGGAGCAGGACTTGATCCCTCATCTCACCAATTTCCATTCAAGCGTGTTACTGTTTACACCACCCAGGACAAAGAAGTTCCAAGCAAATAAGCAAACCTTTCAGATTTGCCCCAGTAAAAGCAATTAATTGCTTCCTGTTTCGATGCAGCTTCAATGACTTTTTCTCATCCAATGGAAAATTGAGACCTAATCTGTATACTAAAAACAAATATAGCTGTCTGAGCATGATAACAACTCACCAGTTACTAAATAAAAGATTTTATTTATTTACATTTTAAAAACTACACACACATAATTTAAAAACCAACCATAGCGAGGTCTTTCGGAGGTACTATACCTCCACTTTAGGCCTAGCGTGCAGAAATGGAAATATGTCCCAAGTATAAATACACTCACAAGCAATACCATCCTGCCCCAGTCAAGAAGAGTACATTGCCAACTGAAAGAAACAATATTATAGAAGATAGAAAGTGACATCATAGTTATGGGTTATTCATGAGGTATGTCCGAATCATCAGGAAACATATATTCATACAGCATTGCAAATGTCAAATGTCATCTAGCTGCTTAATTATTCATGAAAAATGCGTGTTGGAAATGTGTAGAGACGAAAACCTCCTAAAAGATTTTGGGAATAAAGGTGAGTAACCTCAAAATATAGATTACATCAGGAAACAGTTGTTCAGAAGAAAACTTTAGGGTGAAGGCACAGACAACAGTAACTCGTCATTGCAACAGGAAGACAAGTAGCGTTGAATGCACAAGCTTTCTGTAAATAACAGAGATAATTTATCAGAAGAATTTATTTCATTCTGTATAAAATTCTCCCTCAACAACAGTCCAGGCTAAAGCAGTTGAAGAATGTCCTGAACGAATATCATATTTATGTTCTGAGAGTCTGACTTTCAATGTCCTCAAAGTAGAGCCGATGTAGATCTTCTTCACATTCCCCGTTGAGTGAGCAGTCAGAGGAGCAAAGTATACATCATGTTTACTAAGAGTATCAACAGGGTCTCGATCACAGCGGATAAGGGAAAAAACATTAGAAGTATGAATACCAAAATCTAAGTCAAAGTGTCTACAGAAGTTTTTTAACACATTTACAACTTGAGGGATAAAGTTAATAGCACCAACAAAATGATGAATTGTTTGAACACGTTGCAGAGTAGTAGAACCACGTCTTTAAAAATCTTGCACAAGAGTATAGACGACAATATTTTATTTATTATTTTAGAAAGTTCAATCCACTGTAAGAGCCTCGAAGAGGAGTGGGTAAAAGAACACTTAAACAGAAACCAGAAAGCAGCAATTTTATGATTCCAAGGGTGGGCAGAATCATATGGGATTATGGAAGGGCAATAGGTAAGTTTACGGTAAACAGAAAACTGTAAAACATTAAATTGCTTCCGATATTGGAGGTTAATTTTTTTGATGTGCATTAATGCATTTGCATTTATGAACTTACCGTTATGTTGGTGAAGTTCGATTAACACTTACTGCACGTGGTTCTTGGCTATTTTTCATATTTCCGTTATGTAGATGCGGCATGAGGATGAAAAAAAAAAAAAGAAAATATGGAAAAAAAGAACTATTGGAATTGAAAAATGACCCAAATATCAAATTCTGTGAAGCAGATAAAACCGGCCAAATCATTATTCTCAACACAGATGAATTTGAACAAAAAATGACAGTAGCAATAGAAGAATTAAATTGTACTGAAATAAAGAAAGACCCAACTGATAACCAAATTAAATTCTTAGCGGGTATAAGAAATCATAGCACATTACCTGATGAAATCAAGCGCTCTTTTCCACCAATGGGAGCAGGCATACCACGTATTTTTGCAAAGATAAAAACACACAAAGATGGTGCTCCAATGAGACTGATTGTCTCAAAAAAAAAAAAAAAAAAAAAAAAACTCACCATTGATAACATTAGAGAAAAACATTTACAAGTTCCTTGCACCCTTTTTCATGAACAACAAGTCACCATCAAGAACACTTATGAATTTATTGAGAAACCTAAAAATGTAAAAACTGACCAAAGGACTTAAACATGGCAAGCATGGATGTCAAAGCATTATATCCAAGCACTCCTGTTCCAGAAGCTATTGAAATTATCATTAAGAAGTTGCATAATCTTAAAATATTAAATAACACACAAACTCATGAATTCAAAAAAGTTTTATTCTATTTATATGAAAATAATGTATTTACATACAAGAACAAAATATACAGGCAAAATTCAGGAGGCCCAATGGGCTCACCATTATCAACTTTATATGCTGAGGCTGTGATGAACGAGATTGAAGAAAATGTCCTGCATCATATGGAAGAAAAACCAGAAGTGTACTGTCGATACGTGGATGATATTTTCATTCTATCAAAACTGAATGAAGAAGAATTAAGAAAATTAACCAAATGTTACAGTGCTTTATACCCAACAATAGAACTCATGGTTGAAATAGAAAAAAATAATACAATAGCCTTTTTAAACGTACAAGTTATAAAATCCACAAATAAGTTGCAATACAGGGTTTATTGAAAAAGTTCATTTGTTTCTGTTATAATCCCGTACAATTCGGCACATCCTTATCCTCAAAAATGCAATAGTCTGAAAACATTAATTAAAAGAGCATATACGCACTCTGAAAATAGTCAGTTCACTAATGAAGAAATCAAATTCATAAAAAAATGTTACCGAAAGTACTCGGGTTATCCAAACCATTTAATAAAAAAATGGAACACAGAAGTAATAAAGAAAATAAAAAATAATGCTGTAGTAAATAAAAAAGAAATCAAATATCTGAATGGTTTTCCTTACATTGAAGGTACTACTAATGAAATTAATAATATTTGCAAAAAGCATAACATTCAAATTGGAGGAAAAGTAAATACCATCAAAAATATGGTAATCAAAAATAATGAAAAAATAAAAATGTTAGAAAAAGCAGGTATTTACTCAATTCCTATTACAGAAAATCCTCCAATGGCATATATAGGAAGTACCAAAAATAAGCTTAAACACAGGTTAAAACAACATGTAAAAAATTGGCAGAAAAAATAAGAAAAAATAGCACTTATTCAATACTGTCTGGATAGCCAAAAATATCCTAAATTTGAAAATATAAAAATCATGAAAAGCTGTAAATCCGAAAAACACCTCAGAGTAGCAGAGTCGGTAATGATGGAAAAAAATAGAGCAAAAGTTTGCAACCATAATGACCCTAATATTTTAAGAAACAGCTGGAGGAATTTAATTAAAATTGAGCAAACAAACTGAAAATTTCAAAAAATGAGATCGGTGACCAACAAGAGATGGCGTCACAACACCCAAGAGGAAGCGATAGCCGATAACAGATGCAGCCTGCGAGAACCACCGAAATGCTCTACTGACACAGTTCATGCTGGTCGGAGCAAACGTCCTCTAGATGATGGTAATGGGATGTTACCGAAAGTACTCGGGTAAAAAACGTATATGTATATGTGGAAGCGGCAAAGGAAAAAAACTCATTTTGTAACGAGGCCAATTAAAACCAACGGAAAAAAAAAAAAAAAGCTGAAGAGGACCCGAAACTGAATGAAAAACCCCCATGCCACATCTACATAACGGAAATATGAAACATAGCCAAGAACCACGTGCGGTAAGTGTTAATCGAACTTCACCAACATAACAGTAAGTTCATAAATGCAAATGTAAAACATTAGAACCATTTTTCCGGGACTGCAAGTACGAAAATCATTATTCATTCACCTAATCTGTACTTGATGAAAAAAATGTCATCGACGCTATGAGGAGGGGTAGACAAAACCACAAAATTTTCAGGAGCCAGAATATGTTTTCACAAAGATAAGAAAATAAAAAAAAATGTCATAGTCGGTCTAAATCTAAACAACTTGCATACACACAGAAATGTGATCAACAGTTAAAATTAATGTATTACCGTGATTTTCGTCGTATAATCCGCAGGCCGCAAAATTCACATTAAAAAAAATGTTTCCGTTCCTATAATCTGCACCGGCGTATAATCTGCTCATCATAGATGTTGAACCGGAAGTGGAATTTCCGATAGAAAAGTTGGTCATATAATGTCCCAGGAGTCCGAAGAAGTAAGAGAAAAAAAACGATTTCATTAAATGAAGAAATTCATTTTCAAAGGTTACTTTTTACATTTTTATCTCCTGACAGATAAAGGGTGTGACATCCATAGATCATGCCGATGCAGCTCTAGAGTATTGCATTACACCTTGCCAATGGCGAAAGGCTGATACAGAACAAGTCATAGAAATACCGTATGCAGTCGCGTATAAGTCGAAAGTTTGTGGAGGAATCCTGCTTTCAGAATTGGGGGATCGGCTTATACTTGGGCCAATAAAAAACTTCCGTGAATTCTCCCGCGGAATTTACCGACAGATTTGTTTACATTTTAACGGTGGCACAGCGGCTTTCTGCATGGTTACTAAGTGATTGTTTTCTGACCTTCTCAAAACTACGTGCAGGAACACGATCGTATCCTCAATTGTGTCCACCACTTTAAGTTTAAATTTGGCAGTGTAACTGAAATGTTTCCTTTTCAAAGACATCATGACAATGAAAGAAAATAGCAGCAACAACGTTGGTCAAAATGGCGAAAGACGAATTAAACACAAGGCAGCGCACATGAGATCTGAAAGGAGGAAAGTTTAGAATCGTACAGCAAGCACAGTGCGTACGTTCATTGTCTGGTTTACAAAAACAGAGATGGCACAACAGTCAGAGTTGTCCTTTTCAACGATTCAAAATGATCCCCGCCGTCTCCTCTTACAATTTGCCTGATCTTTCATTACGACACCCCCCCCCTCCCCACTCCATACAAACTTCTGAAATGAGAAAAAATTTTCTAAGGGAGTTCCTTTTCCAATTATATTTTCTCCCCTGCACAATTACGCTGCAGATTTTTTAAAAATCGAAGGGCCGTAAAAACTTGTTTTTTTTTAAATCGGTGTATAATCCGCAGAACCTATATTTTAAACTTTTTTAGCAGATAATCCGGATTATACGATGAAAATTACGGTACTTGTTAGATATTATTCAATAATTCAGTGCAATATCAACAACTAATACTAGGGAAAATATTATACACTTGTATTAATTAGTTGCATTTCAGAATAGGTTTTCATTTAAGAAAGTTCAGTTTTGTCTTTTGGTGCATAACATTCAATAAAACCACTACTGAATAGATTACACTTATAAGCACCTCACATAAAATCAATGATATAGCTGTGGATATCTCTGTTGCTGTCTCTTCATGTGTGCACAAATATGTCTTGGGTTGCACCATGGAACTTCAGCCTAAATCAGCACTACTGATATGACTGCAGAATGTATAACTGTTGACAGTAGTACCAAAAATAGATATTGGCTACTTAATTATTCTGATTTTATGGTAAGCTGTCTACAAAACTATGCAAACAGAAAAAAAATCTGTATACTGTATTTGTTGCTTTATCAAAGAGATGGAAGCTTCATAATAAAAATCCAAATTTTGAAAAATAAAATTTTCAGAATAGAATTTGAAAACGTAGGTGCCTGGTGAGAATTTTCAGGCATCATGGCAATTAGGTGCCTTGGATTTGTCTATAAGAAAGCAGCGGATTGCTTCAACTAGTAAAAATCTGAAATGTTTGCTTCATTTTCTTCAAACGCCATTGTCTTGGATGATGAAAGGATAGCATACTCAAGCAGAAATCGAGAGATGTGAATTCAGTTTCTACTGCAGGACAATGCAATTTTCAAGTTTCTGAAGAGATGGCTACATGGAAAGCAATTATTGAAAATATGACACTTATGGGTCGATAATGATATTTGAATTATCAGAGATATCCAAAAATATTGCTTTTGAATTATGCACCTTTCTGTGAGACAAATGGATGAGTCTTATAATCAAAATGTAATGAAAAAAGAAAATTTTCCTCAGTAAAGCAGAGTAAAGAGTGCTGATAATGAGTTTTGGATTTCTTTCCTGTGATAAAGATGGGAATGGAAGAATGATTGAAAGAATAATATGTTCAAAACATGTATATTATTTCACTTGTATATTATTTATTTCTAAATCCAATATCTAAGTAGTATCTGGGTTATTGTTTTAATATAATTACATCATCATTAATGACAAGAAAGATGACTCCAAATTTTCTGTTGTAATGGGCAAGCCTTTTGAATCCTTTCCGACACAAAGCATATATTTCAAAGCAGATTTTTAGAAAATCTAAAAATTCAGCAAAAAACAAAAAAAAAAAAAAAACTTACACTCCCTAGGGAGAAACTGTACATAATTTAAACTATGTAATGAAAGCAGGGTTATTTATAGCAGAGGGAAGCTGTTGAAAAAAGAATTCAACCAAATTTCTGTAATCGATAAAATTATATCTAGAAATAGAAATAGCTACTCGTGTACACCAGCAACTGAAAAGTATGTTATGAAAATTGACAAATTGTGCACCAAAAGTTTCTCATAGCCGATGATCTTCCATCAGAGACAAAGGAGTTTTCAAATCAAACAGTTAGTAGAACAGATATACGAGGATTGTATTGAAAGTAGTGCAAAAGTGGGCAAAACTTTTTTATTAACTGACAGAGGTCATTCAAATTGCACATGTTGGTAGAGTAACTCTTCCTCTATAGTAACCTTCTTCTTCATTGCAGATAAATAATAGATCCCAAGCAGAAGCAGTGTGCCGTCATTGAGTTCTTGACGAAGGAAGGGTGCAGGCTGTCCAACATCCACAGAAAGCCACAGAATGTTTACGAAGATGACACCATTGACAAGAGCAATGTGCACAGATGGATGAAGAAGTTTAAAGAAGGGGAAACCAACATTGAAGACAAAACATGCAGTGGGAGACCATCATCTGTGACCACTGACATGAATCATCAGCGAGTGGATGAATTGATTTGCGCAGAGAGAAGAGTCACAATTCGTGACTTGTTGCACAACTGGACTGTGGTCACAATGCCATACGGAAGATGGTGGAAGACTTAGGGTATCAGAAAGTGTGTGCAAAGTGGGTACCTCGGCAGTCGTCATCCGATTTGAAGGAGAGAATTGTGCAAGTCTACTCTGATGGAAGCATTCAGAACCAATGAAGATGCGTTTTTTTTTTTTTCTGATCTAGTGACAGGGATAAAACATGGGCATATCTTTATGATCCAGAAATGAAGAATCAATCCACGGAATGGCATCATACCTCTTCAAGGCTTAAGAAGTTCAAGAGCCAGCGATCAGCACAGAAAGTCATGGTGACTGGTTTTTGTATGACAGGGTGTCATTCTCCTTGATTTTCTGGAACATGGCCGTACCGTGATCAGCAAGCAGTACATTGAGACACTCAAGAAGCTTAGGGAAGCCATAAGGAGGAAGAGACTGAACAGGATCCTGAAAAGCACCCACATTCACCATGACAATGTGAGACCACACACATATGTGGCAACAAATCAGGCGAACAGCAAATTAGGCTGGTCAGTGGTCCCCCATCCCCGTACAGCCCAGATCTGGTGCCCTCTGACTTCCACCTGTTCTGTCCAATGAAGGACAGTCTACGGGGACAACAATTTGATGACACAGACGAGGTAAAAGTGGCTGTAAAGAAGTGGGTACAACAGTTCACACTTGAATTTTTTCAAAGAAGATTTGAGATTTATTAAATTCTATATATTGAACCGCTTTATGTGGCTATATAATTCATTTAAGCTTATACAACAATTGTGTTGTATTGTTAGTAACTGTTTCACACGTTATCAGATAGTTTTAACTAAGCTGGAGTATTATATATTGCAAATTGAAAACAGTATATATTATCAACATATTCTTATAAATTTAGTATAGTATATTGCTATTCTTACCTTTCTTTTGCATAGGTTGCCTCTCTTGTTCAATGTTGCTTGGCCAACAATTGTGGTCATTAAGGTGTGTACGAAACACCACATTGAAAAATAAACGTTGTTATTGTTACCACAGTTGAATAAAATAAGATAAAATAAAACTGCTTGAATGAAGACTATGAAATACAAATGAATGTTTGAAAGAACTTGGATGATGATTTAAAAGAAATATTCAAGACTCTGAATGAGTCAAAGGCAATAAAGGAAGGTATAGACTTTGATTATCTATCACCTAACAAAGAATATTTAAAATCGGAAATACCTTGATAAGAAGCATAATATAAGAAACATCGAGCAAACTATTCCTCCCATGCAGTCGTACCCATACTAGTTTCGACTGATGTATTGCAGTCATCTTTGGTGGGGTTCATTTCGTTCACCGACCGGGATGTCTGATGTTGAATTAATCCTCTGAGATGCGAGTTCCCTTCATTCATCCTGCCATGTCACATCAGTCATTCTTGTGTTGTGGTGCATAGAGATGAGTTCGGGCCCAATTTTAGGAGCCCGTGTCCAAAGGCCTAAAGCCCGGGCCTGGCCCGCTTTCTTTGATTACATGTGTTTGCTGAGCCCGGACCCGGATTCTTGAAAAATTTTGCTTATCAAGGCTTGCATTTATGCATTATACACTGGCCAAAGATATGGCTCCAGCATGAATTAGTTTAAAAATCATTAGTTTAAAAAGTTTAGTTCAGTTAATCCACTTCACAATATTAATATGTTTTTAGAAATACTACGCATAAAGCCAAATGTTCTAAAATGTGGATTTGAAAATAAATAAGTAATCGACATGCCCTTTGACCGTATCAGGGGAATCAGTAATTTTGGTAAAAGCAGAAACGAAAAATTCCATTCGTTATTTCTTTTTGATTTCTAAATTTACTTTTATTTTGAATAAATTGCATTATAAAACATACAACGCTGTACAGACAGTTGCAAGTGTTTGGAATTTTGACTCTAGAAAACTAATATTTGCAATATAATTTACATATATGCTAATTGGTAAAGGTAGTTTAAAGTGATGTAGTAGAATATAAAAAAAAAAAAAAGCATGTAGGGAAATTTCCAAAATTAAAAAAAAAAAAGAACGTAAAAGCATCCCAGACCATATTATTCTGCATTTTGTAACATTAACAAAGCTTTGTGCTTAATAGTATAATAATCACAATATTATCATATGTGTCCGCAGTTTCCAGATCAAGTTCATCATGAAAAAAAAGAGAGAAAGAGAATTGCATGTAATGCCTCAGCGCTCCAACTTGATCTTCTTTTCTCTAAAACTCGACCTGCTGCACTAAAAACCAACGTCACCCCAAAAATCGCGGGAGTAAGGAAATTTAAAAAAATAAATAACAATACTTCTAACTGAACAATTTTGGAAATTAATACATGATTTTAAAGATAAGATTCTTGATTTTTAATAAAATACAAAAAATGGGAATGTGATTTTTCCCATTTTTTCGATACCAGACCTCCTTAAACTAATCCTTGCCTGGGCCATAGCTTTGGCAAATGCATAATGCAAGTCTTGCTAAGTAAAATTTGTCTTGCAATAGCAGCTAGTTTAGGAAATTGAAAATCCTTCCACCACTGTAACAAATCCACAATGAAATTCAACACGTGTAATTCAACTGGGCTCGGAATTGCATGTGTTGAATTATTTACAGTAATGAAATTCAAGACGTGTAATTCCGAGCCCGGGCCCGAGCTCATCTCTAGTGGTGCGCAACTTTTATTGTGCGTCTTTGCCCACATCTAGTTATCCTTCGTCGTCGTAAGGTTTACTTGTGCATTCACTATTCCTCCAATTGTATACATCCCCCATTTCATGCTCATACATTCCCGTGGTATCCTCCTCCATTGTGGAGTTCTGTTGGTTCGGGATGTCCTTCACTCTTGTATTTTCTGATTTTTTCGGTCCTGGTTTATTTTTAGCACGTCTTTTGTAAAAAAGATCGTGCTTCTGTTATCGGTTTGTCCGTCCGTCAGTCTGTACCCACGGTATCTCAGCAACTATTAGTCCGATTTGAAAAATTCTTTTTGCATTGGGAAGCTTGAAATATGCAAATGATGATCCTTTATTTCGTTTTTTTTACAATGTACAATTTCGCCGGTAGAGGGCGTAAATGCAGATGATGTCAAATTCAAAAATACGCTTTATTCCACATATTTGTTTCTAAACATCCGATTGAAAAAAAAATTATATCTTTCGATTCCATTTATGTCGAAGAGTATTTTAGATATAGTTACTTTTTCAAATTACGCATAGATTTTCCGCTAGGGGCGTAAAAGTAAATTCATTTTCCCTGATAACTCTTCTTCTAAAACTCCGATTTGAAATTTTTTTCTTCAGCAGATACATCTCCTGGTGAAAAATCTTTTGCATATAATTTCAAATTTTTGGTAAAGAATACTTTGGCCACCAGGGGGCGTAAGTGTTAATTTTTGCTTCTGATGTATTTGCCATAAAATCGTAGCTTCTAAAATATCGATTAAAAATTCTTTTGTGGGCTGATGCCACTCACATCGATAAACATTTTCGGAATATTTTCTTCTTAAAATATTCCACAGTTTCTCCGCCAGGCGTAGATGTACATCTTATTTTTGTCAATATCTATACTTCTAGGAGTCCGACTTGAAAAATTCCTTCTTTGTTGGATAGTGTTTTCCGTGTGACATGTTTTTCATATAATTTCAAAATTTTCAAGTAATTCATAGACTTTCCGCTAGGTGACGTAGTGGTGAATTGCGTTTCCCCCTGTATCTCTGCTTCTAAATCTCCGATTTGAAAAATTATTTCTGCACCGGATACAGCTCCTGCTGGGAAATCGTTTGCACATAATTTCTAATTTTTTTAAAAAAATAGTTTGGCCACCAGGGGGCGTAAATCTTAATTTCCGCTTCTGTTGTATTTGTAGCAAAATACGAGCTTCTAAATTCTCGATTGAAAAAAACGTCGTTTGTTGACCGATACTACTCATGTTGACAAACCTTTTAGAAACATTTTCTTCTTAAACTAGTGCATGGTTTCTATGCCAGGGCGTAGATGTATATCTTATTTTTGTCAATATCTCTACTTCTAGGAGTCTAATTTGAAAAATTCCTTCTTTGTTGGATAGTGTTTTCTGTGTGACATGTTTTTCCTATAATTTCAAAATTTTCAAGTAATTCATAGACTTTTCGATAGCGGGCGTAAAGGTAAATTGCGTTTCCGCCTATATCTCTGCTTCTAAATCTCCGATTTGAAAAATTCTTTCTGCACCGGATACAGTTCCTGCTGAGAAATCGTTTGCACATAATTTCTAATTTTGGTAAAAAATGGTTTGGCCACCAGGTGGCGTAAGTCTTAAATTCCGCTTCTGATGTATTTGCAGCAAAATATGAGCTTCTAAAATCTCGATTGAAAAAAAAAGTCGTTTGTTGACATGAGTAGTACCTACTTATGTGGACAAACCCTTTAGAAACATTTCCTCCTTGAAATAATGCATAGTTTCTACGCCAGGGGGCGTAGATATATATCTTATTTTGGCAATACTTCTAAAAGTCCGATTTGAAAAATTCCTTCTTTGTTGGACAGTGTTTCCGATGCGAAATGTTTTTCCTATAAATTCAAAATTTTCAAGTAAATCATACACTTTCCGCTAGGGGGCACAAAGGTAAATTGCGTTTTTTGCGTTATTTCTGCTCCTAAAGCTCTGATTTGAAAAATTCTTCCTGTATCGCATACAAGACCTCATGGGAAATATTTTTCACATAATTTCTAATGTTTGGTAAAGAATGGTTTAGCCACCAGGGGTCATATGTGTTAATTTCTGCTGTTGAAGTATTTGTTGCAAAATCTGGGCTCCTGAAAACTTGACTAATTTTTTTTTCTTCAACCGATACCGCTTATACGGATAAACCTTTTGAGAATACTTTCTTCCTAAAATAATGCATGGTTTTCCCACCAGGGGATGTAAAGTCACATCTTATTTTTGTCGATATTCTAAGAGTTCGTAAGCTCACGATTCCGTTTACAGTAATATCTGAGGGATTAAAAACCCGATTGAAAATCTTCTTTCTTTGGTCAGATTTATTGTTTTCCATACCTGTTCCATTGACTTTTAATAGCTTTGATAAATTTAATTTGCGTCAGAACGGATTCAAAAGACGTGCTTATTACACCCGAAAATTCGGTGTCAACTTTCTTGTTTATTTTATTTTGTTCCTGTTGAATTAGATGTCGCCATGCATATGATAGTTTGATAGGATTATTGGTGTTACAATTATAACCTTTCATTTTTTCAATTATATAAACCTCGGATGTCAAAATTGTGCATGTGTTTTGTGCGATGTTATAAGTTTAGCATTGATCCAGTTAGGGCTAGATTTGTTGTCAATACAATGCTTAATTAAGGATGTCTTTTCTTCTTTCTTGTTTCAATTATTGACTATTTTTTGTTCATTACTTCTGCTATTTTGATCATTTTCATCGTAGCATATAGGAATGCAATACACTCCAGTTTTATTCAGGATTGATTGATGTTTTATGATTATTGGTACAATTCTAAGTACCGTAATTTTCATCATATAATCCACAGACCGCGAAATTCACATAACAAAATTTTTCCTTTGTATAATCCGCAGACTGTGACATTCAAGAAAAAAAATCACCGTATAATTCGCACATCATAGATGTTGAACCGGAAGTGGAATTTCCGACAGAAAAGTTGGTCACATAATGACCCATGAGTCCGAAGAAGTAAGAGAAAAAAAAAACCGATTTTATTAAATGGAGAAATTCATTTTTAAAGGTTACTTTTTCATATTTTTATCTCCGGACAGATAAAGAGTGTGGCATCCATAGATCATGCTGATGCAGCTCCAGAGTATTGCATTACACCTTGCCAATGACGAAAGGCTGATACAGAACAAGTCATAGAAATACCATATGTACTTGCGTATAAGTCGAAAGTTTAAGTTTTTGGAGGAAATCCTGCTTTCAGAGTCGGGATTGGCTTATACGTGGGTCAATAAAAAAAAAACTTTTGTGAATTCTCTGGTAGAATTTACCTACGGATTTGTTTACGTTTTAAGCCGCGGCACAGAGGCTTTCTGCCTGTTACCGCGCGATTGTTTTCTGACCTCGAAACTATTGCACAGTGACATGATCATATCATGTCATTGCGCGATAGTTCACAATTGTGTCCACCACTTCAAGTTTAAATTCGGCAGTGTAACTGAAACTTTTCCTTTTCAAAGACATCATGAATAGCAATGAAGGAAAATAGCAGCAACAATGATGGTCAAAATGGCGAAAGACAAAATAAACACAAGGCAGCGCACACGAGATCCAAAAGGAGGAACATATAGCTTCGTGTAGCAACGCTGTGCACACTTCTTTGGCTTTTTGCCAAAAACAGAGACGGCATGATCTTCTCAATGATGCAAAATGACCTTGCCGTCCCTCCCCACAACTTTCCTGATCTTTCGTAACGACATTCCTCCCCCCTGCTCCCTGACGTCCCCGCTCCATACAAACTCCTGAACTGAGGAAAATTCTTCCAAGGGAGTTCCTTTTCCAATTATACCCCCTCCCCTGCACAATTACACTGCAGATTCTTTAAAAAATCGAAGGGTCGTAATATTTTTTTTTATCGGCGTATTATCCGCATTAGCGTATAATACGCAGAACATATGTTTTTAACTTTTTTAGCAGATAATCCGTGAATTATACGATGAAAATTGCGGTACCAATAATGATAAAACAACAATCCTGCCAATAATGATAATAATAATGATAAAACATCAATACAGCAGTCGAAACTAGTATGGGTACGACTGCATGGGAGGAATATTTTGCTCAATGTTTCTTATTTTATGCTTCTTATCAAGGTATTTCCGATTTTAAATGTTCTTTGTTAGGTGATAGATAATCAAAGTCTATACCTTCCTTTATTACCTTTGACTCATTCAGAGTCTTGAATGTTTCTTTTAAAGCATCATCCAAGTTCTTTCAAACATTCATTCATATTTCATAGTTTTCATTCAAGCAGTTTTGTTTTATTTTATTCAACTGTGGTAACAATAACAACGTTTATTTTTCAATGTGGTGTTTCCTACACGCTTTAATGGCCACACCTGTTGGCCAAGCAACATTGAACTAGTGAGGCAACCTATGCAAAAGGTAAGAATAGCAATATATTACCATGCTAAATTTATAAGAATATGTTGATAATATATACTGTTTTCAATTTGCAATATATTATAATACTCCTGCATAGCTAAAACTATCTGATAATGTGTGAAACTAACTAACAATACAACACAATTGTTGTATAAGTTTAAATGAAGATTCGAGAGTTGGGTTCAACGATAGCACAAATGCATCGCTTGTGATGGAGACTATGTTGAGTAGTACCTTTGTATAGAGGAAGAGTCACTGTACCGACATGCACAATTTGAACGACCTCTGTCAGTTAATAAAAAAAGTTATGCCCACTTTTGCATTCCTTTCGGTACAGCCCTCGTACGTAGAAAAACATGATATAACTGTACGCCTCCTAGCAAAAATCGTTTATGTTACTTAAAGAAGAAAATAGGTTAAAAATACTCTTCATAATGAGGAGTATCATACCAAAACAAGATTTTTTCTGTGGCATTCTTAGAATCAAATTAACTCTTTCAATTAGAAATGTACACTGGTAGCAGAATTTCGAATAATGAAAAAGTAGAATACATGCAAAAAGTACTTACTCTTTATTGCAAAAGCTATGCTAAGAAAAGAGAATTTTCCAAATATGTGTCTTGGAAGCAGAGATAGCGAGAAAGAAGTTTTGACATTTATGCCACCTAGTGGGAAAACTGTGAATTATTTAAAGAGGATAATGTTCCCCATCTTACTGTAGAGAATGGCATACAGTACAAAAATAAATTTTTCAGTAGGATTTTTAGAAATCAAGATGCCGTTGCAAATGTAAAAAAACACTAACACCACATAGTGCTAGAACTGTGGACTAAAAAAAAACCCCATGGGTGCACGCAAAGTGTTCCGCATGGTGAATGGTATCCGGCGTTAAAAGAATTGTTTTTAATGGACTTTCAGAAGCAGAGATATCTAGAAAAACAGGTTAAACATTTGTGTCCCCTAGCGGGGAAATTTTACATTATTTTGAGCAGAAAATGCACACAAAAAGTTTTTGTGATTAGTAGTATCTGACCGAAAACGGATTTTTTTCAATCGGGGTTTTTTGATGCTCAGATGTTGCTGTAAATTAAAATGTGAGATTATGCCCTTTAGTTGCAAATTTATGCATTAAGAAAAATTTGAAGTTATACAGAAAACATTTTGCACCAGAAACAATCTCCGACAAAGAAAGAATTTTTCAAATCATACTATTAAAAGCAGAAATATCAAGAAATGTAAATACAATATTACTCCCCCTGGTGGAAAAACTGTGCTTCATTTTAAGAAGATATTCTCGAAAGTTTTTTTGTGGTGAGCAGTATCTTATCACAAAAGATTTTTTTAATCGAGTTTTCAGGTGCAAAGATATTGCTGCAAATACATCTGAAATACAGGGTGTCCACAAAGTCTCTTCACAACTTTGCACATTTATTACGGATACACTGTATGAGATAGACAAATGTGGTTCAGCACATAAGTAAGAGCAAAGACTAAAGTTTTTTCTACCTCATTACAAAAGCTCAATATGCGCACCATTTGTTGTGCGTAGAGCATCTAGCCGAAACTCCAGTTCCAACCATGTGTACTGCAGCATGTCCTCAGTAGTAATGGTTGAAATGGCATTGTTGATCCTCGATTTCAAGTCATCAATGTCCTGCGCCTTTGTCTGGTACACAATATCTTTCACATATCCCCATACAAAAAAGTCCAGAGGTGTGACGTCAGGGTAACATGGTGGCCATGCAATTGGACCATCTCGTCCAATCCACCTCCCAGAGAATGTTGTGTTTAAAAAGTCCTGAATGTGCCATTCCCAATGTGGTGGCACACCATCCTGTTGGAATATTGTGCTTGGTTGTAGGTCTTCGAACTATGGCACAACATACGCAAAGCATCCAGGTAAACATTTGCCATCACTGTTTCCTCACTGAAGAAAAATGGTCCAAGGACTGGGTTATGCATAACACCACACCACACATTCACTTTAGGATTGTCGCTCGCAAGTTTCATAAACACATGAGGATTTTCAGACCCCCAAATCCTGACATTGTATCTGTTTAACTGCCCAGAAACATGAAAAGTTGCCTCATCCGTAAAACAAATGTGTGAGAAACGCGGGATCTTCACCCAGTCTATACAGCATCGTTACTGCGAATTCTTTTCATCGTGGTCTATCGTTCGCCTCAAGTGCTTGTAACAGTTGCACTTTGTATGCATATAAGCGTAGATGTCTATGTAGCACCCTGTGTACCATGGACTGGGGCATTTGTAGTTCTCTGGCAGTGGAACGAATGGACTTCTTCGGGCTTCTTGAAAATGAATCACGAACACGTTCGAAGTTTTCATTCGATGTTCTTAGGCAGCCACTACGATCTTGATCCAACACGGACCTAGTCTGCATTAATTTCTGGTGCCATTGGCAGAAACTAGAACAAGATGGCAGGGTTTTCCCATACTTAGTCCACAAATGTCATTGCGTTTGTGTATCAAATTTTGTTTTGATGAACCAAGCGAAGCACTGTGCTCTCTCTCTCTTGTGGGGACCACATTTTCATAGAACAGCACCTGCTACGTCAGTGAGGGACCTATAACAAAAAACGATAATGTCAATTAAAACTTTGATATTTATAGTATATTATACAACAAATACCATGAACTTGCATAGTAGAGGGTGTCCGTAATAAATGTGCAAAATTGTATAAAGACTTTGTTGGACACCCTCTATAACTATACACTTATGCCCCCTAGTAGCAAAACCATCCTCAAAAACAAGTTAGTAAAATCATGCAATGCATTGATTATGATACGCTTTCCAACATACCTGAAATTATTACTCAAGTTATGAGGATAATGGCTGTGGAATAAATCTTGCTCCTGTGTCTTGACCTTTGACCCCATTTCGATGATATTCAACAGAACCGGTTCAGTACACATCAAGAATAACATACTAAAGTTTTGTCGCAATAGGAGCAGTTTTACGCAAGTTATAAGAATAATGGCTGTGGAATAAATTTTGCTTTTGTGCTATGACCTTTGACCCCATTTCGTTGATATTCAACAGAACCGGTTCACTATACCTCCGGAACAACACGATAACGTTTTGTCGCAATCGAAACATTTTTTGGTAAGTTATGATGCACAAGGGCAATGGAATGGATCCCACTCCAGTGTCCTGACCTTTGACCCCATTTCGCCCATTTTCAATAGGGTTCGTCCCCAGTGGCTCCCTACCACATACTAAAATTTCATCCAAATCGAACCATTTTTACGCAAGTTATGACGCATAAGGGCAATGGAACAAATCCCGCTCTTATGTCCTGCCTGACCTTTGACCCCATTTTGCCCATTTTCAATAGGGTTCGTGCCCAGGTGGTTCTCTACCACATACTAAAATTTCATCGAAATCGAACCATATTTACGCATGTTATGATGCATAAAGGCAATGGAATGGATTCCACCTTTATGCCCTGATCTTTGACCCCATTTCGCCCATTTTCAATAGGGTTTATCCCCAGGTGGTTCCTTACCAAATACTAAAATTTTATCGAAATCAAACCATATTTACGCATGTTATGACGTATAAAGGCAATTAAATGAATCCCGCTTTTATGTCCTGACCTTTGACCCCATTCCACCCATTTTCAATAGGTTTCGTTCCCAGGTGGTTCCTTACCACATACCAAAATTTCATCGAAATCGAACCATTTTTACGCAAGTTATGACGCATAAGGGCAATGGAATAAATCCCACTCTTATGCCCTGCCTGACCTTTGACCCCAATTTGCCAATTTTCAATAGGGTTCGTGCCCAGGTAGTTTCCTACCACATACTGAAATTTCATCGAAATCGAACCATATTTATGCATGTTGTGACGCATAAAGGCAATGAAATGGATCCCGCTCTTATGGCGTGACCTTTGACCCTACTTCACCCATTTTCAATAGGGTTCGTCCCCTGGTGGTCCCCTACCACATACTAAAATTTCATTGAAATCGAACCATATTTACGCAAGTGATGACGCATAAGGGCAATTGAATGGATCCTGCTCTTATGACGTGACCTTTGACCCCACTTCACCCATTTTCAATAGGGTTCGTCCCCTGGTGGTCCCAGTGGCGGCTCGTGGTTAGAAAAATAGATGAAGAGGTACAAGAGCAGTATGAAAAGATATCTACTATCTACAATGAAAATCCATTAATGAGGACTTACCTATTTTTTGTATATTAAATCAATTTTTCTTCCTTTTAAAGCTGCAAATTTGTCGATTATGTCGTCATAAGATGGTTAGATGGTTGTTTCCACATGAGCATCAATAAAATGTCTTCCTGAATAAAAATATTTGCCAAAGAAGCAAGTCTATCTTGGGAACTAGTGTTTCTTGAGTAAGTTTGTATTCTTTTAAGAAAACGTCTTTCCACTGGCACACTTGTAGATGGAATTGTTAAACTGAGGAAAACCAATTTATAATCTTCTGTAAAAATGTCTTTGTCTCTGTGAAACACTCGAAGGAGTTCTTGAGTCAATATATTCCTTAATTTTTCATCGGCATATACAAGACTCAGTTCATTTTTAAGGCGCTGGTGTTTAGTAAATATGTTTCCGTAAAAATGTAGATTTTCAAGAGTGCGAGAGGGAAAGCATGCATTAAATTATTCAAATTTGGTTGTGTCAGCAAGTCACAAATTGAAGTTTCTTACGGTCTTGAAATTTTATATCCATTTCCATAAGAATCTGGTCGAAAATTTCAAAATACAATTGTTTATAATTTTGAAAAATTGTTTTCTGTGTAAGAGCAGCATATTCCCGTGTTTATTTCTGAATGGTGAACAAACGAAGCAATTCCACTGAGGTTTGAAAAAAGTATTTGACACTTAGAAATTTTAGAAAAACTCTGGTGCAATACAAGATTCAAACGATGAACTAAGCATTGAACAAAAACAGCTTGAGAAGCTTTATCGTTGACTTTTTTTCTGTATCCCATTTAAGTGTCCAGACATTATACTTGCCCCATCGTAACATTGTCCTATTTATTTGTGTTGGTAATCAAACTGTTCCAAAATTTTGTCTAGGATTTTGTATACAGCTCCTAACGTTCTATCTTCATTCACATCATGGAAACCCAAAAATCCCTCAACCAATACACCTTCTGAATCAACAATCAAAAATTATTTAATTTTTGACATGATTGTTTATATATTCATAAATACATTCAATTAATTCATTTTGAATAGTTTTTTTATCCTTTCGTATTGATTTTCAATTTCTAAAGAACTTCTTCATATCAACAATGAAAGTAATTCAATGAAATTTCCACGATTTATCAAGCCCATGCTTTCGTCATGGCCATGGAATGCTAGTTCTTGTTTGCTCAAATACAGTATAGTCTAATACTGCATCAATCACTGTCTGCAGGAAAAGTCTATTTAAAGGAACGTTTCCGTTAAAATGCGTTTTCAAAAGCCTAGCATTCTTCCTCAGGGCATCGGCAATGGTGTTTTGAATTTTTCAAAATTCCTTAACATTAATCCACATTTCAGGTGTTCACTAAAATCACGATGTTTATGAAGTGACCGTGTTACGCTTAATAAATCTGAGAATCCGTCTTTATTCCACACCGAATGTTTATTACTAAAAAGTAAGCAGCCCCCTTCCCCCAAAATTAACACAGAAGTGTTGCAAATCCATTTATATTCAGTAAACCAACAATTTTAAAAATAAATATTGTTAGATTTACCACTTTTCTTGATTTCGTTCTTGGCAACAATTGTCAGTGAATCCGTTGGTCGTCCTTGAAGCAAAATGTCTCTTTCATCTTCATCTTTCCACAGAGTAAATGGAGTTTGCAATAAATTACAAACAATGTCGTCCACAGGAAGCATACTAAAAACTATCACTATCAGTTAAATTGTACACAAACCTAAAATATCAGTTAAAGCTTTCAACAAATAATCACAAAGCACGAAAGAACAAATTCCTTTCAGAAAATAATGTACCACAGCATTACAAGGAAAAGGCCCCTAGCAGATTGCATGGTAGCCTGGTAGTCCACCCACTCCACCGTGATCTCTCACGACTTTACGCTCAAAAACTGAAAGATGCAGAGGTAAGGCGCGTGAAGCTGAAACACTTCACTTGAGCGAGCAGATTGGGGAGGGTGACGTCACGGTTACCATGGCAACTCGACGGAAAACTGCAGCCTTCCAAGCATTCTCATTTCGCCTCTTCACTTGCACTGTTTTGCGTATAAGGATTTGTCTTCCGTATTGAGCGCGCCATGTGAATTAATATCTATTCAAAATTTTGAGTATTTTCGAACTGAATAAAGGCAAAAAAGAATATATTATAAAAAATACTGAATAAAACTTTATTTTGAGTAAAATAGGTGAAGAAGCACTTTACCTACTTCACCTGAAAAGCCGCCACTGGGTGGTCCCCTACCACATACTAAAATTTCATCGAAATCGAACCATTTTTATGTGAGTTATCGTGCCGACAGACAGACGGGCAGAAAAAGCTGGAGCATATACGCTTCTTCGACCTACGGTTGGAAAGCGTAAATGAGAAATTATATACAGAACACTTCCGACCAGTAGCATGCCCCCTAGTAAAAAAACCATCCTCAAAAATGAGAAATTATATACAGAACACTTCCCACCAGTAGCTCTATTCAATGCAAAAAGAATGTTTGAAAGCAGATTTTTAGAAGCAGGGATATTGAAAAACTTTCAATTTAACTGTATGCACCCTAGTGAAAAAATTGGGCACTACTTGAAAAAGAAAAATTGTGCTCAAAATAGGCTTCATTATAAATGGTATCAAAGAGAAGAAAACATTTTTTTCATTTGGATATTTAGAAACAATTATTTTATGGAATAAAATGGTATTGAATTTGACCCTGTAGTAGCAAAATTATGCATTGGAAGAAAACAGAATCGAAGGATCATCGTTCTCGCATTTCAATCTTCCTATTGCAAACATAATTTGTTAATGAAATTAGAAACTACATCCGTAGGTTCTATTGGTGTAGGAAAACAAATTGGTATAGCCGAGCTTTCGCACACAAACGTGTGGCTTTGTCAAGACTGATTAAAATCTAACTGATGCGGAGAAAATCAACAGTGATCGTTAACATTTGAAAATATATATACATACATATACTTACATTGAATTAAGTTCACATTGTTCAGAATGAGAAAAGTGCAAGAAAAAATGTCAACAAAGGAATATAAAACATAATGAAAACTCGGTCTTAACATTTCAAGAAATCCAACCACAGAGGGTGCAGATCATGGGAAACAGTATTGTTGCATGCGGACGTCATTGTGAGGATTTCAACTGATTCTCTGTAGGTGGTCTAAATGTGCGTGGTGTGTGGTGCTATTTGTTTGTATCTTGTCCACTGTGGTATTGCATTTCTTAGGCAAACTTCTCTGGAGAGGGCAGAGTTGAGGGCTTCATTTCTCACATTCCTTTTGTGCTCTGACACTCTGGCACCAAATGATCTTTTAGTCGTCCCTATGTAGCCCTTTTGCGTTCTGTTAGGATATTCTAGTGAAATGGAGTAAACAACAGAGACAGACAGATAAAGTGATAACATAAGCATGTATCTTTTTTACACAAGATTTGCTAAAAATAAAAAGAAACATTTGTGTTCACTGTCTGATTCCACTCACACATAATAAAAAATTGCAACTGCAAAGTTCACCTGGGTAGGGGAATCACAAAATTTGGATTTTACTTCACCCTACCACTGGGAGAATTCTGTACTGATAGCCAAAGTTCTCATAACTCTACACTGAAACTGGTGCCACTGCTTGCTTGTCTTCTTGCAAAATAGAAATGCCTTATTGTATATTCTTATGAAAACAATAATCATTTGATGAGCTGTCATTTCCTTGATGCATAGGCATATTTTTACATCCACGAATGGTGTTTCTTCATATGGTAAACATATTTACCAATTATTTGAAAATTTAAACACTAAAAAGTTTTACCTTTTAAAATTGTTTTATTTTATTTTATTTTATTTTGTTGTGGAATCATAAAACAATGCTGATTTGTCAGTTATTAACAGAACTTAAAAAAGTATTGTATGAAAATAAGGTATAAAGACCCCCTCCCCTCCCCTCCTAGCTGAAATTATATTTTATGTAAAATAAAGCTAAAGCTGGTACAAAAATTTTAGCACAAAGTGTTGATACATATGAATTTTTTGGCTTTAAACAAGGTGAATATTATATTCCTAGCATGAAATTCTGTTAAAGTAACACAATGGATTTTTTTTTATTTATTTACAGCAGGGTCTGGAGAGTAAAGCAACTTCTAGTGTTAAATCAAAAGTAAAAAATCTGAAATCAGTATGTCCTGAAATAACTGTTCCCGAGGTCATTGAAGAAGTCAAGGATCAGTACAAAAACATTTACAAGGTAAAACTGTTAAGAGATGACTGTGATACTTCTTTTCTTTATTCTTTCTTTTCAGCTTAAGTTTTTATTATCTATACATACCATGTTGTATCCAAATAATTGTATGGCAAGAATGACATAGTATCCTCTACAATCAAAAAATATTAATATGAAAAGAAGCACATGATCTCTCTATACACCAAAAATACAGTAATTCCATGGCAGTGAAAGAAAATAATCTTGATAGCTGTTGTGTGCATGGAAACAAAAGGCAGAGAAGCATGATAGAGTTTCAAGTTCTCAACAGGCAAATTGTCTATTGAAATTCCCTTACAACTTTTGTTGGCAAGGAAAACTAAAATCAATGGTTAATTCATACACTCAACGTGGATCAGAGCGATGACTTCTGTTTGGTAAAATCAATAGTGTTCATTCCATTATACAATGTAAGCAATCTACCACTTTGTAAGCGGCTCGTGGTGTAAAATGCTGGTGAGGCGAACGGTCTTGATGTAAATGTAAAACAGTAAAACATATGTTATTAAAAAATATATAAATTCGTATAACGTTATACAAACATATATATATATATATCAGTGGCGTAGCCGGGGGGTCGTGGTTTGCACCCCCTAAGTAGGCGAGACAGTTAGCTTTTTCTAAGTACGTTTTATAGAAAATTTCCCTATTTAAATTCATTGATTTTTACATAACGTAAAATGTAATACAAATAAATTACATTGATACATAATATCAATGTAATTTCTTGATAATAGAAGAGAAAGTAAAGCAAAGCGGCCAAAGAAGTTGCTTTATTAAATTTTTATTAAAACAACTATAATTTATTGCATTTTCTTCATTTTATTAAATTAGCTTCGTTTTGTATTAATGTTCAAGATGTGCGTACGTACCAATAGAAAAATATTTGTCGAAGCGCCCCCCCCCCAATTGTTACATGTACTTATACACAGTTATACAGCATAAGTGCAGAACCCCCACCCCCACCCCACCCCCTCAAAAAGTTTCATGTCAAAGGCAGTATCACCCATCGGATATCTTTGAAGTCCTGGGTTCGAGTCAGTTGAATCATTAAAATCCACTGAGATTCGGAAGTCTCGTTAAGCCATTGGTCTCGGGTAGGCGCCTTGTTATAAACAGCTGTAAACCCCATCCCTTAGGGCTTCAGCCCATGCCATTTAGCCCTTATATACAAATATTATTCAACAGTAATGGAATAAAATTATAGAAATATATGAAACACGGCGTGGGGAATCTTTCTTCACGAAAAAATCCAAAAAATTTAGAGGGAAAATGTGCATATACCACTATATATATATATGTGTGTGTGTAATATACGCTACTTTTGCAACAATATTTTTATGAAAACAATTATTCGATAATTTTACAACAAAGAAAGAAATATTTCACCTGTATTCTTTTATGTAATACACTTGAGCGAAAATACGCAATTTGTGCGGTTTCTTTAACTAGTCAATGCGTCACTCACATCCCAACGCCAGTCGGAGATCCACTTCTTAAAAAATTCAAAGTAAATCATTTGAATAGAAATTGTTTTCTTACGAAATGTTTCTTGAGCTTGAATAAAAGTCACAGTTCGATTGGCATATTAGTGAAGGTGCATTTAACACAGGTCACAAACTGAAGTCCAGGCTCGTGATAACTATGTACTGGAGAAGTCAAGGAAGCACATTTCTATATAAAAAAGTATTAGGTAATTTAAACCTGGAATTAAAAACAGAGGAATGCGATATTAATTTGCTTTGGTCTCAAACAGAATGCTTTCAGTTTATGTTTAATAAATAAGTTCAATTCTGCGATCCTTTTTGGCTGCAAATTTGTCTATGATCAGATCATAAAATGGTTGAGTGGACATTAGATGGTTCAGCAATTCTTTCTCGATTGAAATTTTAGCGAGTGAAGACAAACGATCTTGTGCCATTGTATTACGGAGGTAAGTCTTAATTCTCTTCAAACAAGAAAAAACTCCTTTCAGCAGAAGAACTTGTTGATGCCAGTGTCAATACAAGAGAAAATAATTTGTAGGCTTCTGGTAACACATCTTTCAGCTCGTTTTCTTTCATTGTTTTCAAGGTTTTCTGAACACTGAGTTCCCTGAAGTTGTGATCATAATATAAAAAATCTAATTCGTTTTTTAGTCGTTGTGTGTCTGTAAAAATGCTTGGATAAATTTTTTTGAGAGTGTTAAGGGCACTGGATGGAAATGACTCTGAATAACTATGGTATTTTGAGCTTTCAACTAGCTGCAGAAACTCGAGCTTTCCCATATCTTCAAATCTGGTATTTATTTGGACTATTATGCTGTCAACGATTTCGTAAAACAAAATTTTGTAATAGTTTTCCACTTCTTCTTCAGTCAAATGTTTCTTTTGGCGACATTTAGGACCTCCACTCAAACTAATTGCTTCACTGAAATGTTTCAAGTGGTTACATTCCTTTTCTTATTTATTCGTTCGCAACATTGTTTAATTTGTCTTTGGCAATAACTGATATCTAAAGTCTTTTTTTGTAAAACATCAAACAGTACATCCGTAATTCCAAAAATGTCATAAAAAATCAGTGATAAAAAAGCAAATTCAAAATTAGTGAAATTTTTCAAATATCCTATGGCTCCGTTGATTGATTCTGCCGTTGATTCCGGGTCATTCATTATGTTTTCAAACACATTCTTTAGTTTGCCCCATTCGCTTACAATTAAATGCAAAATTTGCGAAAGTGATGCCCAACATGTTTCCGCTATTTGAGGAATCCGTTTCCCAACAACTGAATCTGCTACGTGGGTTCTCTTGGCAGATTTATGAAAAAATGAGGGCATGCTGGATACAGTTGCGAAATATATGCGACATTTTACAATACTTTTGCACCCCTGTTGTAGGACAAGGTTAAGGCGGTGGGCGAAACAGTGGGTAAACAAAGCTTGCGGGGCTTCTAGCTTGACTCTTTTCTGCAGACCGCTCAACTCTTTAGCCATAACGCTTGCACCATCATAACACTGGCCTACTAACTTTGATTTAAAATCAAACTCCTCCAAAACCGATGCTAGCAGATCATACAGTGCCATAGCAGTCCTGTCAGTGCTGATATCATAAAAACCAAGGAAGCACTCAACTACTTCACAATTTGAGTCCAATATGTATCTGACAATTATTGAACACTGTGATTTTTGAGTAATATCAGTTGTATCATCAACTTGCACTGAAAAAATTTTTGACTCATTAATTTCGCTTTTAACACATTTGTTTATATATTCATGAATACACTCCAGTAAATCATTCTGTATCGTTTTAGATTGTCCAGAAAATAAGCTTCGTATTTCTTCAAAATGTGCTTTTAATTCTGGGGTGCTCCTACGAAGTAACAAATGGAACATCTCCTTGAAATTACCTTTATTTAATGAGGAAATAGATTCATCATGTCCTCGAAAAGGCAGTTCTTGCTTGCTTAGAACGACAACTAAATCGATTATATGTTCCATAAAAAGCCTATTTAGTCTGACCTTTTCATTAAGCTTAGCTTTATGAAGAGCAGCAGTTTCTTTGAGCATATCAGAAATAGTGTTTATATTTTTTTCCATCCGTTTCGGACCTACGTGATTAGTTATATGCTCTTTAGAGCTTTCGTGCAATTTTGCACTACGAGAAAAGTTTTTCAGATCAAAATAACCCGTTGTATTCCACACATTTTTCTTATTGCTCAAAAGTAAACATGGCCAGCAAAAGAGAGTTTGCTTGTAATAGCTACCAGAAAGCCAGGGGGAAATCTCATACCATGATTTATTGAAAGCCCTAAGAAACGATTTGCCGCACTTCTTATCTTTAGATATTGAACTTATTATAGGTGTCGGTCTTCCAGATATGAGAACATCCCTTTTATCATAATCTTTCCAATGTTTAAAAGGAATTTCTTCCAGAACACAAATCACGTCGTTTGTTGGGCCATTCATATTTTCCAACCCAAATCAAAATATGCTGTTTAGTAACAATAACAAAATAAAAAAGAAGAAAAACTCAACATTACTATGAACTAGCCAACACCCACAGAAGTGAGGGTTGAAAACACACTACAAAAAGTTAGACTCAAATACACTCTGACGAATAGTTAAAGCTACGTAGAAATCATCCTACTCCAAAGCATATAGAGGCGAACGGCGTCATCGCCTATAAAACCACTTTTCACCAAGGTCATCTGCTCATTTTCCCGCGCCCATTGGATACACAATCCTTGGGTTCTCCAATAACAGCAGAGATGTGATTCCAGTTTAAGCAAAATGGAGGGTCGCCTCAGAAATTTCCTTTCTCTTACTGGAAGTCTGGCACCTCCTTAGGTAGACCTCGGACCGTGGGGGTGGGGGTTCACTCTGTAGGGCTCTTCTCTGATCCCCAGTTCCCAAAACCGGCTTCTCATCGAGACGATTCAGCCGGTCACCTCTAAGCGCTTAAAACATGCAGCTGCTTTGCAAAAATAATGATTCATTCCTCTTCTTGAAAGCCTTTTTTTAACCTAATTCATGAATCACAATGTAAATTTCAGTGTTTCATTTATCCTGCAAAGTTCTTATATCTTTGTTACTGACCGAAGTTTTTTTTTTTTCACTTCTCATTCTGCGGAATTTCAGGTGAGGCGGCGCCTCACTTGCCTCATCTGACGGGCCGCCACTGAAGCGGCTTAACAAATTCCAACTTCTGTTATGACCACGGTGTATGATAATCAGGTGGTACAACTCTGGAAACCAAAATAGCTCGTTAAAGTCACTTGTCACTAGATGGCGCTACCAACATATGAGCTGATGACTGGACACAACCTATGTTTTCTTATGTGAGGAAGCGGCAGAAGTATTCGTGTTTTAAGAATGCTGTTTTGCTTGAAATTGAAAAAACAAAACCTGAAATGCTTTGTAAACATGCACTTTTGTGCCTGCCAGGTGGGATGTCATCAGTTATAGGGATATCGTCATCATTGTCAACCATTATCAATCCACTGCTGGACGAAGGTCTCCCCAAGTTTCTTCCACAACGGTCTATCTTGTTCCAGTCTCCTCCATGTTACTCCCGCATACTTTCGAATTTCATCCACCCATCTCCCATGTGGTCTTCTTCTGGGTCTTTTCCTGTCCCTTGGAATCCAATCTAAAATTTCGGCTGTCCATCGATGGTCTGTTCTTTTGGCAGTATGTCCAGCTCATTGCCATTTCAGGGATTTAACTCTGATCATGATGTCTTCCACTCTTGTCATTTTTCTGATCCACGAGTTCCTCTTCTTATCTCTCTTGGTTACACCAAGCATGCACCTCTCTATGCCTCTTTGAGTTGTCTGCAGCCTTTGTATGTCTCTTTTAGTTAAGGTCCACGTCTCTGCACCATACGTAAGCACTGGAAGGATGCATTGATCAAACACTTTTCTTTTAAGACATAATGGCATATTGCTCTTTAAAATTATGCTGTTTCTTCCAAAAGCTCTCCAGGCAAGTTTTGTACGCCGATTAATTTCTTCATCAATGTGACCCTCACTTGATATTTGCTGTCCAAGATAAACGTATGTACCTGTTATCTCCAGCTTTTCTCCATCAATCGATAAATCTTCATTTCTTGTAAAAGCATTGAACATCACTTTTGTCTTCTGAAAGTTCATTTTTAATCCCACTTCTTTACTCTTATCAGCAAGCTCCTGGATCATACTCTGCAGCTCTGATGGGGTAGTTGAAAAAATGACTACAACATAAGCAAAACGAAGGTGAGTTAGATAATCTCCATTAATCTTTATCTATTTGTTTTCCCAGTTCAGTGATTGAAAGACATTTTCCAATGTGGCATTAAAGAGCTTGGGAGAAATGGTGTCACCTTGTCTCACTCCCTTTCCAATTTTTATGTGTTGTATTTTCAAACAGCCGAATCATTGCACTTGCATTTTCATAGATGTTATTAATAATATTAATGTGCGCATCTTCAATACCGCAGGATTTCAGGGCCATTGTAACTGCTGATGGTTTCACCAAATCAAAGGCTTTTTCATAATCGACAAAAGCCATGCACAATGGAAGTTCATATTCCCTCGCTTTTTCAATTAGTTCTCTCAGTAAGTGGATATGATCTATTGTGCTGTAGCCACTCCTGAATCCAGCTTGTTCTCTCGGTTGAGCCATGTCCAGTGTTACCTTCAAGCGGTGTGAAAGAGCTTTAGTGAAGATTTTATAAACCACTGATAGGAGGCTGATAGGTCTGTAGTTCCTCAATGTCACCTTTTTTATGTAGCAGGATCATTGTAGCGTTGTTCCAATCCTCAGGAATCTTCCCTTCATTAAGGCATCGAGTGAAAATTTGGGCGAGTACTGTTTCGATTTCTCCACTTGCTTCTTGTATGATGTCTACGGTAATTCCATCTTCTCCTGGAGCTTTTCCCTATTTCATGTTGTTGATTGCGTGTGCAACTTCTGCTGGGAGGATTGGAAGAACTCTGGTACTGGTACCTTTCATGATGTCTGGAGTACATGTATCATCCCTTTCATATAATTTGGAGTAGAAATCTTTCACTCTTGTCAAAATTTCGCCTCTATTTCTTGTTACAGAACCATCTTCTTTTTCCAGTGCCATAATCTGTTTTCTTCCCTTACTGAGATGTCCCTTTGCTATCTTGAGGCTTTGGTTGTTTTCAATCGCTTTCCTCACTAGTACACAGTTGAATTTCCTTACGTCTTCAGTGATACTTTTTCGTACTGTCTTGCATAGGCCTATATATTCCACTTTGGAAGTCATATCTTCTTTAGTTGTCCTCATCTCTCTTCTTTTTTGCATCAACATTTTGGTTTTTCCTGATAATTTGTTCACATGCAACTTGATCTTAGACCCAGCTAATTTTGTTGCTGTTTCCATAAGAGCTTTGGTTACTTTTCTGTTAACTTCAGAAATATCCACTTCTTCCGATGTTAGTCCTTCTAAAGCAGAGAATCTGTTCTTCAGTTCCAACTTGAAGGTATTATGGTGTTTTTTAAGGTTGGTTAAATGTCAATACATTTTGTTTGTCTTATGAGCTTGCCACGTTTGAGTTTAGTGTTGAGGTGCATCTTACATCTCACCAATATATGGTCACTACCTGTGTTGAACTTGTTTAGCACACTGCAGTCTTCAATGATGAATTTTTATATATATGCATATTTTTGATTGATAATTGCACTGCTTAGTTCTTGGTAGCCATGTAGTGCATTTCATGTTTCTACACCTTTACGTAGGATAACTTCATCTTTCATATGTAGAGTAGCAAGTTTAAAGTGGCGGTCGATAGTTTTTTCCATCGTAAAATAGCTTCTTTTTTTTAAATTAGAAAAAAAAATGAAATGTTTATCTATGCCCGATTGCTATGGTTTCATGTGGGCTGCCATTTATATATTTAAAAAGGGCGGTATGCATGTATAACGTAAACAGCTTACACTGCCAGAGTTCTGTTGATATCAAAGGACAAATCAGTGATCATCTTTCATCTACCTGGGCTTAAAAGTTTACATGTTGAATAATTTGTCCAATAATTCGATACAAAACGCTTTCATTCCATATCAAAAATGTAAAAATTTAACTGAACTTAGTCTGACACACAGGTGCAGTATATATTTTAGTCTAGTTGACATGCTTTAACTTTTGTAGAGAAACTTCAATGTTTCCGGAATTTCAATACCACACAACTACACAATGTAATTAATAAAACATATTTGTGATAAACATAGATTTGGAACTGAAGAAATCACAAATGCTATGTATTCCAATGATGATTGGGTAAACAGTTGGCCCACAACTTCTGCACGTTCCCTGGTGAGCTATGACATTAGCGATCCATTTTCCTAACTGTTAACTTTATGGGGAGTTGTATCACCTGACTATCATATACCGTGGTTGCAGTGTTCTTTCAGGACTTTTTGGTGGTGGTGGGGGATTGTTAGAGGGGGGCAAGTTTTCTATTTATAACGCACACATAATTGTTAACCACTATAACTACATATCTAGAAGTAATTACTATATATATATATAGTACAGGGGAGTATTTAGAGGGGGCCTTGCTTCCCAAAAGTGTTTCATTTTTTAGTTTTTGGTTAAAATGCGACTTATATTAGGAAAAAAATGCCTTAATTTAATAAAAATGCATCAACTTAAATTAGAAAAATGCTCTAATTTTTCTTCTATTTTTCATTAACGTTAATTTTGTTCTGGTGGATTTTAAAAACTTCTATTTTTGATCCCCCCCCCCCATCCTCACACACACACCCAAAGAAAATTCTATATAGCTCTAGAGATATAGTATAGTATAGTAATGTTATTTCTTCAAGCATTTCAAGAACTAACTTTCTTCAGCTAAACTAGGGGGGGGGGGGGGGAGCGGTTCACGATGTGGGTGTTTGTTTCGGCAGGTTTGAAAATTTCATCTATTAAAACGCATTTAACACACTTCTGATCCTGAATCGTGATCCCCTTACTATGAGGTATGATTAGTCTACTTATTATATTTTGTAGAATGGCATGCGTCTTAATACTTTTTGCAAAATATTAAAAAAAAACTTACTATATTTGAACAAATATTAAAAACAAATTATAATTGAAGAAAATTTTGTAGCATCAAAAGAAACGAAACTTCCTTTTTCATTACAGCCTAAAATTATTCACATTTGGCTCGGTAACATAAAATGTCTCAGGAGGGGGGTCGTTTCAGGGAGTCCCCCCTCTGTATGCCTGAAAGAAACACTGTGTGGTTGTGACATAGATAAATTCTTCAATGTAGCTAAACATATTTCATCTCAGATGCACAAAAATGGAGCTTGAGGATTATTTAAGAAATAAAAAATTGTGATTAAAACTGCTTGAGAAAGTTATGAAGAAGCTGAAAATACGAAAGATTTTAGCTGTATTTTAACTTGAAGATCTTTCAATTTACCTTCACATCTTCTGAGTTCCTTTGTTTTTCAGACATTTCTGAAAAAACAAAAGAAAGAAAAAAAAGTCCATCAATGAATCTACAAAACTTAAAAATAGCATATTCAACAACTCAATTTAAAAAAAGATCTTATAAAATATTTAATGAAAAGATTTTCATTTAATAACTGGCAACTGAAAAACGAACCTGACAACAAAATTTAAATGTTTTATGGTAAACAAAACTTTTGTTACATGTTTTCTACATTGACAACAGGTCTTGACAAACATCTAGAGGCCAAAAACATCTGAAAAAAACCCTAAAAGAACTCAAAAGATGTGAAGGTAAATTAAAAGATCTTCAAGTCAAAATAGAACTAAATATATAAATCTGAATGAAGTTTTGAGTAAGAGTTTTAATTTCTGTTGACAAAAGATGTTCCTAGTGCAGAAGTTACTTTGGGAATTTGAAAAACAAAAAAATAATGGTATTGAGATTTCATGGATCAAGAGCAAATGATCAAAGAATATAACACATGGAATTGCTGATGTCAAGGATGACCTTGAATGCATGTAATGATCTTTAATAGGAAAGCAAACAAAAATTGCAGATTTGTTTACACTGTCATGAATAGTAATGCATCTAACATTATAGGTATATTCATCCCTAAAAACTAGTGAAGTTATGTTTCCCTTCCTTTTGTATATAGAAATTATTAGTTTTATGTAATACATTTTTTTCTTCAAATTAAAAAATACAATTTCAGTGTTGTGTTACTTTAGGCAGAGATATGCAGTTCAGTTTTTATTTCTTTTAAAAATTTAAACAGTTTAATCATTAATTTTGATGACAGCATTCTAAGTGAAACTTCTTTTTTATTTAAGCATTCACTCCACTTCCATGTATTTTGTATTTTGATCTAAATCAGCCTGTTAAAATGACATGCAGATATAAATAACATCTTAAATATTACTGTCCTTGAGGTGATGCAGTAACAGAGTTCTGCTGTATTTAATAAACAGATGGAGTGATTATTTTGATGACTTGTTTAATAAAAAAATCAGGGACCAGTGGGTGGCTCACTAATTAAGGCAGAAATGTTTGTGATGATCACAGAGATAAAACTATAGCTCTTTTGTAAAGTTAGAGATGCTATTTTGTCCATAAAATGTTTTAACACAGCAGTGCATTAAAAAGTTGTAAGGTGAAAGGCAAGCTGTTTCCTTTTTTTTTTTTTTTTTTTTTGAAATCAGTCACAAGCTTTTACATCAAGTAGTTGGAGATTTATTTTG
This sequence comes from Macrothele yani, assembly GCA_039090855.1. Taxonomy (NCBI): domain Eukaryota; kingdom Metazoa; phylum Arthropoda; class Arachnida; order Araneae; family Macrothelidae; genus Macrothele; species Macrothele yani. Next base: position 40,736,395 of record CM076997.1, on the reverse strand, counting down.
GAGTAAGATAGGGTTTCAAGCTTTATACACATCTTTGTTTGGATCTACATGGATAAATTATTAGGGAAAGTAACTTGATATCATGTATTACAGCATATGGCTTTGGTAACAGTAGTTTTCTGTATGCTGATGACTTAGTGCCATGCAATGTATTTGTAAAATATATTACAAGAACTGAAACCTTACAAAGACATAATTTTTTAACATTGGCCCTCTTGCTTTTTAATGCACTTGGCCCAGCATTTCTTGAGCAACTTAACATTGCCAGAAAAAAATCATTTTGCTGTAAAGATTTAAATTCATTTTGCTGCACCACTTCCTTCAGTTCATGGTCTGTCGAAAATGAACAGCCTCTTATGGAGTCTTTGAGTTGATCAAACAGGACAAGATCAGGACTATATAGAGAATGCTCCAGTACCTCAGTATAAGTGTTTCTTTTCTGAAGAGTTTCAACACTGTGGGCAGCTGTATGGGGACAGGCATTGTCATGCAACCACAAATGCCTTCTGACTGTAGTCCTTGGCATTTGCTTTGAATTGCGTTCTTCGGTTTGTTACGTAGTATTTCACTGTAACAAGCACTGTTCAACTCCTCTTTTTGTAATGTATCAGTACTGGCCCTTGTGAGTCATAAAAAAACAGTGAGTAGCACTTTCACAGCTTTTGGTTGAGTTTTGAACATTTTTTTTCATTTTTTGGCTGGTGATTCATTCCAAACAGTTTTTGTTCATGGCAAGCACATTTATCAAAGTATTTCTAAGGAAAAATAGTAGGTTGACTGGTATGCTGACCCTGTTGATGGTACTACTGTAATTCTATTCTAATTCTATTTTAAAGTAACAGCAAAAGAAATATTTTAAGGGCAAGGGTCTTAAATGTTCATCAGTTGTTAGGCCTATGACTGTAGCTATTGTTAGGCCTATGACTGTAGCTATTGTTAGGCCTAATGTTGATGTGTTCAATTCTTGTCCTCAGAACCCCGAAGTTTGTCGATGTTTTAATGTTGCAGCAAAAACAAATGTTCAGTGATTTAAAAGTTTTGGCTAAAATAGTTTGAACAGGAGTAAGTGGAAAGGAGTTTCAACAAAAAAGAAGAAATAAGGGCATCTCAGTTGCATTTTGGCTCAACCAAGCCATTTTCAATCAGCATAATTGCATATGTAATGAGCATTTGCATCTACCACATGCCACCTTTTACTGATTCAAACTGCTTTAGCAAAATCTTTTAAATCACAAAATATTTTGTTCTTGCTGCAATGTTAAAACATTGACAAACTTCTGGATTTGTGGGAACCAGGCATCAAGCATGTTGACATTAGGCCCAATTAATGAATGTTTAGGATTCTTGCCCTAAAGTATTGCCTCTGCTGTTACTTCAATATATTATAGAATTATAGTACAGTATAAACAGGGTAAGCAACAGTCAGCAGACTGTTTTTGCTTAGGAATCACTTTAATAATGTGCTGTGAAGAAATATTATTTTGTTATATTATGGAAACACATTTAATGAGTGCCCAATGGTTATAGCATGATGAACAGAAATAAGTATGAACAGCAATATGTATTCTTCTTTGGCAAGAAAATGCATAATTATTACTGCTGACTACATAACTTACTTGTTGCACTTTGTCAGTCACTTCTTTAAGTGACCCTTAGTCTCTCTCCCCAACCCCTCGTATCATTTAGGCATCAACTATATTCAGAGAGCTGCCAACCTTTTGAGGTGTCTATCAGTAATAATTCAGAACCCAAAAAACGTGCATGACACCGCATGGTTTTTCAAAGTTACAAACTAAAATTACTATGTTATAAATTAAAACTAGCACACTCGCCTTATGACAGTATTTCAAGCATGTTGAAAAAGACTTCTTAAATCTATTATTTTTCCAGGTTTATACTCTTCTAATACTGTATGTTTATGGATTTCCATGGGAAAATTTCATCCAAGAGTACCCAAGTCCGTGATCAGACCTTTGCGTAACATACATATATATGTCTTATGCATGATATATACTGTATTTTTCTTCATATAATCCGTAGTGGTGTATTAGCTGGAGACAGTGAAATTCCAGAAAAGAAATAAAATTCCTTCGTATAATCCATGGTGGCACATAATCTTCAAGATGTGAAATACCAGTAGTATTGAATAAATATCTTGTTAAAAAAAAAACAAAAAAAACTGAAGTTCTCATTGTGTGTCAACTTCCCTGTTTTTTGGGATAGTGGTACTCCGATGTGAGCTTCATGACACGAAGCTCTGATATCCACATCAGCGTTCACAATATATCACAGTACCGCTTGTTGAAAAACTAGAATACCAATGTGAAATTGAAATAGGTTTTTCATGATACACCAATACATCGCCCAATCCTACTATTGATCAAGTAAGAGGTTCATTCACAAATTGTGCTGCAGACTGACTAGCAAGTAACTTACCATAATTTTTTAGGTATGATCTGTAATCCTGTACAGTCAGCTGTGTGTATTTGTAATATCTTACTTTCAGCTTAGGTTCCATAAAATATGTAGCTTTTTTGTTCTGTTAAAATTACACAGTTGTGTTAATAACTTATAAAAAAAAAGAATGCATTTTTATTTTATTTTAGGTTTCAGAACAGCGTGTATTTAATATAGACCCAGTGGAAGAGACCTTTCCTGGACTTCTAAAAATTGAGGATGAGCTAAAGAGCTGGAACTGGATATTTGGCAGAACTCCACGTTTTCATGTGAAACAAACTTTTCCCTTATGTCCCAGTTTATCGAAGTGGAACCAAAAGAACTTACCACTAAATATTGATATAACAGTTATGATCAATAAAGGTTCTGTTGAAAGCATTACTATCACACCCAGTGTTCTTCAACCAAAGGCTTTAGCTATTCTGCAGGACTGCATAAATGAAGAGCTCTTCTCATTTTCAATCTTAGATTCCTGTTTGGACAAATGGTTAATGTTTGTCTCTGAGGGTGGCATTCTTTGCAAATATATAAAAACTTGCATTTTACAAATAGTACAAGATGTTTATAGATGACAATAAAATAATTAGCTATATCTTTTGCATTATTTTGTTATACAGTGAAACCTCCATTAATGGACGCCTTCGAACAACGGTAACCTCCGAGCTACAGTAAGTTTTGGTTGGTACCAAACAGCTTCCATAGGATTAACATTAACAATAACCTCCAAACAACGAAACCTCTTAACAGTAGACAACAGACACCCCAGTCCATCCCGAAGGAGATTTAATGGACACCTTGTTCCTTGGATTTTATTTAGTTCCTTTGTAGGTACTTCAGCAAGATGGATAAGATTGAGATCAAGAATATTTATTGCTAAAGGCATAATGGGTTGGATTATGATTGGTACAGTGGTATGCTTAAGTGAAAAGAAAGCAGTTAAAAGCTTGTTTCTACATGAGGGAAGCTGCAGCTTCAATGTATGTTTCAATTGCCCCCGTGGCTGCGAAGGTGGTTGATGGGCATGGAATTTTTCCCGTTGGGGGGGGCTATGTTTCTTAGTTTGGTCTCTGTTACTGCTGTATGGTGTGTGGCCAGACAACTGTGTAGTTACGCTTTACTATCTAACATTTTTCTTTCCTATAGCATGCCCAGGCCTGCCAACCCTATGGATTTAAGCTGGCAATGCCGGATTTCATTACATTTCCCGGAATTCTGGATTATAAATTAATATTGCTGGATTCCATCATGATTTCCGTAGCGTAAATTAAAAAGTAACGACGGGGAAAGTTCGAAGTTCTCGGAGGCATCGGTATGTTTGCGGAGAAGCGACCTTTCCCCTCTGAGTCAGTAGTTCTGCTCAGTGATGTTTACTCTTCTGTCCGCTAATGATCTCTGGTGCTGCAGGCACGGAGCAGGAACAGGCTTGACGTTGGCGGGCACCATGCGTACTGATGCAGGTTTCTCGTCTATCGATGATATCGGAAGCGCGTGGTAGTGTTTTGGTTTGTTTGATGTACTTCTTCTCTCTTCACAGGAATTTCTGATAACTTTTCGTGCACATGTTTAATCACGCGATGGCTGGTAGAAAATATCAGTCTGTTTTTAAGAAGTGTTATACGACAGATAATTATCTGTGTATAATCGAATCAAGGAAGGGCCAACAATTTGCCTTTTGCTCTATCTGTAGGTGTAATTTTTCCGTTTTCCACAAGGGCAAACAAGATATCGTTAATCACATTCGTATGCAAAAACATGTGGACAATTATTCTAAGTGCGTAGAAAATAACAAAACAAATTTTGCTCGAGATAGTTCCTTTTCCGATGCCATTATCCATGCTGAGTGCTTGTTTACTTCATTCCTAGTGTAAGATAACTTACCTTTAAGCTGTGCAGACCATGCAAGTGTGCCTTTTAAGAAAATGTTCCCAGATAGTAACATTGCAAAAAAATATGCATGAGGCAGGACAAAAACATCGTGCGTCATTGTCAAAATGGGGAAATCTTCAAAAATCGGCTTGCATACGTGCAAACTTTTACGGATTTCTGCTTAATTTTACTGATTTACTGATAGAGGTCTTTTTTATGGATTTTTTAATATAACCCCTGCAACCATCCACTTAGATTTTTTACCGGACCTTACGAGCGCTGTGTCACGCGATGATGTCATCTTTGATTCGCTGGCTTCATGCAGTAGCTCTCTCCACAGGAGTGCTCAAGTGATGTGCTGACCAGAGTTCGTCAAAATGCATAATTACGCTTCTAGTATGCATCAAAATTTTACCAACGCGTAAAAATACGCTTTGGGAATTTTTATCCGCACGTAAAACTACGCATTGAATAATTTTAACAATTCGTAAAAATACGCATCAGGACGGTACTTCGTCTTTTAGAAATGGAAGTAAACGAAATAAAGATTTTTTCCATAATCATAATTTCTTTTTCCTGTGATGTTGCCTCTGTCCAGTATTATTGTTATACAGGGTGCATAGGAAAGTCCCTTTAGCCTGGAATAACTTGCGAACAAAGAGAGGTACAGTTATGCAAGTGAGATAACGGTATAGTAAAGCAACTACCCCCGATCAAATGCAACTGATAGCAGCACCCCTGGTGGCAAAATGCGGAAGTTAGCCACTGCAAATCAAAAACGAAATGAGATAGAGCAAAATTTCCAATTACCAAGTTGTAGAGCATTAGTTAATTAGTACAAAATGACATACGGATAAGATAAATTGTCGCCTGAATACCCTAAAATGTCCGAAATCGATGTGCAACCTTTTGTGTGAGCGTTTGAAGGGAACAGGCATAGGTATAAGCAAATACACACAATTTATTGCATAAATGCGTACTTATGTCAATACAGTTTGATGACGTCAGACAAAACAAAAAAAAAAAAGGCAAACTGGCGCACAGTGATAAAAAGTTAATGTCGAGTATGTTCGAAGAGTTCACCATTGCCCATGATACACATTTGTATTCGTGAAAGTAACTCTGCATGCACATTCCTCAGCATGGAAGGTGTCACACTATTGCAAGCATCTGTAACACAACGACGTAGAGCCAGCAGACCTGTAGGCGCTGTTGCATACACCTGATTTTTACGTAACCCCAGAAATCCAAGCTCGCCATTCTCACACAGCGTACCTAGACCTAGCTTCTAGTCAGGGTGCATCATGCTACTGGATTTTATATCATAGGTACGGTACAACGTCACAATCTGTGTTTGCATACGGCTACATTTGCGAAAAGTGAATATGAAGATTTGAATCGCCGCGCATCAATGTCAGACATTGTAGGGTATTCAGGCGACAATTTATCTTATCCGTGTGAAACAAATGTCATTTTGTACTAATTAATTGATGCTCTACAACTTTGTGATTGGAAAATTTGCTCTATCTCTTTTCGTTTTCGATTTGCAATGGCTAAATTTCACATTTTGCCACTAGGGGCGCTGCTACGGTTGCATTTGATCATACGTAATCGCTTTACTATACCGTTATCTGACTTGCATAGCTGTGCCTCTCTCTGTTCGCAAGTTATTCCAGGCTAAAGGGACTTTCTAATGCACCCTGTATATAATTTTATTCCATAAATATTTGTATTTCAGTTTGAAAATGGAGGAAAAATTTCCGAAAATGGAAATTCGACGGCGAAAAAAGTTTGGTGTAATCTTTAGGCATGAGAGTGCGACGGCTTCGAGGAATTTCTCCTTTTCCGTTATAATTTGGGTTATCCTCAAGATCGATGCATAACTAAACAGAACTCTTTTTACATTTTTTATATGCATTAACGTAACATTAGTGCTTCAAATTATGTCCATTGATATTTCAAACATATGAAAGTATGCTTGCAGGATTTTTCTCTTCTTAAGGTTGGCAAGTCTGCATACCCTAACCTGAATCGAAGGGCTGTTAACATACTGACATCTGTCAGACTCTGTTTTCTTAAAATCCTCTAACACCATGAATTATTAACTTAAATTATTATATTCAGCATTTGGAAAAAGCACTGCAACATTTTCTTTATTGTGCATAAGGTTCATATATTTATTCTGCTTTTACGGAAACACAACGGCCTAGTAATGTTAACTCAGACCTAACCTCCAAACAGTGGCCACTTTTCCCCCAGTCCAAGCAGTGGCCATTATTCAGAGGTTTCACTGCATTATACTTTTGCATTGTTCAAATACCTTAGGTTCCTAAAAAATAGGAAGACAAAAAATAAGTAAAGGTCAGCATTTCCAAGGCAGACCTTCCAACATTCAAAAATTTAAATCCATAAAAAAATTTCAGAGAACATTTAATCACTATGCTCAATTTACTGATGTATCAATTGTATTGGTTAAATGTATCAAACATATTGATTAAAAGCTTATTTATTACGTAAATGATTTGCCAACTTCAACTGATCTCATACACTATAAGATGCCTCACACTATTTCATGCTTACAGTGATTAAAATGCAGTAGTGTGTTATCATTATGCTGTATGCGCACAGGAAAAGAATTTCACATGAACTGTGAAATTATTGTGATATGGCAGCAAGTTTTTTACTTAACTGAAGTTTTGACCTTAAATTTTTGTGCCAACATGTTGCAATACATTTTAAAAACATGACTTAAAGTCTATGCGATTTATATCTTCTCACTCACTCTCTCTCTCTTTTAGGAGTTATTTCCAATCTTAATCCAACAGCATTTCTTGAAGTCTTTCCACTACCCTGCGAGCAGAGGTCTGGGAATGCAAAACTGGATGAAAATGTGATCAAGTAAATCAAAATATACACCAATGAGCCATTACATTATGACCACCTACGTAATAAGCTGTAGGACTCTCTTTAGCCGGCAGAACAGCGGCCACTCAACAAGGCATCGATTTGATGAGGTGGCGATAGGTATCCTGGGGTATCTGGTACCATAATGTCAACAGCAGGTCCTCCAGTTCCCGTACATTTCAGGGGGGTGATTTAGCGCACACCTGCTTTTCCAAGTCGAATCACAAATGTTCAATTGGGATCATGTCGGGTGAATTTAGAAGCCAGAGCATTAATAGAAAGTCACCAGCATGTTTCTCGAACCACTCCTTGACGATTCTGTCAGTGTGGCATAGCGCATTATACTGTTGGTTATGGCCATCACCAGCAGGGAACACAGTTGCCTTGAATGAGTGAACTTGGTCTGCAACGATGTTCAGATACCTGACAGCTGTCAGGGATTGTGGTATTGGGATAACGGGGTTTAAAGTGTCCCAAGAAAACATCACCCACAGCATAACACCACTGCTGCCAGCGTGTTTCCGCCTGACAGTGCATCGAGATGCCATAGCCTCCATTGGTAATCGGCGTATCCACGCTCGGCCATCTACGTGATGCACCAGGAATCTTGATTCATCAGACCAGGCCATTTCTTCCAATCATCTGCGGTCCAATCTCGATGATCTTGGGCCCATTTCGTGCGTTGTTGGCGATAATGTGCAGTGAGCATGGGGACCTGTCTGGGTCTTCAGCTATGCAGGCCCATGTGCAGAAGGCTGCGATGAACTGTGTGCTGACACATTGCCCTGTTGTAGCTGCGGGTGATATGTCACACTGTGGCCCTGTGATCGCTGTGAACAATGCGGGACAGTCTCTGCTCCCCTCTGGCATCAATGAGCTGCAGACAACACACAGCTGGATGATGGTTCGTTGTTTGGCCATCTGTGCACCATTTTTGATTCATACTCACTACAGCGGCAGGTGAACAAGCCATGCCGTTTCCAAGATCGTAGTTCCGAGGCGCCAGGCCATCACAATTTGTCCTTTATCAAACTCCGATAAATCGGCAGCTTTTCCCATTCTGACTCGGAACACTCTACTAACCATAAGCCGGTCTCAGGTGTTTATATACTGCTCTGTGAACTTCACCTGTAGTCTAGGCGCGCTCATTTCTCTAGGCTGGGTGTGGTCATAATGGAATAGCTCATCATTGTACAGGCATTTGGAGACATTTGTTTTACTCTCGAAATTGCACTAACTGGAAAAAAAATAAAAATAAATAAAAACGAAAGTCTAAAAGTCTGTCGTCCACAAAATAACCGTAAAGCAAGTAGAATTTCCATAAATTTTATGGGTAAATCATAAAACTTGGCATGCATGCCAAGGGGATTTCATTCAGAATATACTGAATACAATTTAAGTAAAGTGTTAGAAATTAGATTTTACACGCAAAGTTTCATTTACTTTCAGAATTATGAACATACATCAACTTTTATGGTTGGCTTACCAAATTTTCCCTGGTTGCACAAGTTGATTAAAAGAAGTTCAACTTCTAAAACTTAAGGCTGTCTTTGAATGAGTGTTAGGATTCATATCCTATCCTATATCAGCAATGTAAATTCTTTTGTACATATTTTCTCAAAAATTATTACTTTTGTGTTTGAAATTTTGAGCACAAATAAAAATGACCCATAGCTAATATGTGGCACAGTTATTATTCCGAAAAATGTGTTAGAATTTTTTTTTAATTCAGTTTATCTGACTCGAAAGCATTCCAATTTGGCGCTAGATGGTGCGATAAGTTAACATAGCAGTGTTTCAGTCCGAAAGCAATGAAATCACTTATCTCTGCCTGATTTTTGTAACTATCTGAGCCATATAGAAATCAATTAATAGGGGCAAAAGTAAGATTGGAATTTTGTCTTCTATAGATCGTCTTAAATCCTACTGTACATTCATTTTTTGAATAGAAAATGTGTACATTAGCAGAGAACACCTGAATTTGAGCTGTAGAAACTCCGCCTACTTACTAAGCTTCACCTACTTACTGAGCTCCACCCCCAAATAACGCCATTAGTTAAAACGTAACAGTGCGTATTTTGTCTTTTCGTTGTGGAGCCAACAAGAGACTGCTTCCATTCTGAATATGGTGAGAGGTCTCCAGTGATTAGTTGATGCCAACTTCTGGGACAGTCACTCAAGACGTAAAAGCCACACCCATGGAGTGATTTTTTTGCACTGTCTATTGCAGAAGATGAAACCTAATGCTCAACCAAAGACAGCCTTAAAGAGAAAATCCATCTTCATATTTTGGTGCACACCCAGGGTTCACTTTGGGGAGGTTCCTCAGTGGCATGCCCTTTCTCTTATGCTAAAATTACCTTATATACTTGTATATAAGCCGAAAGTTTTAGGAAGGAATCCTGATTTCAAAGTTAAGAGGTTGGCTATACATGGGTCACAAAACTTAGGGCTCAACTTTTTACGTTTTAGACCGCATCTTTCTGCGCAATAGTTTTCTGACTTGAAGAAAAAATTAAAAAAACAGTAGGAAATATTTTTCCACCAGAGTAGAATTCCTATGGGAATAGGTGCCGCTAATATGATAAGTGAAAAACCTAATCCCGTCTCAAATTGAGACTCCGAAATTTCCTGCTTCCAATCATGGGATACCTCATTACTTCCCATTTGCAATCGCAGGACGCCGCCAACACCACGTAAATCACTTAGCTGGTGGGCTGGGCCACAGCTAATGGGATACCTCTCTTCTCCTCCCAAGTTGTCACAGCAAGTGTATGTGTTTGCACTCCGCGCTGGCTAAAGCCGTCCACAATATTGAATAACAAAGACATCATGTTTAACGAAAGGTGGTAACTTGAAAGATGGCCAACACGGCTATGTTACTTCTTAGATGAAAAAATTTTGGGATGCAATTTTAGCAGAAATGGTTATAAATTCTCTTAAAAAATGTTGCATAACTAATGCAATAGATGTTACTGGAGTTATTTGGAAACTCCAACGGTGAATTGTACTTTGAAGGTTTTTACAGAAGATAATCTCAAATTTGCATAATTTATTTTAATAAATGTATTTTCCAAAATCTTGAAATTTAGGGTTAGCTTATATGCAGGTCAAGGTTTTTCACACATGTTTTAGCTCTTGAAGTATGGGTAGGCTTATACATGAGATCGGCTTATATGTGAGTATGTACAGTGTCTTAGGTATTTAAGTTTAACTATATACCTGCACATTGCTATAAGCAGTTTTGCTCCATACAAGGTCTGATCACAAGCTTTGGCGAATAGCAGCGACACAGCTAAATGCTGAGATGTAATAGTGATACGAGAGCGGTTAGTGCTAATACTGTATGGCCTTCAGGATTACACACAGGTCATTGAACCAAACTCTCACCCTTTTCAGTGCATGTGGAGACAGCTCAGAATGAAGACGTGTTTTGAGGCTATGTCCAATTCAAGAGAATGTCAAAGTTTGAGTAACGAGCAAACAAAGTTAGCATAGCAGAGTGATTGAGTTTGAATTTTGTTTCAAACTTGGTCACTCAGCAGTGAAGATACTCGTAAAAAACTGCAATTTATGGAGATGATGGTGTGACTCAGAAGACAGTATTCAAATGGTTCTTAACAGGACAGTATAGACAAACTCAAAGTAACATATGTTCTGAAGTTGAAATTATCTTGCCAGTCATTATGGTGAAACATGACAGGGTATAAATATGTGTTGAGCATGGTACAATATCCTGACTTGTTAAACCATATGCTGACTTGCAATCTGTTCTATTTATAAGAAAAGTTGAATCCTGGATTTAGAGTTTTTCAAGAAAAATAAATATAATTTCCAACCTACATTGTGAAAGCTCTTAGGAAAAAAGTTTGTCAAGAAACACCAAGAGTGCCAAGAAAACATTGTGAGGAACATTTTTAATCTTACAGAATATAAATCCTATCTTCAAGCAATCTTTTTCTTTTTGTACACTGCTTCCTACTGAACCATGATACACTTATGCCTGGGTCACTAGAATGTAATTATTATAACCACTAGTTCACAATGAATATAGTCATTACTTTTATTTTCTACAGCAAGACTTCAAATACTTTGTTATCAATTACTTCTTATTCTTTCTTTAAAAACAAGGTGAATTTGTTAAAAAAAAAATAGAGAATCATGGGACAACTATAAATGCATATGTACATACTGAGTGTGTTTCATCTTATATCTTCTTAGCAAAATCAATTTTTGCACTAAGTTGTTCTTTTGTTTCTTTCAGGAGAGCTTTCTTTACTTCAGCAGTTTTGCAAAAACTGTTATATTTCATGATTAACATAAAAACCTGGATTTTTTTCAGCTTCTAAAGCAAGTTCATCTGCTGCCTTCAGCAGCGAGAAAACTTCCTTTTCAATCTGCTTTTTCTTATTCTTAATTTCATCTTGTGCTGCTTTTTGCTTAGCTGCTAATGCTGATTTTTGTTTATCTTGATTTTAGTTATCCAAATGTGCCATATATTTTTGCTTGGCATTGCTGACACTAAGTAGAAGATGCTTCAAAAGCTTGACATTTTCAACACCTCCAACATTTGATAGATGATCATAAATCAGCCTTTGAGCAATGATAGAATTTTCAACAATTAGCTGCTTGTTGAAAGAAAACCCTCTTTCAATGGATGCTTCCCCATGTGACATTAATAAGAGCAGGTTTACAACCTTCCACAAGTCCTTAAAAGATGTGCTGGAGGACATGTGTTCATGTAGAAATATATCTACTCTGCACTGCTCATTGGAGGAAACAAAATCTATGATGTTTAATTCTACTTTAGCCACAGTTATGATGAATTCCTGAAACTGCCAGAGAACTGCATCATAGTGTTTAGGTTGAAGCCTGTGTACATCAACAAGAAGTTTCAAAACACTTTAAATCTGCAATACACACATCACTAGAAGAAGACCTCAGAGCTGGATCCAAGCATTTCATGTGACATACAAGGGAGTGATTCAACAGATTTTTTTCTAGAAATTTAGAAACTAGCTTTTGTAAGAAAGCCCTGCACTGCATTCAGAACTCCATGATTTGCCATTCAGTGACATGATCTACTACATTACTTACAGCATTTTCAGCTTGAAACCCAGTGTCAATCTTTTTATAATTGCAGCACTGTTTGACATCTGTAACATTTATATGAAGTATTTTTAAAGCAGATGTAGCACCATCTAAAACATCTTTTTTAGAAAGTGACTCATTAAGCTTCTTAAAATTTTCTCCAAGTCTCTGGCAATGAATAGGAGCATGGGCTTGTCACTGGTAAACTTTTAAACAAGTTAGTAAAATCATGCAATGCATTGAATAATAATACGCTTTCCAACATACCAGAAATCATTACTCAAGTTATTACTCAAGTTATGAGAATAATGGCTGTGGAATAAATCTCAGTCCTGTGCCCTGACCTTTGATCCCATTTCGATGATATTCAACAGAACCGGTTTGGTATACCTCCGAAATAACATGATAAAATTTTGTCACACTCAAAGCATTTTTACGTAAGTTATGATGCATAAGGGCTATGGAATAGATCCTGCTGCTGTGTCCTAACCTTTGACCCCATTTCGCCCATTTTCAATAGAATTCATCCCCAGGCAAGACCCTACAACATACTAACATTTCATCCAAATTGAAGCATTTTTACGTAAGTTATGACGCATAATGGCGATGGAAGTGATTCTGCTTCTATGTCCTGACCTTTGACCCCCATTTCTCCCATTTTCAATAAGGTTTGTCGCCAGGTGGTCCCCTACCACTTACTAAAAGTTCATCGAAATCGAACTTTTTTACGTTAGTTATTATGCATAAAAGCAGTGGAATGAATCCCGCTCCTATGTCCTGACCTTTGACCCCATTTCGTTCACTTTAAATAGGGTTCCTTCCCAGGTGATCCCCTACCAGATACTAAAATCTCATCGAAATTGAACGATTGTTACGTGAGTTATCCTGCGGACTGACATACGCACACAACGCGTGACATAATAAGGCAGATGGGAATCGCGACCATCTGCTTGCCGCAAAAGTGTGACGTCATAAAACTTTAATAGGATCCACACACAATGCGTGACGTAATGAGCCAGATGGCGTGACCGCGCACCAGCATTCTCAAAGGCAAGATTATGACGTCATAAGATTTCTAAGCATTGGTAACATTAATGGAACAACGCCATCACTAAAAACGTTATAATTCGGGGTGGTTATTTAACCCACTAAACGAATTCTCCTAAAGTCGAGATCAAGCTAAATCAATTTCTAGTACCAGAAAACGGTAGGTTAACAACTTTCATCAAAATTCTTAGAGCCGTTTTCAAAATAAAATGTACATACATACATACATACATACATACATACAAGAATTGCTACTTTAAGGTGGACGTCAAGTAATTTTGCTTCCTATACTTCCAATGGAAAAACTTCTGTACACATTTCCTTCACAATTAATGCGTTCCCAAGGATGAAAATTTGAACATCGATTAAAATATCTTCATTTTATAATTTGCAATACTTAATATTTTCTAAAACATAACCATATTTATGCAATTCAACATTTGTTTGTCTACTGACGTCATGAAAATACAGGTCGCGCCATCTTTTTTCTGGACAATTAATGCGTTCACAAGGATGAAAATTTTAACATCGATTAAAATAGCTTCATTTCATAACTTGGAATACTTAATATTTTCTAAACCATAACCGTAATTATGCAATCCAACATTTTTTTGTCCACTGACGTCATCAAAGTACAGGTGGCACCATCTTTTCTCTGGTTTCAACACCACCAAAGGAAAAGTGATTGATTTTTAATATAATTATGGTTATGTTTTAGAAAATATTAAGTTTTCCAAGTTATAATATGAAGTTATTTTAATCGATGTTCAAATTTTCATCCTTGGGAACACATTAATTGTGAAGGAAATGTACAAAAGTTTTTCCATTGGAAGTATAGGAAGCAAAATTACTTGACGTCCACCTTAATAATATGGGATAAGGGCAATGGAATGGATCGCAATCCTATGTCCTGACCTATGACCACATTTCATCCATTTTCAATAGGGTTCGTCCCCAGGTGGTCCCCTACTACATATTGAAATATCGAAATCGAACCATTTGTACGCACGTTATGACGCATAAGGGCAATGGAATGCATCCCGCTCCTACGTTGTGACCTTTGACCCTATTTGTCCCATTTTCAATAGGGTTCGTCCCTAGGTGGTCCCCTACCACATAGTAAACTTTCATTGAAATCGAACCATATTTACGCAAGTTATGACACATAAGGGCAATGGAATTACCCCATTTGTCCCATTTTCAATAGGGTTCGTCCCCGGGTAGTCCCCTACCACATACTAAAATTTCATCGAAATCGAACCATTTTTACGCCAGTTATCATGCGGACAGACGGACGGACAAAGCTGGAGCATATATGCTTCTTCAACCTACGGTTGGAAAGCGTAAAAAAGAAGACAGTTTCATAGCCACAGAGTTAAAGAAATGTAATTTTGCTTTTATTAAGGGATCCCTCAAATATTGTTTCACATTGTCAAACAATGTAGTACCAGGATCTTTCAGCTTTTTTTCTGTCACTTGACGATAATATAATTGAACATATGGCAAAATTTCCAAAGTACGCTCACATATTACTGAATTCTCAAGCCATCTGTGGAAACAAAATTTCAGTGGCATTTCTGCTTCAGGAGCTATTTTGGCAAATACTTCTCTCCTGGCTGGCGTATCTTTGAACAGTCTGTATAGGCTAGAGAACAGTTAAGTTCCCACTCACCAGCAGCAGCACCATGCCTAAAAGCATTATTCACTATGTGAAGACCACAACTTCCAGTGTTCAAAAGTGAAACATCATGATCACCCGATATTTTATTTTAGATCATCCCACAAAATTCTCAGTTGACACTGGGACCATCCATTGAAAGTTGGACAACATTACATAATGGCAAGGGTTCAATGCACCTAAGGAATTCAGTCATCATTACTTCAGCTGTTGAACGTCCTAAAAACATGGATGTAAAGTACTTTGTCACTACTTTGCAGTCTTGCCACAATCTGACATGGACATCCATTTGCTTTGTTTGTGTAAATTTGTTGAGGCTTTCATCAAACAAAACAACAAACTTTCTGTTTTCATATTTAATTTCTTGAATCAGGAGCGACCTGAAATGTGGTGCTAATCCAAAACAACAGATGTAAGAACATTTCTTTTCTCCACAAGAAAAATTATTTGTGATGACGCTATCTGAAAACATAAGTCGAAATAAGGCATCAATACCCACACATGAATGGTAGGAAAAATGAGATTTTTCAACTTTCAATGAGTTGCATTATTCTCAGCAATCCTTAAAAAATTGGTGATAACACAGATGCAAATTTATTATCTATCCTAAGTGGCATCATTTCGTTTATAGTCATATTTCTAGAAGTTTGTGAGAGTGAAACATGCTTTTTACTCTTCGTATGACTTCTCAAAGCGGATTCCTACATGCTAGAGATATCCACATTTTTACAATACAAAATGCACTTTGCAATATAATTATTATTGGGTATATAAATAAGTTTTGAGAAATTTCCGTTTGGTGTCGTACTTATTACTGCTCGCATGTATTTTAAGGTAGCAACACTGCGATATCGCAGTACGAGACGCCAGCTGTCAGAGTCAGTATACAACATTCGATTGAGGTGCAAAGACGTATTTGTTTTACTCTATGGAAAATGGCAACTTTCGTCCCGACAAAACAGCATTTGTGGGAAGTGTTAGTGCATTATTTTATTGTCGAGAAAAGTGCTGCCGACAGCTATCGCTTAATGTCAGAAATCTATGGGGAAATCTATGGTGGGCCATCCATAAAAACATGTGAATATTGGTTTAGACGATTCAAAAGGAACGATTTCGATGTCAGTGATAAAGAACGTTCTGGACCACCCCAAAAAATTGCTTTTGCCAAATTGGAAGCTTTACTCAACGAGGATCCGTGCCAGACCCAAAAAGAACTAGCAGCAGCATTAAATGTTAGTCAACCATGCATTTCACAACGTTCAGCTGCCATGGGAATGGTGCAAAAAGAAGGGAATTGGGTTCCACATGCTTTGCTGGAAAGACCTTGAACGTCGAAAAACCATTTGCGAATTGCTGCTTCAAAGGCAAAAAAGAAAGGGTTTTTTGCATCCTATTATTACTGCCAACACGAAATGGATATGGTATGATAACCCTAAATGCCAGAAAGCATGGGTGAAGCCAGGTGAACCTGGTCCTTCAACGCCAAAATGCAATATCCATGGTTCGAAGGTAATGTTGTGTATCTGGTGGGACCAGAAGAGTGTGATCCACTATGAACTGCTGAAACCATCAGAAACTATTACTGGTGATCGGTATCGAACACAATTAATACGTTTAAAACAAGCTCTAACACAAAAACGGCCGGAATGGGAGAATAGACACAACAAAGTCATCTTACAGCATGACAACGCAAGACCACATGTTTCTCGACCTGTGAAAAAGTACTTAGAAGGATCCAACTGGGAAGGCCATATTTGCCAGATATTGCGCCATCGGATTACCATTTGTTCCGGTCAATGCAGTCAGCACTTTCTGGAGAACAGTTTAGTTCTTATGAAGACATCAAAAATTGGCTGGACAACTGAATCTCTTCCAAGGAACCGGAATTCTTCCTTCGGGGCATACGTTTACTGCCCGAAAGATGGGGTAAAGTTGTAGCTTCAGAGAGAGCATACTTTAATTAATATTAAAATATTGTTTCTGTTCTCCAACAACGTGTTTTGTTCACCTCAAATCCCTCAAAACGTATTTATATACCCAATATTATTTTCCTTTGCAATCCATGTGGCATATGATGGGTTTTTCCACCACAGCTCTTGAAAGGAAGACTTACCAATTTTGACAACGTAAATTACTTTTGAAGCTTAATGAAGATAAAAGTCTAACAAAAGGCAAGAAAGAACAAGTGTTGATAAATCACACGACAGAAATAAGAAGCTTGGTAATCGCAGTGAATCCACAACGCATGTAAATATCCTACAAAAGTTTCCAGTATCGGCAGATAAACAAAAGGCCTGGCTACCTAAAAATTCCCCAAATTCTTTAAATCAAAGACACTATTTCTAGGACTGGAAGCTGCGACGCCCACCACTCTCTTCTTTCCCGCAAAAAGACACGACACGCTGGAAACATGTTATCATATTCTCGCTGTGCTGACAGGAGCGTGGGTGCGTGCGTAACCATTTCACGTGATTCAGCTGCGACCGACCGCTATAAGCAAAATCTAATAACAGATTCTCTGCAAATCGACCTTTACTGTAATAAAACGGTTTTTCAGACGCTCATTTTTTTAAAGCTTTTTTTTTATTGTTATAAAATTAAACAATTTAAAATTTGCTGATAGGAATTTTCAAGGCTTTCCCAGACCTTTATAAAAAAAACAGCAAAAATTCCAGAACATTTCAAGGTCTTGAAGCAAAAATTCCTTTTTCAAGGCTGCGTACAAACCCTGCAATTAGAGAACTCATGGAAGAAAAAGGGTTTGTCACATATGTTCAGTCCCATTCAATTAATTTTCACTGAAGATTTGCAAATGAAACGTGTCGGTGCAAATTTCGTTCCACACCTGCTCACCACCAAGCAAAAGGATATTCGTGTGTCCACATTTCTGTAGATTGTGTGACAAAGCATTTTATTGCAGACCCATCGTCCGTAAGGGGTCCGGGTTCGAATCCCGGTCAGGCATGGATGTTGTGTTTGTCTTACGGCACTGGCTCTCTCCCTTCCCTGGAGCCAGTGACCCCAAATTAGGGACGGGCGACTGCTTATAGCCCATTGAGTTGCTCATGGTGGTCGTTAAACCTCCAATCAAAAAAAAAAAAAAAAAAAAAAAAGACCCATCACTTCTGTTCAAGGTGGTGAAGTTAGAATGAGTCATGAGTATGACCATGAAACAAAAGCACAGAGCTCCCAGTTGAAAGTAAAGATCTTACCCAGACCAAAGAAGGCACCACAGTTAAGATCACAAGTGAAGGGCCTGCTGCATGCATTCTTTGATATGGAAGGCGCTGTTAACACAGAATTTTTTCCAAAAGGTTCCACTGTTAATGCAACTCTTTCTACGAGGGTGTTCTGAAACATGTGAGAAGCAGTAAACTAGAAAAGTGGATGGCTCCCCCATATGCTATGCCAAACTGTACTCGACACCTGGAAACTTCTCTAGTATCCATCATACAACTTCTGGTTATTCTGCAAACTCAAATCAGTGGTGAAAGGGAAAAGATCTGAGACCACTGAGGGCATCAAATCTACCATTTTAACCAGGGTCTGATATCACTAAAAAAGACTTCTAGCAGTGCTTCAAACAATGGAAGAGGTGCTGGAATAAGTGTGTATGTTAAAACGGGGAGCACTTTGGAGGGATTAATACCATCAATGCTCATACTTCTAGCATGTTACATTAAAATATTTTATTTCTACATTTACTGAACTTGTAGATGTAAATCAGTAAGAGAAAATTAAAAAAGTAATGCCCTCTTCAATAAAAAAATGCCCCTTTTATCAGTCTGTGCAATGCCCTTCTATGATCCTAGAAAGAATACTTCTCAGACTTGCAAGCCAATTTGTAGATCACCCTGCTGTACACTAATGCACTGCACAGTCTTATAGTCAATGAAAATAAACTTATATCTTAAAATATAACTTAGCATTACAGATATTACTAGGAGGTTACTAATTTAACATTGTTGTAACACCCTTGTAATCCTTATAATACTAAGTTACATTTTAAGATGTATCATTGTTAGGATTTGCCAAGGCTTTGTTAATACAAGATACACTTAGAGTTAATATCTTTTTTTTTTATAGGCATAAAGGGTCAAACAAACTTTGCCAAGCTTTCACGCAACACATGGTTTCATCAAGGTTAACACACATCTACACATGGCCAACAGCACACAACAAACTGGATACTAAAACATTAGAATTAAAATATGAGAAATGACAAGTAATTAGTGATTAGATACAGAAGGCATCCTGAATTTGAAGGCATGAGGAGCTATGTTGATTGGGCATACATCTTGAAGGGGGAGGAATGGGTGTTATTAAACAATTGGGTCTAAATAGTTGGCAACTCTACAGAAATGGTGTTGCAGCTAGCAATGATCTCTAAGGTCTAACATGTCAACCTTCAAAATTTGGGAAATTTTTACAGCTCACAGAATCAGAAGAGCGCTATTTTTTCTCGACATTTTCCAGACATAGGAACAATTTTTCAGAAGTATGATTGGTCCGCTAAAAGCTCTGGAGAAAAAAAAAAAAACAGCACAAAAATCAATACCCCTAACCCCTACTGAAATTTGTTTTCAGGTACATCAATTCTGCAAGATAATGAAAACATAAAATGGCCCACGTATTTTTTTACGAATAAAATAGCAGCCAACTGTTTTTAGTTTTTTCTTTAGGTTGTGCACGAAGATGACAAAAAGCATTGTACTAACATCACCTTTCGTTCCAATCTGAGGCCAACTGTAACTACTCTCTTTTGTTGTTAAGTGAATTGAATTTGCTGCAACTCAACTATTTATCATCACTTAGAATGTGCATGGCTTTGTGGAGGCGAGAGATTGAAAGAAAGAACTGCAAGGAGAAGGCAGGGCAGTTCCCATCTGTCAATCAATTACTGACCCTCCCCGGCATTCTAGTGCCAGAACGGGTGAGCTCTTTGCTGAAGACATCTGTGACAACTGGACCAGAAAAAAATTTAAAGCACATTTTTTCCGATTTTTAATATAAGTGAGTGAAATATTTGCAGTGAATGAGATGATGCAGCATAAAGTTCAGTTTTAATTTTTGCCAGAATCCATTGAAAACTTGAGAAGCTACACATTAATTTGTTTTTCAATTTTTATTAGTATGCCTCCATTGACATTTTTTTAAATATAACTCAGCAGTGTTTTCCTTTAAAGGTTTTCTTTCTTTCCAAACCATAGTTTGAAGAAGCGTTTATTTACTATTTTGGAGAAACATGAAGTTTATTATTATTATTCTAACTTCAGAAAAAGATTTACATATATATACACTAAAGTGCCAGAAAAACTGGTACACCAGTCTAATACATGGTAGGTCCCCCACGGGAGCGTAGAACTGCAGAAATACGACGGGGCATGGACTCCATTAGTTTCTGGAAATGTACTGAAGGCAATGCACACCATACTTCCTGCAGAACGTTCCACAATTCGTGTGTATTCCGAGGTCTCAGATTCCTGTGTTCGATAGCGCGTTGCATGGCTTCCCAAATGTGTTCTATCACGTTCAGATCTTGGGACTTTGGTGTAAATGGCAAAACCCCAAACTCAGATAAATGCTCCTCTCACCATAATGTGGCATCCTGACACTTGTGCGGAGGTGCATTGTTCTGTTGGAACAGGCCCAACCCATCAGCATGAATGCAGGACATGAACGGGTGTACCTCGTCAGAAAGGATGCACACATAGCGTTAGCCGATAACAGATGTTTGTAGACATACCAGGGGTCCCAGTGAAGTCCAGCAAAACGCACCCCATACCATTATGAACCCCCACCCCCCACCCACCACCAGCCGGTACAGTTCCCTGTTGACAGGCGGGATCCATGGCTTCATGGCGTTTGCGCCACACACGAATCCTTCCAACTGCCTCATACAGTTGGAAACGCGACTCGTCAGACCAGGCTACTTGTTTCCAGTCATCAAGTGTCCAGTGGCAGTGTTGCCGTGCCCAAGCGAGGCACATAGCTCTGTGTTGTGCACCCATCAAGGGGACTCTAGTTGGGCGTCAGCTCCCAAAGCACATATCGTGCAGGGTACGCTGCACAGTCCGGAAGCTGATGCTTGTTAAGGCTCCAGCATTGAATTCCGATGATACCTGCAAGAGTGTTCCAAGCCTACCGCGTGAAACGATTCTTGACAGCCGACGGTCACGTTCACCCAAAGTCTTTTTATGGCCACACTGGTATTGTAGGTTGGAGGTTTTGCCGGAATTCTCGTAGTCACGGTACACCCTTGCAATGGTTGTCCGTGAAAATCCGAACTTCGTATCTACCTCCGAAGTACTATGGCCCATCGCACGAGCGCCAACTATGACACCACATTGAAAATCGCTCAAATCATTATTACTCATCATTCTCATGCCAAAAACAGCTCTGACAGCTGGCAAGGATGTCTATCGCTTTATATATGCACTGGCGGATGCAACCGAGTATGCGCATAGGTGACATTGCTATGTATTTTGCATAAGCTCGTCTGTACCAGTTTTTCTGGCACTTCAGTATATATAACGTTTATCATCAAGACACTTAATACCTCATTCGCACATTACCGTGAAACGGAATCAAGTATCTGTCAAAACAAATGTGGAAGTATCGAGCTTTCTTTCTTTTTCGGTTGGAGGTTTAATGACCATCGTGACCACCTCAGTGGGCTATAAGCAGTCGCCCATCCCTAATTTAAGGCCACTGTTTCCAGGAAAGGGAGAGTGCCATAAGACAAATACAATATCCATGCCTCACCGGGATTCGAACCCAGACCCATTTCGGACGATTGGTCGTATGCCAGCGCTTAGACCACTACGCCATCGGGAGTGGCTTTCTTTTTACAGATAAGAGGAGAGGAGAGGAAAAGTACAAAACTAATGACTGTAATGCCGCCTCGCATCGACACAGAAAGAAAAAGATTTCATAGGTGGTTCAAAATCTTTTTCTTCTGCATCGATCTAAGGCGGTTGATGGAATTTTGACCATCATAACAGCTAATTATCGGCAAAAATCAGGAGAATTTGACATTCTTCCAGAGTGCAAGAGGAAGGGCTGAAAATCCGGAGTTTCCCACCTAAATCTGGAGAGTTGGCACATCTGTAAAGTGTTTTGAAAGGCTGTTGATTTTGGGCTCGAGAGAGCAGGGTGCAAAAATGTTTTATATCGTGCCTCACTGGACTAACGGACTTGAATTGCACTTCCCTGGAGAGTGCCATAGTTACTTTACTTTCCTTCCTTCTCTTCTCTTTTGTGTCCATTGATTCTGATTCCAAAGGGACATTTGGTCATTCCGAAGTAATATCACTTATCGACAGGAAATAATAGTGGTATGCAATAAACACCAACCTTACTGGTGATTACAGACTTGTCAGAGCATCTTGTAAACATGGTATACAAAGATGTAGGACACTTTAAACTGACATCAAGGCCTGTCTTCCTTAGGGCATTCTTGAGAATGTAGGAAACACTTGTGATTCCAGCTCAAGTGCCTGAGATCTATATTTCCTATATCACAAGTGTTTTCTACATCCCACTATGTGCCATATTTATAAAATAGAAGAAATACCCTAAATTAGAACTTACTATTCACCAGCCACATTTTTCAAATGTACATAATGAGAAAGCTTGGAAACTATAATAACATATTCATGGTATTATAGTTTCGTTGCAGAATTCAGTAAGTCCAAGCTGGTGTTGCTGAGTTCTGCAACGAAGAACTCGGCCGTAACTCAAAAAATCAGAAGTAGAAAGTCAATAATAAAGAACACAGTATATAAAAAGTCCAAATGTATTTATTGTGGCAATTATCTAATTAACAAAAATCAAATTATCTACAGCTTCTTTATTTTAAATATTTAGTCACTTATCAACATTAGTTATCTTTTAAAATGGGTTGCTTAAAATGTTCACCAATAGCAGTAGTAGGTTTTCTGGTTCCACTATCCTTAGACAATAAGTTTTGGCTAAACCATGCTGGTCTCTTTTTTGGTAATTCAACTATCCTTTTTCCTTTCACCATTTCATCATCCCTTGGGTCATCTTCGTAAAGAACTACTACATCCTTTTCAATTGGATTCAGTTTAATTCCTGCTTGTATAGCTTCCTGCATCTCTTCTGTTTCTTTTTTCACTATCTCATAGCAATTTCCTGAAAGCAATACAAAAAATGTCATGTAATGTTTTGCCAATGAAAAATATATCTTTATTTGACTCACAGCTGAAACTACTCTAAATATAACAAATATGTTGCCCAAAAATTAGGTTTTACTGAAGGTGACAAATTATTACTATAAGACTGTAAAGGTGTTTCTACTAAAACAATAAATCTTATGGGTTGTCTTAAAGCCAATAGTATATATTCACTGTTACCAAAATAAACAGCTTATCAGCATATTCTATTGACCGCATAACCTTTTGAAAAATTAAGACCTCCGTCATGCGTTAATATCATGTGGCAGTAGTCATGTAAGATGCTGCACTGGGTATGTCATGTAATGGTATTTCTGCCAACTTTGTAAAATCAAAATTGAAAAAAGATTTTCTATTAAATGTTTAATGTATTTACACTGCTGGCTACCCAAAATGCAACACCAAGAAGGACACGAGATAGCAAAGCCAGATTTACTGGACACATAACAACAGATACAAAGATGAAATGATTGAGCTTACAGGCCCGTGCAACTTGCGGAACATGCAGACATCGATAGTTCGTGTGGCCCCCATGGCTGGCAATAACGGCCGCTACACGCCACAGCATCGAACGAAAGAGGCTTTGGATGTGGGCTTGGGGTATGTCGGTCCAGGCTGCTTCCACACGCTGCCACAGTTCATCAGGCGTAGTCGCGGGTGGTGCTTGCCGGGCCACTCGGTTGCCGATCAGCGACCAGACGTGTTCGATGGGCGACATATCAGGAGAACAGGCGGGCCACAGCAGCAGTGACACCTGGTGGGCAGTGAAGAATTGTTGCACGATGTGTGTTAAGTGCGGGAGCGCATTGTTCTGTTGAAACGTGGCCGCTGGCAGGTCCTGCAGCCAAGGGAGGACTACAGGCTCCAAAACGTCGGAGATGTAGCGGGGGCTGTTGAGTGTACCGGCGATGAGTACCAGAGGGGTGCGGGTGTCATATCCAATTGCGCCCCAAACCATAACGCCAGGTGACGGACCGGTATGGCGATGCATAATGTAGGTATCATACAGTCTCTCGTCGCGGTGCCGCCACGCGCGGATGTGACCATCGTGGTGTTGCAGGCAGAAGCGGGATTCATCGGAGAAGACATTGTCATGCCATTCCATAGTCCAGGTGCAGCGTTCAGCGGTCCACTGCCGCCGCACTCGCCAGTGGTGTAACGTCAATGGTAATCGGAGCAATGGGCACGGTGCGACAAGTCCCCGCTCCTGCAGACGACGTCGAATGGTACGTGCTGACACAGGTTGTTGCGCAACACACCCTAATTCCTGCGCTAACATTCGTGATGTAGCGGTGCGAGCCGTCAATGCCAGCCGCACAACATGCCGGTCCTCTCGTTCGGTGGGGTGCTGCGGCAATCGCTCACGTCGGACCGTCCGTCCCTCCTGCACCCACCAATTCCATACTCGCCTCACTGTGGCTGGATGTCTCGGTACAATAAACCGCTGTCGCAATAAGCCACTATTCGTCCTCTGTGGAACTCCGAAACGTGCTGGAATGACTGCTGTATTCTGCGACGAGGCACCTCGAAGCTTCCCACACACACATCCGGCAGCACAACACACTTCCACTACTTACACCCCGCCTTCTGTGCACCCTTCTTATAGTGCTTCTCGGTGACGTGCCGAGCGCACATGATTTGCATATGCCCTGCAATGCTAATCGTTTGCATGTCCTCTCGCGGGTGACCCATGCTGCGAATTTCAGGCCAATCGGATGCTTCCTTCTTGGTGTTGCATTTTGGGTGGCCAGCAGTGTATATGGTACAGTGACTTTTTAATCAACAGTTCATTGATACTACCATGTTTTATATCTTGCATAAGAAAGCTTAAACAAGTGTGACATGCAATATGCAAAAACAGCTTTCAATGAACCACAAAAATCAATTTAAAATTCTACTGTTCCCTTGTTTTAAGCCAGTATTTGATTGATGTTTAATAATGTGCATAGTCCTGTGGATATGTGCATAGCCCCTGTATTATATTTAAGTGCTTTCTGTATTACCACTGCATAACTACAATGAAAATTATGATGAGTGAAGTAATAAAGTGTAGAAATACTGCAACTGATATTTTCTAAAAACCCTTTTAAACTTTTTGTAGATTACAATTCTGAAGACGAAAACATTTTTCATGTAACTCTGCTACTAGTACCATAAATTGCTTATACAATATCCAAAAGATATTTTTATTCTATTAAAAGCTTTGTTCATCAGGTAACTTTTCCTCCTATAATCTATATTTTATGGAGCTCTTAATTAATAATACTTTTGAAAATTTTTAATTGTGTTAGGAATGAACAATCAGGAGGCAAATAAATTTCCAAAAACATTATCTTTCAGGAGAAATTTGCAGTACAACTGTCTTGCATTAACATTATCTTGCAATTGTTAAGAGGCTTTGCCACTTTCAGGTACAAAATTCTTCTTAAACTTGTCAATTAAATATTGCAGACACTACCCACGCTTTCTTACAAAGCAAGTTTGAGATTACCACAATCACTGCAACTGTGGGCCCCAAAATGGAAAGGCAACTGCAAAAAACTTACAATTTTTTTTCTCACTTAAAATTTTTCTTCAAATAGGTGCCATTGAACTTTTGTTTATCTGAATTAAGATTGATTACACCGAGCATGCATCTGTAGAAGTTTATGAATGCCATTACTGAGCAATTAGTTACATATTTTAAGAACAAGTGTTATAAGAATGTTAACAAAGTGAATTCCCTGTTATAGGTGTTGCTCTTTCTGTACTTTCCAAAGCAAATGTTCTTCCTTTCCCTTTCCCTTCCTAGATGAGCATTCCCCCTTGGCAGCAGGGCATACATACACTGCCATTCCAGGAGTCCCTGCACTAGGTTTTTTCCACACATAAAGTGTGACACAACTATGGGGTTCATGTGTGAGTTTCTTAACCTTTTACCTGCCAATTTCCCATTTGGAAACATGAACTTTTCAATTAAAATTTTAAAAAAATTGAAAGAAAGCATCCAGTAATGAATTTTTTTTTTAAATTGCTGAATATCCTTTATAATTTTTAGCTATTTTTATTTTGCCCTCCACTCAAAAAATAAAAATCTGAAAATTTTCAAAAACTGCTGTTTTTTTATTTTTCTACATGTTATGAACACTTTATAATTTTTATCCATAAAAACATGGAATTTCTTTAATATTCATTGGACTGGAGATATGCAGAAGGGTTGAGTATATGTTGTGATCACATAAATTTTTACAGTTCTTAATTCATTAGTGAGAACCAATATCTTTTTTCCTGATGTTCCCAAAGTGGAGCATTTGGCAGGTGGTGTGACGCATTTTTTCTTAAAAAGTTCAAATTACTTTCTAAACCTTTCAGCAGCTACACACAGTGACATGTTTATGTTTGAGAGTGTCTGTGATTGATGCACAGTTCCTTTTAGTTCTTTCCCCAAAGCCCTTGTAACTGAACTTTGACACTTAGTATTGGGTAACTCCATAAAATCTGTGATAATGGGCAGAATGATTATGTAAGCACCAGTACTGGCAATGCCATTGTTACAGTTACATCAAATTACTCTTAACATGAATCTATCAGAGTGGCCAAACTATTTTCAAGGGCCAAGAAAAACCAGATTGACGTCCTATAACATTACCTTATTCAGAGATATAGTGAAGATATGGAAAGTGTTTATCTCTATTGTCTTCTCAGTAGCTACCATTGTGAACTATGTAGAAGAAAGTGATGGTGGAACTGGTTCACTAATGCACCAAGCATGTCCTTGCTGGCAAGCAGGATCTTGTATTGTGAACTCCATAAAAAATGCACTTTCACATTTGGACTTCAGAGAAAGTAAAAGTGTCACTATGAATCTTCACCAAAAAGAAAGCCTGTCAACTCACCCTGCACCCACAGGTCCCACTCCACATGATTCTCGAACATTTCACATCTACTATCTGGCAGGGATATAGAAGAGCCTTAGCGGCGCTAAGGTACTTTTTTGGTTAGATGGTTAGAGAAGCAAGGATAAGATTTTTTTAATTGAATGCATGGAAAAAATAGTTCACTTCTGTATTCTATATACAAATATTGTGTGTATGGTAACCCAAAGTTCTTATTGCAGGGATTAAGCTAAATATTCAGATCACGTAGTAAGATGCATCTCGAAAGAATTGCAGTTTAAAGCAGGTGGAGAATCTCTTTGTTCAAATGGCAGCCCCCCAAAAAACACTTACAGAGTGACTTCTCCATCAGTTAAAACTACTGACAGCAGGGAAAAGTTGAAAGGGACTTGAGTGATGCGTGCTTTACTGTCACAAAGGGTACTTCTGCAGAACAACTGCATCCAGTGTCCAGATCCAATAATAGCAAACTCCAGAGCTCATTCTCTAATTCTTTAAGGGGTAACACAAAGAATTCTCTTTTCCATCCATCCTATTGCCTAATGAAAACAGCTTGATGACCATTTGCTAGCCCTGCCACATTCTGAATTTTTATTTTCAATCTGTGTTAGCTTTCTTCTGTGCTCTTCAAGGATTACACGTGTAATAATATTTACAACATACTCGTATATATGCTCCGCAATAATATTCTATCTTCAAATATTGTGACTAATTATGCGTAGAATAATGAAACAAGCAAAGGATTCTGAATCCCAGAAAGATATTCGTTATTACTTTGATACAAAAATGAAAGTTGTCAGTCAGTACATCAGCTGCTTCAAGTTTCCGTGAAAGTTGTGCATCTGATGCTGATTATAACATCTCCCATGCACAGGTCAGTAATTTTATTTAATCAATAAGCAAACTAATTGTAAATCGCAGTATTAAAGAACTCGATACTTCTGATTTGATTTCGGGCTTTGAACTTTTTGCACTGATGAATAATAGGGCTATTAAATCGAATTTAGGAAAAGTGTTAACAGTAAAGTTGGCCACACAGAAAACTGGTCACATACACACTTCAGGGAGTCATAAAAAAATTACACGTTTTGGGCCTTTAGTTTTTCTTGCATATGAAACTTTTTTCACACATGAGATGTGATATTTTTGAGTAAATTTGATGTGCGTGACAAATATCAATGTCCCATATAAAATCAGAACTGAAGTGAAAACTCTATCGAAATAAATAAGTTACTGCTCTACCACCAATGGAAAAGTTTTTTTGTTGACAGCATTTGTGGGCTATATAAAAATTGTACTTTCACCTGGAGACAGAATTGTCGTGACTTTATGGATTTCCCAAAGTGAAACAGAAATGTAGCATGACCGATGCTATATTAGGAAAAGGCCAGGGCTGATAATTAAGATTTTAATTGTACTGTTATGTCTTATAATTAAGATTTTGCACCTCAGTGAAAATGTGCTATATTTACTTTACTAGTTATGTAAAACTTACGAATGAAAACACCATGTGTTAAATGTGCTAAACAAGTCATAGGCCTACAGTTCTATAATTAAAATAAAAATCTTATGGACATGAAACACAGTGAGCAAGAAATTATTAAAAAACCTATACCTTGTGCTTTATAATCATGTTTTTTTTTGTTTTTTTTTGTGCCTCGGTAGAAGTGCAACACTTTTAACTTCAGCAATTACGTAAACCTTAATATCAGCTGTGTCGCATCAATTTGTCACAGGTCCTCTAAGTTTAGTTACATAGAAATCACATACGATATATTCTTTCCTTCTGTCTCTCTCCCCTGAAAGAACGGCATTTAAGCTTCAAAATGCTGATCTGCTGGGTTTTTTCTCATTAACGGAAAGAACTGTATAAGATTTCAGACATACTCTTTCCATCTTCTCTCTCGTCAGTTTTTCTGTTCCTCCTTCCACAGAAATTATATTTCTACTTCAAACAGACAGCGAAGAAATACATTCTGTGACTAATAGATAGTACAAGATTATCAGTGTTTGTCCGTCTGCAGAAACCACATCTCCCCTTCTTATGATCAGATTGAAGAAATTCTTTCTTTGATTAATAGAGACAGGTAAGATTATCAATGTTTGTTATTCCACTAATCTGTTTATCTGCCCGTCTACAGAAACGATAGTTCCACTTTGACACATTGATCAGAAAAATTCTAATTCTATCTCTTCCCTGAAGGAGAAAACAAAAGCATAATATTTAGGAAGTCTCACCTTCCATACAACCATTCTTCAGTTTGTCTGTCTGTCTGTCTGTCTGGCCTTTCCAAGAATATGCATCTTTTCTTTAAAATTGTAGGATTTATGAAATTCTTTCTGTGTGATAGGAGATAACGTGAGTGCGAGATTTCAGCAATCTCTCTGTACTTCTGTCCGTCCATTCGTCACTTTGTCTATCTGTCTGCCAGTCTGTCCGCCAGCAGAAATGCCAGCTGTGCACCTGACAGCAAGCTCGAAAGAGTTTGTGGAGTGACTTAGAGACAAACCCGAACATGGTATTTATCAATGTCTTTCCCTCCTTTGCTCGGTCTGTTCGCCCGCCTGTAACAATGATATCACCACTTCTAATGATAGGATTGAAGAAATTATTTCTAAAAGCAACATATGGAAATGTGCGAGTAAGATTATCATGAGTACACAATTTCAGATATCTCCTATCTACGTCCGTCTGTCTGTCTCTCCGTACGTCAGCAGAACGACGCTTCTGGTTCGAAATGTCGGATAATAAAAATTCCTTTTCTGCCCTTTAAGAAAAAACGTGAGCGTAAGATTTAAAAAATCTCTCAAGTTAATCAGTCTGTCTGTCTTTCTGCCCACAGAAAAAATCGCATCTCTCTTCCAAAGATCATGATTAAAAAAATGCTTTCTGTTCTTGATGAACGTGAAAATACACAAAATGAATTTTTCAATGTGGCGGACAGAAACACACAGAGACAGAATTTCTGTGGGTGGACAGCCAAACTGACGAATGGAGGGATGTAAATATTTCTGAAATCTTACGCTCACATTTTTCCTTATTGTGCAAAAACAGAATTTCTTGAATTGATTATTAGAAGCAGAGATACCGTTTTTGTTGATGGATGGACAGTCTGAGAAAAGGATGGATCGAAATATTGATAATTCTGTGGTCAAGTTTGTCTCTATAAGTCACTTAACGAATTCTCTCAATCTGGCCGTCAGACGCAAGGACCGAATTTTTGTGGACGTCGGACCGGCAGGCAAACAACCAAAGTGATGAACTGACAAATAAGACAGGGAGATTATGGAAACCTCATGGATCCCTGAAGACTGGAAAAAACGTTGCTTGGTTCTACGAACCACTTTTTCAGTTAATACATGACAATGGACAGACCACAATATGGAGTCAACAGCACGAACTGAAGCTGCGTAGCGTTAACTATACAGGCTGGTGGAGGTGGTGTAATGGTCTGGGGTGTATTTCTTTTGAAACAGCATTTGGATGCCGTGAGGTATCTTAACACCACTACGGACCAGACACACTCATACATGTGCACAGTGTTTCCTGATGAGGAGGCTACTTCCAGCAGGATAATGCTTCACAGTAAAAGGTTCAAATCATCAGACAGTGGTTTTAGAAGCATGGTAGTGACTTGAAAATGCTAAATTGGCCTCCACAGTCCCCAGAGCTTAATCTAATCGAGCATTTGTGGGATGAGATTGAGAGAGCCATTCGTAACAGAGATCCACCCCCAGTAAACGTTCGACAATTGAAGGCCACCATCACATCCGATTGGCCGAACGTATCTTTAGAATGGTATGAGCACCTCCCTGAATCTCTATGTCACATAGAATCGAAGCTGGTTTGAAGGCCATGGACTGCCAAAAAGCGTTATTAGGTAGGTGTTCCTATTAATTCGTTACTCAAGTCTATATTTATACAGAACTACATTGTGCCTCTCAAATTGCAATGTTTCCAGTTTTCCATGGGGCTAATTTTGCTGTGGCCACTTTTACTGTGGTCTGTTCTCAAAAGTCCGAACCTGTCCCAGTACATGGCATGCACATGTTAATGTCATTATCGGCAGAGAAGCACCTATTTTCGCTATTTAAAAAACCTTCTACGTAATGACATTTTTTTAAAAGTAAGTAATTCCAAATTTTGACATAAATGGTATTAATAATTTATTGTAATACCTACTTGTACTAAGTGACAAGTGAATCATATCTTTCAAAAATTGGAATGTTGAAAAAATCAAATCTGGTAACAATTCTTGACTATGACAAACCCAAATTCATGCCCACCGAAGATCTTTATATGACAAATAGATACAGACATCAGATTTCAGCTGAAAAACTCCAAGCAGCAGTGGAGAACCTCTCTTAAAGTTTTTTTAGTTTCATATGGACAATCATAAGTAACAAAAACATTATGAGAATTACTAATCAAAAACTACTATTATGGGAATTTTTACTAGGATTTTTTTAATTTGAATTGCAAATTTTCGGAGAAAACTCTTCTTCTTCAGGCTGTCTTTTTGTTGTCACTTATTCCCGTCACAATCACGGTTATGGTTAACCTTGACAGTTACGGTTATTTTTCATCAAATCCTGCCAGATGTAAGGCAGGGAAAATCATCTGTAGTCATTGATGATGGAATTTTGATTTTTCTCAATCTCTGTTTCTTCTTTTAGCTTTCTTTTTTGAAAATTGCTTTGGAAACTGGTGACTTTAAGGGAATTCCAATCCATGCTGTAACTAGTTTCTCTAACATGCCTGTCTAAACCAGTCTTGTTGGAGCAATTCTTTATAGCAGCTTTATGCTGTGCTATACGAGTTTATAGTCTGTGACCTGTTTCACCTACGTAAGATAGTCCAGAACTACATTTTACTTCACAGACTACACCCTGAATTTTTAAAATATTTTCTTATCTTTGAACTATTTCAGGGAAAATTTTCTTAACCTTGTTCTCTAAACTTGGAGCTAGCCTAATATTGTACTTCTTACTGATTCTCTTTAAAGACTCAAATAAACCTTTGTGATAAGAAATTTTTTTAGTAAATTTTACTATAAACAGTTCTCAAAATTACAGTTCAGATTACCTCAAATATATGGAATAGTCAAACTGCATAAAGAACATCAACCAATTAGACCAATAATTGATTCAAAAAACTCAATTCTTTTAAATCTAAACTACTTTTTAAAGTCACACCTTCAGAATCTTTTAAAAGAGCCACCTAACTTGATTAAAAATTCAATGCAGCTAAAAAAAATATTAGAACTTCTTCCTAAATTAGATTCTCCTATTATGGGTAGTTTAGACATAGTGTCTATGTATACTCACATCAATATAGATCAACTTATAGACTTTACAGCAGAAGACTTGGCAGACCTAATAGTTTTTCACAAAGATAGAAACATATTTGTTGGAATTTTTGAAATGCTTATTTTTTCTTCGCAGAGAAACTACTTTAGATTTGAGAAAAAAATGGGATCCAATAGCTAGACCAAATTTCCATTCAAAAATCTGGTCTAGCTATGGGCTCCCCACTCTTAGTTAAATATTATGTAGGAAAACTAGAAGAAAAGATACTAGTACAACCCACATACTTCTGTCTATATAGCACCTACATGGATGACATCTTATTTATAATAGATAGCTCAGAAATTGTTCAAGAAAGAATTATAAACTCATTCAATGAATTAGATGATTCCCTTAAGTTCACTATTGAACTTCAAAAAGAAAGAAGAATTAACTTCTTAGATATTACTATCTATTATGAAGATGGAAAATTCCTCACTAGTTGGTATAAAATTTAAAACCAATGAATACTAATAGACTATTGGATTTCAATTCCTATCATCCAGTTTCTATTAAGAAGAATGTGGCAAGTCAGTTTTTAGAAAAAAATTAATAAAATAGTTTCTACAGCAAATAAGAAAGAAACCCATAAAGAAGAACTTAAAATTATACTTGCAGAAAATAACTATCCTAAAGGAGAAATTGAGAAGCTTCTGAATTTTAATGTTATGAAGAACCTGCAAATCAACAAGTAAAATTCCCTAAAAAAATTCTTATCACAAAGGTTTATTTGAGTCTTTAAAGAGAATTAGTAAGAAGTACAATATTAGGCTAGCTCCAAGTTTAGAGAACAAGGTTAAGAAAATTTTCCCTAAAATAGTTCAAAGAGAAGAAGATATTTTAAAAATTCAAGGTGTAGTCTGTGAAGTAAAATGTAGTTCTGGACTATCTTACATAGGTGAAACAGGTCACAGACTATAAACTCGTATAGCAGAGCATAAAGCTGCTATAAAAAATTGCTCCAACAAAACTGGTTTAGATAGACATGTTAGAGAAACTAGTTACAGCATGGATTGGAATTCCCTTAAAGTCATCAGTTTCCAAAGTAATTTTCAAAAAAGAAAGCTAAAAGAAGAAACAGAGATTAAGAAAAATCAAAATTCCATCATCAATAACTGCAGAGGATTTTCCCTGCCTAACATCTGGCAGGATTTGATGAAAAATAACCGTAACCGTCAAGGTTAACCATAACCGCGACAATGACGGGAATAAGTGACAACAAAAGGACAGCCTGAAATAGAAGAAGAGTTTTCTCCGAAAATTTGCAATTAAAATAAAAAAATTTCCTATTAAAAATTCCCATAATAGTAGTTTTTGATTAGTAATTCTCATAATGTTTTTGTTACTTATGATTGTCCATATGAAACTATTAATAAAAAGTTATAAAATAGTAAAAACACTAAATCGAATTTCAAATGGCCTTTGAAAAACTTGAGGGAATTCTTTCAGAGATGCTTTTAATAACTTTTTCACCGCTAAGGCACTATTTTTTTTAGAACTGTGTCACTGCTATCTGGTACCCTCTTTACAGGAGTGCTTTGTAATTTGACAGAAAAATACCAGAAACAAATGCTTTGAGTGCAAAAAAAAAAAAAAAAAAAAAAAACCCTAAATCAACATTGTCCCCAGCTTACCATGGGCACTTAACCATGGTATAGTAAAAACAAAATAAATTAAATTCATTATTTCAAATACACTATGCACACAAAAGTATTTGGACACCTCCATATACCCAAATAAGCGTGCATCTGCAGTACCAGATGTGTGTTGGGAGCTGAATGTAAATGGAAGTGTTAGCACATCTGTCAGACTTCACTAAAAGCTATTATGCTGCGCAGAGCTTAACTGGTGGATTTTGAAAGGGGGCAGGGAGGTTCGTTGCCTTCTGAGTAAGAAATAACTGGGTAGCATTTCCTCTCTCCTCAGATTCCCCAAATCCACTGTTGTTGATGTTCTTCATCAATGGAAAGCAGATGGTGTCACTTTACCGAAGCTGTACTCTTACAGGCAGCAGAAACTGAGTGATCATGCCATGCAGAACTTACCGTAGAATGTGAAGGCATGCACATCCATAGCCACAGGCCTACCCAGCGATGTTGAATAAGCCACATGGAACACCTATTTGCACCAGAACAAACCATTGGGATCATATGACGAAGGTTACCATGCTAGGTCACAAGACCTGCATCACTCGTGGTAATGCCAGACTGTGACTGCACTGGTACCTCGCTCACCATTCATGGACAACAGAAAAGTGAAAGAAGGTCATATGGATAAATGACACACTACTCACTCTTTTGTTTGGATAGTACTTGGGTGTGTGGCATGCTGTCGGGTGGACTGCATTGGCGCTACACTCAAGTTTGGGGGTGGCTCTGTGATGGTGTGGGGATGTTTCTGCCAGCTAGGACTGAAACCTTTGTTTATTGTGATGTTCAACCTAACGGTCACCAATCATCAAGATATTCTTATCAATGCTGCACTACATTTGCTGTGAATGTACTTCGGTACAGGTCCTTGTCTGTTTTAGCTAATCTGGGTACCTTTCCACTCTGCAACACCTGTCCAGGCTAGGTTTGTGAAGCAGGGACAGGATGTCCAGGTGTTGGATAGGCTGATATATATATGTTCTATGGGATTTAGTCCCTAGAGTATCTAAATCCCATAGAACATATATGGGACAATCAGGAATGCTGAATCCAATCTCAGCAGGTAAGACCTGTGGCAAGTTACAGCTAATCAGTTATTATTATCACAAATAAAAAGTGAAAAAACTAACCATTAAAACTAAAATTAGAATTTTTATAATGACTTATATATTAGGTGCTTGAATTAATTCCCGCTGTTTTTTGCCACACAAACACCAGCTGTGCGTTGCCACAGAATGGTACAGGATAGTCTATTCAAAGTAGTGTCCATTGGCAGCTACGACCCTTTCCCACCATTGGGGTAACAAATGAATTCCGCGGTAGAAAAATGCAGGTTCTTTCGAGGCGAACTATTCATCGAACCATTTTTGGATATCTGCGACAGAAATGAAGTGCTGATCTGACAGGCCATGTTGTAGCGACTGAAACAAATGGAATTCCGAGGGAGCGATGTCCGGGGAATAAGGCGGGTGGGGTAAGAAGTCCCAGCCATGTGTCTCCATGAGTTCATTCACGGATTTGGCGACATGAGGTCTAGCGTTGTTGTGGAGAAGAATAACCTTGTCATGTGGGATCCAGTTTCCGAGCTTCTGGATCATTCCCATTGCCTTTAAACGTTTGCTAACCGTTGACTCATCGACCTGTAGTGTTTCAGACAACTCGTGGAGCGTCTGACATGAATCCTCGTCCAATAAGGCCTCCAAATGCGCCATCTTCGAACTTTTTCAGCTGCACAGGGTGCTCTTTGTCCTTCACGTCATATTTGTTGGCTTTGAGGTGTCGGAACCACTCTTTGCTTATTGTTTCCGATAGGGCATGTTCCCCAAAGGCCTGCACTAGCAAACGATGACTTTCCGCTGCAGATTTCTTGAGATGAAAGCAGAAGAGTAATGCTTCCCGCAAATGCTCCTTTTTTGGTACGAAATTCGACATTGTGAAAGCGATAAAAACTCATGTTCTGTGCCCTCCTATCGCGTGTCACACACTGCTTCGCCCAGACTACGGACGGTACGTGCACGCGCACAAAGGAGGTCACGTGTGGCCTGGGTCACAGCGCAACACTGCTGCGCTCTATTGGGCAATAGCGGGAATTAATTCAAGCACCTAATATATCAGTAACCCTTTAGTGTACTAAATAACAAAAAAATCAGTCTCTATAAAATCGCCACAAAATTATTAACTCCAAACGCCAATGTTTCCAACTCGGAACACGTAAAAAACACAGAAAAACATTTTTTTTTCAGATAATTTCAAAATGTGTATGTTATATACAGGTATAATAAGCTTTTTAAACTGCACAAAAAGTTTGAAACTCGCAGTTAACATAGTGCAGCATTTAAAAGGTTAAATTACAGTTTGTGCAGAAAGTAGTGGCAATATTAATTGTGCATCATAGTGACTTAATTGTTGTTGTATGACTTAGTGCAATTATCATTATTTACAGTTTTCAGTCATTGTTACATTTTAGTGTAATGGATAATGGGCAGTTTGTGACTATTAGTTCTTTAAGCTATACTTTGCAAAATAACTTTGTATGTGATAATTTATCAGTTACAGAAGACAAGCAGAATTTGTGTATGTACTACAAAGGGTAAATGAAATTATAAATGACATATTCTGAACATACAGAGGTGAAGTGATCATTATGTGTAACATAAACAACAAGAAGGATGACACCGAATTTTCAGTTGTAATAAGCACATCTTTTGAATCCTTTTTGATGTGAATTAAATTCATCAGTTACTCAAAGTCAATGCAGCCGGTTAGGAAAAAATCAAAACCTGTTTTCCACAACTGATAAAATATCCAGAATTGGAACCAGCTACTTATTTCCACCAGCGGCTAAAAAGAATTTTATGAAAATTAACAAATGGTGCACAAAAAGTTTATCATAGAAGAAAGAAGATATTGGACACAAACAGATTTTCAAATCAAACAGTTAAAAGATGAAATATAGAAGGAAACGTGATATAACTCTATGCCTTCTAGCAGAAGAATTTTACATAACGGGAAAGTTGAAAAATAAGTGAAAAATATTCATGGAAAAAGCTATGCCAAGGAAAAAGAACTTTTAAGATATGTCTCCTGAAAGTGGAGACAGCAACAAAAAGGTATTGAGTGGAGATAGCGACAAAAAGGTATTGATCTTTATTTTATGCCCCTAGTGGAAAACCTGTGCATTATTTAAGGAACATAATGCTTGCTCCACATTTCTATTGTAGCGAATGGCATACTGTGAAAAAGAAACTTCTCTATAGTGTTTTTAGAAGCGAAGATACAACTGAAAACAGAAGTGCACAAACACCACCTAACAACACAACTGTGAACCACAAAATTCCTCAAATATTAACATTAAAGTGTTCCCATAAGGTTAATGGCATCCAGTGTTAAAAGGTTTTTTTTAATCACATATTTAGAAACAGAGATATTAAAAAAAAAAAAGAGATTAAAAGTTAGTGCCCCCTAGTGACAAAATTGAGCTTTATTTTGGGAAGAAAATACCAAGAGTTTTCATAGTTAAGTAATATCTGACCGAAAAAAAAAATCTGGTTTTTAGTCCCATAGATATTGCTGTAAACTGGACCCATGACCTTATGCCTTCTAGTAGCAAACTTGTGCATTAAGAAAAATTTGAAATTACATGAGAAATATTTTACAGCAGAAACGCTCCCCAACAAAGAAAGAATTTTTCAAATCGGACACTTACAAGCAGAGATATTGACAAAAATAAGATATACATCTATGCCCCCTGGTGAAACGAATTTTCAACTGTGTTTTCGGAAGCTTAGATTTGCTGCAAATACATCAGAAGCAGAAATAGACACTTACGCCCCCTGGTGGACAAACTATTTCTTATGGTGATGAACATTTCCCATCAGGAGCTGTATCCGGTGCAGGAAGAATTTTTCAAATCGGACTTTTAGAAGCAGAGATATCGGGGGAACACGATTTACCTTTATACCCCCTAGCGGAAAATCTATGCATTACTTGAAAAGAAACTGGGCCTAAAATAGTGTTCATTATAAATGGCATCGAAAGAAAGGAAGAATTTTTTTCAATTAGATATTTAGAAGCAATTATATGCAATAAAATGTATTTTGAATTCAATATCATCTCTGCATTTACGCCCTCTAGCGGCGAAGCTGTGCATCAGGGGAAAAAAACAGAATGCAAGGACCATTATTTGCACATTTCAAGCTTCCCAACACAAAAATAATTTTTCAAATCAAACAGAGTTCCAAAGATAAGGTGTTCACAGATGGATGGATGATCAAACTGATAACATAAGCACGATCTTTTTTTACAAAGGGCGTGCTAAACATGCAGGTAGTAAAAGCTATCTATCAATTTTAATAACTGGTTTTTGAGTTCCCAACAATGGAAAGAAGATATTTATCTTGAGTTCCAAGAAAGAAAAAAGAAGCAGGAAGAGTTTGAATCAGTCAAAAATGCAACAAGGAAGTTTAATTAATTTGTTTCAAAACCACTGTGTTAACGACTAATGAGGCAAATATGAATGGCAGAATCATTTCCAGCTGCTATCAATGACACAGCACAGGAAGGGAATAGCAGAGCAATCCAATTAATCTTCAAACCAATGTGCTAGTGACTAATGAGGAAAATATGAATGAGAAAATCATTTCCAGCTGCTTTCAATGACACAGCACAGGAAGGGAATAGCAGAGCAATCCAATTAATCTTCAAACCACTGTGCTGGTGACTAATGAGGGAAATATGAACGAGAGAATAATTTCCAGCTGCTATCAATGACACAGCACAGGAACGGAATAGCAGATCAATCCAATTAATCTTATGTAACTGAAACATTATGCAGGTCCACATTTCTATGTCCATCTGATCCAGGTAATTGGCTGCCTGTAATACAGAATAGTTTTAGAACTTGGACCCCAGGATATTTCCAGTACAAACATCCACAGAGATGTTTTCCAGCAGATGAAGAAACAAACCATTCTTTCAGCTTACTCTTATCTTTTTGGCATTTTTTTTTTAATTGAAGGTTTAACGACCACCGTGAGCAACTCAATGGGCTATAAGCAGTCACTGTTAGTGGTTTCCAAACAACAAGATTAAACAAACTTGGTATATATAATCACCACTGCAAGATGCCATGTTTTGTTTCTGTTGCAAGTTATTCAACTTTATCAATGATTCCCTTGTGTCCTGTGGGTTCTGAGATCAACAGAGCCTTTCAAAAGTCTTTAAAATGCCCGAATTAAGTTGAAATCATGTTCCAAAACTGTACAGCTGAAAGAAGCATACAGAATAAATTATTTGAACTTGATTGATCAGGCAAATCAGTGTATAATTAAGATTGATGTGAAGAAAAGGAGGTTAGTTTTAGAAAGACTGTTTACAATAATTATGTATTTGGCTGAAAGAAATCTTGCTTTGCGAGGTGACAGTGATCTTAGGCAGCCCAGCAAATGGAAATTTTTGGAGTCTAGTTGTACTAAAGGCAAAGTATGATCCGGTTACAGCTGATCACCTTCAACAAGCATCTAAGCCAGTCGGATTTGTTTCCTATTTGAGTAAGGATATTCAGAATGGAATCAATGTAATATCAGATGAATCGTAAAGGGCAATATCGTAACTAATACATGCTATTCAATTGTTCTTTACTGTATTCCAGAAATCAGCCACACAGAGCAACTCAAGATCTTACTGAGAACTCTAGAATCTTCAAAAGAAATTAATAAATTTGTGCAAATCATGCATGTGTACCCCCACCCCTCTTTTGTATCATAAGCTTCTCCTAATTTCAATTATTGATGTTTTCTTTCCATTTTAGTTTTAGAGCATGCAAATAAAATTTTATGTAACTTCATAAAAATACATGAGAAACCAATGCTGATGAAGAAATTCTTCTTCACTAGTCCACTAACATCACAGGCACATACACTGCTCAACATGGAAAATACCACACATGGAACTATTTGTTTGACTGCCGTGCAAATTGGTGGGTATGTGTCGACAGTTGGGTTAAGTAAATGTTTGCAGTTGTAAACCATTTGCAACAGCTGAAACATATGAAAGGAGAAAATGGCTTGGCATAGGTAAATTTCATCATCCATCATCCTCACCTGGTCGTGCAGACCACTGGATTGGAGTGATCTTGGTGGTGAAAGCACGTGTAAGGAATAAAAATACCTGGGTAATGTTACTGGGAATTTTACTATCACATGGATGCCTTTACCAGGGGTTTCACCAAAGTACTACATACAGCTGGTTAGTTCCTGCATTACATGATGTGCAAGAACTGTTGGCTAAATGTGACAACAGTGGTAGGTAACATGCATCAAAATAGTAGGTCCAGTGAACATAGATGGATGTCTGAACACCTCAATCACCATATTTGATGATAAACCATAGCAGCCCCACAATCCACAGCGGAATGACATTCGAAGAGGTGTACAGGCAAGACATCCCCATATAGACACAGACTGTGAATCGCAAATTGGCTGAGGCAGGTTTGCGCTCTTGCCTGCCATTATGACAATTGGCACTCACCACATCACATCATCACGTAAGCAGTGGTGCCATGCCAGACATGCGTGGATAGATGAATGAACCACATATTCAGCAATGAGTGTTGCTTCTGTCTCAGTTCAGGTGATTGCCAATTGAGAGTTGAAGACAATTAATGTGATCACTGGGCTGATCTTGCTGACATCCATAAGCATCATTGGGCTCCTCAGCCTGGTTTCAAGCACAAACAATTTCAACAGGTATTCACTGCTCGTATGCAT
Organism: Macrothele yani; assembly: GCA_039090855.1. Taxonomy (NCBI): domain Eukaryota; kingdom Metazoa; phylum Arthropoda; class Arachnida; order Araneae; family Macrothelidae; genus Macrothele; species Macrothele yani. The sequence goes on along the minus strand of CM076997.1, from coordinate 40,695,517 downwards.
ATTGGGTACAATGGCAGCACGATGGTATGTAAATGAGGTACTGCAGCTCGTTTTGTTGCTGTATTTTCGTAGCAGATTATTCAAGCTTACACACCAACCATAAGTCATCCTGAGGAAGAAGCTGAAGAATTTCATGAAGAAATTCAGCATCTAAATAATAAAGGTAAGCAGCACTTGAAGATCATTATGGGTGATTTCAATACGAAAATAAGGCAACAGCAACAGAATGAAACTTTTGTAGGTAAATTTGAACACAGGAACAGAAACCAGCATGAAAATACTCTCATAGAGTTTGCAGAGGCAGAAAGGTTTTTCATCATGAACTCCTTCTTCAAAAAAAAAAAAAGCCACACAGGAAATACACATCCCAAGGGAATGACAAGTGAAATTGATTTTATTATGTGTAACAAGAAATTTGTCATTGAAGACTGCAGTTTCAACACGTGGAGTGATCATAGAATGGTTAGATGTAAGATGCACCTCAACACTAAACTCGAATGTGGTAAGCTCATAAAACAAACAAAATGTATTGACATGACCAACCTTAAAAAGCATTATAATACCTTCAAATTGGAACCGAGAAACAGATTCTCTGCTCTAGAAGATCTAACATCAGCAACAAAAATAGGTGGTATTAAGAATAAGTTGCATATGAAGAACATGTCAGGAAAAACAAAAATGCTGATGCAAAAGAGAGAGGAGATGAGGGCAAATACAGATGTCACTTCCAAAGTGGAATATATAGAGCTATGCAAGACAGAACAAAAAAGTATCACTCAAGACGTAAGCAAATTCAACTATGAACTAGTGAGAAAAGCAACTGAAAACAATCAAAGCCTGAAGAGAGCAAAGGGGCTTCTCAGTAAGGGAAGAAAACAGATTATGGCACTAAGAAAAGATGGCACTGTAACAAGAAATACAGGCAAAATTTTGACAAGAGTGAAAGATTTCTGCTCAAAACTGTATGAAAGAGATGATACATCTACTCTAGAATTACGAAAGGTAACAGTACCAAAGTCCCTCCAGTCCTCCCGGCAGAAATTACACATACAATAAAGAACATGAAATGGGCAAAAGCTCCAGGAGAAGATGGAATTACTGTGGACATTATACAAGAAGCAAGTGGAGAAACTGAAACTAGACTCGCCCAAGTTTTCACTAGATATTTCAATGAAGGGAAGATTCCTGAGGACTGGAACAATGCTACAATGATCCTGCTACATAAAAAAGGTGACATTGAGGATCTCAGGAACTACAGGCCCATCAGCCTCTTATCAGTTATTTATAAAATCTTCATTAAGGTTCTTTCACATTACTTGAAGGTAACACTGGACATGGCACAACCAAAAACACAAGCTGGATTCAGCAGTGGCTACAGCACTATCGATCATACCCATGTGCTGAAAGAACCGAGGGAATATGAACTCCCATTATGTATGGCTTTTATCGATTACTCGTATAAAAAGGCCTTTGATTCTGTGAAACCATCAGCAGTTACAGTGGCTTTAAAATCCTGCGGTTTTGAAGATGCATACATTAGTATTATTAGTAACATCTATGAAAATGCAAGTGCAAAGGTTCGGTTATTTGAGGATAGAGCACTAATAAAAATTGGAAAGGGAGTGAGACAAGGTGACACTATTTCTCTCAAACTTTTTAATGCTACATTACAAATTGTCTTTCAATCGTTGAACTGGGAAAACAAAGGGATAAAGGTTAATGAAGGTTATTTAACTCACCTTCGTTTTGCAGATGACATAGTCATTTTTGTAACTGCCCCTTCAGAGCTTCAGAGTATGATCCAGGAACTTGCTGCCAAGAGTAAAGAAGTGGAATTAAAAATCTTTCAAAAGACAAAACTGATGTACAATGCTTTTACAAGAAATGAAGATTTATGATGGGAAAAAGCTGGAGATAACCGATACCTACATTTACATTGGATAGCAGATATCAGGCAAAGGTCACATTGATGAAGAAGTAACCGACGTATAAAATTTGGTTAAAATCTTTTAGAAGAAACAGTACAATCTTAAGAGCAATATGCCATTATGTCTTAAAAGAAAAGTGTTTAATCAATGCATCCAGTGCTTACATATGGAGCAGATACATGGACCTTAACTAAAAAAGACATACAGATACTGCAGACAATTGAAAGAATCCTGGAGAGATGCATGCTTGGTGTAATCAGGGGAGATAAGAACTTGTGGATAAGGAAAATGACGAGAGTGGAAGACATCATGATCAGAGTAAAATCCCTGAAATGGCAATGGGCTGGACATGTTACCAGAAGAATGAACCACCGACGGACAACCGAAATTCCAGACTGGATTCCAAGGGACAAGAAAAGACCCAGAAGAGACCACATGGGAGATGGATGGATGAAATTCAAAAGCATATAGGAATGACATGGAGGAGATTGCCGCAAGATAGACCATTGTGGAAGAAAGTTGGGGAGACTGTCATCCAGCAGTGGACTGATAATGGTTGACGATGATGATATCTATATATTAACTCTATAATGTTTTTTACTGTAAGACCAGTTGTGAGAGAACGGCTGAACGTAAACATATGGTTGAGGTAACAAAATAAAGGTCTTACTATGTAGATGTGCCAGTCAAAGAGAAAAATGAGATTGGGGCAACGGTTCGGGCGTTGTGGGGTGGCAAAGTTCCCATGTAAAGTCAATGGGAGAAGCATGCAGTTGACTCACGCGCTGTTGAAGGCGGAGGTATGGAAGGGCTCAGATAGCCCAAAGTCCGAAGTCTCTCTTCTCAGCGAATCGTTGTGCAAAACAACGCTAGCAGGAATTTGTTTGAAAGTTTTTATTGGAACAGTGAACACTCGAAGACCTGATTGTGTTGTGCCACTGGACTGTGTGATGTATATATACAATTTAACATTCATTCGATCCAGTTTATTCACGTAGGTAAGACGTTTCCCATTATGTAAAGATGTAAATAAATATTTCATATGAGTTTATTCTTTTCAAAAAAAAAAAAAAAAAAAAAAAAAAAAAAACGGATCGTCGATTTCAACAAGTTTTGTCTACCAGGGAAAAAAAAATAACTATTCGTCAATTCCGACGGGTTTCGTCTACCAGGTTCGAATCCCAGTAAGGCATGGATGTTCTGTTTGTCTTACGGCACTGACTCTCTCCCTTCCCTGCAACCAGTGACCCTAAATTAGGGACAGGCGATTGCTTATACCCCCCATTGAGTTGCTTACTGTGGTCGTTAAATCTTCATCCAAAATAATAATAAAAAAAAATCACGGACCCAGACTGTTGTCTTTACTGAAATGGTTGAATTAATTTGTCGATCAAATAAAGTTTACATTTGTTGTTTTAGTCCAGTATATATTATCTTATCGGCACAGAAGATAATACATTATCAATAATATATATATATATATATATATATATATATATATATATATATATATATATATATATATATATATATATATATATATCATCATCATCATCATTGTCAACCATTATCAATCCACTGCTGGACGAAGGTCTCCCCAAGTTTCCTCCACAACGGTCTGTCTTGTGCCAGTCTCCTCCATGTCACTCCCACATACTTTCGAATTTCATCCACCCATCTTCCAAGTGGTCTTCTTCTGGGTCTTTTCCTGTCCCTTGGAATCCAATCTAAAATTTCGGCTGTCCATTCATGGTCTGTTCTTCTGGCAGTATGTCCAGCCCATTGCCATTTCAGGGATTTAACTCTAATCATGATGTCTTCCACTCTTGTCATTTTTCGGATCCACGAGTTCCTCTTCTTATCTCTCCTGGTTACACCAAGCATGCACCTCTCCATGCTGCTTTGAGTTGTCTGCAGCCTTTGTATGTCTCTTTTAGTTAAGGTCCACGTCTCTGCACCATACGTAAGCACTGGAAGGATGCATTGATCAAACACTTTTCTTTTAAGACATAATGGCATATTGCTCTTGAAAATTATGCTGTTTCTTCCAAAAGCTCTCCAGGCAAGTTTTGTACGCCGATTAATTTCTTCATCAATGTGACCCTCACTTGATATCTGCTGTCCAAGATAAACGTATGTGTCTGTTATCTCCAGCTTTTCTCCATCAATCGATAAATCTTCATTTCTTGTAAAAGCATTGAACATCACTTTTGTCTTTTGAAAGTTCATTTTTAATCCCACTTCTTTACTCTTGTCAGCAAGTTCCTGGATCATACTCTGCAGCTCTGATGGGGTAGTTGCAAAATGACTATGTCATCAGCAAAACGAAGGTGGGTTAGATAATCTCCATTAATATTTATCATTTTGTTTTCCCAGTTCAGTGATTGAAAGACATTTTCCAATGTGGCATTAAAGAGCTTCGGAGATATGGTGTCACTTTGTCTCACTCCTTTTCCAATTTTTATGTGTGTTGTATTTTCAAACAGCTGAATCTTTGCAATTGCATTTTCATAGATGTTATTAATAATATTAATGTATGCATCTTCAATACCGCAGGATTTCAGAGCCATGGCAACTGCTGATGGTTTCACCGAATCAAAGGCTTTTTCATAATCAATAAAAGCCATGCACAATGGAAGTTCATATTCCTCGCTCTTTCAATTAGTTCTCTCAGTACGTGGATATGATCTATTGTGCTGTAGCCACTCCTGAATCCATCTTGTTCTCTCGGTTGAGCCATGTCCAGTGTTACCTTCAAGCGGTGTGAAAGAACTTTAGTGAAGATTTTATAAACTACTGATAGGAGGCTGATAGGTCTGTAGTTTCTGAGATCCTCAATGTCACCTTTTTATGTAGCAGGATCATTGTAGCATTGTTCCAATCTTCAGGAATTTTCCCTTCATTAAGGCATCGAGTGAAAATTTGGGCGAGTACTGTTTCGATTTCTCCACTTGCTTCTTGTATGATGTCTACAGTAATTCCATCTTCTCCTGGAGCTTTTCCCCGCTTCATGTTCTTGATTGCATGTGCAACTTCTGCTGGAAGGACTGAGAAGAATTCTGGTACTGGTATCTTTCATGATGTCTGGAGTACATGTATCATCCCTTTCATATAATTTGGAGTAGAAATCTTTCACTCTTGTCAAAATTTCGCCTCTATTTCTTGTTACAGAACCATCTTCTTTTCTCAGTGCCATAATCTGTTTTCTTCCTTACTGAGATGTCCCTTTGCTATCTTTAGGCTTTGGTTGTTTTCAATTGCTTTCTTCACTAGTTCACAGTTGAATTTCCTTACGTCTTCAGTGATACTTTTTCGTACTGTCTTGCATAGCTCTATATATTCCACTTTGGAAGTCACATCTTCTTTAGTTGTCCTCATCACTCTTCTTTTTTGCATCAACATTTTGGTTTTTCCTGATAATTTGTTCACATGCAATTTGTTCTTAGACCCAGCTAATTTTGTTGCTGTTTCCATAAGAGCTTTGGTTACTTTTCTGTTAACTTCAGAAATATCCACTTCTTCCGATGTTAGGCCTTCTAAAGCAGAGAATCTGTTCTTCAGTTCCAATTTGAAGGTATTATGGTGTTTTTTAAGGTTGGTTATGTCAATACATTTTGTTTGTCTTATGAGCTTGCTACGTTCGAGTTTAGTGTTGAGGTGCATCTTACATCTCACCAATCTATGGTCACTGCCTGTGTTGAACTTGTTTAGCACACTGCAGTCTTCTATGATGAATTTTTTGTTACACATAATAAAATCAATTTCACTTGTCATCCCATTTGGATGTCTCCATGTCCATTTCCTGTGTGGCTTTTTCTTGAAGAAGGAGTTCAAGATGAAAAACCCTTCTGCCTCTGCAAACTCTACGAGAGTATTTCCACGCTGGTTTCTGTTGCTGTGACCGAATTTACCTACTGAAGTATCATTCTGTTGCTGTTGCCCTATTTTTGCATTGAAATCTCCCATAATTATTTTCAAGTGCTGCTTACCTTTATTATTTAGATGACAAATTTCCTCATAAAATTCTTCAATTTCTTCTTCAGGATGACTTGTGGTGGGTGCATAAGTTTGAATAATCTGAGCCTGGTATCTTCTGAGAGTTGGATAACAGTCGTGCAGCTCTGTCAGAGGAACTTTCAACTTCTACAACTTTATCCTTCAGTTTCTTGTTTATTATAAATCCAACACCACTAGTTCTGCCAGTATCTGTCCCACGATAGTAGAAGAGATGTCCACTTTTCAGTTCAATGAGATCTTCTCCTTTTCTCCCTACCTCACTTAGCCCGACGATGTCCCACTTGATCCTTTGTAGTTCCTCTTCCAATTCAAGAAGCCTTGAATCAGAAGATAGGGAGCGCCCGTTATACGTAGCCAAGGTCAGCATCAGATGGCAGCCTAGTCCGGTCCTCCGGGATTCTTAGCACCCTCTGCCTTCATGTCGCACTGGCCGCTGCCTTGGCCAGGTACATTCCAGCTGCCGGAGACTGAGGGCCAAGATTTAAGTTGTGGAGTCATTTTGGAGGGGTTTGGCTATAACTCACCACGCTGGCCAAGCGGGTTGGTAAGTGTGGGATAGCATTTCCTCTAATCCCGATGGTATAGTTATACCGCTATTGGCGGTCGTCAGAGCCCCTTTAGTGGGAACAGGATATACCACGAGAAGGCGGGGTTGACATTTGTCAAGGAGAGGCTGTGATGTTACGCATCACCTGACCTTACATCCCATATATATAACTATACCATCGGGATTAGAGGAAATGCTATCCCACACTCACCAACCAGCTTGGCCAGCATGGTGAGTTATGGCCAAACCCCTCCAAAATGACTCCACAACTTGAATCTTGGCCCTCAGTCTCCAGCAGCTGGAATGTACCTGGCCAAGGCAGCAACCAGTGCAACATGAAGGCAGAGGGTGCTAAGAATCCCTGGAGGACCGGACTAGGCTGCCATCCGATGCTGACCTTGGCTACATATAATGGAAGCTCCCTATCTTCTGATTCAAGGCTTCTTGAATTGGAAGAGGAACTACAAAGGATCAAGTGGGACATCGTCGGGCTAAGTGAGGTAAGGAGAAAAGGAGAAGATCTCATTGAACTGAAAAGTGGACATCTCTTCTACTATCATGGGACAGATACCAGCAGAACTAGTAGTGTTGGATTTATAATAAACAAGAAACTGAAGGATAAAGTTGTAGAAGTTGAAAGTTCCTCTGACAGAGCTGCACAACTCGTTATCCAACTCTCGAGAAGATACCAGGCTCAGATTATTCAAACTTATGCACCCACCACAAGTCATCCTGAAGAAGAAATTGAAGAATTTTATGAGGAAATTCGTCATCTAAAATAATAAAGGTAAGCAGCACTTGAAGATAATTATGGGAGATTTCAATGCAAAAATAGGGCAACGGCAACAGAATGAAACTTCAGTAGGTAAATTCGGTCACGGCAACAGAAACCAGCGTGGAAATACTCTCGTTGAGTTTGCAGAGGCAGAAGGATTTTTCATCATGAACTCCTTTTTCAAGAAAAAGCCACAGGAAATGGACATGGAGACATCCAAATGGGATAACAAGTGAAACTGATTTCATTATGTGTAACAAAAAATTTGTCATAGAAGACTGCAGTGTGCTAAACAAGTTTAACACAGGTAGTGACCATAGATTGGTGAGATGTAAGATGCACCTCAACACTAAACTCGAACGTGGCAAGCTCATAAGACAAACAGAATGTATTGACATAACCAACCTTAAAAAACACCATAATACCTTCAAGTTGGTACTGAAGAACAGATTCTCTGCTTTAGAAGGACTAACATCGGAAGAAGTGGATATTTCTGAAGTTAACAGAAAAGTAACCAAAGCTCTTATGGAAACAGCAACAAAATTAGCTGGGTATAAGAACAAGTTGCATGTGAACAAATTATCAGGAAAAACCAAAATGTTGATGCAAAAAGAAGAGAGACGAGGACAACTAAAGATGTGGCTTCAAAAATGGAATATATAGAGCTATGCAAGACAGTACGAAAAAGTATCACTGAAGACGTAAGGAAATTCAACTGTGAACTAGTGAGGAAAGCAATTGAAAACAACGAAAGCCTAAAGATAGCAAAGGGACATCTCGGTAAGGGAAGAAAACAGATTATGGTGCTGAGAAAAGAAGATGGTTCTGTAACAAGAAATAGAGGCGAAATTTCGACAAGAGTAAAAGATTTCTACTCCAAATTATATGAAAGGGATGATGCATGTACGCCAGACATCATGAAAGGTACCAGTACCAGAGTTCTTCCTGTCCTCCCAGCAGAAGTTGCACATGCAATCAAGGACATGAAGCGGGGAAAGCTCCAGGAGAAGATGGAATTACTGTAGACATCATACAAGAAGCAAGTGGAGAAATCGAAACAGTACTCGCCCAAATTTTCACTCGATGCCTTAATGAAGGGAAGATTCCTGAAGATTGGAACAACGCTACAATGATCCTGCTACATAAAAGGTGACATTGAGGATCTCAGGAACTGCAGACCTATTAGCCTCCTATCAGTGGTTTATAAAATCTTCACTAAAGTTCTTTCACACCGTTTGAAGGTAACACTGGACATGGCTCAACCGAGAGAACAAGCTGGATTCAGGAGTGGCTACAACACAATAGATCATATCCACGTACTGAGAGAACTAATTGAAAGAGCGAGGGAATATGAACTTCCATTGTGCATGGCTTTTATCGATTATGAAAAAGCCTTTGATTCAGTGAAACCATCAGCAGTTACAATGGCTCTGAAATCCTGCGGTATTGAAGATGCATACATTAATATTATTAATAACATCTATGAAAATGCAAGTGCAAAGATTTGGCTGTTTGAAAATACAACACACATAAAAATTGGAAAGGGGGTGAGACAAGGTGACACCATATCTCCGAAGCTCTTTAATGCCACATTGGAAAATGTCTTTCAATCACTGAACTGGGAAAACAAAGGGATAAAGATTAATGGAGATTATCTAACCCACCTTCGTTTTGATGATGACGTAGTCATTTTTGCACCTACCCATCAGAGCTTCAGAGTATGATCCAGGAACTTGCTGACAAGAGTAAAGAAGTGGGATTAAAAATGAACTTTCAGAAGACAAAAGTGATGTACAATGCTTTTACAAGAAATGAAGATTTATCGATTGATGGAGAAAAGCTGGAGATAACAAACACATACGTTTATCTTGGACAGCAGATATCAAGTGAAGGTCACATTGATGAAGAAATTAATCCGCGTACAAAACTTGCCTGGAGAGCTTTTGGAAGAAACAGCATAATTTTCAAGAGCAATATGCCATTATGTCTTAAAAGAAAAGTGTTTGATCAATGCATCCTTCCAGTGCTTACGTATGGTGCAGAGACGTGGACCTTAACTAAAAGAGACATCAAAGGCTGCAGACAACTCAAAGCAGCATGGAGAGGTGCATGCTTGGTGTAACCAGGAGAGATAAGAAGAGGAACTCGTGGATCCGAAAAATGACAAGAGAGGAAGACATCATGATCAGAGTTAAATCCCTGAAATGGCAATGGGCTGGACATCCTGCCAGAAGGACAGACCATCGATGGACAGCCGAAATTCTAGATTGGATTCCAAGGGACAGGAAAAGACCCAGAAGAAGACCACATGGGAGATGGGTGGGTGAAATTCGAAAGTATGCAGGAGTGACATGGAGGAGACTGGCACAAGACAGACCGTTGTGGAGGAAACTTGGGGAGACCTTCATCCAGCAGTGGATTGATAATGGTTGACGATGATGATATATATATATATGCACAGAAGATAATATATTATTGATAATATAAATATACAGGGTGATCAGAATCAACCGCACAATAAACCTACCAGACGATTCCTCATGGATAAAGAAGCCGAAAACCGTTGTCCGATCGGACGTTGCATTCCGGAGAAATACACGATGAAAGTTTGTGACATCACATCCGGTAAGAATACAGACATTAGAAATAACTTACCCAATCACTTTGACATAAAACATGTGATTTATTGATATGTACCACTACAATACAAATGATAAAACACATGGATTTGTGTCAGATTACAACATGTGTTCAAAATGACCACCTTGTAGTGTGGAACAGGCGGCAGCCCTCCGAGGAATAGACATCTGCACGTGTTGCAGCATAGCAGGGGTTACAGTTGCGAGGGCCGTGTGTAAGTTGGCAACTAGGTCGTGCAGGCTGTTGATATACCAGTTCCTTTAGATGACCCCAGAGGAAGAAGTCCAATGGGTTAAGATCCGGCAATCTAGCGGACCATGCAACAGGACCACTACGGCCAAGCCATCGACCGGGATATTCCCTATCCAGCCACTGGTGAACATTCGCAGCATAATGCGTCGGTGCTCCATCATGCTGGAACCATAGATTGTTGAGAACAGCCAATGGTACATTTTCTAGTAAGTCCGGCAGAACATCACGTAGGAACACAATGAAGTTGGCAGCTGTGACAGGTTCTGGAAGAAGATATGGTCCCACTAGGATATCGCCCACAATACCACACCAGATATTAACACCCCACCGGACCTGGTGAGCGTGTTCACGTGTTGTGTGCGGATTGTCCAATGCCCAAACATGACTATTATGGGTGTTGCAGATACCCCATGTAAACCTTGCTTCATCAGTCCACAAGATCTGGCGGATGAAACTATTATTGGCAGCATGTTGCTGTAGCAGCCACTCACAGTATGCCTGTCTTCGAGGATAATCCTGTGGTAATAGGCCTTGCAGGAGGAGCCAACGATCAGCGATGTGATGTGGATGCAGGTCTTCATCGTGTAGAACGGCAAGTATGGTACTTTGGTGCACACCAAATTGTCAAGCGATCGCACTGCTGCTGATCGTTGGCTCCTCCTCAGTGAACTCTAGTATGGCATCCTCGAGTGATGGTGTTCTCACGAGGGTCCAGCGCCACTATCAACACTTGGACGTGGTGCGACATTGCCTGTGTCGCGCATTCGAGCGTCAAGCCACCGTATCACCTGGGCGTCCAGGTGCCGTCGTGCTGGGTATCGCTCACTGTAGGCTCTTGCTGCATGCAATGCAGAACCATGGCATTCCCCCAATAGGAGATATATGTCACAATACTCTCTCAAACTGTATGACATAACGCTACCCACACTACTGTCAAATGTACCAACGCAGCATGAGCTTATCTGCTACCGTTGCCAATCCTTTTTATCCCTACCTGCAGTATAGCGCAGGCATACAACTGATGGTTTCACGCCACCACATCCTTCGAATTTGCATACCCACCCCATGCCACACTTTTAAATGTTGATTGCCTTTTTTTTTTTTTTTTTTTTTTTTGGAGGTTTAACAACCACTATGAGCATCTCAGTAGGCTATAAGTAGTTGCCTGTTCTGAATGTCGGACCACTGGTTTCAGGGATAAGAGAGAGAGTCAGTGCCGTAGGTCAAACACAACATCCATGCTTCACCGGGATTCGAACCCGGACCCCTTTCGGACAAATGATCAGAAGCCATCGCCTTAGACCACTGTGCCACTGGGGCGGCTTGATTGCCTTGTGATACGTGCATCTGTATAACTATCCACGTCACTCTTCAACGAGCATATGCATTACCGGATGCGACATCACGAAACTTTCAGCGCATATATCTCCAGAATGTGATGTCCGATTGGACAACGGTTTCCAGCTTCTTTCTCCACGAGTAATCATTCGGTAGGTTTATTGTGCAGTCGATTCTGATCACCCTGTGTATATATACTCATTGTCATAAAAATCCACGCACCAAGAAGGAGGCGTCTGATTGAAATTAGATTTTAGTAGCGATATGGTACATACGAAGGATAGAAGTGATTACAATATCACCGCAGCAGAAAGATTTCCCACGGATATACGGTACACATTCCGGTCAGCGATAGTACCAAGTCAGACCACCTTGTGCTCGGATACATGCTGTGATACGGTCCGGCATGGAGTCAAAGAGATGCCATATTCCACTTAGTAGTTCTAATTCTGACTATTATATAGCTCTAATTATTGTACTATTCTCTTTTACGTGCGATATTTCAAAGTAACTTGTACAAAAATCTAGCGGATAATGCTTACCTTGGCATTCCTTTCTAGTGACGGGAACATTTCACGCACGTGTTTTCCGGTCTTTGTTGATGTTATTGTCCTAAAGTCCGTTGTATGCGATGACTGGCTTTACTTCTCACACTTTTCACTGGGTATACTCATTGGATCTTTGCCTTAGGATTCAAACATCAATTTTTACCGTTCTTTATACTCGAAATTTTCGCCCATACTCTGGGCATCTTCAGGAGCGTGGCGACTTTACCACCGATGTTTGTGGTTAACTTCGCGCTAATGGAGTCCGATACTCCTTGTTGCCATTCGTCGGAACAACTTTCCTGGATATATTTCGTTATCAAGCCCGGCTGGCGCCATCTATGTTTTGTTAAGAACACTTTTTTTCCCCCGTATTTCTTTTTCTTTTTTTTAATTTTTTTTATTTAATTTTCTTCTCCTATCCTGGTTTTCTTGTCTTTTTTTGCCTGTTTTTCTTTTGTTGTTGTTTTTCTTGTCTTATTAGTTCTTTCCACAGGCCCGATAATGTGCTAGGGTCGTTCTGGTTACATATCCTTGCTTTATTTTTGTAGATTAATATTGCTTCTTCCCTCCTCATTTGCCTTTCCGATTTTTTATTCTTTTTTAGCATTTTAATTTCATCGAACTTTTGGGAATGTCCGGTTTTCCAAGCAGAATTGCACTAAAGCAGTTTTGGCTTCTTTTTTTTGCCAGTTAGATATGTGTTGTTTAAGTCTTTTTTTAATCTGTTTTTCGTACTTCCAATGTACGATATTGGGGGTATGTGTGCTATTGGAATTTCGTAGGTTCCTGATTCTTCTAGCATTTTTTCCTCTGTTTTTTTGTTGACAGTCATACTTTTCACGGTGTGCACTGAGCTTCCTAGTTGTAAGTCATATTTAGCACAGTGCCTATTGATTTCTTTACTCACTCCTTCCAGGTATGGGAAAGCTCCAATGTATTTCAATTTTTTATTTCTCATCTTCCTTTAGTTGTGCACTTCTTGGCCTTCTTTACTCTGAGTCATATGCTTTTTACTCTCATGTATCCATTTATTAATTAGCTTGCTCGGGTACCCATACTCTTGTGATATTTTCGAGATAAACTCTAGCTCTTGATTTTTTAGCCTGTTGTTAGATGTGTGTGTGTGTACGCTCGCCGTATCAAGTTTACTATGCTGTTTTTTTTTATGTATCACTGGATGGTGCGACGAGTATGGTATCAGTACAGGTATGTAAGTTGCTTTTCTGAACACAGAGTATTCAAAACTATTTTTGTTTTTCTTTAGTTGAATGTCCAGGAAGGATAGGCAATTATCCTCTTCAAACTCAATAGTTAGCTCTATGGTGTTACAGATTTTGCTAAACTGCTGTGCTAGATCTTGTAGCTCGGCTTTGTTAAGTTTAGACATTATAATAATGTCGTCTACATATCGAGCATAAAGTATTGGTTTTTCAGGTAAATTTTGAATAATTTCTTTTTCGAGGTATGCCATAATCACTTCTGCGTATAATGCCGATAATGGGGATCCCATAGGGCCACCTTGCGTTTGTTTAAATATATTTCCTTCAAAATGGAAGATGTTGTTTTCTTGATGAAATATAAGGTATTCTTTAGCTCTTTCAGTTGTGACAAGTTTAGTTCTTTGTTGATGCTTAGTTGTTGCATAATCAATTCGATGGCTAGCTCGACAGGAGTGTTTGGGTATAATGCCTTAACATCCATGGAGGCCATAGTTATTTGCTCTAGGTCTTGATTAATTAATTTGATTTTTTCTATAAACTCATAGCTATTCTTTAATGTATATTGATTCCTCATGAATATTGGGGATAGATAGTTGTATATCTTTTTTCTAGGTTGATGAGTGGTGAGTTTTTTTTTCGATAGAATCAGTCTAAAAGGTGTGTTTTCTTTATGAGTTTTAATTTTCGAGAATATTTTTGGCATCCCTGCTCCCATTGGAGGGTTTGCATTTTTTATTTCTGTTGGTAACGTGCTGTGGTTCCTTATATTAGCCAGGAAGGTAAGTTGTTTGTCGGTGGGATCTTTGTTGATGCTATCGCACTGTAGCTCTGAGATGGCCGTCCGCATTTTATCATTATATTCCAAAGTGTCCATAATGACAATTTGCCCTGTTTTGTCCGCTTCGCAGAATTTGATCGTGGGGTCTTTGCAAAGATTTACTAGTTGTTTTCTGTCATACTTTAATTTATTAATCTTACAGTTTTTTTGTGCTTAGCGTTATACTCTTTAAGCATGATTCTGAATAGCTTAAACCTTAGATCGGTAGCATGTTCTGGATGCACTCGCTGTACAATAATGATAAAATGCGGACGGCCATCTCAGAGCTACAGTGCGATAGCATCAACAAAGATCCCACCGACAAACAACTTACCTTCCTGGCTAATATAAGGAACCACAGCACGTTACCAACAGAAATAAAAATGCAAACCCTCCAATGGGAGCAGGGATGCCAAAAATATTCTTGAAAATTAAAACTTATAAAGAAAACACACCTTTAAGACTGATTCTATCGAAAAAAACTCACCACTCATCAACCTAGAAAAAAAGATATACAACTATCTATCCCCAATATTCATGAGGAATCAATATACATTAAAGAATAGCTATGAGTTTATAGAAAAAATCAAATTAATTAATCAAGACCTAGAGCAAATAACTATGGCCTCCATGGATGTTAAGGCATTATACCCAAACACTCCTGTCGAGCTAGCCATCGAATTGATTATGCAACAACTAAGCATCAACAAAGAACTAAACTTGTCACAACTGAAAGAGCTAAAGAATACCTTATATTTCATCAAGAAAACAACATCTTCCATTTTGAAGGAAATATATTTAAACAAACGCAAGGTGGCCCTATGGGATCCCCATTATCGGCATTATACGCAGAAGTGATTATGGCATACCTCGAAAAAGAAATTATTCAAAATTTACCTGAAAAACCAATACTTTATGCTCGATATGTAGACGACATTATTATAATGTCTAAACTTAACAAAGCCGAGCTACAAGATCTAGCACAGCATTTTAGCAAAATCTGTAACACCATAGAGCTAACTATTGAGTTTGAAGAGGATAATTGCCTATCCTTCCTGGACATTCAACTAAAGAAAAACAAAAATAGTTTTGAATACTCTGTGTTCAGAAAAGCAACTTACATACCTGTACTGATACCATACTCGTCGCACCATCCAGTGATACATAAAAAACAGCATAGTAAACTTGATACGGCGAGCGTACACACACACATCTAACAACAGGCTAAAAAATCAAGAGCTAGAGTTTATCTCGAAAATATCACAAGAGTATGGGTACCCGAGCAAGCTAATTAATAAATGGATACATGAGAGTAAAAAGCATATGACTCAGAGTAAAGAAGGCCAAGAAGTGCACAACCAAAGGAAGATGAGAAATAAAAAACTGAAATACATTGGAGCTTTCCCATACCTGGAAGGAGTGAGTAAAGAAATCAATAGGCACTGTGCTAAATATGACTTACAACTAGGAAGCTCAGTGCACACCGTGAAAAGTATGACTGTCAACAAAAAAACAGAGGAAAAAATGCTAGAAGAATCAGGAACCTACGAAATTCCAATAGCACACATAACCCCAATATCGTACATTGGAAGTACGAAAAACAGATTAAAAAAAAGACTTAAACAACACATATCTAACTGGCAAAAAAAAAGAAGCCAAAACTGCTTTAGTGCAATTCTGCTGGGAAAACCGGACATTCCCAAAGTTCGATGAAATTAAAATGCTAAAAAAGAATAAAAAATCGGAAAGGCAAATGAGGAGGGAAGAAGCAATATTAATCTACAAAAATAAAGCAAGGGTATGTAACCAGAACGACCCTAGCACATTATCGGGCCTGTGGAAAGAACTAATAAGACAAGAAAAACAACAACAAAAGAAAAACAGGCGAAAAAAGACAAGAAAACCAGGATAGGAGAAGAAAATTTAAAAAAATTAAAAAAAAAAAATACGGGGGAAAAATAGTGTTCTTAACGAAACATAGATGGCGCCAGCCGGGCTTGATAACGAAATATATCCAGGAAAGTTGTTCCGACGAATGGCAACAAGGAGTATCGGACTCCATTAGCGCGAAGTTAACCACAAACATCAGTGGTAAAGTCGCCACGCTCCTGAAGATGCCCAGAGTATGGGCGAAAATTTTGAGTATAAAGAACGGTAAAAATTGATTTTTGAATTCTAAGGCAAAGATCCAATGAGTATACCCAGCGAAAGTGTGAGAAGTCATCGCATACAACGGACTTTAGGACAATAACATCAACAAAGACCGGAAAACACGTGCGTGAAATGTTCCTGTCGCTAGAAAGGAATGCCAAGGTAAGCATTATCTGCTAGATTTTTGTACGAGATGCCATATGTTATTCTGAGACAAATTGGCCCACACTTTTTGCAACTGGCACTCTAAATCATAAACACCGGGACATGGAGAAAGCTGGCGTCCCATCTGGTCCCACACGTGCTCCATGGGCGAGAGATCAGGCGATCTGGAAGGCAACAGAAGCCTCGAAGCATGAGGTAAACAGTCCTGGGAAACCCGAGCCATGGGCGGACAGGCATTATCTTGTTGCAAAATGGCTCCGGGCTGCCCCACAGGAAAGGAAGCACATGGAGCCACAGAATCTCCTGTACTCCTGTGTGTTGTGCTGGGCTGTCAACACCCCTCAGATCACTGCGAGGGAAGTACGGCTGTCATACGAGATGGCTCCCCAGACCATCACGCCTGCAGTTCAGGATGTTTGCCACTGTACAGTGAGTTTGGGATAGTAGCGCTCCCCTGCGGTCATTCGCACTCTGACACGGTGGTTGTCCATTCCCATACAGAAGGGGAATTCGTCGCTGAACACTATACATCACCAGTCCATAGCATTCCACATTGCTCGCTGCTGACACAGGAGTGCAGACTTGCCTCTGCCAGGCGTCTGGAAATGGTTCTGGTGGACATAGGAGTCCCTTGTACAGCCGCCACATGTCTCTGGATATTGGACAAGGACGTCGTTGTATCTGTGCATGCCACTCTCACAATCCCACGGTCCTTTCTGCTGGTGGTCTGTCTGGGTCATCCAGAGCCAGTCTATCATGTCTAGGTGCCATCCCATGTCCACTGCTCCCAACATGATCACACTGTACTGTCCGACCGGTCCAAATGGTGGACGATTCGGTGCTTCGGACACCTTGCCTCTCTCATCGCAACAATATGGCCTCGTTCTAACTCCGTCAGTTGCCCATAGGCACATCTACAGCCATCTCAGAGCTTTCATTATTGCTGTGAACAATTACAACTGGAACCAAAACTATAAGATGATAGTGAGATTTAGTAAAGTTGGTTAGATAAAAGCTGCTTCTATCGCTTAACGCTTGCACAGTGACATTTTGGCACGAGATCCCCCCCCCTCTTTTTTAGCAGTAGAATCAGTGTATGACTTTTTTGTTGTTGCTATCTGAAAGAGCCACTGTTCTTGCATACATGGGATACTGCATGTATGGACATGGACATTAAGCAGACAATTGCGAGTTAGTAAGTGGTTCAACGCACCTTCCATCTGGAAAAAGAAAAGTGTGAGGGTGAAGATGCTTCCCCAAGGTAGATCAAAATGAGAAAAAGAAAACTTCCTAAAAATTCTGATCCCTGAACGTACGGGGCAAAATTCAGACTTTAAGTAAGAACCAAAAGATCAGTATTCCTGATAATTGATTACAAGTTATGCGATATAAACAATCCTTTCATTTATCCATAGCGCTCGTGAGCGATTTTAATTAACATACATGAGACTGATAAAGAAAAAAACAAAGCTGTACTTTTTAATTTGGTGAAAAATCAGACTGCACGGTAAGAAACTGTGAATATTACAAAGCATGAACAAAACTGAATCGTTTACTGTAATTTATTTATGAAAATATTTAACTAGATCATACCACTGTATTCACAATTATAAAATTAGTGAATTCCAAACAAAATAGGGTGGTTTTGAAAGAGAGCTTCGAACAGTTTTTTTTTTCTTTTCCTGGTTTTGTTCTTGTACTTGCTAAAACATTAGCTCTGGTTTCCTCTTGCGAGCAAACCCTACTTTCTTCTCAGCAAGTTCCACGGCCATATTTGTCTTTTGTCGACTCTGCCGTTGCACAGCATCCACTGTTTATTTTATTTTTTTCCGCTCATAGTTTTCCCTTTACCATTTTTCTTCGTTACTTTTCTTTCTTTTTTCGTTTTTTTTTTTTTTATTTCCTCAGATGACAATTTTATCCATCATGCTTAAAGAACTTTCAGCCTGGAAACCATGAATTCTGATATCAGAGCTTTAACTATTTTAGATAAATGGTGTAATTTTCAGAGAATGAATACTTTTTTTTTTTTTTAACACCATGCATCAATTCTTACAAATTTCCAAACTTTGTCACTTCTGTTTTTGGAAATTTCCTCCCACCCTTATCAAGCTAAAATGCACGCACATTTATGAGGGTGATGACATTTAACAACTACATAGGAGTGGAAACATCGCGGGGAAGGGGGGGGGGCAATACAATTACGGAAGAAATCTTCGCTCCGTCTGACTTCAGTTTTCGGAAATTTATCCAACATTTTCAAGCTGAAATACAAATATTTATGGAATAAAATGATATCTAACAATACTGGGTAGAGGAAACATCGCGAGAAAAAAATTACGATTACCAGAGAAATCTTACCTCCGTCTACTTTTCGTTTTCGAAGGATGAAATTCCGTCCTCCGACGGAGAAAACGACCCCCCCCCCCTCCACCACCAATCCTCCCAAAATTTCAGTTCAGTTATGCATCGATTTCGTACATGGTCCAAATGATAACAAAAAAGACGGAATTCCTCGAATCAGAGTGAGAATCTCGTCGCCGAAGATTACGGGGAAATTTTTGGGCGGCCTAACTTCCATGGAAATCGTTGCCTACAATTTCAAGCTGAAATTATGCAATGAAATTATATTTAACAAAAATCTGCACTTCGTTTAACTTCTGTTTCCAAACGTTTAAAAAGACAAAAGAACGTCCGCATACGGAATACGACCCCCCCCCCCAACTAATATCCCGAAAATTTCTTCACTTTTGCATCGATCTTGAAAATGACAAAAAAAAAAAAAAAAAACCGAGGGGACTCCGCGGAAGAATCTCACATATGAATTAACCGCTGAATTGATTTCAAATGTCGTAAGATAATGCTAAAATATCGATGACCAGTAGTAAATTTTAACTTTTGGCGCAAAATTGGCGCAGATTTCGTCGAAATGGCGATTTTTTAGCAGAATGGCGCAAGAACGTTTTGGCGCGGGCTGGCGAAATTGGCGCAGGTCTGGCAGCCCTGCAATAGTGTATAGGTGTAAAAGCTAAAACAAATTGCAGTAACAAGACACCTATGAAATTTTCTTCAGAATTTTTACTTCTATTATACATCTTTTTTTGCTCTTAAGAAATGCAATTTAACAATGACTGCAAGGAAATTATATTATGTACATATTCACTTTTTTGAGGTCAAACAAAGGACGTAGGCCTACAATGAAATCAATTTTTCAGCTCCTTTTTTGCAACTACTGACATGGTAATTTCTGCCAATTCTTCATTTTTTTCCTTTATTAATTTTCGAAAACTATTTGATTGAAGGAAGCAGTTCATATCTCTCATCAATTCCCTTGGGCGGCAAGGTCATCTGCACGTTTCTCTAATTCGGCAATATTTTTTTTCTACTTTCAGTTTTTTCGTACTAAGCATTTGCAATTCCTCCTCAATCAATTTACGTTTCCTCCCAGATGTTGCTTGACATATTTTTTTTTTTTTTTTGGCATCTAAATATTGAGCATATTTCTGTCTAGCTGAAAAGACAGAAGCTCTAAGCTCTTTATTTAGTACCACATTCTCTAATAAATAACAGATAAATAACAGAAGATAACGATCTGAACTGCACTGACCTCGCACAAAAAAAACAAGAAGCCAGCAATAAATCTAATCTAAACCAAAGGGATTTGAAGGTAGCTGGTTGGCAAACATGCGATCTAGTGACGTGTAAAACCATCATCAGTACACTAATGAAACCAGCTGGCCTGCATAACGCGCTCATTTCTTTGGTTAAAAAAAAAATTATAACCTTTTTAACGACCGAATATAATATAATTAACAGTGTTTTCAAGGACTTTTTAAGAGCCCTTAAAAACAGAACAGAAATTAAGGAGTTCTTAAGGGCCCTTAAAAAAGGTAAATGGAAATTAATTAGTTCTTAAGGACTTTTTAAGGGTCCTTAAAAAGGCAAATGGAAATTAAGGAGTTCTTAAGGACTTTTAAGGATCGTACGAACCCTGTAGAGAGATTGAGAGAGAGAGAGAGAGAGAGAGATTTGCATAATTCTCTCCAATAAAGTGTTTTTCAAAACCTTGAAATTTAAGGTCGGCTTATATACGAGTCAAGGCTCTTTTTACAAATTTTTAGCTGTTGAAGTAGGAGAGTCAACTTGTGCAAAAGTATATACAGTAGTTTAATCTGGAAGAACAAATGTGGAGCTCGGAAAATTTCCAAGGAAGTCTTTTAAAGCAGGGTTCCTGCTAGTCTGTCAACTACTGTTTTTAGTTTAGATGTAGCATCAGATTTCAGAACTTTGCAATTTGAAATGAAGATGGTTTCTGTTTTTTCATTAAGAACAATTTTGGGGTTTAACACAGGGCAGCCAGTTCTATCTACTTTGCAAATTGCTAGATCATTTTCATTCATAAGATTATTATTTTATTATTTCCTTCAGAAAGGAAGAAGAATACTTTAGGGGTTTTCTTTTCAACCTTTGCAAGATAGACTACTCCTTTTTCATAACGGATAAGTTGAGCTTCTGGGGCTGTATGATGAATGACGTCTTCTAACAAGGAGTTCATGGGATTTTTATCGCAGCTTTTAGATCAGGGATGAGTTTCATGGGAGCATCTCCAATTTGAGTTGGAGTTTTGGCAACCGGTCCTCTAATTCAGTTTATAGTGGGTGATCAAGACCATAGCATGGTCGACAGGTTCTGCTTGTAGGTATTTCTTTCAGATGTGTTGTGTGCCACTCATACTGGGAAAAAAAAAAAAATCATGTAGAGAATGCCCAAGTTTTCTTTATACTCGTATTTTCCTATTTTTCATGGTGCAGAATTTTCAAAGACTAACGTGTGCATTTATGTTGGTCAGGACACCTGTGTGTCTAGAAGATAGATATACAAATTCATTTTGTATTGGACGACAGTGATTATGATCAATTTCCAGTTATTTTTAGCACTAAAATTTTCAGGTAGTTGGTAACAAATAGCATAAAAAATAATTGGTGATCTATTGACTTAGAATTTTCTTGAAAGTTCTACATCATTATTGAGCATTTTAAATTTGAGGCACCCACCTTTAAAAGATCTGTACTTATATTAAAAGTTCAGTGCCAATACTGATGAAGGGGTTACATTATTATCACTCAAACTGCACTGCCTAAGACTGATTAATTTACTGTGGAATAACAATTACATCCTCCTCCAAATTTGTATTCACATTTTAAATGTTCTGGTATTCCATATTAGTTTGAGACCTATGAACAAATGACGTTTTATAGTCACAATATGAAAAAGTTGCTCATCATTCTTATGTTTTTTGTGACTTCAGAGAAATAACAATTTGAACTTAAAACAGTTAAAAAAAGTCAAAAACTGTAAAATCAAACACTAAGATGTGCTAAAATGGTTTTTGTTTTAGACTTTGTTCCCTTCATCAGAGCTGCCATTGCATTGTTATCAAGCTGGGTCCTAAGGACCCACAGATTTTTAAAAAGTGGGTACTTTGTGAGATACTCTGGGTCCTTTTTAAAAATTAAAAGAATCAGAAGATAACGAATATTTATACTTACATACGCAAATGAAAACTTAAGTGCAAGAATTTGGATATTTGAGGATACAGAACAAATAAAAATTGGAAAGGAAATGAGACAAGGTGACACTATTTCTTCTAAACTCTTTTAATGCCACATTGCAAAATGTCCTTCAATCATTGAACTGGGAAAACGAAGGGATAAAGATTAATGGAGATTATTTAACTCGCCTTCATTTTGCTGATGACATAGTCATTTTTTGCGCTTTCCAACCGTAGGTTGAAGAAACGTATATGCTCCAGCTTTGTCCGTCCGCACGCACGATAACTGGCGTAAAAAGGGTTCGATTTCGATGAAATTTTAGTATGTGGTAGCGGACCACCTGATGACGAACCCTATTGAAAATGGGACAAATGGGGTCAAAGGTCACAACGTAGGAGCGGGATCCTTCCGTTGCCCTTATGCGTCATAACTTGCGTAAATATGGTTCGATTTCAATGAAATTTTACTATGTGGTAGGGGACCGCCTGGGGACGAATCTTATTCAAAATGGGTGAAGTGGGGTCAAAGGTCAGGACATAAGAGCGGGATGCATTCCATTGCCTTTATGCGTCATAACGTGCGTAAAAATGGTTCGATTTCGATGAAATTTCAGTATGTGGTAGGGGATCACCTGGGGACGAACCCTATTGAATGTGGACGAAATGGGGTCAAAGGTCAGGACATAGGATTGCGATCCATTCCATCGCTCTTATCCCATATTATTAAGGTGGACGTCAAGTAATTTTGCCTCCTATACTTCCAAAGGAAAAACTTTTGTACACATTTCCTTCACAATTAATGTGTTTGTTCCCAAGGATGAAAATTTGAACATCGATTAAAATAACTTTTAATAATCTAAAGCAACTTTTATGGGAATTTTACTAGGAAATTTTTTCATTAATAGCAAATTTTCGGAGAAAACTCTTCTCCTTCTTCAGGCTGTCTTGTTGTTGTCACTTTTTACTTGTAGTAAAAGTGACAACAACAAGACAGCCTGAAGAAGAAGAGTTTTCTCCGAAAATTTGCTATTAATGAAAAAATTTCCTAGTAAAATTCCCATAAAAGTTGCTTTAGATTATTAATTCAATTAAACTAGGAAGCCATTTCTTAACATGAGCTTTATTCAATAAAATAACTTTATTATAACTTGGAATACTTAATATTTTCTAAAACATAACCATAATTATATTAAAAATCAATAACTTTTCCTTTGGTGGTGTTGAAACCAGAAAAAGGATGGCGCGACCTGTACTTTGATGATGTCAGCAGACAAACAAATGTTGGATTGCATAATTATGGTTATGTTTTAGAAAATATTAAGTATTCCAAGTTATAAAATGAAGATATTTTAATCGATGTTCAAATTTTCATCCTTGTGAATGCATTAATTGTCCAGAAAAGATGGCGCAACGTGTATTTTCATGACGTCAGTAGACAAACAAATGTTGGATTGCATAATTATGGTTATGTTTTAGAAAATATTAAGTATTCCAAGTGTGGTGTCATGGCGTCGCCCCATTAGATGTTGGCGCTTTCATGCCATCTATATCATTACGTCACATGTTGTTTGTTGATACTATTAAAGTTTTATGACGTCACACCTTGCTAGCAGATGGTCGCGATTCCCATCTGGCTCATTACGTCACTCGTTGTGTGCGTATGTTCGTCCGCACAATAACTCGCGTAAAAATCGTTCGATTACGATGAAATTTTAGTATGTGGTAGGGGAACATTGCGAAGGAACCCTATTGAAAGTGAACGAAATGGGGTCAAAGGTCAGGACATAAGAGCAGAATCTATTCCACTGCTCTTATGCATCATAACTAACGTAAAACAAATTCGATTTCGATTAAATTTTAGTATGTGGTAGAAGACCACCTGGGGACAAACCCTATCGAAAATTGGTGAAATGGGGGTCAAAGGTCAGGACACAGGAATGGAATCACTTCCATCGCCATTATGAGTCATAACTTAAGTAAAAAATTTTCGATTTTGAATGAAATGTTGGTATGTTGTAGGGACCTATCTAGGGACGAATCCTATTAAAAATGGGCGAAATCGGGTAAAGGTTAGGACATAGGAGCGGGATCTATTCCATAGCGCTTATGCATCATAACTTCCGTAAAATTGCTTCAATTGCGACAAAACTTTATCATGTTATTTCAGAGATATACTGAACCAGTTCTGTTGAATATCATCTAAATGGATCAAAGGTCAGGGCACAGGAGTGAGATTTATTCCACAGCCATTTTCCTCATAACTTGAATAATAGCTTGAGTAATGATTTCTAGTATATTGGAAAGCGTATCATAATCAATGCATTGCATGATTTTACTAACTTGTTGCAACTACCCCTTAAGAGCTGCAGAGTATGATCTAAGAACTTGCTGACAAGAGTAAAGAAGTGGGATTAAAAATGAGCTTTCAGAAGACAAAAGTTTACAATGCTTTTACAAGAAACGAAGAATTATTGATTGAGAGAAAAGCTAGAGACAACCGATACCTACATTTATCTTGGGCAGCAGATATCGAGTGAGGGTCACATTGATGAAGAAATTAATCGGCGTATAAAACTTGGATGGAGAGCTTTCAGAAGAAACAGTACAATTTTTAAGAACAGTTATGCCATTATGTCTTAAAAGAAAAGTGTTTAATCAATGCATCTTGCCAGTGCTTACATATGGAGCAGAGACATGGACCTTAACTAAAAAAGACATACAAAGACTGCAGATAACTCAAAGAGCAAAGAAGCATGGAGAGATACATGCTTGGTGTAACCAGGAAAGATAAGAAGAGGAACTGGTGGATAAGGAAAATGACAAGAGTGGACAAAATCATGACCAGAGTGAAATCACTGAAATGGCAATGGGCTGGACATGTTGCCAAAAGAACAGAGCACACCTGAACAACTGAACTTTTAGACTGAATTCCAAGGGACAGAAAAAAACTCAGAAGACCCCATGGGAGATGGATGGGTGAAATTCGAAAGCATGCCGGAGTGACATGGAGGAGACAGGCTTAAGACAGACAATTGTAGAAGAAACTTGGGGAGACCTTCATCCAGCAGTGGATTGATAATGGTTGACGATGATGCAAATGAAAAATTAATGTAATGCACATTGTTAGACACTTTAATTTATGCCTTTTGAAAGCAATCTTTAAAAAATATCAAGTACTGACAGTTAAATTTTATCATTTTCAACTAAATTTTATCATAACGAAACTACACAAAGACAATGTATTTTGAGTCAGCTCAGAACACCAGAGCAGTTTTTATTTTGAAAACATACAAACTGTGTGATGACTACTCTTGAACAGTTTTTGACTTAACTAACAATCATTGAAGTAGATGTACAACTTTTAGTAGACTATAATCGTTCACAGTGCTATCATTAAATGTAAGTCTGTTTGTTTTTCAAATTTTAAATTTCAAATGTTCCAATATTTATTAAAAGGGCTGAAAGGTTTAATAAATTAGCACTAGACATGGCTCAACCGAGAGAACAAGCTGGATTCAGGAGTGGCTACAGCACAATAGATCATATCCACGTGCTGAGAGAACTAATTGAAAGAGCGAGGGAATATGAACTTCCATTGTGCATGGCTTTTATCGATTATGAAAAAGCCTTTGATTCGGTGAAACCATCAGCAGTTACAATGGCTCTGAAAACCTGCGGTATTGAAGATGCATACATTAATATTATTAATAACATCTATGAAAATGCAAGTGCAAAGATTAGGCTGTTTGAAAATACAACACACGTAAAAATTGGAAAGGGAGTGAGACAAGGTGACACCATATCTCCGAAGCTCTTTAATGCCACATTGGAGGGTGTTTTTCAGTCACTGAGCTGGGAAAACAAGGGGATAAAGATTAATGGAGATTATCTAACCCATCTTCGTTTTGCTGATGACGTAGTCATTTTTGCAACTACCCCATCAGAGCTGCAGAGTATGATCCAGGAACTTGCTGACAAGAGTAAAGAAGTGGGATTAAAAATGAACTTTCAGAAGACAAAAGTGATGTTCAATGCTTTTACAAGAAATGAAGATTTATCGATTGATGGAGAAAAGCTGGAGATAACAGACACGTACGTTTATCTTGGACAGCAGATATCAAGTGAGGTCACATTGATGAAGAAATTAATCGGCGTACAAAACTTGCCTGGAGAGCTTTTGGAAGAAACAGCATAATTTTCAAGAGCAATATGCCATTATGTCTTAAAAGAAAAGTGTTTGATCAATGCATCCTTCCAGTGCTTACGTATGGTGCAGAGACGTGGACCTTAACTAAAAGAGACATACAAAGGCTGCAGACAACTCAAAGAAGCATGGAGAGGTGCATGCTTGGTGTAACCAGGAGAGATAAAAAGAGGAACTTGTGGATCCGAAAAATGACAAGAGTGGAAGACATCATGATCAGAGTTAAATCCCTGAAATGGCAATGGGCTGGACATACTGCCAGAAGGACAGATCATCGATGGACAGCCGAAATTTTAGATTGGATTCCAAGGGACAGGAAAAGACCCAGAAGAAGACCACATAGGAGATGGGTGGATGAAATTCGAAAGTATGCAGGGGTGACATGGAGGAGACTGGCACAAGACAGACCGTTGTGGAGGAAACTTGGGGAGACCTTCGTCCAGCAGTGGATTGATAATGGTTGACAATGATGATGATGATGATATTGTGTATTTACGAGTACATAACCTTGAGGGACAGTGCACTACTGGCTGTTTTCGTTTTCTCCCTAATCCTCATGAATTTGACTTTCACCAAATGGCATGTTAAAAAAAAATCCAAAATTAAACGTGGGTCCCCAAAGATGCACAGAATTTGTAATTATGGGTCCTTTTTTTTTTTTTTTTATTTTGTGTAATTTATGCATCAGTGGCAGCACTGCTTTATACTGAGGATGGTCCTCATAGAACAGAACAATTACAGTTAAAATCAAATGAAAAAACCATTAAAAACATTGTTAAGAACTGCAAAATCAAACTTGGAGGAGATGCCCAAATCAGAGCTTTTAGTTTGGTTGGGGTGGTGTCTGCCCATGTCATTGTCTTCTGAATTCTCATTAGGTACTTGGTTTCCCTACTGTCTCTTCTATTGCCATTGATCATATTTGATATAGAGCTCTTGTAGTATTTTTCATTCTTTTTTTTTTTCTCTCTCTCTCTCTCTCTCTCTTTTCCTTCTTTAATAGATTTTTCTATGTTTCTGAGATTTTGAGAGGGTAAACAAACATAAAGCAAGACTAGAGTGAGCAGAATGAACAACGTTTTCATACACCGAATATAAATGTAATTTGCCATATGTCTTAAACTAATAAAGAACATTACATTTAAAACATGAGTGTGGGATTTTCAGGAAGACCCAATTGTCATCACACAGTACATTCATTTAAGAATCAAGTAAAAATAAGTTTAAAATGGTAAGCACCTAGGTACTGACTGATTATTTTTAATTTGAACAAAACTCATAGGAACCACTAATGAAATCTCAACTTAGAATTACTTTTTTCAACTTAGAGTATTATTATTTATAGAAACAATGTGTTGATGAGAAGGTTTGAAGAAAACAATAAGTAGTCTTCAAAACTTCATTCATAATTAATATTACTCTAATTAAAAAAAATTAAAAAAAAATTAAGATTACTTTTTATTACATGCATGTCTGACTTTGTACAACTGTGCAGTATATCTTTAGAAGGAAAAAAAACTGTATTTCTAAAAGATCAATCATTTCCTCACCCCTTGTATAAGATTTACACATGACATATTTCAGAAAGCACCCTAACAAAATGCTAATGAATATAAGATTACAAAAAAAGATGAGATGCACAAAACACATAATGAAAATTCAGGGTTAGAACATCTATAACATATGCCATAACTATTCTCAATTTGTATGCATACAATTATAATCATAATAGGTTGCTTACCTTTTGTATACATTTCCCTGCACATTTTATTCTTTTGGTTGTCTAGCTTGGTTCAAGCCTCTGGTGCTGTGATCCTTTTTCGTCTTCAGGTTCATTCAATGCCTGGTGAATGTATAAGTTTTTGAAGTGCACTGCATTAATGACTTTAGGCCCCAACAGCGTCTACTTCCCCTCCAACCACTCTTACCAACGTGTAAAACCTAACTTTCGTTGGTTGATTGACATTTATAGAAACCAAAATTCGTAAATTTAAAACGAACTGACATGACGAACTAGCATAAACTTCCTATTTACATACACACAAAATTCCAACCAAAAATATTAAAAACATATATACAACTATTTACACACAACTTATCTTATTCCCTTCTATGTCATTCCTTCAATTCCCGTTCCCTACACCTCACGACAACCAGAAGAAAACAATAAGTAGTCTTCAAAACTTCATTCATAATTAATATTACTCTAGTTAAAAAAGCCAAACACACACACAAAAAATTAAGATTACTTTTTACAAATGCTCAGGTTGTTGTGAGGTGTAGGGAATGGGAATTGAAGAAATGGCATAGAAGGGAATAAGATAAGTTGTGTGTAAATAGTTGTATATATGTTTTTCATATTTTTGGTTGGAATTTTGTGTGTATGTAAATAGGAAGTTTATGTTAGTTGGTCATGTCAGTTTGTTTTGGGTTTACGAATTTTGGTTTTTATAAATGTCAATCAACCAACGAAAGTTGGGTTTTACACGTTGGTAAAAGTGGTCGGAGGGGAAGTAGATGCTGTTGGGGCCTAAAGTCATTAATGCAGTACACTTCAAGAACTTATACATTCACCAGGCTTTGAATGAACCTGAAGACAAAAAAGGACCACTGGACCAGAGGCTTGAACCAAGCTAGACAACCAAAAGAATAAAACATGCAGGGAAATGTGTACAAAAAGTAAGCAACCTATTATGACATCATGAAAATATGAACTAATCCAAGTTTGCAAAATGAAAGGAATGTTTTATTACATGGTTGAAAACAGCAGGCTTCCTGCAACAACATACCAAAGCATCAATACAAGACTATGTGGACACAAAGAGAATGTGTCAAATGGCCTTTCAAAAACAGCATTATCAGCACCAACTCTTGAAAGACACTTCTGCAGTTCCCCTTTGGAAAAAAACTTACCTCTTTTATAAACAAAGCATCACTACGTTTTCAAGAAAGTACTAAAATATTACTAATCGAGAACTACAATTCAGATATCCCTCACCAAATCCCATTTATTTGGATCTCTACTAAAATCTGGCAACAGTTTCTGCCTCCGCAATTCATGCAGGTCTGCTTCAGTTGATCGTGAGTGATCAAAGGCCATAGTTCAGTCAAAAGCTACCGCTTGCAAGAATTTCATTACTACAGGGTGATTCTTAAGTCTGGAACTACTCAAGTATTTTCTAGACATTTAACAGTACATGAAAGTAACCATATACAATATACATTGGATCAAGTATTGCACCTCTGGCACATGTTACCCCACCCATCTGCCATCTTGGAATCCGCCATATTGGATTCAACTTCAATTTTTCAAATGCAATACCACTCAATTATGTGAAATTTTCTCAGAAAAACAGTGGTATTATTTTTTACATATCTTTATTAGTTTTTGAGTTATTGCATGTTATTAATCGATGTTTAGTGTTTTTCTTGCATGTTACACATGAACGTTTTGACTTTGTTTTGCAGCGAAATGTGATAGAATTGACCAAACAGGAGCATATTGACATAATCCCATATTATGGTGGACAGAGTTCATGGGAGGTTGCAGCTGACTTCAACCGCAGACACCCAAAAAGACGGTTAATTGCGTATAGTGCAGTGGTGAGGATAATCCAGAAATTTAGGTAAGCTGGCAGTGTGTGTGAGAATCCAAAAAAGGAGTTGGCCCAAAACAACAACAAATGAGGAGTCAACAATCAACAACCATGATTTGCTACAAAGCCCACTATCAACTGAATTAGAGGACCGGTTGCCAAAACTCCAACTCAAATTGGAGATGCTCCCATGAAACTCGTCCCTGATCTAAAAGCTGCGATAAAAATCCCATGAACTCCTTGTTAGAAGATGTCATTCATCATACAGCCCCAGAACATAAAATGGTAAACTTTACCAAAGACCTTGAGAAAGAGGGAAAATTGCCATTCTTAGACATTTTACTGTCTCAAGATTTGAATTCCAATAAAATCAAGCATTGTGTTTTCCGTAAACCGACGTTCATACCTTGTATGATCCCATTCACTTCTTCTCACCCTCCCGAACACAAAGCTTCAGCTCTATGCTTCCTAATAAGACGTGCCTTCACCCATTCTTCAACAAGTAAAACTCGACGTGATGAACTTTCTAGAGTTCAAAATTTGGCCTTATTGTTTGGGTTCTCTGTCAACCTCTTTCAAGGACTATTACAACAATTTCAAAGACTGAGATTCACAACTTTGTCCACTGAGAAAAAACCTACTAAGTACATTGGCAAAGTTGATTTCATTCCACCTCTTGTGTCTATCTTTAAAAAAGCCTGTCACAAACACAATCTAATGTTTGGAGTGTCCACCAGAAACCTTTTTTCCTTGATAAGAAATGATAGAGTCCCAACACTTAACAAACCAGGCATCTACTGCATACCATTAATTCATGAAGATTCAGATAGTGCAGTTAAATACTATATAGGTTCTACCCTATCAACCGTTAATGTCAGAATGGGTGAACATAAATACGCTCTTTGTTCTGGAACAGTTTCCACAGCTTTCACTCAAGCTGCTAACCAGGGAGGTTACTCCCCAGATTGGACAAATGTTAGGGTACTTAACTCAAGTGTTAATATGAAGGAAAAATACTTCTTACTTTACATTAAATTTTTGAATGACGGTTCTTGGGTGCCGTGTGTTGAGATCGTTAAATCAATTAACAATAGCAAATTAATCCACATTCCTCCGAAGCTGACACGAATCACTCAAGAGGCAGTAATAAACATCAAACCTACATTTAATACATGACACAGATGGTCGACCGCACACATACTAAAGATACATAACATAAAAAAAACGGCGTTTTCTTCTTCGTGAGTTCCATTGTTCAAAACACTCGAGTTCTCTTTTCCCACGGGGAGACAGCGCCCTCTATCAGAAACAGTTTTGACAGCTGCTCGGATTTTATTTATATTTTCTCTTCGGGAGCTGTTCCTCTTCTGACATCCTCCCACCTTTGAGCTTCGGGATCAGTCACGAAACTCAAACACATAAATCGTTATAAGTTCATTCGCTGCACTGGCTTTAAGATCCGTCCATAACGGGATCGCACGTGTCCACTACCCGTCGCTTCTTCTTGCTTTTCTGACAACACTGGATCATGTAAAATGTCTCTGGAAGTAGGTCCCTTTTCGACGTCTCTCGATACTGCAGGAGGCTCAGGGACTTGAAGAGACGAGCGCTCGCTCTCTCGAATCTCAAGAGGATAAAGTATCTTCACTGGTCGCAATAAGGATCCTGTTTTTGTCTTAACTTCCGCAACACGGACTTCACTGTCCTTGCCCGGAATAAGTTTTTGCACCTTGGCCAAAAGCCAATTGAGTCTTTTAGTCTTGTCGTCACCCACTAAGACCACGTCCCCTTCCTCAATGTTGGATCTCCTTTTAGCCTTTGAAAATTCTCTGAGATGAACCAGATATTAGACTCTGAAGCGTTTTCTGAGATCCTGCCGAATCCTCTGCCTAAAGCTAAATCGCTTGTTCAGTCTTTCGGTGTCAATCAAATCCAGATCGGGGACTCCTATCTCTTTGATCTCTTGCAAAAACATAGCTGGTGTGAGGGCAACGAGGTCATCACTGTCCTCAGAAAGGTATGTTAGCGGTCTCGAATTAATCACACCTTCCGCATCGCAGAGAATCGTGTACAGTTCTTCGTACTGTAGACTGGCTTTACCCAGTACCTTTCTGAGCGCAGTCTTCACCATGCCTATCATCCTTTCCCAGAATCCTCCCCACCAAGGGGCAGAGGGTGGATTGAACTTCCATTGAATTTTTTCTGCCGTAGCAATCCTTTGTACTCTATCCCAATGAATGGATTTCAAGTTCTTAGCTGTTCCCACTAAGTTTGTTCCATTGTCAGAATAAATGGTTGTTGGACGTCCTCTGCGTGCAATAAATCTTCTAAGTGCCAGAAGAAATCCGTCGGTCGACAGAGAAGTTACCAGCTCTAGACGAACCGCTCGGTAAACTGCACAGGTGAACAGTACTATCCAACTCTTTTCATTATTTTTCAAAAACAACGGTCCACATAAATCGATGCCAACCACTTCGAAGACAAGGGCATCTCTAACTCTATCTTCAGGAAGAGGCGAACTAAGTGGTTCCAAAGGAAGTGCAGTATACCTTTTGCATCTGACACATTCTTTAATAACTTGCTGTATCGTCTTTCTGCACTTTATTATCCAATAACGTTCACGCAGAGTCGAGATTAGGACCTGCAGACCAGCATGGCCTAGTTCAACATGTTTTTCCCAAATTAATTTTTTCACTATGTGATGTTTAGAAGGCAGTACTACTGGATGACGAAATGCCTCCGAGTCCTTTCTCATGGTGATTCTCGTATTGACTCGAAGCAGCCCTTCTACGTCGATAAAGGTTTTCAGAAGTTTCTCTATTTTCGCCAAAATTGTCTTTGGACTTCTTTCAACACTACCATTTCGGCCTTTTTGACTTGCTGTACACTTAACTCACTGAAACATCTTTCAGTTCGTTTTGCCTTTGCATTCATGTAAAAACGAAAAATCCACGCCATGACTCTGATTATTCTGCTACACGAGGAGATCTTCGTAGAGTATTCAAAAACCTTCTCAATTTCTGTGTTAGTAGCAGACACAATAGTTTTCCGCCTTTCTGAATTCACAACTTCCAAATTTGGAAGGGCTTCTGAGGCTGGCCATTCATCACACGGTAATCTTAGCCACTCCGGACCTTCCCACCAACGAGAATTTTTTAACTCTTTCACTGTACATCCTCTTGAAGCGAGATCCGCAGGATTCATAGACCCTGCAATGTGCCTCCAGTCTTCTGGGTCTGTTAGCCGCCGAATTTCCTGAACACGATTGTAAACAAAGGTTGCCTAATTTTCATTTCTTTTTATCCAGTATAACACATTCACAGAATCAGACCAACAGTACGTAGGCACGTTCTCCAGCCCCAAGTCTGATTTCGTTGTTTCTGCCAACCTAGCTCCAATAGTGCAGGCCAAGAGTTCCATCCTGGGTATGGAAGGTAATTTCAAAGGGGCGACTCTACACCGTGCTTGTATTAGCTGAAACGTCGTGGACCGATCATTTTGACATCAGACAAAAATACAAGTAGCAAATGCTATCTTGCTTGCATCACAGAACACATGTAGAGATACCTCCGAATTGGCTGAAGCATCCTTTAGTATGCATCGTGGAATCAGCACAGCACTTAAGCCTACCAATTGCGTCTTCCAACGTTCAAATTTTCTAGATATAGTCGGAGGTAGCTTAGAGTCCCAAGTGATCCCGTTCTTCCAACATTCTTGCAGCAAAACCTTTGGCCCCAGTGTAACTGGGCACGTGAATCCAATGGGGTCGAATACTCGATGTACGACTGAGAGGATCTCTCATTTTGTCAATGGGAACTTTTCATCGCTAGAGAGCCCCTTCATGTCAATAGACAGCTCATCTGAACTCAGTGTCCAACTTAATCCCAGCACTGGGACCTTCCTTTTATCTCCATCTTCATCCTCCACTTCTGTCGACGCAGAAGCATGCTCCCACCCTCGCAAATCAAACTTGGCTGCACTGAGGATACTTCGTGACTCAAAAATGAACTTTTCAAGCTCTTCTCGGCTATTCACACTAGAAACACAATTGTCAACATAAAACGACCTCAGAAGCTTTTTCGCTGTTTCTTGCAGATGATCCGGCACGTTCTTCAGGTAAAATTCCATTGTTGCTCCCAGCAGGAAAGGGCTCGAAGAAATTCCGAAAACAACTCTTCGGTGCTGGAAGGTTTTAAGTTTTTTTCCTTACCGTTCTCCCACCACAGGAACCTCAAAAATGGTCTATCATGCTCCTGAAGTCCAATCCGTAGAAAAGCTTTCTTTATGTCGGCAGTTACCCCAATTTTTCCCATCCGAAATCTGTTTATAATTGAGGGTATAAGTTCTACAACATTCGGTCCCTTTTCCAGACAATTGTTAATGGAGGGAGAATTCTTCTCTCTCGCCGAGCCATCAAAGACAGGTCTCACTTTGGTTGTTGAGTTCTCCTTGAAAACAGGATGATGTGGTAAAAAATGCTCAGTTTTCACATTCTCCTCAGGAGATTTAACTTCTTCTATAATGCCCTCCTTCAGCCACTCCCGGAAAACATCTTCATAAGCATCTAACTTCTCAGTCCGTTCTAAGGATTTAACACAGCTCTTCAATCTTTTAACTGCTATCTCCCTGCAGTCCGACAGAGGAGGGTGATCTTGAATCCCTGGCAAACAAACCATATATCTTCCTTCTTGGTCTCTTGAAACATTACGAATAAAATGATCTTTTGCAGCGTCTTCGAGCTCCTTTCTCGCGATCTTTTCGCCTGGATCGAGAATCCCCAAAGTATCAAGTCTCCACAAATCAGAAAGGTTTAATTCGCCAACGTGGAGAGAGATAAGGACATTAGATTTACTGGCTTCTTTTTCTTCTGTTTTTCCCATAAACGTCCATCCCAGACGTGTGTTTACTGCCACCAATCCATTCGAAAGGTGCTCAATTTCACCTGTAAATAACTTCCCTGCGAAGTCAGC
The DNA here is from genome assembly GCA_039090855.1 of Macrothele yani. Classification (NCBI taxonomy): domain Eukaryota; kingdom Metazoa; phylum Arthropoda; class Arachnida; order Araneae; family Macrothelidae; genus Macrothele; species Macrothele yani. Next base: position 40,660,798 of record CM076997.1, on the reverse strand, counting down.
TCCTATCAGAAAATGAATTTCCTTCGGATCTTTCTCATACAGACAGTCATGTTCATTTATGGAAATATCGCTAATGAAAACTCCACGATTCGTCAGTTCTTTTAAGCATTTAGAGTCCTCTAACTTCGGAATGAAAGCACAGATTCTTTTTTGATCCATCACCTCTAATTCGCAAATATAATCGCCGTCAATATTGCTTAATTGAATCGAATATCTTTTGTGCTTTTCACTTTTTTCTATTCCTCCAAAAAGTCCATGAACGACTTTTTCTTCACCTTTGCATTTCAACTTTAGTGCTTTAGCGACAAATTCACTTACATATGATCTCGAGCTACCTGTATCAATAATCCCTCGTACATAATGACTGATGTCATTCTCCTTAATACAAACAATTAAAGTCTGTAAATACACCTCCTTGGAACATGAATTGTTAGTCAAAACACTGGCTTCCAGAGCTCTATCATTTTCTTTATTAATTTCTGGTTTCTTATCTTTCTCTTCGTGTTTATGAAACCACATAATAGAAAGATGTCTATTACCACAGTGTGAGCAGGTAATTTTTACCTTACAAGAACGTGAAACGTGTCCTGGTTTAAGACACCTAAAACAGCATCCCCTTTTTAACAGAATAGATTTTCTTTCCTCCACAGACAGATTTCGAGTTTCTTTGCACTCAGAGTTTGCGTGAGGCTTATCACAAAAAACACAAACGAGTTTTGTCTTTTCTTTCAGTTCAGAACTAAATAGCTCAGCTGCTGCCGGTGTATTTCCCTTTTCTCTCGAGTAACGTGAGAGCTTCCTGCCACAGCCACCTGACCGAGGAGCAAAAGTGGCTGGAAAACTGTTGTGCCAGTCTCTGGTGACCGAAACACTAGCAGAAGTGCGCTCCCTGGAGGTCAGTTCCTTTCTCAAAAATTCAATTAAATCTTTGATGTCATAACTGGCATTGGTACTTTGTTTATTGAATTCTAAGATCAGATCAGCGGGGAGCACTTTCAACAGCATCGGGCATATAAGATTTCCATACGTGTCTGACAAAACTCCCAGCGACTCTAAACTTCTTATTTGCGTTTGAACATTATCAAACAACTTTCGAAATGTTCCGATATCACTGGAATTCTTGAGAGGGGAAAGATCAAGCAAATTACTCATATGTGCATTTATTAACAAATCCTTTCTTCCAAATCGCTCTTCTAACATGTTTACAGCAATGTCGTAATTTTCCGGTGTGATAGCAGTACCTCCTAAGTGAGCTTTAAGATAATTAAATTTATCTACTTTGTTCAAAGAATCATTCTTATGAATTGCCAATTCAAAAGAATTCCAAAATGTAAGCCATTGACTCACATCACCGTAAAACTTGGAAATAGATAGCTTCGGCAATTTTATAGTCACAGAGTCCCTCACTCGTTCTATTTTCGATTCATGTAGCTCGGGGCTCTGACCAAGAGACACGCCATTATTCACAACATTTTGCTTTAATATATGAGCTCATTTGGACGCTCTGTATCTCCATGTAGTTATTTTCTCAAGATATTCTTCAGCACTTTCTAACTCAGGCTGCAAGTCCCCTGGGTCTAAAACATTTTCCAGCTCGGAATCAATTAATTTTAGTTCTGTTGATTTTTCATTAAGATGTTCTAAAAGTTCTTCAAGATCATCTATATCCACATCAGTTAGTTTAAGTTCAGCTTCCAATCGCTTAATAATTTTGGTAACGGAAGTTCTCATCACGCCGCGTTTCTGTCACAATCTAGCTCTAATTTCTTCGGCCATCTTTTCGTTCGAAACAATATATCAGAATGTCAACAAACGAAAGAATTCTCTCGGCTACGAATTCTGTGCTATGTTCAAAATCCCGGCAGGGATGCCATTATATAACGTGTCGCCGTTCAAATCAATCAGGAATGCACAGTATGAAGGAAAAGTACTTCTTACCTTACATTCAATTTTTGAACGACGGTTCTTGGGTGCCGTGTGTTGAGATCGTTAAATCAATTAACAATAGCAAATTAATCCACATTCCTCCGAAGTTGACACGAATCACTCAAGAGGCAGTAATAAACATCAAACCTACATTTAATATATGACACAGATGGTCGACCGACCGCACACATACTAAAGATACATAACATAAAAAAAACGGCGTTTTCTTCTTCGTGAGTTCCATTGTTCAAAACACTCGAGTTCTCTTTTCCCACGGGGGGACAGCGCCCTCTATCAGAAACAGTTTTGACAGCTGCTCGGATTTTATTTATATTTTCTCTTCGGGAGCTGTTCCTATTCCGACACCAACACTTAACAAACCAGGTGTCTACTGCATACCATTAATTCATGAAGATTCAGATAGTGCAGTTAAATACTATATAGGTTCTACCCTAAGAACCGTTAATGTCAGAATGGGTGAACATAAATACGCTCTTCGTTCTGGAACAGTTTCCACAGCTTTCACTCAAGCTGCTAACCAGGCAGGTTACTCCCCAGATTGGACAAATGTTAGGGTACTTAATTCAAGAGTTAATAAACGTACTGTCTTCCTTACAGAAAGCCTCTTCATTATTGCATATGGAGAAACATGTTGTAACATTGAACTCCCGACATTTGTTCCAAGAGAGTGGAGAAAGATGGTTGCCCCCTCCTCACACAACTCTGAAGAAGATGACTTTATATGATAAGAAATTAAGACTTGATTTTTTGGACTTTCACGATTTGTTGATGGCATCACCGGTGATAAGAAGACCGAGTGAATTGTGGGTCGTGTTGACAATATATAATGTCTGCTCCTGTGTTTCGTGGTGCTTGAGCCTGATGATGGGGGCTATGTTCAGCCCCGAAAGATCTTGCGTGTAAATATTAATTTTTAATTGTAAATAAAGTGTTTTAATCTTGACTTGCAATTTGGAAATTATGTTTGTGAATGACCGTACGTGTGACAGCATCGATGAATTACTTTATAGTGACCTTTCGTACGATAGACTTTTAGCATTAACCATGATTTGGGCAAAAGCCCAAAGAAGAGCACAAGACATTTAGCAGACGAATGTGGCACCAGTCAAAGCTCCATTGTGGGTGTCCTTTCAAAAAACAAATGGCATCCTTATAAACTGCAACTGTTACACCATTTGAGTGAGGATGATCCTGATCGTCATCTTCAATTTTGCGAGTGGGCCCTGCAGCAACTTTAGTCTGACCCAACATTTGCATCAAACATTCTTTTCAGTGATGAGGCCAATTTCTACTTCAATGGAGAAGTTAATTGCCATAATACCCGGTACTGGTCAGACACCAATCCACATTGGATGAACCCATCTAAAATGCAAGGTGCACAAAAAGTTATGGTGGGGTGTGGAATATGGGAGACACACATTGTCGTTCCACTGTTTATTGACAGCAATTTGACTGGTGACAGGTACCTACCTCCATATGCTGCAAGAGTCCATCCTTCCAGTGTTGTTAGATGAAGATGGTGATTTCCCTTGCTTCTTCCAACAGGATGGTGCTCATCCTCATTATGCTGCAGCTGTTCGTTCATATCTGGATGAGCAATTTCCTAATTGTTGGATTGGGCAACATGGCCGTGTCAAGTGGCCAGCACGCTCCCCCAATTTAAGTCCATTAGACTTCTTTCTGTGGAGGCAGCTGAAAGGTGTGGTGTATGCGCACAATGTCAGAGATCTGCAACATTTACAACAGTTGAAGGCGCGCATTACTGATGTATGTGACAGCATTACACCAGACATGCTGAACCGTGTCCATATGGAATGGTAATGACGTTTGGACGTGTGTATAGCTAGACAAGGACAGCATATTGTGCAACTGTTGCGAGGTTTGCCCTTGTGTCTTGGTATACAGAATTTTTATATACAGAATTTTTTTGTGGTTCAGTACGTACCTTTAGTGAACATGTAATATGCAATAACTTGAAAACTACTACAGATATGTAAAAAGTAATGGTACCACTGTTTTTATGAGAAAATTTCGCATAACTTTGAGTGGTCATATGACCCTCTGTTGCCATTTGAAAAATTAAAGCTGAATCCAATATATCGAATTCCAAGATGGCAGATAGGTGGAGTAACAAGTGTCAAAGGTGCAATACTTGGTCCAATGTATATTGCACATGGTTACTTTCGTATGCTATTAAATGTCTAGAAAATACTTGGGTGGTTCCAGACTTATGAATCACCCTGTATACGTAACTCTGAGTTTTCACTTAATTCTAAGGTGATTATTGTTTATTACACTACTTTTTTCAAAATTCTGAGATATACAAAATCCTTACCACACACTGTGTGAGCTAAATGAAAATGATTACAGGTTGAACACACAACAATACTTTTTTTCGGAACCAGCAGTTTTCCATAACCCATCCTACGAGTAGCACGCCTTTCAACAGATCTTCTGTTTTTTGGAACAGCCCACAAGAAACCATTTCCAATAATAGAATCTAAAAGTGACGGAGAATTTGAAGATTGCCCAAGTTTTTCACAAGGTGAATGGTTGAAGTCAAAAGCCAACTGCAGCTCTAAGAAATAAAAAATAATATTTTTTAAAAACTTCAGCATTTACTATCCACACTACATTTCCCAGTAGCTGTTTCAAAACACTCAAAAAACAGAAATGAATGGGAAATATATCCCTCGAAGAATTAATTCTGCACAAATACATGAAAGGCACATACATACACATCATTGTTGGCATATAAATGCCACTTGTTTTATTGGTTTCCACATAACCATACTCCAGAAAAAATTACATTGCCCTAGAATGAGAATCAAATCTGCACTTCCCAAATTACAATTGAGAATGCTACTGTTACACCACCTGAGACAAGAAAGTCCCTGAGGTGGTGTAATGGTAGCATGATTGAATGTAAATCGGGAGATGCAGGTTTGGTTCCATTTCAGGGCGATGTAATTTTCAAGTTTTCTGGAGGAAACCTACATGGGAAACAGTAAAATGTATGGCATCTACATGCCAGCAATACTGTACTCTCAAAAAAGAAAAACAGCTTATGGGAGTGCCACAGCTGGCTCCATGTTCATAATACACGTAAGTTACAGAATTGGCTACAATATTAGAATGTAATATCAAGTAAGATGAAACTGAATGGCAAATATAGACATAAATAGATGACAAATAATAATTATATTAGAGTCTACATAAATAAAATAGATACCTGTGTTCAGAGAAATACAACATGAAACACATGTTTTTATTAAATAAATACACAAAATAAACTTAGTATATTTCAGTTGAATACAGTAAATTATTTCACTAGGTTTTTTAATACTTCAAGACTCTCAGTTACACAACCATCATGCTCTTTGTTTTATCCTGTAGTTTGTTCTTCCACTGTGGAATTTCCAATGCTCTCAAGCAGGGTGGAAATTGGATGTCTCAAGCGTAAAAGATCTATAAGCATAAAGACTTGTATTCAAGTCTAAGATACCTTGGCTAAATGTGAGTTACACCTGAGCATTTGTGTGAGAAGTCCTTCTTGAACTTTGAACATATGATGACCATTGCTATGAAAGTGATGAATTTTATTCGGTAGAAAGGTCTCAACCACAGACAATTTCTAAAAAGTTCTTGAGCAATTTGGAAGCTGAACATGATGACATTTCATATTACATGGAAATACATTGGTTGAGCTGCGGGAAGATGCTTCAGCTCCTTTTTTCTTTCAAGGGTGAAGTTCAACAATTCACGAAATCTAAAGGAAAAACCATTTGCAAAGTTCATGATGAAAAGTGATTAAGTAATTTTGCATTCCTTGTCAACATTGCTGGTCACCTCAATGAACTGAACTCCGTTTACTTGGGAAAGGTCAACTTGTTCATAATCTCTGACTATGTGAAAGTTTTTGAGGCTGAACTGTGGGAATGTCAATTGCGTCATTCCATGTCGAATCAACACAACACTCAACCTTGACATCTCCGATTTTAACAAAAATTGGTGAGAAGGTAGTCCTTACATAGTAAAATAAAATTAATTATTTTCTCTTTTGGAATTTTGCTCAGGATTTTTTTGAAAATAAAAAAGGTCAAAATTTTGAATTTCTGTGCATTTTTAGAAAATTTGCAACCATTCAACTTTTAATATCTTGAGATAAAAATGGCTTATCCAGTCGATTCTGGTGTCAATAGAAAGCTTATTAAACAAGCTTTAACATAATAAAAATTGCATCATAAAATTTCCCTTCCAATTTAAAAAAAAATATTTTAAAATGTTTAATTTAAATTTTTCAAAAAGTGACTTAATTTTTTTCAAAAAAGCATATGTTGAACTTCTTGATATCTTTGACATGTCATAAAAGTTAGGGAGTGGCAATCGGAAAATTTCTAAAGATACAAAGATTTTTTTTTTCAATAAATTAAGTTTTAGAATATATTGCATCTATTCCTATTTGTATTTTTTTCTTTTTAAATTACAATGCCTGTATTAAAGTTTATTATGTAACATTTGGGTGGGGGTTCAATGTTTACCAATGTCAGATACCTTTTCAATGCTCAGTTTCTTGATAATGGTTAAATAAGATTTCTTATTATTGCTTTATTTACAGTAAAAGATCCTCTGCTTTAGCCAATGTGCTAGTGGTCTTTCTTTCTAAAAGCCAATCAGATTTGTACTTAATATAAAGTTTCAGTTCAGATTTAAATATTAGGAACTTAGAGCTGCTCTGGGGTTTATTAATACCCCCCCCCCCCCCCCCCTCCCGGGTTTTAATTTTTTTTTAATGCTGCTTACATTAGAAAAAGTTTTTCTTTTATTTTCCATTAAGTTTTATTTTGTTCTGGTGGATTTCAAAAACTTCTATTTTTTGTGTTTCTCCAGTTTTAAGGAAGCATACATATTTTGCAAGGCAAATATCCTACTCTGAAAATTGGTTTTTCCAAGTTTTGTGAATTAAGGCCTAAAAATTGTGCTCTTGCTGGTGCAGGTAACATTCACATCATCTGTGTATGTACTATTCACCAAAATGTCAAATTAATGCTAAAATTGCAAATTAGATAAAAAAAATGGAAAAGTTATCAACCAAGAGTGATACAGGACAAAAATTCAAACATATAAATATTCACAGTGAATACGATTTGTGAATCACCTTCACCAGCTTGCTATTTCGGTGAATACAAAAACTGTCCAAGAACTAGAAAATAATCTTAAATGATTTTTTTTTATTTTAATGTAATTGATGGCATAACTACAAGCAGTGAATATCCACAAATTGTACAACACCTGCATTAACACAAACCATTGATGATTTTGTAATTATGTTTTGTTTTTGTTTTGTTTTGTTTTTTTGAAAAAAAAATGGCATTCCAATAAGTATTTATTCATAGCTAAATATAAATAGTAAGCAGCTTTTCATAATGAATTAAAAACAAATGTGCAAGCTGGTGAAGTTTTGGTAACATCTGATTTCTCTAGGAATTTCTCTTGCAAGATTCTGCTCAAGGATTCCATTGCAATAATTTTCAACCACAATTCACTCATTTGTTGCATATATTGCAAAAAATCGAGGAAAACTGGATGCACAAATTATGGCAATCATAATTTTGGAGAGTTTGCAACACAGTGTAGTAGCAGTTCATCTTTCCCAGCATTGCTTGCACATCTCAATAAAAGTTTTAAAAAAGACAAACATTTTTTATTATTCAGATGAATCAGCAGCACAATAGAAGAGGAGGAAAAATTTGATCAATTTTTGCTAAAATGAACACATTTTGGAACAGTTGCTCAGTGCACTTTTATGCAACACCCCAAGGTGATAGTGCTTTTGATGGTGTTGGTGATTTTGAATGTCTTGCAGCTAAAGCAATTTTATGAAGGCCATATAATAATGCAGATTATGACACCCTGTCAATTAACTGAATGGGCTCAAAAGCATGTCAGCCTGTGATTTTGAATTTTGAATACCTGAGTGAAAGTCAGTATGAAGCTGAAAAAAAGCTATTTCAGCCATATATTTTAAAACATCAAGAACAATACCAAAACACTCACAAACTTCACTGTTTTATATCCCAGTGGACAAAAACAGAATACAAGTTTCTACAGTCACCAAAATAGATTATGTTACTTCTGATAAATGTGAGATAGTATTACTTGCAGATATATCATCTGTCTTTGTGAAGTGTCTCTGTGAAGAATACTTGTGGAATGGCTGTGTCTTTAATATGTTTGAAGGCACGGATGAAGTAAAAATTTGTTTTATTATTTTCATGGCCCTTCTTCATAATGTATGCATATTCTTTCAACGAGCATATTTTAAACTTGCTAAGATTTGGCATATTGCAAGAAGTGGATAAAAAAGACAGCAGCTGGATGAATTTATAAAATCTCACAAGACACTGAAAAACTCAGAAACACTTCCAATGCAAGAAATTTTAATTTTGCCAACATAATTAAAATGACAGAAAGCTTATGCTGATTATGACATTTACACCAGAATGCAATTGTTTTCCATTTTGATGTGAGCAGTCTCACTGCAAAATAATGTAAAGCTTCACACAGAAAACATTTTCATGTAATGCACTTGATGAAAACTTTGCTCTTTATTTTATTTTTAATAACATAAAAATAGCTTTCTTCAATAGATACAGTAAAATTGTCATTGCTGAACAAGATGATAAATTTTTAAGATTTTAAAATTAGATATCAGTGCCAAGTTCAAACACATTATATCAACTCTTTTCAGCAAATAATGCACACCCTTGTTTAAAATTGAACTAAGATATTAATATGAAAGTTTTCATATTGTTATAAATATTACATAAAATGATTTATAAATAAGAGTAACCCATCACCAAACATGGTGCATATGAGTTCCTTTTTATGCTGTTAGTTGGCTAGATTATAAAGCTTCTCTATTGATCAGTGGAACACATGCACATTTTAGTCATATGGTAAGTTTACCATGCTTATATTTTAACAATTCCTTGTAATTTTGAATGCCCTTCAATTGCCACCCTCAAATTTATAACATGCTACCACCATGTCATGTAATTTCACATATGATTTTTTTTTAAATGTCACTTCAAGAAATTCAAGGTCAAATTTTAAATTGAGTGACCTTGAAATTAATATGTTATAATTATACATTATGTAATATATCATTTTAAAGCCAGTACAAAGAGGTTGTCAAAGAACCAAACTTCATCAATGTGATGAAAAGCAATTGAGTTATGAATACTTTTATGGTATGCAAAACACCAAAATTTTGCAAATTTCTTGAACTTTATGCCCTCCTCCTATCTTAGGAAATTTAAAAGCTATTGAGCTAAAAAATGACACACATTCATTTCTTGAATATGTCAACATATCTACAAAGTTTCATAAAACACTAAAATGGTCAGGTTGAAATGCTGCTGAATTGACATGAAATGACACAACTGTAAAATTATAACTGCATTCACTTTCCAACATTAGAGGCATTGGTGAATGAAAATAGAACATGGAGCTTTCAGCTGATTAATGCATTTCAAATCTGAGAGAGGAGTTGAAAAGCAGATTTTCTTACTTTAGAGAGAATGAAATTTCTTTGGCAATGTTCTCCTCGCTCTTCTAGGTTGACATCGAAAGGGTTCCACCTCATCTACAATTAGAATTTGCAGATCTGCAGAGTGACTCTGCAGTGAAATGCAAGGTTTTACAAGTTTCTATAGTAACTGGCTTTTATTCCAAATATGTGTCCGAAGAGTATCCAGAAATATGTAAGCCTGCACTGTTCATGTCTTCTACCTTTGAAAGTACCTACACATGTGAGCAGTTGTCCAGTCAAATGAAGAACACAAAATCAAAAACACATCTGACAGATCAACATTCGAAGGACACTTTGTGAATCGTGACAACAGGGATTATACCTGAAATTGAAGCTTTAGTTAAGCAAAAACAATGTCAAGTTTCTCATTAAAACTGCAATGACATCCATCCCAGCTGTAATGTGCAGGGATAGAAAATTATTCTGAAATCTGGTGGCCAGCTAAATATTTTAGTGGCCAGAATCAAAACATTGTACCACTGGAGCGGTGGAGGGTATATGTAATGAGGGACTCCAACCCTGATTGGAAATTTTCAGTAGTAAAAACTACAAAATCCCTAATTTTCAGCATTTTTCAGTAGTAATGAATAAAATTGTATTAAACACACTAAAAAAGCAAATCAGCAGGTTAGCAAAATGACTGTAAAATCATAAAAAAGCAACCTTTTGATTAACAAATTGCCCATAAATTGAAGACATTTTGTGGGAAACACTAAGTGGCTCCAATGTTGTTTTTATTTTAAGTTTCCCTAGAAAATCAATGTATGTTCCAGTGGGAACCTTACAGTAAACATACAAAATGGCTACACAGATTGGAAGTTGCTCATGGTCATCTTCAACCTACAAACAACAAAAAGAATGAAGGAAAAAAGCCAGGAATATTATTAATAAAAAATGGTAACAGAGCATAAAAGTGACTTTGTACTTTTTAGAAAAGCTTGGTAGAGAAATGTGGCTTTTCTTATTCCTGATAGTACTTTCTTAATATATACATCAGTGGGACACGCACTTTTGTTTTTTGTTAATTTAAGGCAAAATTTAAACTAAAAATCATTACTTATCTTGCCTCTTCTGGAAATTGCACTATTCCAATGTCCTGTACAATTGTTTTCACCACAGACTGAGGATCGGCATTATCACTTCCTAAACTTTTAATTTTGCTGAAAATGCGTGGTTTTTCATTATTTCTTGCTATATAAAGAAACAACAAGGGTGAGCATTTTTTCTTTAGTTTAAAACGAAATAAAAGTTCAAAATCAGAACTTCAATTTTCCGTTGCAGTCTCTCATTCCCTGTAAAGTTGTTTTATCAGCAGAATGAGCGAGTAGTAGCATTTTTGAACTTCAATAATTTCACTAAGCAAAAGAAAAAATGCTTGCTCTGTCTTTTGATGCAGCAAGAGGTGTCAAAAATAATAGGAAAGCAAGCATTGTAAGGGAAATTAAATGTGAAATATCAGTAACTGTGTTTCTCTCTCTCCCGTGAAACAATTTTACGAATCACGGAAATGACGCATATTCTACCACGTACAGATTAAATATCAGTTTTGAAATTAAATTCCACTTTAAAAAAAAGAGAGGACAGGGTTAAAAATTCTTCCTCTCTACCGATTGGTTTTAAGAAAATATTATGAGAAACAAGGAAGCATGCAATGCATTAGGAAAAGAAAAATTCTTCAAAAACTATGAAGTCGCTCTTTTTCACTTTTACCGACAATCTTAAAAACAAGAAGGTATTAAAACTAAGAATATAATGAGGGTGGAATAAAAAACAAACAAACAAGAAACTTGATCAGAAAAATTGAAAATGTGGAAACTGAAAACGACAGAACATTCTCATCGCTGCTAGAGCAGTCATTTTTGCAATCCCGAACATTTGCGAGATTCTCAGACTTTTCCCTGCTTTTTTCATTTGCTATCTAAGTTTCAACATTTATATTAAAATTCACTCTACCTAATTTTTCAGTCTTTATATTAAAACCATTCATTGCACGAAATCATTCTAGACTTCCCCTGGTCTAGAAAGGGAAATAAAATTTTAGGGCGTTTCCGAGATTTCGTGGGCCGTGATTCTCTTTACAGACATCCAAAACATATTGAAAAAGCATGGAAGAAATGCAACGATATTGAAAATGACCAAAAAGCCTCTCCAAAATGTTTAATGAATATTAAATCATGAAAACATGTGAAAATAAACTTCACACACACATCATTAAAAAGATTATTTCACTGAGATTTTTTATTTCTGTTTTGTATGCGATGCTTTCCGTAATCTATATTTTTCGATTGTCCATTGTATGTGTGATGCTTTCCGTAATCTGGAACGACGATTTACGTGGTGACTAACGAGAATCCACAATATTAGTTGAAGTCCTGTATCAAAGTCATGTAAACTTCTGTCCAAAAAATGCTTTACCCTCAGCTTTCAGCTTATCTCCCCCAGGGGGTGGAGGTACTTTTATTTCCCAGGGCTCGCAAATTCTTGTGTGTGTGAATTAAATGTTCTTCAGTGATGTCTTCCGTGGTGGTCCGGACAATTTTTTGGTCACCCTGGGCGACCACATTTTTCGACCCCTGGTAATGTGAGTACTTTATTGTCAATGGATTATACTTGTAATATAGTTATATTCTAGTACTGGATTCATTCTGTTTCATAAAGTATAAAGTATATCGCTAATGAACATGTTTTTGGCAGTAAAAGTGTAGGATAGGATGAACTAAAATGTGTTGTCTATGATTCTCTGTCAGTGTTGATAGACGTGTGGCCTACGGAAGCTTTCAAATTTATGCACTTGATCCTGAAAGATTGAAGACCTATACTTTATGACAAGTTTATGAGCTTAGGCAAATTTGCAACTGCACAATTTTTTAAGATGAAAGTTATAGGAGAAAAGCTATAAAAATAACTGGAAGCATGCTTGCGTGCAATCAAAACAATATCACACAAAAGTGATATTCATTGTGCAATCAACATTGTATCACCGAAAATGATGTAAAGGAAAGCATGCATGATATATCACTCAAGGTGATGTGGGGGTTGAGAGAAGAATAAGGTGACAAGTCAGACGGAAGAAAGAATGTTTTGTGCAAAGTAATTTGAGTGTCAGGGGGGTGCAGGGTGTGGAAGAATGGAGGGAAGGATGGAACTTGCAGAGTCCGCCAAAATGCGTAATTAAGCGTCTAGGACGCATCGAAAAGTGTGTTTACGCACTGAAATTTTGCCAACGCGTAAAAATATGCATTGAAATTTTGCCAACGCGTAAAGATACGAATCAAGAATTTTAAGCTGAAAATTTTTTATTTTCAACTTTTTATTCGAATTTTGTACTTCAAACATGTGATCAGCGATATCCTTTGTTACCTCAGGCCAGATCTCACGTTCTGGACGGTCCATACCTGGCCGTGGTTTGCTTGGCACGACCGGAGCTATGGCGGGGTGATTCGCCAGCCCGTCAGGGCTTGACGTCAGGGAGACATCGTTCCTTATCTTGACGTCATCAGCTTATCGGGAGCGCAATCACATCACAAATTCCTGTCACTGCTGCTACAGCTCGTGCTCGATCCGATGAGTGGAGTACACTTTCGCAATAGCAATTCTGGAGGGCCTTGTAGTCGTGATGTGTACTTCGTCATGACGGTGGTACGTGGTCGTGATTTGTAAAGATTGAAACAGCTTTATCAGACACTGTAGTATCGAATGATGTGTCCAAACAGCGTACTTTAACGTCTTTTTCTTTTTCGGCTAAACTCAGTCCAATGGTGTAGAAAAGAAACAATGAAATCTGCAAAAAACTAGCGGTGGAAATACAAAAGCAGTCAACAAACATGGACACTTCATTAGAAAATGAAGAATGCGTTGTGTTACATCGACGTCAAAGTTGGAAATTCATTCTTGTTCTTTACCAAAATGGTACAAAAAATTTCCAGGGATTACTTTCCATGCGCTTGTAGTGATTACGTTATTTATGTATAATATATATTTTTTTTTAACTAAAAAAAGAAGCAAAACATCCAAATGCATTCAGTAGTAGTGAAATATTTTTTAATATGGAAAAAAAAAAGGTTTTTTTTTTATAATTTCCGGTGTTTTCGCAACTTTTTTTTTTTTTATTTCACTCGTTAATTTTTCTAAAATACTCCTTACTTTTAAAAATTACTCCCTAAATTTTTCCAAAGGAGTAAAAATACCCCTTCAAATTATTTTTTTGGCAAACTCTGGATGGAAGTCTGCTTTTGTCATAGAAAGAGTAGGCATTAGCCACCTTGCTACCATTTCTTGCAACACATAAGGTTACCCTGTGCTGCCTTTCATTGTTGCACCTTTTGTTTTGCTCCCTCGGGTACTTTGGCTTCCTTGGTGCTTTGGGGGGGGGAGAACCATAACCTCCTGGCATTATTTTTTTTTTTTATTATCATTATAATTTCCTCAAAATTGTTACATCTAAATTGTTAGTAGTAAGTTTTGTATTATTTTTATTTGTGTTTCTTAGACTTTCTCACTTTTTTTTTTTTTTTTTTTGAGACTTCTGAGCTCACAATCTAAATTTCACTTCCAGCACAGAGAGTGAATTCGCTAGTGCCACTCTTTTGCCAGCTTATTTAAAATTTAATTGTTTATACAGGGTGTCCATCAAGTCTTTCTCACATTACAAAAATGAACATAAAAAGCTATGTAAGTTAAAATAAAATGGTTGGCAACATAATAAAGCAGCACTCATAAAGTTTTTTTTTCTGTTCTTCAAGTGAGCGCAACTGCTGAATTAGAGGAGCATTTAATCAATAATGGCTTTAATGCAAGGAAAAGCGGCATACGTATTGTGGTTCCATAAGACCAAATTGCTGGTTACTGTCCAGCATCATTTCAGAAAAGAGTACTGACAATCACCACCGGACCAGAAAAGCATAAAAGCTTGGTATGAAAAGTAGCGACGGATAGTGTTGGAGATATCTCCCCGAGCGAGTCGGCCACCGGCTATACAAGAGACGGCTGCAGCTGTTCAGGAGACATTTCTGCAAAGCCCCAAGAAATCCATTCATCATGCTTCACTGGAAATTGGGATTTTACGTGTCACAGTTCACAAAATTTTTCACAAATGTCTTTATCTGTATCATAGGCGCCGACTTTGTGGGTTCAAGACACTTTTTGAAACCCCAATGATTTTGTCATGGGTTCCTTGAACCCCTAATATTTTTGCGCATATTTCATGGGAAAAATACACGTGCGCATATTATACATAACTTTTGTTTTTCGTTATCAATTCTTCAGGTTTTTCATTATTCATTCCCCATTTACTATATATAGAAATTGTGTATAGAAATTTACCCCTCAAGACTGTTTATTGTGCCTCACAAAAGATTTAGTTTTTAATTACTGTTTTTTTTTTTTTATTAAACCTACATGCTCACGATCATAATAATGTTTCTACTCAGCTTTTGTAATGAAGGAAAAGGAGATGCAGATAGCAAGATCTCTGCTAAAAATGATTTCATTGAAATTTTTAGCTATCCAAGGCTTGGCTATTTGCAACCATAGTGATGAAACGAGTAACTTTATTAATTTGCTTAAACTGAGAGCAGCTGATTTCCCTGGAATTAGATCGATGGCTAAGTAAAGATTCCTACAGGTGGATGTCCCATGAAACGGACCACTCCTTGACTATTCTGGCATGTGTGGCATGGCGCATTATCCTGGTGGTAATGGCCATCACCAGCAGGGAACACAGTTGCCATGAATGGGTGAACTTGGTCTGCAACGATGTTCAAATACCTGACAGCTGTCAGAGATTGTGCTATTGGGATAATGGGACCTAAAGTGTCTCAAGAAAACGTTGCCCACAGCATAACACCACCGCCGCCGCTGGCCCGTTCCGCCCAACAGTGCATGCAGGTGCCATAGCCTCCGTTGGTAATCGGCGTATCCGCACTTGGGCATCTACGTGATGCACCAGGAATCTTGATTCGTCAGACCAGGCCACTTTCTTCCAATCCTCCACTGTCCAATCTTGATGATCGTGCGCCCATTTTCATGCATTGTTGTCGATAGCTTGCAGTGAGTCTGGGGATCCGGCTGGGTCTTCAGCAACGCAGGCTCATGCGCAGAAGGCTGCGATGAACTGTGTGCTGCGACACATTGTTCTGATCACCACTGTTGTAGCTGCTGATGATTTGTTGCACTGTGGCCCAGCAGTCACTGTGAACGATGTGCAACTCTCTCTGCTGCTCTCTGGCATCAAGGAGCCGAGGACGACAGTTCGTCGTTTGGCTATCTGTGCACCACTTTTGATACGTCCTCAATTACAGCAGCACATGAGCAACCCACAAGCTGCGCCGTTTCCAAGATCACAGTTCCGAGACACTGTGCCATCCCAATTTGTCCTTCATCAAACTCAGATAAATCGGCAGCTTTTCCCATTCTGACTTCGAACACTCTACTAACAAAAAGTCGGTCCTCAGGTCGTATATATACACTGCTCTGTGAAGTTCAACTGCGCCACCATTCGGTCTCCAGGTGCACTCATTTCTCTAGGCTAGGGGTGGTCATAGTGGAATGGCTCATCGGTCTATATCTTTGTTTTGTCGCGGCCAATGCTATGATGGAGCGGCAAACATGTCTGGAGCAATAAATGGAGTCCGTGCTAAGATTTTGGAGATGAAATCCGGAGCTATTTATGTTCACTGCTTGGCACACAGTTTAAACTTAGTTATGCAAGGAAGTGGTCAACTCCAAAAAGCCTACCGAAATTCACTGAATATCACTCAGATGATATCTTTTGTGGAAAATTCTCCAAAAAGAGTAACATTTTTCTCCCATTTCCAAAAAGAAAATGAGAACCAAGGAAACCTTTGTCTATTCTGCTCAACTAGATGGACTATAAGATTTGTTTTGAACTCCTTTGTTTCTGATAATTCCAGTCTTATGCAATTTATGAACGAAACTGCTGCAATGCAGAAAAATGATACTGGAGCAAAAGCGAATGGCTTCTTTCTAAATATGATGTCATTTATTTCTTTTTTCATCTAAATGTTCTTTTTGAGTATTTGACATAAGCTGTCACATTTTTCTGTTCATCACGTTTTTATTCGACCCTCGTCGGAAGAGCAAGACTATACAGGTTTTTTGGTTGGTTCTTATTATTTTTGTGTTAATGTTGTAAATAAAGAGATGTATTTACCTTGAGTCTTGCTTCTTGTTGTTTTAATTTTCTCCTTATGTCACCAATTCCTCGAAATAATATATATTTTTATTGAATGGCATATCTGTAGTGTGTACATTATTAATTACACGAAGGTGGTAGAACATTTACAATGAGTAGTATTTCGTCAAATTTGTTTCATACAAAAAGATTCTAGTTAAAAACCTCATGTTGTAATTAAAACTACTTCGTAATTGCACCGCCTCGCTGGTTGACGAAGTAGTAAAATGCAATCTGTTCCCTCAAAGGTGTTTCGTAGAACTTATATTTAGTCGTCAATAAATTTTTTTTTTTTTACAATTAAAACACAAAAGTTAAAAAAAGGTTCACTTCATTAAAATTTGTGTATTGAGAGATGCTCAATGTCTCATAAAAAACCTTTCACTGTGTAATCACTCTCGTCCGTCGTATGTTCGTGTATACCATTGTTGAGTCGATATTCATACTCATTGTAGATCGTCGAAGCTTGATAGTCTTCCGAAAATTTCGTCTGTCATATTAAACTGAGGTCTTGCAACCGTTAAAACTTTTTTAATTAAAAAGAGAAATTTAAAATGTCAGTTTTTACCTTATAACACTCTTTGTATGTGAAACTAATGATTTGAGACATCTTGCATATATCGTAGTTGTGAATTTCAGGTGTGTAAACTTACATATGTTGTCACTAATGCTGTCAGTGACAGCATTAGTGACAACATTTAAGTTTACACACCTGAAATTCGCAACTACGATATGCAAGGTGTCTCAAATCATTAGTTTCGTCAGACAAAGAGTGTTATAAGGTAAAAACTGACATTTTAAATTTCTCTTTTTAATTAAAAGTTTTAACGGTTGCAAGACCTCAGTTTAATATGACAGACGAAATTTTCGGAAGACTATCAAGCTTCGACGATCTACAATGAGTATGAATATCGACTCAACAATGGTATACACGAACATACGACGGACGAGAGTGATTACACAGTGAAAGGTTTTTTATGAGACATTGAGCATCTCTCAATACACAAATTTTAATGAAGTGAACCTTTTTTTAACTTTTGTGTTTTAATTGTAAAAAAAAAAAATTTATTGACGACTAAATATAAGTTCTACGAAACACCTTTGAGGGAACAGATTGCATTTTACTACTTCGTCAACCAGCGAGGCGGTGCAATTACGAAGTAGTTTTAATTACAACATGAGGTTTTTAACTAGAATCTTTTTGTATGAAACAAATTTGACGAAATACTACTCATTGTAAATGTTCTACCACCTTCGTGTAATTAATAATGTACACACTACAGATATGCCATTCAATAAAAATATATATTATTTCGAGGAATTGGTGACATAAGGAGAAATTTTAAAATTTAAACAACAAGAAGCAAGACTCAAGGTAAATATAGCTCTTTATTTACAACATTAACACAAAAATAATAACAAACCAAAAACCTGTGTAGCTCTTCCGACGGAAGTCGAATAAAAACGTGATGAACAGAAAAATGTGACAGCTTATGTCAAATACTCAAAATCTATGTACCACGTAATGTATTACTTGAAAGATTAACTAAATCTCATAGAGTTATATACATCTAAATGTTCTTGGTAAGATATTTTGCCATGTAGATGATACGAATACAATTCTTCAAAAAATGTCACTCTCATTTCAGAAAGCAATTGCTATTTTTGATTCTTCAAATACTGTAATTCAAAACTTCTGGCAAGAAGAATAGTTTGCAGATTTTTGAAAAGCAATATTGCATTAACCCTTTAAGCAGCCCATGAATCTGAACTAAATGTTGCCCAAAACTCTCCAAGCTTACCAAACAGAAATGTTTGCAAAGCGTTCGGGTTTTACGAAAGCTGCCGCACAACAATTTCTTTTTCCCCTCTCACCTGATCAACACTGACCATAACTGACTTCCATTTCAACTCAGGCAGGGTCGTACTATCATGGTCTCAGATTTCTCTAAAAAAATTAAGGGGTGTTCCTTGACTAAAATAAGGAGACCCATATTTTTTCTTTCGGCAAGAAAAAATTTTCCCTTCGAGATAGAGGGTTTCAAATCTTGCACCGTCAAACAAGCTCTCTAGAAAACGGTTATTTTTCCTAACTTCAGCGAGTCATTGCAGCAGAGTTAAAAAAGATATCGTGTTCTTGTATTTTTTACATTGTGTGTATAACATATAATAATATATGGTGCTAATATTTGCTACACATCGTATGATTAAAATTTTAAAAAATCGCAAACTTTGTGATTTTTAAAAAATTTCAATTTTTTAAGTTTTTTTTAAACAGGTTTGGATGGAGTTTTTTCTATATTCGTTTTTTTCGTTAAAGACATACAAATGTGCACTTTATTTGTAATTTTTTGTGTGTCTGTGAAACTGCTAGTTTCCGCGTTTCGGCAGCGTTAAAAAAAGCCGATTTTGAAAAATCTCTAACTTTGCCAACGATTTTCTCAAAAAGGCCATTTTTAAAATTCTGAAAATTAAATCCCTGTTTGATTATCAACAGGAGAATATCTGTGTAAATTTTCACGGACCTAAAAACGCTCGTTTCCGAGTTAGACGCGTTTGAATTCGGTTTGAAAGCCTACGATTTCCCGTGTTCTAATGGCGCCATTTTGGAAAAATCTCAGGCGCAAAGTACGTACGTTATCTCTTACCCGAATCAAAGCGTTAGATATTCTTTGCCCGAATGATGGAATGAAAGCATTGGGTCAGCTGGCCTTGGTTGAATACATCCACCTCACCCTTCCCCGAGGGATGACATGCCTATAAAACTGTCGGGGGGGGGGGGGGGGGTAACCAATACATAAAGAAAATTCTTGCTGCTCCACTAACAAAGTTGAGTTACGAAAGACAGCAGCAGCAGTTGTTTGTTTGTTTACGTATATACTTAAAAATCGCATAAGAAAAGACTATGAAAGAGTAGAAAACTGTTGTGAAACAATTTTAAGAAAAAGAGTGCAGGCACGTGTACTGTAAGTTAATTTTCGATGGCTAAACACCCTTCGAGTTTTTCTGGGAGTTGCTAATTGTAGGCTACTGTCAGAAGAGCAGTTGCTGTTTTGTTATAGTTGCTAAAATTAACTTCTCAGTTTTTCGTAATAGTAAAATATTCGCTCAGGAGAGTTTTGTCCTCTGCGAACGGGGGGGGGAGGTGCAATGCTCCTGACCTCGCTGCTGGGTTGATAGCGCTGGTCGCTACCGAAACTCTGCTTACCTCCTCTCCAAAACGTAATGGCAATTGTCTAATCTACTAAATAAATAACAATTAACACATACGCGTGCATGCTTATTCATAAAATGTAAGTTGAGTATATTTCCTGTTCAATCAACTGATTTTACAAGTAGAATACATATACAACTTATGCACTTATAATGGTGTAAAGATTTTTATCTATTTAAAACATATTCATAGATTTCAATTTTTTTAAAGAGGGGGGGTGATTGTGTTCTTAGTGATTTCCACCTGGGCCACGATAAACCATGCACTGCCCATGGCTTCTGTTCCCGTAGAAGATAATCCTGGATCGATGGGAGACCAGCGGAGTTTTGACCCCCCCCCCCTCCTCACGTGTTGGTGAGGTGTCTCAAAGCTAGGTAGCTTTCAAAATGTTTCAACTTAGTTGGCTGGTAACAAGAGAGGGATTCCATTTCAACTCTGGCAGGGTCGTACCATCACGGTCTCAGATTTCTCGAAAAAATTAAGGGGTGTTCCTTGATTAAAATAAGGAGACCCATATCTTTTCTTTCGGCAAGAAAAATTTTCCCTTCGAGACAGAGGGTTTCAAATCTTCCACCGTCAAACAATCTCTCTAAAAAACGGTTATTTTTCCTAACTTCAGCGAGTCATTGCAGCAGAATTAAAGATATTTTGTTCTGGTATTTTTAATTACATTGTGTGTATAACGTATAATAATATGTGATGCTAATATTTTTTACACATCGTATGATTAAAATTTTAAAAAATCGTAAACTTCGATTTTTAAAAAATTGAAATTTTTAAGATTTTTTTTAACTGGTTCAAATGGAGTTTTTTTCTATACTCGTTTTTTTGTTAAAGACATACAAATGTGCACTTTATTTGCAATTTTTTATGTGTCTGTGAAACTGCTAGTTTCCGCAGCGTTAAAAACAGCCGATTTTGAAAAATCTCCAACTTTGCCAACGATTTTCTCAAAAAGCCCTTTTTTAAAATTCTGAAAATTAAATCCCTGTTTTATTATCAACAGGAGAATATCTGTGTAAATTTTCACAGACCTAAAAACGCCCGTTTCCGAGTTAGACGCGTTTGAATTTGGTTTGAAAACCTACGATTTCTCCGTGTTCTAAAGGCGCCATTTTGGAAAAATCTAAGGCGCAAAGTACGTTTTCTCTTACTCGAATGAGAGTGCTGGATCCGTCCACCTCACCCTACCCTGAGCGATAACATGCCTAAGAAACGGTCTTGGGGAAAAAAAAACAAATCTCTCTATATAGAGAATTGAATGTATGTCAATTTAAAACCATCAAACTTGGTATATACTATCTCATGGTACCCTAACTTAGATCGTAGATGGTTTTGGAAGGGGGAGCCCAGGTCAAAGGGCCCCACGCAAAATTTCCGTAAAATCTAGTTTTCAATTTAGAACCATCAAATTTGGTATACTTTTTCTTGGCACCCTACTTTGACTAGACGGTTTTGGGAAGGGGTCGGAACCCGGGGTCAAGCCCCCACCCCTACAAAATTTTCGTAAAATATTTTACAAAGTTAGGGTGCCAAGAAAAAGTATACCAAGTTTGATGGTTCTAAATTGAAAACTAGATTTTACGGAAATTTTGCGTGGGGCTCTTTGACCACGGGCTCCCACCCACCCAGGGCTCTACCCCTTCCAAAAACCATCTACGGTCTCAGTTAGGGCACTATAGTTTACAAGTATATTTTAAGGAAATTTTGTGTGGGGGCCCTTTGACCCAGGGCTCCGACCCCTTCCAAAAACAGTCTGCGGTCTAAGTTAGGGTACCATGTTATAGTATTGCAAATTTGGTGGTTCTAAATTGAAAACTAGATTTTATGGAAGTTTTGTGTGGAGCCCCTTGACCCCGGGCTCCGACCCCTTCCAAAAACCGTCTACGGTTTAAGTTAGGGTACCATGAGATAGTATACCAAGTTTGGTGGTTTTAAATTGAAAACTGTAAATTTGTTTAGCAGACATACATTCAAATCTATATATATAGATTTGTTATTTTTTTTTTCCAAGACCGTTTTTTAGGCGTGTTATCGCCCAGGGTAGGGTCAGGTGGACGGATCCAACGCTCTCATTCGGGTAAGAGAATACATACTTTGCGCCTGAGATTTTTCCAAAATTGCCCCTTTAGAACACGGAGAAATCGTAGGTTTTCAAATCAAATTCAAACGTGTCTAACTCGGAAACGGACGTTTTTAGGTCCGTGAAAATTT
Organism: Macrothele yani; assembly: GCA_039090855.1. NCBI lineage: Eukaryota > Metazoa > Arthropoda > Arachnida > Araneae > Macrothelidae > Macrothele > Macrothele yani. The sequence goes on along the minus strand of CM076997.1, from coordinate 40,638,637 downwards.
ACACAGATATTCTCCTGTTGATAATGAAACAGGGATTTAATTTTCAGAATTTTAAAAAGGGCTTTTTGAGAAAATCGTTGGCAAAGTTGGAGATTTTTCAAAATCGGCTGTTTTTAACCTGCAGAAACTAGCAGTTTCACAGACACATAAAAAATTGCAAATAAAGTGCACATTTGTATGTCTTTAACAAAAAAACGAGTATAGAAAAAACTCCATTTGAACCAGTTAAAAAAATCTTAAAAATTTCAATTTTTTTTAAAAATCAAAGTTTACGATTTTTTTTAATTTTAATCATACGATGTGTAAAAAATATTAGCATCAAATATTATTATACGTTATACACACAATGTAATTAAAAATACCAGAACAAAAGATCTTTTAATTCTGCTGCAATGACTCACTGAAGTTAGGAAACATAACCGGTTTTTTAGTGAGCTTGTTTGACGGTGGAAGATTTGAAACCCTCTGTCTCGAAGGGAAAAATTTTTTCTTGCCGAAAGAAAAGATATGGGTACCCTTATTTTAATCAAGGAACACCCCCTTAATTTTTTTAGAGAAATCTGAGACCGTGATGGTACAACCCTGCCAGAGTTGAAATGGAATCCCTCTCTTATTACGAGCCAACTAAGTTGAAACATTTCTGAAAGCTGCCTAGCTTTGAGACACCTCACCACCACGTGAGAGGGGAGGGGTTGTCAAAACTCCGCTGGTCTCCCATCGATCTAGGATTAACTTCTAAGGGAACAGAAGCCATGGGCAGTGCATGGTTTATCGTGGCCCAGGTGGAGATCACTACGAACACAATACCCCCCCCCTTTAAAAAATTGAAATCTTTGAATATGTTTTAAATAGATAAAAATCTTTACACCATTATAAGCGCATATTTTGTATATGAATTTTACTTGTAAAATCAGCTGATTGAACAGGAAATATACTCAACTTACATTTTATGAATAAGCATGCACGCGTATGTGTTAATTGTTATTTATTTAGTAGATTAGACAATTGTCATTACGTTTTGGAGAGGAGGTAAGCAGAGTTTCGGTAGCGACCAGCGCTATCAACCCAGCAGCGAGGTCAAGAGCATTGCACCCCCCCCCGTTCGCAGAGGACAAAACTCTCCTGATCGAATATTTTACTATTACGAAAAACTGAGAAGTTAATTTTAGCAACTATAACAAAACAGCAACTGCTCTTCTGACAGTAGCCTACAATTAGCAACTCCCAGAAAAACTCGAAGGGTGTTTAGCCATCGAAAATTAACTTACAGTACACGTGCCTGCACTCTTTTTCTTAAAATTGTTTCACAACAGTTTTCTACTCTTTCATAGTCTTTTCTTATGCGATTTTTAAGTATATACGTAAACAAACAAACAACTGCTGCTGCTGTCTTTCGCAACTCAACTTTGTTAGTGGAGCAGCAAGAATTTTCTTTATGTATTGGTTACCCCCCCCGACAGTTTTATAGGCATGTCATCACTCGGGGAAGGGTGAGGTGGATGTATTCAACCAAGACCAGCTGACCCAATGCTTTCATTCCATCATTCGGGCAAAGAATATCTAACGCTTTGATTCGGGTAAGAGATAACGTACGTACTTTGCGCCTGAGATTTTTCCAAAATGGCGCCATTAGAACACGGGAAATCGTAGGCTTTCAAACCGAATTCAAACGCGTCTAACTCGGAAACGAGCGTTTTTAGGTCCGTGAAAATTTACACAGATATTCTCCTGTTGATAATCAAACAGGGATTTAATTTTCAGAATTTTAAAAAATGGCCTTTTTGAGAAAATCGTTGGCAAAGTTAGAGATTTTTCAAAATCGGCTTTTTTAACGCTGCCGAAACGCGGAAACTAGCAGTTTCACAGACACACAAAAAATTACAAATAAA